>VVIT01000005.1:72302-1336612 GCA_009806525.1 Sanghuangporus sanghuang
CTCGCCACGCCAACTCAAGGAAAGCAGCCCGCCCGACGAATCTGATTGATGATTCATGAGTACAAAGCCCCACTCGTGGTTATCGAAGACCCTCGGCCGCACAACTTAGTCAGACAGATAGAGAAACGTTCGGAGATGAGGTACTTACAGACGAATTAGATTTTTGCAGCCGTCGGAGGCAGTGTCGACGACGCTTTCAACTTCTTTTCGAAAACAAGACAATGAAGCAACACAGCTTCCAGTAAGGGCGGCATGTGAGCAGCGGCGATGCAACGAGCGCCGAAAAAATGGTTTCAAACCATTTCTATAATCAGTTGCAGTTACAGTAAAATAAAATAGTTACGATAGACGAGACAAGGTTCTTGATCACGTGCGTGCTCAGGCGATTGGAGACGCCGATCATTCTGGTGCTAGTGTGTCACAAGGGCCCTACTAACTTCGATCTCCTTCCTCTTCTCATCTCTACCTCCATCTCCTCTCATTTTCATCGTATTTCCCGGAGGAGAGGTGACGATACTCCTACTTTAAATGCTGAAAGTAGAACTGAAGTCAACGCGTCTCTCTCTCTTCAGGTACTGGAATTCGGCGCCTGTAAATATTCTAGCGGGTCCGTTCTTGTCGCAAGTATTCAAATTTTGTCCTCCGCCGCCGTCGGAGAGTCTTAAATTACTGCCAGTCAGTGCCTCTCCCTAACTTCCACTCATCTTCGTCGACTTTAACTCACCTCGTTTCAGACTCTTAATTGAATACGGGTACGTGTTTCTGACTGTTCCCCGTCTCTTCCTGCATTTTCAACCACTCATCTCTCCTTACCTTCAGAAACCTGACTCGGCCGGAGCTTATCAACCAACATACTCACCCTCATCTAGGAAGACACGCTTCTTGCTTTAGAAAAGCAGTGAAGGGGAGAGAAAGAAATCGCTTGCCTCGTGTCGAAGCTCATCTTCATCCGGCGCTGTTGTGAATGTCAGTGTCATTTCTCACCAACAATTCGTTGTTAACGAGCTTTCTTCGCATCTGCCAATCTTCCATCGAATTTGTTGGTGTCATACCTTTTACATACGATCAGACTACCATTCCACGCTGTGACATTGCTTCCCTCCCTTCGGCGAATTCTTAAAACCGTAAAGGCGTGCTAGGGGTGGGAAATCCGTGTCTTTCCAATTGTAAGTGGATTTTTGCTTTGTTTCGGAGCTAGAGTACTTGTGCGCGGCAGTCACCAGCCAGCATAGTTTTGGCCTTTGATGCCAGAGTGGATCAAGGGCTCTGTATTGACAAATCGTCTCTTTATCGAACTTTCGACTGATACTAAACTCAGGCAACCTTAGGAAGTCATTCCAGGTGTGCATAATATAGCACAGAATCGTACAGGGTGCCAACTTGAAATCACTACGCTACGAATCGGGAGCCAAGGTTCGTTGTTTCAACGTTTCATCGTTCTGTTCGACGCGAACAGCCAATTACTAGGTTGCTTCAAGAAGGCCTTGGTGTGATGTCAGAAGCATCGACATCTTACTGGTCTGTTCATCCCCCGCAGACGGTGCAGAATAATCAGGGGCAAAATGCGCAGCATTCTCTTCAAAGTTCTTCCCAGCGCCAACTCCATGCTCAGACTCACTTTCTGCCACCTATGCCATCGCATCAGTTTCACGCGCAGTACAATAATTCACAGCCGGAGCTCCAGCTTGAATACTTCCACGAACAAGGCGGAATAGATGGATTTGGTGTACCCCCGTTCGGCGTGACACAGAATATCCCACAGAACACTGTACTTGGGATAGGACAGGGCCCCGGAAATGCTGAAGCTAACTATACGGCTGCAACTGCGACCGCCCTCGCTGCTGACGCGTGCCCTCCCAATGTTTTCCAGTTCGGGCAGCAGGCCCGTGGCTCAACCCGTGGCTCGAATACAGGCCCGAGTTCTGTTCTTGGCAATCAGCAGACAATTGGCGATAGTTTTAGCTTCTCTGCGACTGCAAATACAGCAAGAAGCGTAGTTTCGGAAGGTGTCCCGCCTCATGACAGTTTCCGGGCGCAAGTACAGACATCACCGCATCACGGACAAGCCTATCTTGACACGACTGGTTACATTCCACATCAGAAGCGGAGTCGCACTGACGCTGGGATTGACAGTTACTCTATGGTAGATGGCTCTGGTTCGGGTGACGAAGAAGGAGATATAGTTGAACAATTCGGGTATAGCATGGGGGACCCGCTCGATCCACTTAACCACTCGCACTTGGCCAGAAAGTCTCCTGAGATGCTTTCGCAGATTCACTCTGGCCTGGGTCCAATGCTTGCAGATTCAGGGTACGTAGGAAATTCGGATCAAAGGAACGGACATGGCGATCAAGGTCAGCAGATGGGACCAGATGGAAAAATGAAACCGTGTGTCCCTCTACGCAATAACATGTATCCTGGCTGTTTCGCTCATGTCCTTTGTCTTAGTGTACATAGAGCTGCGTGTGTGCGATGCAGGAATCTCAAGGTCAGATGCGAATTCACCACGGACCCCAACACATGCCGCCGATGTCTCAATGGTGGCCATGAATGCGCTATTCCAGGGAGAAAGAAACGTAGGCAGCCTCCGTGAGTGTTATCTGTTGTTTATGTCAGTCCGGGGTTCTGACGAGTCGCTCAGGAAACGCGAACACTTGCTGAATCAAATAAGAGATCAAGCTGATCGCATTGACAAGCTTGAGCGTCAACTGGAGGAGCATCGACGTGCTCGTCTCCACAATGGTATGCGTCGGACAAGCTAACTATTCTCACATAACTGATGACAAGCCTAGAACCTGCTCGACTTTCCTTATCCAATACACCTCTTCCACGTCCGGGTGCTGCTACCGTAGGGGCCCAATCCTCATCATCATCAGGTCCTGGACCCATACCTCAGCCAGATGTCCAGGCATGGATTGAGCGAGCTCGTGAATCGATTCAGGCTCTTGGGGCATTTGTGGAGGGCGAAGAGGATATTGAAGAGCAAGAGGAAGGGGATACGGAAGACGACGAGTATCTAGACAGCCAAGAAGATGAACAAACTTGGAGAGACCTTCCGACTGACCAGGATACGGACATTGAAGAAGGCGATATTGCTGTTGAAGAACCAGATGATGCTGATTTGGTCGAGAGACGATCCCTGCGCGAAAGTTCGCCCGCGACGACTATTCGTAGCGCATCACGCGAAGGTTCAGCTCCCCCTCAAGCTAAGGCAGCCGGTCGTGGTGTTCGTCGCAGAACACCACAGCCTGGCCGTCTTGCAAATCTTCCTGAGACCCCTGCTGCGCCACTCAAGTTGATTGCGGACCTCAGTATTTCGGCGGCAGGAAGTAATCGACAAGACAGCAAGAGCCCGAAAAGCGCACCGCTGTCGGGAATGAGTAGCGGCAGCAGAGGCAGCAGCATCGGTGTTGAGCAACCCGATGAGCCGACCGCAGACGTTTCATCCCCTCGGTCTACAGGCACGATGACGGGAAAGGGTAGATTTGGCGAAACAATACTGGGGGATGAGTCACGGGCCGGGAAGGGGCAGGAATCAACAAGTGACGGTGAATATGGAGCTATGGCGCCCGGTTTCTTTGCGCCTAGGAGAGGTAGTGTCCCTGATCCAACACGATTGGCACCAGCAAGACATCCGGTCCCCCACATTCTTATGCGTGGAATTGTCACTCCTCAAGAAGTTGAGAGCTTGTTTAGAATGTACGTCTAGGTATCATTTGGTACCTATTGTTGGCAAAGCTAACATCAATGCTCAGATACTTTGACAAGATGAATTTATCTTGTTCATTGTTGGACCCTGTTCTGTACACGGCTCAGACCACGTATTGGCGTTCACCTTTCCTTTTCACCGTCAGTAAGTGACTCATTGCTTTGATCCATGGATGTGATTCAAGCATCAGGACAGTATGTGCAGTTGCTTCACGTTATTACACGGAGCGCCGCGGACTTTATGAGGAACTTATAACGTATGCCCAATTAGCTGCGGGAACTGCTCTTATCAGTGGTCCCAAGACCGTTGAAACGGTCTCCGCTTATATTCTTTTGAGTTTATATCCCGTGCCCATGCGACGCTGGGAAGAAGATCGTACCTGGCTCTATCTTGGGCTTGCTATCCGTGTGGCGACAGATCTAAATTTGCATCACGCAAGCTCGGCACGGCCACGTAACGAACAGCACGAGCGCGAACTTCTAAACAGAACTCGCGTTTGGCTCAATTGTTGCAACTTGGACATATCGACGTCTAGCTGGCATGGAAAGTCTAGCACAATCCCGGCGCGCGATTATATTGCTTGTCATTCCGAGGATTGGTACGAATCCTCTCCATATAATCTGCCTAACTTCGACATACACTTGTCCGGGTACAACTTCGAACTTAGACTGATGAGAGCATTCAAGGAGAGGATATATAACAACCCGAACAATCCGACCGGTTTGAATAAG
Organism: Sanghuangporus sanghuang; assembly: GCA_009806525.1. Taxonomy (NCBI): domain Eukaryota; kingdom Fungi; phylum Basidiomycota; class Agaricomycetes; order Hymenochaetales; family Hymenochaetaceae; genus Sanghuangporus; species Sanghuangporus sanghuang. The sequence goes on from VVIT01000005.1 coordinate 76,743, forward strand.
GTAATCAGTCAATCGTTCCTGCTGATAGACTGGTACACTGATTTGCATATTCAGGATGTCGACTTTATCAGCTTATCGTCGGAAACTGATGAAACACTCGTGGCCAAGGAGCAGGAATGGAGCGAGCGGCTGCGTCAAAAGACTGACGTAAATGAGCCTCAGGGGCGATTCAGAAATAGCCTGCTTAAGCTTGCGTATCGGTACGCGCGTCTTACCGTGTTGTCCTTCGGTTTCCAGCATTCTTTCGGTAAGGGTGGCGCTGGAACTCCTGAACAGGTTTCTTTCTTCGACCGGGTAAACAATCTCTTTATTATCCGCAATCGTTATGCTCATTTATCTTCCGCAGTGCTATCGTGCGGCTACAGACGTTGTGCGTGTCTTTATTGACGAGCTGTCTACGCAGAAGGAGTACATTAGACACGGACCAGAGGCACAGTGTGTATTTGTCACCTTTGCTTCGGCCTTCTTAATCAAGGTTGGTGTTTTCCGGCTATTAGTTGAGGCCTAATTTTAATCTTGTCAAATTCACAGTTGCTTCACCCAAAATATGCAGCTTATCTGAGGATGGAACAGCGGAAGGAAATCGAACGATTAATACGTGGGATAATAGATCTATTGAGTTCTCCAGAAGTGGTGGTAGATGATAGGCACAGTCAAAAGCTATGGTCTCGTTTTCTTAGTGGTCTTCTCGCTACACCTACAGCAAAAATTGAACTATCACCCAGTAATATGAAAGGCGGAGGGTCCCTTCCTCGTCGTCCTGCACGTCGTCCGACAGGTAATCCGGGAGGCAGTCCTGGTAGTGGACGAGGCAGTCCTTCCTTGGCTACATCCTCATCTGGCTCGGCCAGTCCTGCTCTTCCTCTTGGAAGCACTCCCAACACGTCGGCAGAGATTCACACGAGCCCATCAGCATCAGTTTACAGTGGGACGCTTTCTCCGGCACCTCCAGTACTTCCCGCTTCTGCGCCCGAGGATCGCTATCCAGCACTCTGTAACGAGGCTCCTAATGCTGCATTCGATATTCCAAGTGTTCGATCTGGTAGCAATTACCATCCCGAGGCGAATGTCGGGATATTGCACTCACAGAACCAGCAAGGGATGTATGATACGCAGAATACGCTTCAGATGAATGTCCCAGAATTCTTCCATCCACCTCTACCTTTTGATAGCGATTTGTTACATTCAATAGGGTCAATGCCGGACTCGTCAATCTGGCAGAACATGCCCGGTGAGTTATCACTATCTGGTGGATACATTACATTTCTGACCGTTGCACAGGTTTCAACTGGATGGGAATTCTTCAACAAAGCGACCAAGATTCCGCCATGCAGGACATGATGGCCTCCAACATAACGCCTTACGATATGAGCACTATGCAGACCGAAGGGATTCATTTCTAGTTTCCTATATTCTTCCTGTTCTGGTTACATATCTTGAGATGCTGTCTTCAATCATTGTTTTTTGTCTCTGTCTCGGCTTAGGTTGTAGCAAGATATTCTTTCATAAAGATACTTACTGTATTTTATAAATCCCTCTTCTGAACAACAGGCGCCTTGCTTGTATCATTCAATCAATGAACTCGTGGGATTGTGGAATAGGCTTCCGATAGGCTGGAAGGGCCAGAAATTATGAAGTCGCGTTCGTTGCCAATCTCACATCAAGTTATGCGGTCCTCTCGTGGCCATCCTGTTAAGAACCCGCCTAAGGACTTCCTTCCACTTAGTCGTTTCAAACGGTAAGACATACTGTCTCATTCCACGTCCAGTATAGATCACCACCAGTCATCGCAAAATTCTGCATAAATTATGTCGTATTATGTCAGTTTATAAGCAATTATAACTGTTTATGGCTGCTTATGAAAGCCCATAAGGCAACGTAAACCTCATACGCGGTTATAAACCCATGCAGAATTTTGTGATGCATGAATTGAGATTTCTTTCGGATCGTCTTTCATTCACACGATATGCAGTCGTCATCTCGGGCACTGGCCGCACCAGGTGGTCGGATTTATGTCGCGATAGATCAGTACTTTAAAAAATGAGACCTAGAAAACAGGGGCCTCACGTCTCCGCACACAGACTTGATGCGCTAGTTATCTGCCATTCTCCAAATATCCATTACGCTAAATGCCAATGTGAGTTCAAGTTCGCGAGTGCATGTGCTTAGAAGGCAGACTTCGCCCCGTCGCAAAACCCAGATTCCTTGTTTGATCCATCAAGTCGTTAGTGAAGAACGCAAACTGAAGTTGCCTGTACCTCCGAATCAGGGAAAGCATCGGCGAGGACTAGTAGTGTATCATAAAAACCAAGCCTCTTGTAGATCCAGCCAAGTACGACGAGGTGCCAAGAACAAAGCGAGTGCATTGTATCATGACTGCCCTCTTTGTCCCTGTGTCTCTCTTCTTGACGATACCTGGCCATCAGGGTCCTCGGAATCGAGAAGGCGCGTTTAAATACTCACTGTCTTATCATTATTTCTCTTATCTTATCTAAACATCGTCGGTCGATCGGTCTTTATCATGGGTCAATGTACGCAACCGATCACATGACTTTTGTCTGAAATTTTTCCAGGATGAATATAAATAACACAGCGGAAACAAATAATCCCCGCGCTGATTGATATTTCAGTCAGTCGCGGTGGAGTTGTAAGTCAATATTGATATCATCCACAAACGTGCGCCTGGCCCGTAGCTTTCCTCTACTTCCCTACAGCCCATCACTTACTTGTCGTCCCCCCCCTCTCTCTTTTTTCGTTTGCGCGTAGTCGTAGCCACTAGCACAGCGTAGGTCATGACTGACCAGTTGAAGACTTCGGACTCGCGTCGCGGCCAGTTGGAGACTAGACGTGATCATGTCCGCTCCGGTCTCGAAGAATACGAGAGGAGCGCTGAAGGAAGACCACCATGGATGCTCACCCTCCCTGAAATAAAGCTTCTCGGTATCGCTGGAGTCGGTTTCTTTCTTGATGGTGTGTCATTTGCTCACATGTATAATGGATCGATTGCCTGAACGTTCTGCTTAGCCTACGATTTGTTCATCATTAATGTGAGTCTAGAAGCTGTTCCGAAGCCAAATCTCATAACACAGTCGTAATAAGCCCGTCGCAACAATGCTCCAATATCGCCTATACGGAGGCGATTCTCTTCCCGCGAACCTTGAAGGTTTCGTGAAAGCAGGTGCAAACATTGGAAGTGTCATTGGGCAATTCCTTTTCGGCTACCTCGCAGATGCACTGGGCCGGCGTCGCGTTTACGGAAAGGAACTTATGCTTATCATCTTTGCGACTATTCTCTGCCTCACAACGCCAACTGGTTCTCTCCCGCCAAATAGCTCTCTCATATACCTCGGCATGTTCCGCATTTTGCTCGGGGTCGGCATCGGAGGCGACTACCCGATGAGTGCTACTATCACAAGCGATCGAACGGCGATACGGAGACGTGGCACACTGCTTTCATACATCTTCGCAAACCAAGGGTGGGGGAGCTTTGTAGGAAGCATTGCTACAATGATCGTCCTTCTATGCTACAAGAACGTGATGCAGGAAGGCAAGACAAGCAAGGTCGACGGCGTCTGGAGAATCGTCGTTGGCCTGAGTCTGATCCCTGCCTTTGCCACTTTATATCAGAGGCTCACTCTTCCGGAAGCTCGCCGCTACGAAGCAGCGCGGAAGATGAATGAAGACGACGAAGAGCTGGCGCGTGAGAAGAAGGCCCAATTGCATGAGGACGAGGCCAGAGAGAAGGCTGAGAAAGGTGATGCAGCAGTCGAAAAGACACTATCGATAACCAATAGCGAACAGAACAGTGAAGCATCTACGCCGACCAGGTCTTCGCCACGACACAAAACTGACACAAATTCTCCGGAACAAGTCATTGAGGAAGAGCAAGGAGTCGGTACGCGCGGGCTTGCTCGCCGAAAGAAATCACACTTCCTTGAATTCTTGGAGTATTTCAGCGAATGGCGTCACGCGAAACTACTACTCGGAACTTCGCTCTGTTGGTTCTTCTTGGACGTCGCTTTCTACGGAATCAACTTAAATCAGAACGTTGTACTTGAGCAGATTGGGTTCGATGGCAAGTCCGGCACACCATGGGACAAGCTCTTCAAGATCGCGACAGGCAACCTCATTATCACGGCCCTTGGATTCGTTCCAGGCAAGTCCCGCGCTATATTCTAATGAACATTTATTTTTATAATAAACTACATCACGAAGGTTATTATGTGACGGTGCTCACTATCGAATGGCTTGGTCGGAAATGGATACAGATCCAGGGATTTTTATTATGTGCTCTCTTATGTGCGCTCCTACACTCCATTTATAGCTATTCTGTTTTGAAAATATTCGTAGTGGCTGTCCTTGCTGGAAAATTTACTTCAATGGGAACGGTACCATTCATTGTCTGCTTCGCTCTTCTGCAGTTCTTTTTCAACTTTGGGCCTAATACCACAACTTACGTAGGTCTTCTGTATCTATTCATGACCTAAATCACTTCTAATGCATATTTTCACGGCATTGTATCCTCAATACAGTGCTATCCCGCGGAACTCTTTCCAACGCGGTTCAAAGCGTTCGGCCATGGGCTGAGCGCAGCTTCCGGAAAAGCCGGCGCTATCATATCTGCGCTAGCTTTTAACACACTATCGAAGAGAATCGGTACTCCCGCGGTATTATGGAGTAAGTTCGGCCTTTTACCTGAGTGAATAAGGAAATATTGATCATATTCTCTCCAATGCACTAATCTATAGTATTTTTTGTATGTTGTATTGCAGGGGCTGCCTGTACACTGCTTCTCCCTGAAGTAAAGGGCCGGGATGCAGATGAAATTGATTCCGCTGAGATCCATGCTAGATGTGAAGCGAGGAGACACATTTAGCTGTTGACATCCAACATTCTATGGGGGTCGGCAACACTCAAGTGACTCGCGTGCGTTCCCACGAGTCCGGCAGGATCTGCCGCCGTCGGAGTTTCAATAGAATTTACAACAAAAAACCCTCCATCTTTGACTCAACATCATAATTTCCACATGCCATAGATTGCTACGAAAACTTGTGGATTTTACTTTTGCATGTATATCTTCAATTCTATGGTCTCCGTTTCTCAAAATTTGCAAAATACTCGAAAATAAAATAAATATCTGAGCTTGAAGGCAATAAACAAGAATTCTGGCTCCATAGAGCTGTCTCTATGACATGATATAGTGAGAATATGTAAAAAAAAGCAAGATTTTTGATGATGTGGTTGCAGGATGTTTAATTATTCTACCAGACAGAAGCTACTGCAGATCAAGAGAAGCATGTGAATTTCCCCGAGAATTTGCAGAATAAGAGAAATAAGAGCAAAGAAACTCATTTTTGACCCAAATGATTTGCAGGCTTGAGTTGTATTTAAGAGGAGAAGTACAGTATATGCATGGTCGAAAGCAAAATTGTTGTAACTGCGATCTACGTAGATTGCCTATTATAGCGATTTTTTTAACTCCGACGAAAATCACGCGCACGCGTTGAACTTGGGATTTGCCGACCCCCACATTCTATCACTTACATATCATAGTCAATCCGACCCGGTAATTGGGTTGACAATTCACGATGTGCTGTTACGTAGAGAAATCGCAAGCGGTAATGGCATGAGATATAAATTCTTGTTCTTCCGTGAAGGCCCTTTTAGGCTGTCCTACAAAACAGCAAATAAGAAAATGGTCGCATGCGTCGTATGGTATCTCCACTTTAGTGACTGCGTCAATCCTTTCGGAAGTGGAGCCTATCTATACTCTTATATGTTGAGTTGCAGTTTAGCACCTCGCCAAGTATTTTCGACAGTTTTTTTTTTTTTTTTCCGCTCATTACATGATTTCATTTATTCCAGGGAAAACAGGCTCTCGAAACCTTGTTCTGCATTACATGAATCAACTATTCGTAACTGAGGTTGTGGAAGGATTCAACGGAGGCGCTCCTGAATCGCCTTGATCTCATCCTTAGTGATCTCGTAGTCACGGGGAACCAAGTTGACAATGTTTTTAACCTTGACGGCCTCCTTTTTCAGGTTGCTCTCAAGAGTATTAGCCGCCTTCTGATAGTTCTGCAGCTCCTTCGGCCTTACTGTGTTCAGCGAATGTTCCAGCTGGGTTTCTAAATCCACCCCGGTTTCTCGTTCCACCTCGCGTTCTTCCTGAGTTCGTATGCCCATAGCGGCTCTCTGGATATGATCAGGTAGACTGCGCATCTCCTGCTCGATTTCCCCGATACGGCGGCGTGCAGTGCTTATTTTATTGTTGTAAGTACTGTATGCTCTCATGAGCGACTTGCACTCATCACCATTGAGTCCGAGATCTTGTACGACCCTGGCGGTGTTTTCAGCCTGCCGTATTGATATTCCGGATGTAGAAGACCTGCTGCCTCCTCTGGTTCCTGTCCTGCTTCCTCCTCTGGTTCCTGTCCTACTGCTTGACATTATCTTGAAGACCGATTGTTGTGCGTGTAACGAAAACTTAGGAACTAAAGACGATGTACGCACAATCCGCTCAAAATCTTCACCTTTTATAATGGCGGTTTGCTGCATCTATGCACCGTATTTGAATACGACATTCTCCAAGTCGATTTAGTTTGAAGTCTCAAAGGCGAACCCTTAGTGCCAACGTCTGTTAGTGGTAGCAGGCGCGTCTATCAGCAGGAAAGCGACGCATAGTTGCAGACAAAGACGCTTCCTTTGTCGCGATAGAAGCATTTGATTGCTAGATGGTTTGCATTGTCCGATACACTGCAGCGCAATTGAACACTTTGTAGCATTATCTAAGGCAGCAGTCACCATTGACAAACTTTCAGGGAAGAAACGAGTAATATAGGACGCAATTCAAGTTGCTTGGTGTTTATGCCAAGGTCCTGATTCTGCAATGGCGAACGCAGAAACTTTGCAATGACTGGGAATTCGACATTGCTTTCGCAAAGTGCACTGAATGATTAGTCAGTTCGTAAGAAGATCCTAGTCCAATGCAATATCAATATACCATATAAGTCAGTCATCACCGAGGGAGGGGACGGTACGACAGCAAAGGAACGTGCAAGTGTCGCACGCGGATGCGACAATGCTTTGTCTCACAAGCAATCTGCTTGATGTTTCGTATGAGCTGGTTTATTTTCTTGATACGGTTTTCAGCATTGCAATGCATACAATACTTCACGCAACATGCACTGACACCATTGCGCATAAAAGCAGATGTTGCCTGTTCTTTGGGAGATATGCGACACTACTTTCCTGCATAAAACACGTTACTCCTTGAGAAATCCGAATAGGCAGAATATAATGGAGGCATGAGCCCTCGATTTCAAGATCAGACCTACGCATGATCAGATAGGAGCATAGTAATACATGCAAATGTACACTTGTCCTTCAGTCGATTATGCTTTTATGGAGAAAGTATTCACAGTTGTCCTGCGAGCCTCAGGCCAGACGCAAAGTGCGACAGCCTTGCATCAACAGCGAAGCCCTGTATCGTTGAGAGCCAATGAATCGATACACATCCCTTCCAAGAGCCTCCAACTCACCTTCCGATCATACTCTAAAGCAAATTCAACTTGTAGTCAGTCTTTGAAACCCGAGTATACAACATTCCAGGATTACGAACCCCGAAGTTCATCATACAGCCTGGTTAGTTCCACAACACGTTTTGTGATATGTTCTCCGTCATCTAACTTTGCTTCGCTCAGCTCAAGTTCATCGGGAAAAGTGACGCCCAGAACGATGTGTTTCATGTTCGCAGTGGCCATACCTTGCGAATAGCATTAGTCTGACTATAAGAGCTACACCAAATGGCTTGCCGGGATCATTAACAACTATAGGAGACGATTCGATGACCTCGTCGGCTTTGAATCCGGTTTCTTCCTCAAGTTCGCGGATTGCAGTTTGCTCTGGTGTCTCGCCTTCGTCAATCAGACCTGAGACGGTGCCGCAGCGTGAACATGATTGTTGAAGCAGTCCAGCCAGGTCAATGATACTCACCAGCCGGAAGTTCTGATATTGCAGATAGTAGCAGTGATCGAGAGCTTGACGTCGCAGGAACTGAACTCACCAACTACATACTTGCCGATCGGTGGACGAAACTGTTCAATAATGACGGTTGAAGTGGGGAACGAGCCCTTGGCGGACTTGATAATCGCGAGGATAGCGACAGCTTAAAGGAATCAATCAATCAGGGAGCAAGGGTGTAACGAAATGAAAAGCTTGCCGTCAATGCCAGTGGATCCGCGGGTCTTCCGTTCTGCACATTCCCACTTCCTCTGCCCAAACGAATGAGAGGCGGAGATGGGATCAGAAAATAAATTTTCGGATACCTTCTTTCCTTCCTGATCAACCCACTCGAGCTCTTTCAAGGTGATCCATCTTAATTAAACCCATGATTTTCCGAATCGACTATATGAACGATGCGCTTACTTTGCTTCTGAGGCCGGAAGTTCACGTGCATTTAGTATTTTTGGCTGACTAGACATCTTTGTGAAAGTTCTGCAAGTGAATGGACGAGGATAGCGAGGGAGGAAGAGCAATCTTTTGGATGAAGAATGCAGCAAATGGTTCATGTGTTCACAGTTCAGTTCCAAATCAAATCAGCGTTTACCTACCGAGTCACGTGCAAGCCTATTCATTCAATCACTTAATTTGACCTTGATTACAGAATATGTATATAATATTATAATTTATAGCATATGTGGCCGGATCCGGAGGTGCGCGTGCAGGTGAGTACCATAATGGGAAAGAGGTAGGCCGGGAGTCGGCTTGGGTCTGTGGTGATAACCGAGCGGAGCGTCAGAATCTGTGACTAAGCGCGCCATGAAAAGGAGTGCTGACTGTACTTGTACGTACTGAATTGAGTGAGTACTGAGTGAGACTTGATTTGATGCATCCACTTAGCTCCCGTGTATTATATTATATATCATATCCACACTCATCTAGCTTTTCTTGTCTCTCTCTGTATCATACATCCACCACTACTAGCACTAGCTACCCGGCTGAAATTCACTTCAATCTCTCCGCCAGGCTATCGCTTACGTCAAGAACATCTCTCAGGGCTTGAGCTACCGGGCTCTTGCTCCCCTCTCTCTATCACATATGGCATCTCAAAAGACGATAAAAATCGATGTCGTCTCTGACTTTGTTCGTGTTTGCCTATTCTCAACTTTTCTTCCAACCTTCTCAAAGTAATCCCCATCATTAGATATGCGCGTGGTGTTACATCGGCCATTTAGAGCTCCTCCGTGGCATATCCCTCGCCCGCTCGCGCGGTCTTCCTGTCGAGTTTGTCATCCAGTACCACCCCTTCGTCGTAAATCCGAGTCTGCCACAGGATAGACCTATCCCGAAGGTTCAATATTTCCTCCGCAAGTTCGGTTCGCTTGAGAAGGCCCATGAGGTTCTCGAAATGGTTCGTTTGAGGGCAAAGGAGGAGGGTCTGATCATGTAAGTGCAAATTTCACATACCAGTTCCATCTCGGAGCCGTTTGCCTTCATCGCGATGAGACGGGACTATCGAGATATTGCTTGCCTACCTTCTCGCAGATCCCGTCTTTGGCCGCCGAGGTATATCAATGATTGTAAATTCCGTATCGGAGATGGCTGTGCTTAGCTGAGAAACTGTCCTCTAACCTCGGTGGAATGACTGAGCATCCGAAGCTTGTCGCTGTTTGCTTATCCATGCCGGAATTTCATTTCCGTACAGTTTACTGATGCTTCCCTTCCTTCTCTGCTATAGTTCATTTGGTGGGTGTGTCCGTCAGACGACGCGGGCTCACCGTCTGCTCCAAAAGGCGTATTTCTATGGAGGACAAAGAGCCCAATGCGCGGTCCTCCGACGTCTCTTCCGCGCATTCTTCGAGGATGAGCAAGATATTGGAGACCCTCGCACTCTCGCAAAGATCGCCTCTTCGCAGGCTTACCCTTTCATTTCTCCAAACAAGGCAGGATCAAACGGATTACCGGAGATTACGGCGGAAAAGTTGGGAGCAGAAGCGGAATTTGATGCTCACGCGGACGACGATGCCGCTGCGATCTTTGACAGTGAGGAGGAAGCACTTGCATGGGTAGAGGGTAATGAGTTGGAAAAGGAGGTTCGTACCATGGCTGCAGATGCCGCTCGAAAGGGTGTTGCTGGCGTGCCGTTCACCGTCATAGATGGACGCTGGGCTGTCAGTGGATGCCAAAAGCCTGAATGCTACTATAAGGTGCGTTTTCCTGCCAACAAGAACTTTTACGAGCTCGATGAGCTGAGCGTAACTTAGATATTCGCGAAGCTTGCATCATCGGATTCATGCCTGCACTCTACTGAGTCAAACGGAATACAGAAGATGTGCACTGGCGAGTCATGTGCTGCGGAGCCGCCACGAGACTCTCCATCGCTTTGAAAGAACGGCCTTGTGACTCTTCATGGGACGTCATCACTCATTCTTTCTTTTCCTTCCTTCTTTATTTCTTTTCGTGATGTACATGTTGGCCTCTTCCTTTCTGGTATTTTCTCTCTCTCTTATTTTCTTGTTTATGTATTGTGTTTCTTCAATACAAGCTACTTCATTATGTCATCTGGCCTCGCGTGCGGCTAGTTTCGCGCCTTGATATCGCCTCATCAATCAGACCACCGTTACGACGCCACGCAGTGCAAAATCGTTGAGTAAACCGGCTCAAACAAGATGAGGAAAAGAGAAGAATAAGAAAGGAATTTCGCTCAGTTGAACGCCTTCCGTCAATATCATTACCAATTCCTGGCGTCAATCTGATGTCTCACCATTAGACGATGGATGTCGCAGTGAACCGTTGCCGTATGAACAAGAAGCTCGTTTCTACAGGAGACGATGGATGGATAATCATTGGATCTGAGTCGTAGTGACGTCCACTGATTCACCAATGAGTGGTGACCCCTTGTCTTGTCCGCCGATTCTTTGTCTTCAATCCAAGAACACGCGTTCTCTCGTGGCGTCGTGGTCGGAAGCATATTAGGAGGCATCAATGGACCAAATGAATGGCGAACTTGAGACGAGGATGCGTCGCCTCCATTCTTCTGGCTCCACCGCCGGCTATGTAACGAAGAGTAAACAAGATCTGTTTCTGAACCCGGACGGAGACGACTTACGTTGTTAGGCTGCGCGATTCCCGAGATTCACGAATTGTGATGTCCGGTTCGTCACTATATCGGATCCTCTTGTATAAAGAGAACGCTGTCGGTCGTTGCGGGGGGTCAAAATTATTCTCCGTCGACTTGTCAATTTATTCCTACACAGAGCTATAAAGCTGCCCTTCTCTCATGCACATGGCTACCACCACTCTTTTGCTTCTCGGACTTGCTGCTCTTAAAGGCACTTTCTTTTGGTGTTTGCTTCCGGTGCATTTACTGATGGGTAGATTTCAACAGGCATCAATGCTCAGCAGGCGGCGAACGCGACCATTGCTCTTCTATCTGAATTCAGCGGCCTGCCCATCTCAGGGGAAGTGGTAGGAACGGGAACAGATGGTACAACGTATGTTCTTTCTGCTTCGGGCACTGGTGCAGGTGACATTCCTTTCACGAGTACGTCCTGTGTTCATCACCTCACCTCTTCTAATCCTTGCTGACTGATGGCTGCGATCTTAGTGAGCGTCGTACAAGATGCCTCGCATGTCTCAGAGGCTATATCGCTTGCCACGGGTTTAGGCGCAGACGTCCAATGTGCTTATGACTCACAGGGCGTCGGGGCGTGCACGCTTGTAACCGAGGGTACAGGAACGGATGCAAGCGGTGATGCTGGACCTCAGACGACTGTCATCTCCACGTCGCTCTCGCTGGTTGCTGTTCCGGTGACTACGGCCACTTCCACATCTACTCAGCCCTCTGCTAGTGGTTCTGCAACCAGTTCGGGTTCGGCAGATTCTTCCAGTAGTACCTCCGGTACTGCGCCCACTTTCGCACTGTCACTGTCAGCTGTCTTTTCAATTATCCTTGCTACAATCGCTACAGCTTAAAGTACCGGCTTTTCTTCGACCATGTTGTTTCAATGTTATTGTCTTTTGGAAACTGGTCGAAGCGTTTCTGGGTTGAACGTGTTTATCGCTTTCACAATAATGTCCGATAATGTATGAGAGTGGTCATCCGTTAAAATTTCATATTCGTGTTGGGCATCATGGATAAACAAATCACACTGATTCAAATTATATCGAGGCGGTACTCCGCTTGAAGAAGCATCAGTATCTGATCGGCGACGAGTGGAGGAAAGCCTTACACAGACAAGGTCCCAGATCCCGAAGTCACCTCAGTACCAGCTTGCGCCGCCTTCAGAACATGCGACTGGTCTAGTCCATAATTGAGAATCAGGAACTAACCAAGGATTCCGTGAGCCCTGTCTGTGCAGAAAAGGGAATGCGATTCACCTTCACGAAAATGTTCAAATCGGAGTGGAAGCTTTCGATGGTTCCATTTGTCGGTAGGAAAGAGAAGACGTTGGATGTCTCATTTGAGCCAACAAACAGGTTCCTTATTCGAAACCCACCGTTCTAATCATTTCTTTCTAAATCGCTGGCAGCGGAAACTCTTACCAACTAGACCCGTGCGCGTTGATATTCCGTGTGACTGGTTCCGGATTGCCTTGCTCGTCGACCGTCGATGAAATTGGCTGTGCATTGAATGAAGCAAGCCAGACTAAGATCTCGTTGACGTCCTCTCCGTCAACCGAGGTGGATGTGATTAGTTCATAAGCAACATTGGCAAATGATGAATTGTCAATGTCGTATGTCCATTCAAAAGAGGCCTGCCAAAGGTTCGTAAGTTCTCCACAATGAAGGTAAATAGTAGGACGCAAAATGCATACTGGAAGATTTGTGATGCCTCGTATTTGACGTCCTACAGCCGTGTTTAAATTGACATTTGAGAAGCTCTTCACTCTATCCCCACCAGTCCACGTCCAATTCGTCATCCAACTGATCGTTGAGTCATTTTGCGCGGTAACTTGGATGCATTGCGAGCCATCTGTAGCGTTTCCCCCTCCGAATTCATTGAGTGAAATAGTAAAGGATCCTTCTTTTTCACTGTCTGTCTTTCCGCATAGAACGGATGCATCGATTCCTCGACGCCTGTGAGCGGTTGGAAGTGATGAACTCAGTTGACGAGCAGCGGTGACCGCGAGCAAAGCTGTTAACAGTGTGAGAATCATGGTGTTGGCGGCGACGTAGCTGAGTGGCTCACAAGGAATATATGTCCCGCGGAACTACTTGAGTGTATGCCCGCATCCTTTAGCATGAGAGGTTTGTGGCAAGTCCTAATACTGAGACCTTAAAAGAGCCAAGGTCAGAAGATCCATACTTCAATAGGAAGGGGCGTTCACCTTTAAATCAGATGACAATCGACTACTAATCAATGAGGAAGCAGCCAGGTGAGAGTGTGTCGAATGTGATTACAGTAAACAATGTGATTGTTGCTTCCTCCTGTCAGATACCGAAGAGTTTCCGAAGGTTGCCTTCTGAAACTATATATTCTTGACACGGGAAGGGAGCCATTCATGTTTGTTCTCATGGGGATGCGCTCCTCCTATTCGATGTTAGTCTATTCTCAGCAAATCCGGGATAGGTTCCAATGAACGACGGAGGTTTGTGTATGGGTTTTTTTTTTCCTTTCTACACGCCACGAATATGACCAGCTAAGATTACTAGCAAATCGGAGCTTCACCACATGGAGTGTCAACGTGAGCATTCACTCGGTCTACGTCGCCAGCAAATCAAGCCAGGAGACTAATAGAGGGCGCCGGAGGCTGCTTTTCAGTTGAGAACAATACTAAACTCCGACCTGGTTTGGGGATATAGTGAGCAGGCCGCCGCTCTCAGTAGGACGAGTACTTACACTGTCAATGTCCCAGTACCTGATGTTGCCTCTGTACCTCCTTGGACTGTCTTCAGAAATTGAGTGTCCGGGAGACCTTCTTTCGCTATGAGGAACTTGACAAGAGCTAGATCAGTCGCTTGACAAGGTTGCAAATAATTCGTAAATTACCTTCAGGAATGAGTTGATATCTGCACTGAAACTCTGGATCGTCCCGCTAGTCGGCAGGAATGAGAAGACATTGTTGACGCCGTTTGATCCGATGAACAAATTCCTTCGCAATTTGAGCATCAGTTGAGCACTGTCAATCATTTTGAGACTTGTTTTGGATGGCACTCACCAAGTATGACCCTCCAACCCGATGTTTGTTACAGCTGGAACTGCTTGTCCCTGAGCATTAAAGACAGCAGAGATAGGACCAGCATTGATGTTCCCTAGCCAGATCATGATCTCATTGATGTTGTCACCATCGGGAGAAGTTGATGTGAAGAGGTCGTAAGCCACGTCTGCGATGGAGGTGCTCGTGATATCATAAGACCATTCCCAGGTACTCTACCATCAAGATACCATAGCGTCAAAGAATCGCGGAATGAGGAGATATACATACCCGAAGGCTTTGGATCTTACTCAGCTGACGGCCAATATTCGCATCGAGGTTGATGTTAGAGAAGCTCTTCACCCCGTTTCCACCGGCCCAAGTCCAATTGGTCGTCCAAGAAATCGTCGACCCGCTGAGCGCAGTGACCTGCGCGCACTGCGAGCCGCTCGTCGCGCCGGAGGAACCGAATTGGTCAAGGAAAAGTGTATAGGGTCCCTCAATACCGCTATCGAATTGTCCGCACAAGACAGAAGTATCTATCTGGCGCTTGCCTACGCTTGGCGACGCTGTTACAAATGCAGCAGCAGCAGCAACAGCCAATGGGATATAAAGCATCCGCGAAACCATGGTCGTCGGTCGTTTTCCCTAACATCCACCTCATGATAATATATAGACTGCTGGAAGAAAGCCCTGCCCGTCACATGAGGTGCACGATGTGAACCTTGATGCATAAATTGTTCACTAGAAGAAACAGGGGCAAGAAAGTAAAGCCTTAAGGAGATATATGAGGATTGTTTAAGCATGTTAACGAAGATCTAGAATCGCCATGAGAAATTACCATGGGAGGTTTGACAGCGAAATGACCCACGGCAAAGGGAATACAGCATATAAGGTGGCCTCGAGAGCAACAGCTGCATACGGCTGTGGAATCGCCGGCGATTGAGAAGACTGTTGTTTGGTGCTTATTAGCAACCGCTCCTTGCATCAGTGTCGAAGACATGTCGTTGGGAATCGTACCGTGTAATCAGTTATAGATTTATGCAGTTGTGTTCTGTTTATTGGATTGGGATTGCTGGAGAAAGAAGGATAAATCTTGGCAGCGGTGAAAGCAACGAATTATACGTTTAGAATTGAGATATGACTTGGACGCTAATGAATTTACGGAGAATCTGTCTACTACTTACCAAATGCACGTGGTCTCATCTTCATTGCGCTTTCATCGTTTCCCATGACGATCCGAATTTGAAGAACGCAACAAAGAAGTATGGCACATCCCGAAGCATCCGACTCGTATTGAGCCTCATGATAATGATGATGCACAGCAGGAAGGTCGCATCGAAATCGTACTACCTTCGCGTCCTCTCGAGCAGAGTAGAATGATAGAACTGATTGGATGTAAGTACCATGAAGTTTCACTGACAGAGTAAATTCAAAGATTACGCACAGAATTTGATACTCTTTTGATACTCTGAAGACTGGCGAAAAATAAAGCTCTAGGCCACGCTGTTTGCAACGTCCGGTGATACAAGACATCGATAGGTTTCTTGGAGTTTTCCAATCATTGAAAGCGATATGTACTGCAGGAATCCTGCAGCAAGATTGACAAGACATGTTAACGGAAGTCCACAGCTCTCTGTGATGCGTTGAAATTCGCTACTCTGCCATGCATCTCTATCGCCGCAAAGCCGTAGAGGTCTATAGCGTTAACAAAAAGACCAGTTGCAATTATTAGAAAGGCTTGCTTTTGAGTGAGAGCACTGATGTTTGTCTGTGTATATATATATCATCGAGCGCGACGGGACTCCGTCAGATACAAATAGACACGGACAACCGTCGATATCTCTGCAAAGCGCGAATTCGAATCCAAGGCGTCTTCGAGAGCTGCAACGCCTGAGTCATAAGACACGCATATGACGGCCTTCCATGTTGCCCATCGCTGAAATTAGCGTTGCTTGTGGAAGACACGATCCAGCCGTGGACTGAAGCCTGAAGACAAATAATCTGAAATTTTCATCTTTATTCCTGAGTGCCGCTGCTAATATAGTTTCCAATAGATTTGTCAAGGATGCATGGAAGTTTGGACGAGATGTTACCTATCGGTATGAGGTGGAACAAATCGCGAAAGATCTTCAAAAAGCGTAGCGGTAGCACATAAAACGACCGTGTGAATATATTACGTCACAACAACGTCCCCTTTGTTGTCGACGCTACCTGATCTTGTATGGACTGATCTTGTTCGCGGCAAGGTAAATACTAAATCATGTTAATTTTGCTCCGAGTTGAGAGCAAAGGCATTGTAAACAAAATGGCCCTCATGATTACGGCAAGTTACATATTTGGCGGATATTGTGTACCACCGGCAATCCGCTCAACTGGAATCATGCTTTTGTGTGCGACACTGCGGCAACAGATACACCGCAGTCCGTGATCTGTCGGGCGGCTTCGCCGCTTTAGTTCGCGAATTATGTCTAGAAAATAAATTCTAATAAACGAGAACATGATGATTGTTCAAAAAGCACTCCA
This sequence comes from Sanghuangporus sanghuang, assembly GCA_009806525.1. NCBI lineage: Eukaryota > Fungi > Basidiomycota > Agaricomycetes > Hymenochaetales > Hymenochaetaceae > Sanghuangporus > Sanghuangporus sanghuang. The sequence goes on from VVIT01000005.1 coordinate 93,407, forward strand.
TAGAGCTGTAAGGTAACGCAATCTGGGGAATTCTGCAATATGAGTCCAGTTACAAATTGAAGGATTTCAATAGGGGGAATTGATGAGGTTGCAATCACATGCAACGGCAATAGAACAGATCACGTGCGATAGGATCACTTAAATGCCGTCTCTCCCGTCTGTTCTGTCGTTCATCCGTTCTATTTCCTCCCCCATCATCTCAGTCTACACACATCACTTATTGCACCAAAATGGCTCAGGTCATCGTAGTCGGTGGTGGTCTCGCTGGTCTTTCGGCCGCGCACACTCTCCTTGAGCGCGGCGCTAACGTTCTCTTACTCGACAAGCAACCGTGAGTGTCTCGTATTGAATATGGCATCCGTCATTCCTTCCTTTCTCTTCATGTATCATTCCATATGTTACTTGGATGTGCGAAATTTGAATGGGTCGGGTCATCAGCCGTGACCTTGACGGGCCAGGCGGCATTGTGCTGATACGGGATGTTTTTGGCCGGAGGCTCTCGAACATCTCGGGTTGAGATATTTGGGGTCGCTTTAAGGCAGTCGTTTCCAGCATGCAAATTAAATGACGCCGTTATATTTCGGTCGGCCTCTTGGATTTCCATTTTGCATTGATCCCGCTGTTCATCCATTGACTTCAGGCATATGACCTTCTTCGTCACGGAATCTTTTTCATCGCTGATCGCTTTATTCGAAACGGTTGCACTTATAACCAATGCTTTAGTTTCATGGGAGGAAATTCTACAAAAGCTACGTCCGGAATCAACGGCTCGGGTACAAATCCACAACAGGAACTTGGCATCCAGGACAGCGCGAAAATATTCTTTGAGGATACCAAACGATCTGCGAAGGACCTCGCACGAGATGATCTTATTCGCGTACTTACCGGGCGCTCGGCTAGTGCAGTTCATTGGCTGCAGGATAAGTTTGGACTTGACCTAAGCAAGGTGTCCCGCCTCGGGGGTCACAGCCAGCCTCGTACACACCGTGGCGGTGCTCAGTTCCCTGGTATGGTCATCACCTACGCACAGATGGAACGCCTTGAAGATCTGGCGCAGAGTACACCTGAGCGGGTCCAGATACGCAAGAAGGCTAAGGTGACGCAACTGTTAAAGGACGACATCGGAAGAGTTGTCGGCGTTGAGTATGAAGCCGATGGGAAGAAGGAAGAAGCATATGGACCAGTCGTCCTTGCAACGGGAGGATATGCAGCAGACTTCACGAAAGACTCACTACTTAAGAAGTTCAGACCGGAGCTATGGGATCTGCCGACAACGAATGGCGAGCACTGCACCGGTGACGGACAGAAGCTCGCGATGGCCATTGGCGCCTCGGGAATTGATCTTGAGAAGGTCCAGGTGCATCCGACAGGTCTTGTTGACCCGAAGGATCCGGATGCCAAGGTGAAATTCCTTGCTGCAGAAGCTCTACGTGGTGTGGGTGGATTGTTGCTCGATAATGAGGGCAAGCGATTCGTCGACGAGCTTCAGACTCGTGACTATGTTACTGGCAAGATGTGGGAGAACGGCAAGGTGAGTATTTTCTGCGCACTTTAACTACTTTTATTCATTATTCTGCAGTTCCCCATCCGCCTTGTTCTGAATGGTGGTGCATCGAAAGAAATTGAATGGCATTGTAAGCATTACGTTGGTCGCGGGCTGATGAAACGCTTCGAGTCGGGTGCCGCTTTGGCGAAGGAGATGGGCATTCCGGAGTCTACGCTTGCAAAGACTTTCGCCGACTATAGTGCTGTCGCAAAGGCCAACAAAGATCCGTTCGGTAAGAAGTTTTTCCAGCATTCGGATTGGAAGATGGACGACACCTTCAACGTTGCGATTATGACGCCCGTGCTACACTACACAATGGGTGGTCTTGAGATCGATCCGGAAGCTCGCGTGCTGGCGTCGGGGGAACTTGGGCCGATTCCTGGTCTGTTCGCTGCTGGTGAGGTCGCCGGCGGTGTACATGGCGCCAACCGACTTGGAGGGAGCTCCTTGCTTGGCTGCGTTGTTTTCGGTCGCGTGGCTGGGGACAGTGCAGCGGCGTACCTCTTACAGAAGGGCCTAGGCGACGCTGACAAGGCGAAGGGCCGCCTTGGTGCCGTTGCAGGCCATCTTGGTGCTCCGTTGTCGACGACAATTACGATCAAGCCGGAGCAGAGTAAAGTTGAACTTTCGTTCTCATGGGCAGGCTCTGGCTCTGCTCCATCGTCAACCCCAGTTCCTACTTCGTCTGCACCCGTACCCACCACCTCTTCGTCTGCTAACTCATCGATGCCATCTACTGAGCCGGTTCCTGGAGCCTCCTCGAATCCATCTGTAACTCAGGAAAAGAAGGAAGAGAAGGTCGAGGAGTCGAAGGCCGCAAGCGGCTCGTACACAGTTGAGGAAGTCGCAAAGCATAACAAGAAGGAAGATTGCTGGGTCATTGTGGACGGACAAGTGCTTGATGTGACGAAGTTCCTTCCTGAGCATCCCGGTGGAGAGAAGGCGATCCTACTCTACGCTGGCAGAGATGCTACTGAGGAATTCAACATGTTGCATGACCCCAAGGTATGTCAACTTCAGAGCAGCGATGTAATGTACCTTTCGGTGCTGACGTTTCTTTGCAGGTCATTCCACGATACGCCCCAGATGCAGTGATTGGAACGCTTAAGCAGTAAACAATTTTGAATTTCGGACGGTTGGATTGTAACGTCTTTTGCTCTGTCTTTCTTCGCGTTATCGAATTTAATGTTTTCATTCTGCGTTTTTATTCGTGATGTGCCGTGGTCGGATTAAAAGTATTTTCGTATTCTTCGCTCGGCAAATACAGTGCAACCTTGGAGTCCGTGAGAAGATCGATTCCGGAATTACTCGAAATTGTCAGGTCAGAAAATGCGATCTCCCTTACACATAGTGCACTCTTAAGCAATATATGAACCAGCAGTCTAGACACCATCTTCTAGACGTTTATCCGTTCTGGAGTCCAGACCTGCTGGACAGGCCTCATATCTCTCTTCTCAAAAACTTATATCTTCTAAATCCGCATCTTCGATGCTCATGGCCCCTGTGAACTGTCATTGATAGCCGAGACTTTCCACTTCTGCTCTGAAGTGCCTCCCTATCCGCCCTTGAGCCTGTGTCATTTGCCACCGCAACTGATTCATTAGCCTCGGCATCTCATTGGAATCCATTAGGTAACCGTGTGACGATGCGATTGAAAAGTCGCGACCAAGAATAGAATGAAGGATATTTATTACAGTTATGTATACAGACATATTTTCTGCTATCTTCACTCTCTGAAGCTAGACTTGATTTGGGTCTTGATACAAGGGAAGATTGCTTCCCGCGAGACCGTTTTCAAACTCAAAGCATTCCCAGGAGAAACACTCGTAGATTTCATAGCTAACTTTCGGTAACAAGACTCTTCGCTCTGGGGAGCCAGGAGATGCTACGGCAGGCTTCGCATGACAATGTACTATCCGCAGCACGAGGGTGTACTACCATATGCCTTTTCCTGAAGCTGAAGGGAATTAATATCAAACCTTGATAAGATCGCTATCTTAACAGACTCCTCGAGAAACGAAAATAGTTTGGGTAACGCTTTACATGTTCTGCTTCGGCCCTGATTCCATTCTATCTGATAATTTAGACTCGCGGGAAGCGCGCAGCTGTACATATCGGCGTAAAGTACGGGAACTTGTTCTCATGTGTTGCATGCTGCATCACTTCGTTTGACTCAATGGATTCTACAACAACGTCCGCATTAGGTCTCCCTTGATACTCTCCCCTACCGTGCTCTGCTCTTGGAGAACCCTGAAATAGTTGGTTCGCATAGAAGATTTTGTTCGTAGTACATTTTGCATCCTCAAATATCACTCCAACCACCTTCGTATCACAAACATCTTATTAGGATATGAATTGATCTGCATTCTCATCCAGTTACAATGAAGCAGCTCACTGCGTGGAAGCAAATTAAAAGAAAGTATGTTTGATTCTATTCGGATACAGCAACTTGTTTATCTGTAGGTGAAGCATTTTGTCTTGCAATTTTTTTTTAAAGATGACAGTCCCACGTTCCGTTGAGTAACGAAACATGATATTGTCAAATAAAGCTAGCGGATGTTGCATCAAGCGTGCGGGAAACGCAGACACCCAGCGCTCCACTTCGTACGAAGAACACACAGTGAAGTCTTATACGCTAATAATTTACGTCTAGATTGTCTAGGGAAATAATTAGACTAGGAATGACTGTCAGCCATTTGCATTCATCGCTAAGTATTAGCGATACTCACGCCATGGTATCAAAGCGAGATCGTTCTTGGCCAAGGGCCACGCTGGGTAGGTTCCCAGGACATGAACGAGTCTTTCCCTGAGCCTGGTAGTTCTCTATCCGAAGTAGACTGACCTCCTCCCCATGCGGGACGGAGGTTGCTACCACGCCAAGCATCTTTGGCAGATGCAGTAACGGGAGTCTGTGATGCAGCCCTCACTGGCTTAGGCGTTCCTGCGAGCCCTGCCCTACGCGCGGCGATGACGCGTTGCAAAGGAGAATCCTCCGCGCAGGCGGCTGATGGTAATAACGCATTACTTAGCGGGCGCTGGCTTTGTGGGGCGCAAGGAGGCGGGGAAGAAGAAGTAAGTGTTGTACCCGGCGGCGATTCAATGATGGAACTAAAGCAAGATACAACTCATACGTCAATCATTTGATATTAAAGTGGGGACAATCTACGCACGAAATGGCATCGGTGAGGCTCTGCAGCTGACTCAGATAGAAGCATGGAGAACGAAACTCGGATACCTGCGCTTGGTGCTCCGGCGCAGAGCGTAATGCGCTCAGCGCCCGACGTAAATGTGGAGCGAGTTCGAAGATGGAAGAATACGCCGAATGATGCTTGACACAACCGCAATCGTGATTTGATGTAGCATCTTGTTCTATTATGCGAGCAAACACACGTTCGAGTGTATCATTGTCATCGCACATAAGCCCTGTGCTTCCGAAGTCAAAAGTAGAGTCGATATCCATGATGCAGTCTGAGCCCGTCTTTGCCGGATCTGAAGAAGTTGTTAACGTCGCGAACCTATTTGAGGAGGTAGATGGGCTAGAAAGAGGAGATGTAGGGCAGCCTGTGCTCGTAAGGAAGACTGGTTCATTCTCTAGCACTGACGGGGTGCGAGGGTCATTATCGGACTCGGAGGAGCTCTCGTTAGAGGACGAAGTTCGGGAGACGATATCCGTCGCCGGATGACACGAGTCCTGACAAAAATCGCTATCGCCGCCGTTATCTGATCCGGGAAGAGATGAAGCAGTAGAATTGGCCCGTTTTCGTCGAGTGATAGTTCTCGGATGAGGTTTTCTCTTGAATTCTCGAATGAACCCTTCGAGTTCCGCGATTCTGTTTTTGAGCAGCAAGACTTCGTCTTGAGCGGGATCCCTAGAAAGAATGTGTCAATGGCTGGTCTCCGGAAGAGTACCGAGGCATACCTTCGATTTATATCGTCGACTTCGTAAACGCAAGTACCGCTCTAGAGAAACAATTCTAGTCAGTGACATAGAGACCTGAAGTGGACTGCAGACGTACGAGCCCGAGCTTGGTGCAACGGCCACAGGCTGGTCGCCGCCTGCCCGCAGAAGCCCAAGTCAGATCTGAATAACATATAAAAGACCATGTTCAATGTACCTGTCGCACTTTTGAGGTGGTTAGAGATGGAGGGAAACCCTAAAGCGGAACAACATACCATTCGCTTCGAACCATGACAGTTCAAGCAGGATAGTGTCGTCCTGTTCCGGCGTCGCTTGCGGTGATCGACTTGCTCCTTGGCATCGTCATCAGAGATCCGCTTTTTAGTTTCATCTTGGGACGCCATGAAAGTCGGGCCAAGAGGGGAAGACAGAGAGCGATTCGTTGAGTAGAGCACAAGGTATCTTAGCTCCTGTCTTTATATCACCGGGGAAATAATACTGCATGCTGGTAGGACCTGAGTTTCCGCCAAGAGAAGCCGTGCGAAAGGAAGAAGTTGCCCAGTACAAGGGAAGATAGAAGCGTGTTTCTTGTTGGATGTGATAAACTGAGAAGCACAGAGTTTCCCACCAATGGCATTCAGGGCAACGGATTCCAATTCAGTCATGTATAACACCGCGCACCAAAGTTATGCCAAACTAAGGCTCATCAAGTGTCCTAAGCATCTTGATGCACGGTTTACCTCGGAAGAGGACGTTGCGATGTCCCCATGACGCATTGCGAAGTTGTTAATGCCATCCCGATCATCCGTATCTGTATTAGAAAAGAACGTTTGTAAACGTTGATGGCGTGCTCCGTTCTGGACTCCCTTCTGAAGTTCAACGCGGGAACCATGTAAATCGATATTATTGGGTGACCTACCGGTTACGAACAAAGACAAGGGTACAATCTCCTTTCGGAGACACTCTTCTGTGTATTCAATGCCAAACGCTCCGCGGCATCATACCAGGCTAGATATCATTAGGATAAACGCAATTGAGAAAATTGCGAAGTACACTCCGACAGCTTGGTTCAGACAACTGAATGCCAACGCAGCTCTGAGAAAAAACTCAACTTTATCAGACACTGTTCCATTGCATTTGCGCACAGCATGCCAGTCCTGATTCACAAGACTAATACCAGTAAAGATGGATCGATCTCCCCTCTCGGATCAGTCACTTTGTTGTCAATACTCGTGTGATCATTGAGCTGGGCTCGGAGTTTCGGGGCGAGGCTACACGGAAGAAGTTGAAAAAGTTTATTGATACACAAGACGTTTCTCCTGTCAGCAAGATATGTCCCGTAGGATAATCAAGGTGCAGTGTATGCCTTAGTGGAGCAGCCAGTGCTTCTATTGAACACTTCTCCATCCGTTATGCGAGTCTATATACTGACCGAGGAAACGCAATCGTCTAGATACAGTTCGGAAGAGGGCTCGTAACAGATTCTTCCTCCAAGCGATGCCAAAGCACCTCCGTCCATCTCGGAATGGAAAGAAGGACTAGAATAAAGATTGATGGACCTTATCTGAAGCGGTGATGTACGTATACGGATGCCGGCGTACTGCGAAGGGATGATCCATCGAATACTACTACGAAAGCGCTTTGTCTCCACGATAGACAAGTCCTGCTCGCCTAAGTAACCGATGCTATAGGATTAGAGAAGCATCACCCTGACGGATAAAATAAAGGATGGTAGATTCGAGATCAAATCAACGCGTGACGGCGCTCCGTGCCTAGCAAATCCTCGGTGACACCTTTGTGCATCAAGGAGATCAATTGAGCTTATAAATGGCATAGCGAAAGGCACTTATCTCGTATAGATAGAAAGACGCAACCTAATGTCATGGTCTCGGAGCAATACGGAAGCATTTCTGAGTCTTCGGCCAACGCAGCTGGCCAGCGCGAAAACTACCGACAGACGACCGCCGGCCGTGATTGCTTCGCACACGCTCCTGGTGCTTTGTTTGGCAATAGCTGAAAGATGGGTAGAGCATGAACGTAAATTGAACAAAAATGAAATAGGCAACGCAGTGTTTGATAAGCAAGTTGCTTTGTTTGCGCAAAGGAAATCCAACAACCCTTCACCGCAAAAGAGGGGGTCTCAGAAGTATTTGATACGCACCAGTCGGAAGCAGAAGCACGCTAGAATCATAGAAGCTAGTCGTGGAATCCCATGCCTCGGAGAACATGAAGCGGAACAGCTCACTAATGCGCGGACCGAACCAGTAGATATCCTGATCAATTCAGTCATTTTCAGCGAAACAAGAATAGGATGACTGTATGCGAAAGATTGGTACCGGGCTAGAGACTGCGTGAACTCTTTTGACTGAGCTGAGGCTACAATGTGACCGTGTCTGATCCGGGCGCTATACACCCACTGCACACACCACACCACAGGACCATATTAATGCCAAGAGTTGCTCTGAAGAAAGAAGACTGTCAATATGTGTCCCTTCCATTCTACCAAGCCCATGGATTGCTATGCACACCAGACATCTTGGTCTTGGCTAGTGCTCGTCGCTTTCAAATATAGTGCATAGAACACTCCATTGGTCGTTCAGAGGACCATATAATTTATAAAACAGAATTGATTTCTAAGCACGCTATTACATAATGTATTATTTGACATAGCGGGCCTTAGTCAGTCGGATCAGATACGTGACGTCAAGCTTCTTTCTCCACCATCATCATGTCTTGCGTGCGCAGTCGGCAAGCCACACACTCAGTCAAGTCAGTACTTCAAAATATTATTATCTTTTCACGTCGCATGCGGCCCGCGACCTTCCCCCCTCGTCATCACAATAGCACAGCACGATGAACGAAGAGCAGCCAAATGGAGGGCTGCACAAGTCTCATCATCACCACATCTGGTACATCTGGATACCACTCGCTGCTACCGTAATGTGGCCCTCGACATTATTGGCGATGCTTATAACCTGGTTGGCTCAAGGGAGGCCCTTCTATGTCTCCATGAGCGATGGTCAAACTATCGGTAAGTGTCATGTGGATTGCGTGGTTATCTTTCCTGAACCTTAGACAGCTTATATATCGGATATCGGCGCGGACATTTTGAAACCGTTGTTCATCGTTGGCTCCTCCATCACCGCGGTTGGGTTCTTTTTGAGTTTGTCAATTGAAAGATGGGCGAGGCATGATGGGAGGTGAGATCTATCGCTTCCGAACTCAAGCGCCGGAATAACATTGTAACACAGATTAGTCCCAAATATGCGCCGTCGTGAAAAGGTCATGTCGTCCTTGGCAATCGCTTGGTCTTTCGTCGGTGGTGTAGGCCTGATTTTGCTTTCGATTTTCGATACGAAACGTCATGAGAGACTCCACCGTGTCTTCCTTCTCGTATTCGTAGTAGGCACAGCCCTATCAGCAATCTTCACAATAATAGAAGTGAGTTTTTTTTTCTGTATTTAGTCACTTTACCAAATTTAACTTCTGTCCCCAGTTTCGTTGGCTCGACAAAACCTTCGGATATATGTTCCGCAAACTGCGGGTTGCGTATATATTTAAGGCCGTTTACGCCACGGTGCTTATCGTCCTCGCAATTGCCTTTGGCATCCTTCTCGGGAGAAATCAAAACGCTGGAGCCGTCGTGGAATGGGTTATCGCATTCCTCTTTACGTTCTATTTGCTGTCGTTCTGGTACGACCTTCGACAGAGCCGCGACTATTCAAAAGGGGAGCTGACACGAGAACGGTTCGTGAATGGGAACGGGCACGTGGACGGACATGCAGACCCCGGAATCGAGATGGTAGAAAGGGTCCCCCAGATGTAACGAAACAGGAACGGACTTTTTGTGTACACAATTGTCTGCTGTCATTATTTCTGCAATCACTATCTGGATAGATATCGAGTCTATCACTAGTGATGCTGTATCCTTGATTTAGTGTATCATCGCACTGCCGTAGAGCGTATGACGTTTCTCTAACTATCGACGAGAATACCCGATGAAATACCGTCTTCCATCGCTTTCCCTTCATCATGATGAATGAGTGCGTGTCTTTGATTTCGTACTGTTCTATCAGGCATTGTAGAAGGTCCGGATATGTTTGCTACTTGCAAAACAATCCGACTGTTTTTATTGAACTTCATCTGCTTTAGCGATAATGAGCACTATATGCCAGTGATGGAGCAAGATAACGAATGTATCGGTATTCATTCTATTTCGTGGAAATCAGCAACGAGAACCTGATATATTTGTTTCCTCGTCAAGTCCGCCGGAGAGAAGAGCCGCATAATGTGAACGTTTTAGAGTCCTAGTGAAGAGAGTCAACTTATCCGATCATGATTCCGATGAAAGAATAGGACTAATATTAGGACTAATTCGGCTTTCGCGCTTACCGACAAATTACTCTCAAGAGATACGTAGCCGGACGAGAATATGGCGCATTGGTACGTACATGCTGAAGTTAATTCATGGAACTTATACTCGACACTTGAGGCCTCTTCAAGCTACCGTCCATCGAAAAGAACGGCTGAACTGGGGGCATCAGATATGATAGGAAGGAATCGGCTATTAATGACATTTCGGCATCTGAGAATTGGCGAGCAGAGCAAAAATTACGAGCAAAGAGAGAGGAAAGAAAAGAGACAGACATCCACAAAAAAAGTATCCGTTAGATAATCTGATTAGATAACAGATCTATCCCATCACGCGCTACTTACACACGTCCTTCTCTTGGTACTCACCACGACATGCAACGATGTCTGGTCATCACTACAGACGCCTCAAGCAGTCAGACGATGACTCTGGTACGCATTCTATACAATTTGTACAATTTTGTGCGCTCAGGACCGCAGACTGACTCGTATCTCCTTCAAATCGACATCACAGACCGAACTAGCCCGGTTAGCGAGTTTAGTCGACGGACTCACTCGCGCCTTAGGTCTCTCGATGAACCACAACTTCTCGATGAGCGCACACATGGTGAGGTGATTCGGGAAATAGATGCCCATGCTGGCGTCGTTCAGGTAGAGGCGACCGAAAAAGTGTACACGCCTACTTCAATGTGGATTCTGTTCGTCTCGTGCGTGTTACTCATTATATCTTTGTTTGGGGCGGTTACCTGATCAATTATTGCCGTATTTCAGTCTCGGGATGGCATCGTACGTATACGCACTTGACAGTAGTACTACCAGCAATTATCTGTCATTCGCTGCGAGCGCATTTGGCGAACATTCTTTGATCTCCACTGTTGGTGTTGCCCAGTCCGTTTTCGGTGCGCGTCTTTTGAGCACTTCTCTCAGCGATGAGTCTGATCACTTTCATCCATAAAACGCATTTGGGGTCTGTGCGATGACTGTCATGCTGCCAACGCCACATCAATCCCAAACTATATTGTCGTTATTCCCCACATCAGTCGCGGTCGGAAAGCCCGTCATTGCGAAGGTAGCAGACGTTACTTCCCGTGCTTACGCATACTCAGGCGTCCGTGCGTTGCGGTCCGTTCTCTTATAAGAATCTAACTCATTCCTTCAAATATGCAGTTGTCTTTTACATGATTGGCTATATAGTCATTGCCGGGTCTAACGGCATCGGGACTTTCTTCGCAGGCATCATATTCTATGCGATGTCAGCAAGTTTTCTTGCTTCTGCTGCTCTTCCTCTAGCTGACTTCAACATTCAACTGTGCTTGATATGAATCTCCCTACCTTGACGTCATCTTGCAATCGATCGTCCTTTGCTCACATCGTCCCATGTCGACCACGCTTTTAATACGTGTATCCTGGGATCACCATTTGATTTGTGCCGTCAACTCACCATTAATTGCTATTGATGCATCCCATTCTCATATTCTCATAATTCTGGCCTGTGGCGGATCTGATCTCGATGATCATGGTGTCTTCCCATGAATCCAACACATCAAAATCACCTGCATTGCGATGACACGAACAGCGGATACACGTGAGCCCTAGTACTTTTCTGTCTGGTCTATTAGCTAACGGCATCGGTACTATACCGCTTCCCTGATCCCCGTGTTTCGATCTCCCTGGTGTCCCAGAGGTCTGCAGCTGTTAACGCAGATCGTAATCGCGGATCTTACGACGCTCAAGTGGCGAGCACTTGTCTCATCGTTAACTAGCCTTCCGTTCATAATAAATGGCTTCATCGGGCCAAATATTGCCAATGCTGTTTTGGAGAGAGCCAACTGGAGAGTCGGATGTATGTTTTCATGCTCTTCGTACTGTAGATACTTACTCATAAGCTTTCGAATTGACCAAAGACGGCATGTTTGCTGTCATCGTTCCTGCTACGCTGCTTCCTCTCATTCTCACTCTTTTCTGGGCCGAACGGAAGGCGAAACGACTAGGAATGGTGGATGAAGTGTTGGCAGCGGAAGGTGTGATGAGGGAAGCCCTTGTTTCAGGTACGAAGAACTTTTCTTGCATATGCCACATATCTTCTGATAAGCCCCTAGAACCGAGGGGTAGCTTTATAGGTCGCATGCACCATTATGCCGAGCAACTCGATCTTGTGGGACTTATCCTCCTCGGAGGTGCTGTAGGATTGATCTTGCTGCCGCTTTCTCTTGCAAAAAACGGAAAATATACCCGTAAGCTCCTACACACGTCGTTGATGCCTCAACACTGACAGCCTCCCTCCCCCCCCAGCATCCATAATCTCTCTGCTCGTCGTAGGTTGCGTATTACTATGTCTCTTTGCCATCTGGGACTTGCGACATGCAAGTCGCCCGGTTATAGCACCTCGTTTCCTGCGTAACCGTACCGTTGTCATAGCCAGCTTAATTGGATGCTTTGACTTCGTGAGTACACCAGGCACTGTCCCGAAACGGCGGAACTCATACTACGCTCTCACAGCTTTCGTATTTCCTAACATTCGTCTACCTTTATTCCTTCGTACTCGTCGTCAAGCCTTGGACGCAATTAGAAGCGACGTACTTCTTGCAAGTGCAAACAATTGCACTGACCATCTGTGGCTTTTGCGCTGGTGTCATAATGTTCCGCGTTAGAAGATGTAAACTCATTTTGATAAGCGGACTTTGCATCCGTCTTCTGTACGTTATACAGTCGCATTAGCATCGACTGCTATCTGCTCACCTTTTGACGAGTAGTGGGTGTGGTCTCATGATACATTCTCGAGGCGCGAAGGGCTCAACGGTCGAAATTGTCATGACTCAAGTTCTTCAAGGATTAGGAGGCGGATTTGCTGCTGTGGCTAATCAGGTCGCTGGCCAGGCGAGCGTGCCTCATGTTGATCTTGCTATCGTAACAGCAGTGTTACTTCTCATGACGGAGATCGGTGGTGGCATAGGGAATGCCATGGGTACGTCTCTTACACTCGTGAATAGAGATGATTGAAGCTGACTCTGGTGACTAAGCCGGCGCTATGTGGAGATCAACCATGCCTAGAAACTTAGAAAAGGAGTTGCCACAACTATCAGAAGCAGAACGGAAGGCGTTATTTGGAAGTATAACTGATGTGCTCAGGTATCCACGAGGTGATCCGATACGTGAAGGCGTTATCGCAGGTTCGTCGCTATTCTAACTATGCCGGCTTCTCTGTCTGGAATGAAGTAATTTCTGATCTTTACGTTCACACAGCTTACGATGAGACCATGAAGGGTATGGTCATTATTGCCACCATTCTCTCCGTGGTACCGATTATACTGTCGCTGGGTATGCCGAATTGGTATCTTGGGGAGACTCAGAATGCGGTCGACGATTCGGCCTTTGATGATGAATTATATGATCACGATAGTTCTCGGAACTCTCTGCTATCTTCCTAATGGTATGCTGTGCATAGAAATCGATCTGAGTTATGTATGTATGAATCTTTCATCACTAAACTTTTTTGCACGGTCTTTCTTCGCGAGAATACAATCAGAGAATAGAACAGCAATGTTTGCCCCTTGTTGCACATCTAAATAGCGTTGTAATAGTATGAAGTGTAAAATGTGTCTCGAGGATCTACACTGACACTGCAGCTTGCATCTTCGCAGTTCACCGGTGCCAAGCAAGTACTAGTGAACAGATAACAAGGCTCTGCAAATAAGAAAGATTAGAGGTCGTCGTGCTTGGGTGGACAGGGACGCTGCCAGAGGTCACAAAACTTGGCTGGATGCAATTTTAAGGGAAATCTTCACAAGCCTAAAACGAGAAACACTAGAATTACGAAAGGAGTACTTAAAGAATGAAGAGCTGGAGCATTACAAGAGGGAATAGAAGCCTCCGAGGCCGGGCATTCTTAAATGAAGTAACAATCGTCTTTCACTGTCGTCTGTCCGCTTAAATTCTGTCTCAAACGAGTATCTATCCGTCATCTCTGCCTGTTTCAGGCAAGTCTGCAATAAGCTCTTCATTACAAACACGAAGATATGATCGCAAATCAAAGAGGATCTTGTCGGCTCGAGAAGCAGCCACTTTCTTTGCTAGATCGGAAGAATAGAATTCTTTCTTCAGAAACACTCAGTTCATCCAAGCGAAGATCACTAGCATACAATTCGATAGGGTCTTCGTACGTGGCTTATCGTGTACCTGCTAAAGATTGAGTACCACATCGCATGTGTACTACTGGTAGCAGGCTAGAACAATGAGCGTGTATAAGACTCCCAGACGGTAGAGCTGATGCTTGGAACGGTCTCTAGCCTTTTAGAAATGAATAGTATTCCGAGAAGCACAAAGCAGAGACCACGCTTCCATGGCGCTGGCGTGTGTCGATGCTGGTGACAATATGCACGCCGCACACGGTAGAGAGCCAATGTCAAAGTACGAGAACCTCCCGGATCGCTTGATTTTATCAGGAGAGATAGCCTGAACGACAAGCCGTCCAGAAAATTCGTTCTGAGCGCTCCATAAGAAGAGCGTAAATGCGTATAGTGGACTGCAAATCAACCAGAATGTGCGGACACTGCGAATTGCATACTCCATGGCGTCGTCGTGCTACAACCAACAAGCTGAGCCAAGCCACAGTCCGTCCGGGTTTGATTCTGCACACTGCAAAGCTCTAGCCAAAAAAAAAATTCATTGCAAGCAATGATTGTGAAAAGTAACCTAAGAGGATTTAACATACCGAGCATTGCGGCGAGTGTCGGGGATAAATAGAAGGCTAAGTAGTGATAATAAACAACTTCGCTTCTGACAATCTGCATACTGATCTATATTACCGAGTCAAGCCTTCGCAAACGCGTTCGTTTGCGACTGTAGTCCTTCATGTTTGGGCCGAAATGATTGCCCGCTACCCCTTGTATGGATTCATACAGCAGATCAATACTCCTTGCTGCCCTAACCAGAATTTCGTAGCTGCGCAACTTTGCATTGCAAAAGTGCGCGACAGAAAATTCGAGGAAGGAGAATATTAATTATATGCATATAAAGGCAGAAGGAATCGACACTTGTCATCCTCATCCTCTCTCAGACGACAAACATTAGAGTCAATAGACAAATCAAAAACCAGAAAGCGAATAAGTAAATGCCTTCAAAACAAAGGGGTCACGTGGGAGAACACGGTGGTCGTCCGGAAGTCAGGGCAGAAGCAGGACGACTGACCTTCAACATAGTGGAGATCCCCAAACAAGCTCCGCACATTAAGAATCCAATGTCTTACAAGTCCACCATCAGTGCGGAGGCATCCGCGTTGCAGCGTTGGGTAGAAGACTGACAAGAAAGATATGACTCTGCTCAAAGAACTCTTAATGAGCTCAATGCCGTAGTCAAGACTCAATCCGGGGATGCCAAAAAGAAGACGGATGATGCAATGGTAGCTGCTCGGTCCAGAATGAACACTGCCAGGACGGCATGTGACAGGGCGAATGACGAGTTCCTTGAGAAGGGTACCGTATTGAACATCAAATCAGAACTCGAGCGCCAGTTTCCCTCCTTGGGCGATCTGAAGAGCAGAATGCTTGCTGTAGATGTGATAAAAGACGCAGTCAGCTCCAGCTCGTCCTCTTCTCATTGAAGATCATGGGAAAGCCATGAAGTCTTCTGATTACGGTATGCCTGCTGGTGGGCTGGTGTTAGACCTATGTGTCTGAACAGAATTACTGAGAGAAAACTCTAGAAATAGTTACCGTATGCAAGCCTCCAGCATGCTCATTGATTGTTAGTCTTCGCATAATCATCTTAATCAATTCTGAACATCCCAAGCGATAAAACAGCTCTCCGAGGAGAAGACACCGGGCCAACTGCTATATTTGAATATATACAAAAGTCCATTCTCCATCTGAAAGTCCAGGAAAGTCCTAAATCATCGCCACGCGGCTTCTTTCGCGCAAAAATGCGCCGTTCGATATTACGACTTTCGACTGAGGATAATCATCAGCGAAAGCATTCGTCCCCTGACAATATCTGTCCTGCACCGAGGACACATCCTCTGATAGAAAGAGACAAAGGATGGACAACGCACCCTCGACGTATCCTGCCCCACTTTCTCTATCACGCCAAAGTTCTTCCGAGAGAAGGCAGAAGTAGATGCCAACTTCTTGAAGCCTTGAGGTTTCCGTCAGCATATTACGTATGCGAGTTCCTGTCAACACCGCGCGGTCAATGGACCGCCCACTTCCTTTTTCCAGTACATACCAGATCTTTCAAGACTTCACAAGGGTAAAGTACGATTGTTGGCAGCGATGAGCCAAGTCACGGTCCTTGAATCACAAGACGTTTAGCCGTTAAAAGATAGGGTGCCGAGCTTGTTCAGCGCTTATAGACCAGCACACTATTTCTGCAAAGAAGTCCGACCAGCAGCCAATGTCAAGGACGCCATAAAAGTTCGAAAGTGCGAGCTCACAGCAACCGGTTGATCTTTTATCGAATTCAATTGATTCCAACTTAAGCCATTTCGTCATGGGAAAGTTTGCGAGCCTCGGAGCGACGATGATAAGTACTTGCACCGAGACGTCGTCTATTCGCGTTTCCGCGAGGACAACTGACGGAATGGAAGCACAAGGTAGGCTTCGATTCCAATATAAAACTCATTCATAAACTTTTGCGTGGCCGATATTTCTGGATACCTGACCTACGTCACTGTCTCTGTCGGGAGTGGTGCTGTGAACCATGGATATCTGCATGATCCAGCTTGATTTTGGTGGGATGAGTTCGCCATGTTCATACGCAACTACTTAGGCTCGACCCGGGACTGGTCACTTAGAGATGACGAAAGAGACTGACGGAGTGAATTCGGAGGCTGAACTTCCACGAGGAAATAAGATATGAGAGCCTAGACTGTAATAGATGCATAAGGAGCTTGAGTGAGAACTCCGCGAAGAGTCATTGAAGAGTACGTACAACGAATGTTTATGCCGAATTCATCGCGAGAGTTGATGTGTTCAGAATAAGAGGCCGTTTTCAACGGTTTGATGGTGGAGACTCCGCGACGGTATCAAATGGAACAGAATAGTCACATGACGAGAGAACCATGACGACTGTCACTGTCACTCTCCACGGCAACTGTGAGTTGAGTTGTAGCCGCGTAAAATCCGGAAAGCTCTTAGTTAGAAGAAATGGTCAAGAAAGGAAGTGCTTGGACGGAGAAGGAGTCGGAATCACAGGAAGGCGAAGCGATCATGTGAAGACAAGCCCGCGTGTTTAGCCGATCGACAACGCACCATTTCATTCATTTATTATATATATATGTATATGTATAAGGTAGAGGAAGTATAAAGTCGACTAGCTGTCACTTGTGACTGATGGCCCTGAGTGACCCTGAGCTAACCCAATTAAGAAGGACCCTAGTGGCAAAATTCTCGGCGGAGAGTATGGTGGGGGGGAAGTTCTGGTATTTGCTAGTATATGTACATTAGGAAATTCCATGGGCTATCATATCATTAAGTATATTACTGGGAATGATTCTGTGTCCATGATATCTTCGATTTGCCCATTGAGCTTGAGCACCAGTTAATCCTTTCCGGTATGCATCCATAAAACATGCAGATCGATCTGCAAATCTATGCAGATCACTTAAGTAATGCACCAGATTATATAAACAAAAGACACTTGCCTTCGAAAACTCTCTTTTAAAATTGAATCAAGACATATCTTGATATTTTCTTCCATCTTCTGTTCATTCTAAGGATTTGGCATCATCCTATAGCGATATTTGGCCATTCCCCGGCACTGCTCAATAAAATTTAGGATCCTTGCTTATGGTGAATAAAGAACAATTATAGTTATATTTATGCTTACAGGACATTTCCTCCTCTTCAGGTTCTCTAATCTTGCATTTACTCTTGTTTTCCGACGGGCCATTAGGTGTATTTTGCAGTTGAAGGTGGGTAGGTACTGGCCAGTCATGCAGATTAGTCATGTAGATCAACATTCCAAATATATATTATTACATAACATATGTATATTATATAATATAGTCTTGGCGCGGCAAAAATATTTGGTTGAAATTTCGAAATTTTACCAAACAGCTTTCTGGTGCATTCCGAGTCATTTGGGAGAAAAAAGTTTATTTCCAAAATAAGAAGGTCAATACTCAATATTTTAAAAAATTAAAACCGTACAAATGTTTGTATTTACAATCTGGAGAGAAGTACGGCATCCAAATATATAGCAATGTGACATGTGAGGCAGAATTAAGAGGAAGAGGTGTGTTTCCAGATGAGGCAAGTCAGGGTCATGCAAGTCGCGTCACGGCTAGTCGACTTTATACTTCCTCTACCTTATGTATATTCTATTCTATTCTATTCTTCCCCCCAACGTAAGTAGCAGCAAGTATATATAATCTCAGCTTCGTCACTTGTTTCCCTCCGCATTTCGCCGCAAAGCTCTCACTCTCACTCTCACTTCTTCGATAATGCTGCGTCAACTCGTCCGCAACTCGTCTCGTACTTCTGTTACGGCCACTCGAGTCCAAACGCGCTCCCTTCATTCACCCTTTGCCGTTCTTTCCTCAGAATCCGGCTCAAAGACAACAGCAGGAGCTGGCCCTGAAGCACCAAAACCAAGTGCGGCTGCTACTCAGTCCAATACCATAGAGAAGAAAGAACTCGACGCATCAAATTCCGAGTCTACAAACCCTCGCATTTACGTCGTGAGCTATCCAGACCCAGCTCTCGGCGCGCCGTTTGGCGTGCAATTAGGTGCATACCCAGTCAGCGAGCCGTTCGCACGTTGAACTCCTGGGCGATAATGACGGCTGTGCGTATGTGACTTTCTCAGCCTAGTCGACCGATTTCTAACTGCTTTGTACAGACGTCCAATTTTCGTGGCTGCTAAATGAGATTTCTCATCACGTACCCCGTTGACTTGTCAACATTTTCCTGTTGTCCGTTACTTTATGCAATCCGCTTTTATACTTCTCTCCGTATATTCCGTCAGATTTATCCGTACCCGAAACCCTCGACCACACAGAACGAATAATCCGCAGTTTCATGTAAATCTCGTGTACACTATTCTGTCTCTTCTGTTTTCATCTTGCTCTGTGTAACAATTATTTCATACTTGGAATTCTGATGTAGGGACATGCGGCCGCTTCACAGTGATCAGTAAATCCGGTACCATGATTGCTAAATCAAATCATGGGAGGATCGTCGATGATCGACACGTTGCAAGCTTGCCGCCGATCCTCTCTTTGAAGGACCAACGCAATTCATCAAAAGCGAATTGGTTGCTTCTACTCAGAAAGATATGAACTCGCTTTATTTAAATTAAAAGCTACACTGCCATGTGAATCATTAAAGCAGTAGATGTTAATTCCCTCAGTGGGCTCAGGGTAGCATACATTTCAGAGCCATTGTGATTCAAACAAAGAATACTAGCTAGGCAAACAACAGGGATATTCATAATGTTGTACTTGAACAAGTGTTTTACAAATATTAATCTCAGTCGTAGTAGTAGCAGACGACTCAATTTATTCACCTTTTACAAATCTACACGAACAGTATAGTGGATCTTGTGGGAATAAGGAAAGAGACTCACCTCAGTCGTAGCAGTAGTAATAGGTGAAGGGAAAAGAAAATACAAAGGATTCTGCATAGAACCCAATCAGTCGTCTTCGGAAATTCGGACACCTGCCTATGTAATTTCAGAACCAAAGTCCCTCTGAGAAATCGAATACAATAGCTTGAGCTTTTCGGTGAGCCAGATGAGTATCATTGGTTTTGGAGGAGAACAAAAGACTCGGCGGCATAATACTCGTAGCCATGCAACGTTTGCTGCAAGAATTACCGTGATCCAAAGTGCAATTCCGCCGGATTAATATTTGTAGCATACCAACAGTTGAGGCCCGGACTGTGCTTCCAACACACACGAAATATGAAGATATACGATCCTCAGGACATGGACTGAGCCAGAAGGCTTATTTGGTGAATTAGCTAATTAGAGTGGCCGGCAAGCACCGAAGCGAGGTGAGCCGGATAAGCCTGTTCTGATCCTTTACCTCCGTACTCCCTCCTTCCACGCTGGTCTTCGTCGTCTTCCGCCCTCCCTCCTCGTCGTTCTCTGCTATTTCATCCAGCGTCGGGCGGGTCACATGTCGCAGACTCACGTTATCACTTCATCTTCTCAGAATTCTTCAACGAGCTCATCGACCGTCGTCGGCGGCCACTTCCGCGTCGATAAAAAGATTGGCGAGGGCTCTTTCGGTGTCGTTTTTGCCGGTCAGTCCATCTCCGTTTCTTTTCCCTGCTGGTCGTCGCTGGAATTCACTGCTCTGTATTGCAGGCGAAGACTTGCGCCAGAGGGGTCGTCTAGTTGCGATCAAGTTTGTATGTGCACCCTTGTTCTGTCCCGAACGCAACTTCTTACTGGTCATTGTCGTCCAGGAACCTCGAAAAAGCGATGCACCCCAGCTCAGAGATGAATATCGCAGCTACAGAACGCTGAGAGGTCTAGGTATGTCTGCCCGACCCTTTAACATGAGGAGTATTCTAACGCAGCGCTGGGCGCATCAGAGGGTATCCCCCAGGTCCACTTCTTCGGCCAAGAAGGCCTTCACAATGTTCTCGTCATCGACTTGCTCGGGCCGAACCTGGAAGACCTCTTTGACATGTGCAACCGCAAGTTCTCGTTGAAGACTGTGTGCATGTTGGCCTTACAAATGGTACGGAACCACATCTCGCCTGATCCGTTCAGAGCGCTGATCCTTGCTCCCACCACCTGCCCAATCCTCGCTCCTCACTATGCCTACGCCACTCTGCTCATCTCCCACTACAGATAACGCGCGTCGAGAGTGTGCACAACAAGTCTCTCATCTATCGCGACATCAAACCGGACAATTTCCTCATTGGTCCGCCGGGTACCAAGTACGCGAACACAATTTACCTCATCGGTAAGCTGTTGGTTACTTCGCATCATTCTTGCAAGGTTATCTGAGCGTTTTGATGTTTTCCCTCTGTCATTGTCACTTCTTCCGGCGGCTTTGGAACCTAGACTTTGGCATGGCGAAACACTACCAGGATCCGAAGACGAAGCAGCATATACCTTACCGAGAGCGGAAGAGCTTAAGTGGCACTGCTCGATACATGTCGATCAACACGCACTTGGGGCGAGGTACGTCCGTTTCAGTTCCACGTGCCGTGCCACCCTAAGAGTGAACCTGCAGAACAATCGCGCCGTGATGATTTGGAGAGTCTCGGCCACGTCTTCATGTAAGTTCCGAACCCTGATCTCCGTCACGTTCGGGTTTATGCTAATTGCACGAAAGGTACTTCTTGCGAGGTGGTCTGCCTTGGCAGGGCCTTAAGGCAGCGACGAATAAACAGAAGTATGAAAAAATCGGAGAGAAAAAGCAGAGCACACCCATCGATGAGCTTTGCGAAGGATTCCCTGGTCCGTGTTAACTCTTGATGTACGATGGCATGCTTATGAAGTCATCTTGTCCTCAGAGGAGTTCTCGATTTACATGAACTATGTTCGTAAACTGGGCTTTGAGGAGGCTCCTGACTATAGTTTCCTTCGAGATCTGTTCCTAAAGGTCCTAAAGAACCTTGGCGAATCAGATGACAGAGTGTTTGACTGGTGTCTCCTTAATAATGGGAAGGGTTGGGAGTACGGAAGCGTGAGTCGTGTCACCCTTCTCTTCTGATGTACTCTGTATTGACTTTCTCAGCGTGCACAGAAAACCCAAGCAAACGTTGCTGCATTACAAGCCACTCAGCACCGTGAACATCGACATCGCGAGCATCGCCACCGCTCGCGGCCCATCGACGGAGGTGCTTCGCCTCAAACTGGTGCAAACGGTTCGCCTGTCATTTTGTCACCAGCGGCGGCTCAAATTAAGGATCGTGAGCGTGAACGTGTCCGTCGCACTCATTCAAACCAGCCTCGTGAGCTTTCAATGAGTGTCCAGCCCATCGCTCCGACGTCGAGACAGGGAAGCCATCTTAACACACGGGACCGTGACCGTGAAGCTACCAATGGTGCTCTTACTCCCACCCATCCCTATGCAAGTGCGACGCCAACACCAACCACGCCAAATGGCCATGCAGCGTATCCACGAACTACGTCAAACTCCCCTTTACCACCTATTCCTGGAGACGAAAGAGAAAAGGAGCGCAATGGTTTGGCTACGTCAAACTCCAACGTTGCACTAGCTACAACAAGTGTTGGGCAAGGGCAAGGGCAAGCGTACTCATATCCTAACGGATCTGGATCAGTGCCGACCATGTCGCGAGGCATGAGTGTGGCGCGGATGGACGGACTCGGGTATGCTGGACAAGGTGCAGGTGGAATCATCGAGGAGGAGCCACAGCATCGACGCGGCTTCCTGTCGTTGCTGTGCTGCAGGGCATAAACACCGTTCTCTAGTCTCTTGTGTTTTGCTAGTGAATGCTGACATGTGCGTTGGTTCAACTATCAATACTAATCGCTTTTTGCTGATTGTGGCGTTTGCCATAGACTTTTCGTACCGTTCTGGCCTTCTGTCATTTGCGGTTGGCTATTTTGCTCTCGCACAAATAGTCGTTTCAAAGGCCATATAGTTCGAAAATAGCTCGAATGATAGCCAGCCATACTGCATCATCCTCGGGTTTCCACCAATTGTGTATCGATATTTGGGCCCCTCTTCGCCGTCTCTCGATACTCGAACAACAACTTCAAGTTTCATGATACCTCGAAGTGACATACCAAGCGTTCAATACATCGTGTATTCTAGTAAATCCCTTCTTTTCTCTTGGACTTCTTCAAACGTAACGCTTGTCACGAGTGTCACGATGCACGTTCCTTCAATTGGCACTAATCTCTGGCATTAATGTTTTCTCTTTCGGGCATCTCGTCTTGTCCTCTCTCTTGTGTTACATAGTCCATTTTCACTTTCAACGCTCTCCTTACATCTTCCACTATTTCTTGATGTTTATCCTCGTGCAAAGTGACGTGATCTATAGCGATGCAAAGCAGACTGAACAGGGTTTCCTTCCAGGTTCGTATACATATAGATATTTTACGTCCCATTTACTTGTCCCAGGTGGCAATAATAGAATTGTGCAATGCTCGAAACAAGTTTCTTTCAAGTGCGTTTGATATCGATTGCTCAGTATTAAACATGATTGTGAGTGCTGAATGCTTTGTCTACATTAATTTTTGCCTGGTCAGGATTCTCGCGGATCATAGGAGCGATACAACCTGGACGGATGCTACGTTACTTCTTCACAATAAACAACTCCGCACTGATGATCGGCAGTTCTGCATATACTTTATTCTATGTTTTTCATGGCATTACTTTGCGCTTTGTTGCGCTTACACCGTGGCGTTTGCTTGATATATAGCCACCTCGATCAAATGCTTCTGGTCTTAGTTCTCCTTTACCACAATGCGACCGCATCTTTTTGAGGAAGCCTGACCTGTCAGCAGACTTTTCTGAAGCGGCCGTCTACAATACATGCCTGCGGAAACGAAATTGAACGACTGTACTTTGTAGACCACCATATGCATGTCGTTGACATCTAGACACTACAACAGTCACCCACGTTATACTTCAGTATCCGCATGGTACGTTGGGAATTCTGAGATACTCTCGCTTCGGGTAATATGGATTTACTTTTTTTTCGACAGTAGCAAGGCAAACTATGTATGATACTATGTTCAACTCGGTACTTAGGTCTGAATCACTCATCTAACGCTAACATGTAGGTGAGCTAATCTTTCGATCGAATTGAGTTTCCTACCATTTTGCATGTAAATCCCTGAGAATGTACGCGTGTATGTTCGAATTTTCTGAGATTTTGTATACATACAAGCATGTAAACATGCGCAAATACTTTGGCCGTTTGATACTGCACAACCTTAGCTCTAGTCTAGAATAATGCCACTTTGCTTCTTCAGAATAAACGCCCTTGCACGAATAGCGGAAAATTTGGGCCGTATAGGACTTTTCATGATACTGCTTTGCATTTTGTTGCACCTGCAGGTTTGCTTGATGCATAGCCTCTATATCATATACGTTTCGTTTTTGGCTCTCCTGCATCACGCCCTGACTACATCGACAGATCTAGATGCTCCGTAAAAGGCTATCATGCGAGCGAGGCCCACTTGCTGAGGAGACCGTCCGCGATACGTGTCCTCAGAAATGAAAATGGACATATTCAAGACTATTCAAGGCAACCGCCATGCTACTAACAAGGAAATCTCAACGCACGTCATCAATGAACTGCTTTTGGATATAAGGTTGACCTAGGGCTCCGCAGCGTATCGTACAGAGCGTATACGCTATGCACACGTATGCGTATCGACTCGAAGAACAAAAATATACGTGCATATTTATGCGGTCGTATGCATATATGGTACCGAAAATTTTTGCATATACGGAGTATACGTGCGTATATTTTCAGGGCTTGGAATCTGTAAGAAACTCGGATTTGAATGAGTAAATTTATCCATTTTATATCAAAGTTGTTACTCACAAAAATTATAGCACTGGATACTTTTCTCAAGGCCTGAGTACCGGCTTTGACATTGGAATCAAGGACTTGTCTTGCTTATACTGTGAGAATTTTGTAAATCACACAAACTTGCCTGACAGAATCTCATCGTCTATGATCAAGTTGAAATCTGTGTTAGCTGTTTTGAGTCCGAGTCAAGGAGTGTCCAGTAAGTATTTCCGGGGCTCGAACATGAAGCACAACGACCAATATAATTTATTAGTAGGCTTAGCCCTGTATACGCACATACGTATCACACTTCAGAACCACATATACATACATATTTTATATGAGCATATGTGTTTAAATATAAAATTATATGCGCGGAGCCCTAGGTTGACCGAGCTTAACCACGAACGAATCAAGACAGGTTCTGCCGCTCTCGAGCAAATTGGCGAGGCCTAGTTGTATCGAGGGCTGATTCTAATGCTACTCACCAAAGTGTACCTTTCTAACAGCTTCAACAGACTCTTCTCCGCTTGTTTTCCGACCTTGTTGAAGGGCTAGCAGGTAGACAGCATCACAATGCACTCCTACAGTACCTGATTCTGCGTAATACCAGTCTCCCAAATCACTTCATGCAAAGATGTTTGTCCGCATAACCAGGCTGCGAGGATTTCACCACGGTACCAGACGAGCAGAAATGCCAGAGAAGGGCGCAAAAAAAAAAGCACTTCGTATACACAGTCACTTATTTAACTCGGGATGGAGTAGCGAAGAATGAACGAGTTTGCCTACAGCTTTCTGAGCCGGAAAAGCCGAAGGACATTTTCACCTGCAAGGCACTAATGGAAACTAGATGTAAGGAAGCCAATCTATCAGCAGAGGGGAAACAATCACGAACCGAAGTATCTCATGGAAGTAGTACTCGATAAGTCCAAGGGTCCGATAGTCAGTATAATCAACAACATGTACTTGATCGTGGACTAATTGCTATTTCGGCAGGTCTTGAAGGTGAGAGTGAAGGAGTGGGTGGACGTGCTAGCCAAGGGCTCACTCCCGATTCTTTTCTAAAACAGGGAAAACATGACAACAGCTGCAAAGCAGTCTACGACCTGGGAGGTTAACGGCGGAAGGTGAATTTACAACCTGCGAAAGGACGGAGACAACTGTATCTATATTATTAGGTACAGTGGTCCCGAAACAGCAGATTGCCGATGTAGCAGGGCACTCAAAAACTCTTTGTTCTTCCGTTCATGATATGAGAGACGCGATAGTGATCTGAAGAAAGGTGAGAAGCTAATTAGTCAATTTTAGTCGTTCGTTGCATGTCGTAAACCAACAGAATACAAAATTTGCTTACCTCTGTGCTATGCGCTAGAGTTGCAGTCGCCTCGTATCTTGTGGCATTCTCTGGCAAAGTTATAGACATTCTTTGAGGGCATTTCCGCTATAAATAAAATAAAGCGGATGCAGCCCCGAGAAAGATCGGTCTGAAAAGAGATGCTGGAAAATGACAGCTAGTTAGGGGTTCACAACTCATTTACTCCCGACCAACCCATAAATCAGTTCTATTCAATAGTTTGTCTTCGAGTTCCCTATGATCTCTGATCTGGCGCTGCGACTCAGAAACTCAGACATTTCATGTTGACTCTTTTGAGAGATTGAAAACGACTACGTGCGATCTGCACGTGGATGCACGTGCCACACTTATTATATCATGACCTCCAATGATAATATAATCTTCTTCCGTACATACGTCATCGAACTGAGAATTTTGTCGGTGTGGTGTGGCGTGCACAATTTCTACGCAGAGCGGGGGAATATGTCAATAGGAGATAAAAATGCATGAAAGCATGTTTACAAGTTGCGTCCCGTAATGTACTACTAGAGTAATAGAAGAAAGCAATATTTTGAAAGGGAGGATGATATGGAGTGCGGCGGGTCTCTATGAAAGTTTGCAAGGACAGGTGTAAACAGAGAGGACAGGGCCTAATCGAGAGGATGCAAAGGGGTAGGGAAAGGAGGAGAGTGCTAACGCAACAAAGCGGTTAAGACGAAGTCTACAATACGCCACGTCAGCATAATAACCCCAAACCAACATTTCGACTCAGAGAGAAAACTCACCTCCGCCTTCAAGTGCGCGATGAGGTCCCAGCGGTCCTTCTCCTTCTTCAAACCCGCAAAGGCCATCTTCGTGCCCGGGATGTACTTCTTCGGGTTCTCGAGGTACTCGAAGAGTGTCTGATCTTCCCACACGATGCCCTTATTCACGTTCGCAGCAGTGTATGAGTAGCCCTCGGCTTGGCCGGTTTTACGACCGAAAATTCTGTGAATTTTACGAACAAAAGTTCAGTTCAAGCAAATCAGAGCGGGAAGAGTGAGAACTGACCCGTGGAGGTTTGGTCCAACCTTGTGCGGACCGCCCTTCTCGAGGGTGTGGCACTGTGCGCAACGAGTCTTGAAGAGACCAGCGCCCTTCTTAGCATCGCCCTCTGTTATTGTTGCCAGTCATGTATTACATCCATGACGAGCCGACAAAAACAAAACACAAGCAAGAAGTACGACGTCAGCAACCTTCACCTCTGACATATCGAATGGAACAAGGCAAGATAACAAACAGTCCACTCACTGTCAGCCATATCTATATAGTGTCTAAAGGATTAACCGAAGAATATGTAGTTGGGACACAAAGAACCAAGAGGCGTAACGTCGACGCTGAGTTCGTCGAGGTTTGTCGAGACTTGAACAGAGAAAAAAGTGTTGATTGAAATTTCTCGCTGGCACCTCCGCATTTTATGAGCTCACCGCATCCCGGCCTGTCCCGAGCCATGATCATCTCTTTCAACTTATGTCATCACCTCCGATTCCAATTCCGTTTATTTCTATTGGTCCTCACTACGGATTGGTCAACCGGATAAAGCGGAGGACCACGGGCCTATTGCCGCGCGTGTTTTACGCCGTCATCCCGGATTTTTGTTGGAGCTTGGTCTCCTCTCACCGCGGTGTTATTGGCGTTGTTATAAACCGTTGCGATGGTTTAGCGAGAGAACTATGGTAAGGAAAACACAAACACTGAGGGGAATTGCAAACAGGAAAAGGACTGCATAGTTGTACAAATACAATATTCAAAGAACCGGGATGATCGAAAACAGAAAAGCCCCATTGAAAAGAAGTATAAGGGAATTAGACCGGCGATAATACACAACTCTTTCGCCAGAACACAAAATGAGACGAGTAACGAAAGCATAGAACTAGGTATATAATATATGGTGGAATAGAATAAGAAAATAGAGGAACCTTATGAGGAGAGCTATAGTATATACCAGAACAAACGAGTCAGAAAGTAAAGAAAAAAACGAACGAGCTTCATAATAGCTGAAATACAGCAAATAAGCGTTTGCAGAAGAGAAAAGTAGATAAAGAAATCAAACGCAATAGAAGCGACTATTCAGTGCCCATTTACGAAGACGCAGGTCGCACCGTCGCTGGCGCAATACCAGGGGTGCCCGTCCCTCTCATAAAGGAGGAAGTCTGGCCAATATCCGCATCGGTATACGTCCGCCAGTTGTCCAGCAGCTCATTCGAGCTGTTCGAACCATTCGAAGATATCGCGGTAGGCGCAGGCGCATGAGCAACCATGCCAACTACATTCCCGTTCCCTTTCCTTTCCATACCAGCTGAGTTGTCGCCAGCTTCGTTCCCGCTTGAAATGCCGTTTGAGCCTGTTTCCAACCCCAATCCCAGTTCAAATTCTATTCCTATTCCTCCTTGTTCCCCTCCGTCCTCTGATTTTTCCGTAAAACCAGCTTTCTCTCTTTCGCGTCGTTCCCTCTCACGCTCCGCCTTCAGCTGCTCCCGTTCGCTTGCAGCGCGCGTCGATGCGCGGAGCGTCTCCATGTCAATCTCAATACGTGCATGCGAGCCGTCCGTAGAGGCTGCAGCTTGTTTATCTCGCTTTCGGATGAGCTTCGCGTAGTCTGGATAGCACAATGAGAATCAAAAGCGGCGAGAAAAAGAAGAGATTCGATGACTTACGCAATCCACAAGCATTGCACAAGGTCCTCGCTCCGTCAGGCCCTCGCCTCCACTCGGGCGTCTCGCGAATATTGCAAGAATGACATTTCCCAGGGGGCGTCGCACGCTGCTTTCACCGAGTCAAACAATCATCAATATCCAAGAGATGAGCCCGTCAAAACAACTTAAAATCACTCACGCTTCGTTTGCGATATTTCCCCTTCGGCGCTCCAGGACCCAAGGTTCCCACATTCGTAGCACGTTTACTGCGAATTAATGCCATATCCTTCTCCGCAGCAGTCCTCTCCTTGTCCATCTCCATACCTCTTCCTCCCATTCCGCCTATCGCAGGCGCCCCTGCAACCATTGGACCTGTTGAAATTGATTCCTGTTTAGATACCGATTCTCGCCCCGAACCTCCTCCAAACTTCGGGACTGGGGCCGAAATTGAAGCTGGGACGAAAGCATCCTCGTCGCTCTCCTGCGCAATGTCCTCCCAAGGTCTCTTCGGGGCCCGCATTCCTCCACGCTCTCGATCAGCTTCGTGCTCCTCTGGCGCAGGGGATGGTAAGCCCATCCCAACGCCAGGATAGGATTGAGAATAAGTATGCGAATGTGCATAAGGATGGGAATGATGTAAAGCAGAGCCTCCACTGGTGCCCTCTGCCAACGCAGCACGTTTGTATTCTGAAAGCAGGTGAATCACCTCTGCGGCCCTACGTGCCATATCCTCGATTTCTGCCTGGGAGGGCTGGGTTGCCGAATTTGCTGCTGATTTATATTTAAAAGATGCTCGTTAGCAACCAAGATCGGATATGAAGAATAGGAATAAGACGTACCATACCGCACGGCAAACTCGTGTAGCATATAACACAATTCGCGAACCTGGATGGTTGCCAAGTTTGAGCCACATTCATCACTTGATTAATCGATATTAACGTACCTTGGGAAGAAAGTGAGCCTTCGCGCTTCCGGGGAGAGGTCCACCGGCACTTCCTCCCACAACACCGAGAGGTAACCCTCCTCCAATAGGTCCAGGTCCATGGCCAACTTCATGCTCACCCACTCCCGGGGATACCAATTGTCCGTGTCCATGCGCTTGCTGGTGCGTAGACGGATGAGAGGGCAGTGGAGGAGCACTTCCATAACCACCGCTTACCGCTCCAACGAGAGATGATGATCCCGAAGAACGGCCATAAGTGACATGCTGTTGTTGCTGTTGGGGAATATGATGTCCACCTTGTTGGTACCCTACCAATGGAGACTGTTCGTGAGGATGTGGTGTTGACCAGGGCTCTTGATTTGGCAGAGGAGCATGATGTGAAGGATGCGACTGAGGCGGGGCTCCATACAATGTTTGCGTTTGAGGCATCCCACGTCCACCATACGCATGCGTCTCGCCCTGAGCAGGTGGTACAGCACTACTTGGCGGTCCTGTTGCGGCCGGCGTCCCATACCCAGCAGAATAATCATATTCCCCGTACTCCTGTCTCGTATATGCCTGGGCTCCCCCAGCAGTTGACCCTGCTCCGGTACCAGAAGAGCCGGGTGGTGCATGGGCCTGCGATAAAGGAGTATGTAAATGATGGTGCGGCGTATGGGGTGAGGGAAACGCGGTGCCGTATGGTGAATGCGGGTTCCCACCGGCTGCACTAGCGCTATTTGACGGCGGCCCAATAGCCCCAGTCCCGCTCATCGTTGATGTCGACGCTAATGGTGTAGCACCCATAGCGGCAGGTGCAGGGGGATGTGCGTAGCCCGTACTCGTGCCCGTGTTATGTCCATACGCCGACTATTCCGCAGCAAGAAAATTGAACAGAAAAATAAGTAATATCGATCCGGCAATCAAAAGGAATTTAAAAATATGTCAAACAAGTCGCCGGAAACAATATCAAGTTGTCACGATGACGCGAAGGGTGACGCGACGACGGAGGAAACGCCCGCCAAGAAGGAAAGGGGCGCGACAGGTGCGGGATGATGACAAACATAGTCCGAATTCGAATTTGAATTAAGAAGCATGAGATTAGAAGCATATCAATTCAGATTTTTTGAAATGAAATAAAAAATCATCCCGAGTGCAACGTGAAGTACGTCCGCAGCCGTGACAATGTCCGAGTATCGCACAGATGGAAAGAATGAGTGTGTGAGTAGCGATGAATGAGTGAACACGTTTTGCGACAAAGATAATAGGAAAAACGTACCGAAACCAAAGGCGATCTCGTAACGGGTGACGCGCTGGGCATGCTCATACCTCCTACCTGTCCCGCGCTTTGGCCTACTCCTCCGGTCGAACCAGTAGCCGGTCCGCCGCTCATACCGCCTATGCTGCTAGTGCTCCCAATGCTCCCCACACTCCCTCTTCCTCCACCACTGATAAGACTTTCAGAACGATGGCGCCGCGCAAGAGGAGAAGAAGCATGATACTGTGTAGTCTGTCCGGTCGGTAACGAAGCTGATGGTCCAGCACTAAACGAGGACGAAGATGCAGAAACCGATGCAGAACCAGAGGGTATAGATGCTACTTGTGAATGCGAGTGAGAATGTGAAAGTGGCTGAGGTTGTGTAGGAGGAGGAAGGTGATGATGCGCGTATAATTGAGGTTGAGAAGGTCCTGTCGCAGAACTGGAGGGGGCCGGGCCTGATGGAGTTCCCCAAGCTCGTCGCTGTCTGGAAGGAGTGATCACCAGCGAAGCCGGCGAGACAGTACTTCCTCCTCCGGACCCCGTCCCGCTTGCCGGAGGTCCAGCAGCCGCAGAACCCGCGCTTTGCTGTAGTTGTGTCTGTTGCTGGTTCGGATGTTGTTGCTGTTGCGATTGCTGTTGTTGTGATTGCCCTTGCTGCTGCTGCAACTGTGCTTGCGCTTGCGCAGACTGCTGTTGCTGATGGAACTGGAAATCCAAATCCCGGATTGAAGGCAGCCGTTCTTGTGGGTATTGGTGTTCATGATGTTGGCTTGAATGAGAGCCGTAGTGCGCCGGGTACCCTTGATAGTGCTGCTGACGCACGGGCGGGGGCGGTGGAGGAGGCAAGGAGGTCGCGTGATGCACAGATTGGGGGTGATACGAAGATGAAGACGACGCTTGCGGGTGTGCTGCACCATAATGCGATGGTTGAGAGGGATGTGGAGGAGGGGGATGAGGGTTATGAGAGTGACCACTGCCAAAACTCGGTGGAGGTGGATACATGACTTGTGCAGGGACAGACGAAGCCATGCTCGCCTTAACTCTGTTCACCTTGGCGTCCGTATTTCCCTCCGTTTTTAATCCCTTCTAGGTTCACCTCCTTCACCCCTGCAAATAGAGCGCGTCCGCACTGTTGACAGACACGGAAGAAAAATCCACAAAGCAAACTTTCACAGGTGTAGAACGAGATATCGATCGAAAATCGCGAATCGTTAATCGAATTACACCCCGTCAAGCGGTACCTCGGGGTCTGGTAAGCGTGACCCTGGCTCGAGGACGCAAAGCACAGTAAGACAACGGGGACCACGTGTCTGAGACCTGTATCGAGATACGGCTTGTCACCACAAGAAGATCTTGAGTATAGTGGTGGGCCTAGTAGTGTACGTCTAATGCACAAATGCAAGGGTACGTTAATTGCATGGTAAATATCAACGAGGCAAGACTTTGTACGTACGTATGACGCTCTGACACAACACGGGACACCGGGCAACACTTTGCAGTTCTGTTCCTTCTCTCTCTTTGAATTACACGCGGGGAAGTAAGGTATCCGTCGTCTGAAAGCACAGCGGAATGGCAGGTCGCCGGTCTGTCGCAAGTGCGGTCGCGATAGGAAGTCGAAGTCGAAGTCGAAGTCGAAGTTGAGAACGAAGATGCAGATAGCAGTTCGCTGTCAAAAGCTTATGAACCGGAAAGAGAAGGAGAGGAGACAGATGAAACCTGACACAATGGCACTGGCACGCTAGAGTAGCGTGTATTATAAGTGACACAAACGAACAAAAAAGTGCAAAAATAGAACAGAATGAGAGATAGAACCCGGGATGCCTAGAGAAGCCCTGTATGGCCCTAAGTTGCTGGAGACGGCGGCAGGGGGGCCCTTGAAGTAGATGATGGTGAGTGAGATTGTAGATTAGGTGAGTTGAGTCCGAGATGGACGCAGATGACCTCAGATTCTTCATCTTCTTCATTTCCCTTTACTATTAGTCCCTTGCCCTATTCCGCTCTTGTCTGTCTCACTACACGTGTTTTTTCTCTTCTTTCAACCAGATTCATTTTCCGAGCATTTTTTTTCTCATACGAGTACATCTCCACCTCGACGACATTTTACAAAAAAAATAATAATAATACGTCTATATGACGCGAAAATATAAATAATCTGAAACCAAACCAGAATCGGGACATTTCTTCCCTTCCTTTTCTCACGGCTCGTTCCTGACCCCGCGCATTTCCGAAGCACTGACTTCCATCATCAACCTTATCTTCTCTTCTCTCGGCAATCCGGAGTTCTACCTTCCCGTTCTCACCTTTTCATTCTATTTTCTATTGTCAGAACATCTTTAGTAATAGATACACTTTGCTATTCATATAAAACTCTCAAGCTGCAAGATTTGCAGAGTTAAAAAATCTTGCAGGAATCTGGACGATCATTCCGTGCAATCGTCTCCGTTCTGCGCACTAGAAGCTAAAGGAGATCAATGTAAATGCAACGCCAGTACACCGCTAATTCGAATCGGCATTCGGGTGGTGTTTACGTACGTTAAGAGGTCCATGCCGGAAGGTTCGTCTTTGCGAATGGAGACCCCAATGGCCTTCATATGAACTCCCCCTGTCATGGATAACCTGAAGGAGAGTCAACGCTGATGGGTATGATGAAAAATTGAATACTCCTACCGTGTATAGTCCATAGCCCGTTCAGCCTAAAGACCGCCAACTGATTAAATTTGGCCTGTCAATGATAGGAATGTAGTGCACTCGTGTCCAGATGCTCGCTGCGCGGGAAGTCGAAGACTCAGCAAATTAATTGTTAGTTTCGAACGCAACGGATGAGAATACACGAGTCTTCAGAGTTGTCTGTCAGTAAAAAAAACTCAACATGCGTTAGCTCTTCCCTTTATTTCTTAAAGCTTCAGCTTCAAAGTTTCGAATCAATTACATACAGACTCGTCACTGGCGACTGATGCGCGCCCGTTTTCAACATTCTCATCTCTTCGACCCTGATAGGTGGCGTTACATTATGATAAAGCGTTCCGGCGGGTAGCAGAAGGTACCAGCGAAAGAAATCGTGCTTCCCGCTACGTTGCTATGCAACCAACGGTTCTTACGGCTTTATGATCACCCGAACC
This sequence comes from Sanghuangporus sanghuang, assembly GCA_009806525.1. Taxonomy (NCBI): domain Eukaryota; kingdom Fungi; phylum Basidiomycota; class Agaricomycetes; order Hymenochaetales; family Hymenochaetaceae; genus Sanghuangporus; species Sanghuangporus sanghuang. Next base: position 126,979 of record VVIT01000005.1, read on the forward strand.
ACCATAAACGTATGCATAAATGAACGGAGTAAGAGAGTAGATGCTACTATCTGCAGAAGCAAAAATGCCTACAGGCAATATTTACAGTCGCTCTTATCGGGGGATAACGTCTCATATACAGGATTGAGGAGATCGAAATCATCGTTGCACCTCGGTATTCGATCCATCGGTCTAAAGCGATGAAACGTTTAAACCTCAGCACGTGCAAATAGTCACCCATTGATGAATGACTTTCGCATTCAGCCGATGAAAAGGGCGCGCTACAATTACACCTTATACATCTTACATTAGAATGTGGTGCCTCCGTGCGTGCACATAAAAGTAATTCGCTAGAGTGCTGCACCACTAAGTTTTACAGCATCAGATTTGATCCTCTTCTCACCGACTATCTGCGCAAGTAGATCTGAAGTAATTTTGTCTCCTATCGAGCCTCGGGATCAGGTGTTTAGTAAATCGGTGTCCAATGGGTGTAAGAATATTCAAAGCTGTTACGAAACCTGTGATAGCTACCGGAGTTCTTATTCACTTTCCTGAAAGCGCTTGCACACGTATACCTCGGTTACCATCGTTCGACCTCTCGCGGGAGTGATTATTTGCCCACTACAATAAACGCTCGCGATCGACGCACGAAAGAGTCATAGGGGACACTACAGATGAAGAGAAAACGCATAGGCGCTTAAATACAAAATGAGCGTTTATCAGTCTCTTCTTTCACAAATCACAAAAATCACATACCCCCAAAGAAGCTGAACAACGTATTTCCACTCATGGATCTCTTCAACCTCTTCTCGGGGCTATGGAAGCAGCATAAAGCATCTTCAGAACCCATTTCACCTTTTTCTCAAGAAAGTCCAAAAGAAGGGAGCACTGCGCAGCGGCTGCAGCTGCTCCTTTCCCTACGGCGTGCAAATTCAGCCGCACCCACCAAGCGCCCGATGCGCCCGATCTCCCGATCGAGCACCTTTCATGCCGACAGTGAGATTCCTCAGGCCATTTGAATCTCGGCTAATCTCTCGCCCTCGCCCGATTGCATCTTGTCACATAGTTCAAGTATCGATTTCGTACGGCCTCAGCAGTTCCATCTCAACAGACACTCGCTCGCTGTTCGAAAAAGACCAGATAGCCACTCGCTCGTTGCTGGAGTCAACTGCAAGGCCATTACCAGAGCTCTCATAAGTATCGACTATTTATTCTAAAAAGAACAAAGGGTGGTTTGACTCTGAGACTTTGGAGGCTATGGTTCGTGAGGATAAGCTTATCACCAGAGCCATGGAATATATCAAATTTGTGAGAAGTGATCCGCGAAGTGGGTGGAATGCCGGAATTGCTGGCTACGGCACACATCCATGTTCTAAATTTTCCGGAGAAACGCAATTTTAAAAGGACCGTATCCACGTACAAACAGCAGCAACAGATTGTAATTATCCCATGCCTCGGCTGACTTGAGTTCTGTACCACATTTGAAGTCAAGTCGACGTACAGAGAAAGATAAATTCGGAAAGTGCTCACCGGGTGTAGTCCTATCAATTTCCTGATATCTGAGCGTTATTTCCTTTGGAGATACCTTCGCCGAGTTTTTGCGATACGGTGGAAGGTGCCGCGCCACTATCGCCATCACTTGCCGTATCACAGGACCTTTATGAGCCAATACACTCGACGTACCGCATGAAGTACATAGGCTGCACATGCGAAGGCCTGCTTTGAGCGCTCTTTATATGGCAGCTCGCGTCTGAGTAAAGACGAGTGACAAAAAATTGATATCTACCATGTTCAATGGGATAGTGTTAGGAGACGGACGCCGTGAGGAGTATCACTAGTTTTTAGATAAGTTAGCATCCTGCTCTTCCGGTCCCAGAAGAATGAAAGATAGAACATGAGTACAACAAGAATACATTGGGTATTCACTCCAGTCAATAACCAGCAGTATCAGAAGAGGGGAAAAGAACCCAGGAAAGAAATGTTACTCCAGCGATCACAAAATAGCATAGGCACGAGGTTCAAGTTACATTACCATCCACCAGAGCTTTCCATAGGACATAATGGGGACAGAGAACTCTTTTACTACGGTCGATATGGGGTATCTTGTTTCGTAGAATGAAATGCAAGGTCGAAGGCCACCGTGCGGGCACGGTACTAGAGCTGCAGTTTGTCCAAAATAATACCATTCAAAGCCAATGGGATAATCGACACTAAAGTTGTAAGATATAGCGATGTTTTCCCTCGCAACTCGAAGGATTTAGATGGCCGTAGATGACCTTATAAAATACGTGCTTCGCTAGTGTTCTGCGGAAACTGCGGTCCGTGCGGATGGTGTGGAATGGCGTGAGAATTATACACGTGAATAAAATTTCCCATAAGCGGTCAATCAAATCCATGATAACTCCGCCTTACGATGATGCGCAGCTTGATTAGAGTCCAAACAGTTGTCATACTGGACTAGTGCTAGCAGTACAGCTACAGATATGAGCAAGCGTCTATCAGAAGAACTTGTTTCAAATGCCTTCCATACTTATCTCAAGTCGTCTCTGACTCAGGCGAGGACACATCATCTGCTTGATGCTCAGATGCTCAGTAGCGCAGAGGCCGACATCATGATCACAGGTCCGTTCGCCGTGGTCTCTCTTGTTCCGATCAGTATTTGACAGAATAAACACATATCTTCAGGACCTGCTCTATGTCTGTACTTCGCAGCTTTACGCTGCACGACTACACCACCATCTGTTCCGCTGCCTCTGGAAAAGGATAACGAACCAGTTGATCTAACGGTTGACAACTGTCCGCGTCCATTCATCGGATTCATAGAGACCTGGGCTCTAACAGTTCCACTTATTCAGAGTCTAACTCCAGAATATCAACATGATCTAGCGCGGATCATTTGCGGACTTGAGCCAGTAACAACTCCTTTCCATCCAGACATAGCTCGCATCGCTGCGGAGCTTCGTGCCGTTGCTATCGAAATCAGCCAAAGGCGTTCATTCCAAGACCGTTATGCGTCGGACTTGCAGGCCGTGCTAGATGTTGCTGATGGAGGAGTTGGAAGGCGAGTTGCGAGTTTCGTCCCGCCTCCGATGTATGATCCGTCACCATCTTCATCCATGTCGCCATCGCCGAACAGCCAGACCGTACCGCTTCCTCCAGCATCTCCCTCAAAGTCGGAATTCCTGTCACCGACAACTCCTTACCAGCCTTCCTCTTCTCGATCACATTCTCCATCACGCACTCACACACCATCACCTGCGCTATCGTCTTCCTTCTCGCCTCCACCGTCTCCTTCTTTCTCTGACAACGCGCCGTCAATACAGCTCATCCGAGAAACGCTCTATGCCTCTCTCGCCGATGTTATCGTGCGGCATCGCTATATACGTCACCTTCTCAAATCTGACCCACCGCGAGCGTATTTTGCCGCGGTCGGACTAGCGATCCTCGACGTCGCGTCTACCCGCACACGTGTCCTTTCACTTGAAGAAGGGGCCACCTCTACCGGGGAGACCGAGGTGGAAGTAGAGGGTGTGCTTGGCGCTAAACTTACTCTTTCTGCGTGTCCACGACCTTTACAGCCATTCATGCGCGAACTATGCATGATTGGCGCCGCTGTTCGTGCAGCAGAGGAAGAGGACACTGCAATCGCCCTAGAGGCGCTGACAACAGACTCAGATGCTGTTCTCCTGGCTCCGCGCATGGAGCGGGTACGTCGTATCCTGGAGCGCGGTGTAGGTGCAGAGCATCGTAGGAGACGGCACTCTTTCGAATCAGCTACCAGTACCGATGAAGAAGATGCAGAAGAAGGAGAGGAGAACAGAAGACGCAGTATCGAAGGGCGCGCGATTACTCTGACGAACCGCATCAACGCCCTCGCTCTCGGAATGTTGAAACTACGCGCTTTTCGTGATCGCCAGAGGGAGATCTTCAAGATCCTTGCTAGTGTTGTCTCATAATCATGTTCCACTCTATACGATACCCGCGGTGTTGTAGCTTGCACATGTCACTTCAAACCTGGAAATATTGTACAACTACAGCTCATCTATCGTACTGTATCCGAATGACAATCACCGAACTATTTGTCTCGGGTACTTCACCGTGTTCAACCATTATTTTATTTTATTTTGGAGTTTTATTCTTTATGTTCCTCAGTCTCCCGACATGTGTATTTTCCTTCGCGTGTAACACCCAAATGGACACAATGTTGTTTGGACGGAGGCACAAGCAGACTTACAGACTCAAAATGCACTCTTAAGAAAACTGAAGGAGTTCTCTATGGTGCATTTCCCTCGAATGCGACATTGACTATTTACGATGATACGACTGGCTCCTTTTCCAGACAGCATACTCCTGAAGTAGCACTTTGTACATTCATTCCGAAACAAACGAAGACATCAAAGTTACAGCCTGGCAAGTTGTTTCTCGTTAATCAGTAACTCTTGTTCCCGCAATTTGTTTGAAGATTTTCCCCTAAAAAATGCTATGCCTGCATTCAGGGAAATTAAATTTCTACTGATTTGGTACCAACTCCTCCCTCTACTGGCAACCTTCATTATCCGCACGGACAATCCCCTTTCTCCTTCGTGGTTACTGTAATTACTACTGCACTGAAAAAGATAATGCCTAGGCGATTCAGTAAACATATTTGATCAAAAGCATAATATACTTGCGAAGTCAAGCTCTGGGTGCCATGTGCGTAGTTGCAGTTGTGGCCAACCCACCTGAGACGATCCGGAGCACCGTAGTTCTACGTGTAATGGATAGTTAGACGCGGTTAAGCGGTTTGATTTTACTGTGGCCAGTGGATCAGCAAACATTCCAGGTCTGCTCCACTCGACTGGATGAATGAGTCACTAGATATGTATCGCTTCAAGAAGCACGGCCGACATTATTGCGGTGGACTATTTTCTTCCGAGAAAGCAAGGAACTTCGGAACTGCAGTGCGTACTAGTAACGTTTGGCAGGGATGAATCAGCCAAATCACTGATGAGGACAGCCTGCGTCAAGTCATAGCACTGAGCTTAGTACAGCTCCTTTCTCACCCTCACAAGACACGTGGGGCAGACAGTGACTACGGCTCGTCATGCGAGCCACCAATCTCCAAGTTTGTTGCTGATACGATCACAGCTTCCTATGGACGTTTCGTATACGTTAAATGCCTGCCACCATGGATATATCACCTGCAACACTGCATGTGAGTCACCTTGAGTCGAATGCCTAGCAGTTCTGATCTGTGATACAACTAACCAGCTCACCTGATCCCATGTACAAATATGTACATCCATCGATAAATTCACGGAATTTATCCACGCTGAAAAAAGAGCTGGCTCCTTGAACTTCAAAGCCCAGCTAAAAATTATGGAGCCACCACACTCGTGATGACCATATTGCATATGATCTCAGGTGAGTTAGAGGCTGGAGATGGCATCTTGCCCGACCGAGTCACCTCCTTTGCGCACCAATGCAATTCGTTACTGATCCTACTTCAGGACCTTGAACCGGCGAATCCAGCCAGTATCGGGCACCTGTTCCCGATCAAGGTATAAAATTTTGATCCGTCGCTCTCGCATATCAATCTACTACTCATTACCCACAGATATCCCAGCCTCTTTCTCCAAAAGCAGCGCATTGAACCGGATGTCCTTTCCGAGAAGTTGCCTGAATGTCTGGACTTGCGAAAAAAACAGCCGAGTCCTCCTAGGGCTCGGATTCGGCTGTTCTTTTGCCTGGTATAAAGGCAGAACTGTCAGTGCAGTATAATTCATCCACTCAAGTATGAAGTTCCTCGCAGTTTCGACCCTTGCTTTCGCTACAAGTCTTCTTCTCGGCCTCTTCGGAGGCAGCGCGTCTGCTAGTCCTCTTCCCGTGAGTAATGTCACTCCCTCTTCCGACGGTTACGAAGATCTGACACCACTGAAGTGCCAAGGCTGCATCTTTGGCGGTGCCGAGACCGAAGTAATCTCTGCTGCCCCCGAGTCAGATACAACGAAGACAATCGAAGCATCCGATCTAGCTTCCCCCGCCGTCTCGACGAGTGTCGAGGTCATTGATAGATCATGTCCTGGCTGCATATTTGCCGGTTTGGCTTCAGCACCAACGAACCCTGTCGACTTCGCTGCGTATGCGACACCGGCGACTACTACCGACGATAGCGATAGTTGTCCGGGGTGCATCATCCCATCAGCTGTTTGACCGAGTGAGTGACATTAATCCAACTTCCGACCAGTTGTGCTGAATCTGACTCATCCCAAACAGAAGGCTCGGTGGTTTATAGTCTCAATGGAAACGTCGAAAGGACATTCTAATTATTGACATCGCATCCTTTCCATCGGTGCCGGTGCCTTCAGTACTATATCCGCCTATGTGATCCCTGTATAAGTATAATCAAATGATATTGGATGTTAATGGTACAATGAGTTGGCAAGCACATAAGTTAGAATAGAACGGAATGTCAGGATACTTCCTCCATGTCCTCATCTTCATCGTCATCTGGTTCATCATCAACGTCCACATCTGCATCAGGCTCTGCCTTCATGAGTTCCCCGGCCGCTCCGGAGTATTCTCCATTTTCCGACTTGACCTATGTATAGTTAAGTCGCGCGAACTGAAAGTTATCTGAGGGGAGCTTACCGAGTCCTTGAAGTTCGTCTTTAGCTCATATAATCCGTTGAACTCACCGCTGCGATGAAGATCAGCAATCTCGCCGAGTACTTCTTTGAGATATGCCTCGGGTTGTTCAGTGCGACTTCGTAGATCCTTGGCCGACCAACGTGGGCGTTCTCGATACAAGGCAAAGAGCAGGTCCAGTAACTGGTTGCGAGGCATGCGAGCGAAACGCTCGAATGTGCCTTTGGCAGGCTTTGGTTTCGGTTTCTGAAGAGAACGTTTTAGAAACATTAACATAACGGAAGGAAGCATGACGCACGACCAAGCCTGCGAAGGCACTAGATGGTGTTCCCATTCCAGCACCAAGTCTGTTCATACGGCCCACTCCGCCAGCCTCCGCAACATCCATAACCTTTGCGGTCCGCCTCGGCGTGCTTGCCGCAATCGCTCGCTTCTTTAATCGTTGGCGATAGGCGTCTGTCAGCTTCGGTCGCATGGAACACTCGTGCTTGATACGGCCCGTCAAGATAGTCGATCGAGCGCGCGAGCCAGGAGCCACCTCTTTCTCAGCCACCACGATCTGGTTTTCGACAGCCTGGTTAATCATGTCCAGCTCGTATTCTTCATACGTCCCCGGGACAAGAGGCGGAGCCTCTGTCGCACTTGGATCTGAAGGGTTGGGTGGATTTACGGGAACGAAGAGGACGAAGCGTGGCTTGCCCGTTCGCGGATCTGGGTCGTACGCTCGAAGCGTAGCAAGGTGGACACCATCTCTGTTTATCGCGGCCCATTTCTCCATCAAGTGCTTGGGCACCTTGACGCACCATGCACGACCACTCCCGCTCTGCATGTCCATGATTTCGTCGGGGTCAGGCTGAGTCTCGTCTTCGAGCTTGACGTCGACATCAGGTTTGCTCTCGTGTATCTCTGCATCATCCATCTTTTACTCTGATTTATGGATAGCCGCTTGCAAGCAAGGTCTTGAATGTGGATGTAAGGACACAGGTTCGACTTTTGAGGTCAGACAGGACGAAGAACAAGAGAATCGGTCACGTGTAAGATGATCTGCTTTCACTACGCACTACGGGCAATTTAGTATTTTCCATCGGATGATAAATGGATTGATATGTAATTTGATATTTTCAATATCATTCAATATCATACTGAATATCCTCATTAGGGATATTTAAAATATCATCAAAGTATTTAGAATATCATCAAAGCAGATATTCTGATTGACCAATCGGCATAATTTTTAGGGATATCTGCTTCAATAATATTTTAAATATCCCTAATGAGGATATTCAGTATGATATTGAATGATATTGAAAATATCAAATTACATATCAATCTATTTATCATCTGATGTAAAATACTAAATTGCCCGTAGTGTTTCTGAATCTGAATTATCGATCAAGAAGAGATCGACAGTACAATGGCTTCTCCTCACTCTCTATCAACGAACCACGAATGTTCCCTGGACCCTTGGACACATAGCTCTCTTTTACTCGTCTATGCGACGTCAGAGTTTTAGGGCGTATCTCGCTTTCGATGCATCCACTGTCGCATTTTATCTTTGTTGGACATCCAACGTGGCTTTCATTTTTTCCTCCCTTCGGAATTGATCTGTATTTTCCTGCGTTCTCTTCTCCTACAATTGCCGAAGTTAGCTGTGAAGATCTGTCAGTGGTAGCAATTCCTACTTCGTCTGACTCTGCGCATCGATGCAGGTGCTCTGCTTCTTCTCCGATAATTGGAAACTTACTGCTTTCCTATGAATATCATCAAGTTTCAGTGCTGGCAAAACCAGATATATGACATTTCGTTATTCCCATTTGCATCCTCGACTTTCCGTCGCCCTTTTTTCAACTTCATGAATTTTTTTTTGATTGCTTCGTCGGCTTCCCCTTGCATGTTCTGGATTAGAGAATCTATATTCTTGCAACAGGTCATACCAGGCATTCGCCTCGTCCCAAGCATCCTGGCAATAACGTAGCACCGGCCTTGCTGTTATCAATTGATCCCTGCGCAAGCACAGTCCTAGTATTATCCCGAAACTTCATCGCCTCTTGACGAGACTTATCAATAAAAGTCTCTCGAGAGTTGAGACAAGCATTTTCTGATCATACTTATGATTGAATTTCGTCCTCAAGATTCTGACCTTTCGCATTGCAGCTGACGACGGATAGAGGTTCCAGCAAACCTGCAATTTGCAGGTTTGCTGGAACCTCTATTCGTCGTCAGCTCGGCTATGACCTATAATGCGGGAATACCCTGTTCAGACCGGAAGAGTCTCAGTCTCACTATTCCTATTTCACAAAGTAGATTGTGAGTGAGGCTGTAGTCAATCTCTCGGCATACTGCTTTGCAATACTCGGGTACCGGATCGAAGAGGTTTCTTCGTCTAGGCATTTCGTTTTGGAAGTGTCTAGCAGTTATTTCCCATGACTGAAGCCGGGACAGTTGTGAAGGGAAGGATAGCATGCTGTCCAATCGAATAGAAAGAGTTCTACGCAAGTCTCGTATTGGCAAATGTGCAAAGTGATATAACGGACCAGCGAAAAGTTGAACAGGATTATGCATGCGACGATTCATAGAGGGCATTATCGGAGTGCGATGTCATCGAGCTTGATATGTGGCCTCGCGTTCAGTGACCGCTAGATCACTCCGGCATCTAAGTCATCTATAATATCGAAAGGTGGCTTTGACTAGTCTAGCTGGGTACCGTCCAAGTATTTCATGCCGATCACACACCACAAGCCTACCAATGTCATCTTGGGCAGGCGATGTCACTCCGCCAGCTGTAAATCTGTTAGACTCGAACTACATATGTATCAGAGCTGACTGTGCTACTTTCCTTCGGCGGTATTCGAATACTCGGAATCACAAATTTCATCTCTTGCTTCCATGATCTTTCTGTCTGACCTACTGAATCTCGGATTCCGATTGAATCTCGAACTCCATCGCCTTCCAGCTTGTGAAAAGTCTCGATATGCAAGCTTCACTCAGTCTGTAATCATTCAAACATCTTACAAAGCTTTGTAAGGTTAGCCCTCATTCCTGGCTACTCTAAAGGTCTACATGGGTTCCGTCCTTCCTGTTTGTCCACTTTTATCCAATGCGTCATACCGAGATCCTTGTAAAACCCTTTGTATCTTTCTGTCCCTTTTCTGGCACACGTTATCGTAACTATTAGCGGTTGTGGTGAGCCTGGAATACGACAATGAAACGAAGAAGTATCTGAACTTCTGGTAGTTGGAAGCCTGAAACTGGGACCGTCACTCGCATCGAAATGAATGTCATCAAACAGACTCCAGGATGGATCGAATATCTTACTTTCTTTGAGTAAAAAGTCTGAAGTGATGATCAGACCCACATCAGAGTGAGGGTAAGAAAATTAATGGACACATCAGATTTGGTTCACTTGCCTCTGCACAACCGTAGTCTGAAGCTGTGCTTCAAGTGTAGGTGGTTTCCACCTTTCGTCTGTGCTCATGAATCTGAAAGGCTCGAAAACATTTTCTTTGGGCGCGCAAATACCTGGAGGCATCCCGACTCAGATAAATACAGTACTCGTGAGTTTCACATTTTCGAATTTTACTTCACCTCGTACTTGACGTGAGACTCATTTCTCTGTAAAAAAGAAATGCTCCATAATGACCTTTCTTCTTTTCAGTCCACGCGTCTCTGAAGCCTTACTCGGAGGGCGGGCATATGTTGCATCTCCTCGTCCATTCTCTTGCTTATTTGATAATAACTATTCCCGAATCCATGCGATAAACATATCTCCTTCGCTTCCGCATTAATCTCCAGCAATTCGGACACACACGACTCCAGACCTTCAACGCCTTTCTGGGTAAAGTTCCGAGCTACCTTCACCCTTCGCTCCACTCGTTTAATTTTTCCGAAACAGACATCGGCCCGACTTTTGTAGATTCACGATATTCTCGTAAATATTCTTGAGCATTTCCTTCACTGCAAACGCCTCGTTGTGAGCTCGATTCCAATGACGAATCATTACTTCTCTTTCTGAGTGCCCTCCATGCCGTAATGTATACATGGAGTTGCTCAGAAGCTCCGTCACGTTCCTTTGTGTGTCATCGGGCAGCTGTCTGCGTCGGTAAGGAAGACTCATCTCCTCCTCATGTCTTCTTTCAAAATCTTTCTCCGGGTCTCTGACCTTTTGCGATGCAGAGACACTTGTGGCTTCTTCAGATATGTTCTGTTCCATCAAGTTTGATCCATTAGCAAGTCCCTACCTTTTCAACATACCAAGAGCCTCAGAGAATTTTGACGCCTTCTTCAAACTTGAATTCCGCATAGCCAAGATAGAGATATAAGTAGCAAATGATATCGTAGGTGGTCGGGGGAGAAGTCGCATTTGGTCTATTATAGGCCGAGTCCGAGTACAAAACCTGCTTAGCAATCTACCAATTACGGACTTTACGGGATCAGCACCTGAACTTGCATAGCGACTCCCATGAACTACGTTGAACTCCTTATTCTCGGTGCAGGCTGGACATCTGATTTCCTCATACCACTGCTTTTGCAAAATGATATCACATTTGCCGCTACGACACGCAAAGGTCAAGATCGCTCTGGATATAAAACCCTGAAATTCGAGTTCGACCCTGACTCGGAAGATCCATCTCCATATCGTATCTTGCCTGACGCACAGACTGTGCTCATTACATTCCCGATATACAAGAGCGGAGGGTCAAAGACTTTGACTTCGCTTTGGAAAGAGACGCACACGGAATCTAAAGCTGCGTTTATCCAACTAGGATCCACTGGAATCTGGAATGTGAGTCAGGAGTGAAGGTCATCAACTTCGACATTGACATTAATTTTCACTCGTAGGGAGATCCAGCTCTCAAATCACAGCAGCGTCCTATATGGCTTGATCGTCATAGTAAATTCAATGCTGCCAATGACCGCGCACGGGCAGAAGAAGAGCTCCTGGGGCTTTCGCCGACAGTTCCAACAACAATTTTGGACCTCAGCGGTCTATGGGGTGGACAAAGACACCCTCGAAACTGGGTGCAACGCGTTGCTCCTTCTAAGGGTGCGCTAGCACAGAAGGTGAATACCAAAACTAGTCAAGACGAAGATCGCTTCGGTCTTCTCAAGTTGCTATTTCTTTGTTCCGCTACAGGGTAGCATTCATTTAATTCACGGCGTGGACGTCGCTCGTGCCATTATAGCCGTGCACTCAAACTTTGCGGCTGCATCCGGAGAACGCTGGTTGCTTACAGACTGCCACGTGTATGACTGGTGGGATCTTGCATCGGCGTGGGGCGGTAGCTCCCTTGCCAACTCTTCTCCAGCTGAGGGCTCCGAGCCTTCTAAGATCGTTGGTCCGCAGCCGGCTTGGGTGAGGGAACTCATGAAGGAGAGCGGCATCCATGCGCTTCCTCGACCTCATAGCACCTTTGACCGTGCCCTCGATAGCCGCGAGTTCTGGGAAACATTTGGGCTTAGTCCGTCGAAGACTCTGCTTTGCGCTTAATTCTCGTTTGGTAGACCCGAGGGCTTCAGCTCCTGTAGTAATATTTAAAAAAGTTCCAGCAAGATATAGGCGCATTAGCGTGGACGTCTGTCGTGTAGGGCGGAAGATAGCGCTCTCAAAGGAGGTAAAGCAGGGCCTATGATAATTGAACAGAGTACAGAAGCACCTTTGATCATATATTATATATCGACTTGAACGAATATGGAGCTGCGAAGTGTGAAAGATGATTTCAATCTCGGAACAGAACAGACGTGAACATAGCGAAGAATAATGACAAAAGGAGAGAAGAAATAGCATACATAAATTCTAAGCCCGAGAAGAAGATCCCTTGAATGAGAAAGGAGTCCACAAAGTACGGGATGCAGGAGATTCTGATGTAGGAAGAAGAGCGTAAGGATGTTGGACAGAATGTATTGACAGTGTACGCTTGTGGTGAAATAAATTTTCGTTAAGCACCAATGAAGCTATTGATTTGCGGCGACGCTGCGAGTGTTTTTGCTTCACACAAGCAGGGTATGACGGAAGCTGTCCCGGAGATATAGGACTCGTGGGTGCTCTATTCGAGATGTCGGATAGGCCATAACGTTTGCTGCATACTTGTTTTGCAAGATATGAGGATCGTCGTGTCGACTTCTCCTCAAAGTGTTGACCGAAGATTGAATCTCCCTTCTTGATACTAGTTGCCTTGGCTAAAGCGTCAACGACTTGATTTACGCGCATTCCGTTCCTGGCAGTCTTACACACTGAGGAGGACTCGAGCAATGCACCGTCTTCCTTGATTTCTCCCTTAGGGGTTCGTGGTCCAGAAATCGTATCGAAGGAAGATCGCCTTTTGAGACTAGATCGAATGATGCCCAACTGAGCTGAGATGCTAGGCTTCCGCTTGACGGGGACCGGATTTTCTACGTGATCTGCACAAAGGTTCCCACTCTGACAAAGACACGAGGATACGCAAGGATCGTCAAACGGTGATTGAGCAACGTAAGAGTCTGAGAAAGGGTCGCTTCCAACGCTGGTCACTGGTTCAAGTGGCGCATTTGCGGTTAAAGTATCATAATGAGCGCGCTTCAAAACCTTCACCAATAGTCTGTCCGCCGACCGTCTCCTTAATGGAGCACTTGACGGCACTAGGATTTCATGTCGGTCGTTAGCTGTGTTGGAGGAACGTGGATAAGGAGGAACAACATTCCCTGGAAGCCGATTACCTGACCTCGGCCTAAAGAACTCTGAACCAGGCACGAGAAGTGAAGGTATCGCAGGCAGGTATAGTGCCTCTGTATTAAGCTGCTTCATCAGGCACTTCCTCAATTTCTTGATGCTTTCTGGACGAGGTGAGAAGTAGCATGGATAGGCTGGTGTTGATGCACGACCGAACATGCAGGGGTCCCGAGCGAAAGGATTCGGGATAACAAATCGAAGTTCTGGGCTTCTCTGCATATCAATACGACGTTCTAGCAGGATGCGCAGTGCATGCTCTTTCGTCGCGAACCTGCGGGATGCTCGAAGCACGCCGCGTCGAGTACGTGTTGGCAAGCTGACCATTTCTGGAACCATGGACGACTCGTCTGAATTGTGACTTTCTGCAGTGAGGTAAAATGAGGAGACTTCGGAGCGAAGGTCTCTGTATTGATTGGGCTTCGGATCGCTGCCAGAATCGTCTTCTCTTGTGACTGACGCTTCCTTGAACGTATTTCCAAATTTCTCAATCTCCGAGATAAGGGCTGACAACCTATTGTTTCTGACGCAGGCCAGATTAGAACATCTTCGTCTGACCCTAATAGAAGCATAACAATCACAGACGCTTACTTCAGAGTCTTGTTCAGACCATCGATTGTACTCCCATTCACGCTCAGGTCCTTGAGTACATCATTGACGTGATCTGCGCTTGAGCTGAAGTGTTGTTCTAAGGCATACTCGGTAGGTGATCGTAGGATGTACTCCGGGTTTGGAGAGTGTGACACGATCCTAGTCTACAGTGAAACCGTCAGCCATCATACTTCAGAAACATGTCGTCAAAGGACCTTACCTGGGCGAACTCGACGCCATCCCGGCTGACAACGCCTTCCGTGCCTTCCAGTGTACTCAATTGACTGGTGTCTTCATCGTCGCTATTAATGAATGGATTCCGACTATCCTCGAGCTGTATAAGAATATTGTCATCTTCATCGATCTGCTTCCAGTTATCAGATTCGCAGAAATCCCATGCAAATGGGCCGGTCCCATAGAGCAGCTTGGGCTTGGATATATCGTTGACAGTAATCCGTCTTGCTTTGATTCCGTCCTCGACATCGTATTCTGGGTGCCGAAGGGACCCATACCCGAACGAGGAGAGGCGGGAAGGGGACGGAGCGGGATTGTAGCTATAGTCCCTGTTTCGAATGCGCTTTATGAAGCGATGCGTGGAGTATACGATGAACAAAACGCATGGTATTGCAAGACCAAGGAAGAGTACCTGGTGGTTTGACTGAAAAGTGGTTCTAGTGCCAGTGATCTCGACAGAGCGAGTAAAGAGCGTGGGTAAGGTGAGCAAGGGCATGTGGAAGGAGCGTAAAGCCGAAAGTGCGCGATAGTTGCAAAAAGAGATGGATAAATTGACTAAAGCATCTGGGTAGCGAGTTACGGCTGTGGCGAATGGCCGTCCTTATACTGACTTCAGCCGGCAGGACATTCCAGCTCAGACTGGTCCTGCAAAAGCGTCATCATGCAACTGACCTAGAACTTTGAATTCGCAAATTGAGGATTGAACTAATCGTCAATACGTCAGCGCGCAATAGAAGATACCAGGGCATATTGACTCACGATCTCAAAACGCTAAGTGCCGTGATCAGGTCATCGGTGCATGTAAGTAGTCACCTTCCATAAATAAAAATTACAAGAGCTTATGGCTGACCAAAGTCGCGTAGATCATAGCTATAGTCCAGAGTATACATTGTAGCAGGCTTTTGTTTCACTGGTCCCAACGCACGAAAGTAGTCGATCGAGTTGCGATGAAAGCACGGGAAGGTATGCAGATATTCGACAGCGACATCAGATTCTCGGCGTGAGATGCAAGGTGGGAGAAAACGATACAGCCATCGATATCTTGATGTAGAATTCTGTTCAGGCTCCGTTGTTGGGATTGGGAAAAGATCAGGAAGAAGAGCTTTCTTGTCATAAACTATGTCTAGCGGCGTGGGAAATCAATGACCTGTGTTCGGAGAACTAGTGATCTGAAGAATATTTCAATACTTCAATCTCGAATCTCATACAGTACTTACATGCGGAGTATTTTTGTTCTTTCTAGTAAGCAGTGTTTGTGCAACGACTAGATAAAGACCGACCTTCCTCGTGATCACGAATCATGCAGCACTGCTACTTCTACTGATCATCAGATCAGAATTAATGTTTCACTGAACTGATGGACTTGACTTCTTCAAGGAGAAAGAAAGTGCAAATTTTAACTCCTTTAAAGCGTCTTACAAGTAACGGCCGTTTCGAGCATACCGAAGATCCATTTGTACAGCGATCAAAGGCCAATGTTCTTAAGTCGGGAGGAAGGACATCGGGAATCGATTGACAGGGTTTAGAAGGCAGAGAACTGCTATGCAGAAGCGAGTTGTGCGAGAGGACCAACACAAAAAGGATGGGCATATCAATTCGCTGGTGATTCATGATGCTGTTTGGTGATATACATAATGATGGTGGACGTGTGGACCTTGAACACCTCGAGTTATGGGAGAGCATTACGGTGAAGCAGCTCGACACTGAGATTTGGTGAAGATGGAAGAAAACAAAGACGAGTGAGGAATTGCCTTGTTTTGTTACTGGGTTGCTGAGCGGAGAAATGAGCGCGTAACTGAATTGAAAGTTGCCCATCAGAAATGCATGTCCTTTTCTGGAAATCCCCACTCTGATCGCCGCTCATCACTTGCCGGAAATAGCAACCGTTTTCATATCATCTTCGTTCTTCCACCTTCTCTTTCTCTCCCCTCGTCGCCTCCCGCCCCCCGTCATCCCCCGACGACGACGACGACGACGGCGACCTTCCTGCCATCGTGGCCATATCTCTTTCCAATTTTCGTGGCTTTTTGTGCCCTTTCTTCATCGAGAAAAGTCTCTCGCATTCAATGCAGGTGTAGTTTGTAGACGGTACGCGTCTTCTTATTGTTGTTCGTCACTCCCTGCTGATGATTAATGAATGTAGATATCCGACAATCATTTTCATTCAAGTTTACATTCTCTTCGTTTTCTTTCCTTGGTATCCATGGCAGAAGGGAAAATGCACCGCGTACATCGCCGTCAGATCACGTCTATTCCACCTACACCATCAGGCTCTGCCTTCACCGGTGCAGCAACTCTGGAAGATACTTCGAATATCATTACAGAGTCGCTGCTCGTGGACTCAACTGCAACGGGAGATCCAGTAGGACCTCTGACGACGATATCGATCTCCCCGACTTCATCGCCAGCGAGTCTCGCCACATCGTCCACCTCACCAACGTCGGAATTGTCTTCAGAATCCGACTCGATTTCGGTAGGCGCCGTGGTAGGGATCTGCGTCGGTGTCTTTGCAGGCTTAGCCATCCTTATTTTACTTGCTTACCGCTACGTTTCGAGACGCCGGGTCAGCTCGCCGAAGGGATCTGGAAAGGAGGGCGAGCGCCGCAAGAGTGGACGCGAATTATGGGTCAAGATGGAAGAACATGATGGTGATGGCAGCTACGAAAAATATGCCATCAAGCGCACGACGATGAATTCTATCTCGCCTTCGGATGGCACCGGCACGACGACCGTTGGACGTTCCATCACGGTGAAGAGCGCTAAGAGTGCTAAGACCTTCAAGAGCCTCGGCTACGGGACAAACTTGGGTCTTGCGGAGACGTTCAAGACTCCCGACTTGCCTCCACAGCTTGAATTTACCGATTCCGATATTGGGACCGGACGAAGCTTCGTCGGAAATGCTGTCTCGACCGCACCGTTCGCTCGCGTTGAAAACCCACCTATATCTTGGGATGGCGAAACTGTCGGCGAGGGACAATCGTACCTTTCGCTGAAGAGCGGTAGCGGGTCCATACAGTATGCAACCGTGAAAGGTCCAGTAAGCCCACAGATGGTGATCAGCCATCAGACGCCCCCAGCGGTTGAGACACAAATACCCCAGTGGGAACGTGCGGAAGTTGTTAGTCCGGACGGTGCAGAGGCTTATGGTGGCGTTGATGAACCGAGGCACCCGTATGCCATGCGTTTCTCACAGGAGACTGTCCGAAACTTGGCTGCGCAGCCTCAAGCGGCCTCGCAAGGGCAGACTCAGGCCCAAAATCCGTTTGGCGATCAAAACCCATTTGACGACCCTGCATCGCGATCGACTCCGACCACTTCAGGGACCTCCGACTCTGAATCGTTCTTCACAACGAAGTCTGACCTCACTACGCGCACCGGTGCTTTTGCTGCTGCCACTGCGACGGCTACTCATCACGAGCGGATGGACAGTAACGAGCGCGCGATGGCTTCTCTTATCGCCGCACTGAATATCACGCAGGAAGAGGCGCGCGAGCGGCTCAGTGCGGCCATTACGCCAACACCCCGAGAGAGCGCCGCTTCTGGTTATAGCCTCGGACTACAGAGTGACGAAAGCAAGGTCTCGCTTGACGAAGCGAGTTTCAAACAATTCCCTCTCCCTCCCACGGACATCAAACGTCGTCCCGCTTCCTAGTTCTATAGACTGACCCGTGACGACGCATGAAACAATACTGAAGCGTCTCTTCATACGCGGCCAACGCTGGTGTCGTCCGCTTTGTCCTTCATCATACACCCTTTTCCCCGTCTTCACAGACTCTCACTTAGCTCCTTAAGCTAATTTTCTTCACCTGGAATTTTATGTTAGCTATTTATTTATCGCGTGACAGTCTCTTCCATAACGTCATCTATATCCCTTTCACTAGCTCGCGCTAGCGCATGCTGCGTACATACATATTTACGTGTGGCTCTGGTCGTGGGCTGGCATGGCCTGCGTCGGGATGCTTTCGACGTGCTTGTACGCCATGTCTTGTACAGCGTCCCTAGCCGTTTTATCCACTGACACTCCTTTTTTAGTTGTATACCATTAACGTTCTTCGCACGTCCCTCTTGATGTTCTCTAAAAGTTCTCCGTCGCTCTTTGAGAATAATTTGCCGGTTGATGTTTATTACTCGTATTGACCTTTTTTTTCGCGCTGTTCTTCCATGTATATTTTTTCTTGATGGTCTTCCGTATCTATTTTCACGCAACCTCCCTTCCCCAGCTCTGTAATGTATCCGTTAATATGGAATATAAAGTATACCGACAGACTGCCAGAGGTTTTATCTTAAGCACTGTATAAGGTGCGCCGATGAGTGACACATTGCTAATTATGTAATTGCGATCACAGCGAGTCTTAAAATAGAGTGAGCGGCTTTCTTCTTTTGAACCAATACTTTACGCGTACTTGCCGAAGTGACCGACCCTCCGCTGTAGTGATATTCGATTTAATTGCCAATGGACCGTGATGAAGACTCTAATAATACTGCGGTTCTATTACGAACTCGATGCTGGCATGAAATCACAGCTTAAACGGCTGTCACAGCAGCTCTGTTTCTTCGTCCTCACCACGATAGGTTGGCATTTCTGTTAGATTGTCTCCGCTGCTGAATCGGTGTTGTACTGGCTCTGAACGACGCCTTTCCTTTGAAGATGGACATTGCTACTACAGCTGTTGATGCTGCGAAGCAGATCTACGAAATGCTCAGTCTAGTAAGTCCCTTTTTGATCGTGATCTCTGACGAAACGCAAGCAACTCTTAATCTCAACCTATCGCGACAGATTCGTGAGAACAAGGAGGCATGC
Organism: Sanghuangporus sanghuang; assembly: GCA_009806525.1. Classification (NCBI taxonomy): domain Eukaryota; kingdom Fungi; phylum Basidiomycota; class Agaricomycetes; order Hymenochaetales; family Hymenochaetaceae; genus Sanghuangporus; species Sanghuangporus sanghuang. The sequence goes on from VVIT01000005.1 coordinate 145,914, forward strand.
ATACAGCTATCTCTCCAGCTCATGAATGAGATACAGAGCCTCGAGGAGTTAAGGAAAGGGATGGTGAGCGACGCCCTTCCAGAACTGGACAGTCAGATCGCAAGCCTTGCAAGGTATCTCCGTATCATGTCTCGTGTATATTAATGTCTTGAAATCTTCCCAGCGATTTAGGAGACCTGCTGTATACGTGCAAGAAGCTTTACAAGGTAAAGCCAGGATTTCGAGGCAAGATCAAGTATTTTGTGAACACCAAGGTTGATCCTTGGAGTATTGAAAAGAAACTTAAGGAGGTGGAGAAGAAAGCCGGCAAAGCCTACACACTTTTCTTTGTAGGATTGTCTATCGCATGTCATTCAAGAAATGTACTCATCGGTTAACAGACCTTAGCTCACGGAAGAGAGCAGATTTGCTTGGCGGAAATCAAGGAGGATGTGATGAAGAATGATGAAAGCATCAATCAGTTGAAACAGTCTCTAGGCAATACGCTTCAAGCTCGCCAAGCTCAATCCGAATCCTTCAATTTATTCGCTGGCGATGATAGATACCGGGAAGATAGAATGTCTCAAGAAGAAACCATGGTAAGTTACAAACAATCGAGGTACTGCTGAATTTAACATGCGTTTTCCCAGATTCTAGAGGCTGCTGACGGACAACAAGAAGACAGTTCACCGTTATGCGGTCCTAGTACTCCAAGGGGCATTGCTGTTTCCTTGCCAATCGGCGAACAAAGTGCAGATCAACGCTTATTCGAAGCGAAGCGAACCCCGAAGCTCAAGATAACGATCAACGAGGCGATACAAGAGATGCTGTCGTTGCTCACAAATCTTCATAATCCAAAACTACAAACACCTCTTCCACAGTGGGTTCTGAAGGCAGTTAGCCTTTCCAGCACACTATGTTCTCCTCTCGGACTTGTCTCTGAATCAATCCAGCTCTCCGAAATTTGCTTGTCGGTTCTACGGCCGGAGACCGAGAAGATACCTGAAGTTTTCCAACCACTATTAGCAAAGACTTTGGTTGTTTATGCAGAAGGGCTCGGGACAAACGAACAGCAGGAGGAGGGATTGGATAAGTTGCATGAAGCATTAAGCATCTGCAGACAACTCGCCGAACGGGAGCCAGATACGTATGGCCCGGACCTCGCCTCGATACTCGATGTCACGTCCGAGGCATTAATGTATCTAGGGCGTAACGAGAAGGCGGTCGATCTCTCGACGGAGGCTGTCGCGATTATGAAAGACGTGGCAGAGAAGAATCCTGAAAAATACCAGAGCGAACTGGCGCGCTTACTGCGCAATCAGGGTTATGCCTTCTCCTATTGCAAGATGCTTCCAGAAGCCACTAAGGCCCGCGAGCAGTTGGTCAAACTACTTGAAGAGCTCGCAGGACGAGAACCAGAGAACTACACTCCGTACCTACCGGGAGCTCTCAAAAACCTCTTTGTGAGCCTTCGCAGGCTGGATCGGCATCAGGAAGCTCTCAGGGTGCTTAAGCGAGAAGTAGAAGTCAGACGGCAGGTCTCGAGGAACGATTTAGTAGAGCACACCTGCAAGTTTTCGGAACGGTTCATAAGTCTGGCCACAAAATTAGCGATGCAGGGTCACCTTGACGACGCTTGTGATGCCTACGAAGAAGTGGCCAAACTGCGAAACGGATTCGAGGACGATTCTCCCGGCGCTTATGGATGTGCGTTAGCCGATACATATGACGAACTATCGAAGCGTCTCGGCCCGAGCGAACAAGCTGTCACAATAGCTAAAAAGAGTGTCAACGTTAGATCTGAACTGCTCGATGGGAACTCGGAAAGAAACTTTTCTTTGGTGAAGTCTATGTGCAATTTGGCAATCAGGCTTTCAGGAGTTTCGAGGACTGGTGAGGCACTCTTTAGTGTTGACTGTGCCATTGTCATGTGCGACGGGTTCAAGCGGTGCGATCCTCAAATATTTGAGCCTTTATTGGCGACCTGCTTTGTCGTAAAGCGCGATATCTTATTCAGTGCTGATGGTCGGCACAACGAGGCACTCAAGGCTGCGTCAAAGGCTGCTGAGCTCTGGTTTTCTCTCATTAAACACGATCCGAAGATGTGCGGATATGAATACGCAAGGGCGGAGTCTTGGCTAGCGATGAGATACGAGGCTACCGGAAAGGCAGAGGATTCAATCCGTTGTGCCAAAGCTGCCATCGACAATCTTGAAATCCTAGTGGATGAGGACCCAGAAATTTACCGGTGCGAACTGGCAAGTGCGTACAATATTCTGGCCATTAGCCACAGCAAACTCGACCAGAGTCAGCTGGCTCTCCCGCACGCCGAAAAAGCTCTAGAAATTTTCAGGGAGCTCGTCGAAAAGGACAGCAAAGCATATGCAGCCGATTTGGTAAAGTCGCTAGATACGATTCACTCGGTCTTCTCCAAGCTCGGACGAAACAAGGAAGCGCTAGACACGATCAAAGAGGCTGTGGATATCTACAGGCGACTTGCAACCGAGAGGCCGCAGACGTATAAGCCCCTACTAGCGTTGGCCTTGCAAACGTACTGCACGTGTCTCAGTAGGATATCCCAGGAGAAAGAAGCTCTCAAAGCGATTCGAGAAGTCATAGATATTTACAAGGGATTGGAGAAGGAGAAACCCGAAGCCTACAAGAGTCAACTAGCTAAGTCACGGTGTCTTCTTTCTCAGGTGATGAGCAGGTTAAGTATGATGGCCAACTCGAAGGCTAGTGGGAAAACGGGCGATGCGAGTTCCTGAGTTCGGACGCCAGCAAGGCTTATCGAGGTAGGCTGAACTTTCCCCCACTTCGCAGGACAATTTTGATGGTATCCTTGATTCATAGATATGTTCTGTATAGACACACAATTAATCTCACAGAGTACTTTTCTATCTCCACATTTGCAATATCGATGTATCTAGAGAACCATATAGGATAGGGCTGACAAAGATACTCATCTTCTTGAGCGATGCGCGTCATCTGATATAACTTGGACCACGGCTAATCATTGAATTGCAAAGTTAGAGAGACAATATGCACTTTGGACAAGAGAGCATAAATGAGCTTCCTTGCTGAAAGAAAGCTGAGACACATTGGTATCCTGATAAAGTTAGGAAATTTCATATAATGTGACCTGCAGAAGTGAATCATGAGCTTTTTGGTGACGAAAGAGACCCAAAACAAGAACGGCGAAACTGGGAAGGGAGGATAAGTTTTGCACAGACGGGGTGATTATCTGGATAAAGAACGAAAAGACCAGCGCAATGCAATGCGGGATCAATGTGGAAACAAAACGAATGCAGATGAAAAATTGTCGAGATTGTGAGGCAGAAATGCAACGTCTGACACAACGCCGACACGATAAGTACCGTAGGTCTCGCAAGAGCACAAATTAAAGTGATAAATTAGGAGGTCAGAAGTTTGACCACGAGATAATATCGTTTCGAGGTTGGACGTCATTATCCGCTTGCACCGTAACACCTAAACTCGAACTTCGTACGGGACGCTCAGAACGAAGGCCCTTCATTGGCTTGATGAAGCACCACGCTGGAACGGCACCCAATTCCGCATCTCCGTTCGTGCTGTACGGCTTGGTTCTCGCGACGATACACCACCCATCGTCAAACGAGCGTAATATCGATACACTCTCACCCAGCGTAAGTGTGAGCTCATCGGGTAAGATCGGGGTGAAGACCTGGCGGACTTGCCGCTGTTGCACGCCTGTCATCGAGCCTGCGCCGGATGACCCGGTTGAAAATACGGACAGGCGCGAGCCGCTGGACAAAGCGCTGCCAGAGCGGAGATGCCCACTGCCACCAAAGAACGATTCCCTAATGGAGTCCCGCAAGCTTGGCTGTAGCGACGCACGCGAATGAGGTGAGGGCGGAGGTAGACACGCAGCGGATGCAGAGAATGATTGCGTAGAGACGCGTTTATCTTGCGCGGCTGCTGTAGAGGATGAGGAGGAAGATAGATGGCTCGCACTGAGCGCAAAGCTGAATGGGGCGAAGGGCCGTGGCAACTTCCCCTGTTCCGAATAATAGCTGATAATCTCATCTCGGGTTGCATCTGGTCGGATAATAGCCTTATCAGGCATAACGACGGACTCTGTGAGATTCGCACGCGAAAATTCATTGTGCATTGGCTTGTACGAGCTGCAAGAAGAAAAAAAGTCAGAGATCACCTTGTAGACAGCTAACAGGCAAGACTCACGGTTCTTTCAGCACTCCTTTCACTGTCAAGAACAGTGTATCTCGTTTCTCCTCTCGTCTTGCCTGCGACCGCTTCCGCATGATCTTGATGGTCATCCATAATGCAAGACCGAGCAAGGTTGCGACCGCTATACAAATGCCGACGAGAGCATAGATAGGTATGTCAAGGGATCCCATTCGGACGCCAGACGTATCGTTTGGGTTCGATGAGCGTTTTGTAGTTGAAAACGGAGCCATGCCGTGTATCGAAGGTTGCAATGCAATGAATGATGGAAAATGAATGTGCTGAAAAACGAATGGACGGCTGAAGAGTTTGTACGACCTGAGCCTGAGAGGTCGTTCGAGAGAGCACCTATAGCTCTATTCTATCTTTGTCATTCGGGCTGTTGATCGAACTGTATGCGGGTGGGGCGCTATACAGTAGCCTGAGTGTCCCAGGATACAGCAGGCCTGAGATGCTTCGATATTTGTGAGCAGAACAGACGAGAAGCCAAAGTGACGCGTCGACGTCTTGGTTGGGATACAGAAGAAAAGTGTTGATTTGTTCGATACCAGGTTCCCTCCATCAGCGGGCCGACTTCAAGGTCCTTGACAACGGACGCATATTACCCTGATCATCTCGCGTGCCTATCTATCGACGACCAATCTGCCACATATGATCGCTGTTCGGTCGTTCTGTTTGGAAAAATCCTCCTCCGATCTCCATGGAGCTTGTTCTTTGTGCTCCTGATTATCGTTGTATTCTCGGCCAAAGTGCTTGAGACGCTTTTGTGATGATCATCTTCAACAATTGTTTGCATTGCCATCTGAGCTTCCTTCGCGCCTCGATTTTTTTTAAAAGACGGACTGAAGATCCAACAATTCGTAGTCTGAGCCAAAAAGATAGATGAGCCGTTGACCCTGCTGGTTGTACTTACCACAGTAATATGAGCTCATATCGCGGCGACATCCTGCAGCGCCGATCGGTGGGACCATCACTCAGAACGACCCAAGGGTGCACTTCAGATGAGTGTCTTCTTTTCTTATTTCATCCGAAGCATTGTTGCAACGGCCGTTTTCTCTGAGTGGGACTTCCGCAAAAAATAGGTTGGCTTCTGTAGAACGAACGCAATTCCAATCATCCGAGCTCGAAAGCTGGGAGCCCGTTGGTTATGTAATCACTAAACTATGATGTGGGCATATTATCTAAATTCTCAAGTATCAGTGTAGTGCAATAGTTTCTAGTTAAGCTCCGGACATGTCATCACCTGTGATGTTGCTTTAAGAAATATCATGCCAAATGGACATACTTCGGGTGAGCAAGTAGAAGAGCATCCGTAACCATTACGATGTATCGAATTAGAACTTGAACGACCTTCGGAACAGAAGTTTATGATATTCGGTCCCGAATATCACGTATGGCAGCCACTCAACAAAGACTTCAAGCAAGCACACTGGATGCGGTTGAGATGATGGTGGCTACTAATGTAACTATCGGCAAATCCAAACTGCGTCGGCGAGTGGCTGTGCTCGGAGTCTCAAATGGCGCGTCGTGCCGTCGCATTCAAAATCGAAAAGCACCCACCAGTTGTGCAGGACCACCACGTTTGCCCGCATAGCATCGCCAATGGCGCGATGTCCTCCAAGGACACAGATGAAATTGTGGTGAGAGATGCTCCACGATGGCTCGAAACTCTACTATGGAATGCGGTTCATATTGTAATCTTTGTAGATAAAGAAAAGACGACGCCGCACGGCGGTTGACCTTTGCCTTGGGTACTACGGTCCTGATGAGGATGGTCTCTTTGAATCTTCTCTTCAGGTAGAACCCCCCTCTGCAAAGGATGAGAATGATCCAGAGCAGGATATCGCTCGGCGGAAGCAGAAGCAGCAGAAGGTCGAAACGTCTTCAGACTCTGCACAGACATTAACGTCGCCATTATCCGAAAATACAAATGTAATTACTGTCGAGGACTTTCTTCGTCAGCAAGTAACAGAAGGAACCAGAACATCCCGCAAGATCTACAGTCGCAAAAGACAGCGAAGGATTCTGTTCTCGTCTGATGCGTCTGATGGTGACGATGAGAATCAACACGTTGTCGGGAGTAGTCCTAAAATATTCTTAAGCCCCGCTCAGCTTCATCCAAGATCGAGGCAGAGCGTAAAGTCTGGGAGCATCAAGGACTTGCCCGCCTCGCGAAATAAGGTTCCATCTCGAGTAGAAACGACATGCTCTGGGCGCATACAACGTGCTGCAATATTGTCGTCCGTCGATACTGCCGTCGACACGCCAGCTCCCCTGCGCCTTGTTTCTCGTGATCAACTTTCTCCTATTTCTCCCCCTCGTGATAAACGTGCCAAGCTTATCGACCCTCGTCTTCCTCGACATCTGGATACATCTTTTGCAACTAAAGAAGATTATACTACACGTACTAGATCGAAAACGAAGACGTGTCGTCCCTTCTTGCAATGGGACTGTCCAACTCGCAATCTCAATTCCAATGAATCCTCGCCAGCTCCACTTCTCACAGAAACTGCTAGAGAAGCTACAAGTTGTAGGCAGTCCCATTTGACAATCGCGCCTCTAAAGCTGGTTCCGTATGAAAAGCATTCCGAGGCTCTTGCTGCTAGATTCGACCAGTAGGCTACATTTATCACTTCCCGTTCTCTCTCTTGACTAAATCTCCTCCAAGAAAATCGCTTCGCAACGGTCGTCGCGCGATTGCGGCTCTAATTCTGCAGGAAAATGTCCAATTACGCGCATTAGAGGAGTCTACCGTCAGGGTTGATCATGACCTACCTACATCCCTACCACTCTCAAGGTCGTCCCAATCAAAAGCTTATTGCCAATCTAATGTATATCCTGACCAGCAAAGCAAGAACATCGACATCTGCCAAGATACTGAACCAATCCTTGTTCCCGAAACATCGCAGCCGACTGTGTCTCCTAATTCTAATGCCCTGGCTCGCTTTACTGATAGTGTGGATAACAACGACGCACTCCAAGCTCGTTCTAAAATTGCTTCAGACCCCTTAAACATATGCGCTCTTGATCCCAACGACTCTTCTCATAATCTTGCTCGTTCTTCGCCCCCGATTGTGCTTTCCCAGAAGCCTATGCACCGTCTTGGTACAATGCTCTCTGGGCTCAGAGAGAGGGTGCGCAGTGTCCTTCTGTCTCAATCTCAAATGCAAGTTCAAGAACGCTTGGTACCAGGAGACTCTTGTCCATCAGAACTGCCAAGAACTAAGTCAAGGAGACTCTCGTCGCGCCGGGTCGTAGTTTCCAGCCCTGCTCAAATTTTGACTCCCGTGTCCAATTCAAGCGTTCGACATGCAGCTGAGAAGGATGGAACTGCCTCTGCGAACGATCTCATGGGAAAATCGATTTCCAGGAATAACGCTAGGCCTAGGAAAGGTATTTCGATGTCTTCCGTGTCTACGTTCCTTCGACGCAATACTGTCGCAGGCGAACCTGAAGAAGCTTCCTCAGACTCGGATCATTCTATACGCCAGTTAGGATACTATTTTACCTTCAGTAACGGGCCAGTGAGTCGAACTACAGATTTCGAAAGTGCCTGGACAGACTTTACTATCGATGGAGAACAAAGTTCTGAAGCTATCTCAACCATGCCAGACTCGAACTTCTTCTCTAACTATGCTTCCGGCAGCGCAGTCCCGAACTTGTTTGACTTGCTCGAAGAATCCGAGCCAGGCGGTGGCCATATTAGCGGAACTGGAGCACAAATTATTCTTTCACCGAGTATATGAATTGTTAATTTGATACCTAGCATCCGCAAGTGTAGTTACCACAAGAATTGTTGGGAAGTGCATCGGATACGTTTCACTTTGTAATATTACAATTCAATGGTATGGAATCGTCGTGGCTGAAAGCGGCCTCTGCAACAACGAGTTCCAGTGACGTCCTACCCCCCAGATGCACCTCTATATGCAATGCAATGAATCCCACATATACGATCTACTTTGTGAGTACAGAGAACATAGACTCCGGTAAGTAAAACTCTCTGCATAAAACTTGAGGTCAGGTTCGCAAGCACCACGACTATTGAAGAATCCTTGAAAACGTTCATATAATTTGTATCGAAACCAAGCAAGCCGACGTTCAGTATCTAGTTGCAGTTCATAAAGACGTTCTTCACTGTCCTTGATGAAACAAGTGATGTGCAGTATCATTCGCATATGCTCCAAATTTTAACCAATGGTACATGGGCAACGTGACAGACTATAATCGACAGTAAAGCAGGATTCAAACTCCGCCTCGATCCTTGTGTTTTACTGTAATTACGATGGTACTACGTATTGCGAATCAATTTTAATTAGCATCAAAGTTTTATTCGAGAAGCAGCGACGGGTTACTTAGTGCTGAATGCCAGAAGAAGGAAGAACCAACAGCGCGCTACTTACTACGAATACGGAATTTGAAGGTCATAGCAGAGTATTGTTGACTTACCAGAACTCGGTTGGCGGTTTAACTGAGATTTCATAGTTCCTTCTCTTGGAGTATTTGAAAAAATAGTCAAGGATTAGGGAATGATGAGGTAAGGCGAAGCTTCTTAGATTCGTTATAAGATCATTTTCGCGTCGAAGACATGTAGGTAGAAGATGTTGTAGAAACCTATTTGGTCAACCTGTGTTTGCATCAGAGTTGTACCCACTTTTCATGGATGACGAGATGATCGACTCTAAGGCGGGATCCAAGCTCTGTTCTAACAGTCTGCATCCAAGAAGGTGCTTGATCATCAGGATTAGTATTATAAGTAAGGTAAACACAAGATATGTAAACAGTACAATTTAATTTCTATGTGTGGATCGTTTCCCCGAAACAACGTTCGTCAATAATTAACGTACAATCAACGCACATCTGCGGTTGTCTATCTCCAGTTCAAACTCTACGGCGGTCGGCCTTGTGAAAGTTGGGACATCCAATAGAATAGAAGGTCAGATCATAAGTCAGGACAAGAAACGCTAACGATGCGCGGAGAAATAGAGGTCCAGTCGGGGTCGCCAAAGCGCATTTTCTCCTTGCGTGATAAAGAATGCTCGTCATCGTCGTCCTCATTACCAGACTCGGCATCATCATCATTATCGGAGGGATCTGCCAATCTCGATGAAGGGTGGGAAAGTACTAGCGTAGTAAGTCGACGGCCATATACCTGATTCCAAGAACGTGAATATGACAGCATCAGAGATAAGACAATGGGACAACATACACAACCGGTATCCAGTCCTTTCGTCCACCTCCTGATGTCCAACCCTCGCGAGGCTGCATGTCCATAGACAACCGTGGACGGATAGCAAGGAAGCGGTTTCTCCTTCATCATCTCAAGCGAGCTCTTGATAGTTCCACTATAGCCTTCATCCATGAAAGACTCAAGGTTGTCTTCCTCAGTAAAATCGAGATCAAGATTGAAGCCTCCGCATCGGCTGACGATGGAATTCCACAGCGGAGCCCAAGCCGAGCCTTTCTTTGAGTCTCTGAGAACATTACTTAATTGAGGAAACTTTGATAGATCAAAAGTAAGGAACTGACTTACTTGGATATCGAGTTGTCCTTTAGGATACTGCGGACGTTCATGATATTCCAAGGGTCCTTGTTCTGCGGGATGTCGTCTAATATACCTTCTTCCTGTGCCATCCTCAGTCGCTCTATGACATCCTCCTTCTTTCCCTTTCCCTTATCCTCGCCTTCTGGAACACGTGCAAGTGGTTGTCTAGTCGAGGTTGCGCTTCGTCGGGGGTCAAGGGGTAAAAGGCCGGCATGGACAACGAAAGCATGTAATCGTGGGATGTGCATGACGAGAGGAAGGTTACGAAGATAATAAGCCTGCTCATCGTTCATACTTCGTGCAACGGTGTAATGATCGCCCATGAATTCCCAGTCGTCGGGTATTCTCTTCCACTCTTCTTCCTTGCCCTTCTTCAAAGCTTTCTTCAAGTCCTTCAGATACGCCTCCCGCTCTTTCTTCTTCTTCTTCTCGAGCTTCTCCAACCAGTAGCGACCGCCTGCTTGTGAGAGTACATTCTCAATCCAAGCTCTCCACCCAATTACCATTTGGTCGTGATTACCGCGGATACCAGTTATATTATGCTTTGTCACGAACGTTAGCACGTCCAGAGAGCCATCGAGAGGACCTTTGGCAACGATGTCACCAGCATGGATGAGGTGATCCGTACTTGGATTATAGTTGGCCTTCTTGAGAAGTTTACTATAAGAGGGTGAGATGCAATCGAAAGAAGAGGACAGGAAGTCGCCTTACTCGAAGGACTCTTTCATGCCGTGGATGTCCCCAATAAAGATTATCCGTCGGTCTTGCTTATCTGAGAGCCCAGCGTCAGTGTCCTATCAGAATCAGCAACATAGATCGCATACCAAAGTCCAGCTCATCATCGCTCAGTGTCCTTCTCCAGATATACCGATTAAAGTCCGGCTTCTCTAAACTCCGCAGTCAATACATGCACAATCTGTAAGATGTTATGGACGCACCCTTTGATGATGAGTCCTTGCCTGGAGTTGCAACATCTCCTTTCAAATGCCCTATATAATTTTCAAGTTCTTGCGCGACACCAAGAAAAAGGATGAAGGTAAGGAAAGTAGCAAGAACAAAGAAAGCAAGGATCTGAATTTGAGAACGCGTCCGTGTCATGCTGATTAATCCTTTCAAATTGCTATAATTTCTAGCGAGATACGCCCGAGATTGTTGGCATGGATGATGGTGGTCAGAGGCAAAGGGCAACGAGTGAGCGAAGAGGCAGCTTGAGCACGCACGAATGGTAATGGCTTCGATGACATGGACGTCACAATAGTAATGGGAACTCAGAAGCCGCCTTCGGTTCGGTGATCGCCGAATGACTTTTTCGCTCCCGAATCAGACCACGTGACTCATTAGGCGTTAGGGTCGACTCACCTTGCATCCGCATCATCACAGCTTCCTCTCTCGAGTCTTGAGTATACATACTCAGCCTTGTCGCTTGACCGTCATCTGGATCAGCCTCTGAGGATATCACCTAGTCACTTAAATCATGCCGAAGGTGCGTTTATCAGCTATTAAGGGTATGATGAAAATTTTTGCTGATGATCGATTCGTCTAGAATAAAGGAAAGGTGCGGTGACCTTCAGCTTACTTACATTCTAACTCATCGTCATTCATCCTTGTGTTATGACATATAGGGCGGTAAGAACCGCAGGAGAGGAAAGAACGAGAACGACGACGATAAGCGTGAACTCGTCTTCAAGGAGGATGGACAGGAGTATGCGCAGGTCATCAAGATGTTAGGAAACGGCCGTCTAGAGGCACAGTGCTTCGATGGCGAGAAGCGCTTAGCGCATATTCGAGGAAAGATGAGGAAGAAGGTGGGCCCCCTCTTCGACACTGGGTATATGCCAGTAGATGGACCTTGACGCCACTTCTGCTTTGCTAGGTCTGGATTAACCAGGGCGACATCATTCTATTGTCACTCCGAGAATTCCAAGACAACAAAGCCGATGTTATTGTGAAGTATACCCCAGATGAGGCTCGTAGCTGTATGTCATTCTACTTTCATCAACCTACGTCGCCGCATATATGAAATTGATTTCATATCATTTTAGTGAAAGCGTACGGAGAGCTACCCGAAAATGCGAAGATCAACGAGACTGCTGGTGGAGATGAAGGAGGAGACGAGGAGTGTGGCTTCGAGTTCGGCGCAGATGGCGAGGACTCAGAGCTCGACATCGACGAGATCTAAGCAAAAGGCCGTGCTTCCGCTGATCACCGCTTTCGTGATGTGAAAAATGTTATCCGCATTATCCTTCGCATCACTAGTGGTGTGTTTTTCTAATCCGTCGATTCTTGGATCTACCGGAGGCAGTCGCTATTTCGGTATGGGGATGAAGTGAGATTTGGACAAAAGTTTGTGTCTGGGGAATTCATGATCGTAACGATGCATATCTTTACACACTGTATTCAAAGGCATACCCCCATATTGCTCGATGAAGCTCTTGTATTTCGCTAGATTTACGCCGAATGAATTACTATCCCTCTGGAGCCGGCCGCTACGAAGATCAATCTCAACCTGTTTCTGATGATTATGCCAAAGTATGGGAGGAAATAAGACTATTACATGATATACTTACAAATGTAAGTTTTTTTCGATATAAGCATTAATATTGATACATGTGATGTTAGCATTCTTTTTCTTTCGACCCTGGGATATACCCTGGTCATCAGTTCTCATATTCTTCAATAACGGCCCACCCTTCTCGAAGCAACCAATAGTCCAACAACACACCTTCCACCAAGCGACACGTAACAAGGCGCATCACGTATCCTTCGATCCTTCGGAATCAATTCCAAAATCCTAATTTTGCTATGAGCTGATCTCTTCAAGGGTTTCGCATTCCACGACCGTGTCTTCCAATTTGCCATTCCTATGTTGCGAGCGGCGCCGTGAACACCATAGAATCTGTTGGGCATAGGTAATTCGCCCGAATTTGTGCCGACGTCTGGGGCATGCGGGGTTTTCGGACGTCGTAAAGAACAAGTCGAATTTTAAGATGCATTCTGACTGGGTAGAAGAGTCGGGTGTCGTGATGCGCGCGCCTCGCCCGCTCGGAGAAACGAGAATTTTGAGCGAAGGAGTCCTCAAAAAGGAGCGTATGTCGCGACGCGGAGTATTCTCGTCCTCCTTCGTGACATTTCGACAAGTGCTACCGGCCGAGGTGTAGTCCTCGGAGGTTGTTGTCGGTCGGTCGCAGTGAGGTCTTGTGTATATAAAAGTGACGATGATGGAGGATCTGCCAAGCTGCTGAGAGCGTCGTTGTGATCCACCGCAAGAGACATGTCGCGTTTACTGACTTCTGCAGCGAGCCTTGTGCTTTGCATTGGCTCGTTTGCGTACGCGAAGATCTTGTACGCTGGAGTGAATGAGGTATGTGCTTTCCGCTACAGCATTTCGATTTCCTTTGTCGATAGACTCGATATATCTTTTCGCGATGATCTGTAGTCTGGAGGCGAGTTCGGTGTCTTCTCTGCCAATGCAACCAAGGGCTTCGGACTTCCCGGTCGATTCGGTGTCGATTTCGCGTTCATCAACACCGTGCGTGCATGCTTCGTGACCTTTATCTCTACCTGAATACTGTTCCCTTGCTTGTCTGCACCGGATTGAACTGGGTCTGGTTTTCTCTTTTTATGATAGACCGCAGTAGATATTTTCATCGACCAAGAACAGATCAACTTCTTCCGCGTTACCTTCCTCATGGTGAGCTTTAAATATTCGCGCTCAGTGTATGGAAGTAAATGAATGAAATGGTGATGTCTAGGAAAGAATGAACCCGCTTGAGACGGGTCTTGGAAGCACGTTTAATGAGACTGTCAGTTCCAATCTTGGTCTTATGCTGTGATTTACGGTGATTCTGAATATATTCTGCAATCGGAATGCATAGTACTTCAGCGAGTATGCGGATGCTGTCAATCACATTACTAGCAAGGGAGCGTACGCGCTCATTGACCCGCACAACTACATGCGATACAAGTACGTTCGCGACTTCCTTCTCCGTGATGCAAATTCGCTCACTTGCATATTATTAGCGATCCGTCGCAGCAGCCGAACACAGGGAGTGTGAGTTCACGTCATAACTCTCATAATATTCAACCTGTTAATTGTTTCTTCCCCTTTTTTGCTCCGTCGTAGATCATTGGAGATACAACGGACCCTGAAGCAGCTACGACTGAACAGTTCAAAGAGTTCTGGACAGAACTCGCGAATCGCTTCGTGGATAATCAGTTTGTTGTGTTTGGGATCAACAACGAGCCTCATGATATGGTACGTTTAATCATACATTTTGTCTTATCACCAAGCCAGAGCTCAACTTCCCTCTAGCCAACCGAGTTGATCTTGCAAAACGACCAGGTATTCAAAACTTCCTCTGTGTCGACCAATTACTTACAGGCATGATCTATGCACAGGCGGCCATCGACGGGATCCGTTCTACCGGTGCACAACAGCTTATTCTTGCACCGGGGAATGGCTTTACTGGCGGACACTCCTGGACCCAGACTACAGATGCAAATGGAGACGCTCCATCAAGCGATTTTATCAACCAGCTGGTAGACCCATTGAATAATACGGCAATTGATATTCATGAGGTAAACAGGCAGTCATCTTCTCTTGGTAGTGGTGCTATGAGACTGATATCTTGTTATCTGTTTGTAGTATCTTGGTGCGTGGCGAGAAGAAGTACGAAGGGACAGACGTATCTGACCAGTGTATGGATAGACGAGGATTTTTCTGGATCGCATGATGCTTGCACTCAACCAGGTGTGTATAGAACATTTTGCAGCTTCTGAAAGAGAGCATAAAACTGACGGCCGTGGTCCACTTCTTTAGGACCTTCAAACCTGGCGGCTTTGACGACCTGGCTCCAGGAGAACAACCTCAAGTGCGTGTAGCGCCTTTGTTCCAAATTTCAACATGATTTATGCATCCTGTCTGAACAGGGCGATTGTGAGCGAATTCGGCGGCGCGAATAACCAAAACTGCTTCGACGTGAGCTTTCCTGTCTCTCTCTCTTGGCATCAGCGCCGACTGATTTCATTTCAGTTCGTGTCGGATCTACTCACGTACCTCGAGGCTAATGACGTGTACATCGGGTGGTCTGCATGGGCTGCTGGGCCACGTAAGTTTTCCTTGCTCTCTCGCTTTTTCCCTTTTCTGCTCGCTTTTGGCCGATATTAAGCGGAGCTTCCACATTCATAATTCTCTTTAATTTTCTATTTCATTCTCGTCCCTATCCTTTTGGATTTCAATATAGTAATTTGACTGACGTTTGATGATAGTGTGGGGCACGAACTCTCCTTGCTGTGGACAAGATACGGGAAGTCTCGAGCCAGGAGAGGTCAATGATCTAGGAGGACCAAAGTGAGCTTTCTCCTTCCTTCTAATCGGCATCAAGTACTAATGGAACTCTCCATTCAGCGGATTCGACTCCGTTTGGGCACAGGCTATCCGACCGAATATACCACTTGACAGTAAGCACTCATTTCGGAATAAACGACGGTCGATTCTCACGGATGGTCTTCACCGGGATAGCTTTGAAGCGCTCCGGAGTTTCGAGTCTTTCATGATTATTTGGGAGTTAGGAAGTGACCGAGAAGACTTTTATATGAGTTCATGTGATATAGTAGTTTTGTTCTTATTGTTCGAAGCGTTCCAAAGCAAAATTCCCGCTTTCATTGTACTCTCATGTCTGTACCGGGAAGAAAATCATTTTTCACTTCCAACTTGGCGCGGCGTCGAATCTACACGAGGCTCTCACTTTCCCATGCCGACACGTGGCCAACACCTGGTGCAAAGCATTCTCATTACCCTTCTTGTACTACTCCCATCCGCTGAGATTGATGCTATCAGGGTTAGTGTGCGTTGTATCACCCCCGGACATGAAAACGTGTTCGCGGTTGTTGAACATGTGCCCATCTAAACGTTTGTGCGGAACGGAGCCTGGTTTTACTACGTAGATGTTTAGGAGGGATATTACTTCCGCTGCTTCATGTGCGCGACTCCAAGAGAAACGACCCTGTCCCCGAGTTCCAGACTATCCCATATTCAAAGAAGATATAAGCACAGTACTTGTGCGTGGTCTGCAATGTGTTTTCCGCTCGTCTTCATTCTGTATGTTCCCTCTTGGTGCTCGTACTCTCATATCTCTCGAGCTGTTAGATTGACGACTAGGGCTATTGACGAACGCTGACAATAAGAATCGAAATCGAAGACGAAGACGCCGAGGATCCGGGTTGAACAAACACGTTGCGCGCGGGACCTTATTTTGTTTTCTCCTTCCCGAGTTCCATTTCGTCCTGAGCACAGCTTTCCGGAGGTTGGCAATTGGTTTCTCGGCTTGTAACCTAGATACTTAAGCAAGGACCAAGGAAAACTTGCCTGACTTCCTGGATCCGTTTCTTACGCTGCTATTCCCACCTAGCTTCTTCTCCCATTTTGCTGTGTTTTGCAAGAGAAATTGGAGTTGCGACGGATGAGCTGGGGTCGACGAAAACGAAGATGGTGTGGTATTTGGATTCTTGTGGGGGTGGTTGTGTTGGCGCTGGAGATTTGTGGAGTACATGCTTTCGATAATAAGAGGAACGATAATGTGTGTCCGTTTCATTTTCTTCTCACCAAATTAATTCGCCAACGCGTTCTTGTGCACTCAGCTTGCAGTGTATGTGTTCTATATCTCGTCTAGGAAGCGTATTGATTTTATCGCGGACACGCAGATATTGGGGCCAGAATTCCGGCGGAGACCAGCAACGATTATCGTTCTACTGCCAGGATGATGTATACAATGCTATCCCGCTTGCATTTTTGTATGTCTTTTTTGGAACGGGTGGGCAACCTATGATGAGTTTTGCGAATGTGCGTTTCTTTCCCGTCTTGCTATCTTATTATATTACTTTCTCAACCCCTCCTCTTCCTCATGCTCGAAAATCGACTTGACATTTAGACATGCAACGAAGGCAACGGCACCTTTCCGGGCACAGCGCTCTCCGACTGTTCCTTTCTCGCATCAGATATAAAGGAATGTCAATCCAAGGGAAAGATCATTACCATCTCACTAGGTGGAGCGGACAGTTCGGTAGGTTTTGTGAATCAGAGTCAGGCGGAGGAGTTTGCGACGACGATATGGGATAACTTCCTTGGCGGAGAGTCTGACGTGAGGCCTTTTGGGGATGCGGTGCTCGATGGGTGAGTTTTAATATCGTCGTTCTGATGGGTAAACAGGCGAAGGTGCTGAAATGCAAAATGTGGATAGGGTTGATTTAGATATTGAAGGCGGACTGCCGACGTATTATAACAACTTTGTCGACAAACTGAGAACCCACATGGATAAGGCTGACAAGACGTGCGTATTCCTACATCACAATTGCTCAGTAGTGGAGCCGTACTGAATGGACGCTGCCATGAAAATAGATATTATGTCACTGCTGCTCCCCAGTGCCCCTTCCCTGATGCTTACACCGGTCCTGCGATCAATCAGTCCCAGTTCGATGCAATTTATGTTCAATTCTGTAAGTCTATAAAATCCAAATTTTGTTGATTATTACCTATGATGCGTTTATAGACAACAATTACTGCGGACTGAATTACCCACAGGTACGTATATTTCACCTTCCAACTTCCACATATATTCCCGCCTTATACTCGGTCTAGAACTTCGACTTTGGGCTATGGGATACCTGGGCACGCACGCAATCTCCTAATAAAGACGTGAAGATCTACATCGGTGCGCCCGGGTCAGCTACGGCTGCGAACCAAGGGTATGTAGATATCGACGTGTTGGAGAAGTATGCATTGGAGGCGCAGGGAAACTACACGACATTTGGTGGGGTCATGCTCTGGGATGCGAGTGATGCGTATCGTACGGTTCTTTTTCTTTCCGAGTAATCGAACCTCGTCGTATTCTTATACACTCACTATAGAGAATAATCGCTACGATAAGAGAATCAAAGAAGCACTTGCGAAGAACGGGCAGGACATACCCGATGGTGGGTCTGATTCAGGTTCGGGTTCAGGTTCTGGGGATGGAGATGGAGGTGCGAATGGTGGTGGGACTTCCACTCCTCCAGATAATAATGGTGGCTCAGAGAGTGGTACTGATGGAGGTGGTCGTACAGGCGTCCAATGCGTGCATGTACAGGCTGAAGATCAGGAGACGTTCGCGATTTCGAGGCGGAATGAGCATCTTGGGAGGTAAGTTTTTGCTTGTGATATGTGGTGAATGGTATTCTGACGAGAGTGGCAGAAGACGAGGTGTTAAGGGTGTTTTCGACGAGGTAAGAAGCTCTTCTTCTACTTTTAATAGTCCTTCACTATATTGTTTAATTCCTGACTGAAACGTCCGCATTGCCGTCTAGACACGCAAAATCGTCAATGTCCTCTCTTCCATCGCGCGACATCACTTTACGCATCTCACCTTGTCACTATCAAAGAGAAATTACCCGCGTGCTTTGCATAAATATAGGTTATATTCGCGCAGGCGCTTTGGCGCGAGCACAGAATTCTAGTCATTCTACCACTCGTTTTAGCTGTTTGTCTCATTTTGCGATCTTGTTGGGTGCATGATGTCGGGTTTAGATTGCATTGGATGTATCATTATTTTCTTCGTTTTACCGCCATTCCTTTGGTTTGTGTGTATACTAGTTTGTATGTTGGAATATAACAATTTTGTTTTATGGATGATGTCATCTGTAAGCCCTACATTAGCTTCCGCAACTGGGACTCTACCACTTTCTCAACCCTCATCCTCATAGCACTTTCATTCAGAATCCTTACAACAGGGTCACGATGAGCAGAACAATCCTTTCGCTCGCGAGTATCCCCACTCTCCGACAGCTCTTCGCGAACGGCACGCTTCGGACAGGTGTGAAGGCGCGGTATCCGGCTGTGGACGCGCACCTCGATAAGGTGTCCCTCATGTACGTCTAACATCGCGTTCCTAAAAGCCCTTGATGTATAATAATTAATCGTTTGTTGCGTCATTGAACGGATGGATCGTGGAATGTTGTGTGTTGGTTGGTCGCGTCGGAATTCGCTGTTTGGTGTGAAGTCAGGGAGACATCACAACCCTTGAGGTGGACGCGATTGTGAACGCGGCAAATCGGAGTTTATTAGGTGCGTTTGCTACAACTTTCTGTCTGACTCTTATTCTGAATGTGAGCATGTAGGCGGAGGTGGAGGTACGCGAGATATCCTCTTCGATTCAGAGCAAATCCCGAGCGAACTGTTGACCGGGTATGAATAGTGGACGGCGCAATTCATCGAGCAGCAGGAAGACAGCTGCTGGAAGAATGTGCGTTTGCGCCTTGGTCTATTCTTGGCTGACGCTTGACCGTTCTGAAGGCCGAACACTCGGAGGATGCGAGACGGGCGACGCAAAGGTTACAAACGGGTATAACCTCCCTGCGTACGTCGTCGTTCCATTTCATAATTGTATCGTCTGGGATGCCTAATGCCTGACATGTCATGCTTCCCTGTATTTGTCCCGACACTGCAGGAAATATGTTATCCATACCGTCGGCCCTGTCTACTCGGTAAACCAAGTGGAAACCAAAGCGAAGCAGCTCGCATCGTGCTACAGGCGCAGTTTATCTTCTGCTGCAGAGAAGTCCTTCAGGAGTATTGTGCGCCCCTCTCCTTCCCAACTTTACTCTCGTACTGTCGCCTGATGCATTATGTGGATATCAAGGCGTTCCCTTCTATCTCCACAGGCGTATACGGATATCCTATCGAGGATGCGACACAGATAGCTCTTGAAGAGACTCGTAAACTTCTTGACTCTGACGATGGAACGAAAGTGAGTGAGTTCTCAGTCTCTGTACTGGAACGATAACATTAAAACTTTCGGTCGGGATAGCTTGACCGTGTCATATTCACAGTATTTAGCGACGAAGATAAACGAGTATACGAGTGCGTTATTCCCTTCTCTAGAATCGGAAGACTGTAATCACACGAACAATTACTTCCGAACCTACTCTAGGACCCTCATCCCTGAATATTTTCCCGTGTCCGGCAAGTAAACCTGGGCACTCGCCCGAAAGTCTAAACGAACCCAAAAATGAATCAGAGAAACCGGTCCTTTCAAGTTTCTCCCGACTATGAAGTTACCGGTGTGCCGCCGCAAAGTTCTTATTGTATACTAAACATTGCACGATTTTTACAAGCCTTGATTTATGCATGCTTTCTGGACCAGGCGCTGTGTCCGACTTTTCTATTCTGTACTGCACCGCCTCGGCTACCCTTCCCCGATCTTCTGTCAAGTGTATTTTGCATAATTGCATCCAGGCTATCTTCCTCATGTTTCGAGCTTCTTTTCTTACCCGAAAACCAGGATGGGACTAGGTATCCTTACAGAATTAGTTCAGGATCCGTTTGTTCTAGTAAAACGCATGGAAGGGACTGGCCTGGATCCGTCGACCACGCAGATTTGTGCAGTCCCATCATGTGAAATAATGTGCGGGATTCACCGCGTTTGCTCCGAGTTCTGATCCAGGCAGAGGTGGACCTTACGGAGGATTTATGATCGCAAGCAGAAGAAGCACTATCCCGGAGAAGAATCCGAGAAGAACGCTTTGCGCTTTGCCTTTAAGCGTGCTTTGGGTTTCGGCCTGCTGGGAGCAATTGTGAAACCACTAGGTAGAAGTTCTGCAAGATGGATCCCGTGTTCGATATCTTCGCCGCCGCGTTCGTAGCTATCGGTGAGTCGCTCCAAGCATCCGTCATGTTCATCCTTAAATTTTTGTAGGATCGTTTCTTTTCGTGTAGTACCCTACTGTACCAAGTATATGGTTAGGAGAGATCTAACGTGGGGACCGGAGTATTAGTTTTTATGGCCATGGAATCATCGCCTCAGTCATCACAATGAGCCGCTTCAAGGAACTCTTCAATAATCTGGAGAGTTCGATGATTGACGCTGTTTTCTCCGCTTCTACTGGTGTGTCTATATCTCTTCCAGCCTTTCCATGACCTGACACAGGGTGTATTATATTTCGATATTGTTGGGAATAGGTGGCTGTTTCGTTGGAACGGTGGCTTCCGGAAGGTGGAACGACTGTTTTGGCAGAAAGAGAACGATATGGATGCGTCGATTACTTTTCAGCTATCAATATTACCGTGTGTGTAAGGCTTAAGAATATGTGTTTCCTGTTTCTTTGTCCGAGCATAGATAGGGCATATCTGCCCTTTATTGGGAGGTGTGGTGCAAGCCAGAGCGGATAATATCACGACTATGCTCATCGGATGCATCAATGCCGGCGTTTAGACTGGGTATTTGTGGCTTACTGTGCCTTTGTATAACCGCAGTCTGATCTATGCCCCAGCTTCATCGTGGATCTTGCACAGCAGATGATTGGGATTGTATCCATCGTTGAAAATCGGGTACGTTATTGTCTCCTACTCAGTTTGGTATGCACGTTAACTCACTTCTCGGTACATTGAAAGGCCAGATACGGTTCCCGGTGCATTGGCTCAAATGCCTCTTGGAGGCTGCCGTTTACCTTGCAGGTAAGCTAACGTTTGATGACCGAAATCCAACTTTTGGTTCTGGCTTACGAAAACAGAGTAGCTTTCTCCTCGTCGGCGTCCAATTTCTTCCGTTCAATCCGTTGAGTGCTACTTATAAACCAAACAAGCCATGTCCTATGCTAATTTTCTAGTAGCGGTGGCTCCTCGAGCAGGATCGTGACGATGAACAGTCCGCGCAGCCGTATACAAACTTTATGGAGCGAAGTCCGAAGCAGCCACGGCATGCGCGGATGAGGAGTTCGCGATTATGCATGACACGATCAAGGCGGAGATGATGATTCGCAGCCGGAACATTCGGGACTTGTGAGTTATGCCTGCGATGCTGAACCGCACGCTCATTGCTTGCGGTGTTCATATTTCCGGCCGATTGACAGGACATAATGGTATGTACTGTCGTGTTTTCCGGATTCGAGCATGATTAGCGATACATGAATAACGCTGATACTGATTTTGGTATGAGACTCTCAGACTTAGCTCCGGAAGGTCTTGCTAGTGCAGGGCATTTACGGTGCAGTTGGTCCTATTACGAATTTCTTGTAGGTACTTCTAGCGCAATAAAAATAAAACGCGGCAACTTGCAACAATCTATTCCGTGTACGCAGCATTATGATACTTCTACTCGATCGAGCCGGTCGGAAGAGGCTCCTCGGCGCGCCAATTTTCGTCTGCACCTCCACCCTCACCGCCATCGTATGGTCTTCCCTCCCGGTGCAACCGAGAACCTTGCCGCACAAGACGCAGGGATCGCCACGATCTTCCTTTCTCTCGGGTTTGTGAGCTGGATGATCATGTCAGAGGTGCACCCCACTCGCACTTGGTCAATTGGGACTTCTGTTGCGACTTGCTGTAAATGGGCGTTCAATGTCTTGTTTCCGCAGACCTCACCTATTGAACTGGACAGCTCCTGGCGAGATTTTACATCTTGCTTATTCGTTTGACCGCGCTCACTTTCGGTGCGATGCTTATTTTGGGGATGTGAGCGCTATACTTCTATTATTATAATCCGATGGTTGGGGATGCTGATCCTTGCGAACTGGAAAATCCGTGGGAAGATGGCAGAAGTCTTTGGTGACCAGTTCGATACGGAGGAAGTTCTTGCGAAACATGAAGAGGCCACACCCGCTACCCATCATCATGACGTGCAGAGTGGTCTAATTACGAGAAGGCAGACTATGCGTTAGACATTCAGTAGTATCCTCTTTTATTGACATAGTTTCATGACGGTCCGTTTTATATGTAAGTTATCTCGGCTTGTACATACATCAGACGATCTGGTCAAAAGCTGTAACTATTACAAGATGACTCCTATACCGGTAACGATATGTGCCTACAAACACTGAGCACCGAGTTCTATTATCAAAGGTGGACCAATCTAGATCAAGGACAAGAATGGTTAGCAACGACCCGAATGACAAGAAAGTGAAAGGGTGAGAGATAATACAAAAGGCTCGATTGGAGATCAGAAATGTGCTCGTGCTTCGCAGGAGTATAGTAAACCGGATATAAATCATCGACCTCCTGGATTCACACACGTTAACGAATGCGTTTCCAGAGGCGTCATATGGCCCCGGCATGATTCATCACATATGCATCGTACGAGAAACAAAAAAAGAGGAGGATGAGAAATTAAGTTGCTCACCTATAGTATGTTTATGGGTAATCAGCACATCGTGAGCCAGAGAAGCTGAACGTGAATAGATAATGATAGGCGTAATGAAACAATTGTGAATGTCCGTATCAGCTATGCGATTTAGAGTTCATAGTCATCATCATCATCGTCCGTTAACTCCTCTCCGGGTTGAATACCCTTGTGAGAATCGTAACCAGGCCTTCGAGCCCATGCTCGTCCGTCTGTGTATGGCATGACCCGTAAGGGGACAAATAGCGTGTAATACGGGCTAGAAAATACATGTCAGATTAGGTCATCCGCAAGAATCAATATCTGTGATCTTACTATCCATCTGATCCAGTATTGAAGAAAAGCTCTAGATTCTTGAGTTTCCTGCATAATTTGTGAGCAAGAGCTATCAAGGCCAAGGCGAGGAAGCGAACCCTAGGTCATAAGAGTTTTCAAACGGTCTATGGAATGTGTGATGAGGAGGCTATTTGCTCAAGCAAGTGAGAAAGACATACCTGGCCGCGTTCTTTCGCGGTCTTGCGATACACATCGTAATCGTGTGATTCGACCGACGTTTCGCCCCTCGCAATGCCCCAGAGATGCCACGTCAACATGACTCCGACAGCAAAGCAAAGAACTACTGAGAGTATGTAGATAAGTGAGAACATGATGGGTGGTGTCCAATAGGTCCATGCCTAACATTTACTCTTTAGTAGATATAATCTGAGAAAGAGCGAGGGATTACTCACGTATGTGAACCCCATGGCCTCCCATAGCTTTCATAGCCAAGTATTCCGAAACAAAAAGTGGATAAAACGAGATATGCCCTGTACAAGCGGTCACCAACCGGAACGGAAATTGAAACACAGCCAGCTTACATGAACAACACGAAATGTCGCTCGTTATAAACTCCAACGCATTGGTTTATCCCTAACTTATCTCAGAAACAGTGAAGAGTGAAGAATAGAATGCGAGACCTACACTAAGGTAAGTATGATCAGTCAATATTCAAATCAGCTATCGGAATAACGCACTGGACAGTGATGGTCATATTTGAGAACGCAGTGATTGCATATTCGGCAATGATGGGACCTCTACAAAATGAACAAGCGCCAGATCAGGACAAGTCCTTAAGGACCTTGTTAACTTACATCTGGCCGCATCAGCCCGCATCTTTTACAGCGCGTCAAATTTGCTCGCGTCATGTTCAGACTTGTGTCTTCCGACCAAATCACACTCGCAGCACCGTTCGCAACTGCCTTCTCTTTTCTTCCCTTTGCCCAGAAGGGCCCCTTTCCCTCTATTCGTGGTGGGTCATCTATGAATCCAGGCTTCACTGTACACGCAAAATAGTAATGTGCGAGAAGGTTAAACGCAATTAGCGCGTCGATCGGAACTGTCAGAAGCGGCCATCGAATGGTTGGTTGGATAACTTCAACTGCATTTAACGTATCTGTATTCTGCCTAAACTATAAGCACGAGCAGTCGTGGAGAACTCACAGAAGCAAAACACGCCCATGGACAACAGCCCAACGGCAAGTGTGACGAACACGGGTCCCGCAGCTCCAGTCAATCTATCTGTACACCGTTCTAATGACCGGAAGCATCGAAACACCGCTTTCGAGGCCATTTTATGCGCGCAATTACCGCGCTGTTATTGGCTGTAAAGAAGGTCGATGTGTTGGTCGTGGTCGTGGATGAGAGCTGAAATGAGAGGAACTGTGCTTCCGCGAGCACTCATTGCCGTAATTACGTAATTCCAGCATTTCGTATTTATATTTTGCTTCCGATTCAACAAACCGGCCGCCGAAATTTATTATTGACATCCCCTGGTCCTTGAAAATCGCGTAATGAAAATCGCGTAAATGTCCACTTCTAAGTTATAGTTGGGATTTTTCTGAACTTTCCTTACAAGAGTCAAAAGAAAGAAAGAAAGAAAAAACTTCATTGCCTTGTGCACAAGCCCATTTCACCGTCCAAGGCTAAGGAATACATGAGTGCATAATTACAGAGTATTGTTCCGGATTCAGGAGACATGGTATGAAACAAGTCGGATAGTGAAGAAGGGATGTATGGAGGAAGTATAAGAGTCACTAAACGCTGACCTTAAGAACATCTCGCAGCACACGGAGGTGAAGGGCCAAACGAAGATTCGTGCAGTTTGTGCTGGTCGTTACATGGGAGCTTGATGGAGCTGAACAATAATTTATCGCTGACCAAAGACAAAACGGTGATACAGATGGTGCCTACCTTTTATACAGTGTTCTATTGAACTTCGTTTAAAGCTGGAAGCGGCGAAGGAGCTAGATCCAACCTATTAGAAGAGGTTAAGATACACGAGTGGAATATCTTTCGCTTACAGACCAGGGTCAGGAAGAATAAACAAGTCGGACAAGGGCGTCTGGTATGCGTATGGCGGCAAGTATGGCGTAGATAACTTTCTTGCACTCGCTCTTCATTTCTGTGCTCGCCTGGAGTAGCTATAGAGATCCATACATTCTAAACCCTTTATAAAGAGGAAGGCTGATTTTATCGCCCGTTGAGCTTAAGGACCCTTATCACGACGCGTCAGAATAGCCGACTCATCAAACCGGAATTGCGAGGCGACCTACAACTTCTCTTGTCACTACCGTGGAGAGTCTATGGGATTTTCTTTATGCGTGAGTTCGTCTGATGATCTGCAATGGTACTTGACCATAAAGAGGCAAGAAGCGAATACCTGAATGGAAATGTTAATCAAGAATAGGTATTAGGAATCGTTTACCATCACTCCGATCAAGAGAAGGCGCTTCTTCTCACAGCCTTCGGTCTTGAAATGCTTCGGCAAAGTTGAGTCTGGTTTCTTGGTTCTCACGAAGACCTATCTGACAGCGGATGCGTTTCTACTTACCACGTCTCCGAGCCATTCGTACGTCCCGGGAACTGATTCAGGAAAACCTCGGCTCGACTCATCGAGTCTTGTCGGGCTGTTTCGCCTTGAATTCATGCGTGATCGAGCCCCCAATATCGATGCATTTGACATCGCTGGTGGAACTGCGATGAGGCCGCACAGAAAACGGCATTGAGTAATAATGGCACCCGCTTCCACGACGTGACCGCATCGCACTGCAAAGTATTCCGGAAGTAACATCTGGCAGCGCTCAGATTGGATACTAAGCATCCACAAGGTCCCAAAACTGTCGTCGGTTTATAGTAAAAGAAATACGGAATTTCCCAAAATAGGTCAGAAGCATCATTTCAATCAAACATTGAGAAGTAACGCATAGAGTTCCGACTGAACCGCAGAAGAGACGGAGCTGATAACCATAAATCTAGGTGTTAATCTGGAAGAATGCCCTCAGATTAGCATTCAAATATGTGCTTCTCCAGATGAAGCTTTGCGGTCGGAAATTTCGCGACGGTAAGAGACTTGGATGACTTAATAGGTGAATAGAACGAACGCTCTCCGCCGAGTGTTAAGTGCTTATGCTTTCGAAAAATGGGACAAAATGTGAGCCTGTGATATCCTTTTGGTTGAATGCCAATGGATAGATAATTGAGTCTCTACCGACTCTACGGACCGAGTGGTGGTAAGTATCACTACGGGCAATTTAGTATTTTTTAGGTGATGATAAATGATCGGAAATTTAATTTGATATGCATTATATAAGTATGAATATCTCCATTCAGGATATTAAAAATATCCACATGCATCTAAACCTAGTTTATATATTCAATATCATGCCGCATTTCTTTGATGATGATATTTATTATATCATCGTGATCGATATGGATATAGAAATCTAAATTGATATTTTCTTTATCAGCAAAGAATATCATTGAGGTAGATATTTTTTTGATGATATTTTCAATATCAAAGTGTCTGTTATTTGAAATATCATTCTGTATATCAATGTCAATGACAATTTACACAATGAGCAGGCGATGAGCGGGCGCGATGAGGGTGCACAGTGGGCATGTTGTGGGCGCACGGGGGGCAGAGAGAGGGTGAACTGTGGGCAGGATGGGGGCACACTGTGGGCACTGTAAGGGCACGCTGGAGGCACATAGCGGGTGCAGAGAGGGCGCAGAGAGGGCATACAGTGTGTGCGGGTGTGTGAAGAGTGTCCGGAGCGCACAAAAGGAGTCGGAGAACATAGAACTCACAGCAGGAAGGCTGTCATTTAAAACCAGAATAAATTCATAACTAGATGTCAGATCTTCACTTTGAGAACCTGTTCGCTCTCGTTCATAAACCTTCAGAACAGTGCTGTGGACTATTGCTGGGACAATCTTGTGAGCCCCATCATTGGTTGTATCCAAAGTATGATCTGATGGGCGGTACACGCAAACCTCATCATGATTTTATGCGCAAAACTTCATTGGCAACAAAGCCTGGGATTGATGTGTTGGTGATGAGTCGGACCGTGTTGTTGGTGCAACGTGCGCCCCCGCAAACTAGGGCTCCGCACGTATCGTATATGATATGCGCGTATAATTTTAGGCTTATACGCATACACTCGTATTTTATATGAGTGTATACTTGGTTCTGAAGTGTGATACGCATACGCACATATAATATACAGCATATACGCGTATACGCGGCTAAGCCTACTCATATAATATATTGGCCGTTAGGCTTGACGTTCGAGCCTCAAAAATGCTTACCGGACACTCCTTGACCCAAAACAGCCTACAGTGTGCCCCCATCCCGCCCGCAGTTCACCCTCTCTCTGCCCCCCGTGCGCCCACAACATGCCCACTGTGCACCCTCATTGCCTGCTCATTGTGTAAATTATCATTGACATTGATATACAGAATGATATTTCAAATAACAGACACTTTGTGTTAGGATCGGTATTCTCGGATGAAGTGGCTAGTCCGAGCGTACCGGAACAAGTCCCTGCTTCCTCCTTTCGTACTATTGTAGCTTGGAGAGTAGAGTAGTAAAGGCTTAGATGTACTAATAATAAGCGAGCTAAGGGCTCGAGCTTGAATTACTAGTAGAGCAGAGTTTCAATCAAAGGGGTACAGTTATGATTGTGAAAGGATCCGCTCAAAACTTCGCATCACGATCGACGCGATCGGCAGATCAACAGGATCGGCACTCCGAACGTGACCAGTAACCGGCCCAGCAGTAACGCGACCAAACTACCGATCACACGCCCAAGACAACGGTCACCGGTATCACCGGCATCAACGGCAATATGCGAGCGCCTAGCAACCATACGTAAACCCGCGAGGCACTTAACACCGCCGACAGTTACCTTAACACCACCGACCATATACGCCCGACCCGACCCGATCAAAAGAACTCAAGAAGCGCTCTAGAACACCAGAAGTCCAGAAGTCCAGAAGCACAACTACTAAAGCCTAACACCTAATCGACTAAAGGCTAAATAAATCCCAATGGAGACGACACTGGCATTCCAGCACTGTCAGATGTGTGCCCGGACGTACATGGCTCTCTATGAGATATACTTTGTAGTATGCCATGCTACAACTGAAACTCGCAACTGCCACATTGAAATTCAACGTCGAACACAAGAACAACTCCATGCCAATCCACCAAATCCAATAGTACCCAAGCGACATGAAGAACTCACTGTCACCACTCGAACCCCTCGAGATGCAGACCCGATAACTTGGAAGATACTAGGATGGTACAAACCAGAGCTGCATGACCCATGTCCAGCTTCTACAGTGCAAGCAAATCTCTACCTACCAAGGGACGCGAACCTGGAAACCAGACAGTTACAACTGGCACTCCAACGAAGGATATGGCATTACATTCGCGATGTTCGACTCAATGGCAAAGCATGGCTAGTTACTCGAACTCAGAGGCATCCACCAGCAGAGCACATACAGTTCCAGCTGTGTATTGGACCATACACTTGTTAGGCGGCGAGACTAACAGGCGTCAATCTCGAGGCGGCCAACACAACAACAAACAGTAAGCTAGACGCGAACTGCCGAGCGAACGCACGCTATGTCGAAGTGAAGGTAAGTAGAATTCAATAAACTAATAATACAAGAGTAGATACCTATGTCGAAGTGAAGGTAAGTAGAATAGTAAGACAAGGAATCGAAAGAGTCAAACTATCTACTTATATAGACTTCGAGTGTGTGAAAGGTCTACTCTAATAAGGAATCACATGAGAAGGGGGTGGAGTGATTAGTGAGTGTCTTAGTCGGAAGGAATGGATTTAGTCATGGCAGATGACTGAAGATGAATAAGCCACGACGGAGTAAACGGAATTAGTAAAGGTGAATGAGTCATACAAGGAAAAGGTAAAATGAGTGAAATAAGGACATAAGAAAGGAAAAGGAAAAGAAAAGAAAAGAAAAAGAAGAATAAGAATGTTCGAGTCCTAACATCACCCCCCCTTCAAGGTTGGGCGTCCCGACCAACCGCTATATCCTTCCGATGTCGTGAACTTACATATCGCACGAAGACTCTGCCGGGGTATTGACAATCTTCTTGGAGCGCCTGGATGCTTCCGATAGAACTCATCGACTGCTTCCTTCGCATTATCGCCAACGTCCGATTCGGGTTGCCAAGTTGCTTCGTCGTATCCGACCCACTTGATGAGGAATTGAAGCTTTCCTCTATGTAGACGCGAGTCGAGTATTTCTTCGACCTCGTATTCCTCTTCATCGTCTACAAGGACCGGTGGAGGCGGTGGAGGTTTTTGCTGAGACTCGAAGGATGGTTCGACAGCCGGTTTAAGCAGGACCTCGTTGAAGACGGGGTGGACTTGCCTCCAAGTGCGCGGTAATTTGAGTCGATATGCGCTTGCCCCGACCTTTTCGACAATCTCGAAAGGGCCGAACCACTTGTCATCCATCTTCTTCGTCGGTCTTGTCGTCTTGATATTACGTCCATCAAGAAAAACCTTACTGCCCACCTCGTATTCCATCGACTTTCCTGCGTGACGATCATAGAAGCGTTTCATGTCTTCGTTGGCCTTGACAAGGTTTGCTTGCGCGAGTTCATGAATACCCTTGACGTGTTTCGCGAATTCTTCGGCTGACATGTTTGAAGATGAAGTCCGAATGCCCGTGAAGCCTACTGGGTGTACTCCCGAGTTGACAAAGAATGGGGACAGCTTCGTTGCTGAGTGTTCGCGGTTGTTATATGCAAACTCTGCAAGCGCTAACCAGTCTGCCCAGTCCGATTGACGGTGGTTGACGTATAGCCTTAGATATTGTTCGAGTTCTTGGTTAACTCGCTCAGTTTGGCCATCGGTCTGGGGATGGTATGCCGTCGAGGGGTTACCTTCGATATGGAGGAGCTTGTACAGTTCCTTCATCATTTTTGCGTCGAACTGAACGCCTCGGTCGTGGATGATCTTCTTTGGCAGTCCATGTAGTCGAAAAACTTGGTCGCGGTATGTTAGGACTCGAACATTCTTATTCTTCTTTTTCTTTTTCTTTTTCTTTTCCTTTTCCTTTCTTACGTCCTTACTTCACTTATTTTACCTTTTCCTTGTATGACTCATTCACCTTTACTAATTCCGTTCACTCCGTCGTGGCTTATTCATCTTCAGTCATCTGCCATGACTAAATCTGTTCCTTCCGACTAAGACGCTCACTAATCACTCCACCCCCCCTCTCATGTGATTCCTTATTAGAGTAGACCTTTCACACGCTCGAAGTCTATATAAGTAGATAGTTTGACTCTTTCGATTCCTTGTCTTACTATTCTACTTACCTTCACTTCGACATAGGTATCTACTCTTGTATTATTAGTTTATTGAACTCTACTTACCTTCACTTCGACATAGCGTGCGTTCGCTCGGCAGTTCGCGTCTAGCCTACTGTTTGTTGTTGTGTTGGCCGCCTCGAGATCGACGCCTGTTAGTCTCGCCGCCTAACATAATAGTAAGACCTACCTCTAGCCCGTGCAAACGTTTGTTTGCGCTCGCTATCGCTACTCCACGCAAGGAGTTAACGTCGACGGTTTACCACCGCGTCCATCCCGGATTCATCCGAGCAACCCCTATCTAGCCCGTCGTTGTCTAATTGACTCCGACGTGTTTCTGGTAGACACCACTCTGGCCCCTAAGCGCCATACTCGTAACCAACGCCGTGGTCCTTACGTAAAACCCAAGCGTTACATCATCCCTTGGGAAGACGTTGTGTCCCACCCGGACTTTGACCCGAACGACGTCATCACGCGAAAAGACAAGAAGGGAGACTACGTTATTATAGGACTAGGATACCATCTTAAGCCAATCATCCCTAGAGTCGAGGTTAAGACTGAAGAGGTCGAGATCAAACTCGAATTCGATTAATTCAGTGTGGCACTCCGCATTAGTATCTGGTGGGGAGGTCATCTGACGTGTTCGTGGGTAACGCGACGAGTACAATCCTCTTCTAGTCTTTCATTCGTCATCTACGTGGGAGTTTTTCGCGTAGTCCTTCATTTCCACGACGAGCCGAACATCCGAGGTCGGGCCCGTTCGAACACACCCATTCCAGTCCCACCCCCAGTTCGTCAAGGTGGACCTAACTGACGAGCAACGTCGCGCTCTTCCCCAAGTCCGTTGGAGCGAAACTAACAAGTGTTATCGAGCTCGCCTTCACGGAACTTCGTACGACCTCATCTGGGACGACGCACGAAAGGTTTGGAAGTCGCAAGACGCAAAAGGAAGCTGGTTTCCGTGGGCACCCAATCCCGACGCAAACATCTCCTTATTCAACGTTCAAGAAGGCTCATCGAACATTCCACCACCAATCATCACAACTCCAGTTGAAGCCCCACCACTCACAACATCCCTGTCTTTCACGGAACCACGAGAACCAATCCCCGAAGTCGAAAGTCGAACCACAACCCCAGAACCATCAATGACTCCCCCAGTTCCAACAACGTCAGCGCCTGCTGCACAGCCTACTATTGATGCCACTATCATCGCAACGGCAGTCGCATTAGTGTTACGTCAAGTAAATGGCGGAGGAATGAAGAAGGGAGTAGCACCCCCACGCCAATATGAGGGTGGGAAAGATTACCTCGACTTCAGGCGCGAAGTATTACTCTACTTCAAGGCTTACGGCTCGAGTTTCCAGGATGACGACGACAAAATCACCTTTGTCCTCTCTTACCTCAAGGAAGGATCAGCGGCAACATGGGCGGAGAACTATGTTAACGAAGCATCGAGTACTGGCCAATTCCTAATTACGGACACTTGGAAGACGTTCCTCAAGGAATTAGATACCTCCTTCGTCGACCCCAACCGCCACCAGAAGGCCTTCGAGAAGCTAGATGGAATGCGGCAGAAAAGTATATCTGCTAGCGAATTCTTGAATGACTTCGACATCGAGCGAGTAAATGCTGGACTTACGAAGCCAGAACATGATGGAGTCCTCATTGACAAGCTGAAGAAGGCACTTAACGCAGCCGTAATCGATGGCGTGATGCGAACCGATCCTGAGCCGCAGACGTATGATGATTGGAAGAGGCGGGCCATCACGGTAGACAACGTTGAACGCCAAATAAGGCACCTTCATGAACAACGTCGAGGAATACAACGTCCAATGGTACCACCTCCTCGTCAACAAAACTTCGCCCGACCCTACCCTCAAGCAGTGACAAGACCAACGGCACCTTTCCCTCAACAGGATCGTCGTGACGCAACGGGAGTGACGTATGGAGGACTGGGACAGCCTATGGATGTTGCTATGAACCAAGCACGCGCCCGACGTGCATGTTACAAGTGTGGCAAGGTCGGCCACTTCATTAGAGATTGCCCACGCGGTCGTGAGGCAATACGGTCCATCATCGCCGCTCTCGAACCAGAAGACAGATTGGCTTTCCTCGAAGAACTCGGCAATGCGAAGGAATCAGACTTCGAAAGCGTCGACGTGCGAGCAGTGCCAACTGAGCTGGAGGAGATAGTTGATGGTGAGGGTTTTCAGGACGACCAGGCGTAAACGTCGGAACGACTGGTCAAACGGCTAAAGGACTCTTTTCGTCGCGTTCGTTAAAATATAATCGCCCCGATGTACACTACCTAGATGCGAATATGCGAGGCGGTTTTAACCTTCGAAATGTCCTATCCGACGTGACACCCAACGAATCAGAAGAGGACGATGATTTCGGCGTCTATGATGAGTTGTTTGCTAGAAGAGTGAGCACGCAAGGAGGCGACGCAGACGTATGGAGGGCGGAAGAGCGGATTCAAACCGCTATAAAAAATGAGGTTGTGACGGGCGAACCTTACCGTGAGAACGTTGTCGCCCAGGCGAACGATACTGAGGCAATATGGGATGTTGTGGGCAGGCGCGCGGCTGATGTATGGCGCGAAGGGATAGAGGATGTAACGTGTGGGGAATTCGTTAGGAGGAGAGGCGGTCAAGAACTTGATGCTTTCGTCAGCATTGTACACCCACAGGTAGCGAAGGACGACGAGGTAGATGCCTTAGAACCGCCGAAGCAGAATGAGTACCTAATTGACGCCCATGCCCTCATCGACTCGGGATGCACCGGCTCTTGCATTGACGAAGGTTTTGTTAGAAGGTATAACTTTCCGACACAAAAGTACATTCGTCCACGACCTGTTTTCAATGCTGACGGAACGAGCAACGAGAGTGGTCTGATCAAGGAGTATGTTATTGTACGCATGATCTTTGGAAGACATGAAGAAGAACTCCGTCTGGCAGTAACCTCACTGGCATCATCCAACATCTTCCTCGGTCATGACTGGTTGCAAAGACATAACCCCGAGATCGATTGGAAGATTGGAAAGATCGATTTTACGCGTTGTCCTGAGGAGTGCGGATGTGTGTCATCGGAGGAAGAGATCGATGATGAGTATGTACGAAGGGTGAGGGTGGACGAAGCGAAGAAATGGCCATCGTATCTCGAGGAATACTCCGACGTCTTCAGCGAGGAGTCTTTCGAACGGTTACCTGATCATCGGACGTGGGACCACGCCATCGATCTGAAGCCGGATTTTAAGCCAAGTGATTGTAAGGTGTACCCACTGTCGCCCAAGGAACAAGAGGCGATGAAGGCATTCATTGAGGAAAACCTTGCATCGGGACGCATCAGGCAGTCGAAATCTCCAATGGCGTCGCCGTTCTTCTTTATCAAGAAGGAAGACGGGAGTTTGCGAGCGATCCAGGACTATCGAAAGCTCAATGACGGGACGGTCAAGAATAAGTACCCATTACCGCTAATCAATGAGCTCATAGATAAGGTCAAAGACGCTAAGTACATCACCAAGCTCGACGTCCGTTGGGGATATTACAACATCCGGATCCGTGAAGGCGATGAATGGAAGGCAGCATTCAGGACGAACCTGGGATTGTTCGAACCGACGGTAATGTTCTTTGGCTTATGCAATGCGCCGGCTACCTTCCAAGGATTCATGAACGACATTTTCCGAGACTTGATCCATGAAGGCATTGTCATCATTTACCTCGACGACATACTCATATTCTCAAATACCCTGGAAGAGCACCGCGAACGAACCAGACGAGTCTTCGAGATCCTCCGGAAGAACAAACTCTTCCTAAAACCCCAGAAGTGCGAGTTTGAGGTCAGCACAGTCAAGTACCTTGGACACATCATTGGTAATGGCGAAGTACGTATGGATCCGAAAAAGGTAGTCGCTGTTCAGGAATGGCCAGTTCCGAAGAACGTTCATGAGGTACAGCAATTCTTGGGTCTAGGCAATTGGCTACGTCGTTTCGTCGAAGGATACAGTTCAGTCGTCAAACCATTGACGTCATTGACAGGGAAGGCAGAGTGGAGGTGGGGAGAGGAGCAGCAGAAGGCGTTCGAGGAGTTGAAGAAGCGGTTGACGAACCCCCCTGTCCTGGTAATCCCAAATAATGAGGACCCTTTCCGTGTCGAGGCTGACGCGTCAGATTTTGCAACCGGAGGCGTACTTCTTCAGAAGCAAGAAGGTAGATGGAAGGTTGTCGCTTACAGATCATCAACGTTCTTAGATGCTGAGCGGAACTACGAGATCTATGACAAAGAGATGCTCGCTATTGTTCAAGCGTTGAAGGAATGGCGTCAATACCTCCAAGGGGCTAATCAACCATTCGAGGTCTGGACTGATCACGCGAACCTGACGTACTTCAAGGCTCCTCAGAAGCTGAACCGACGACAAGCTCGTTGGCGACTTGACTTGGCAGAGTTTGACTTCACGCTTGTACACAAGCCGGGAAAGACGCTCGGAAAAGCGGATTTATTGTCACGACGTGCAGACTACGACAAGGGCGAACATGATAACGAAGACGTCACGTTTATCAAGAGCGACTGGTTAGTCCGAGCAACGATTGAGACATCAAGGGATGCGTTAATGGAGAGGATCAGAGAGGCTCAGAAGGAGATGAGCGAAGAAGACAAGCCGTCAGGACTGGTAATGAGGGATGGCGTGTGGTCGAAGGAAGTAACGGTCAAGGTGTCGACAACAAGCTCGAAGAAGTTCTGGAACGTCTTCGTACCAACATCGGTAAGAGAGGTTGTCATGAAGGAATGTCACGACTCGACGCTAGCAGGACACCCAGGAGCGAATAAGACGGTGTCAATGGTAAGCCGAAGCTTCTGGTGGCCAAACATGTATGTCGATGTTCGGAACTACGTGCGAGGTTGTGATCGTTGTCAACGAACGAAGGCTCTGCGAGTGACGAGGGCAAAGGTTTTGCACCCGAATGAGGTACCGGAGGCGCCATGGCAGATTGTCACGGTCGACCTGATTGGAGAACTCCCTGAGTCTAATGGTTTCAATGCAATATGCGTTGTGGTTGATCGCTTCAGCAAACAGATTCATGCGATTCCAACGACGACGAAACTAACAGCAGAGGGTATGGCACGCATCTACCGCGACCAAGTTTTTCGACTACACGGACTGCCAAAGAAGATTATCCACGACCGAGGCGTTCAGTTCGACGCAAAAATGATGAAGGAACTGTACAAGCTCCTCCATATCGAAGGTAATCCCTCGACGGCATACCATCCCCAGACCGATGGCCAAACTGAGCGAGTTAACCAAGAACTCGAACAGTATCTAAGGCTATACGTCAACCACCGTCAATCGGACTGGGCAGACTGGTTAGCGCTTGCAGAGTTTGCATATAACAACCGCGAACACTCGGCAACGAAGCTGTCCCCATTCTTCATCAACTCGGGAGTACACCCAGTAGGCTTCACGGGCATTCGGACTTCATCTTCAAACATGTCAGCCGAAGAATTCGCGAAACACGTCAAGGGTATTCATGAACTCGCGCAAGCAAACCTCGTCAAGGCCAACGAAGACATGAAACGCTTCTATGATCGTCACGCAGGAAAGTCGATGGAATACGAAGTGGGCAGTAAGGTTTTTCTTGATGGACGTAATATCAAGACGACAAGACCGACGAAGAAGATGGATGACAAGTGGTTTGGCCCTTTCGAGATTGTCGAAAAGGTTGGGGCAAGCGCATATCGACTCAAATTACCGCGCACTTGGAGGCAAGTCCACCCCGTCTTCAACGAGGTCCTGCTCAAACCAGCTGTCGAACCATCCTTCGAATCTCAGCAAAAACCTCCACCGCCGCCACCAGTCCTTGTAGACGACGAAGAGGAATACGAGGTCGAAGAAATACTCGACTCACGTCTACATAGAGGGAAGCTTCAATTCCTCATCAAGTGGGTCGGATATGACGAAGCAACTTGGCAACCCGAATCGGACGTTGGAGATAATGCAAAGGAAGCAGTCGATGAGTTCTATCGGAAGCATCCAGGCGCTCCAAGAAGATTGTCGATACCCCGGCAGAGTCTTCGTGCGATACGTAAGTTCACGACATCGGAAGGATATAGCGGTTGGTCGGGACGCCCAACCTTGAAGGGGGGGTGATGTTAGGACTCGAACATTCTTATTCTTCTTTTTCTTTTTCTTTTTCTTTTCCTTTTCCTTTCTTACGTCCTTACTTCACTTATTTTACCTTTTCCTTGTATGACTCATTCACCTTTACTAATTCCGTTCACTCCGTCGTGGCTTATTCATCTTCAGTCATCTGCCATGACTAAATCTGTTCCTTCCGACTAAGACGCTCACTAATCACTCCACCCCCCCTCTCATGTGATTCCTTATTAGAGTAGACCTTTCACACGCTCGAAGTCTATATAAGTAGATAGTTTGACTCTTTCGATTCCTTGTCTTACTATTCTACTTACCTTCACTTCGACATAGGTATCTACTCTTGTATTATTAGTTTATTGAACTCTACTTACCTTCACTTCGACATAGCGTGCGTTCGCTCGGCAGTTCGCGTCTAGCCTACTGTTTGTTGTTGTGTTGGCCGCCTCGAGATCGACGCCTGTTAGTCTCGCCGCCTAACACGGTAGATGCGTGCCATGCCCTCTGCTGTTAGTTTCGTCGTCGTTGGAATCGCATGAATCTGTTTGCTGAAGCGATCAACCACAACGCATATTGCATTGAAACCGTTAGACTCAGGGAGTTCTCCAATCAGGTCGACCGTGACAATCTGCCATGGCGCCTCCGGTACCTCATTCGGGTGCAAAACCTTTGCCCTCGTCACTCGCAGAGCCTTCGTTCGTTGACAACGATCACAACCTCGCACGTAGTTCCGAACATTGACATACATGTTTGGCCACCAGAAGCTTCGGCTTACCATTGACACCGTCTTATTTGCTCCCGGGTGTCCCGCCAGCGTTGAGTCGTGACATTCCTTCATGATGATCTCTCTTACCGATGTTGGTACGAAGACGTTCCAGAACTTCTTCGAGCTTGTCGTCGACACCTTGACTGTTACTTCCTTCGACCACACGCCATCCTTGAGCACCAGTCCTGACGGTCTTTCCCCATCCTCCATGTCCTCCTGCGCCTTCTTGATCGTCTCGACAAGTGAGTCCCTGGATGTGTTAACCGCTGCTCGTACCAACCATTCATTCTTGATGAACGTAACATCTTCGTTATCGTGTTCGCCCTTGTCGTAGTCTGCACGTCGTGACAATAAATCCGCTTTTCCGAGCGTCTTTCCCGGCTTGTGTACAAGCGTGAAGTCAAACTCTGCCAAGTCAAGTCGCCAACGAGCTTGTCGTCGGTTCAGCTTCTGAGGAGCCTTGAAGTACGTCAGGTTCGCGTGATCAGTCCAGACCTCGAATGGTTGATTAGCCCCTTGGAGGTATTGACGCCATTCCTTCAACGCTTGAACAATAGCGAGCATCTCTTTGTCATAGATCTCGTAGTTCCGCTCAGCATCTAAGAACGTTGATGATCTATAAGCGACAACCTTCCATCTACCTTCTTGCTTCTGAAGAAGTACGCCTCCGGTTGCAAAATCTGACGCGTCAGCCTCGACACGGAAAGGGTCCTCATTATTTGGGATTACCAGGACAGGGGGGTTCGTCAACCGCTTCTTCAACTCCTCGAACGCCTTCTGCTGCTCCTCTCCCCACCTCCACTCTGCCTTCCCTGTCAATGACGTCAATGGTTTGATGACTGAACTGTATCCTTCGACGAAACGACGTAGCCAATTGCCTAGACCCAAGAATTGCTGTACCTCATGAACGTTCTTCGGAACTG
Organism: Sanghuangporus sanghuang; assembly: GCA_009806525.1. NCBI lineage: Eukaryota > Fungi > Basidiomycota > Agaricomycetes > Hymenochaetales > Hymenochaetaceae > Sanghuangporus > Sanghuangporus sanghuang. Next base: position 184,304 of record VVIT01000005.1, read on the forward strand.
GCCATTCCTGAACAGCGACTACCTTTTTCGGATCCATACGTACTTCGCCATTACCAATGATGTGTCCAAGGTACTTGACTGTGCTGACCTCAAACTCACACTTCTGGGGTTTCAGGAAGAGTTTGTTCTTCCGGAGGATCTCGAAGACTCGTCTGGTTCGTTCGTGGTGCTCTTCCAGGGTATTTGAGAATATGAGTATGTCGTCGAGGTAAATGATGATAATGCCTTCATGGATCAAGTCTCGGAAAATGTCGTTCATGAATCCTTGGAAGGTAGCCGGTGCATTGCATAAGCCAAAGAACATTACCGTCGGTTCGAACAATCCCAGGTTCGTCCTGAATGCTGCCTTCCATTCATCGCCTTCACGGATCCGGATGTTGTAATATCCCCAACGGACGTCGAGCTTGGTGATGTACTTAGCATCCTTGACCTTATCTATGAGCTCATTGATTAGCGGTAACGGGTACTTATTCTTAACTGTCCCGTCATTGAGCTTTCGATAGTCCTGGATCGCTCGCAAACTCCTGTCTTCCTTCTTGATAAAGAAGAACGGCGACGCCATTGGAGATTTCGACTGCCTGATACGTCCCGATGCAAGGTTTTCCTCAATGAATGTCTTCATCGCCTCTTGTTCCTTGGGCGACAGTGGGTATACCTTACAATCACTTGGCTTAAAATCCGGCTTCAGATCGATGGCGTGGTCCCACGTTCGATGATCAGGTAACCGTTCGAAGGACTCCTCGCTGAAGACGTCGGAGTATTCCTCGAGATACGATGGCCATTTCTTCGCTTCGTCCACCCTCACCCTTCGTACATACTCATCATCAATCTCTTCCTCCGATGACACACATCCGCACTCCTCAGGACACCGCGTAAAATCGATCTTTCCAATCCTCCAATCGATCTCGGGGTTATGTCTTTGCAACCAGTCATGACCGAGGAAGATGTTGGACGATGCCAGTGAGGTTACTGCCAGGCGGAGTTCTTCTTCATGTCTTCCAAAGATCATGCGTACAATGACATACTCCTTGATCAGACCACTCTCATTGCTCGTTCCGTCAGCATTGAAAACAGGTCGTGGACGAATGTACTTTTGTGTCGGAAAGTTATACCTTTTAACAAAACCTTCGTCAATGCAAGAGCCGGTGCATCCCGAGTCGATGAGTGCATGGGCGTCAATTAGATACTCATCCTGCTTCGGCGGTTCTAAGGTATCTACCTCGTCGTCCTTCGCTACCTGTGGGTGTACAATGCTGACGAAGGCATCAAGTTCTTGACCGCCTCTCCTCCTAACGAATTCCCCACACGTTACATCCTCTATCCCTTCGCGCCATACATCAGCCGCGCGCCTGCCCACAACATCCCATATTGCCTCAGTATCGTTCGCCTGGGCGACAACGTTCTCACGGTAAGGTTTGCCCGTCACAACCTCATTTTTTATAGCGGTTTGAATCCGCTCTTCCGCCCTCCATACGTCTGAGTCGCCTCCTTGCGTACTCACTCTTCGAGCAAACAACTCATCATAGATGCCGAAATCATCGTCCTCTTCTGATTCGTTGGGTGTCACGTCGGATAGGATATTTCGAAGGTTAAAACCGCCTCGCCTATTCGCATCTAGGTAGTGTACATTGGGGCGATTATATTTTAACGAACGCGACGAAAAGAGTCCTTTAGCCGTTTGACCAGTCATTCCGACGTTTACGCCTGGTCGTCCTGAAAACCCTCACCATCAACTATCTCCTCCAGCTCAGTTGGCACTGCTCGCACATCGACGCTTTCGAAGTCTGATTCCTTCGCATTGCCGAGTTCTTCGAGGAAAGCCAATCTGTCTTCTGGTTCGAGAGCGGCGATGATGGACCGTATTGCCTCACGACCGCGTGGGCAATCTCTAATGAAGTGGCCGACCTTGCCACACTTGTAACATGCACGTCGGGCGCGTGCTTGGTTCATAGCGACGTCCATAGGCTGTCCTAGTCCTCCATACGTCACTCCCGTTGCGTCACGACGATCCTGTTGAGGGAAAGGTGCCGTTGGTCTTGTCACTGCTTGAGGGTAGGGTCGGGCGAAGTTTTGTTGACGAGGAGGTGGTACCATTGGACGTTGTATTCCTCGACGTTGTTCATGAAGGTGCCTTATCTGGCGTTCAACGTTGTCTACCGTGATGGCCCGCCTCTTCCAATCATCATACGTCTGCGGCTCAGGATCGGTTCGCATCACGCCATCGATCACGGCTGCGTTAAGTGCCTTCTTCAGCTTGTCAATGAGGACTCCATCATGTTCTGGCTTCGTAAGTCCAGCATTTACTCGTTCGATGTCGAAGTCATTCAAGAATTCGCTAGCAGATATACTTTTCTGCCGCATTCCATCTAGCTTCTCGAAGGCCTTCTGGTGGCGGTTGGGGTCGACGAAGGAGGTATCTAATTCCTTGAGGAACGTCTTCCAAGTGTCCGTAATTAGGAATTGGCCAGTACTCGATGCTTCGTTAACATAATTCTCCGCCCATGTTGCCGCTGATCCTTCCTTGAGGTAAGAGAGGACAAAGGTGATCTTGTCATCATCATCCTGGAAACTTGAGTCGTAAGCCTTGAAGTAGAGTAATACTTCGCGCCTGAAGTCAAGATAATCTTTTCCACCCTCATATTGGCGTGGGGGTGCTACTCCCTTCTTCATCCCTCCGCCATTAACTTGACGTAACGCTAATGCGACTGCCGTTGCGAGGATAGTGGCATCAATCGTAGGCTGTGCAGCAGGCGCTGACGTTGTCGGAACTGGGGGAGCCATTGATGGTTCTGGGGTTGTGGTTTGACTTTCGACTTCGGGGATTGGTTCTCGTGGTTCCGTGAAAGACAGGGATGTTGTGAGTGGTGGGGCTTCCACTGGAGTTGTGATGATTGGTGGTGGAATGTTCGATGAGCCTTCTTGAACGTTGAATAAGGATATGTTTGCGTCGGGATTGGGTGCCCACGGAAACCAGCTTCCTTTTGCGTCTTGCGACTTCCAAACTTTCCGTGCGTCGTCCCAGATGAGGTCGTACGCAGTTCCGTGAAGGCGAGCTCGATAACACTTGTTAGTTTCGCTCCAACGGACTTGGGGAAGAGCGCGACGTTGCTCGTCAGTTAGGTCCACCTTGACGAACTGGGGGTGGGACTGGAATGGGTGTGTTCGAACGGGCCCGACCTCGGATGTTCGGCTCGTCGTGGAAATGAAGGACTACGCGAAAAACTCCCACGTAGATGACGAATGAAAGACTAGAAGAAGATTGTACTCGTCGCGTTACCCACGAACACGTCAGATGACCTCCCCACCAGATACTAATGCGGAGTGCCACGTTGATGTGAGTGGTTGTTAGGAATTTAGACTATCGGGACACGTCGGAGTCGATCGGACAACGACGGGCTAGATAGGGGTTGCTCGGATGAATCCGGGATGGGCGCGGTGGTAAACCGTCGACGTTAACTCCTTGCGTGGAGTAGCGATAGCGAGCGCAAACAAACGTTTACACGGTGTAGTGCCCTGGCCAATCCTGTGCCAGGACACTCATACTCTGGCTCTCCCCTACTGCAGACACCATATACCACCACCGCCTACACCTCAGAAGACCAGGGAATACTCATATCACACTCTAGAGGCCATATGAGCACATATCCATGGATTCTAGCCTATGCTTTCCCCTGCGGCGCCCTCCGAGAGCCCAGATGAGTCCGCCGCTGGCTCCCTGGCACCCATACAGGTCTGCCGAAGGCTCCTACCCAGCACCAGACACCATAGGAGATGTCCCCCAATCATTATAGGCCTTCGTTATTGCGATTCTTCATACGTACAGCCTCGAGGCGGATTTGGATGCCCCTGCGGCGGCCCCCCAAGCCTCAGATTGGTCCGGCGGCCACTCAGGCATCCTCAGGTGCCCTCGCCGAAGCCTCCCACAGCTTACCAGACAGTCCCCCAAAGCCTACAAAGTTATCTAGTGTCATCTCTGCTCATACACCGCCGAAGGCCGCACTTTTACGAATCCGCCGCCGATCGAGCGGCGACTTGCAGATCCGCCGCTCCGGCGCCCTCCTTAGTTACTATGGATCGCCTACACTCTGTATTGAGTGCGGCGGCGGCCTTGGGCGGCCTAGGGACCCTGACTGATGTGCCCTCGATCTCATATACGCAATATTAGCCTCCGAACATCGGCCCCGACGTTTCCCGACTTCCCCTCAAGCGGCGGGCGACTCTAGGCCATATATAGCAGTCAGGCATGTGGTACAGCGGCGTGCCAAGCCACCGACCGCCGCTGCCAAGCCAGACTCCGCTGGCGCCCGTTTTATTGCAGATACACGATATATCATACTATTGGATAGTCCCCTCACGTTGGCACCGCCGTACGCCTCCTAGGCGCTCCGGCGGCGGCCCTTGGCAAGCCCTATGCCTCAGGAGATGTTGTCAGACAGTAGGACTCAGCGGCGAGAGCAGTAGAATATATATAGAGTCTATATTTGTCAGTAGACAGGAGCGAAAACATACACACAAAGCCCATACATAGCAGACAGCGCAGACAGGCCGCACATCATAAAAAGACCTCGGCGGCCCTCCGGCGCCCCAGGCCTTCTATTCTACACCCCTTCGGCGCCCTTTCCAGTTACTGGCCGCACATTGGTCCTTATATTCATCTTACACGGCCCTTACCTTTCGACTACCTAGTTTACGCTACTGCGGCGGATTTGCACACGCTCCCTTGTTCCAGGCGGCCCCCTATCGACCTCGGCGGCCCTCCGGCGACCCAGGCCTCCTTTCCTATTCCCCTTAGGCGTCCCTTTCATCTACTGGCCGCACGTTATTTCTTATATTCATTGTACACCGTCCTTGTCTTTGATCTACCAAGTTTACACTACCGCGGCGGATCTGTGTGATGCTCCCTTGCCCCCGGCGGCCCCCTATTTGACCTCGGCGACCCTCCGGCGACCCAGGCCTTCCATTGCATTCCCCTTCGGCGTCCTTTTCACTTACTGGCCGCACATTACACCTTATATTCATCGTATACGCTCCCTAGCTCCCTATTACTGAGATTGCGCTACTTCGGCGGACCCCTGTGACCTCCTCCTCGATCCGGCGGACCTACTAGATCATTCCTTTCATACCTCGGCGTCACTAGGCCACTCCATTACGTCTCTGACGGTCTTTGGCACCTGCCAGGTAGTAGGTGGTAAGGGTCTGATAGCTTAGGGCTTTGCTTCTGGAGGTTTCTTCATACATTCAGTACCCATAGTAGGACGGACATCGGTAGCACCTTCAGATAGGAACACCACCAGAATCCTACAACGGGCTAGAGGTAGGTCTTACTATTATGTTAGGCGGCGAGACTAACAGGCGTCGATCTCGAGGCGGCCAACACAACAACAAACAGTAAGCTAGACGCGAACTGCCGAGCGAACGCACGCTATGTCGAAGTGAAGGTAAGTAGAATTCAATAAACTAATAATACAAGAGTAGATACCTATGTCGAAGTGAAGGTAAGTAGAATAGTAAGACAAGGAATCGAAAGAGTCAAACTATCTACTTATATAGACTTCGAGTGTGTGAAAGGTCTACTCTAATAAGGAATCACATGAGAAGGGGGTGGAGTGATTAGTGAGTGTCTTAGTCGGAAGGAATGGATTTAGTCATGGCAGATGACTGAAGATGAATAAGCCACGACGGAGTAAACGGAATTAGTAAAGGTGAATGAGTCATACAAGGAAAAGGTAAAATGAGTGAAATAAGGACGTAAGAAAGGAAAAGGAAAAGAAAAGAAAAGAAAAAGAAGAATAAGAATGTTCGAGTCCTAACAACACTACACCAACTCGACATCTCAATACCGATGTCCGAGTTACACTCTCACCCTTCAGGCCAAGGGATGAACAACGGAAGGTCACATATCGAGCTGCTTACATTGCACCAAGAGCCAAAGTCCCCAACGAAGACCTCGACGTCATAATGGAGTACTGACTCATCACTCCGACTCGGAACTACATCTCAGTCAGCAATGCCACAAAGGCTCTGCAATAGTGGAGACAATCTTACAAATCTTGGAGCAAGGTGGCACTTGGTGGCACAGCATGAGTAAGGCAATGGTGGAGCGAAGTGGAGCTGAGTGGAGTAATGTGGAAGGAGATGAGTAAGATATAGGACGGAAAATGAATTATCTGAAGAGCATAAATAGGGTTAGAAGTAGGCCCTCATTCCCCATCTTTCGATCCTCTTAACACACTGGTGATCATCGTAGCTTAACGATTATTACTGTGTGCTTTGTACTACTACGCCTCTTGGAAATACCAATCTGCTCTTGCTTACCTTGTATCTGAAAGTATCCCTTGTCAGGACTACAACTAGGAAGGATAGTAAGGGGACCGCGTGGTACAGCCATACGTGGGTAGATAGATCACCTCTGCACAACATACCGCTGCTTAGGCAAAAGGATCGAACCCGGTGTAACTCCGGACCTACACCTCTAACAGTATGCTAAGTGTTAGGACTCGAACATTCTTATTTTTCTTTTTCTTTTCCTTTTCCTTTTCCTTTCTTACGTCCTTATTTCACTCACTTTACCTTTCCCTCGTATGACTCATTCACCTTTACTAATTCCGTTTACTCCGTCGTGGCTTATTCATCTTCAGTCATCTGCCATGACTAAATCCGTTCCTTCCGACTAAGACGCTCACTAATCACTCCACCCCCTTCTCAGGTGACTCCTTATTAGAGTAGACCTTTCACACGCTCGAAGTCTATATAAGTAGATAGTTTGACTCTTTCGATTCCTTGTCTTACTATTCTACTTACCTTCACTTCGACATAGGTATCTACTCTTGTATTATTAGTTTATTGAATTCTACTTACCTTCACTTCGACATAGCGTGCGTTTGCTCGGCAGTTCGCGTCTAGCTTACTGTTTGTTGTTGTGTTGGCCGCCTCGAGATCGACGCCTGTTAGTCTCGCCGCCTAACATAATAGTAAGACCTACCTCTAGCCCGCGTAAACGTTTGTTCGCGCTTGCTATCGCTACTCCACGCAAGGAGTTAACGTCGACGGTTTACCACCGCGCCCATCCCGGATTCATCCGAGCAACCCCGATCTAGCCCGTCGTAGTCTAATTGACTCCGACGTGTTTCTGGTAGTTTTCCGAAAACAACACCACCCTGGCCCCTAAGCGCCGTACCCGTAACCAACGCCGCGGTCCTTACGTGAAACCCAAGCGTTACATCATCCCTTGGGAAGACGTTGTGTCCCACCCGGACTTTGACCCGAACGACGTCATCACGCGAAAAGACAAGAAGGGAGACTACGTTATTATAGGACTAGGATACCATCTTAAGCCAATCATCCCTAGAGTCGAGGTTAAGACTGAAGAGGTCGAGATCAAACTCGAATTCGATTAACTCATCGTGGCACTCCGCATTAGTATCTGGTGGGGAGGTCATCTGACGTGTTCGTGGGTAACGCGACGAGTACAATCTTCTTCTAGTCTTTCATTCGTCATCTACGTGGGAGTTTTTCGCGTAGTCCTTCATTTCCACGACGAGCCGAACATCCGAGGTCGGGCCCGTTCGAACACACCCATTCCAGTCCCACCCCCAGTTCGTCAAGGTGGACCTAACTGACGAGCAACGTCGCGCTCTTCCCCAAGTCCGTTGGAGCGAAACTAACAAGTGTTATCGAGCTCGCCTTCACGGAACTGCGTACGACCTCATCTGGGACGACGCACGGAAAGTTTGGAAGTCGCAAGACGCAAAAGGAAGCTGGTTTCCGTGGGCACCCAATCCCGACGCAAACATATCCTTATTCAACGTTCAAGAAGGCTCATCGAACATTCCACCACCAATCATCACAACTCCAGTGGAAGCCCCACCACTCACAACATCCCTGTCTTTCACGGAACCACGAGAACCAATCCCCGAAGTCGAAAGTCAAACCACAACCCCAGAACCATCAATGGCTCCCCCAGTTCCGACAACGTCAGCGCCTGCTGCACAGCCTACGATTGATGCCACTATCATCGCAACGGCAGTCGCATTAGCGTTACGTCAAGTTAATGGCGGAGGGATGAAGAAGGGAGTAGCACCCCCACGCCAATATGAGGGTGGGAAAGATTACCTTGACTTCAGGCGCGAAGTATTACTCTACTTCAAGGCTTACGGCTCGAGTTTCCAGGATGACGACGACAAGATCACCTTTGTCCTCTCTTACCTCAAGGAAGGATCAGCGGCAACATGGGCGGAGAATTATGTTAACGAAGCATCGAGTACTGGCCAATTCCTAATTACGGACACTTGGAAGACGTTCCTCAAGGAATTAGATACCTCCTTCGTCGACCCCAACCGCCACCAGAAGGCCTTCGAGAAGCTAGATGGAATGCGGCAGAAAAGTATATCTGCTAGCGAGTTCCTGAATGACTTCGACATCGAACGAGTAAATGCTGGACTTACGAAGCCAGAACATGATGGCGTCCTCATTGACAAACTGAAGAAGGCACTTAACGCAGCCGTGATCGATGGAGTGATGCGAACCGATCCTGAGCCGCAGACGTATGATGATTGGAAGAGGCGGGCCATCACGGTAGACAACGTTGAACGCCAGATAAGGCACCTTCATGAACAACGTCGAGGAATACAACGTCCAATGGTACCACCTCCTCGTCAACAAAACTTCGCCCGACCCTACCCCCAAGCAGTGACAAGACCAACAGCACCTTTCCCTCAACAGGATCGTCGTGACGCAACGGGAGTGACGTATGGAGGACTGGGACAGCCTATGGACGTCGCTATGAACCAAGCACGCGCCCGACGTGCATGTTACAAGTGTGGCAAGGTCGGCCATTTCATTAGAGATTGCCCACGCGGTCGTGAGGCAATACGGTCCATCATCGCCGCTCTCGAACCAGAAGACAGATTGGCTTTCCTCGAAGAACTCGGCAATGCGAAGGAATCAGACTTCGAAAGCGTCGACGTGCGAGCAGTGCCAACCGAGCTGGAGGAGATAGTTGATGATGCGAATATGCGAGGCGATTTCAACCTTCGAAATGTCCTATCCGACGTGACACCCAACGAATCAGAAGAGGACGATGATTTCGACGTCTATGATGAGTTGTTTGCTCGAAGAGTGAGTACGCAAGGAGGCGACTCAGATGTATGGAGGGCGGAAGAGCGGATTCAAACCGCTACAAAAAATGAGGTTGTGACGGGTGAACCTTACCGTGAGAACGTTGTCGCCCAGGCGAACGATACTGAGGCAATATGGAATGTTGTTGGCAGGCGCGCGGCTGATGTATGGCGCGAAGGGATAGAGGATGTAACGTGTGGGGAATTCGTTAGGAGGAGAGGCGGTCAAGAACTTGACGCCTTCATCAGCATTGTACACCCACAGGTAGCGAATGATGAGAAGGTTGATGCCTTAGAACCGCCGAAGCAGGATGAGTACCTAATTGACGCCCATGCCCTCATCGACTCGGGATGCACCGGCTCTTGCATTGACGAAGGTTTTGTTAAAAGGTATAACTTTCCGACACAAAAGTACATTCGTCCACGACCTGTTTTCAATGCTGATGGAACGAGCAACGAGAGTGGTCTGATCAAGGAGTATGTCATTGTACGCATGATCTTTGGAAGACATGAAGAAGAACTCCGCCTGGCAGTAACCTCACTGGCATCGTCCAACATCTTCCTCGGTCATGACTGGTTGCAAAGACATAACCCCGAGATCGATTGGAGGATTGGAAAGATCGATTTTACGCGGTGTCCTGAGGAGTGCGGATGTGTGTCATCGGAGGAAGAGATTGATGATGAGTATGTACGAAGGGTGAGGGTGGACGAAGCGAAGAAATGGCCATCGTATCTCGAGGAATACTCCGACGTCTTCAGCGAGGAGTCCTTCGAACGGTTACCTGATCATCGAACGTGGGACCACGCCATCGATCTGAAGCCGGATTTTAAGCCAAGTGATTGTAAGGTATACCCACTGTCGCCCAAGGAACAAGAGGCGATGAAGACATTCATTGAGGAAAACCTTGCATCGGGACGTATCAGGCAGTCGAAATCTCCAATGGCGTCGCCGTTCTTCTTTATCAAGAAGGAAGATGGGAGTTTGCGAGCGATCCAGGACTACCGAAAGCTCAATGACGGGACAGTCAAGAATAAGTACCCGTTACCGCTAATCAATGAGCTCATAGATAAGGTCAAGGACGCTAAGTACATCACCAAGCTCGACGTCCGTTGGGGATATTACAACATCCGGATCCGTGAAGGCGATGAATGGAAGGCAGCATTCAGGACGAACCTGGGATTGTTCGAACCGACGGTAATGTTCTTTGGCTTATGCAATGCGCCGGCCACCTTCCAAGGATTCATGAACGACATTTTCCGAGACTTGATCCATGAAGGCATTGTCATCATTTACCTCGACGACATACTCATATTCTCAAACACCCTGGAAGAGCACCGCGAACGAACCAGACGAGTCTTCGAGATCCTCCGGAAGAACAAACTCTTCTTGAAACCCCAGAAGTGCGAGTTTGAGGTCAGCACAGTCAAGTACCTTGGACACATCATTGGTAATGGCGAAGTACGTATGGATCCGAAAAAGGTAGTCGCTGTTCAGGAATGGCCAGTTCCGAAGAACGTTCATGAGGTACAGCAATTCTTGGGTCTAGGCAATTGGCTACGTCGTTTCGTCGAAGGATACAGTTCGGTCGTTAAGCCATTGACGTCATTGACAGGGAAGGCAGAGTGGAGGTGGGGGGAGGAACAGCAGAAGGCGTTCGAGGAGTTGAGGAAGCGGTTGACGAACCCCCCTGTCCTGGTAATCCCAAATAATGAGGACCCTTTCCGTGTCGAGGCTGACGCGTCCAATTTTGCAACCGGAGGCGTACTTCTTCAGAAGCAAGAAGGTAGATGGAAGGTTGTCGCTTATAGATCATCAACGTTCTTAGATGCTGAGCGGAACTACGAGATCTATGACAAAGAGATGCTCGCTATTGTTCAAGCGTTGAAGGAATGGCGTCAATACCTCCAAGGGGCTAATCAACCATTCGAGGTCTGGACTGATCACGCGAACCTGACGTACTTCAAGGCTCCTCAGAAGCTGAACCGACGACAAGCTCGTTGGCGACTGGACTTGGCAGAGTTTGACTTCACGCTCGTACACAAGCCGGGAAAGACGCTCGGAAAAGCGGATTTATTGTCACGACGGGCAGACTACGACAAGGGCGAACACGATAACGAAAACGTCACCTTTATCAAGAGCGATTGGTTAGTCCGAGCGACGATTGAGACGTCAAGGGATGCGCTAATGGAGAGGATCAGAGAGGCTCAGAAGGAGATGAGCGAAGAAGACAAGCCGTCAGGACTGGTGATGAGGGATGGCGTGTGGTCGAAGGAAGTAACGGTCAAGGTGTCGACGACAAGCTCGAAGAAGTTCTGGAACGTCTTCGTACCAACATCGGTAAGAGAAGTTGTCATGAAGGAATGTCACGACTCGACGCTGGCGGGACACCCGGGAGCGAATAAAACAGTGTCAATGGTAAGCCGAAGCTTCTGGTGGCCAAACATGTATGTCGATGTTCGGAACTACGTGCGAGGTTGTGATCGTTGTCAACGAACGAAGGCTCTGCGAGTGACGAGGGCAAGGGTTTTGCACCCGAACGAGGTGCCGGAGGCGCCATGGCAGATTGTCACGGTTGACCTGATTGGAGAACTCCCTGAGTCCAATGGTTTCAATGCGATATGCGTTGTGGTTGATCGCTTCAGCAAACAGATTCATGCGATTCCAACGACGACAAAACTAACAGCAGAGGGCATGGCACGCATCTACCGCGACCAAGTTTTTCGACTACATGGACTACCAAAGAAGATCATCCACGACCGAGGCGTTCAGTTCGACGCAAAAATGATGAAGGAACTATACAAGCTCCTCCATATCGAAGGTAACCCCTCGACGGCGTACCATCCCCAGACCGACGGCCAAACTGAGCGAGTTAACCAAGAAATCGAACAATACCTAAGGCTATATGTCAACCACCGTCAATCGGACTGGGCAGACTGGTTAGCGCTTGCAGAGTTTGCATATAACAACCGCGAACACTCAGCAACGAGGCTGTCCCCATTCTTTGTCAACTCGGGAGTGCACCCGGTAGGCTTCACGGGCGTTCGGACTTCATCTTCAAACATGTCAGCCGAAGAATTCGCGAAACACGTCAAGGGTATTCATGAACTCGCGCAAGCAAACCTCGTCAAGGCCAACGAAGACATGAAACGCTTCTATGATCGTCACGCAGGAAAGTCGATGGAATACGAGGTGGGCAGTAAGGTTTTTCTTGATGGACGTAATATCAAGACGACAAGACCAACGAAGAAGATGGATGACAAGTGGTTCGGCCCTTTCGAGATTGTCGAAAAGGTCGGGGCAAGCGCATACCGACTCAAATTACCGCGCACTTGGAGGCAAGTCCACCCCGTCTTCAACGAGGTCCTGCTTAAACCGGCTGTCGAACCATCCTTCGAGTCTCAGCAAAAACCTCCACCGCCTCCACCGGTTCTTGTAGACGACGAAGAGGAATACGAGGTCGAAGAGATACTCGACTCGCGTCTACATAGAGGAAAGCTTCAATTCCTCATCAAGTGGGTCGGATACGACGAAGCAACTTGGCAACCCGAATCGGACGTTGGCGATAACGCGAAGGAAGCAGTCGATGAGTTCTATCGGAAGCATCCAGGCGCTCCTAGAAGACTGTCAATACCCCGGCAGAATCTTCGTGCGATACGTAAGTTCACGACATCGGAAGGATATAGCGGTTGGTCGGGACGCCCAACCTTGAAGGGGGGGTGATGTTAGGACTCGAACATTCTTATTTTTCTTTTTCTTTTCCTTTTCCTTTTCCTTTCTTACGTCCTTATTTCACTCACTTTACCTTTCCCTCGTATGACTCATTCACCTTTACTAATTCCGTTTACTCCGTCGTGGCTTATTCATCTTCAGTCATCTGCCATGACTAAATCCGTTCCTTCCGACTAAGACGCTCACTAATCACTCCACCCCCTTCTCAGGTGACTCCTTATTAGAGTAGACCTTTCACACGCTCGAAGTCTATATAAGTAGATAGTTTGACTCTTTCGATTCCTTGTCTTACTATTCTACTTACCTTCACTTCGACATAGGTATCTACTCTTGTATTATTAGTTTATTGAATTCTACTTACCTTCACTTCGACATAGCGTGCGTTTGCTCGGCAGTTCGCGTCTAGCTTACTGTTTGTTGTTGTGTTGGCCGCCTCGAGATCGACGCCTGTTAGTCTCGCCGCCTAACACTAAGTAGCAATTACTGCACACCAGACTCTCGTGAACTAGACGTCTGGTTGCACCTCGTCGATAACGTCTTTTCTGCAGGAGTTCGGTATACCTCGTGACATTACTGCTCTCCATAGTTCCTAGGCCTCGTATTCGTGGAGGAGGAGTGTGTCCAATATGCATCCTAGCCATTGTTGACCGTATGCCTACTGAATCATCACTCTCGCTCGATTCGACTTCGTTGCTCGCAGTTACCTCGTTAGGTACTGGCTGTAGTAGCGGACCTGTGTCATCCCCAGGTCGATAGCTTTGAAGCCCTTGCTCATAAGCTGGATTCAGTTGCATAATTCGGTGTGTAAATTGTCTGATACCACGCCGCATTAGCTAACCACGATTTTCATAACACTTTGATATTGAAAATATCATCAAAAAAATATCTACCTCAATGATATTCTTTGCTGATAAAGAAAATATCAATTTAGATTTCTATATCCATATCGATCACGATGATATAATAAATATCATCATCAAAGAAATGCGGCATGATATTGAATATATAAACTAGGTTTAGATGCATGTGGATATTTTTAATATCCTGAATGGAGATATTCATACTTATATAATGCATATCAAATTAAATTTCCGATCATTTATCATCACCTAAAAAATACTAAATTGCCCGTAGTGTATACGGTGCCTTCGCAGCACGTGGTTTTGAATCAGGAACATGATTACATATCATCGGAGTCTAAAATCCTTCCGTAACAGCTCTCGGTGATATTATTATTTTCTACTTTCAGGCTTCATCTCTTCAACCCCATGAGCTTGAGTATGATGGCGGACGTGCGGTATCCACAATCGTTTCCGGCACGGTGACGCCAATAAAGTGGTTCACCCTTGATACAATCATTAAGAGTGAAGGTTCCAACCTCGGCGTAGGAGAGCGTTCATTGCTTAGTCTTACGAGGGCCCTTGTGAAGGACTGCAAAGTCGTAGTTCTGGATGAAGCAACGTAAGTGTTTTAGTATCAAGTTCTCTTGTATAAGAGTAACTAACCAGCCGTGAACAGTGCATCTGTCGACCATGAGACGGACAGCAAAATCCAGCACAAGACCCTGACAGTGTTCAGTGACAGAACATTGTTATGCATTGCTCGTACGTTTTTGATTGATTTCCGAGTCTCTGCGCTCCCTCACAATTTGTCAGATCGACTTCGCACTATTCTCTCTTATGATCGCATCCTGGTACTTGATTCGGACGAAGTTGCCGCATGTGCTAATTTTGGCCCTCTTTTTTTCCCCCGCCTAAGAAACTGTTCTTCCAGGAATGCGACACGCCTGCGAATCTCTACAGAAACGAGAATGAAATATTCCATGGAATGTGCCAACGAAGCAACATTACTCTGGAGGAAATAGAGAAGAGCTCTTTACGGCTTTGATTTGCTGATTATGTATGTTACTTTTGTAGATGATTATAGATGTAGATGCGGATGTACGATATGATTCGCTGAACACTTTTGGTGCTTACCATGCTTGACATGCCTTGAAAATATACTCAATAGACTTAGAACGGTGCTTGTATGCAAAGGATAGCTGCACTGAACTCCTTTGACAAGGTCTAGACACACGAACAGCCTCGAAGGCCATTCACTCGTTGGCTTGGTCGGCTGCCTAGGAGTAGGCATTCTTGTATCTGCGAATGATCCACTCCCCGTACGCACAACTTCATGATCCGTACTCGGATTTCTGGATAACACAACCGCACCGAACACATCCATACACGTTACGGGATACCTTACGCACAAGATGCTTTCGGTGCTAATCGCTGGCGTCCTCCGAAATCTTTCATAAATAACACAGGAAGTGTCAAAATCTTTCGCGGATAATACAGGAAGTGTCTTTAGTCCTCCAGAACTTGGACCTGCATGCATGCAAGGACTGGCGAATGGAGGAAACGGGACGAGCATGCAGAGCAAGGGTTGTTTGAGGGTCGATGCGATTGCTTCTGTTGGGGCGAAGGACCTATCTATTCATATTTATTCCTAGCAATAAATATTCCCCCATCCGTTCCGGATAGGAATGTGACTGAATACCGATTTGGCGGAGGCTTCGACAGTGGAGCTTGTTTAGACCAGAAGATAGACGGATCCTTTCCTACTGCTAAAGAAATTGCGTTTGCCAGCTACAATTATCGACAATCACTATTGGTATGGCAGAATGCGAAATCGACTGCCGACACTGATGAAACGCAGAACTTCGAATTGCTAGACGCTTGGGCCGTAATTGAGTGGTTTACTACCAAATGCCATCTAAGCCCAACAATCCGATCATCCGAGGAGCCGTGATGCAAAGCTCAATAGCAAGTCACAAATCCGCTTTGACTTCACAGCCTTACTCCCCTGTTGCATGGCGCAGCTTCACAACTACAGTAGTGAGTGGGAGTCAGCTCGAGATTATATCGAAGTATCTTGATTGCTTGCAAACTAAAACCTGATGTCTTCAGGAAACCAGTTCCAGCCTGTGATTGGCAACATTACGATCTTCAAGGACCACGCGAAGCAAGCGAAGGAAGGTAGAACAGCGAGGATGCTGCTGTTACGCAGCTCGTAGAGTTGTAGTCATGAGTCTATAGGATGAGGGAAAGCTGATCGTCAATGGAGAACCGGCAGCATTCACGACGAGCATATCCGGAATTTTAATTCACTGTAACGTCGAGTTACACTGACCTGAGGCTCCATCAACAAAATAACCGACAACCTTTCCTTCCCTTTAGAGAAGCCCTATCTGACGGCGGTGAAAAAGAAAACTTATTTGGAGTTCGATAAGTTTCTACTTACCACGTCTTCGAGCCATTCGTAGCTCTCCAGGAACGGATTTAAGAAAACCTCTGCTTGACTCACCGGATCCCTTCAAGCTGTTTCATCCAGAATTCATGCGAGATCGAACCACCAATATTGCTGCATTGAGCACCACTGGCGGAGCTGCGATGGGGCCACAGAGTAAACAATACGAAGTGATTACGACGTCCGCCTCAACGACATAACTGCACTGTACTGCAAGTATCATAAAGCAACACCTTTCAGTGCCCAGATCGGGCGCTATGACCCCACTAGCTCCCATAATTGTCGTCGCTTTATACTTAGTGAAAGAACGATCCGAGGTCCCTCCAGAATGAGTCGGATTCATTACGTTTAGACACTGAGAAATAAAATACAGTGCACCGATCGAACCACAGAAGAATAAGCGGAGCTGTGAACCGGAAAACCAGATGACAATCCAACACAGGGAGCCTAATGAAATACTCGAATATGGGCTGAATCTTCGAAAAGACTTGAATGATCCAACAGGTAAGTAAGACGAGTGCTCTCCGCCAAGTTTATCAGCGCTTATGCTTTCCCGGGCCAAACGGACGAGAATGTAAATCCGTGACATCCTGCTGGCTAAGTGGATTGCTCGATGGAATGAGTGGTAAGAAATCCCTGCTTTCGCAGTACGTGGTTGGCTGAAGAAAAGTCACGGATAGAATCAGGAACACGATTACATATTATCGGAGTCTGATTTTCTCCCGAGCCGAAGCCTGATGGGCCGGAGGCCGATATTCACTTTCATCCAGTCTGTTCTTGTTATTCATCCCTAATTTCCATAATTACTCGTTCTGAATCGAATGCTGGATATTTGCGATTCTTGTGGCCCCCTTCTACGGTCGTTTCGGAGTACATTTGGCGACTGTTTGTTCTCAAATGAAGGGCTACACCAAACAACGGAAGAAAAGCCGATCAGCAGAAGCTGACTCGCCGAAGCCTGGCTTCGGCCACCGAAATGAATGGGGCTTATCGAAGCGAAGCGCACGAAAGAACGAACTCTTGAAAAATGACGACTTGGGAATATCGAGCACGCTGAATAACGCCTATCAGCCGAACCGTGCCGAACATATATAAGCAGCCCATTCCACACTTCATGCGTGCGTTCTCAGAGAAGTCCGTGTGCTGCGTCTTGTTTGCGCGCCTCTTGCGTGCTCGAGGGTCCTACGCTTTGGTCGCACTTTCCCCGCATCCTTAATGGCGGGAAGTGAGAAGTCCGAAGATGTAGAGAAATCGGCGATCGACGTTTCAATGGCAAATAAAACCCGCGCCGGTGACTTCCGTATACAGCAGCTCGACATTGGAGAGATAGAGAATGCTGTCTACAGAGAAAAGTGGTGGCAGTTATGGTACGGCTTTCATGATCCCGTCCACAAAGCACATTCTGAATAAATCTTGCTTGCTTAGGCGCCCCAAGAACCTGCCTCCGCCGCCTCGGGCAAGTTTGGAGGATGCACCGGTAATTACATTCATTAGACAAATTTCTGAATAAATAATGAATACACGAATAGGTTATACCGATTGCTCATGCATCGATTATTTCCAAACTCACATACTCTTGGATCACGGAGCTTATGGTTCTCTATCCTCACTTTGTTCTGCCTCACTTTCTTAACTTACGGCATAATGTAGGTCCTCGGCTACCAAAGAACACTTCAGGTACCAGACCTGTGGAAAATGGACCCTTCTCGTGAATCGGGTTTGCTATCTGCAAAGTTGGATGAAGCTTGGTCCCGGCGAGTACATGCTGCTGAAGAATGGAATCGTCGCCTCTCAAATGGCGAGGTCCGGGCTAGCATCTTCAAGCGTGCGTCGTGGAACATTCGAGCTTTGCTACCGTCTTCTAAGGCAAAAGGTAAATCGTATTCCGAGCGACGCGCTGCATTTGAGGAGCGTTGGCGCGAGAGCTCCGGTGTCGCGGAGGCGAGCATAGCTTGGGCCATGAATGATGTCTTCGGATTACACTTCTGGCTGGGTGGATTATTCAAGGCAAGATAGACCCGTGGTTTACATTACCTGAAGTAATGGCCTAATTTCAACCGGCTTCAGGTTGTTGGGGACACCTCGCAGTTGATGACACCGCTTCTAGTCAAGGTGAATTTACCGAGCGTCCTTCCAGATTGTTAAAGTTTTAACGCTATCGATACCCAGGCAATCATCAACTTCTCGAAGGAGGGCAGTCATAGCGGTGCGCAGGTTGGGCGTGGAGTCGGCATGGCTATCGGTCTTTTTCTACTAACCGTTACTGCAAGTATCTGCCAGCATCAGGTACGCTTGTTTGGGAGATGACACAGAACCTTGATACCATACTTAACAATTTGTAGTTCTTCTGGCGCTCCATGTCCACAGGTGTCCTTGCTCGTGCCGCTCTGATCAGCTCTATCTATAAACGCGGTGTAATGCTGACACCGAAGGCGCGTACGACTCTCAACAATGCTGCATTGGTGAATCATATATCAACGGACGTCAGCCGCATAGATGCTTGTTCGCAATGGTTTGTGAGTATTTTGTTCTCTTATGGAATTCGTCTGGAGATCACGTACTTACGACTACTATAGCATGCCGGTTTGTAGTACATTCTTATTCCACCGTGCGATTTCGACTGAATTTAATATTTAGCCTGGACCGCACCGATCCAAGTTACCGTCTGCTTGATAATTCTGCTTGTCCAAGTTCGTTTCGTCTCTTTTTTCTTTTTCAGAAGAAAATTGACCCGTTTGTCTAGCTCGGGCCTTCTGCACTCGCAGGATTTTCTCTCTTCATTCTCATGGTTCCTGTCCAGGAACGGCTTATGACGTTTCAACATAAGCGCAGGCAACGTGCAAATGTCTGGACCGATGGTCGCGCCAATCTTATACTCGAGGTACTTGGAGGAATGCGCGTAGTCAAGTACTTTTCATACGAGATACCGTTTTTGAAACGTAAGTCGGTCCGTGATTTGGATAGGAGTATGAGACTGATTCGCATTCCTGTCTAGGAATATTCGAGATACGCGGTAAGGAGCTGGACGGAATTCGTGGCATTCAGTTTGCTCGCGCGGCAAAGTCAGTTTTCGATGCTCCGTATTTAGAGAGAATCTCGTTGCTGATGAATATTCTCCATTAGCATTGCGATGTCCTACTCCGTCCCAGTGCTCGCGGCGACACTGGCATTCGTGACTTACACGAATACTTCGAGTTCGTTTGACGTCGCTGTAATCTTCGCGTCCTTTACACTCTTCCAGCTCCTTCGACAGCCCTTGATGTTCCTACCTCGCGCACTATCTGCGATCGCGGATGCAGAAAGCGCAATTACGCGTCTTCAGAAGGTTTTTCACGCGCAGCTGCGGGGCGACGTCGGTCTCGATATCGATGTCTCTCTCGACGTTGCTATTAAGGTGGAGCATGCGACGTTCGAGTGGGAGGAGAGTGCTCCGCAGGAATCATTCGGTGCACTTGGAGATAATAAGAATAAGGATAAAGATAAAAAGACGAGAGAGTTGACAAAGAAGCTCGAGGAAATCGAGGACGAGAAGAAGATGGATACCGCTCCATTCAGGATACGCGATGTGAATATGGTCGTGCCAAGAGGACAACTGGTCGCGATTGTAGGGCGCGTCGGGAGTGGCAAGGTAAGATGACCAACACGCTTTTCGCGATCAATGCTCATCATGCCGAAGTCGAGTCTTCTTCAGGGCCTCATCGGAGAAATGAGGAGAGTCGAAGGACAAGTGAAGTTCGGAGGACGAGTTGGTTACTGTTCCCAGACGGCCTGGATCCAAAACGCGTCTCTCGTACGTTCTAATTATTTTGACTAAGTATAGTAATAATCAGCATGATAACAGAGAGACAACGTGCTATTTGGCCAGGAATTTGACTCGGACAAGTACTGGGATGTCGTTGAGAGAGCTTCGCTACTACCTGATCTAACAGTTCTTCCTGACGGCGATCTGACTGAGGTTAGTGAGTATTCCATCTTATAAAATATAGTACGTTAATTTGTCGTGGTCTAGATCGGCGAGAAGGGCATCAACCTGAGTGGTGGACAGAAACAACGAATAAACATTGCTCGAGCTCTGTACTACGATGCAGATATTGTTATACTTGATGATCCACTCTCTGCAGGTAAGTATTGCAGTTGGAAGACAGGTTTGAATGGGTTACTGATACTCCGTCATAGTCGATGCACACGTCGGGAAAGCGTTGTTCCAAGATGCGATCCTTAGTGGCCTGAAGTCAAGAGGGAAAACTGTCATTCTCGTCACGCATGCCCTTCACTTTCTGTCACAATGCGACTATATTTATGCGATGGCATCCGGGATCGTTGGAGAGCACGGGACATATGCAGAACTCATGGAGAAAGGCGGAGAGTTCTCTCGACTTGCAAGAGAGTTCGGTGGCGACCAGGAACAGGAAGAAGAGATTGAGGCACTCGATGAGGTCATTGACTCTAAAAGCACTAAGATGCAATCGGCAGGGGACTCCATGAGCAAAGAGAAGATGAAGGCGAAAGTAGATTTAAGTAAAGTAGCGGGTAAAGGAACTCTCGAAGGTCGCCTGATGGTGAAGGAAAAGCGAACGACTGGCGCAGTTCCTTGGCATGGTAAGCAAGAAGATTCAACTCAGAAAATTATTTTTGCCGGGACGTCATATACTAATCGACATTTTCCTTCAGTTTACGGAACGTACATCAAAGCGGGCAGAGGATACCTTACGGTACCATTGACAATCGTATTCATGTTCTTGATGCAAGGGAGCCAAGTACTGAACTCCTACACACTTGTATGGTGGGAAGGAGAGTAGGTCTATACAATCGTGCATCCCGATAGTTCGTCATACTAATCCGCAATAATAGCACATTCCATCATCCATTCTCCTTTTACCAGATTCTGTACGCTATGCTGGGTATCGCACAGTCCTTGTTCTTGCTCTTATTGTAAGTCTGCTTCGCCATGGATCGCATACTGTATGGATGAACCTGGTTTACATAGGGGAATTGCAATGGACTTTCTGTCCGACTTTGCGTCGAGGAATCTGCACCATGATGCGCTTCATAATATATTCTACGCGCCTATGTCTTTCTTCGACACGACTGTGAGTTTGCTTCTCAGTCACTTCTGGACTTCCTGATCCATCTCGCTTTCCAGCCTCTTGGTCGTATTTTGGGAGTTTTTGGAAAAGATATCGATAGTGAGCTGTCATCTTAGGTCCTAACGATACAGGCTGACAAGAATGATAGCTATTGATAATCAGTTATCATGTGAGCGACTTTTCGTTTCTTCAATTCTGAAGAGTAACTGATAAAGCCTTTGCTAGTGTCGATGAGGATGTGTACGTTATCGTTATCCAACTTATATGCATGTTTTGCCCATACTTTGTGCAGTCGTCATTTCTATGGCTAGTGTCTTCGGTGCCGTCGTTATAATCACTATCCTGGAGCACTACTTCCGTATGTCAACATTTTTTCATTCGAATACGCTCAATAACTGTCCAATCAGTGGTCGTTGCCTTCTTCATTGCAATTGGCTACTGCTACTTTGCTGCATTCTACCGAGCAAGTGCACGAGAGATGAAGCGACTAGGTGAGACGCTTCGGAATTTTTTTCGTCAAGATATTGAATGGCAAATAGACTCCCTTCTACGTTCATTATTGTACTCACATTTCTCGGAGTCCTTGACTGGTCTGCCTACAATCCGAAGCTATGGAGAGACGGATCGCTTCCTGAAGGACAACCGATACTATGTTGATCTCGAGGACAGAGCTTTGTTCTTGACGATCACAAATCAGCGGTAAGCGAGGGATACCTTGAAGGACAGCACCGTCCTAATTTTGTACAGATGGATGGCAATCCGACTGGACTTCATGGGCGGATTGTTGGTTTTCTTCGTGAGTACTTCAAACCTATCAAGCTTAGTGACAACGTGATGGAGGACTGCTCAGGTCGCTATTTTCGCTGTGACGGGCGTGTCTGGCATCAATCCTGCCCAAATCGGCTTGGTCCTGACGTATACAAGTGAGTCTCTGGAATTCTCGGCATCAGTGCTGTAACTCACATTTCAATTAGCTCAATTGACCCAGCTGTGTGGCATGGTCACCCGTCAATATGCGGAAATGGAGGTAAGCTCGTGTTATCACCGTATGGCATCTATAGCTGATCCCGTTCTTCCAGAATTACATGAACTCCGTAGAACGAGGTAAGGGCGTCTCTCTTCGTACTAATATTGGTTTTGCTTAACGCCGTGTAGTCGTTCACTACAGTAGAGGAGACTTAATTCCACAAGAACCACCTCATGAAATTGAAGGCAAGAAACTGGATTCTTCCTGGCCTCAACGAGGAGCGATCTCGTTCGACAAAGTTACGATGAGCTACAGGCCTGGTCTTCCGAATGTTCTGAAGGGTATTACATTGGATGTAAAAGGTGGCGAGAAAATCGGTGTCGTCGGCCGGTACGTTTGTGATCTAGATATTAAATAGTTCTGGACTGATTCTTTTTCATCCAGGACCGGAGCCGGCAAGAGTTCGCTTATGCTTGCTCTTTTCCGGATCGTCGAGCTGAACTCTGGCAAAATAACGATAGACGAGTGAGCACGACTGTCAATAAGTATAGGCAAATTGAAGGACTAACCGGCACTTAGTGTTGACATTTCGCAGGTAGGTTTAAAGGATCTTCGCACCAAGATTTCCATCATTCCTCAAGACGTGAGTGCACGATCGTTGTGATATTGCGAACTTATCCTCATATTCTTACAGCCACTTCTCTTCTCCGGAACAATCCGTTCAAACCTGGACCCTTTTGGGCTCTACGACGACGCGCGTCTGTGGGATGCTTTGAGGAGAGCTTATCTCGTTGACTCCATCGATGATCCAAGTGCGATTAGTGATAAGCAGGACATTGGCAAGAATGAAGAGTTTGATGTGAATGATTCGCTTCACGAAGTTGAGGAGGTTGGTGGACGTGCGGTATCAACACTCGTTTCTGGCTCGGTGACGCCAGTAAGGCGGTTCACCCTTGATACAACTATTGAGAGCGAAGGTTCCAACCTTAGCGTAGGAGAGCGATCACTGCTCAGTCTTGCGAGGGCCCTTGTGAAGGATTGCAAAGTCGTCGTTCTGGATGAAGCAACGTAAGTGCTTCGTTATCAGTTCTCTTGCATGACTAACCACTCGCGAGTAGTGCGTCTGTCGACCTTGAGACGGATAGCAAAATCCAGCACACAATCCAGACAGAGTTCAGTGACAGAACATTGTTATGCATCGCTCGTACGTCTTGATTGATATTCAAGTTTCTATTCTGCCTAACAAGAATTCAGATCGACTCCGCACTATTCTCTCTTATGATCGCATCCTGGTACTTGATTCAGGCGAAGTTGCCGTATGTGCTAACTTCAGCCTTCTCTTCTTTACCCACCTGACAATCTATCCTCTCAGGAATGCGACACGCCCGCAAATCTCTATAGAATCGAAAATGGAATATTCCGCGGAATGTGCCAACGAAGCAACATCACCCTGGAAGACATAGAAAAAAGCCCTTTACGTTACTGACCCAATGATCATACATGGTATTTCTAGTAGGGACAGATTTAGATGTTAGATGAAGATGTACGATTCCATGATCACTTTGTGGCGCTGGTCGCTTTGAAAATACACTGTATAGATCTAGAACGGTGCTTATATGCAAAGGAGGGGTGTTCTGAACTTCTTCGAGAAGGTCTTGGACACATGAGCAACCTCGGCGACAGATCGGACAAATGAGAAGCCAGAGGACCGTCCATGTTATCATCATAAATATGCAAGTGTACCGAAAGATCGATGTTTCGTTCTCTTGCCTCCGGTGCGATGAAGGGACTTGCAAGATTCGCAGCTCTAGTCAGCCATCTAAACGTCGGCATTCTTGTTTCAGCAAACAATCCTCTACTCGTACGCACGACTTTAGGACCGGTACTCGGTTTTCTCGACAACACGACCGTACCCGGTACGCCTTTACAAAAATGGTACGGCATACGTTACGCACAAGATACTTCCGGTGCGAATCGCTGGCGTCCTCCAAAACCTTTTGTCGATTATTCAGAAAATGTCTTTAATACCTCGGGTTTCGGGCCTGCATGCATGCAAGGACGGACTGATGGAGGTAATGGAACGAGTGTGCAGAGTGAGGATTGTCTGAGGATCAATGTGATCGCTCCTGTTGGCGCGAATGACCTACCTGTTTATGTTTATTCCTAGTAAGCAAAATTCTTCCATCTGTTCCGGATATAAATGTGATCAACTATTTTGAAAATTTGAAGTGGTGGGGGCTTCGATAGTGGAGCTTCCTCAGATCCAAAGATAGATGGATCCTTTCTTTCCTCTAAGGGGATCGTATTCGCTAGTTACAACTATCGATTGTCACTCTGGGCATGGCCACATGCGAAAGAGATCGCCGACGCTGGCGAGACGCAGAACTTCGGATTGTTGGATACTAGGGCTGCAATCGAGTGGGTTAGAGATAATGCCAGAGCGTTTGGAGGAGATCCAACAAAAATTGTCCTTGGCGGTAAGGGGTTACCCGTGAACTGCAAAGCTGCAACTGACTCGAATTGATATGATACCAGGCGAGTCTGTCGGTGCAGGTATGCTTCATACTTTTATCAGCGAAAGTGGCATCGGTTGATGTATCAGAAATGACCAACTTCTACATGTCGGCCTGGCCCAATGATCCGATTATCCGAGGTGCGGTTATGCAGAGCTCAGACAGTAAGTCGTCTATCTGGTCCGAGTCCAAACTTCTTCTCACATGTCACATGGCGCAGCTTCACAACCACAGTGGCAAGTAGGGAATCAGCTTGAGACTATCTCGAAGAATCTATCTTGTCCGACAGGAGTAGGGCAGCTCGACTGCTTGCGAAGTAGAAGCGGTGTTGCTCTTCAAGACATCTTGTTGTCTTCGGGAAACCAGTTCCAGCCTGTGATTGATAACATTACAATATTCAAGGACTATGTGAAGCAGACAAGGGAGGGAAGGACGGCGAGAATACCGTTGTTAATAGGAACTAACAAAGTGAGTTACTCCTGAATTTGTCCGAGCTTGTGGTGACAAGTTTACAGGATGAGGGAACGCTGATCGTCAATGGAGAACCAAAAGCATTCACAGATGACAGGGCATACCTGCAAGTGCAATATATTAGGTCCTCCATGCACACTAACTCAAAGCTCCACCACCAGTATAAGCAATAACCTGAACTTCCCTTTCGCGAACTTCACCAGAGTCCTCGAAATGTATCCTAGTCCTTCCGAGCAGTATCCATCAATATACAACGCGACATCAGCAATATGGAGAGATGCGCATATGTTGTGCCTAGCGCATAATCTCGGGAAGTGGAGGACAGAGGCGCTTGGGCAGAAAGTCTGGAGGTATCGGTTCGACTTGGTTGCAAATAATCTGAACTCGCTGGGCTCTTCTATTGGGACTTTCCATGGTGATCAATTCTTCTGAAGTCTCACGGTATGTACTGAAGATGCCATAGGTGAAGACATTCGCTTTGTCATGGGGTTAGTGGATATAGATAGAACAAGGCAACTTCTTACAATTCATCCAGTACCACGGATACTATCGTGCTAAGTCCTCCTTTTATGCCCGTCACTCCGTTCGAGCAAAAAGTTTCCGACTACATGGTCGAAGCATGGACAAACTTTGTGAAATGTATGCCCTCTAACCCTGTGATGCCAGATGACGGGCTAATGTTGATCGTCTAGATCCAACGTTAGGTCCGCAAATTCCTGGTTGGTACTTGTACGACCCGAAAAACAGTTCAACGCTCGCGATACTCGGTACATCCGAATCAGGCGCTATCCCTGGTGATCATTTTGCTGTCGATAAGCCTTGCGAGTATTGGAATACAATCCTACCGATATACCCTCAGGTAAGAGATACAATATTGAATTAAGACGAGGAAATGACGAACAACTCTGGGATAGACTTTCCCGGCTTGTGGGAATTGGACATGCTGACTTGAGTGGTCTTCAGAGGATATCATAAAGATAGAACAGAAAGCAGACTTGCATGTTGTGGCTTGTGGTGAAAGCTTACGTCAGACGTAAGGATCGATGAAGTCGCGTTGACTTCGAGCAACCACTACCTCTTGTATCCTTCGACACTTAGCTCCTTTCTTCATCCATCTTGTGGTCTGATATCTTAGGCTTTCCTTCAGTTATGGCAGTCCCCTCGAGGCTCTGAGTGGAAAATCGCTAAAATTGACAATAACACATTGTGTCCACCTTGAAGATGGCAATTAGCAATAGGAGCACGAATCGAGCAAGGTCTGAACATTGCCAGGAGGCATAGCGACCCATGATGATGAGTATTGAACTCTCAACTTCCTTGGGCAACTAGAAGGCGCGCTGAGACGCCCAAGGGACGAACGACTCTGGGCTAGTCGCGGCAGGACGCGTTGGTTGTTGTGATGCTCGAGACGCGTCTCCTGGTTGTGCTGTGACACACGCGTGACACAAATTGAAACTCCGACTACGCGCCCCTCGTCTCCTGCTCGTGCACCAACACGGGACCATTTCCTCTCGACACCGATCAGCTATACCGCCGCAATACGCGCGACGCGTCTCGACGCGCACTTCCTCGACATCAACCGGGAGACACTTCTATGCGATTTCTTCATCCAGCGAGCGGCGGTCTCGAACAACCAATGCTTCCTACCCAGCCGCCTACGACCAATGCCGCTGCTCCCGCACCTGCACCTAAACGAAAGAACGCAGATGATGCAAATCTTCTGGGGAATGCGTCAAAGAGACCAAGGAATGATGTATGTGTTATGCTTATGTTTGAACATGTTTGGAATGCTGATGAAAGGACGAACAGCCAGAAAATGTACCAGGCCAAAACTTCGCAAATCGTACGTTTAGCAAACAAGCATTCTATATCGACACCCATGCTCACCATGAATCGTAGGTGTGGAAAAGAAAGGCAACTTTATCATAACGAGAAAACCTTCAGTGCCTCCTCAATCATCTCAAGATACTAGTCGAGAGCCTCAGCGACCGCTGTCACGAGCCACGCATTCGGGAACAGAAGGAACTTGGTCAACAACTTCAATAGGTCCATCAACGTCGAAACCGAGGTCAAAACCGCCATCGGCAGCTTCAATGACCGATCCCGCCTTTGCCAGGGTGCGGAAGAAAGGGAAAGGACGTGACGTCCCAGCTGGAACGGCGGGTGATAATG
Organism: Sanghuangporus sanghuang; assembly: GCA_009806525.1. Lineage (NCBI taxonomy): Eukaryota > Fungi > Basidiomycota > Agaricomycetes > Hymenochaetales > Hymenochaetaceae > Sanghuangporus > Sanghuangporus sanghuang. The sequence goes on from VVIT01000005.1 coordinate 211,651, forward strand.
AGGTTGAGGAAGACGTGCGACAGATGAACTCAGAAGCAGACAACCTACGCGACCGCTCCCGAGCAAGTATAGCCAATATGACGCCAGCTGCAATGACTGTCGAGCTTGAGTTTCCTCCACCAAAGTCGAGCGCTCCGAATGGTGGGAAGTCGCGTGTTCAACAGCTGAAAGGGCACTTTGAGCCTGGTGGACCGTCTCAGACTGATCGGGAAGGCACAATACCTATCGCGGAACAAGAAACGCCCCAGATTGTGAGGAACAGACTTTTTCGAGGGGAATCGAGACCCCCGCCCGAGTCAAGCTCTGGTCAATCAAGAACTTCTGGGTCAAGCGGTCCACCGAGTAGTTCCGGACCTGGTTCATCAAGACGAAGAAGCTCCTTCAGCATGCGCGGAAAGCGCGTCAGCTCGACATTTGAATCGACTGGTATTATTAGTGCGTGTCGTCTTTTCTCTTGTGTTATCTCCCATATTAATTCGCGTGATAGCTATGCCACATACGTCCGTTTCAGATAACTCTCTATACAAGCACATTGACCCCGAACTACCCGAATCACAGCGCATCCGTCAGTTATTGATATGGGTCGCGTCTCGCGCAAAGGAACCATCATCTTCTCGTGGTGGCAAGCGAAAAGCCAACGATGCTCCACCGCTAGATGCCAATTTACCTCCACTTCCTCCAGGAGGCGCGGAGCTTTTGAAAGAAATCGAGGATGATATCATACGGCAATTAGCTGAGAAGAAGATAGACACAAGCGCATACTCTGGACCTTCGGGCCTTAATGGTTCGTGGAAGTTGAAGGAGAACGAACAGAATGTGAAGAACAGAGCACGAGAGAAGCTATTTACAGAGCAAATTGAGGAGTGAGTCGGGCCATGACTGATGTGTGTGTTTGTCTTTCTGATAGTATATATAGGCGTAAGAAAGAAGACCTAGCGTGGGCCGAAGTTGCGCAGTTCTACAATGCGCATCAAACTAACGTCCTATCCGCCATCAATCAGAAGAATCGTGCTGCCAAGGGCAAAGGGAAACAGAGGGCAGCTTCACAGGAGCCAGAGGATCTGGAGCCTTGGGAAAATGAGTTATCAGAGAAGTTCCGAGGGCCAAAGGGATACGATGCAGCGAAGCAGTTGATCGAACTTGGTGTAGAGGGCGTTGGGAAGGGTGATCCTCGACTGGAGCAGTTGCAATTCAAGGCATGTTCTGCACAAATAACATGTATTTTCATCATTAACCTTTGATCATCAGGAGGACCGATTACATGCCGCTCTATCGGTAGCGCGGCAACTGACGCACATAGCACGACTAGATCTCGATAGGCGATTCGCTTTACTGAACTTATCTCTCGCGCAACGGACATTACCGCCATCTTCCGAAGCCACACTATCCGGGCAACAAGCGCTATTGAACTTCGTTCCGGCGACTGCGTTACCACTGACTCGACAAACGGGGCCCGATGCTCAAGATCTATTACGTGCACTCACGCGAACGGACGCCTCTCGGCCTCGGGCGCAGGTTGGCGATGCAGCAAGGAGAGCGGCGAAGGACGTACAACGGGCGCGCGAGTCGCAAGTACATCAGAGTGCTGAGGGCGGGGTACTAGTACAGGAACGGAAGCTGACAGACGTGCCTCCACCTACGCCGCGCAAACCTCCTGGGACACCGAAGCGAGCGGGTACGCCTGGGGCATCTCGAAGATAGACTCGATTCTTTACGCACTTTCTTTACCTGCTCGGCCTTGGCCCTCTCACAACGTGCTTTGTGCAACATTTCATCTAGTTCTCTTGGTTATCCACTTTTCCTTGACTCTTCCTCCGGCGTACCTTGCTCCTCTGTGTTTCAATTCTCGACTTTCGACCTTCGGCCCCGCGACGCTTCGCGCCTGTACTGTTCCTCCGTAGTGCACTTCCCTCTGTTACATACCTATCTATAAGTACAAATCTGTAGCATCTATTGTCGAGTAGCAATACCAGTTATTATCAGCCCTCAGATGATCTCTCGACTTCAGGATGACAAAATAGGTCCTTAAGGTCGAGAAGAATCCAGGTCGAGATTCTCTGACGAGTATTCAAATCTCTTTCGACAAATCGAGTATTGATTCAGTCAACACTACTTCTGCAAACGTAGATTGGAGAAAGCCTTTTTCTAATCAAGCACATACGATCAAGAAGAACACGCGAGGAGAATAAAGAAAAAGGAGTGGAAAAAAATAAAGAAATATCAGCTCGGGTATATAACAAACCAGTTCGCGACTCAGTTCCAGCTTCTATGTGTGTTTGCCATTTTCCTTTCCCTGAGCGTACCGGTACACAGGAGTCTTCCACTAAGGAAAGGGACAAGCAAAGAGGAGCAGCAGTTCTGAGAAGGAGTTTGAGGGGATACTTCTCGTCGGATTGAAGACGGAAGAAACGATGGTGTGGCATCATGGCATGGAGAAAGATGGGATACCTTGATTCCGGACTTCTGCACGTCCATCTGCGTCTGTAATACTGGGAGTTCGTCTCGAGGTTGATATAATATTGACGAGAAACGCTCTGAGACCGAGACGGTCAGTTCATAACATTTGGGCGGTACATACCATGCCATAACCAAGGACCTCCCATTCCGCACCACACCGACCCAAGAGACGGTGATCCTTGACAATGAGAACGAACCTAATCTAATCATACAGACAGTCGCTGCAAAGACCCTTCATATCGTTGATCGAATCAACCTGAAGGTACTCTCAGAAACTACGATTAAGTCCTGCCACCAGAAGTTCATCCAGATGGTGATCAATCTGAAGGAAGTACTTTGTAGATGATCTCTGCGCGAAAAGTGTCCAGTGAAATGGCCCCTAGACGATTGATTATCAATGAGGCTGATTTGAACTCAGGACACTGCCACCGCAATCTTCCGGCTAGCCTCACATTTCCCTCTGTGTTTCTGTTACTTCACTTACTACTCTGGCGTTATTCTCTAGATCTGCGGACCACCTGCGTTTCCCAGACTGGCATGAGGCAAAAATCTATGATTGGGAAGACGTATTCTAAAGAGTTTTTTAAAGCGGCAAAAGGTGTAATTGAACCTTACCTCTGGTGCAAAAAGTCTTGGCGTGTACACTATTGAAGAATTTACTCATTGTCTATTGATGTGTCGGCGGTACTTTTCGGTCCCATCAATTCGGTCTCCAGACGAATCTTTCAATTGCGCGTCATTTAAAGAAGCTTACTTACTGTGGCGATGAACTATGGAGTGTGCTGAAGTCTCACGACGGAAAGAACTCAAGGATTATTCTCAGCGCTATCGTCATATCGACTGAGCGGTAAGCAAGCTACTTCGTTCAAGCACGCCATATTTACTATATCTTTCGTCCTCGGCATTTAAGCTTTCTGTGTATGATATTTTTAGCTCCCTCCAGGTACGAGCGGAACCGGGAGTCGCCATAGTCCAGTCCTCCTGCCCTACTTATCAGTTCAGTTCACATGGTCAGAATCAAAATATAATGCCAACTCGATATAAAACCCTCGTTATCTGCTTCTCCCGCCTCACTTCCAGGACCAGTCTCTCTGGGTGGATAGTATCAAGAGACTAGCACTATGGCTGCCTACACAGCTGATGATGTTGCTCTTGCTGGCCTCTCAAAGGCAAACCGTGCTGATATGACTAGTGAGAAGGCCCCTTCGACGGAGTCTATCAATCAGCCATCGCTTGCGCATCATCATGTAGACGGAACAGAGATCCCGTCAGAGGAAGATATGGTCTCTCTCCGTCGTATTCCCGATACGCTACCCTTCCGTGCATACATGATCGCATACGTCGAGTTGGCCGAGCGGTTCTCGTATTACGGTAAGCGGGCATCACTATGATATTTGTCTGGCTGGATACACATTCTTCTTAGGCTCGACTGTTGTCTTTACCAATTTCATCCAACAGCCTCTGCCTATCGGCTCTAGGACCGGTGCTGGGGGCGCGAATGGCCAAAGTATGTAGCATTTGATGAAATAAAGTCCCCCTTCCCCAATATTCATGTCTTTACTTCCCAGGCGGTGCACTCGGAATGGGCCAACGTGCCTCTACAGGCATCTCAACCTTCAACAGTTTCTGGGCCTACATAACCCCTCTCGTCGGCGGTTACCTCGCAGATACCTACTTCGGGCGGTTCAGAACGGTCTGCTATGCCATCGTAGTCGCGCTCGTCGGCCACGTCCTCCTCATCATCTCTGCGCTCCCCGAGGTGATCACAAAGCCACACAACGCACTGGCGTGTTTTATTATCGCTGCGGTGGTCATGGGCGCTGGGACGGGTGGGTTTAAGAGCAATATATCCCCGCTTATTGCGGAGCAGTATACGGGCAAGATGCACGTGAGGACGTTAAGGAGTGGGGAAAGGGTGCTGGTGGATCCGGCGCTTACTACAGCAAGGATTTACATGGTAAGCTCGGGATGCTATTCATTCCCATAATACGAGTGCTTTATTTTGTTTCTCGTAGTACTTCTACTTATTCATCAACGTCGGAGCATTGATCGGTCAGATCGGGATGACCTACTCCGAGAAGGTTCGTCCGCATAAAATCCAGTTCCAACGGCCATGCATATAACTAAAGTGATTACAATCTTCAGTATGTCGGCTTCTGGCTCGCCTATCTCCTCCCAACAATAATCTTCGTCACCGCGCCGCTGGTGCTCTACTTGGGGCGGAACGTGTACGTCCGCTCCCCGCCGCAGGGCTCCGTCCTCGCCACGGCAGTGAGGGTATATCGCACCGCTGCGCGAGGGCGAGGAGCATGGTCATGGAATCCTCTCACGACGTGGCGGAGACATAAAGCGGAGGATTTCTGGGAGTATGCGAAGCCGAGTCGGTTTTTGAAAGGAAGTGTTGGAGGAGAGGGTAACGGGAAGCCGGGGTGGATGACGTGGGATGATAAGTGGGTTGAGGAAGTCCGGAGGGGCGTTAAAGCCTGTGCCGTATTCGTCTGGTATCCAATCTACTGTAGGCTCTCTTATCAAAATCCTCTCCCCCTCTAACTAACTCATTTCCCTAAATGCACCTATTCCAGGGCTCGCATACAACCAGCTCGGGAACAACCTCACCTCGCAGGCCGCGACGATGGCAACGCACGGGCTGCCGAACGACGTGCTGGGGAACCTCGACCCCTTCGCGCTCATCATCTTCATCCCCATCTGCGACTTGTTCATCTACCCGGCACTGCAGCGCTACAACATCCGCTTCACGCCCATCAAGAAGATCACCGCCGGGTTCTATACGTGCGCGGCTGCGATGGTCTGGGCGGCCGTCCTGCAGCACTACCTGTACAAAACGAATCCGTGTGGGTATCAGGCGAGTACGTGTGTGGACGAGGACGGAGAGCAGTTGACGAGCCCGCTGAACGTGTGGATTCAGACAGGGTCGTACGTCCTCATCGCTCTGTCGGAGATCTTCGCTAGTATACCGGCTGGAGTACGCATTTACGAAGGCGCCGAGGAATATGCGGAGCCTCGTCATGGGCATTTTCCTGTTCACGAGTGCGATTTCGAGTGCGCTGGGCGAGGCGTTTGTCTGTGAGTAGTAACAGAGCAGGTTTTCAGAAGGGATGAGGAACTGATTTTTTTTCCCTCCCAAAACAAAGCTCTTTCCTCTGATCCCTTACTCGTATGGAACTACGGCTCCATGGGTGTCTTTGCGTTCGTCGCAGGCGTAGGGTTCTGGCTCTCCTTCCGCCATCTCGACGCCGAAGAAGAGGCTCTCAACGCTCTGAGTGATGCGGAGAGTATCAGGGACGCGAGCGAACTTGCAAATTCAAAGGGGGAGAAAGCCTGATGAGTACTGTACTAATATTATAGCTCGGATTTCATTATCACCAGTTTCTATGTGGCATTGTGTTGGTATACATCTAAGGCAACATATATAGTCTCTAAACAACATTTGCTTCAGTTTATTGAAAATTTCGACAAATACAGGGATGCACTGGACATACATGCAGTTCTCTGAGCAAGAATAAATTAAAACAACAAAGTCATTCCGAGTACACTCCTGTACATTTCACAGTGCACATATACAACATTCCATAGCATCAAGATTAGAAAATAAAATAGATGGCTGTATCCTACATTGCCATAACAAAAGAAAAGAAAAGAAACGAGTAAGCAAAGACTGAAGAAAATGATACGTGAGTTAAGCGGGAAAGACGCACGATAGGATGCGAGCTGGACAGCTGGGGCTTTTGACTGTACTTGCTGCGAAGGATGTTGCGCAGGTTATTGAGCAGCTCTTGGTACGTCTGCTGTGGATTCTCGCCTGTAAAGCGAATTAATAAGAGTCGTCAGTTTCTCAACTGGTAAAATAGAGTTCGGAGTCGAAGGACTCACTGAGAGCAGAGATGAACGCCTATACAAACATGGGAAGATGAGGTAAGTCAACAGAATACAAGAGAGAATAGAGAATAACGTACGTAGCTCATAGCACCGGTCGCACGTCCATCCTCAACCGTATCCGCACTCGTCTGCGAGTCTTTGCATCCACTCCAGCTGATCTACACATCCACGCATCCCGTCAATAAATCACACTTCTTCTGATTTTTCAAATCCCGAGCGAGTACTCACAACATCTGCGGGGCTCGTCCTCGTCCTTCTCGAGTATTCCTCTGCCTTCTGGGTATTACCTGTCGCAGTCTTGAAGAGACCCATCGCACCCTTGATAACTCCGCCCATGTCATGCTGCGCGTACGACTTGGCCATGCCGAAGAGTCCTTGTCCGACTTCAGCTGTCAGATTAGGTTCCTTGATCTTCCCTTCGGTGGAATACTGTATCAGAGAAGGAGGGGAGAGTGTGTCATGTAGGTGGGTGGTAGTCTGTAAGATGATATGCTTACAATGTATGGCAAATCTGGAAGCGCGGATGTCAGAATGTTAAGAGTCAAAGTTTGCAACGATGATATCATCATACCTAATACTGAGCCCGAGTGACACGACTACATACAACGATTCAGCGGAGCTCTGCACATACTCAGAAACAGATCTGACTTACATCGAAAATGGCCGTCAAGCGACATCCAGCCGGGAGTGGCCGTACCTAAATTACATTCTATCAAGACAGAAGCTTCAGTAGAAACTATGGAAAATGAGATACCATGATCGCGTGCAAATCCTATAGTAACAGCATCCAATCAGCATTCGATGATCACAAAAAAGAGGACGATAGACACGCACGTCATCAACGATATGTCCAGCAACTTCGAAGTCCAGCGGATAGATAACTGCGAACACCAATCTAATCAGTAGCGAGGCCATTTGACTGAGGAATCAAAAGACAGACCCTCATCATATCCATCAGCCTCGTCTCCGTCCAAGTCCTTCGTCTGACCTCCGTGTCCAGAATCTTGACATCAAATAAGAACAGATATCAAAGGAATATCGGAAAACGACTACTTACAATGGAAGAAAAGCGAGTCGTTCGGACTGGCGTCACGAACAAGCCATTGCATTGCATCGATCTACATCAGGAAAGTAAACGACCTCATATGCGATGTGGGATGAGACTGATCGGAATTCCAATTACTTACCATGTTCTGCTTGGTAGGTAACTGACGAGGGTTGCGCGCGTCATCTGTGAGCGTTACGATGTCGTCCTGATTATATCCGTGGCCTAGAAGAATGGACAACGGAGTGTACAAACCGATTATAAGGGAAAAGAAAATAACGCACTGCTCAGGAAACGTTGGACATTATGCACATCGTTGATACATCCCTTTAACTCCGCCTTTTGTCCGATATAATTGATACCAATCTAGTTCACAAGCAGTTAGCCAATATTGTCCTCACAGACATCCGAGTTCGCAGCACGAAGACAACGGTAGTGGAAGACACTTACGCAAAGCGCCTTCTTCTTTCCCGTGCATTGCGAATATCTAAAGTTGTACTGATGCATAGCATTGTCGGCCCCTTGGTACTGCGGGCCGTAGTTTTGCACTTCGCTCGGAGGCATGTGTGGCGCAACGCCGCCTGCAATCAAAACGAGTGAATGACGAGCTTATGCGACCGACACGATTGAGTACGCACCATAGCTCGGACGAGAGTCATACCGAGGGACGGGAGGTGGGCCGTTCGGAGCCATGTAACTGCTCATGTAGATAGATCGGTAATATAGCGATCATAGCAGTGAATGCCCACTCACCCTCCGTCAGATCCACCATAACTACCAGGCGCAGAGCCTCTATATCCACTACAACATGTTCAAACCATCAGCATATCTTAAAATGAGCACGAAAATCGGTTCTGTGACTCGGGTTTGAATTTACCTAGGTGGACCAGGCGGCGGCACGTACGCAGGTGCATAACCATTACTCTGATGTCCAGGTGGCGGCCCAGGCGGGGCACGAAACTGATAATCGCCTGCTGGAGGTGGAGGACCCGGAGGCGGTGCGTATCCTCCACCAAATCCTCCTCTGTTATTTGTACAGGGATCGTTAGCATTTCCTTTGAGACTTGAAGCAACTTATTTACCCAAATCTACGCACGTAGCCAGAGTTAGTCAAGACAAGTCGAAAGTACAATGATGTAAAGGACTCACCCTGGAGGAGGAGAAGGGAACCCTGGCGGACCAGGAGGAGGCGCGTAACCACCTCCTGGCTGAGGAAAAGCGCGATGCTGATGGTGTTGTTGCTGGCCTGGATAATTATTCCACATTATTGCGATTTTCTCAGTATTTTACACGTGTCCTAGTGATACGGTGCTGATTGTGCTGCGCAGATGCTGGAGGTAGGAAACGAGTTGTATTTAAGCTACTGAGCCAGTGAGCGCCGAGGAGCTGTGTGCCGTGGCGATCGTCGCTCGAACCGAGGCCGCCGATCACTGCCGATCACAATTTGTGTACGCATATTATCTAACCGATCTCACTCGGGCTCATTCATTCAAAGAAATAAACCCAAGTTCTATTCAATAAACAAGGGAGTAAAAGTAATGCTTAAACTACTAAGTGGAATGAGGCTGCAGAAAAACACCTGGCAATCCTGTGATCTCTCCTCTAATACCTATCAACTCGCAATGTAAGTCACCATCTCGAATCCAAGTGGTGCTAATCCAGCCTGAGAATGCAGGCTACATAGGAACATCGCGCAGCTGCACAGTGGACGCAGCGTCCTGTTCGGCCCTTTCCATTTCTCTATCTCTTGCTGAGATGTCCTCGCGGAATATCTCCACGGCCTCTTTGAACCCTTCATCGCTCTGATCCTGGACAAGTTTGCAGGAGTTGTCGCAGCACTGTTCTGTAGGGTTGTTGGTGAAGGAGTAAGTCAGGTCATGGCTTAAGAGTTAGATGTCATCAGTCATCATTGAGTGTAAATACGTAAAACTACGAAAGGGACATACTTATTCCGACAAGCAGGGCTGTGCTCTGGACTTCGCAAGCGTCTATAGAAAAACACCTCCTTTAGCCTCTCGGCGAATGGTTTCGGGACGCAGGTCCATGGATGTGCCTTGCTGCTGATACAGTCCTTCCTTTCACAGTCTTGATCCTACAACGGCAAGTTGAAGTCACAGTTAATAACTTTGTAAGATGTCGCGCCTAAAATGTAGGAGCTGACCTTCCTTTCCACCTATGGAGCATCTGAAAGTTAGTCAATCGAGACGCTACAGGACAGAACCTGCTTACATGCTCAACTGCACCACATTTGTATATCGCAATCTGTCTATGGACAAACTTCAGCAAGTGTTCAGACCATTGGGGAGAGGGAGACAAGACTCACGAGTTATACCGACACATAATTGCAGTTGGAACAGAAGACAAAGAGCACCAGAGGGAATCATGCAGAGTTACTACATGAAAACATTGCGTCTCTAGAAGAAAAGCGGCCTCGACTCACGCAAAGTGGTGTTACATCCAGGTGGGTGAGCAAACTTGAACTGGAGTGTCATATTGCAGAATCATCCTGTACTCAAGTTGACGAGATTCGATTTTTGATTGACGAACGATCACAAGAGAACGTCTTGTCGGGACAGTTTCAGGGCTCAGAGGCACGAGAACTCGCAGAAATACTAGTCTTCGATAGTCAACCCAGTGTACAAGCATAGTGCACACAATATCAGAATTATTGGCTTGAGTGAACCTGATCTCCAAAAGCTTAGAATTATCGAGCTAACGCGAAAAAAAGGCGGCTGATCAATTTTATAGACAGGGTTTACCGTGAATACGACTGTGAGAATATTTCCTATTGTGGACTAAAAGCATCCAATTTCATCCCCCAGACTTTATCGCCTTCAACGAGCAACCTGAAGCACATCCTTCACATCTCTCTGGATCCCAGCGGGGACTATCTCGCTCCGTCGTCGTGACGAATACTTCGGAATTTCTATCGGACTTTGTTGGAGTGCTGTGACGAAGGTTGCACACTTTCCCGAGAAGGAGATTTTGCGTAAAAATTCGCACACCAGGCCAGGGAAACAAATCCACGGACCGCCAATTTTTTTCGCGCAGCAAGCACATCGCAAAACTATAACACGAGCAAAAAAATTCTGCAGAATCGATCTGCGTTGAAAATAACCCGAAAAGTAAAAAAAGTAGTAATACGGAAATGACAGACGGCCAGTCTACGACCTCAAGCACCGCTGAAGTAGAGGGTTATGTCCATTCGCCTCAACATCATCAGCAACATCCTCCACCGACGCCATCTTATCAACAAGAAGAAGAACAACGAGAAGATCATAGCGCCGACGGGAGCCATATTGACGATGATGTCCCGCCTCTGTCACAATTCTTCCCTAATTCAAACGACGTCAGCTCCGTAGCACATCATCACGGCGTCGCAGCCGGCGACAAATCAACTCGATGGTCAGCACGAGACGACGTCGTCCTCTGCGACGCTCTCATATCACAAAACGAAAAGGGACGGAGTCGCAACATTGCAGTGTTTTCGCTCGATGCTTGGGAGGAAGTCGCTGAGGCGCTCAAAGGCTCGGAGTTGATCTCCGGAGGTGCGGTGAAGACTGTCGCGCAGTGTAAAGCTCGGTGGCAGCGGGTGAGTGAGGCTTCTGTCATTTCTCTTGACAATACGCATGTTAAGCTGAACGTTGCTCGAATAGCTAAAGACCGAATTTCGTATTGTGAAGCATCTCCGATACCAACCCGGCTTCGGATGGGACGAAGCAACCCAGATGGTCACGGCATCTTCGGCAGCATGGGATGCATACGTAGCAGTATGTTACTGTACCTTCTTCGCATTCTCTCGTATTACTTACTCTCATGCATTAGACTCACCGCGATGCCCAACCATGGCGTAAGAAGAGCTTCCCATGTTACAGCCGCGTCGCCTACCTCATTGAGGACGATGAAGGGCACGATAAAGGCGATGCGAAGTTTAGACGCCGTTGGGAGGCTAACAACGGTCGACGTGCATCGTCTCCTGGAACACGCGCCGCTGTGCGGAAGGCATTCAAGGAAGCTCAAGCAAGGGCTCAATCCCAAGAGCAAGTGCAAGCTCAAAATGTTCAAAGAGGGCTCCCTGTCCAGAATGCTACCGTTGCTACTGTACAAATTCAGAATGATCGGCAAAATGCCATATCAGCAACATCTGCGGCGTCAACCCTGGCGCCAGCATCGGTTTCAGATATTGGCGGATCGACCAGTGTGTTTCCAATCGTAAGTTCAGAGCATAATGGTACCAAGTTCGTCAATCGGTTTGCTCCTGTTCCTGGAGGTCCGGTTACAACGACTGTCACGACCACAGCTCCCTCGGTAGCACCTGCTACCATCAACAATGCACTCCAGCAGGTAAGAACTTTCATCCTATGTCATCATGTCCTAGAAGAGTTCTCAAGTTCATTGTGTTCAATTTGACTGTACGTAGCTCCGAATTGCAAGCCAGCCTCAACTAAACGGGAAACGCCCACACTCGCCTGTGGGAGAACAGCACGTTTCGAAGCGCGCAAACACGCAAGCGAGTGCTAGTTCGTCTAACAGACCCATTGCACCAGCGCAAGCTCCTACTACACCCACTTACATCCAACACGCTGCTCCTCCCCCTCCTCAACACTCTTACGCACCCGGCACGATAATCTATACGACGCAGGCACCACCTCCCGGACACGTACAAGCCCCCATTCCCGTCCCTTCCAACGCCGGCTACGTCGCAATCCCTCCACCTTCGTCATCGTCCAGTACTCCGCAGCCCTATCCTCCAGCTACCGTACACGTGCATCAAATTCCCGTTCCCAGTCCAAATGCCCTACCCCCTACACACACGGGCCCCACCCGGCTAGCTGAAGCTGTCCAGACTCTCGAAGCTACGTACAGCGAAGACGGGTTTAGCGAAGCGCAGTTTATTAAAGCTGTACAGATCTTCGAGCGGAGGAGCGAGGCTGCCGATGCATACCTTGCGATTCGGAGTAGGCGCGCGAGGGTGCTGCTCTTGAGAGCTGAGCTGGAAGAGTTCGGTAAGAGCCATGGTAGGCAGTCTGAAGACCCAAACGGAGTTGCTGCTGCTGCGAGTGCGGGATCATAGCCCTAGTGCATAGTACTCAAGAAAATGTTTTCGTTTTCATTTTGCTCCGTCTGGGGTGAAGTTATTTCCTCTGGTCCAGGTTTATGCGTTTCATCTGCCTCGTTTGCAATGCCTGACCCCCAGTGTATCTTGTATAGGTATTAAATTATACTTCAATAAATGTTTATATTTCGTCCTTTTTTAGTCGCATTTTCATCAATATTAATCAGTATGTATAGGTCCATCCTTCTTACGACCCTATTTGTCTGCCTGTGTTTCGCTTGTGATGCTTTCGTATTCCGTGTTATCATGTATATGATATATTTTCATACGATACTCTTTCTCAAAATCGCATTTTGTGGCAATCTTACTCTCTGTGCGTTATGAGTACTTATAGTTTGCAATTTTTGACATTTTGTCCAATAGTAATTCGTACGGTAGCGGTCCATAACTAAATAGAACGGAGCAGAGGTAGAGGTGCTCATATTTGAAACTTCTGCAGACCAGTAGTAGAACAGGCAACCCTGACAAGAACCTGTAAAATAAAGTTTGTTATCTGAAATATTCGTCAGTAGAATAAACAAGAACAACAAAATTTCAATTAGATTTATCACTGTGAGAATATCTATCTTCGGTATGTCCTATATGGGGAAGCATTACTGCATTTTTAGTTAGGGTTTAAATTTCATAATGAGTCAACGTGGAAATCTTCATTCGTTCGCCTTTGATCGCCTCAAACAGCGGCAGACTGCACCCCAGTTCTAAATTGTTCTAATATCTTCAGCTGCCTAAGGGCATTTACTTCCGTATTGCGTATTGTCGTGTTTCGCTTTCATAAAGGGCAGAGGAATTTCCTGAGAAGGAGATTTGCACAGAGCCCAACATACACCGAGACGGAAAATCTACAATCGATCCGCACCGTACACAAATTCTGTGGAATCTGGAAAAGTAGAAGTTGAATATCGGAATTATGGCAGACGCTCGGTCGACGGCTTCAAGTGCTGAAGTCGAGGGCTACGTCCACCAGCAACAGCAGCAACAGCAGCAACAACAGCAACAACAACCAGAAGCAGTACTAGCGACTGAGTCACCACCGCAACAAGGACAAGAACAAGAACAACCTCAGCAGCAGCAGCAGCAGCAGTGGCAGCAATTCGACCAAACGCAACTCGCCGTTGACGGCGGTCATCCACCTCAACCGCTTCAATTCTATCCAACAGCCGACCAAGTCAGCGCAGTCGCATTCCACCACAATGCACCCGAGAACACCAAGGCAGTCCGATGGTCACTGCGCGACGACGTCCTCCTCTGCGACGCACTCGTCCGTCAGCACCAAATGGGGCGTAACCGCTTCAATGGCGTCTTTCAAAACGACGCTTGGGAGGAAGTTGCCGAGGCGATAAAGGGATGCGAGGTGGTGACTGGCGGCGCCCCGAAGAATCTTGCGCATTGTAAGGCGCGTTGGCAACGGGTTAGTGCTGTGTTGCCTCATTGTGCATATTATTAGTTACTGATTTTACTTGTGTTTTTAGCTGAAAGTTGAGTACCGGGTCGTGAAACACCTTCGTCATGAACCAGGATTCGCATGGGACGAGAACACACAGATGGTGGTAGCCTCCCCAGAGACATGGGATACGTATATCGAAGTACGTTCCTCTACCTGACTGATATTCATAGCATGCCTGATAAGAGCCGTCGTAAAGAATCATAAGGACGCCCAACCATGGCGCAAGAAGAAGTTCCCCTGCTACAGCCGATGTGCCTTCCTCATCGAGGACGAACGGGGGAACGACAAGGGCGACACCAAGTTCAAGAAGCGCTGGGAGGCCCGTTCGGGTTCCCATGCATCGTCTCCGAATAAACGTGCTACATCTCAAATCGGGACTCACGATCAGGACGGTATAGGAGAAATAGACCCTGCTTTGGCTTCAGTGTCGGCACCTGTGAATGTCGGTGCAACGACGGGAGTGTTCCCCGTTGTGAGATCGGGCCATCATGGTACCACGTTCGTTCATCGGTTTGCTCCTGAAGCTTCGAGTGCAACAACGACTGCAGCAACGGTTGCGCCCCCGCTCTCACCTGGTACGATCAGCAGTGCGATTCAGCAGGTAAATCACTCCCAACAATTAGTTTGTCTATTTTTTTTACTCATACAATTATGTGTAGTACCAAAGTCAACTAAACGGGAATGGTAAACGTGCATATCCGACTGAGGAAGAGCAGGATTCCATCTCGAAGCGCGCTAATACCGCAATAAGTGCACCTCCGCACCCTGTGGCGGCAGGCTATCCTCAGCCAGTATCTGCAGCATCTAACGCTGTTTACGCTGCTCTACCACCTCCGGCATCAGCACCCGCTCCATCTCCAGCACCCGCATCCACTACGATCACACCCGCACCTGGTCTACCTCCAAGTTCTTCGTCTCGCCTAACGGAAGCTATCGCAACTCTCGAATCCACGTACACTGAAGACGGGCTCAGCGAGCTACAATTTGTGAAGGCTATTCAGCTATTCCAGAAACGAAGTGACGCTCTGGAAGCTTATCTTGCCATCCACAGCCGGCGCGCGAGAGCAATGTATTTGAAGGCTGAGCTGGCTGACTTTAGTGCTGGCACGTCGTAGATGTACGTATTAGGAAAGGATCTGTCCTTGCTTTCTTTTCGATGGTTTAATTTACTTGAGTAAGCTCGTCTTATTTCTGGCCAAATAATTCTTCTGACATCGCTGCTTCTCGTTACAGTATTCTGTTCGCAGTATTATATTCTTCTCTGTATAATAATCCTCTTTGTCATATTCGTGCCTTAAGATTGCATTTTTCGTTGCTACGATATTTGAGTAACTTCCGACGTCGATTCATGAATTAATTCTACACTTCTCTGCGCCAAGCGAACTTCGTCTTTCCGCAATAGTATTGAATGATCTTTATTCTTCCGGTTGATTCGCTTCCTTGAATTTGCCTTCATGATAATCTATTCTTTCGGTGGGGCTGGTCCTAGGTGAGGAGCACTTCGCTTTCTTGTCGGTGCTCTGAGCAATGGAACTCATCATCTGCTTTTTTCTGCGACAAAATCCATGCTTAGACGGTTTCCTACTTGATCTCTGCTATTATTAAGTGGATGATAACATGCTTATTTCTGCATCACGACGTATTAATCACATACTCGTTCCTGTCTATAAACAATCTCGTGCAATGAGCGGCTGGCTACTCACAAAGATTCGAGGTGGCATAACTTCCGGTTCGAGGCTCGGAAAACGAGCCAATGCTCCTTATACATTCTGCCGTTTTGATCCACATTTTCGTTCTTCCATCCATGTCTCCACACGCGCGCCTTGCACAATTTTCTATCATTTTACCACTCGGCGCACGCTGGCTTCCGCCTTTCATACAATCGACTAATGTCCCCGCGCGAAAGATTGGGTCTCGTGAACAAACCTGCAGAGCCGGCCCGTTCGGATAGTCTGGAAATATCTTCGTTTTATGTTCAAGCAGAGCTTAACTTTCTCTCATACGCTCAAACAGCGCCACTTCTTCTAATTATGTCTTCTTCGAGTTTTGACGCCCAGTCCTCTCCACGTTCCTCCAGGCTATATCTGGGTATACTCATACATGGTCCTGCGTACAGGGAGAATCGAGTTTTCGATCAGTTAGATTCGATTCAATCTTACGATCTAACGCTTTCCCCCCCTTCATAACTTGCCAAACTCCCGCTTCCCACATACCTTTTTGTTCCGAATCTGATTCCCGCAAGCTCTTATAAAGGTACGGAGAAGCCTCTGAGGTCCACTTGACTCTCAGCTCCTGACGCCGAGTCCTAGTCCTCGACGCTCCATCTCTGTATTATCTCTCTCTCCTGAGCTTGTTCTAATATGGCTGGAGGAATCCAGACGACAACTGGGATAGCCACGAGTCGCCGCAGGGCCCTTGCTGGGAAATCTGGTTGGGTGAGATCCATTCACACTTATTCTGCCGTTGTCATTGCTGATTATATTGATTGCGTCATGACAAAAGGCTGGTCTTGTTCACAATCGACGCGTGTTTGCTATCACTGTGTTTGCGTCGCTTGGTGGACTGTATGTAACAATACTATCTTGGAGAGAAAAAAAAAACGGTTATGCTGATTGTTCACTTTGTTTAGTCTCTATGGTGTGTCATATCTATTCCTAGACTCTACCCGATTGCTGGCTCTGGCAATTAAATCTGTTGCTCGGTGTCAGGCTATAACCAGGTCAGTATTTATCGCATCAAATGTGCTCTGATTTCTAATTGTCATGTCTACTAGGGTGTTTTCTCGGGTGTCTTGGGGTACGCAGTCTGGACTTCGGTCTTAGCTCAACATCTGACACGACGAAATGGCTAGAATGTATACTTTCGAACAACGGATGGGCTCGGCCGTGTCTGATACGGGCAAGAAAGGCTGGCTTGTCGCTATCCTGGAGCTCGGTGCTTGGTTCGGAGTGCTCTGCACCGGATATCTCGCGGATAAGTTGTCTAGAAAGTATACGATCCTGGCTGGTAACGACCTTCCTTGCATACCATGAATAGTCAAGGAAGCTGATTGGGGTCTCTTCCGATAGCGGTTGTTGTTTTCTGCATCGGTGTTATTGTCCAGACTGCCGCTTTTCATGCCTCGTCGATTTATGGAGGTAAGTGGAAGATAAGAGGACTGGTAATGAAGATGATCTTCTCAACGAATACTTACAGGCCGGTTTGTGACCGGTCTTGGTGTCGGTTCTCTCAGTATGGCTGTTCCTCTCTATAAGTGAGTGAATCCTACTTATTCCCATGTTCACTTGGTTAAGGTATCTTGTAGCGCCGAACTGGCGCCTCCGGAAGTCCGTGGTTCCCTTGTTGCCCTTCAGCAGCTAGCCATCACCTTCGGAATTATGGTTTCTTTCTGGATCGACTATGGCACGAACTTTATTGGTGGTTCAGGACCTACGCAGCATGAGGCTGCATGGAGAATTCCGTTAGCGCTTCAGCTTGTGCCTGCAATAATTCTGGGTGCTGGTATTTTATTCATGCCCTACTCTCCAAGGTGAAAATGTGTTCTTCTCCAAATGGAACTGCAACTAATTTGTGAGGTTTGGTAAGATGGCTCGTCAACCAAGGTCGAGATGACGAAGCTTTAGCTGTCCTGAGTTCTGCGCGCAGACTCCCTCCAGACTCCGATCTAGTCCAGATCGAATATTTGTTCGCAGTTTTGAATATCATATCTTGAAGGCCTCTCTGACTCAGACCTAATAGGGAGATTAAGCTCAATATCTGTTCGAGAAAGAAACGTCTGAGATCAAGTTCCCTCAGTTCCAGGATGGCAGTCGAAAATCAAATTTCAAATTAGGAGTCCATGCATATATGAGCCTCCTCCAGACCAAGAGTAAGTGGGAGTGGCACGGCTCAATATGATAACGTTGTCTAAATCACCACTCTGCAGCTCTGTTTCTCCGTGTCGCCGTTGGTACTCTGTGGGTCACTTCCGATATTCAAATTAGAACCTCCCGTGACGCTAACGCGTCTCTGTAGGACTATGTTCTTCCAACAATGGACGGGAGTCAACGCAATCCTTTATTATGCACCGACCATCTTCCAAAACCTCGGTTTGACTGGCACTACAATCTCATTGCTGGCGACTGGTGTCGTCGGCATAGTGTAGGCATTCAGTTTGTCTTATTTTCGGAGCTTACTCCTGATTTATGAGATGAATACAGTATGTTCTTGGCAACAATACCGGCGGTCATCTGGGTCGACGACTGGGGCAGGAAGCCTGTTCTGTGAATATTCTTTGTTGCATACGGTTCGATCGTCGAGGGCGACTAATGCATACCTTGTTCATAGCGTCTCAGGTGCTTTCTTGATGGCAGCGTACGTTCTGGTCAGACTGGGTTCCTTTCTGGCTATTAACAGTCTCTGTCCCTTTTTAAGGTGCCATCTTATTATCGCTGTCCTGACAGGCTTATATGAGGACTCTTGGATTGAGTACGTCGGATGCGGAATTACGCCGTACATCTTCCTAACCATTTCACAGACATAGGGCTGCAGGGTGGGCCGCATGCGCACTCGTCTGGCTTTTCGCGATCGGTAAGCTACTATCTTAGATGGCGTTCCTTACTAAGTAAGCTGACTCTCCTCCGTAGGTTTCGGCTATAGCTGGGGTAGGAACCATTCTAAATTTGCTTCTCATCTTGGCGCCCTCTGATAGTGACGGAAAGGTCCATGTTCATGGATTCTGGCCGCCGAGATTTGGCCGTTAAGTGTCCGAGGAAAGGGAATCTCTATCGCAGCTTCATCAAACTGGGTAAGTATACGTTTTAACAAGCTGATGATTGTTTTAGATATTGATGCATTCTCGATATGCCCAGATGAACAATTTCATCGGTAAGTTCTGGTATCTGGAGATAAGTTGGGCTGATGATTCTGACAAACATGTGGTTTAGTCGGTCAGGTATGAATCACTTTCTCATTCGGACAGATCTGGAGCAAACAGAATCATTCTACTTATAGGTTACTCCATCGATGATGGCGCATCTTCGCTTCGGAACATTCATCTTCTTCGGCGTATGTATGTCTTCCGATCTCCGCATCAGTCCTAACATCTTCTTCCGCAGACTTTCTCGCTCATGGGAGGCCTTTTTGTGCTCTTCTTCGTGCGTCTTCTACTTTGACAACACCTCTCGCGGCCACTGACATGCTAGCGCAGGTTCCCGAAACGAAAGGTTTAACTCTGGAGGAAATGGACGAAGTCTTTGGCGACGAAACCGGAAGTTCTGTACAAGACCAAGAGCGCCTCTTGGCCATACACAAACGTATCGGTCTCGACACGTATGCCTCTGATGAAGCATCGGGGTCAGATGCCGACGCCAAATTGCGAACCAGTGACGAAAAATACGAAGTGTCACACCGCGTTTGACCGCGAGAGAGGTTGTTCACAGACCCCCTACTCTTTTTCTCTGGAACGATACGTGTATTCCAGTTGACATACCTATTTTTTGTAATGTCTGCAACATGCCTTCTCCAAGAATAAATGAAACGATATACGCGAACACGACAAGTATCAGAAGATCCAAGAAAACTCAATAACTAACAATGACCAGAGAGAATTGGTAAGGAAATAAGTGACAATAAGAGATTTGGTAATAGTCAAGATGCACTGGCGGGAACCGGCAAGAAATAGTAGGGTACTTTGAAAGCATTTCTAAGATCCGAAGAAAGTAAGAAGGAAAAGAAAAGTTTAATGGAGATAAAAGATGGATTGCGCAAGGACCTCTCGAAAGAATCACTGCCCATCGTGTTCTACACGCGCAGGTGCCGTAGCAACACCCGAGGCTTGCGGCACATGCATTTGAAGGACGGGTATAGGTCCAAGTACCGGTGCGAAAAAATGGCGCTGTACGTTAGTGCCAGGCGGAAGCATAGGACCGGGAATTAACCCGTATGTAGGTGGTACAACGGGCACCGGGAGAGTTGCATGCACCATCTGCCCATAATACAATTCCACGGGAAAGTGTGGTGCAACCATTAAAGGTGGTGGAACTCCGAGCGTAGGAGCACGGCCTTGAACAAGATGATCCAGCGCATGAATCTGTCCGCAGCGTTCACAAGGCGCTAACGCAGGCTGCTGGGCAGCTGCGTGTGCTCCGTCTGCACGGATTCGATCCAAAGTCATGTCTACCGCTTGCATTCGAGCAAGAATCTCTTGGGCCTGACACTGGTACTGCTGAGGTGCTTGTCCTTGTGTTGGTGTCTGCTGCTGCTGTCGCCCTTCAAATCGATGATGTGGTTGTATCTGCAGTGCTAGTTCAGGTCGATGGTCTTGCTCATGTCGAGCCTGTGCTTGTTGTCGTTGAGCCTCAAATTGCCGCCGCACGCGTTCCTGCCGCTCCGTAACTCGACGCCTAGCTTCTTCATTTCTCTGCAATGTTGTCTCCAGTTTCGCCGCAATTTCAGCTCTTCGCGCTTCTTGAGCCTCCCGAATGCGATCTCGCATAGCCCTCGGCAACAACTCACGTACAGGTATTTTTTGAGCCCCTCGATGAAGAACAGGGTGTAGGGCTCCTGGTGGTTGTGGCATAAGCACGGCTCCTCCTGGCCGAAGTTCAGCGACGCCGCCGACGCCGACGGGGGCGCCCGGCACTCCTTGGATGAGATTTCTTAGCTGATCGAGACGAGCCATGCGTTCCAAAGGTACTTGTCCTACTCGAGCATTGTTAGCAGCCGGCACAGCCTTTGGTAGTTCAACTTCTAACTGATTCTTGTCAATCTCCGGATTCGCATTCTCCACCTCCTTAATCGCTCTCTCACGGGCTGCAGCAACCTGCAAATGTTCGATATGATACACGAAGTAACGAAAATGAATAAATGGACCGACCTCCTGATTATGACGTTGCTCAACGGGATCCCACAGCTGACACTTCTGCTTTGAGGTACTAGATTGTCCATTCGTATTCGCCGGATGACGCTAGCATCAAGTTGTTAACAGAGTTGCAATCAGACTCCATTCAACTCACTTGGTCGAAGTGATCATAGCCTTTAATGATCTGGCGGCAGATATAACAAGATAATGTGCGACAATTCGGGCATGTCATCTTATTACACTGTCAGGGAAATTTCTCTTAGTGCCTGTTACGTGGGCACAATGGTACGCAACTTACGCCACTCTCCTTGATGAACGCCTTCTTGCATCTAGGACAATTTCGCATGAGAGCCTCAGCTGGAAAAGGATTAGTACTTCCCGTTCATACTGTTACCACCTACAACTCACTCATTGCCTCTTCGACTTTGTGGCGAGCATTCAAGCCTGTGTCTTCTTCCGCTTCTACAGGTAAGATGTCAGGACTGTCTAATTGACATGGAAGGCTGATCATTACCTTTGCAACTTTTAGGAAGGTGATCCTATGATTGCAAATAAGAAGATTTTTCTATAGTGCAAGATAGAGGCTTACTGCTTTCTTGCATGCTCGGCAGCTCACAGCCCCGCAATCCTCACGCTCACATCGAAAGAGCTTTTCGTCGGGGTTGTCTATAACGGCCTTGTATTCGCAAAACGGACATTCTTCAAGTCCATCAAGTTCGGCCGCTTCAATCTCCTTTGCTTGCTTGACACGTTCGTAAAGTTCAAGAAGCTTCGTAGGAAGAAATCGCTTCAACTCTGCATCGGTGAAGGCCAACTTGCAGCCACTTTGGTCCATGCATACTATATTCGGATTGTGCTGGCCAAGCTGATTCTCAGCGTACGATGTTATGCATCCCTTGCAGAACAAATGGGCATCAGGACATTGAACCATTTTGTCCTAGAAAGACGAAAAAATTGAGTTCAAACGTTTTCTAAAAGGGAATTTCGTACAAAGTTATATGTATCGAAACAGCAGCCGCACTCAATACCATCCTCACAAATTCCGTCGCTTTCGTCCTCTCCATTCGAAGGTGAATGATCTTTAGTCGCTTTATCCTTCAGAGTCTCGACGAGCCAAGTATGCTCACGCTCAAATTCAGCATCGTGAAATTTGCCTTTCCCAGATAACTTCGACGACGTCTTCTTAAGCGCGAAGGGGGGAGGATTCCACGTGAGCTGTTCTCTCAGTGCCAGATGCGTTGGAGTATACAAGCAGTTATTTGTGTGTAGGGTTTGTCGAATATGTGGCAAAGGAATGCGAGGAAAATCTGTCATCAACTGATTCTGTAGAGAATATCTCACTAGTTATAAAAAATTCCAGACAGGAAAAACTAACCAAGGCAATTTCTGCGTAATGATCTCCGCCTTCAAATGGCCGGTCCCTAGATCCATAATTCTTCAATGCAGCATTTCCAGTCTCGTCGACTGAGCCATCGTCTTCGCGTTTTCTCTTGCATTTGTTGCGCTCTATTCTGGGGTAAGGCTGTTCAAACAAACAGTGGAGGACTGCTGCAACCACATCCGTCCCATATGAGGGATAATACTGAAAGAGCAACGCGCGAGCATGATCAGGCTGTACATCGGGAATCACTTCCAGAACCTGAGACAAGTATAGATCCATAGACGCTTCTTTGACGACTTCCTCAGAGGCAGACGAACCCAGTCGAGTGGGGCTCGTATGATCACGCTGTATGTCCTGATCATTTGTCAGGTCGGTAAACGCCTTCTCCTTCCCTTTATCCCGGGCAGCGTCTAGTGGCGCCTTCGTGGTTTCTTCATCGTCGAAATGCTTAGGGGGATGACCCGTCAGATCAATGGTTTCTGTAGAAAAAATGTGCGCGATTTTCTGGAGCTTCGCAGGGCGATGCTCGTTGGGCTGCTCATCATCCTCGCTGTCCGTGACTTCAATGACCCCCTCAGGAAAGCTAGTCCTCCTTGTTCGTGGCTTAACGCGTCTTGAAGGTCCAGAGTTTGGCTGTTGAGACCATGAACGCGCTCGTTCCATCCCTATGTGCGCATCGAAGTTCCGCCACACTTCCGGACGACCAGCAATATTTGAACGACGAGGCAATGATGGTGGATGTTACTGGCAGAACCACAAAGAAGATGCGCGCCAAACCTAGGTCCTTAAGGCTGAAATGTGGCTGTGCTGGCTCGCGTCTCGCTCCTGCCTTTTCCGGACCTCTCGCCTGCGAGTCGTCGAAGTTCCGCCATAACGTAGAACACAGGTTTTATCAATCCAAAGGTTTGCACTTATTTATTCTGACTCGTGAATAGTGATGGTAGCTCTCAAGACATCGCGATACAATACAGGCGTTGAGCATAGCATTCAAATTTATTAGAGCAAACCCTAGGAAGAGACGTGACAAACTATTACAAAGTGGGGAAGACAGTTGGTAGAGTCTAGTAAGCAATTCATTCTTTCTCAGATTTCTCGCTCTTGAATGGGACATGGCCGTGCTCTTCGATACTCTCCTTGTCAGTAATCGCGTTTAGCGCGTCTTCTTCCGCGTCGAGCTTCCGGAACGTGAGCCAAAAACCTATACCGGCGACGAAAGCGAACACAGCCATCGAGCCATAATTCCAGATCAGCAAAGGATCAGAAGAGAGAGCTATGGAAAAAACACAAATCAGTGATCAATGCTCTGATCAACGGAGATACGCGAGTTCTACGTACAGACGAAAGCCTGCCCTATCGCACTCGAGATGGCACTCGTAAACAGGTAAATGCCCATAACAACACTCCTCATGTTCTTCGGCGCCTTCGTATACGCATACTCTAATCCAGTAATACTTGCAAATATTTCTGACAGTCCAATAAGGACGTACGGCCCGGTCTGGATCCATACATTCAACGGGCTCACCAAGCGGTTGCCCTCCGCATCTTCGCAAGTGGCCGCTTGATATCCGCATGGGTTCGTCTTGTACAAATAGTGCTGCAGTACGGCTGCCCAGATCATCGCAACTGTGCACGTGAAGAAGCCGGCGGTGATTCTCTTAATAGGTGTGAACCGAATCTTGTATCGGCGGAGGGCGGGATAGAGGAACAAGTCGCAGATAGGAATGAAGATGATGAGCGACAATGGATTCAGGTTACTCAGAATGTCATTCGGAAGACCGTGGGTCTCCATTGTCGCCGCCTGAGAGGTCAGATTGCCGCCGATCTGGTTGTATGAGAGCCCTGTACAAGACCGCGAACAACTTCATGTCGTTTCACGGAGAGTGAGGTGAAAGCGACCTACAATACACAGGGTACCAGACAAATACCGCGCATGCTTTGACACCTCTTCGAACCTCATCGACCCACTTATCGTCCCACGTCATCCACGCGGGTTTACCCTCTTCGTGGTAATTTTGCAGGAATTTGCTTGGTTTTGCACGCTCCCAAAAGTCTGCGGCCTTCTGTTTATGCACAACGGAGATAGGATTCCATGACCAGGTTCCATGTGCAGCCGTACGGTAGACTCGTATGGCAGCAGCAAGGACGGAGCCCTGAGGCGGGGATCGGACGTACATGTTTCGACCAGCGTACAGAACGAGAGGAGCCGTCAGGAAGACTACTGTCGGGAGAAGATAGGCAAGCCAGAAGCCGACATACTGAAATGAATCATATTCTAGCAATTTCCTCGAAGGAGCAAGAGAAAAGATACCTTTTCAGAGTAGGTCATGCCTATTTGACCAACCAGAGCGCCGATGTTAATGAACAAATAGAAGAACTGACGGGGATTTGAGATAAATTCCTGCCCAATACTCAGAAAGCTTACCATATAGATACGGGTCGTCGTGAGCGCTGGATCTATAATGATGCGTTCGCCACTCGTTGTAGTCTGGACATGGATTTTTCCCGTGTACTGTTCTGCTATGAGCGGAGAAATATTGCTCTTGAAACCTCCAGTACCAGCGCCCATGATGATCACAGCCAATGAAAAGCACGCCATAGCACCATCAGGATTCTCCAAAACTTTAGGAATGGCAGAGATGATCAGGAGTGTATGTCCAACGAGAGCCACAGCAATGGCATAGGAAATCGTCTTGAATCGTCCCCAGTAAGTATCTGCAAAATAGCCTCCGATTAGAGGAGTAACATAGGCCCAGAAACTGTTGAATAGGGTTATAGCGGTAGCTGCGCGCTGGCCTTTTCCGAGTGCACCGCCTTTCAAACAGTGATGTTATCAATGTACGAACATGACGTATTGGAAGCGCGACGTACTTTGTCCGTCTTTACCACCCGCACCCGTCCTCGAGCCAGGAGGCATTGGTTGCTGGATGAAGTTCGTGAAGACAACAATCGAGCCTTTAATCACGATATAGATAAGCACGAAGTCGACATACGCAAGAAAATCTGTAGGCATACCATAATACGAAAAGCGTTCGGCCAGTTCCACATATGCTATCAAGTATGCACGGAACGGCAATTTATCTGGGATACGCCGTAGAGTGACCAGGTCACCGTCTGTCGGAACCTCATGTTCACCATGTGTGTGTGTGAGCGATGGCGGATGCACTGATTCCGAGGAGGATTGCTTCTTCTCACTGGCTACCTCGGCGCGGGCCAATTCAGCCAGACCCCCGAAGACTGCATCATCGGCTTGTTTGGTGACCATGTTGCTTGAGTAGTTTCTGCGTCGAAAATAGCGCAGATGGCACTAACAGGTCTTTCGAGTGAAGAGTCGTCCCAGACGACTAGAGTTTATGGCCAGGAGCTTTTAATGGTGATTCCCCGCCAAAAGCGCCATAGGGCTGCTAAAAGAACCATATGGAAGCTGAATTCAAGCGGATGGCGACCGCACGATTGCACACGGTCGAGCTTGATAACATGGACCTCAAATTCAGTTGAAAAGTCTTGGTCTGCAGAAAATGGACTCAGAAAAGGCTTGAGGCCTTGGAAGTGAAAATATTCCGAACAGAACTTCCATATTTGGACGCTCAACCTCAGGCAGATTTTTCGTGACTTTCTACGTGCTTATACCAAGTCGTAGTCGTCGTGCAAATTGACCTAAATTGACGTGCTCTTTGGTTCATGTTGTGCCTTGAGAATGATCTGGGATAAACCCCTGAATTGGAAAGTGGAAAAGAAGACGCAATACACATTATATCTTCCCTATCAACATTCAGTCATACTCTACGAAACAATGCAAACAAATAGATTATTCTCTACCAGTGTATCATATCAATTGCTGCGTAGTTTCTCGATTTCCCGAACCAGCTTCGTTTTGAGACTTTTCAGCTCCTCAACTGCCGCACCAATCTCATCCTCTAATGCCTTGGTCTTTGGCGTCTTCGCCTTTATCGACCGGATAGCATCTCCTTGAGCAGCAATTTTGGTCTCAAGCTCAATGATCTCGGGCGTCTTTGGGCCTACGCACTCGGTCTCCTTCTTTGCTGCTACCTTTGCTGCTGCCGCTGCCTTCCGCTTCGATAGAGCCGGCGCCGGCGCCGCCTCAGAGGGTAGTGGCTCTGTTCCTGTTGCATCTTTTTTCGTCCCAGCAAACCGGGCTCGCCAAGTCTCTGCCATTTCCTCTTTTATCGGTTTGAACAAATGGACAGGTTTTCCGAGCGTGTGACCAGGTAATATGTCAATGCCAAGAACTTCGGGAACAGTCCGTTCTGGTGCGTTAAGTTGTGCCAAGAGTGATGTAGCCGTGGACGGCATGAAAGGCTCGACGAGTACCGAGAGCACGTAGATAAGGTTGACTGCACGGGTTAAGACTTGTGCACAGCGTGATGGATTCGAATCCTTCAGGGCTGTACTGAGTCCAGAGGATTGAAGATAAGCATTCCCCCGAGAAGATACTTGCATGACGATGTGGAGACCAAGTCTGAGCTTGACAGCCTCCAAGGCGTCAATATATTGCTGCAGTAAGCTGTTTACGTCTGCGATAAAGTCCGCGTCATGTTCGTCATTGGACGATAGCGGGCCTTCCACGTCGCCGCCATCCGGAAGTACTCCGTCGTAGTTCTTCGCCACGAAGGTCAACACTCGATTGACGAAGTTGCCGAAGCTTGACAGGCTACGTTTGAGCATGATGAGATAAAAGATAATAATTTGAGTCTTACTTCTTCAGCAGAATATTATTGTTGGCAGAGATCTACATGCAAAAAGTACGAGATATTCATTTTTTGTAACGGATAGAACGGATTTAATTTACTTACACATTCTGCCCACGAGAACATGGAGTCTTGAGTTTCTGGTCGTGAAGACAAGAGATAGTATCGCCAGACAGCCACTGGGATCCCAGTTTCTTTGGCCGCCGGTCCGAAGACACCACGGTTGTGGCTTTTGGAGAATTTCCCGCCCTCATAATTGAGATACTCTGGGCAATAAGGTTGGCAAAACGGAGAAATAGTTGTTTATCAGGGCATAAAATTTACCTGTGGTTGAAAGATGATGCAGCATGGTCCAGTTCCGGCCATCTCCTAGCTGAACTGATGGAAAGAATATCGTGTGGAAGTATACATTATCCTTCCCCATGAATTGGTATAACTTGACGTTTTCAGGATTGAACCACCATCTTTTCCACTCAGCGGTATAGTTTGCAGTTATGCTTGGGTATCCAATTGGCGCATCGAACTACCGCAATGAAATACGTCACAGGGGAAAACATTGATGATTCTATTCTTCTTACCCAAACATCTGAAATGGGATGCGGTTAGCGACTTCAGCATGCTACTATACACTATCAGGCACTTACACAAAACTTTTCCCAACATCTCCTGATTATCCTCCCCTTCTATGTTAGGAACGGGGACACCCCAAGTGAGGTCCCGAGTCACGGGGCTTGGTCGCAATCCTGCTTTCAATCGTGCATCAACTAGCACGCCATCATTATTGATGACAGCATTAGGTGACCAGTTGCCGGCCTTCCAGGAGCGCTTTATCCACTCCTCGGTGCGCGTTTGTATGGTATCCAGTCGTACATACATATGAGCAGATTCCCGTTGTGTAATCTTGTGTTCCTTGTGTACCAAACAGCGTGGATTGATGAGCTCAACAGCGTCCAGTGTACGACCACAGACGTCGCATTGATCGCCCCGGGCATCCTAGGGATCATGAGAATATGTATGATTGCGCGATAGTCATCAGATCCTTACATCAGACCCACAATGTGGACAGGTGCCCTCGACAAATCGGTCCGCGAGGAATCTGGAGGAAATGTCGGTCGAATGGAGCGGCTAAGAATCATATAATCACAGACTTTTGACACCCTTCACAGTAAGTCTGCTCCTTTGCCTGTTTTTGAAGATAACCATTCTTACTCAGGTTTATATAGATCTCTTGACAGATCCTGTAAAACCAGGGTAAGCCGTCTAGCGAGCATTCAGTAAGTGCAACGTGAAGATGATTCACTCTGTATGACGTGGTGTTGAGGTCCTCCCAAAATGATCAAATCTTCGAATAAAATTTCAGAAAAACAATCGCAGAAAGAAAAGAAAAGACTCACGCGATCTGAAACCAATCGTACGTCGCTCGATGCAGTAGATAGTACTTGTCGCAAAGCTGTTGAGGCGTGATACCCTCTTTCAGTGCTTGAGTTTCAGTCGCCGTCCCGTACTCATCTGTGCCGCACACATATAGGGTACGTCGATTGCGCGTGCCTGTTCGAAGAATCAGACTCGAGTCGGCCGGCGATCCTCAACGCAATGACGCACGATTATATCTGCAAGTTTTCCTTGAATGAACGATAAGGTGGAAGAGACTCGTAATACGAACCTCGCAAAAACATCGGCACTCAACGTACTCCCGATGATGTTGCCTTCAAGAGGCGGATCTATGAGAAACCCCGCCACACGCATTACATTGATCACCCACCAAGATGAGGGACATTATTACAGTATGGTAGCGCGGATGTTATGAGGACGTTCCTTTCTCCTTCCTTCGGAAGTCTGTGAAGATCGGGATCAGTAACATCGAGCTTGCACAGTTGATGAGTGCATGTACATTGTTTGACCCCTGGGTGCGACTTCGCGCAAAATGCCTTCAGCAGATCTTATCTTCTGCGACATGCTTCTCGCTCTAAGCACTGACGATAGCTCAATGGAACGCGTCAATTGCGACAGATACTCTTCCTGGTTCAGAAGTCAGGAGTAGGAGTACCTGGTTGTATGCGATCTAGAAATTTTGTAGTTCCCACAGACAGATCTCTCTAAGCACGTTGACGTGGAATCCCCACAGAAATACTGGTATATTTGTTACGCGCAACACAGACAACAAAGAAGATAAGATCGAGGCCAGAACAGAGAGAGAGTGGACGTTGAAGGTGAAGGTGTTATCAAGAATGTCGTGAGCGTATGACTCGTCAAGCTGGATTACATAAGCAATGATACAAGATCAAAAAAATACAAACAACACAAAATCGTCGGAAGCAAATAAAAGTCCTTGGTATAGTAATACAAGAAATAAATCAATGCTCAAAGCGAAAAATAAGTTACGTCGTTAGTCATTATTGGTCATAATCACCGTCTCCCGAAACTAATTTTCCTTGGGCGCACGTTGCTTATTCCGCCTGTACTGTCCTGTTCGAGATATGCCAGCGATCCTCCAGCGATGCCAGCACCGGGAGCATACGTCTTCTTGGGATCAGATGAAGTGAATGCGTTTCCTACAACAGGCATACTGAGGCGCCGTATCCATCCTTTCGGCTTCTCCTTCTGTACGCGCGGCTGTGCAACGATCTGGACATGGGGGTTTGGGTTGCTATACTGCGACGCAGAGCACACCTGACAGCCACAATACGGTGCATGGTCGGGCCTTGATGGAGGATTCGAGGTAGAGGATGATGAGGAAGGAGAAGTGGATATAGCCAGAGGTTCTCCATAGTGCGATACAGGTCTAGTTAAAGGCTCGCCGGCACCACTATGTGACGGAACAAGGTTGACCATGCTGTAGCTATGCTGTGGGTGTCCTCTCACAATAGCACCACTAGATTTTGCAGGTGATACCGCGTTGAGCGTATGGATCCTCTCTCGTTCGCGCTCAAGTGCCTTGGTCTGCATCTCAATATCACGTTCGCGAGCTCGTAATGCCTGGGCTTGTTCCCGTCGTTCTAGATCCTCTAGCTCTTCGATACGCCGCCTGCGTCGCATAATATCAATCTCTGAAGCCGTGGGGCCCGGCTGTGCAGTTGCCTCATCGTTTTCATTCAATTGCTGAGTAGAGCCGGTGCTATTGTCTCTGCCATTATTCGGGCCACTAACCTGGCGAGGGCGATCGAAAGTAGGAGAAACTTGACCAGTATCCCGAGGTGAAAGCGGCGCGGAATTGATTCCTGTAGGTGGTACATAACGGCTAGCAAGGTCAGCCACCTTGTTTGGGACCCGAGGTATATCTCGTTCTCGCGGCGGAGCCGGTGAAGAAACATCCTACAGAGAACGACGATCAGTCGGGTGCAGATGAGTTACTGCTAAAAACCTACACCACGGCCCCATTTGTCTCTCATCGAGGCAACAATGCTGCCTCTACTCGCGACGGACTCGGTTCTTTCAATTGTTCCTGACAACTTGCGTTGCTGCATGCCGACCTCGTTCATGACAGGCGACCCACTGTCTCGCCTACGGTTCTCAGGGGATTGCGGACGATCCATAAGTTTTGTAGCGGTGATCGCTTGCTTACTAAAATTCTCGCCATTTGTACTTGGAAACGCAACTGGAGAGGAAGAGTGATTCTGGCTGGCAGAGTGTGAGCGCTCACTTTCGTTTGTTCTCGTAGAATTGGTTTGCTCCGAAGGCGTGGTATCTTTCGTCAAGGCCCTTGCCTCAGTGTTCTGCTGAATTTGCCTATCATCGGGTTCGCTTGCACCTCTTGATTTGTCTACAGCAGACTTATCTTCTCCACCCTGAGATGATCTTTGCTCCGCCGCCGATTGCGCAAGGGGCGAAGATGGAAGCTGCGTCATCGCCGGAAGAGGAAAATGAGTAGGAGGTACAGGGAATGACGACAGCGACTCGATTGACCGGACCGAATCAGTATTCAACCTTTCGAATGTCGCAGGAAAGAAAGAGGTTGGTGGTGGGCCACCGGATTGTAAACGATTTGGAAGAGATGGAGGGGCTGATGGAGGGCTCTGAATGGACGGATAAGACGTAGTAGAAGTCGGTGGCATCGAAGTACCTAAGCTAGCCGCTGATGAATATGCTGGAGCGGTCGAGCGTTGCCCAGAAGACTCAGTTTCTATAGATCCCGAGACGGCTTTCGCGACTCGAACTCCCATCTCGTCAACTGCACCGTTTGCATCCTTTCCGCCAGGTGTGTGGTTTGCATCCATACTATTCTTATCATCGTGATCTCCGCTCCCGTTCGGTACGTCTAGCATCCACCCGCCCTCAAGGTATGCTCTGCATTCCCCAATGCGGCCAATCACAGGAGCAAACTTTCGTACACAGTCACAGGCACGAGCCCATTCTGCATCCGCAGTATGGGATATGCTGGAAGCTACATTATAGAGAATAGCATTGTGCCTCTGAGTCACAAATAAAGTGTGGTTACTGTCAACAAGGTTTCAATACTAAACAGCGGTTTTATTGGTAGAGAAGATAAATAGCTCACTATCTCTCCTGCGACATTTCAGGACCGACTGCACTCAGCAAGTTCACGTATCGAGTGTGCTCTTCGCCCGCGTCTCGGTCTTTCTTCTTTGCTTTCTTTTCGTAGACAAGACCTGTGAATAAAATAAAATAAAATAAAAATAAAAATAAAAATAATCAGTTTCACGGTTGAGCACCACAAGTCAAGAATAGGACCGACCTGCCTGCTTGATCTTTGTGTTTGCTGCACTAATCTTTTCATCATGATTCCTCTCTTCTTTCTGTGAAGTCAACAAATGAGCAACACGGGATCCAATATGGGAATACCATATGCCATACTGCAAGCTTCTTGAACCACTTCTTAAGGTCACTGCTCACTCCTTCGCATTCCTTGTCTATAATCTTGACAAACTTGGCATCAATCTCTGCCAGGGATTCCAATAGACTCGCCACGGCACTCAGTGCATTTCCTAGATATTCAGAGATACAAGTTCAACATACGAATCGCTTTCGTGGACGAGACATAGTTACCGGCAAGCTCATTTACACCCTTTAATCCAACAGCATCTTTCAAGGTGCGCGAGAGTTTCTTCTGAACGAGAGCTTGAGCTTCGGCTGCCTGGCAATAGTCGTTGAACGCGTTCACGATGCTCTCAAGTGCCTTGCACGACTTATGTATGTCGGTGCGCTCAATAAGCGGCACATTCGCCGCCATATCGTTGAAAGTCGTAACGATTATCTTGAAAGCGTTACAGTTTGAAGCTGGATATGGTGCAAGCGTGCCAACGGTCACGGTTGTGAACGCCAGTGACCGAAGACAACTGGGAGAAGCTGAACATAGGGGCGCGTCGATTAGACTTAAGAACATGATCGACGCTCGGTAATAGCCGCTTTTGGCTAACTTGAAACTTTGTGCTTCCGACGGTCACTCACTGAACAAATCGCTAGGTCTTTTGGGTATAGTGAGATGAAACGGTCGTCATCTATTCTGGCCCCCTGAACCTGTAGAAGACATGGGACTAGCTCCTTGTAAGCCGACATCACCGGCGCAATGGAATAGCCTCCATCAACACATGTGCGTGATGGTGTAGAATCCCGACTCTGACGGTCGTTGTACAGTATAATCGAGTCACTCCAAACTGCTAGTTGAGAGTCCACCAGAACCACCGTCCTCGATACTAGGGCTCTCGCCACTCCGTTTTGGCTCTTCGCTGACATGGGCCCAGAAAATCTACTTGGTTCGTCATGGTATGTACGCTTCATTCAATAGGGTTTGATTTACAATGGGCTTGAACAGGAGAGTCTTGTATGGTCTTTAGACGTCTGGTAAAATTTCCTGTATTTTCAGGAAGATACAAACTGTGTTGAACAAATGGGGAGAATCTGTCGGGGAATCCCAAGGACGACCCTCTTTCGCCTCTTGGAATAGTAAGCCGTACCGTACTGTCTTAAAAATATCATGTCCCACAGCACTAAAACTTGCCAAGGAGCAAGCGGACGAAATGGCTGCGCATTTTCAGGTATTACCAGAGCCAGATCGGCCGACTGCAATTTTCTGCTCACCAACGTGTAAGTTTGCTTGTTCTATCGGCATCCTTATCTCAACCACCTTACAATTGATTTCGCTGCCGTTGATTTTGGACATAATAGATAGATGCCTACAGACAGCGATGCCGATATCTTCGATCCTCGGAGCTCCTATCTTTATTGTACATAGTGACTGTGCATTCCGTTGCCGATGAAGTCAAATAGTCATGGGTAAAATGCTCCACAGACTTAGGTGAATGGCTTAAGCCGTTTCCCAATGATGAACAGTATCCATCCGCGACCAAATACGGGCGAAAAGCTACGAAGACTATTTCCATGCATTTCAACCGAATGAATGAGTACGCACATTCCATCGGAGTTTGGCGAGAGTCTCGATGAGCTCTTTTCTCGTCAGGCCGTATACATATCAGCTCTCTCAGAGAGGCTTTCTAGAAAGCAAGAGATGGGAACGACAAGATATCGAAAGATTCTTCTCGTCGGTCATGTTATCCCTCTTCTTGCACTCATCGCTGTACTTCTGGACGATAGCACACTATCGTTTCGCATGGGTTGCGCCACGCTCAGTATTCTTTGCCATGACGAACAGGAGGGGAATATACAGGGCTGCGAAGGAATGGAGAAGTGCTCAGAGGGGGTAGACGGTCTCGTTGTCAATTCAACTTCGAAATTGCAGGAAAAATGGAAGCCCGTACTTTTGGCTTCTCACAGCCATTTGAAGAGCAGGGTGGTTAAGGATTGCGGCCTCGAAGACGTGTGACCGATAAAAAGTTAAATCTCGTTGTTTGTAGATGCTACGCAATGTATGTTACGGCTATGGCCCAGGTCCTCGTTACCTATTGTATGCTAATCGCGTGCGATACTCTGAAAGAAGGCCTTATCGTTTCTTCAAAGACTGTACAGTTTGAATCGGATAGTGATGGAATTCCTATGTGAACAGCATCCGCCGGTTCGCATCCGCGAAGTTGATGACCTGGGTCAACACAGACCTAAGGAGGCTTTCAAGACTGTCTCGTTGCCGATATTTGTTCCGATGGACCGAAATGATCGCAGAACCTGGAATCCGGTAACCACAGTAAATTTTAGCCTGAAAGCAGCTAAGAAAGAGTTTTCTATCCGACTGGAATTCCCCAACTCACATTCCCGGGTTATCGGAATGGTCGAATTCTGCAACACGCATTGATATTAGCGAAGGAGAATGGAACTGCCTCGAGGCAAATGGACATATGTATTTACAATACTATTCCGGGAAGGTTGCTGAAAATTATGCGAGTAACGTTGAGATACAATGACAAGCGATATTCTTGGGACATCTGATTTTGTTGTTACCATATCAGAGCAAGAGACTCGAGCATTTGTAACATTAGTTATACATAGTACCACACGGGCGATGAAACAATCTAAGAGCCAGATAATCAGGTTTCCAACGTGCGAGCTGCTTGAGAAAGCGTCGATAGAACTACTTCCGACTCCATTGCGAAGATTGAGCCTAGGACCAGTGATGCCGCTTTGAAACGAGCAGAGATGTTGTTGTCAAAAAGAACAAGAAAATGATGACAATAACAAAAAGGGAAGTCCCGTCGAAAGTCGAAAGGCGATATCATCATGTCACGCGTGCGGGATTTCCCGCCCCTTCGCGTCCCCAGCCACCGACTTTCTTGTCCCTCGACCCTCATCCCGCCCGTCGCCGCCAGCATTCATCGCGGTCAACAGTACGGTGCTGAGCGCCGGTATGGACGTCGACAAGTTCGACCAATCCTTAGCGAAAGGAGAGACGCGATTTAACGCAGAAGCCGGACCCTCGTCACAACCCGAATTGCCAGTGGTCTTTCTTCCGCCTCCAGGTGCGTCTCGTCCAACGATGTCACATATTATTTCTTCTAACAAGCACGCCGTTTTCTTACTTCGCAAGGTCCACCAAGGAGGAAGGGGCCCGTTGATGGCACTCAAGATCTCATCTCGCGTTTTCAACTACTACATACTTACGATAAATACGTGCGACCATATGTGCACACTAGTGGGGTTGGCGAAGGTTCATCAGCCTCAGCCAATTCAAATGGACGTTTTCAGTCTCCGAGTCATGCGCAGTCCGTATCGATACCAGGGGTCGTCGATAAAGGGAAGGGACGAGAAGTGCCTTTGCCGGCCTCGGCGATTTCAATGGGTACTCCTACTCCAGGTGCCGATGGTGGCGACGGTGATGACGGAGAAGACGAGGGTACAAAAGGTGATAAGAAGCAGAAAAATAGCTACAGACATTTGATAAGGGGCATCCCAGGTGTGCATTGCTGCATGCTTCTCGACAATTGACTTGTTGACAGAGACGTTTCGTTTTTTAGGTAAACATTCAATGAAGAAGGATGATCACTTGCAGTCTATTATGCTCGTTCCGCCGAAGCAACACATGCAAATATCAAAATTTGACCAAAGGACACAACGAGAAGCATTTACAGTTAGCCTAGAAGGACTTAAAGGGGTACGCGTCATTTTTTCTCCAAGTTCCCTTGCCCTGACGATCTATGTAAGTGGAACATCAATACTCTCGTGGCGGAGTCTCCTCAAGCGCGTGAAGACCGGAAGAAGAGGGTTCGTTACGCACGGATATTTTTGTGTCGTTTTGGAACTGACCGTGTCAGCAGAAGGAGCTTAAAAAACTTGCAAAAGCACAAGCTCAGGCAGCCCAGGCTGGTGTTCCTCTTCCGGGCGCCTTGCCGATGACTGGTGCTTCTATAGCTCCAACTCCAGGTGCTCGTCATGCTCAAACCCCCACATCTGCAGGTGTTGCGGGCGTAGGGACTCCGCGGCCTCAAGGACCTGGGCCGGGTCCTCCAGCATACACAACGGCACCTAGCTCGGTGGCAGGAACTGGACCGCCGCGATCGGCAACTCCGACTCCCCGGCCCGGAAGTCATGCGAAGAAAAGAGAATTGGAGGTTGATGGTTTGCCAAATGGCAATGTTAATGCAAAGCGTCCCCCGCCAGGTAGCGCTGGCTCCGCTGGAGTACCAAGACCGTCTAAACGACCCCGCACGGTAAGACATGTACCATTTACCTGTTATACACCGAAAGGTACTCACTGTGAGATCTAGGATGGAACTATGGGTTTGCCTCCGATTCCTCAACAACAGCCTACACCCCAAGGAGTTTGACGCGGACCAGTTTGATCGACTGTGTAGCTCATATTCTATCGTTAATTCCTCCTTTGCATTTCCGACTCCTACCTTTTGATTGTGGCCATATCTCTCGCCGTCATTGCGATGTTGCTGATCTCCGTTTCGTGTTCGTCTTGAATTGTATATTCTGCCTTATGCTACCTTCGCCCCCGAATACCTCTCTGGACATCACGTCCCGCCACTCCATTCCTGTATTTCCAACCATCTCTTGCCATCGTCATTTGTCTCGCACCATCCATCATATACATGGTCACCTCAACTCAACGAGATATGACGGATGCCAATTATCTCTTATTAGACGCGACAAGTTCTACCTAAGAAAACAATGTACTGTATATACATGTTCAGCTCTCTAGCAAATTCAGAATTTGCTTGTTGTCCAATTCTATCTGATTTGGCACTCAAAAAAATTTTTTTGTCGCTACAATTTTTTCAAGGAAAAAAGTTATAGCTACAGGGAAGATCGGAGGTTTGATGCAGGATACTCACGAGCGAGAAAGGAGTCTTAAGTAACACGTGCTTGATCGACGTGCCGCCATTCTTTCGTCAGCTAGGCTTGCATCGTCAGCAGGAGCCGACAACCATCATGGCGCTCAGACACGACTCGTTCTCAAGTCGTGCTTCCATGAAGCTCCACAAGTTACGGAGGTGCGAGCTGTAAAAGTTGGTAGAAGAGGACTTTGTTTTTCTAACGAACACAATCGAAATTATACTGTAGTTTACTGTCGCCAGAGCATGACGAAAGCGCAGGATCGGTGCGCCCAGAGTTTACGGTCAGGGATTGCCTCTAGAGTTGTTTTGATCACGTTTGGACGCGTCATCTCATTTGGGTTTTGTAGTTTCGGGCAGTGGTCATTGGTCTTGCGATAGGTTGTTTGCTATGTTTTACCAACCTGTACTTTGGTTTACAAACGGGATGGATAAGCATGTGAGCAATCTTTTAATCGTCATTTTGGTCTCTTGTGAAGGTTATGAGGTGCTTATTTTTCGCGAATAGGATGTCTCTTCAGTCAGCCTTAGTTGGATATTTAATATCGCTCTTGCTCCCGAAGCCTATTTCGCCACAAGAGAACGTCGTTTTACAAACCACGGCGACGGCTACCGGGACCGTGTGTACATTCAGCGCCCAAAGTCCTTTTGGTGTCTAAATATATTGTTGTAGATGCCGTTAGCTGCAGGGTTTGTCGGAATCATACCTGCATTATCCGTGCTCGATCCTGAAAAAGATGGTTCGTCACCCATCATGTTGACATGGTCGAAAGCAATATTATGGTCGTGTGCTGTCGCGTTCTTCGGGGTCTTTCTTTCTCCCCCTCTTCGAAAGCAAGTCGTAAGTATGGCCAAAAAATTCCCTCTTGTTCGATTAGTAAAATTGTTCGATAGATCATTGAAGAACAATTGGCCTTCCCCTCTGGAACAGCCACAGCGCAACTCATTTCCGTCCTTCACGATATCCCTCCACCAGGGACAACTAGGGCCGACGATTCGTTGCACCACAGAAGGGGCTATACGGCAATTCGATCGGAAGATGAGTCTCGCGTCGATGAAGTCGTGATTGAAAGCGCCGAGGATGAACCCAGCCAAGAGGAGCGAGAAGTCGTCCGAAAGGAAGGTTGGATAGCGCTCGGAGGAAGTTTCATGACCTCAGCGCTTATGACGGTGACATCCATTCCCTCTCTTTTTTGTCCAGTCTCAATTAAAACCTTTCGTCTTGCTCAGCTCTTCGCGTACTTTTTTCCGGTCATATTCTCGATCCCTCTTTTCGGTCGGAACTTAGCGAAGAACTGGTTATGGACCTTCACGCCCAGTCTATCTTACGTCGGCCAAGGAGTGATTATGGGGTTCCCGACAGCATTAAGCATGAATTTGGTAGTCTTTCTCCCGTATGTTAGTGATTATTCGGCACTAATGTATCGTTAGGGAATGATAGTAGGGTGGGCGATACTCTCCCCAGTTTCAAAGTACAAGGGCTGGGCTCCCGGACCTGTTGGGGACATGACAACTGGTGCGCGAGGATGGATTCTATGGACGGCTTTGGCCGTCATGGCTTCGGATAGTATTGTATCTCTTCTTCCGATTGTGCAAGAAGTTGTCACCAGATCTGCCACGGTGCTTGCAAAGCGGGAGGGATCATTGAGACTCCCGCGTACACCCGTAAACCCTAGTTTCTCTTCAATCGCGCGGTCAGAAGAGGAATGCACAGATATCGAAGGCTCGAAAGACATTGAACCCCTCGATCGCGTTGTGCCTACAAATTGGGTTGTGTATGGCCTTCTTCTCTCCATAGTTCTCGGAACGATGCTCGTGTGGGTTGTCTTTGGAGGGGAAGGCATCAAGCCGTGGGCATCCGTGATAGGGTTCTTGATGGGTGGATTGCTCAGTTTGCTCGGGTGCGCAACTGCGATTAATCAATCGCAGTTCTAAAAGAAGTGAACGCGATTGTACTGATTAAGATGAACTTTCCTTAGCGTGCGCGCTTTGGGCGAAACTGACCTGAATCCTGTCAGTGGACTTGGGAAGATCAGTCAGTTGGTGTTCGCGTTTATCCAGCCAGGGAATGTGGTGGCTAACATCATCGCCGGCGGAGTTGCCGAAGCGGGAGCGCAGCAGTAAGACTGATCTGGCCTCGAAGTATTTTCTGACCTCATCATTTAATGACTCTTTGACCAGGGCGGGTGACCTGATGCAGGACCTCAAGACGGGGCACCTTCTCCGTGCATCGCCCAGAGCGCAGTTTTATGGCCAGCTCATCGGTTCAGGCGTCAGCATCGTGGTTACCGCCACAGCATACTGTCTTTACACGCGTGCTTATCCGATTCCTGGCCCCACCTTTCCGGCGCCAACTGCCTATGTATGGCTTAGCCTTGCACGACTGCTGAGTAAGTGCGCCGTTGTCTCTAAACTTGCCTGTCAATCTTATTATTTTGGACCTGGACCAAGGGAATGGCCACCTACCTGAGCGGAGCGGCACCTTCATGCTAGCTTTTGCGCTTCTCTTTTCGGGAACCTCCTTCATGAAGACCTACAAGCGTACGGCTTCTTATGCGCGATGGTTTCCATCTGGAGTCGCCTTCGCAATTGGATTTCTCAATACCCCCGCCTTTAGTATAGCTCGACTTATTGGCGGTGTAGTCGAATTGCTCTATCGCCGACGACTCGCCGCCCGCGCTCGTACCGAGGGAAAGGATCGCAGCAATGTGAGTGATATTCGTCTGATTGTTGTCGCAAGTGGCTTCGTGCTTGGCGAGGGTGTCATAAGTGTCGTATCGCTTGTCTTGAGAACGTGTGGGGTTGGTGTCGCCAGCTGTTGGGGCTGCGTGCCGGGAACGTGCGCAGGTTGCCCAGCTTCGGCCTAGCTGTGACTTTTTTTTTTCCAAGCACATTCTGTTTCAATAAGTCTCCATTTTAGATTTCTTTCGTCATTAGAGATGATGTATTGTAGTTCCTCGTCTGTGTTGTGTCAATGCTATCAGTTAAGTTGTTTCCTATTTTCCTCCTTGCCTTTCAGAATTCTGGACTTACCTCTCTCTGCGCGGGATCGATGTTGATTTGCAGGCATAAATACCTCTTTGATGAAGGCTTTGGACATTTCTGATCCGCAGATGAAACGCAGATGCCCTAGTAGGCTCTAGTGTACGGCTTAGGATGCAAATCCTGATCCCCTTCTATCTTCTCCCGGATCGTCTTAGCCAATAAAGGGATCCACGCGGTTCAACGAATTTGGATCACCACTCCCGCAAACTTGAGCTAGTTCGACATCCCGCCTTGATCCATGCCGTTTCTCTTCCAATCTTATAATTACTTCTCAAGTGATCTTCAAAGCGTGGACTCGAGACGGGCCGCCTATAACCATGATTTACAATGTCAAACTTGGAAACTGGCCAGGGAAAATGAAGTAATATTCAGCTTTTGAGGTGACATGCCCGTCAAGGTGCCGACGATCATTGAAGCGCTGAATGGTTCAATGTAAAGTGCGTTTGTCATACTTGTGGTTGCGTGGCATCAGGTGGCATCGCCCGCGCTCGAATTCCAGAAAATCCGATTGTCTGCTGATTACCTTGCGCGTAACGAGGATCTGGTTCATTGTTCAGCCTTCCACGTCGGAGGATTTCGGATACGAGCTACGGAACATGGCTCTTCACTGTAAAGAGCAACGAAATACGACTGGAATTTTACGCTATCTTCTTACCATCTCAATGTGGTAGAATAGTGGATAAACTATTCGACGAAGAACGGTGTACATGGGACATCCATAATCACACCGAACGTCGTGTTTGCTTCTTCTCCTTCTCCAGTGCGTCATGGAAGACATTTTCAATTCCCGCTTGCTGATCAGAAGATAGATAGCCTCTCCCAGATAAACGCCGCTATTTGAGCCTCGTAGACTCCCATGCATGTGCCACCCTTAAAGTTGCTGGTTCCGATAAACTTTCAACTCCTGTTGTGCGCTCAAGCCCAGACCCCTCATCCGGATACAAGCGCGGCAGTGCTGCGCGCGAAAGTCTCTTTGATGATGACTCAAGAAGTTTGAGGGTTGCGGTAAGGGTCGTTGTTCTTTCTACTTTTGGTCCTTCGTTGCAGACGGGTTCTCAGGCTCTTGACTCGTGTTTCGGGAGTTCCTGCAATCGCTATGTCCGCCTTAGCTCGGTACCTCATCTCACAAATATGCTCCGCAACCTCGTGTGCAGCAGTGTGGTGTGACCGTCCACTAAATACGAGTTTTTCATCTTTCGTGCGAACTCAGATAGCTTCGTGTTCGTTCTGGTGAGTATCTGGAAACTGTTCTCGCCAGAAGAGCACACATTAAAACTTTTTTCTTGTTCTTACGATGGACATTCTTACGGAAGGCACGGTCCGACTGCTACTGAATCGTCTGCCGCGCATTCATTGACTTCCAGAAGACGATTTCGTCTCTCACAGTATGTGAACAGGCCACTTCTGAATAATTTTTATCGAGCAAAATCACCTTCCTTTACTCACCGTACCCTCGCTACTCCACCTGATGTCCATGTTAAAGCCTCTTTAATGAAAGGACGAAGCTTGGCGCTACTGTGCCAGACACACGCAACACTTAATCCGGTTTCGGTAGGAAAGGAAACATTTACGGTTAGAAATTGTATGTTGAATCCGGTGATCTACAGGGCACCACGATCGATTGATATTTAAATTTAACTCCAGTGATCTGGGAATTGGTGTATTTATCTTAACAGGGTCCGTCGTACTCTAATGGAGCTTGAATTTGGCGTTGCTTCGGGACGGAAGTAGAACCTTATAAAAGGTCCGTTCACGCCGCTCCGATAGAAGCAATGGTTTGCCCGCGAAGATGGAACGTTGATGGCATTCTGTAATCGCATTATAGTAACAATCTGGATAATGAAGCGCGCATAGTAACTATATCCCCTCAGTCACCCGATATCAACAAAGCTACAGGAAAGTCATCACTTCGTATCAAGCGATGCGTCATGTTTGCTTATTTTTGTTACTGAAGAGAAAGTTTAGCATTGCAATCGTCCGTCTTAGTTGCAACAAACGGACTTACACGGGGACGTAAGAACACGCCAGATTGCGTCGAGCACAGTTCGCGCAAATATTCCTGCCGTCGCACTTTAATTTGCGTCCTGTATTTCAGGGTAAGTCACTGTACTCGAGAAAATTCTTCAACTTGCCTCGGCAGAATTGGCATGCTACCGGCGTCCGTCGCGGCACTCTGACGACTGGGTCGTCTGAGTCGTCATCGTACTCGACGCTCTGAGTGGGATTTTTCGTCTGCGATTGAGCCGAGTGGCCATAATATCCGTTACTCGGCGTGTTCCACATCATGGTGGCGGAAGTAGTGAATACCTCAGAAGGGTTCGACATGATAATGCGTGAGTGGTTTTGTGTCGAGGGTGAGTCGTTTTCTGACTTGAACAGACTTTCAGTCCTCGTATTTATACGTTTCTCGGAGCGCAGTCTCGGGTTTTTCAGGACGAGAGTATCAACATCTATTCTCAACTTTGACCTGTATCAGGGGTCGCTTCAGCTTGCGGAATCCGGTCTCCGACCTGGACCGACTCATTCGCTTCTGTTCAAGGGTCGCCACGCTGACGGCAGGATTCATCCGCGTTCCAAACGGTATCAATTTGTGGGAAATATTGTTTGAACCATGATACCATTCACCTTTTCTCCGCCACACATCGTACCCGACTGTATGCCGGAGAAGACGGGAGGGAAAAGAAGTAGCGGAACAACGGTACCAGGTGACTGGAAAACAACGAGGCGAATGAGCCGAATGGAAAAAAGACGTGCTGTAAACTTTCCATGCTGTGCCCGAAGAACACCTTCATCTCGCCTTTTATTTACGCCTCAAAGTCAAAGCCCTTTTGTGTTTATTGTTATTCATGGACGTTTTTGAATACTTCATTATCTCGGCCATCTGAGATACCATCGCGTCTACTGTTACGCACCGATTTTATCGCCCTTCCTTTCAGAGAAATGAAATCTACCGTTCTTCGAATTTTCATAATCAGTAATAAATCCATATTCTTTCTCGATGGGATTATCCGTAAAACGCGCGTGTCATATATGGAATTGCCGTT
This sequence comes from Sanghuangporus sanghuang, assembly GCA_009806525.1. Lineage (NCBI taxonomy): Eukaryota > Fungi > Basidiomycota > Agaricomycetes > Hymenochaetales > Hymenochaetaceae > Sanghuangporus > Sanghuangporus sanghuang. The sequence continues at coordinate 254,307 of VVIT01000005.1, forward strand.
TCGTCTTGGAGTTTGTTCCTAGGTTGAAATCTCTATAAGAAAGTTCCATGGGGATGATGGAAGCCTGTTCGAGACTCGGGTGCATTGATCGTGAACTGCTACTTGCGTCACAGAATGTGCACTGAAAACCCCGGAGGCTGTCATTTTTGCTGTCTCATATTCAATATTGGATGCTGATAGCATTAAAAATCATTCATTGAAAGCCCGCGTCTCCACGTAAAATAGTGAGGTTCGTTGCAATTTTGGGCAGCCCCTAGATCTTGTAGAGTAATGAACACGAGCAGTCGTATCTTCACATACCCCGAGTCATACTCAATACAACATTTGAAGGAAGCGCAATTACTCTATGAAACCACACGTTGCGTGTTTGTGAACAGAATCCTTTCTTTGCCAGAACCGTACGATAAGGATATCCGTGTTCTTTTATGTCAATTTGAATTGTTTTTGGAGCACTTCAATTCTCCGACGCGCCCTCATTTTGAGCCTCACACTAGGATCCGCGATCCCTCTTGAGTCAGTAAGCATTTTAACATTTGTTTGTTAGACTCAAGACTTCGAATCCTCATCAATATGTACAACCGCGAGCAAAGATCCTCGTCGGCCGAATGGGTAACGATAACATCAGAGATGACTACCTCATGGCAAGTAGCTAAATTAGAAGAAGGGCTCCACGAGATCGGCTTTTAAATTTCCCACTCGCACCTTTGGAACAGATTGTGAATCACAAAAACGGGACTAGTGCCTCGGGCAGAATCCTGGCGATAGCTGGACCGTTCGGAGGCTCAATCGATTGGAAGTACTGCCAAAATGTAAGGAAGGGCAGAAAGCTTGCACATCCGTCAGGTACTCACATCTCCCCACCAAGGCCCTGCCGCCCACCAAGTAAAACCTATCCAGACCCCGGACTGCTGCATGGAGCAGAGGGCACCCTGAACTGCAGAGATGCAAGCGTCTGACAAAACACGGATCGTCAGTGAGTATCCTCAGAACGAACTTCGTACGACCTGATTCGCACCGTTGGACCCTGCGCCCATTTCGCCAAGGAAGCCTTTAAGGCCATTTTCTTGTAACCACGTTGTAGCGGCGGCGAGTCGCTCAGCTCCGATCGTCGAAGAAACGCAGGTTCCCGAAGTTCCCGAGCCGTCGGAGTCGAGGTATTGGTGCATTTCTTGTGCGGAGAATGTTAGTAAACAAATGGACATCTCAGCATGTTCAGGTTCGAACTCACGAACTGCCGTGTTGTTAGAGGGATCCTGGATGCAGCCAAAAACGTCACTGTTTCCTGATGTCGTCCAAGTCCATGCGCCGGTCCAACTAACGTGAGAAATTCAGTAAATAGACTGTTGATAGATCAAGATGCATTTTCACCTAGTACCCTCAACGAGGATGAGCTGGTCGGCTGCACCAGATGCGCGAATCCCCTCTACTGCAGCTTGGTTCTGAGTATGAGAACCTCAGTAAAGCGGAGTGATCGGAAACTCCAGAGCTTACAAGATCGAAAACAACTCCTGCATCAATGCCATTAGGTTCGTTTTGAACATCGAATATGACACGACTATCCGAAACCTATGGAGAGTTATCAGTCACGTGGCTGGTGAGCCTCCGTGAGTAGATCTCCTCACGAATTGTGAAGCAAGATTAGTCCACCCTAAAATCGAGGCCTAGGTCAGCAAAAGATGGATGACCATCGCGAAGAGTTCTTACATGTCTGGAAGCTACACGGAAGGTCGCCTTGTCGTCAAAGCCTGAGTCAGCTGCGGATAGTCGTGGACTCACTCGGAAATGCTAGTAATTATTTGTCCATTGTATCGCATGAAGTTATGCGCTGAGAACAGACGCATGTGCATGAGTCAAACGTAGATTAGAAGGACAAGAATCTGTTACTCACGATCGATAACCGCATAAGCGCCCTTCCCGGTGATGTAGCTAACAGTCTAGGCAAGTCTAGTAACACGGAAAAGCGGACGAGAATAAGACGGAATGAAATACATTTTTCAAGCTTTGAAGATAAGCCGAATCAAAGGAACCAGTGAGACCGATCGCCGGTGGGCTCAGCCGCTCCATCAAGAAGGGAACGCGGAAAGTGTTGAAGCCGGCATTGACAAAGTACTGGGGTCGATGGATAGAAAATGAGTGTCAGAAGGTCCATGTGAAATTAGAAGCTGAGGATGCCGTACATCGATGCTGGACGGCGAAGGCCATGTGTAATCCGTACCCTCCGCTCCGGGAATAACGTTCTGACCAAACTCGGCCCCAGACTCATTAACGCCGAAGAACTGGAACTTTGTACTATTTGGACATGATGCTTGGCGGGGCTGGAGGTTCGAAGTCACTGTAGGAGTCGCGTCTGTTGGAGTAGGCTTGCGAGCGGCTAGAGCAAATGCTGGATCCGCGAAGAAAAGTGCCATTACAGGCGCGATCGCAACGGCGACCTTCATCTCCTCGACACCGTTGTCTTTGAGACGGGAAAGTAAGGATACGTTGGAGACAGTCTCCCCGAGGAGGATTTAAATACCCTGTATCCATCCTACGGAATAGTCTCGACGATATCCACCGACAAAACTCCTCGATGCGTGCGCAACCTCATATTTACGCAGTATTTGGTATCACGATGAACGACTCCTCGATGTTGAAACCGAATAAACGCCAGCAACGAAGTGATATTTCTCCGAGTTCAGAACAAACCCCCGTTAAAGAGAGTAACCATCTACTGTATCACACGGATCGTAAAGGATCTACAGGAACGGTACTTGTAGTGTAGTGACTTGTCATGTGCTTCGTTACCCCTTCAAGAGGGCCGACACGAGAAGACAGGTCGAGCGAACAAGACGAGGGAGTGAAGCACATCTTTTTTTTTCTCATCCAGAAGCAAGAATGGCGAATGTCTGAAGGATTGTCGGATGACTAGATAGATCATAGGTTTCGGCCAGTCTTCACTTGGCGCTACAAAGAAGTTCGTGACGTACTCACTAGTCCTTGACGATGAGGAACATCAAGGAACAGCTTTCTCCCTCTAGCTGATTATTGCTTAGACTTGCGTTTATCATCTTGGCAAATAGCGACGGATAATCTATATATGACGTGGCATCGTCGAATATTGATGATCGCCATGGCCCAGGAGAAAAGCGCCAAAAGCGCACAGCGTGCAGAATGGGGACTCGTGAGGTTCGTAGCTCACTCTTCTAGGCTATCAGCTACAAAGAACAGGATCAGAGACGATCTGTAGACGGCCTCGATCAAATTTCAAAATGAAAGTCAAAAGTCAAAGTCAAAGTCAAGCCAAAAACAAAAACGGAAGTAACTAGTGCAAGCCACGTGACGCGATCATTCCGATATCCATGTTAGGCAATGTTCAGAAAATCTAATTTCCCTCCAAATTTGTCATGAGTGTCTTGAGTCTCTGTCCGTAATTCATCCAATCTTCCGTGAAAGCAAGAGTTTTCTTACCGATCGAAGAAATGGCATTGAAAGGGAGACTGAAAGTACCGACATTCTCACTGTTATCTCCTTTCCTTTCGGGTTGAAGCATCCATGAAGGAGCAGAAGTACTAGTGGTCCCCTGTGTGCAATATAATATTACGCGACAGCACCTTCTTACCTCGCCGAGATAGACGGAACCGGACTTCAACCGCGGCTATACAAGATCGACCCCTCAATGTAACCACTTTGAACGCACGGCGTGCGTAGGCCATCACCTGAAATTTCTCTTTTAGACTCCTTATCAGCCTTTTCACTACCGACCATTCGAGCAAACTCAATTTTCTCCGCCACCACATCTTCGCGGGCTTTGGAAATATAAATTGGGTTCCTTTACTGAACGAGTGTCTTGACGGATGAACTCACTGCTGAAACCCGTTTACTCCGAGTAAAACGAACGAAACTTCTCCGCCCCCAATAATCATCCTCGCGGTTGCGGGCTTTGCACAGATAAACTGATCTTAAAATATCTTTCTCTGCTGAGTGAGAGTTTTAGCGGATGAACTCACTACCCAAGCCCATTTACTCCGATCAAACGAACAAAAGATGATTTCCGCCCTGATCCGTGAACGCTTCTTTTTTACCAATTTCTATATAGCATCCATGAAGGAAGCCGCGATACTAGAGTTTGCACTACAACCGAAAGTTACGCTTTATTATGAAATAATGAATTGCAGATTCGAGTAATCCAATGGATCAACTTGAGCGATAACAAGGGAAATTACATGATATCCGGATTACCTTTCTTGAGGCCCTCTCCTCTTTTTGAATTATAGGTTCGTGGAATGGATATTACCGCAACGGATTGGAAAGACGGACGTAAGGGCAGCATACGGAACCAAACGTTCGGTGGGTCGCGCCGCTTCATTACGTTGAGTCGGCGATAGCGTCAAATGTCACTGAAACGGAATGGAATGGAATCCGACTCTCTACATAGTCTAATTCTGATATTTGTTCTTACAATAAATGTAGATCTGCCACATATACATACACATGAACATTACAAACTACAGGTACTACGCAAGATACAAAACCCCCCCGGGAAGAGGGGGGGGGAGTTCTAAGCTCTAAGCTCTAAGCATAAGGCAGGAATATACAGCATGAGCATGATCATAAGGACGGAAATAACTCTACCTATCTATGCACTGCCGTATCCGCGTCCGGCTTCCAATTCTCCGTCATCGTAGACTTGGACGTCACCATTTGGTGTCGATGTCGGACCTGGGTAGCTCGATCGATGCGTACCTGTACCCGAAAGGTCTTTACTGACGCGAGAACGGCCGCGCTCCACCTCAGTCTTAGGTCCGGAAGTTCCGGGCCCATATCCATATCCACGAGGGTCCCAAAGACGTCCGCCATAGCCCTGTTTTTTTCCACGAGCCGTCTGCGGATGGTGCTGCTGCTGCTTCTTCATATCCGCGGGTCGCTGCGAATGCGGGTGTACGCGCGCGAGAAGCAACAGCGAAATGAGAAGAATGGAGGCAGCGAGCACGAAAATGCCTTTTGGAAATCGCGCTACCGTCGTGCTGTACACCAGCCCGAACAGCATGGGCTACATGAGACAGAAGTCGAGAAGGAAAGAAGACGGCGGCAACGGAGAATGGAGGATGGGTAAGGTAGAGGAGACGAAGGTGTCGAAGGAACGGATAAATTTAGCAAACAATGACAATCAGAAGAATCAGCGAAGGGATCGCGCGAACGTGGAAGAGAACCTACTCCAAGAATCATCTGGCCTGTAGCTTGCAGCACCGCTAGGGCTCCGAAGAGACTCCCTATAGCTACGCCAGCACCGCCGGGCTTCGCAACGCCTAAACGTTCGTCTTCCGCGGCTTCCGTCTGCATGACACAGAGCGCTAGGCTCTGCATGCTAGGCATGATGCCGGAACTGAAACTACTTAGAACGGTAAATCCAACAAATGCCGCCTGAGCCGCGGTCGTCGGCGAAGTGCTTGACAGTGAAACCAGGGTGTGCGAAAGAATATCAAGCGCGTAAGAAAGACGCGTGATGCGCAGGTCGAACTTCATTTCCGCGATGAGCTGGCCCTTTGTTGGTCTCGGCTTCTTATTGCCTCCTGCCGCTGTATTCTGTTGCACACCACCCTTCTTCTGCTTCTTGAATTTAGGCTTGAAGCAGGAAATAACGACTAAAAGGAGATGAGCACAGAAAAAATAGCAATCGCGGGATCATTGAATACACACAAGGCATGAGGAAAAGTAAGTGGACAGCTCTAGCGCCACCAACGAAGGTGATATAATAGCTCAGCTGCCGAAAGTGAAAAGACTATCAGGACAAGTTTCTGGGACGGTACAAGAGTCCGGAGTCGAACCTGTTCGGCTTCCCACGCGAATACGTGTTCCGCATAGAGGTACTTGAGTTGGAAGATCCCCTGAAATTAAAGTGTAATTAGACGAGTTTTCCCGGAAGAAAGCTATCGCGCACCGATGAGAGCAAGTACCCAAACAACGCTAGAGCAAGAAGCGTCATGTTCCAGTTCCTTCCATTTGGTCGAACCTTCGGTGCGAATACTAATAAGGGTGTAAAGATGCCCTTCATAAACGATAGAATACTGCCGCTGGCACTTTTTGAGGGCTGATCTTCTTCTGATCGATCTCCAAGAGCGGAACTCAAGTCCGATGTAACCTCTCCTTTCTTATTCTTTCCCAGACTTTCCGGAATCACAAAGACAGCCTGCAAAAAGTTCGCAAAAGAGAAGCACACGGCAAGCCAGAACACGGGTGTAACCGTATGTCCCACGCTCGCGGTTTCAAGATGAAGAAGCGCTCGCAAAAACGAGGGAGGATGGGTGATCACCCAGGCGCCAAGCATCGGACCCATTGCAAATCCAAAGTAAAAGACACCCATAAAACGGGAAAAGATGTGAGCACGCGACCCGTCAGAAGTACAGTCGGATATGTAGGCGGATGTTACTCCCTGCAATGTGGACCAGCCGCCAAGCAGACCCTCGATTGCCGGCGCGACGACAAGTAACTTGTGGCCATGCACGGCAAGTGGCGAGTGCGGAAGAGAAACGAGAATAAATGCAAGATCGGTGAGCAAAAGTCCGAATGTGGTAGCTGCAAGCACTCGTGTGCGACCATGTCGCTCGCCAAAATGACCCCACCAAGCTGTCGAGAGCGCAGAGCACAGACCGACAGTTGTTGCCATAATAGTTTGCAGACGTGCCGCGTAGGATTGAACCGCCGGATCGGAAAGGCAGCGCTTCGAAGGAATACGCATCGGGTCATCATCACTCTCGTCTTCCTCGGCATTTCCCCCGGTACCATCTTGGACTTTGTCGATCGCGGAGTAAGTAGTGAACTGTATACCACGATTTGTTGGATCTGTTATCGGATTTAATGATCGGGAGGGTGTCCATAACTCGTGTGGTTCTGTGCTATGATTGAAGTGAGGCGGGTATCCGAATACCGCATTGCAGGATAATTGCGTGAAAACCTCAACTCGAGGTGCGACAGTCATTCCTCTCTGAATTCAAGGGAGAAGGTCAACTTTGTACTTCTGCAAACGTACATAGTACATACTGTTATAGAAGCTAAGACTGCGAATGGGACGATCCTATGAATTTATGTTTGTAAACGTGCTTATCTTGCCCGAATAGTGAGTAAAGCAGTGACTCACCATAATGGCCTCGGGCGGTAGAACGGCTTCTTGTGCTCCTTTCTGCCACCTTCGCTGCCCAGTAGCGGGTCAGTTTCGCCTGCAGCAGACTGAGCGCCCATCTGATTCTCCCCGGATACCAGTATTCCTGGGACACGCATGCGTGAGTGCGACTTAGAAGTTGCGAGCGCTGGAGATAGAATCGGGTCGTTCGCGATACCATCCAACTCGGGCTCTTCGACAAGTACGCTGTTGGACGCATCGTCCACCCTGAGAGCGAGCGACATGGTGGCGAGCTGATGAGGCCGCCAGGGATAGGTAGATGATGGTTATGAAGAAGGTGGAGCCATAGCACTGGCGGCCTCACGGCGACTGATAAAGATAGAGCTGGTTAGTGATGCATGTGCTGACGCGCGCGTCTCAAGCGCCGTTTGGGCCTGTTTCCGAGTCCGCGTCGATCACTGACTTTACTTGCTCTTCTCATCTCCTTGGCTCAAGACAACAACTGAGATAAATTCCATCTCATTCGAATTCATGTCACGAAATAAAGCAGAAACCACTTGTCAAATGTGGTCTGTGCTTCTCAGACGTGCATCATGATTGCATATCATAATCGGATTCATGCCAGTCTTGTCTTCGGTTTATTCAACGGTATCAAGCAACAAATTCACTCGCTGTGTCGTTCAAATCTGCTCATCATAGCCATTTGGCGTTGCTCGTGGTCTTGGAATATTCAGTCATTAATGACGAGCTCACCTGATCGATTCTTCTTCAGCTTTTCTCTGAATTACTGTCCGTTACAAGACGGCAATCACTCGTTTCAGCGTCAAGCGTGCATGAAACGTAGTGCGCAAACTATCATACCACAGCGCGGAATATGACAGATCAGATGATCGCCCGTATACTTCGCTCACCGAGCCGGGCTGCGACGGTCCGCTCGATGACGATATAAGAACAGATGATAATCTTCATTTTTCTCGAGTTCTTACACTCGGCTGAAGTTCAAGATGTTTGCATTGCTCACTCTCATGGCTCTACTGGTTTGTCGTATCCAGAGTTTTACTCTTGCTACTGGCAATACCAATGGGTCCAGCCAGACTGTTGACTTACCGGCTATCTCACCAACTCCATTCAATGCCTCTCAGCCTTTGGATAGACGTCTTGCATCATTTTCCTTCGAGCTCTCATTCTTACCTTCGTTCGCTGGGAACCGTTCGCATCCGAATCGTCTTACCCAGGAACTCATGAATAGGCTCGTCGAACGAACAGGTGTGGGTCCGGATATTCGTCCCGGTGGTATTACAGTGTATATTTCTCGTAATTTGGTTCGGAAATGTAGTGTGATAAATAGTGATTTCTTTATGTTATTACTTAGCGACAGTTCAATTTTCGACTCTGAAGCACCAGCATTAGTACTCGATCAAAGCCCTGTGAGTATACTATCTCTCAGCTCGATAAACAAGCGCTGACGACTACTCTGACCCAGTCCGGAGGTATATACAGAACGACATAGTGAGACTTTTTCGTTCTCCAATTCATTTTCCTTCTAGGGTACTCCGGTATTTACATTATACCAGTGGTCCGGCGTTCTTCGAATCCTTGCACAACTTCCCGAAATCCTCGCGATTCGTCTGGGACGTGAACCTCGGCAATGACTCTGTCAATATCGCGCAGGGTCAGATCGAAGCAGGCATCAAATACCTCGGGTGGGATAGGATCTATGCTTTGCAATGTGAATGCTCCTCAAGTCAAAGTTGATTTTCGTGTGTTGCGCTAAATCTGGCATGTGAAGTGGGTAATGAGCCCGATCATTATGCCGGTGGCTCGAGACCTAGCACCTGGTCTTCGGCGGACTATACTACTCAGTTCCTCGTGCGTGTCCTAACTATTGGCTGTCACCCTTCGTTTATCTTCCGACCATCGAATGTAACTTTTTTTAGAATTGGACAGCGGAGTTGACAGAGCGCCTCAATCTCCCTCCTCGAATCTTCCAGGCTGGAGGAGTGGCTGAAGATCCTACGTCTGCTGCTCCGATAACGACTGTGTCGGCTATCGAAGATGGTATTGACTCTACGGGCGTGGTCAAGCTATTTGATCAGCATACGTGCGTGTCTTGTTTAAAGTGTTCTAATTATGCGTTTATCCGGCCCTTATAAGATGATATCCTTATTCAGGTACCAGTATTCGACATGCGATCCGCATCGTGATGCTATTGCAACGCTTCCTAATCTCATTAATCACCAGAATATCACGGTGATGTTTAATTCCGCTTCGCTTCTTCCTTCCGATTCTCACTGTCTATTGAACTTTAGGCATACCTAGATCTTTGGAAACCCCAGATTGCAGCTGCGAGAAGCAGAGGGAAAGAGTTCGTTGTCGGTGTGTCATTTATGCCAGTAGATGATTTCAGTTCTGAGAGATGAACACAGGAGAGTATAGCTCAGTCTCATGCTCTGGAAAGCAGAACGTGACGGATACATTTGGACAAGCACTCTGGAGCGCAGACAGTACGTATAACTTTTCTTTGCTATGGAATTTGATTTTTCTAATTGACGATCTGCTCCCAGCTGTCCTGTATGGTGCCTTTCTGAATATCTCACGTTTGTATCTACATCAAGGTGCTACGCTTGTTTTTCAAAGCAGTCAGCAAGCAAATGCGTAAGTTACTGTTGTCATCGCGTCTTGAGCTTCTAATCCGACGTTCATCTACTTTCACTACTCTAGTCCCGGATTCTCCTGGGTATGCTCACTAATCCAATATTAAAAGGTAATCGCTGATGCTCACGGTATCCACCATCTTCATGTCGTAGTACGACCTTTGGTACCCAATCGAGACAGAACGCTACGGCAGCGCACGCGCCTCGCCCTCGTTCGTCTCATACCTTCTGATCAACGAAGCCGTCGGCAAGTCAACACAAACTCAGCTCAGTCTCATCCCCGTCGAATCCGACCCACAGTTAGCGGTCTATGCAATCTGGGATCCAGAGGCCCGAAAAGACAACATCGCGCGGATGGTCTTACTTAATTTGGCTGTGCGGAACGTCTCGACCCCGGAGGATGCTGCTCAGAATGAAGCAGTCTTTGACTTGTCTCCGTACTTACGGAAGCCAAGAGGGAGAAACAATAACAATCAAACGAAAGTGAAGAGAATGACGAGCCCTGGACTTGATTCGAAGGATGTGAGGAGGGTGTTATGGGCTGGACAGTCGTATGAGAATGGGACTGCCTCCGGAAAAGAGGTGATTGAAGGATTGGAAGATGGGACGGTTACAGTAAGAGCGAGCGAGGCTGTCCTTGTGTTGTTCTAGGAAGGTATATACCCTGTACTAATATCAAAACTGTTGATTTGTCGTTTTACCGAGATCAAAGAACTTTGGAAAGCTGCCAGCCAGCAAGGAGACCAAAAAAAGACCAGAAAAAAGTATTGTTCGATCTAGATGACGTCAGTTCTTTCCTGATATGGCAAGTCGATCAAAAGCGTTATTGGAGATCAATTTCCACGGAACATGCCTTCCTCGCAGTTGACCGGCTTGCAACGACTGTACCAGCACCTGTAAGGCTTCATCGACGTCAAAATGCCGCCAAAGAAACAGGACAAAGGTGGGGGAGGGCAGAAGGTGGCCGCCGACAAGGTGAGCGCTTGACATCCTCCCGCGTCCAGCTTGAGGATGCTAAATCAGAATCTACAGACGTTCGGGATGAAGAATGTACGTCCTTAGGCTTCGCAGCCCGCCATTCAGCATATAAAACGACACCTCGTCTCACCGATGCTCAGAAAAACAGGTCCGCAAAAGTCCAAAAGCAAGTCGCCGCCATCCAAAAGCAAGCCGAACAATCCGGCAAGTCTCGCGCTGCTCTCGAGAAGGAGCGCGAAAAGGCCCTACGAGAGAAACAAAAAGTCGAAGAAGCTAAACGCGCCAAGGAGGAGGCAGCTTTGCTCAAACCCGTACAGACTCAGAAGGTGCCATTTGGTGTGGATCCGAAGACGGTGCTATGTGCGTTCTATAAGGCGGGCCATTGTGATAAGGGGAACAAGTGCAAGTTCAGCCATGATTTGAACGTTGGGAGGAAGGTAGAGAAGAAGAATTTATATGAGGACGCGAGGGAGGAAAAGATGATGGGTATGTTGTTTTTTGCTGACTTTGCGAATTTTGTTGATGATTTTTCGTAGACACGATGGAGAACTGGGACGAGGCGAAGCTAAGGTCTGTAGTGCTTTCGAAGCATGGCAATCCGAAAACAACCACAGACGTAAGTTTTGCAGTCTCACTCTTTCACAACGTATACTCATACTGCTTCAGATCGTATGCAAGTACTTCATCGAAGCAATCGAGACCCAGAAGTACGTTAAGACTCTCAATCGTCTTAATTCATGGACTCATTTATTCATCAAGGTTCGGCTGGTTCTGGGAATGCCCCAATGGCGGCGAGAAATGTCAATACCGACACGCTTTACCACCAGGATTCGTTCTCAAATCTCAGAAGAAAGCTGCAGAAGATGCCGCGAAGGCGAACACGATCAGCTTGGAGGAGTTCCTCGAGGTCGAGGTTCGTCGACCACGAATCATTTTCTTGTTAAATACTGACTCATCTCTCGCTTTCCCGTTCTCTCGCTGTTCAGCGCCATAAACTGGGTCCGAACTTGACACCCGTCAATCCAGAGACGTTCGCAAAGTGGAAACGGACAAGGATGGACAAGAAGAAGGCTGAAGAGGAAGCAATGAAGAAAGCTAAGGAGACACAAGCTGCAGCAGGCAAGAGCTCGGGCATGAGCGGACGAGATCTCGTACGTATTTCTCTACTCATTCGTTGCGGTTTCTTCGCCCGCTATGGTTTTGTAATTTGACTCCTCGCCTTGACTTTAGTTCACATACAACCCCGAATGGTTTGCAGACGAAGACGAGGATGTCGGTGAAGAATGGGACATCGAGAAGTACAGACGAGAGACAGAAGCAGAGCACGAAGCGGAGGAGGCGGCTAGACTTGCTAATCTCGATATCCAGGATGAGGGCTACCGAGAGGAGGGCTCGGCTTCACCTGAAGTACCTGGTTCTTGAATCATTACCCATTCCTCAGCACTATCATCCCGGAACTGGAACTATCAATTTATATCGCTTGTTTTCCAATGTTGCATTGTCATTGCTGTTGTTCTCATGCCTAGTGATGAATAATACAAAAAAAAGTGCATTCTAGATACCAAGTAGCCTCTTTCCCCACTGCCAGACCGCAAAGCTCGTCGCCGTCATAGGCACCACTTTTGCCAGTCCAATCCCCAGGCCGACATAAAACCCTCGCCAACCTCGCGTATTCCATATTCGTTTTATCGTCTCAGCGAAAGTCAACCAAGCTCTCGGATCTGGGTTCGTCAGTCCACCCACTTGCATTCTCCTGCGAATCACCTCGAAAGGATACGAAACCGTCTGCGCCGCGGAGCCTGCAATCGCTCCAAAGGCGAAGTCCGCTAATGGCGTCGGTTTTGGTTTGGGATTTGAGGGTGTCGGAGGAGGAAGGAAATGCGAGCGGAGATAACCCCATGTGAGAAAGGACGTCCCCGCATACGGTACCATACCGATCAAAGACACTGTGAATCCACGATAGAACGACAGGATAGGGAAATGATAGAACAAATGCGCCCGGATCGCCTTTGCAGGGGTCTTGTGTCTGCGTATTTCCGAGAACAGAGATTCCGTATGCCTGAAGGCGGCGGTTTCGTGGTAGATCTCCGATACAGCTGTGCGGAGCGTGGGATGCGGGCGTCGAGAAGAATGCGTGCTTCTGCTCCGAGCTTCCTCGTGTGTTCGTGTGACATAGGCAAGTCTGACACGCGTAAGTTCTAAGGGGTATGTGCAGCAGACAGACAATGTTCCTGTGCAGTTTGTCAGCAGGAAGATTCTCGATAAATTCTGAACCAAAGGCATGCTAACCAGAGAGCGCTCCGGCAATGAATCGCCTAACATTAGTCTCATGCTGCCTTGTCGGCATCAATGCCTGGAAGTTATCTTCTAGTCATTTAACCCCAATGAACAGAGCACAATGGTACGTACGAGATGAATCCGGTCATAATACATGTACTTGATACCGGCATACGGGAATATTCGCAAAAGCGTTGCCGTGTGGCCCTGGAATAGACCCCATACACCATAATTCCTATAAATCTCTATGCCAGCATGATACGCGCCGGTCCACGATCCTGAACAAGAGCGAGGTTCAGACCGTTATTCGCAATGGCATAAACGTAATAAGAAGCGTACCAGCGTATTTTGTGAAATCCGGATTTGAAGTCTGGAAAAGGATCTTAACTCTGTCGAGGGGCGCGACAACTGTCTTCGCCTGCAAAATTCGCAATATATAAGCCGGTTTATCTGGATTCAATCCTCAATCAATCCATAGAAGAGTACGCACTACACATCCTGCCACTCCACCAGCCAATCCCGACCGAAGTGTGTAATCTAAGCTTTCTTTATCTCCTTTCACTGAAACATTTGGAGGCATTCGAATTTAAATATGCATAGGGAGGCGTACACACGAGAAATAACCAAGCTTGCAGATACTGTAGAGCAGAGGAGGCGGAAGACAGACGACAAAAAGTGACGTCCTCGGTTGGCGGGGGAATAAGCTTTACCGTCGATCTAGTGCCGATCCGTATCACGCGCTGAGTTGTATTACTAATCACGACTCAGTTTCGTGGTCATGGTGTTGCTGGGCGAGGTCATCGCATCGTCAACTACGTACTATGAGCACAACTACGGTCACAGCAGAAAATGGGCAAGAAGTTGCGGTAGGGCCTATTAAGCCGCTTACTTCCTTCAAGGCGCCTAAGAAACTCAAGCCAGCCCGGAAGCAAGTCAAGCCTGGTCAAGTCATAAAGGAGGAGCCAGTGCAAACTGGGAAGGAGTATAGTAAGTATCAAAGTCAACGCGACATTGAAGCATGGCTAAAACGTGAACAGACATCTGGTACAACAAATGGGCCGGAGGTGACAGGGAGGACAGCTACTCCAGGTATGTATTTCTTTTCCTGTCTTCGTTTGATCCAGCTCATTATTTTATCAACTTGTCTTCAGTAAAGTGAAATCGCAAACAAGATGTAATATCAAGCGAGATCAAGGCCTTACGAGGGCCAACGCAACTGGAATGCGATATTGCTGTCTCTTCTTCGCGCGAGGGTGCTGTCCGTACGGTTGGGAGTGCGAATATCTGCATCTGTTGCCTGACGAGTCATGGACGCTGCCTGATGCGTCTAAGGACTGCTTCGCACGAGACAAGTTCGTCGATTATCGAGATGATATGGGCGGTGTGGGTAGTTTCTCGAGACAGAATCGGACTCTGTATATTGGGAGGATTAAAGAGACAGGTCCTGGACCTGAGACGGAGGAGATCGTCATCAGGCATTTTAAAGAGTGGGGTGCTATAGAGAAGAGTATATGTCGATCACTTCTCGATCCTTTCAGTCCAAGCTAATATAAACATCTTTCCTTTCCTCGCAGTCCGAGTTCTTCAGTACCGAAGCGTTGAGTTCGTGACCTACGTCTCTGAGCTCAACGCACAGTTCGCAAAAGAAGCTATGGCTTGTCAATCATTAGACAACGATGAGATCCTTAACGTGCGGTGGGCGACCGAAGATCCGAACCCAACTTCGAAAGTACAAGAACAATGGCGTATATTGGATATGGGCAAGCGAGCTATACAAGATCGCATGGATCCGAAGATGATCGAAGCCATGCGATCTGTACGCGCGCTGGAAGAGGGGGTTGAACCGAAGGATGGCGAGGACAACGAAGGGAAGGATGGAGACGATTTGGAAGCGGAACAGCGAAAAGAGCTTGAAGCGCTCACACGTAGCGACGACTACTCAGACGAAGAGGACGAGCAACCCAATTCGAAGCGAAGACGTCTCGATAACTCGGCTGATTCAGACGACGCTGTCCAAGCGAAAGGACTACTGAACGCTGATACTATCGAGGGCCTCAAATATTTTGCCGAGATTCGAAAACGGCCCGAGAATACGAATGTCGTGAAGCAAGTTGCGCCGCCCAAACCATTAGCATCTGGACTCGCATTGGATTATGGGAGTGATGAGGACTGAGGGCCGATTTGTATTTTATTCATTGCTGTAATACTCACTAGATGAAATGCGATTAAGAACGCACGAATTTTGAGTAAGGTACACTTTCGGAGACATTCTTCAGATCAATTCAATAGTGAATCAACAGTGAATATAATTCCATGCAGCTAATCCTACGACAACAATGCGATGCGTTTACTTCTATCCGAGAATCTCTAGTCGAACAATCATAATGCATCCTATAGCCTTTCATACAAATCCAATCCTTCTCATGCGCTGAATCGTCGATAGGTCTGGTCTAGCACCCTTTTCCAGGAAGTACTGCACAATATCTCGTGCGTCCGTCTCGACGGCCAAGCGTAACATCGCGGTCGTCACCTCTACTCTATCCTCCACACGTCGACGTTTCGCGCTCCTCCTTCTCCTTCTCTTCATATCCGCTTCTGTCGCGTATCTCCCGACAACGACAGGATTGAACATGATCGAGACAGGTCCTCCGAAGATACTGTCTCGAATTCATCCTCTGCATCGCGCTCAATCAACGTCCTCACAAGTCCCAAATCCCTTTTCTTAACCGCAATGCGTACAGCCAGTGCATCCTTCAAACCCGGCTTCGCACCCTGCCTCAGCAAGCACATTACTAGATCCATAAATCCTGCATGCACAGCCCGACACAGTGCATAACCATCGTGCGCATTCGGATCCGGTGCGCGAGGGTGAATTTGAGAATTGTTGTAGAGGTAATAAAGAAACGGGAGAGGCGCAGAGGTAGGAGAATATGGGGACGAGGAAGGACGAGGGCCTAAGGACTTGAAAAGTCTTTTAGGTAAGAGAGGTCGAGGACCTTTGTCGAGCGTGGGCCGGTTTCTCGCCACTCGACGCAATGATACATCTAGAACCTCTTCTGTGCATAGAGGGTAACGTAGCGCATAAGTGACTAGCTCGCCTCGTGTATATGATGAAGACGTAATATTCGAGGCGGACGAGATGTAGCGTAGGAATAGGTATTCCGCTCGATAAGTCGCATGCGCAGATTTGAAAATCCCATGAGCACGTTTATTGACGACGGGTAGGGACTCGCTCAGCGCACAGAGCTGGATTTCGTATATAAGCTGAAGCACTTGTTAGCATTCGAGTATGTAATAAGAAAGATAAGCAACGAACTTCGACGGGAAGTCTTTCTAGCAACGAGCACTCATTTCGAATCGAATGGGATTGCATGCTAGAAGGAAGAGAAAGCATAAATAAACGGAAGAATTTTCTTAGAACACGTCGATCGGTCGGAGTCTCAATCACGACGTGTCTTCTGCCTGAGGAAAGATCGACGCACTTCTGGGTACACAAGAATGAATCAATATTTTGTAAGAGATACATAGTGTACAGAGACTCCTAGTTTTCAAAGAATGCAACAAGCCGAATGGTGGAGACCAAGTGGTGAGTTAAAGAATGTGGACATATGAATGAATGTGCAAGGCGTTAAGATGGGATAAGGTACAACATATAAAAGCGACATAAGGAGCGTGAAACATAATCGACCAGCGGGACTTCATAATTGTGAACGTAAGATCATGATTTGATACTCTTGCTGCGATGCTGATTGAGTAAGGAGATTAAAAAAACGAAGCCTACTAAAGCAGACCGTCTGCCATACTAAGAGTCGTGAGTGCATTCCCGGAAGGCATCAGTACCGAATGTCAAACACACGAGGTGGGATGATAGAGGATCGGGGACGCAGATAGATTCGACGAGTTGTGTGAGGCTCGCGGTGTAGCAGGCTGTCGAAACGTGCATTATTAGTCAGCGGATCTGCACGATGGGCTGGCCCAGGACTGTGGAGCTGGTATTGGCCTGTGCAGCCAAAGTCTCTATGTGAAGGGATTTCGATATGAGCGCTAAGCAGTCTTGAGGGATGAGAAAAATAGACTCACCCGAAACACAGGAAACGCTTGAGGAATGATGCTGGTGCCCTGAGGATGTTGCCTTTTGGTTTTTCTGCTGAAGTCTGAAATTTGTAGAAGGAAAAGATTGTGAGTGATAGCAAAAATACACCACCGACGAACATGACTCGCCCATGTATCCGCAGAAGAAGTCGAGTCGGGTGTCAAGCAGCGCAACTGCACGCGCCGCGCGTCCTGGAATTAGAAAGTATCTATTTAGTCATTCTGGAATATAACGTCAAATAAAAGACGTTTTACATTCGGTCCTCCAGCGACAAGCACAGGATTGACAGACGATTTCTCCGGAACGGAAGCCTTATTATTCCTTTGGGTGTTAATCTGGACCTGTATAGGCTTAGCCTCGTGCGAGGGTATAGGGCCGCATGGAAGTCTAGAGGCATAACGCCTGGTTCTGATGCCGTCGCTGGGATTACCGTCATTGCTGCGGTCACAAGCGGTCCGTGGACCTCGGAATCTAGCCCTTCGCTCCCTCGCCGCGTTCGCTGAGTCGCGCAGCACGCCAACTTGCGTCAGGAGGTCGTCTGCTAAACGAATGCTCGCGCTCGTAGCCGTGGTTGTATTCGTATCCCTTCGTTGGAAAGCCGGTCTCGGAACATCCTCCGGAGGGACCGGAGGAAGCGGTTTAACGACGTCGCGTGGTTCCTCGGCGCCGATCGTGTTGATTTCGGTCGATGAAGAACCGAATTCTTCGGTTGATGTTGACGAGGCACTCGGGTAAATAACCGACGGCGGAGACGAAGAGGTCGAAGGAGGAGTAACAAGTATTCTGAGAGCATGCATTGCAATAGCAGAGAGTATGTAAGTTCACAGGTATGGGGGCAGAGCAGTTCAGCTAGAGAGACTATTTATTGCACTGTCTTGCCCAGAAAGACGAATGCACAGGAACGAGCGGAGAGGGAGACGAAGATAAAGTAGCGGAAGTTAAGAGGACTCCGAGGACCCAATATTTGATCATTTTGTAGTAAGGGGCTCATTTAGATCCAAGCCACTCTCGCCGGGACAACACGTGTCAGAACACAATAGTATCCAGTCGCGCAGTTCTAGTGCGTTTGCCACGAAAATGCAAGAATTTATATCCAAAGAAGCGCCTCGCAACGCTTGAAGGCCACAATCACAGATGCAGAGCACCGATAGTAAGCCGAATCGAGGGGGGCCAAACAGTTCAACAAGCGCTCCGGGGCCGGCATGAGGAGCAAAAGAAGATCAAGAAGGCGACGGTTTCAGAAACAGCACGCGCCGCGGGTGCGGTAGATACACTAGTGTGATGTGACAAATCGCGTTTCTTTTATCACAGATAGCGTTACACTCGGAAATTGTGGCTCGACTTAAATCACGTGCTCAAATGCTTCCTTTCCTAAAACCTTCACACTCAACGGCCAGCTTTGGTCGCGCGGTGATAGCATCGTCCACAAGGCCTCTAGCAGTGCATGTATCTGTAATCTACCCGAGACGGAATGCTAGCACGAAGCCTTCGTACGAAGGCCATACACCCCTGAACTGGTTTGAGAACGCATTCCTCGCTGTAGGCTCAGGGATCGTCCTCCTCACCAACCCAAATCGAGCTGGTACGCGCGCCTTTTTGTCTTCCACTCACTATTCCTCTAAGTCTGAGCCTTTTAATTTATTATTCATATGAAGACTTGGTTGCTGCGCTTGGCGAAACAACAGCAGGGCCGGCTCTACCGCGCCTTCGAGACCGCATGTTGGAAAGTGCTGAAAGTCGACGTATTCTGAAAGCGCGTCCGCGTATAAACACGCACACCGTTGATATAGCAGCCTTGGCGGCTCTTCCGGAGAACACGCTTGGACGCACGTATGTCTCGTGGCTGGAGCGGTGCAATGTTACTCCTGACTCACGCGAGCCTGTAAGCTGATTGTATCTCCCTTTCTTCTCTCCGTCTCTCCTCCGTGCTGATATAGAAAACGCGTTTTTAGGTACACTACATCGACGATCCCGAACTCGCATACGTGATGCAGCGTTATCGCGAATGTCACGATCTTTACCACGCTTCTATTGGCCTGCCCGTTGATGGACTCTCCGAAATTGCCGTCAAAGCGTTTGAGTTCGCCAACCTCGGTCTCCCAATGACCGGTCTTGCTGCTGCTCTCGGGCACCTCCGTCTTTCAAGCGCTCGTCGAGAACGCTATTTCAAAGAATATCTCCCCTGGGCGCTTAGGTGTGGAGGCTCTGCTCGGAGTTTAATAACTGTATATTGGGAGAAGCGCTGGGAACAAGACATCGGGGAGCTGAGAGACGAGTTGGGCCTTCTAGAACCTCCTCCGACCAAATGGAGGACGCCTCACAAGCCTGTGACTAACGAGGAGCTTAGGAAGGCGAGCGAAGTGGCTACTCAAGCATGAGCCTCTTTCTCTATCGTCACAATCATTTCGTAAGAGAAAATGTCGCCCTGCTCCGTTAATCGAGTTATCACCCCACTATGTACGTATAAATTACAATTATATTCGTTTCAACATCCCGCTACATGGATAGCTGTACGACAGACATGTCTCCAGGACGATGCATTCTGCGAGCATTATACGTATGTGATTCACAAAGTATGCGATACAGAAAGCATTGAGGATCCGATGTGACAGCACGGCGACAAAAAGTCCTTGAAAAACAGACGACAGAAATGCTACAGAGCAATACAAAGGCGAAATGAATCTATGAGAAAAATCGTAAGGTAATAGTTGGAAAGTAGTCCCTATTCCTCAGAGATCCACTCGTAGATGCATTACAAACCTTCCAATGAGGAAATGGGAGATCCTCAAGCCCTACAGACGTCAGGCTTAGAGAAACCCTTGGGGGTAGGAATCCCATTCGATTGCACGATGACATCCAATACAAAACCTCGAAAGAGACGAGACCTTTACGGAACGATACAATATCTAACACGGATCACGGGGAACAAAATAAAGGGGTTGCTTCTCGAAGAGCAAATAAGAGATCCGCGTCTTTTCGAGATCCGCTCAGCGATCGAAACTTGCTATTTGCGAATACGGAAGATCATTAAAATGCCTTGCGAGTACCTGGTCCAGGGATCCTGCTGGTAGACTTCGATGGAGGAATTGGCAAGCGAGACGTCGAGACCATGCTGGAGCTACTCGATGTCATGAATGACGAACGAGAGAAAAGTCCAGACGAGACGGATGCAGTCCGGCCAAGTGTTCCACTCTTAGAGCTAATAGATGTGGAGCTCGTTCTCACAGGCGAAGTTGCTTTTGGCCTTGAACTGTTTCGATCCAGAGTTTCCGAAACACCCGAAATAGGGGGACGCTGAAAACCAGTTTTGGTTTGTAGATTTGGGGCACGGGGCTTATGCCTTGGGGATTGAACCCCGGTTATCGTCGGCTCGTTTGCTTTGAACAATGGCGCATTCGTTGTAAGTGGCACGCGGCGAGCTCCTCCCAGACGCCCCGTCGTTGCAAAGTTATTCGTTTTGAGAGGTGTTGGCCTGGACGATACAGACACGGAAAGTCGTCTCGCATTCTGGGCCAGTGAAGTCACAGGTCGTTTCTCGCCCTCGACCTGAGCCCCTGTGGAGACTTTTGGTCTTATCGGGGACAGACTGTATCCAATGCTCGGGCGTCTTCCGAACGAAGGACGTGAGAGTGACGCACAGCGCCCGAGAACAGGAGCGTCGTTGTTCGAAGCAGGCACGCCTGTTTTCTTTACATCAATTGACAAAGATCTGGTATGTGAGTTTCTCTCCATAGATAATGGACGAGGACGCGAAAGCCCTGACTCTGCTGTTTGCAGCTCATTTTTTTTGGTTTCAGATTGAACTTTGACAGTCCCCGCAACGCGAGCACTTGTGCTACGTGACATCGTCGTAGACCTGCGAATTACTGTCTGTGGTTTCTTGGGCGCAAGTACTTGTCCTTGTCCAGCCATTCCGCGGATTGAAGGTGACGAGGAAGGTGTACGGGGCTCCAGGTTGACGGATGATGAAAGTATCATTGGAAGTTCCTCGTGTCTCGCTCCGAATGTCAATCCAGAATGCGACGATGAGCGACGAAAGATATCTTTTCGAGCTGGTGTCTCCATGTTGGTTTGCCTGTGCATTTCACTTTGCATAGTAGAATGAGTTTCCTGAAACGCTTCCGCCGTCTGCAGATCCTCTTCGATCATAATACAAATAAGCGACAACTATTATCCGTACTATGAACCAATGCTCACCGTAGTTCTTCGGAGCTCTCGGAGACGAACCGCTTGTCCTATCTGAATAAATACAGCGTCCAAAGTCCGCAAGCGAATCATCCTCAAGGCGCTCAAGAAATGATAGGTCATCATTAAGAAGATCTCCTGAAAAGTTCGTTTTCTTTAGGTTCGATAGTTCATGGATGTCAAAGGACGAGCCGACGAGACCCGGCGGAGGATCATGAAATGCTGGGATAGAATCGGAGGCCGGAGTAGAACTGAGCAAAGATGGTGAGTTGGAGGTAAACGGCACCGTGGGAGCAGGATGCACGAGAGCAAAAGCTGCATCATTATTATTAGGGGGCGTCCAGTGGACAGCGGATGCTTTGGAAGGGCGTGAAGACAATGGGGATGTCATAGTTGTTGTAGAAGATTCGTATTTTCCAATACCAGCAGCGAATTTACGAAGGCTCTTTGGAGTAATGGAAGGAGTGTCGAGGTTAATCAACGGCTTGTTTCGTGCCACGCTCTGTGGTGTTCTGGTATTGCTATTAGACGAAATAAGGGAAATCTCTGAGAGGGGTTCCCGCAATCCATTTCCGCGCTGAAAGATGTCCTCGGAGTCCGTGATTTTACATGCGTTGTCAAGCTCATCCTGAAGCCGGACTAAGCAGAGATTTGACGAATCGCCATCCTTTGGTTCTAACAAAATCGACTGTCCAAGCAAGTCTACCTCCGTTCTTTGAGACTTGTCCACATCTATCTCCACAAGTGGGCCAGCGGAACGCATGACTTGAGCATCCGTGACTAACTCACCACATGCCCTTGTCCAACTGCTTTTTGGCGTGTTTGAAGTTAAGTTCTCCTTGTCCGAACCCGACTCCAGAGATGAGGATGGAGAACAAACATCGTACGTCGGTGTCGATGGCGAAGTCTCTGAGATGGAGAGAGGGTCAAAAAGAGCGAGGAGACTCGGGCGAGGACGAGTGGCCATGATGGTGAAGTACGTCCTGGTTGAACAATCTGGTTCCGTTGGGATTCGCGCCTTGCCGGTTTGGGCTTGCTCGTGACTTGCACGCGTTCAGCTCGAGTTATTCAGGCTCCGATTCCACTTCCGTCCGGGTTGATCCTAACTTGCAATGAAAAAGAACAGAAGATCCGAAAAAAAAAACCAAACAAGTCGAAAACCGCTTCAGCTTTTCGGAATCTCTTTTTGTGGAATGCAAAACTTGAGCGTCGATACCCATTTTGTGGCGCAAAAGAAACGTAAGTACTCGAATACATGGTATGCTATGCTCTTCTCGTAACGCAAAAAAAAGTGAATCGATCCATGTTTTCTGAACGAACATTTATTGAGAAAGAGGACATGACTTTGAATGAGTTTCCGTGAATTTCGTTACTTGTGCGGGAATTGAAAGTCATAATTATGTCACTTTTCCAGAAAAGGAAATACTCAGGGCTTGCGTGCGTCCCAGATTTCCTTCTGACTGTAACACAACTTGACTCTTAACATTACCATTCCCCCCTCAACCACTCTTCCACCTCTATTGTAGAAAAACCTGGAAATATGGGTGAGTTACCGCTCGTTTTTTGCAGTATATCTAGCTAACATATCATATTAGGTATTCCAAAGGTATGGCATTTTCCTTACTCATTCTTGAGTGCATACTAACAAGGGTGTTCTGCGCAGTTCTTCAGATATATTTCGTGAGTCATTACGGTTCGGGGGCGTGTGATGACTTTTCAGACCTGACTGAGTCCTCAGGGAACGCTACCCGATGACATCCCAGCTCATCGAAGAAAACAAGATTCCTGAGTTTGGTACGAATCAACTGGTTGCTACCCGCTGCGCAGCACCTCACTGTGATTTTTGCAGATAATTTTTATGTTGACTTTAATGGAATCATTCACGCTTGTAAGCCGAATCGATCACATTTGACCCACCGGTCTGACCTTCAACAGGTTCACACCCGAACGATGGCGACGCTCACTTCCGCATGTCGGAAGAGCAGATTTTCACGTCTATATTCTCGTATGTTGATATGTTATTTGGGAAAGTGAAGCCAAAGAAGCTATTCTTTATGGCTGTCGATGGTGTGGCACCGCGTGCAAAGATGAACCAACAACGCAGTCGACGATTCAGGACTGCGAAGGAGGCAAAAGAAGTGCGAGAGAAGGCTGAGAAAAAGGGAGAGAAGCTACCAGATGAGAAAGCATTTGATAGCAATTGTATTACACCAGGTATGTCCATTTCAATGTGAGATTGGTGCAAGGCTCTTATGTCATCGTAGGAACGATGTTCATGGCACGTTTATCTGAACAACTCCGGTATTTCGTAAACAAGAAGATAACCGAAGATGCGAATTGGCGAGAGTGCCAAGTCGTGCTATCCGGTCACGATGTTCCCGGAGAGGGTGAACACAAGATCATGGAGTACATTCGTCTGGCGAAGGCACAGCCGGACTACAATCCGAATGTACGACATTGTCTGTACGGTTTGGATGCAGACCTCATTATGTTGGGTCTGTTAAGCCATGATCCTCACTTCTGTCTCCTGAGAGAAGAAGTGAAAATTGGTCCTGCGGCAAGACGCAAGAAAGAGACGAAGTGGGTGAAGCACTTCTTCCGTCGTCATGTAACTAATTTGTTTCAGTTTGGAATCAATCAACTTTTATCTTCTCCACCTTTCGCTTATGCGCGAGTATCTCAATCTTGAATTCCATGACATCGAGCCGACGCTACCATTCTCTTACAATCTTGAGAATATCATCGATGACTTCATTCTGTTGGCAGTCTTCGTCGGGAACGATTTCTTACCAAACCTGCCGGATTTACATATACATGAGAATGGCCTAGAGCGCCTTTTCGAAGTGTACAAGAAGGTGCTGCCTTCCATGGGAGGCTATATGAATGAGAGCGGTGTCGTCAACACAACCCGTCTACAAGTTGTGCTGGATGAAATGAACATCTGGGAACAGGAGGTGTTCGAGCGGGAGTATGCGGATTTGAACTGGTTTAAAGGAAAACAAGCAAAACACGTAAAGGAGATGGAGGGAGCTCGTCGACGAAACAAGCTTGGTGGGTCGTGTGCTCTGCATTTCCGTCAGATATCCCTAATATTTTCATAGTCCTCACCGCTCCTCAACGCATAATTTTTGAGGAGGTCAAGACATTCGTCTTATCTCATCGCAAATCGCATGCAGCATCGTCATCCGAAGAGTCCCCGGACGCACTTAGGATGCCGAATACATTCCCCGCTCGTGAACGCAGATTTATTGCGGATCTTGCTGCGGAGCTGCATTTAGAAGTTTCTTGGGATGAATATGACGACGAGGATCAGAACCTTGTTGTCTTTCGCCTTCCAACTGAGCCAGCCAACAATGCAAGTGACGGAGCTATAACTGAAGAGAATGGTGGGGATGATGATGGTGATGAATGGGTGGACGAATCTGAAGAATCGGATGATCCGGAAGCGGTCGCCGCGATAGACCGTGTTTTGACCAAGTATGAGCGTGCAAAAGTCGTTGAAGAAGAAGAAGAAGACTTCGATACTCGGCATACTCGCGCGGTCCAGGAGCGTATGGATGAATGGAAAAAGAATTATTATCGAGTGAGTTGCTAGGTGAAACAGGCTGCAGGCAACCCGACTAACGGGTCGACTTCACCAGGAAAAATTAGAGATCTCGTATGACGATCGCGAGGAGATGCACAAACTTGTTTACCGCTACGTTGAGGGTTTGCAGTGGGTAATGCACTATTATTATAGCGGAGTTGCGTCTTGGGGATGGTTTTATAACTACCATTATGCTCCTCGTATATCCGGTTTGTGTCATGAATTTGCGCTTGAAGTCAGGGCGTACTGATGTCCTTGTGACACACAGACCTGAAAGACGTCGACAAGATGGAATTCCATTTCGAATTGGGAACGCCCTTCCGACCATTTGAGCAGCTAATGGGCGTGATGCCGTCAGCTAGCATGGATCTCATTCCTTTGGCATACAGGGTAAACAGAAGTTAATGAGGAGTTCAGCATGGTATTAATCGCACATATACAGGATCTGATGATAGATGTTAATTCTCCTATTCGTGATTTCTATCCCACCGAGTTCGAGCAAGACTTGAATGGGAAGAAACAGGAGTGGGAAGCAGTCGTTAAAATACCATTCATTGACGAAGATAGGTTATTGAAAGCGATGTCTTGTGAGCATAGATCTTTATCTTGTTTTGGAACTCTTCCGTCAACATCATATTTTTAGCCCGGGAACAAAGGTTGACAGAGGAAGAACGAAGACGAAATTCATTTGGGACCAGCACACTCTTTAGATACAACCCTGGACAGCCGACCTTCTACCAGTCTTCACTTCCGGGATTCTTCCCGGATCTTGTTCGCTGCCAAGCGAGCATGGAACCATTCTATCTTCCGACTCTCGATGGACTTCACCTCGTACCTGGTCTCTGCGAGGGCGTTTTCCTCGGAGTGGAAACCCTCGCTGGCTTCCCAACCTTACAAACCCTACCGCATACTGCGCAGCTTGGGTACCATGGTGTGAACGTGCACGGTAGTGAAAGCAAAAATAAGTCTATGATCGTGCATATCCAGAACCCTAAAGAAGGCGAGAAGACGGAGAAGATAGCGAAAGAGATGATTGGTCGCCGTGTATTTGTTGGGTGGCCTTTCATTCGGGAGGCGATGGTCGTGGCCGTTTCCGACTGTCTATTCAAATACGAGAAAATCAAGTTCGGAGACGGACGCGAGTCAAGGGTGCTGAACAATCCGCACTCGCCTCAGGCAATAAATTTCTGGAAGGCCAAAGCGGAGAAAATCGAACACTACTACTCGAAACGATTGGGCGTCATGACTGGCCCAGTTGAAGTTCTTTTGCACGTTCGTCCGCTGAAAGGTACGTTTCTGTGAACCTCTTCCATGCCGAAATCTGAAGCGTTTGTAGGACTGAAGCGACTCGACACCGGAGCTTTCGTCAAAGAATATGAAGGACAAGACAAGGAATTTGAGCAAGCTCTTCAGATGGTACTACCTGAGGTCATCTCCGAGGATCCACGTTTCATGGAGAAGGATGCACCACCATTATCTGAAGAATTTCCTCCGGGTACGAAGGTCTTCTTTCTCGGTGATCATGCCTATGGCGTTGCGGCGCAGGTATCGGAAACCACGAACGCTTCTATTTCTGTCATGCTTGCGGTAAGCTTTTCGTTGATTAGATTTAAAAAATTTCTTAATTGTTACTCTTTCAGTTCTTCCCGAATGAAAGAACGGAGATCGACAAATTCAAGTCCATTGTTGCGAACCGACTTGACCTCAAATACTACCCGTCGTACAAAGTCGCAGAGAAAGTTGGTATTTCTGGACATGCACTGTCTAAAGTCACTGCGAGCTTCATGGTTGTCACCTCGGATGGCCAGAAAACTAACCTCGGCTTGAGTCTCAAGTTCGAGGCAAAGAGTTTGAAAGTCATTGGATACTCGCGTAAAGACGGCCGGTTCTGGGAGTTCAGTGAAAAGGCAATTGAGCTGATCCAAGAATACAAGGTGTGACGCTTCAGATGCGCCTATTTGTGAACTGGCTGACACGACAACAGAACGAATTCCCGGTACTCTTTGAGAGGCTTGTTGGTTATGGGGATCGTACGTAGTACATATGTCCTCTTCTGCGTTGAACTGACAATAAGCTCTTTCTTGAAGAATTTGCCCAAGCCTCAGATATTTTTCCAGATAATCCGGATGCCAAAGTGAAAGAAGTCAAGACTTGGCTGAACAAGAAGAACGTCCGAGACCTTGAAGCAGTCTCACTTTTCTGTGATCAACTGGACAAGGAGTGTGTTGGTCAAATCGTTATCTTGGAAGATGAATGCCAGCAGAACAAGTCACCAAAAACGATCAAGAAGGCAATTGTAAAAGGCATTCCGCGACAAGCCATCCTGAAACCCTCTCATGCTGTTTATCGGCTGCAGAATCAGACATTTTCGCTTGGCGATCGGGTAGTGATGGTGAAAGATTCTGGCAGTGTACCGCTGGCGGTGAAGGGTGTTGTGGTCGGAATCAATGCGAAAACTCTGGATGTTGTGTGGGATGTCCCATTTATGTCTGGAACAACGCTGAGTGACCGGTACGTCTCACAGTCATTTCAAGGACGCTTCCTGGTTTTTAACTTATTCCTGTTAGCTGTCCGACGTATCGAGGATCATCAGTCGAGTTCAACACATGCTTGAACTTGACTAGACAACAGTTCATCGTATCCACAAACCCTAATGCTCATTCGGCGCAACACCAGAATATTACTATGATGCGTCCCCGTCATCAGCAGCCAAGAATCGGGCCATATCCGGCTGTCCAGCCTCCACAAGGTCAAGCTCCTGCAGCTGGTTTCCATCCTGCTCCAACGAGGTAAGTCTCTAGTCGAGACGATAGAAAATGACACTGAAATTTGCTGTATAGAGGAGGAGCTACAGTACGCATCATGACGAACCCCAACCGCGGGAGAGGCGGCGCTTTTCGTGGAAACGCTTGGAACACCAACGGGCAATCGCATACTAATGGCACCGAGACGACCAATGGGTTGCCTAATGGCGTACAGAAGCAACCTAACCAAGCCCAAGACCATTATGGAGAAAGTGAATCCAATAATGGTCCCAGACAAGAAACTACCTCATCCAATTCGCGTTCGTCGAATGGTCCTCAACGTTCCCGGGGCGGCTTTCGAGGTGAGCGAGGACATCCGTGCGGGGCCGCAATGCTCACGCAGGAACCTCCCCGTACGATCGCTCCCCCGGGAGGATTTATCCACGCCCGCGGACGTGGCTTCGGTCGTGGACGTGGTTTTGCACCGCGCGGTGCACCTTCGGGATACAGAGGACGAGGGCGTGGACGAGGAGCACCAGCATCTGCTCCAAGCGCCCAGGAGATCACTAGCTGAACAATAACAGTCGATTTTCAATCTTGTGTACTTTATTGGTAAATCGCGCATGTTGCTGTATTACGAGTTCCTGCATCGTTTTGTCCAATATTAATGTCCTTTCAAATATTATTTCTGCAATTATTGCGTATCTTATCTTATCTCAGATTCTATTTAGCAAGCGAGCTCCATAAAATTGAGTCACTGCTCGACTTATCCCATATTGGCTTCTTCACCACTTGCCACTATTACTTAGATCGCGTTCATCGGTAAACTTCAAAGTGCTTGAAAGGCGCAATGACTGAGATTCATGATCAGTTCGATACAATTCTGATTCTTGATTTTGGGTCTCAAGTTCGTGTCATTTCGCTTTGGCGACATTTGACATGAGCTCACGACATCATCCTTCTTAGTACAGTCACCTAATCACAAGGCGATGCAGAGAGCACAACGTTTACGCTGAACTACTGCCATGTACACAGAAAATTGCAGAGCTTGGTTGGAAACCGAAAGGTACGTGCCGTGAAACATGTTCTTGCGTGCAACCGCTTACTCTGCATTCTGGCAGGCGTTATCCTCTCTGGTTCACCATACTCCGTCTATGACGACGATGCACCTCACGTCGATCCCGATGTATTCGAACTGAACGTTCCAATCCTTGGCATTTGCTATGGGCTGCAGGAGATGGCCTGGAATATGAAGGGCAAAGTCGCTAAATGTGATCATCGTGAATATGGCTTTGCACAGCTAGAAGTCGGTCAGGGTGGTGATAATGTCGACAAACTATTCGAATCGCTTGGGGAAGAGATGCAGGTGAGTTGATACAACTTCTGCACTCTATACTCAAACACCTGAAAATGTCTGCGTCGACTAGGTCTGGATGTCTCATGGTGACCAATTATTGGAATTGCCACCCAATTTTCACGTCGTGGCTCATACACGAACGGCACCGTACGCCGCTATTGCACACGATTCAAAACCTTTCTGGGGTATTCAGTTCCATCCTGAAGTGACACATTCACCTATGGGGAAGACTATCATTGGTCGCTTCATAACTGAAATATGCGGTTGTAGAGCTCATTGGACTATGGTACGAGATTCCTTCAAATGGACACACTCTGTAGCTTATGCATCCTGTAGGAAGAGTTCATTGGAAAAGAGATAAAGCGGATCCGAGAGATGGTTGGTACGACAGGACGCGTTATCGGTGCAGTCAGCGGAGGAGTCGATAGCACTGTCGCTGCCAAACTTATGCATGAAGCAATTGGCGATCGGTTCTATGCCATCATGGTAGACAATGGAGTGTTGAGGTTAAACGAGGGCAAAACAGTATACGACCGATTGAATCGCGATCTTGGCGTCAATCTAACTTTGGTCGATGCATCAGATCGGTTCCTCTCGCGTCTCGCGGATGTCACGGATCCCGAGCAGAAACGCAAGATCATCGGCAATACGTTCATAAACATATTCGAAGAGGAGGCTCACAAGCTTGATACAGAGGTACAGAAGAAGGGTGGTGAATCGCAGAAGATTGAATGGCTGCTTCAGGGGACGCTTTATCCTGATGTCATTGAGAGTATCAGCTTCAAAGGCCCTAGTGCTACGATCAAGACGCATCACAATGTTGGGGGTCTACTCAAGGACATGAAGCTCAAGCTCATCGAGCCCCTCCGAGAACTATTTAAGGGTACTTCTCCCTCATTCATTTATCTTCATCTTACGCTAACAGAATAGTTTCTCGCTGCAGATGAAGTCCGAGCTCTCGGTCGCCTCCTGAATATCCCGAATCATCTCGTCCAAAGGCATCCATTCCTTGGTCCAGGTCTTGCGATTCGTATTCTAGGGCCCGTCAGTCGATCTCAGGTTCAAATACTCCAAAAAGCGGACCATATTTACATAGAAGAGATTCGCAATGCGGGATTGTACGATCAAATCAGCCAGGCCTTTGCTGTGCTCTTACCCGTACAGGCTGTCGGTGTCATGGGAGACAAAAGAACATATGAACAGGTATATGTTCCGACCCTCTTCGCATACACACTTTCTCATAAGATCTGGTCCGCAGGTCATCGCACTTCGCGCGGTACAATCAGAAGATTTCATGACGGCGGACTGGTAAGAACTAGGAGGATTTCCACATTGACATGGTCTTATACGCTTCTAGGTATGTCTTCCCTCCGGATGTGCTTCGCAAAATCTCGAGCCGAATTACGAACGAGGTGGAGGGTGTCAATCGAGTCGTATATGACATCTCATCTAAGCCGCCTGCGGTACGTCTGGGCAATCATATGCTTTCGTATCCCGACTTCTGATACTTTACCTTTTTTTAGACCGTTGAATGGTTATGAAGTGAACGTGGCCTGCTAAACAGGGATCGCTTGGAGGTTAAGATTACAAATATATCGTCTATAGAGATTGCATCAATGTGACTTTTCGACCTGACATCCACTCTCTTCATTACAGACGATTGATTCATGAGAGGAAGCCTGGTCTACTTCAATTTGTCATCGAGCGAATCGGTATATCTACCGTGAGACTTCAGTGATTACAACTCCGCTAGAGCTCTCTCGTACGTCGACACGTGAACGTAACTTTTGTTCTCACATCTCATGTAGGTAACGGTAAACCAGGTGCAGCCGAAGATAACAGTACTAGTACTTTGGATCATGCCATCGATTGCACCAAACTTTGTAACTCTCCCGCGGCTGATAACCTCCAATAACATGAATACACGAGTTGGTCTCTCTGCCAAGTCCTTCTTTACTCCTTCTTTCACATGGAATATCATAATTACGCGACGGCGATGGCGGATGATCCCAGAGAACTCTTCCCGGCTTCTTGTTACTGTAGGAGTCCTTATCATGACAAGCAGAACTCGCGTGCAAACCGATTGCGTATCATTCTTTCGACGTTATTCCAAGCGTTGTTTTGGAAAACTTCCTCTGCTCTTATCAAAGCTCATCCGCTGGATTGTGTGTCTTGATCAGAAATGGAACAGAGTTCCTCCGAGCCACTGCGTGTCGAAGCATGAAAGAAACGGGACTAATATTTATTTTACTTAGAAAGCAATACGCCACGGCTTTGGAGAAGCACTCGCTGTGTATTCTAAGCATGCCTTCTATCTTTTCCCTTGTCTGACCTTGTGCTCAGCGTTCCTCGATTTCTTCGAGGAGCATGCTACTTCAGAGGTAGTTTCTCATCAAGGGATGATAGTCTTTTATTTGGCCAGCCTTCATAAAGCTGGTTCTCAGGAAGCGCTCTGCTGTCAGACCTGAAGGATCTCCTGGCATTTCGTCAAGCAGTTGCACCGTCATCATGGTCATCTTTACCTATCTCTCTCTAGCAGCACTTTTGCTGAATTCCACGCTCGCTGCACCTTGGCCTGCATCCATTAAGCACGCAACCCATCAAGTTAGGAGCTTGCCTAATGGTATTGAGATTTCGACTTTCAGTCCGCCATCTCAGTTCGAGGTTTGTGCTAATGTTGCCTTCAATGTGCGATTCTCACGTCTACGTTCGCAGACCTTCGGAACGGGTATTGATCATCCGCTTTCCAAAAGGGCAGAACCTGCAAGTATAAAGGATATTTCTGTGTCGTTCGTATCCTCCCGACTCGGGATAAGCGAGAATGAAGTCTCCTTCAAGAAAGCATTCATTGGTCAAACCGCAAAACATGTTTTCTTAAAGCAGAAAATTGTATGTTTGATTTTATACTTTGACGTAGTGCTGACTAATCGAACTGATGTTAGGATGGTATCGAAGTTGCAAATGCGGTTGCCAACGTTGCTCTCAACTCCGATGATAAAGTCGTCACATTCGGCGCCAATTTTGTTAGACTTGGTACGGCTGAAGGTCTCTTCTAGGTATGCGTATCGAGCTGACTTGGTGCAGAGAGCGTTTCTTCGACGGAACCGAAGATTTCCGTAGATCAGGCCATTGCTGCCGCCGAGCAACGTCTAGGCGGGGTTCACAATGAGATCCCGACCAGTCTTGAGTTTTTTGTAAAGGACGATAACAGCGCCGTTCTTACACATGTCGTACAAATCGAGAGTGACCATCTGCTTGAGGCATTCGTTGATGCGGCGTCTGGGGAGGTCGTTGCCGTGAACGATTTTACGGCTGACTCGGCGGTGAGTTCTATGCTATGCTGGCTCACAAGCAGTTGACGGAGACAACGGTTCTTTGTAGTTTTTTGTGATTCCAATCAATTTGCAAGACCCTAGGGATGGGCAACAATTAATCGAGAATCCTGAAGACCTTGCTGCTTCTCCCGGCGGATGGAACACAGGATCCACTGGAACTGCGTATGTAGAGCAGGCCATTCGCAGCTGTTGCATCACTTACTTCTCATATTTAGTGGAAACAATGTCATTTGTGAGCTACTTATGCTTGACTTAAACTCAAATCGCTCAATTCCGCTTAGCTTTCAAGGGTTCCCAGACCTCCATCACTCAAGAATCTTCTTCGGGACTAATATTCAACTATCCTGCCGATGATACAAACGCACCTACAGCTGGTACTAATCTTGATGCTGCTCGTACGAATGCCTTCTATGGTGAGGTATCAGTCTAATAATAAAAAATCGGATACTTATGTCTTCCGTAGTGTCCAATACAGTACATGTAAGTCTTTGTTCCAACCTTACCCAGAACGGTTTGATAACGGCTCCGTAGGATATTACCTATCGCTACGGTAAGTTTCCTCGTCTCTCGTAATAATGATAGCTTTCTTATATTTCGACCTACCGCAGGATTTACGGAGTCTGCCTTCAACTTTCAGAACGACAATTTCGGAAATGGCGGAGTCGGTAATGACCGGGTGACGATTTCTGTTCAAGACTCTGCCGGCACGTCCATGAATTTCCTGCGATCTCCGTCCTGCATGTCTAAATAAATTGATCCTGCACCCTCAGGAACGAACAATGCTGACTTTTCGGTAAGTGCATATTTTGTGCAAACAACTTAGGAAGCTGAGCTGGTGCCTAACAGACTCCACCCGAGTAAGCGTTGATATATGCATAATAGTTTTGCGCATTTCTAATGTTTCGTTCGTTCAGTGGTCAATCAGGCCGCATGCGGTAAATCCATTTCCAAAGATGTTTGAAGCTGTGCTGTAGCTGATGATACTTTCAGTATGTTCCTTTGGACTCTCGTGAGTTGCCTTCATTGAGTCTACTATCCACAATCACTCACTAAATAGCTTGACCTAAATTTACTCGGAATCAGACGAATGTATGTCATAAGTTCGTCTAGTGTTACTTTTTACCAAGCAAGCTCTTCTTCCTTCTAGCCGCAGCGTGATGGTGCTCTTGAGAATGATATCGTCGCACATGAAAATACACACGGATTAACTAATCGCCTCACTGGAGGTGGTACTGGACGGTCAGCGGCTTCCGTGTTCCATTTCTGACTCGTTCTTGGACTGAATTCACGTTCATCGTGACAAGCTGCCTTCAAACCAGAGAAGCTGGAGGTATGGGCGAGGGATGGTCCGACGCCTTTGCAGAATGGACTGAACAGACAGCTGGAATCCATGATTTCACGTTGGGGAGGTGTGTCTCATTCAGTCTCTACCATTCATTACATCCATAGTAATCACACTTTCTGTGGTTAAAGCTATGTAACAAACGATACTGCCGGTACGCACAGATGGGATTGAACACGACGTCCGCAGTATAACTGAAAAGACACTTATCAGGCATTCGCTCTGTTCCCTATAGTACAAATAAGTGGGTACGAGCATTTTCTAAGGGGCACATCGTTCTAATATGGAATTATTCATAGAGCTATTGATCCACTTATGTACTCGGACTTACAGACGCGTACTGAAGTCCATGGTCCGTATTACCATTCGTGTTCATTCGTCTACAATTCATTTATGATATGATACTTGATAGATATCGGAGAGGTCTGGGCGACGATTTTGCACGATGTTCTCGCAGCCCTTGTTGATGCACAGTAAGCTATACTCTGGAGTATGTCACTTGGAAGATCAAATTAACATGGTTCCTCAAATTAGCGGTTTCTCAACAGAAGCGAATACCAACCCTGAGTAAACTTTGTTCATACTGCCATAGGATGCTATCTCACTAACTTTCCTTTCAGCGGCACAGAGGGCAACATTGTTTATCTGTACTACTTCTTCATCATGCATTAATTCAGTATGTACTCATCCCGCAAATCTCAGGCATTTGTTCGTCGATCAGCTTGCGCTGCAACCGTGCAACCCGACTTTCCTCCAAGCACGCGACGCGTGGATCCAAGCAGACGTCAATAGGTTCAACGGAGCAAATGGGTGTTTGCTTTGGAGTGTACGTCCCAGTCACTATTTCAGACTTCGGTGATAATTATCAAAATACCTGTAGGCTTTTGCTGGTCGCGGACTGGGTGTCAACGCTGCTAATCACCAGAATGATGCTACAATTCCATCCGATTGCTAAGCACAGATTCAGGAAGAGCGCGAAAGCATGCAGAGTTAGGCCAAGAATCTTCTAGTATCATATTGTTTCATTTTCAATGGAATGGGAATCAATTAAGAGGTTAATAAAATCATGAACCACTTGCGACGCTTGTGAGCGGAAGTTCCCGGATTTCCGGAACCTTACTACGTACGAGTCTCCGATTCCGAGTCGGAAAGATTATAGTTGATGACTCTATTGAGGATGCGATTGCATTAATTGTTCAATTATGTATTCTTCAAGAAATTTTGCATAAGTACCCGTATGTACTTTTAAGTCTTAGAATGTTCTTCTAATTCACAGGCACCTTTATACCGACCAACTCGTGCTGCAGCCATGCAATCCGACACTCCTGCAAACACGCGATGCGTGGACCCAGGCGGATGTCAGTTGGTACAGTAGTGCACATATGTAGTTGATACTCTGACGTGTACATCTTCATTACCTTAGCCCTTCATTAATACACAACAATGTTGGCACAAAATTATCCACCCAGGCTCGTGCTGGTCATGGATTGAGCGTCAATACTGCGAACCAAGAGGAGGACAATAAATGCAGTTCCGTCTGGCTGCTAATTACACGAGAGCTTTTTAGGGAGACGTAGAGGCTAAAAGTCATTTTTAAATTGGGTTGAACGAAATTTAGAGGCCGATCTTCAACACCTCTCTTGGCAAAGATCAAGAAAAACATACAGCTGGGTGACAAAAGTGACGGTCACTGTCACGCTTGACCGTAACTCGCGTCTCGACCGTGCAACTTCATCTGCTCCTCGACCACGCAAAACAAAAAATTACGGCTTGATTTTTTGTATGTACATTAATGAGTATCTACAATTAGCTATTATGGTGTTAGTATCTAGTTGGTCCTCCTCTAGAATTAATTATTGCCTTTGCACGACGTGGTATAGACAAAATGTAATTATTTATCTTCTTTATTGGTATCTGCTCCCATGCCTCGAGTACAGCCTGTTTGAGCTCTCCGAGCGATGTTGGAGGATGGGGCCGGGCCCATATATTCCGTTTAAGGTCTAGCCAGCAAGGCTCAATCGCATTGATGTCTGGTGGTGAGGGTGGGTGTGAAAACCTCGAAATGCCATGTTGCTGAAACCATTGCTCCGTTGATTTTGCTGTATGACACCGTGCATTGTCCTGCTGAAACGTAACCAGCCGATTCCGTCGTCGCCTCTGACTGTAAAAGTCCAAAAGATATCCTTCCAAAACCTGTTCAATGTACCGTTTCACCGTCATCCCTCCACCCTTTCCACCCGGGTACTCAAGTACAATGAGCGGACCCTTCCTGCCATACATAATGCATCCCCAGACCATAACACGCACAGGCGACTTGGTAAAGGTTGGAATAATGCAGTCTTCATGCCAGACTTCGTCAGGGCTGCGCGTACAGTAAACAGAGCCAGGGTGCGAGCCAAGATAAACGTAGCATTCATCAGAAAAAATGACCGACTTTAATTCCTTCATTGTAATCTTCACAAGCTCCTTTGCGCGGGCCAGCCTCTGCACACGGTGTGACTTGTTAATGTAAGGAGCACGTCGGGCCTTTCTACGCTTGAGTCCTTCGGTCTCCAGCTCACGTTTGACGGTTCGAGGGCTGATTTTGACAGGCAGCTGCTTCGCAAGGGTTTTGTATGGTGCAAACCTGTTTTTTCTGGCATAGATATTTACAAGCGTTCACACGGCGGCGCCGGTAATTGTATATGATGCGCGTGTTGTGTTGATTGTCAAAACACATATGCTAAGTAACAGAACAAATTGCAAGCGAGCGTCAACCGATCCCGAATTGATCAGTATCGGAGGACAACATACGTATATCCAACCGATTCGAAGGAATTAAAATAAACTACGACAAAGGGGTAAGAAGGAGAAGGGGGTAAGAATAGGAAGAGAGAAACGGGAAATAAAGCGTGGAGTAGAGTTCGCGTCTGTCCGAATTCATGAGAAAGCGACTGTCAAGTAAGCATATACATGTTGCACCGGTAACCTGAGGGAGTCTGTCCATCTTTGAAACACCAATCCCAGCATCAATCAAATATTATGTAGTCCATTTGTGCCGCAACAGCTAATAAAGCGCAAAATCCGAATTCGGCTTCGGCCAACTGGATGCATGTTGTGTCTGCCAAACAGTTCCTCAAGTCGTCGACAGGACTTGCCAAGCACCGCATCAGGATCGATCGAACCTTTCTTGAGTCCCTCATTTGCAACAGCCGACTGAACCTGACAGATCGTGCCGATACTACAAGAGAACGAGCCAAGCGCCCCCTAACGTTCCGGCAGCTACCGTCATAGCACCTGCCCAAAATTGTTTTTGTTGGAGTAACCGTATGGGCTGATGAGCACTTGAAACGGCGTCGAGGCCTGTTGTGACTGTGCTGGTGCCTACGAGTCCGACCCAACTGCTGTAGTCGACGATTGTACCTGCGAACGTCAGTGCGGACGCCGACGTTATGTGGGATCTAAGAATAGCGCAGATAACAAACGAAGGATAAAGATAGAAATATGAGTGGGGTAAGGGAGAGAAAGGAGCCGTCAATATCAGATTCGGAAGAGAGCGAGCTGCAGAGACATTGGTAACTTACGTGGGTGTATAGGTGTCCTGGAGCACCTGCGTATTACCCGCAGCGTCAGTCGTCGTGTATTCATAAGTCGTTACACCGGCTTGTGTCGTTGCGGCAGGCTGGCCTACAGGTCCTTGGTTTAACTGAGTCGTCGTTGTGCTCGTGCTCGTGCTTGTGGTGCTCGTCGAAGTGTCAGTTTCCGTTTCGTCTTCGGCATCTAAGGTTTGTCTACGAAAAGTGATGTCAGCGACCAGAACTACTTTGTGAAAGGGGATGATGTATGTAAACGTACAAAGTCTGCGTCGTTGCTATTCCTAAGGGATTCAAAGTGACTGCAACAACGACCGTCTCTCCAGCGCTATATTGATGGGGTGTGAGTATGAGCTTTACGAACTCGGCTGCGGATGACAAGCAATCACGTACGCGTCGACAAGTGTCTGTGTCTGCGCGCCTACGCGAACGAGGGCTGCCGATAGACAAACGAGGAGCAGCGAAATGGGATACTTCATTTCTCCTGCTTGGACGAAGACGGCGATAAAAGCCGACGTTGAACGTCGACGAGGACGAAGGGGACGAGGAAAGAGGATGGCGGTGACTGTGAGAGTGGAGGAGGTTAGTAGGTCAAGATGACGTTAGCAATTTCTAAGGTTTAAGCGACATAAAAAGTCATTCGCTCTCACGATTTTCTTTTCTTTCGTCTTTTTCTTTATTTACTTGTTCAAGCAACTGAAGGGATGATAATCGCAAACTTCCTTCGTCGTCCACCACCAGCATATATTCTAAGATCTTTTCTCGTCACCCCCAGCTGCACTCGCTCATTCTCTGGCTCATCGTGTATCCAAGCAAAGAAGAGGATGGCACCCAAAAAATCCGATGCTGGAAAGGAGAAAAAGGTATTGTTGGGCAGACCAAGCAACAACTTAAAGATCGGCATCGTAGGTACGCATTTCAATCTTGTTCTTCTCTGTAGATTCTCATCTAATGTTTGTTTGATCCCGTATAGGTCTACCGAACGTCGGCAAATCGTCGTTCTTCAACTCCTTGTCAAACACAGGCGCGTAATGATGAAAATTGGATGTATTCATTTACTAGGCGCTCATCTCCCTGGATCCTCTGAATAGACTTGGGTAAAGCTGCCAACTTCCCTTATGCGACTATCAATCCCGAGGTAAGTTGCTAAGCTCTTATAGACATGTGAAGCTGAATAAATTTCGCTCCAGGAAGCTAGGATACCTGTCCCTGACCCACGATTTGACTGGCTCTGTAACCTGTACAAGCCAGTATCCAAAATCCCAGCGTTCTTAACGATCATTGACATTGCCGGGTTAACTGCTGTGTGCCACCTTTGATTCCTTCTGAACCTCGTCCGACTTAGTCTAAACAACGCGTTTAGGGCGCATCAACAGGTGCAGGACTAGGCAACGCCTTCCTATCACACGTCCGTTCCGTTGATGGGATCTTCCAAGTCGTCCGAGCATTCGACGACGTGGAAGTAACGCATGTCGAAGGAGACGTCAATCCTATCCGTGATATGGAGATCATCCAGACGGAGCTCAGGTTGAAAGACGTTGAATGGGTAGAGAAACAGCTTGAAGGACTCAAAAAGACTTCGAGGTCTCTGGGAAGTTCAAGCCTGGCGGATAAGGCAAGGAAGGAAGAAATCGTGAGTGTGCTTACGTCTTTCTTGGGAGTAGTTTTTAACCTCGATGAGTTTCTGACGATCATTTAAGGCGATTGTCGAGAAGGTCCTCAAGTGTATAAATGATGACCAGAAGGATGTGAGGAAAGGTGAATGGAACAATAAAGAGGTTCGTCCCAATACTTGTTATCTTATTCTGAATCCACCACTGTTCTTCATTCCTTTATGGTCATTTTATGATGAGAAAGAGCGCAACGCTCGATTTAACCCAGCTCGTCGAGGAGGGAGTAACGCCCCACATTCCTTTGAGATGCCTTTTCTTTCTGATCTTCCTTACGTTCATCCACCGTCCTTTTTTCAAGCAACCCTTTATAGAGGAATAATGACTAACGTACATAATTTTCACAGATAGACGTAATCAACAGTCTTATGCTTCTCACTGCGAAGCCTGTCACGTATCTCGTCAACCTGAGCGAACGGGACTACGTCCGGAAAAAGAACAAATGGTTCGTCTTTCTCTTGTATCTTGATGATCATATCCATTCATTCATTGTTTCTCTATAGGCTGCCAAAAATCAAAGCCTGGATCGATGAACACAACCCAGGTGACCCGCTCATCCCGTTCTCCGTCGCACTCGAAGAACGCCTCGCTCTCATAGAGACACCAGAAGAGCGAGAGGAAGAGCAAAAGAAGATTGGCGTGACAAGCGCTTTGGGCAAGATTACGCAGGCCGGGTATGTCAGTCTTGATGTACGTCTTCAATTTTTAGCATCGCGGATGAGTTCTGATGATCTTAATTCACTGACGATAGCTTATACGGTATTTCACGTGTGGACCCGACGAAGTACGCGCGTGGACGATCCGCCGGGGTACTAAGGCTCCTCAAGCAGCTGGTGTCATCCAGTACGTTACGTTGTTCCTTTCTCGTTCTTCATTCTCACGAAATTATTTTCTAGCTCGGACTTCGAGCACAAGTTCGTCTGCGGTGAAATCATGACTTATGAAGACTTGCATGAGTACGGGAGCGAAGCCGCTGTCAAAGCCGCCGGTAAGCTCAGACAGCAGGGGAAACCTTACGAAAGTCAGTATAACTTCTCTTTCTTTGAGTTTATTTGATCATCGGATCTGGGAACTAACTCATTAAACTTTTGTGTAGTGGCCGACGGGGACATCGCGTACTGGAAAGCTGGCGCATAGTCTTTGACGCGTTCATTTCGTTCGCTAGGTCTTCTGGGAGCGTATATCTACATGTGGTATAGATGAAACGGCGGAAATTTGTAGGATTGTAGAAGTATGTGCCGCTGTACTGTGCTGATACGAATAAACAAAAAAGCACGCAATCTTGGCTGTCTATACAAACAATACTCTAGTGTATGTAGTTAGGACCATCCATTGTTCATCCTCCACTTAAACCGGGTATCTTAGACGCGAAAATTCAGCGTCGCAGTCGCAAAATCAAGGAACAACCAGTCAAAGAAGCAAGTCTACCATCCCCCTGGCATGGGACTACCGTTGCTACCCCTACCTGAACTCTCATCTCTACTATTCTGCTTCCTCACTTCCTCAAGTACATCAGAGTTTAACTCTCTCGCGAGCCTTCTCGCAAGTTCTTCGTCCGTCTCTTCAACAGTAGGCACTCTAGCCTGGGCAGGTCGTTTCATCTCTACACGTTCCTTCCTCCTCCTTTCCTCTGCTTCAGCGTTCGCTAGAGCTTTCTCTCTTCCGGCTCGTGTTCTAGTTTCCGATTCCGCTTCTGCCTCAGCTTCGGCGGCCAGTCGACGTGCGAGCTCTGCGTCCGCCTCTTCTTGCCGCAGACGTTCCAGTGCAAGACGTTCTCTTTCGAGATAAGATTCTGGAACGCGTGAGGGAGACTGACGGGGCACTGTCGGAGCCGATGGCGTATGCTTCGCCGTTGAAGTCGGAGCGTCCGATACAGTCTGGTGTTGGTGGTGCTGCGATTGAGGAAGGTCATGTTTGTGTCTTAGCTTAGGACTCGGGCTTGTACTCTTAGCAGGAGGACTTTGGGCAGGTTTGGGAGGCGGTGGAGGAGGACTTGCATCAGGAGGTAGAGGCATGGGTGAACTATATCTTGTTTCCAATCGTTTCCTCCGTTCTTCCTCCGTCTCACCCGGGAACAACGCACTCGCAGTGGTAGGATGCACCATAGGCGGGTATCCTCCGCTTGCAGGCGCAGGAGAAATGCTCGGCTCAGGGAACGACAAATGCAACGAGCCTGCAGACTGCACTGGGACCGCTGGGGCTGTTGAGGGAGGCGGAGAAGATGTATATGCTGAGAGCGGCGGCGGATCGTACGAAGGATTGATAGATGGGTACGGTGCTGACCCAGATGAGACGGGTGGATAAGATGAGTGCGTACTCTGATGGTGAGAGGCGTACGCTGTCTGTGGATGACTCGGAGCAGACGAAGGAGGGTGAGGAGACGCCTGATGTTGTCCAAGCGGTGACACAGGTGGATATGCAGGTGGATATGCCGGTTGGCTAGGAGCGGATGTGGGCGGATGAGTAGATTGTGCATATCCACTCCCGGAATATGACGAGCTATATGTCCGCTGATGAGTATGGCCAACTGGAGGAAGGGTGGCATAGTCATTTCGGGGCGAAGTCGTAACAACTTGAGCTGGAGGAGAGATAGGTGGTCGTATTACAGGGTCATCCAGCGGAGACGTGTATGCCGGTTGCCCGGGAGGCACTGCAAGACCATTTGAGGGCTGAGAGCCGTACGCGACTCCAGGGCTTACTCCAGAAGATGGGAACTGGTAATTTGCGTGAGCAGGAGAAGTTGGCAAAGAAGACGAGTGTTGTCGCTGATGCGCTCCAGGTCCCCCAGGACGAAGTGCAGCTGGGATAGGCACAGGATCCGTCTTGGGCGACGTTCCTGCACTTCTCGTCTTTCCAGCAGATGCTCTCAATGGCGCGGGCTTCAGTGCGGCGGGGACCTCATCCTTTGCAGGCGGCGGCGGTCCTGTCCGCGAAGAAGGCGATTGTGAGCGCGACTCGCGGGGTGGAGCCAAATGAGACGATCTGTTCGGTGCCGATTCCCCCAGCTCAGCCGCATACCGCGCAGGAGGCGAGTTGTAAGGAGACGTCTTTGGAGGTGTTTGCGGCGGCCGCCACAGTCGTTCACTAGGTGCCATCTTGGAGGGCCTACGAGCAAGAGACGGAGGCCCAGCAGCGAAAAAGGTCATTTCCAGGTATACTTCGCCGCGATACACGCTGTCAATCTCGAGCTTCACCCAATCTACATAAGGTACATAAGAAGACGAGAAATAAATTAAGGGTATTAAAACTTGAACAGGACATACCATCGAACTCTCCGGTCTTCAGCGTCTCTTTAATGTCGATTTCTCCAGTTCCAATCAGCTCATCGCCTTTAGGTTCTTTAGCGTAACACGATACTTTCAAAGCTCGATTCTCTTTTGTTTCTTGCGTTAGGACTTTCAGATGAAGATCTTCGTCCCTGGAACACCAGACAACGTAAATAAATAAGATCCCTTGTGGCAGACGATAAGCAGCGTACCAAACAGGATGCTGTCCTCCCCTTTTATCAATCTTGGTCTGCTCCTTGAAAGGTCCAAGCTGTATGACCGTATAGGGATCTTGCTTCGAGAAAGTATGTTTATCTGGGAGATTGCGCTGGACAAAAGCACCAATAGCTTAGTGACTAGAGCTCATAACGAATAATAAGTTGAACGAGGCTCGCATACCGCTTTCAAGACCACAACTACCAAAACACCAAGCTCTTTCGGATTTGCTGCTGCAGCCATCGTGGTTGGAGTTCAAAGTGTTTTCATTGATGAGTGATCGACACTTTATATATTTACTATAAAACCAGTGCTAGATGGTGCTGTTCCCAGATCGGCAAATGTCCGGCGCTGATCTCCAGTGAACGGCTCACAGGATAGGATCACAGCAGTATGTGTGTTAACAATCAATTCCTTCCAGATAAATATACTTCCTACTACTATACAACAAATACAGGTATCGTAGACGAGTACTAATATTTGTATGTGATTGTTACCTACGAACTAGAAAGAAGGGGAAAAGGAAGATAATGCTTTACTGCAGAAAACGGAAAATTTGACAGAGAAAGTCCTTGAACCTTTTCAACTTTTTCAGAACGACACTCTAAATAGCAAGCAGAATAGCAACAATAAAAGAATTGATGTAAAGAATTGGTATACGTAAAGCTTGCCGAAACTCAGCGCCGATTGCACGCTAATGTGATACATTGTTACGGCTGGACAGCGGGTGTTCTTGCTCGTGAGCTACTTCCACTGCCGTTGGAATTCACTGGACGTCGGACGCGCCCGATACCCATACCGACTCGGACAAGAGTCTCAAGACAAGCTCTGCCGTTGATCAACAGGTCTTCGTCCCACTCGACAGCACCCTTTTCAAAGAGGCACACAATGGTTGAACCACCTGCAGGACAAGAGTAAGAAAAAGACAGTTAATGATTAGATAGAAAGAAGTACCGAATGCGAAATATCCAAATTCTTGACCACGCTTGACTTCTGCACCCTCCTGCGCCGTAGTGACAATGCTCCCGACCATCATCGCCCCGATACAGACAGCCATAACTCGCCCGAATGTGGGACTGTCGATCGGAACGATCTTCCTTGCATTTTCGCCATAAACATCAAGTGCTGTTCGAATCGCCTGGGGCTGGACAATTACAAGATATGTCAATAAAGACGATCACATTAGACAGTTGTGCAGAGAAAACCCACGTTCACAGTGTAATACTCTCCCGGGATGTAAGTCATAGGCCCAATCTTGCCATCGACGGGAGAATGGAAGCGATGGTAATCCTGGGGTGCAAGACGGAAAATGCAGAGCGCCCCACCATTGTACTTTTCCCACTGGTCGCTATAAGCTTCTCCGAGTAGACGAGCAACACTGAACTCGCGACCCTTGATCCATAGCCGTGTTGCCTCATTTACGGTCTCAAAGACCATCATTCGGCAGTCTGCTGCGCTTACAAGTCGCGACGGATTCTCGGGCTCTTCAACAGGTCTCGCATCAGGTTTCAGTTTTCTGCAGTCTCTACTGATGAGATTATCCTCTTCTTTCGGGAGCAAATTTCAGCTTACCGATAGAAGAAGTCGTTGAAGGTTTCTGTATCGCATATATAAATAAAGCATCTCGCTGAAGCCACAGACACTCACTGAATGAATCAATAGGGTCCAGAATTTCATCTACTTTGAGTTTGTGGAACTGAATGAACGCGGGTATTTCACTGGCAGATTCTGGTGCATCATATTTCTGGCCTTGCTTGATAGTCAATGATTTCAGAAGTCGACGAGCTAGAAGGGGCTTAGTAATTTGTTATTACAGAGTTCATAGAGTTCAATTACCTCGCGCTCCTTCCATTCGACCTTTTGCTCCCTAGCGTAGGAGAATATCAGATATACCACAGTAACCAGGACTGACTGGTGTACCTTGTAAAGAAGTCGTATACCAAGACGAACATATACTTGCATCTTCTCCTCCTCGAGCTGTCCGGTCATCCTATTTTGCACAATGATGTTGGCAGAATTCTTTTGAAAATGTCAGTCAATCAAATAATGACCACCTTGCGGACCAGAACATACCGCTCCAAGCTTATAGTTCCCAGCCGAAACCTTGGAAATGACCTTAGTGTACCACTTCCTCTGGGCTTGACTTGCAGTCACATAATTATTGACGACGATGCGATCCACGCGAC
Organism: Sanghuangporus sanghuang; assembly: GCA_009806525.1. Classification (NCBI taxonomy): domain Eukaryota; kingdom Fungi; phylum Basidiomycota; class Agaricomycetes; order Hymenochaetales; family Hymenochaetaceae; genus Sanghuangporus; species Sanghuangporus sanghuang. The sequence continues at coordinate 298,864 of VVIT01000005.1, forward strand.
CCCAATCCTGACTTGCGCATACAGCCAAGTGAGTGATGATATCCACCTCCGCCCTCTTATTGATCCTCGGCCGGTGGCATAGCGGGCAGTTCTTCACATTAATGATACGTTCAAACGTTTCATCCGAGCTAGGACTGGAGGACTCGTCATTCTCGTTATCGGAAGAGTTTGAAGAAGAGGACGACGTTTGCTGTTCGACGGCACCTGCAGCTTGATAACCGACAGGTACACGTGTGGAAGCAGAATCAATGATAGGCTGTATAATATTTGCCAAAGGCCGTTGATTGGACTCCGTCGGATGAGCAGATAGGGCTTGATCTTGCGCTGCCTCGTCCGTTAACGTGCCTTGGGGGCGCGCAGTGGGATGAGCTGGCGCACCAGAGAAATCGATACTCTCAAGTCCGAGATTAGGAGTTTGACCTCCGCCATTCCCATTGTTCACCAGGGTGGGCGTAGGAGGAATACTCGTATCTGGCCCGCCCGCATCCTCGGTACTTAGGCGCTTCTTCTCAGCGGGTGGTCGGCAAAGCTCCTCTTCCAGACACTGAATCGCTTCGTTGGTCGTAAGCTCATCCTCCTCTGGTTTCTTCCCGTGACGAGAGAAGAACGAATCAATTGTCTCCTTCGAGAGCGTAGAGCCCAGAGAATCCAACATGGAAGTGAGCTCCAATCGAGATAGCGTGCCTGTATCATCGGTATCATACTCCTTGAGATATTCGCGCCAAAACTGTTGACGCAACAAATCATATGGTTGATATTTTGCGCTGAGAATAAAGTCAGCTCATCAGCCTAGGAAAAACATGACATAGACTACAATACCCACCGCACGGTCAGCACCGGATTGTGCTTTGTTTCCCAAGGCATTTCCTTCTCAGTGCTCAAATTCAACTTGAACTCCTGCATCTCACTCTCCAACTTCCCAGCATCCTCGGGATATAGACTTGTAGCTTCATCTCTCTTCGGCGCATTCTTGATCAGCTCATTGACGTTGAAAAACGCATCTCCGACATGATCATTTGAAGACAATTTGTCCCAATCCAGCACTGAAAGCTGCAACTTGTAGTTCGTTTCGTATCGACGAACATGGAAGAACAACTTCTCGTCCCAAACGGGATTGAGGGAATGCCGAATGACGCGAGTTCGGAAGACCTTCTTGCCGAAGGAAACGACGACAAACGGGTCCATGTCCCATCCGGTTCGGGTCACTGAGACTTGATTAGCAAAAGGTCGGCTGAGTGACGTATTAAAGTGCTTACTGTTTTTCAATTTGGGCAGGTCTGTTGCGCCTTTGATCTCAAGCATGACGATACCAAGAATATCGTTCGCTGCATTGAAATTGAAATCTGCTTTGCGAGATTTCCACTTGCGCGGGAATTTACTACGTTTTGCCGATCCGGGAGCAGCAGCGGAAGGCGTTCCAGGCGTACTCGGACGCGAGAGCGATGAGGGAGCGGATGAAGGAGTGCCTGTGACTGACGATGTACCGCTAACGCCTGAATCTGTTGATGGCGTAGTCGGCAAGCTCGGTCGCTTCTTGAATACGCGAGGAATCTTAGCCCCAAGCGAAGGCTTTGATACAGGTACAGGCGCCACCACTGCAGGCGGCAAACCCGCCGTCGGTGATGGAGCAATAACGTTGACGCCGGGTACCGGAGTAGGCTCTGCCTTCGGTGTCTCGGTACCCGTACTAGACGCTGGTGCTGGAGTACCAGGGGGGGATCCCTCAATTCTTATGGGCAGACCCTCATATTCTTCACGCTCATCGTCTTCGTCATCGTCATCACTACCTTCATCAGAGCTCAATCCGTCGTCTTCGTAGGCAGGGATCGCATCATTGGAGCGGACTGTGCCGATACCTTCTGTCTTTGGTTTATATTATTGTCAGTAGAATATTCAAAATAATTATGACAGAACTCGCGGCGTAATTCGTGAATACCGCGGAAGCAAAAGCGAGCACATACCGGAGGTGCCGATACAAGACTTGTACGCGCGCTGTGAGCGCGACGTAGCAACTCATTGTATATTTCATCGAAGCCTAAAGAGTGGTTCACGTTTTCTGGGCGTATGAAGCCAAGCTTAACTTGAATAGAACCCGAAGCAGATGTATTCGCTCGAGTCGATGCGATATTGACTGTAACCGGCTGTGGCGATTTCAGCACTGTTTATTCCATCGTAACTGATGGCGAAAACGTACTTCGACGCGTGGATCATTGAAATCCTTTGGTGATCCTTCCTTGAACCAATTCTCCAACGGGAGTGATGCTTCTCCGAGATAATCTTTCTTTAGCATATCCTTATCCCAGACAATAAGCTCAAGGACGCCGAGTCTTCCGGCGAGCGAGAGATAGATAGGAAAATCAAACGTCGCATCCTTCGCCACATAGACTGGATTGAGAGTTCTCTTCATCACAGGAGTCGAGTTCCTGTTCCGCGCTAGTGAAACGACGACGAACCTGCGGAGGAGCACGTGCGAGATCTCGTCAGTAAGCAAAGCTAGCATGGACAATTTGGTCAAGTTCTTTGGGATGAAAAGACATACGGGTCGCTGGTGCCACTCTTGTCCTTCGCAAGTAGATTACTGCATCCCAAGATCTGTACACGAAGGAGTACGATGGGCAGCTCACCCGGTATTGGATTCAAGGTGTTCCTTCCGTTACCCCGGATTGCCGAGACGCGTACGCGTTTTGGGAGGCTGGCGGCACTTTTGAGAGCCTTTTTTATCTTGAACACCTGCTTTTTGCGAGGCATGATGAGCGTCGGGAAGAAAGGGCCTCCAAACTCGTCTTGTTATAGCCCCGACAACTTCTGGCAAATATGAAGGCACGTGGTTATCCCTGACCTTCTATATGTGGAGGTGTATCGCCGAGACGGGTAACGAGCGTTGCTTTCGATGGGTAACTACAGGTAGGCTATGTTGTCGCTGTGCAAGGCGTTGTCGACGATCAGATCCGGAAGAGGGAGAATTCGGGGATACTTGTTGATGTCTGACTTCAGTCAGGCTGTTTTAGTCTGAGCGCTGGTAGTCATGATCCAGATACAATTAGCTCTCGGACTCGTCCTCTTTCCACGGGTCAGACAAGCTTCGTAAGGCATTAATACTGTATCCAGCGAGTTTGTTGTTCTGCAAGGGGCAGTAATTTACTTAATATCTAGAGTCCTCATGGTAGCGGAATCTTCTAGCACTCGTCTTAGTAGTTTCTTCCGGAAGTTCACAAGTCTATTAAGACACTGATGCCATGGTCATTTCGGCCTTTGGATGGTGAGAAGCATATGCCGAATCCTGCCAAGGCTAAGAGAGAATAGGTAACTAAGCATAAGCAAAGACGGACCGCGGCTCGCACCGACAACCTCACAACGGTGCTTTAGGTATCAGTGGAATTCGTATGATGATTGTCTTTATCTGACTGCAAAATCACATTCTTATTCTCATCCAACCAGACTGGCTTGTTCCAAATCCAAGCCATTCTCTTCAGTATCACTGATGAAGGTGTGGATTTAATAGTACGGTATATTACGTGCCGCCATCAGAACCTCAGGCTGACTAGGAATGTCGATCTATTGCCGAATACTGCCGAGCGTCGATCAATATTCTCACGAGAATTTAGATTTCTGTGCAACTTTTTCTCTTCCACAAATCTGTTCGACAATGTCGATAGTTCAACTTCCTGAAAAATCACATGAGATGGAGGACGACGCAGTACTAGAAGATGCCGGAAAGGATGATGCTGAAGCTACTTCCGAAGGAAGCGATGGCGAAGAATCTAGCGAGTTTGACTCGGACGAGGACGAAGAACTCACTCGCAAGCTCAATGAACAGCTCTTGGAAGACATCCGCCGTGCTCGTGAGGCTGCTGCACCGTCTACATCACCCCTAACACACCGGCCGCCCAAAGAAGAAGCAGCATTGGCAACGGTCAAGACTGTGCTTTCGTTCGCTACGTCAGACTTCGTCGTACGGTCGACACTTGCGAGTACGGAAGTACCAGGCTACTCGAATGTTCTTCAGATGTTGAACAACATCGCTGAAGAGGGGCGCATTTCCCCTCACCTTGCTGGTACTTTGAGCCATGTCCTAGTCAAGCTCGCCAAGTCCGAAGAGTTATTCTCACCACTTCCTCCCGTTCCCCAAGAGACGTTGAAACGGAAGCGCGACGAGGCAGAGGAGCAAAATGGTACCAGAGATAAACGTGCAGCAACGTGATTACCGGTACGGATAGCCCTTCTTTTCTCCGGTAGTTTGTCTGAAGTGCGTGAAATTCCGTCTTGTAGTTTAGCAGTGAGGCTAATTCCTAGGCAGCGCCATCTTTGAGCCGAAGACGGATAAGAACATCACTTGTGCAATGACAGCGTTAGAGCAGGGCGTCAACTCGGAGATTCTAAGATCCATGCATCCGTAGAGTGCATCACGACAATTACGAACCATCACTTATCTTCAGCTCTCATCTTGAATTCCCTGATATTCTGGTGCAAGCAGATCGGTGCATCATGTTGCGAACGAGAGAGATGATCAGACCTCTGGCGCTTGTTTGTCTTGTCTCCGATGAAGGTCGGCGTCATTTCATCCCGAGATGGATTGGCTATGCACTGAGGGTTCGTCGACATTGATATCCTCTTTGGCATTGTCATAATCCTGGTTGATGCAGATGACTGGATCCCTAAGACAGGGTCGAAGTTGGTATGCAAGGTGTACATAACCTGTTTCGAGAAACCTCGAGCACTTTAGCAACTTCGTCGGTGACCTTGGTGGAACAATTCATTCACCGAGCTTTTCCTACAAAAGGACGAGACAACTCGCCGTTGAAGACGACTTACGGTGCTATAGCGACAACATATGCAAAGTTATTTCTAGAGAGGCTGCAGTTTCGTGCAGTTTCTGACAAAATAACTCACATCAGACAAGAGGAATCATGGATGGAGACTTAAATACCACGGAAGTCTATGCGCTGAGCCTGTGTATGTGTTTATATCTCCCTCCGCATTGGTAGAAACTGACATGTTTGGAATATCCTTAATTTGGTCGCATTTTGCAGCAATGTTGTCTCAGTTAGGACAGTGAGACGCAATGCTGGACAGACGTGCTCGGTTTGCAATATAAATGCACACCAGCTCTTGCAGAATTGACGTTTGAGGGCTCGTTTGCTCCCGACGCTCGATTATCTTTCATCCCTGCAATCCCTCGTATTTGGGTGTTGCGGTGATGGCAGAACTTGCTGATCGAAGGCGTGTTTCGGATTGGAGTTCGACACTCTCTTCCTTACCAGATGAACTATGGACAAACATATTTTTCTATGCGCTTCCCGACAACCCAAGTTTTTCTCCACTTGAGTCTCCACTTCTTGTAACCCATGTCTGTCAGTCATGGCGACGAATTGCTGTTTCGTATCCGATGCTATGGTGCAGAATTTCACTATTGTCATCCTACAATAATGTCTCAGTTGGAACGGTTGAGCTTGTTGACCTATGGCTTCAAAGGTCTAGGAATTGTCCATTGGACGTAGACCTGCGTCTTCCGTTTGACGTCCTTCCTTGGTCAATCGCCACAAATGACAAAGAACACGAAGCAATCCAAGAAATCCTGTCCCTCCTTTGCAAGCATTCCTCACGTCTTCGAACTTTACTACGCGGTTATCCTGAAATCCTACACAGGGTCCTTCAAGCCGAACATCTCCCACTGCTTGAGTTGTTCATCGTCGATCCACCGGAAGGCGACCTCTGCATTTTCTCAATAGATACTCTTCCCCGAAACCTCAAGAGTTTTGCGACATTCAATACCTACATCCACTTCGCGCCAACGACGGTTTGGCCGAAGTTAGAGCATCTCGAGCTTTGGCAAACGGACGCTGGATTTTCTGGATTCAGTGCAAGGGACTGTCTCGATATCCTTTCTCAGCTGCCCTCACTTCGTGCGGCCGGTTTTCATGTTTCAGTAGACGATGGCCAAACAAGAAGTGAAACTCCGCCGAAAGTGGAACTGCCCTCGCTCCGGTGTCTCGTCATCTCGGCCTTCCCAGAACACGACATTAGCCTTCTTCTCAGCAACCTCTCCACACCTAGTCTCGAAGCCGTCGGTCTCGACGGATGCGCTAAGCGCACACTCACAGACAATCTTCCAAATTTCTTCAGACAATGTTCGCGTACGCTACGGTTAGCTGTATTAGGTCAAGTCGGCATCATCGACGTGACACTCCTTGGTGCTCTCACCTGCGCACCATCGCGTTCACACATTGCTATCTGTTCATCTTCGTTCGACGGTCACGTTGCTATGCGTGTCGGGCGGACACGCATGAACTCGTGCAGTTTGTCTCATGAAGACCGATGGACTAGCGTAGGCTCTCCTGGCCATTTATTAAGCCTCGCGTACACTTCTGAAGACATGTGGTCCAATCTAAGCGCTCTAGACACAACTTTCTTCTTTCCATATTGGACGTATCGTGATCTGGACCGATGGACACCAGCTGCTGTTCGTGCAGATGAAAGACCCTCCGAAGACACGGGCCCAGAGAGCATCAAAGTTTCTATTTGCAGGGGACAATCAGTTTCGCATAGATGTTTCTCGGAAGCTTGGTTATCGTAAACTCGGAATTGAACTATCTACTATAGTGGACCAATGTTGTCACTCAGCGTACTGTTATACATGCATCAATCAACTGCTCTCGCAACTAGCTGTTAGCCAGTCGAAGTCGGCTCCCAAGTTTGCCTGCTGCACAGTTCTCTCATAAAGTCCCGCATATCCTCTCTTCGTTCTTTTCCTTCCATTGGTGTGGCTTTCCTCCCATTCCTTCCTTCTCCTCTTCATTTCTTCGTCTGCGATCTCGGCCCAAATCTTCCCTTCCTCTATATTTATCCCGACTACATCCCCATCGCGCACAAGCGCGAGCGGTCCTCCTTTCGCAGACTCGGGAGCAACGTGCAATACGACAGTACCCTGTGCCGTCCCACTCATCCTCGCATCGCTCACTCGAAGCATATCTTTTACACCTTGCGCCGCAAGCTTCTTTGGAATCGGTATGAGACCCGCCTCTGGCATCCCTGGATGTCCTACGGGACCTGTACTTTGCATTACCAATACCGTCTCGGGAGTCACAGCCAGATCGGCTGAATCAACACGCGCTGCAAGGTCTGCGGCGGAACTGAAGACTATTACGGGTCCGCGATGTTTGAGAAGATTTGGTGAAGCCGCCGATGCCTTGAGCACGCATCCATCCGGCGCTAGGTTACCCCGAAGCACTACAAGTGACGAGCCTGGGTATAAAGGATCAGAAAGTGAACGAATGATGTTTTGCGCGAAGGTTCCATGGCGTTGTGCTGCAGGATGCGCCGCGAGCGCCGCACCGAGTGTAGGAGCTTCGACTGTACGAGCATCTAGATGCAATAAACCACCTTTCGCGAGAACCGAAAGAAGAGCAGGGATTCCCCCAGCGCGATGAAAGTCCTCCATATACCCTTCCCCGCTCGGTTTCAGGTCTACCAGCAATGGTGTGCGTTTCCCAATTCAGTCGAAGTCATCGAGCGTTATTCCTCCGGTTTCTGTCGGGCCTAGTCCTGGTACGCGTCCCGCTATCGCAAGAAGATGGACGATAGAGTTCGTAGAGCCACCTATCGCCTGCAGGACAGCTATCGCGTTCTCAAATGACTTACGCGTAAGGATGTCTTGTGGACGCAGAGGCGTTTCAGACGCAAGGGAGTTGGATACTATCAGAGATCCGATTTGCGAAGCTACGCGGAGACGAGCTGAGGATGGCGCAGTTGGCGTTGCAGATCCAAGAGGCGCAATGCCTAACGCTTCAAGAATGCACGCCATGGTGGATGCCGTTCCTTTGCGTCTGCAAATAAATGAAGAGAACCGAGCAGATGGAAAAGCAGCGTACCCATAACTCCACATGTCTATTCCGTACTTTATATCAAAATTTCTACTGAATCCGAAGTATCAAGTACATACCCCGACAGAAGGTACAAGTTCGTCGTTCACTCTGACGATATCCTCAATATCAATTACTCCTGCACGATAATCTTTCCAATAGCTCCTGCAATCAGTGCATGCTCCGACGCGTTTTCCTTCATAAGAGCCGGTAAGCATTGGTCCAGTAACCAGTGAAATGCATGGAACATTTGCAGATATTGCACCCATGAGCTGAGCTGGGACAGTCTTTCGAATATCATGTTGGTTAGTAAGTTTCATGAAAATTGCTATTGAAACATCTCAAGGCGCACTTTGTCACAACCGCCAATCTGTACGGATTATCAATAAACAAACAGGATTAAACCGTTTTACGAACCAAAACAACACCATCCATCGGTTGCGCTTTCACCATTTCTTCCGTATCTATCGACATCAAATTCCGCAGATACATACTCGTTGGGCTTGCAAAGCTCTCATGCAAGCTTATGGTCGGGAAGCGCACCGGAAGTGCTCCAGCGAGCAGGATCGAGCGCTCTACGGCTGTGAGAAGTGCAGGTACATTTCCATGACAAGGATTGAAACCTGAAGATGTGTCGATGAGACCGATAATAGGACGAGCAAGAGCGTCGTCATTGTATCCAGCGCCTTTAATGAAGGCTTTGCGCAGGAAAAGAGAGAATTCGTCGTCACCACTTTAAATGAAGTCTTAATGTGTTCTTATCAGCAAATGTTCATAATGAAACGGACTATGAAGTTAATTTCGACCGTAGACCGGTCTTTTGATCTGGTAGCTTTTGACCCTCCATACTTTGCTTGAAATCGTTAGAGGCAGGTTAGGTAGAGCTTGATAGTCTTTGGTCCACATGACGAACAATGTGAGATAGGTCGAGCGCGGTCCGGAGCGAACCAGAAGATACGAGCGTGGAGAAAGCCAACCAAGTATGCCTTATTGCTAATTAAGCAATCCCAAGGAGATTGCGTGATAATTAAAGCCGAAGTTTGAACAGATAGATCAGATATACGTTCCATTGAATCAGAGCGAGTCCAGCAAGGTTTGGCATCAACACCAGATGCTGACGAAGCAGGAAGCTACCAGAAATTTCGACAAAGCAGGGTTGTCGAACCGGAGCTCTTCCACTTTACGGACCACAGCATCACTTCTTCCTGTGCGCAAGGAGGGAATCTTGCAATGTGAGCTACGAACCGTGAGTTAACTGATCTCTTGCAATGAAAAAGTATAGTTGAGACATCATAAAGGCTTCGGCTTTTGGCCCGAAAGTCAACAAGATGAAATCACCTGTAAATGTAGTTTCTCCATCTGAAAATATCAGGGTAGCCGTGCGGTGATGACCACCTCAGATCTCGCAAAAAAGATAAGGGAGAGAAAAAAAAGGAATGAAAATGAAAAATGAAAAATGAAAATAAATAAATGGTATTGACGGACCCCAGATACCGCACGTGTCTCCGGAGATGAACTTTATATTCTAGATAAGGAGAGCTGAAACCAGGATTGATTCCGCTCACCAACTCAACCTCTCCGTCCATTTACGTTACGTTGAGATCTCGTGTCGCTTGAAATTATCCTTTAAAATAGTTGTGCCGTTCGCTCGCTTACAAGAAATGTAGCAAGGCACATTGGTTTATCGCGTGTTTTGTATTTTTGCTTCTTATTACAAATTTTACGAATGATGATATATTTTAGACCGTAAATACGATTGCAAGATAGCCTAGAAGATAAAACCCATAACCTCGGCCTGATGAGACTGGCGAAGCACGCTTTAGAGCTGTCAAAGGCCACGCCGATGTGAGCAGAACGATAATGTACTTTTTACGTTGATCGGGAAAACCGGGAGGACGGAGAATATATAGGCAGGACATGCACTTCCGAGCGGAAACCAATGAACGTCGAGAAGCAGAATCGTAATTGGCATGTCCGTCTGAGACCTAACTGGCCCTCAATAATACTCTCGACGATCCTGCGGTGTCGCCCTAACAAGGATACTCACGTTGTCAAGCTCAGTGAAAAGCCGACCCGGACTCATCGTATCCGAGTGCGATCGAATCCCACTCGTTGCATCCATTTACAACAGAGTCCGTGCCCGTTGCTTCGACTTCTCTCTGGAGATAATGAGTCATTTGGTCTAAGTGTAAGCCTGTCGGATCTATATTACATTTGCTTCGTTCACACGCAATCGATGCGAGGCGCATGGGCTCGCTCATGCGTGTGTATGGCCGTGTATGTGAGTGTGCACGCTGCGTATGCACGAACGTAGTCCTCCTCTCATCTCAGACTGAACGATAACACTTTCATAGCCTTATTTGGATTTATGCTTTCGTAACTTAGGCCGCCATGGCGGTGATTTCTTTGAACCTCCCGTTGCTTCCCGGCGGTTAACTATTCACCGGTCGGACCGATACCCCAGCACTCAATGGAGCAGCTTCTATGGCAGCGGAGAGCTTCACAACTGCGAAAGCATTGGTTTACTATCATGAACAACATACCGACTTCCGCTCAAATAAGTTTCAAACCAGGTCCGAAAACGATCACCATTTCCACCAACCCTGATATGGGTGGTTTCTGCCCGAATTTCTGCTGAACATCGGCTGTCTACTGATCAACAAGTTTACCGAAGCCCAAGCAAGATGCATCTCAGAAGCGTTAGACAAGTTCATTCCAAACCCGCAAAAGATCTGGGGATTTTTCTATGTAGGTCTTCTTGGCAGTTAGCAACGCCAGTAACTTACCCATCTTCATGCGATCTGGGGAAACGACAAGGTACTTTTCTACTTCCGGTGCAATGAGGTCTACAAACTCAGTAGTGACCGCGTCGGCAGGGTAAACAGGGGTAAATATTTAGTTTGTGCTTAGCACTAATGATTGACCAGTTTGCGCTAGTCTAGACGGAGTAAGTCGAGAAAATCGAAGTTCTGATCGGGAGTGTGAACGATCACGGACAGAGAGGCACACGAAGACTCATACAGGATAGAAAAACAGAAAAGGTGATAGAAAAGTTCAGATCTCATTGGAGGCGCAGGGAAGAGTCGAAGCAAAATAACTGTTAGAGCTGAAGGAGACTGGATAGAAACTGGACTTTGGCCTCGCTTCTTCACGAATCCTCTTCATCTATCGCAGATCTGCGTGGAAGCGTGGTGGCAGCTACTTCACCAGGAGGCCAAGAAATTCAGTCGTTGTTATGGATGAGGTCACTGAAACAGGAGAGGAGGGTTCATAAACTTCGTCAGCAAGATGCTTTTATGTACAACACCTATCGGGCCACCGTATCTGACTTACAACATGACCTTCGCGCATTATCATTTCATGCAGGAAATGTAGGCAGCAAGCAGCGTTGCGTAACGCTAACCACTTCAACTAATTGCACTTGAATTGTTTTGCGGAAGCATTATTGCCAAAAACACGGGTGTTAGCACAGTTCTCAGTGTCCGAACCCTCTCTTGTTTTTTTATTTCCCTGTCCCCGTGAACTGCATAGAATAGCAGAGAATAAGTAGTAGCCCCAGTCGCTACCCCGCAAATGCACCACATCCTGCGGAGCTATTTGCTTCCGAACTTCCGGGCACTCGTCTCGCCAACTCGCCTTGGTAAGGGTCAAGAATGCGGAAGAATTCAGGGCTCCCGCTTTAGCGTATATACTACATATCAAGTCCTGTAGCCATGCACCAAAGCACGATCATCTGACCAACTACTTATGAATTCTCTTATGTTTCATGACGTACTCAAGCGAAGCCAGAGATCTTGGAACCAAAGATCCTAGAATTTTAATATGCTTGAAAATAAACAAGGAAGAGGTGAATTATTCTCTCTGTATATTACAGACCAGTGATCACCGCTAGTCTTCGGGCTCAACAAAAGTACTTATCTTATAAAAGTTCTCTATCGGATCAGGTTTGATACTTCTCCACGTAGACGCGAGAAGAAACCGTGTTCAACCCATGAGGCAACCACGTTCCTGAATCATTTTTATCCCCTACGCGAAGTAGTATTTTCAACGCTTCGGGCGGCGTTCAGGCAATGTGTACAAGAGATACGTATACAGTATCAAGCGACACAGAATGTAGTTAGTCACGTAAAGCGGACAAGTATAACGAGTCTAGCTTCAGTCGGAACTTCCGCAAAAAAAAAGGCAATGGGTTTATGCATGTAAGCCGCAGCGACGCATATTGTATGTCCGAATACGTCATAGAGCCAGCCATGCCTTGATAGGATTCGAGTCTTACTATCAAAATGAAATGTCCCCATGAATTCGTACTTGTTCAGGATACTCGACGATAAAGCATGTATGAGTTGGGGAAAGGCAGACGCGTGGCCGAGAAAGGAATTCTCCACCCGCTCCTTGCTTCTCCACTATCTAAGCCTCGCAGCCGATTATCCAGTTTTAAGAACAGAAGCAGTGCAAATCAGGAGACGGACGCAGTCGCAGAAGAGATAGCAAATCGTATCTGATACTCGGAGGATGCCCCATTCCGCGAGGACATCTAAACCTTCTCTAAACCCAGTAATAGCCTCGAACGTGCCTTGCTCTTTCAGTAGCAGAGCTAAGAATAGTAAGTAGTCCGTGCAGCAAAGCTCTGCTAACGGCGGCAATCTGGGAAGTCTCTTTAGCGCAAGTGAAAATAACTTGAATGTCGAGAGCGGAAGCATGATAAGAGGGGGGGCTGTAAAGCGGAACTGCACAGTTACAGCATGGCGGAAGATCGTACTGTCGAGTTGCCACCGAGTCCTACGGCCGGTTTTTGATGCGTCCTGTACTAGAAGATTCATTTCAACAAGCCGCTTCGAGTCAAGTTATTTCAGCCAGTCGACTAGTGGCGACTCTAGACCAATGTAGCTTGCTTCAATTCATGATGCAAATTCGTCGTTGCCACTGGATTGGAAGCTTCACCAGTCTTGAGACTACGCCAGAAACCTCATGAATAGAAACCTCCTGAGCCACATCCGACGCAAGCAATCGACATTAATGTTCCCCGTAAGTTCATGGTGGCCGGAGTACTGAAGATAAGTCATAGCCTAGTCCTTCTCGGTTGCAGTTTCGGAAGATAGAAAGATCGCGGCACATCCGTGGATGAATTACGAATGAGTAAAGTTGCTAACAGCCTCGCGGTAGCAAAAACGTCACCTACATTGCACTAGCTGGCCCAGTACGTTCATAAAGAACGTAAGAACACCATCCCAAATCCACGAGCCATTCATAATAAAGCGTCTAGTGCACATGTAGGCAGACTATCCGTGGCCACCCGACTAGGCAAGGATACTTCGCTTCGGAGAGACTCTACACCCATCCGTATCAATGAACGTTACAAATTCGGGTATAAGTCCTCCTGTACTTACTATTATTACCAGCCAACACGTATTCCGTTCGCGCCGGGTCAGATACAGTTCTATCAAATCACCAGCATTATAGTCTTGCTTCTTAAAGAGTAAACAAGTCGCCGCAAGAATAAATCTGGAAGCAGAAGTCATCACCGAAGCATACATACTATTTCCCTGTGTAATTATCTGATCGGACCGATATCCAACGGAATTTACTTCCGCCTTTCAGAAGTCCGATGAGGAGCGATAATCTTGCGAGATTAGCATGTGATTTGATAGGCGCCGATGCTTCTCATTGTGTAAAACTCAAAAGTCCCGTTGACTGCCGTCTAATCAGATTGATTGACCAAGTCGTGGTAATTAATCCTGAACGATCATGCAGCTGAGTAGAGTTAAGTCCGATAACACAGTGAAAATTTTGGACCCTTTGTTCTCACCTTGCATATCTTACACGTAATTCCAGCTCTCGCTGTTAGCACTAGAGAGTCCTGGCCTATTCAATAATGCGATGCAAGAATAATCGCGGAGAACGAATTGACATACATGCAGAATTCCACTGGAACATTATGCGGGTTTAAAGTGGGTAAGAACCAATTATCCCTGCGGCCGAAACGTACGGTATACTGCATACATTGCAGACAAGAAAGCACCTCTCTATCGAATCGAGAAGATAATCATTCCTGGGAAACGAATGGGATTGACTGTAAGCATTCCAACTTCGATTGGGGAAAATGTTTCGGAAAGCCATCGATGGATTGATTGTACAGTAGGAGGTTCTCGGAACGCCTTCTCAATAGTTGCGAGCATCGGAGTGGCGGAAGTGGCGGAGTGGCTTTCTTTTCGATGGGGCACATGAGACAACACTCAATATCGCGGAGTATACCTACCGCCATAGAATTCTTTCTTGGGACTTGCTTGGTGTGTATATCATAGAGCCATATAGCGGAGATTAGAGTGAAATCAACCTAAGTTAAAGTACTTGAATACTTCCTCCAGGTTTGAATTCTGATACATACCCGCTTGTTATCCTTGAGAAATCTAGCAGGGGCGGTGATGGTCCTGACAAGAATTGAGATAACGCTGTCTGTGAAGCTTCTGTGAGCCGTATCCTATCCCATTTCCCATCACTATTCCATAAACAGAACATATATTAGTATCGTCTCTCTCATACATACACTTAACGCACTAACTCACAGCAGCCAATCATCAACTAACCCCGCGGCCACCGAACTGCATTCCCGAATTTTCGCATGCACACCGGGTGTACGTGCCGTGCCGATGTCGAACCCCAGGCCAGGCTAGAGGCCTTCATCCGTATATTCCTCACGCTCGTTCGTATCGTGAACTATTCCCATGTCAAGCTCGGGTCAGGCTGGACTGGAACGAACTCCAAAGAAGAAAAGCCCAAGCTACTAGTAGTAGTATCAGCCCAACCCAAACAAGTATTGTACTGACTGTAATCACCAACGACGATCCTCTTCGTGCTTCTCAAGGCGTAAAACGAATCAATAGGAAGAGCCCCTGCTAGAAACGCTGCGCACGTCCAATCAATCGTTAATTGATTTGATTTTCACCACCAGACCGAACGAATATACACGACGTTCAGACCGACCTCCATGTCTCGATCAACATCAACATCAACATCAATGACGCAAAGACGCAAAGAAGGCGCGAAGACGGGCTTCCGACCTCCGAGAATGAACCCGATCGTTAACTATATTAATCAATCATGTCGATCGTCTCGGAAAACCGAAAACAAACAAAACAAAATAAAACAAAAACGGCTACTGTATATTCCATATCAGGCCTGGGTGTCGAGAGTCTCTTCTCTTGGTCTTCTTGGTGAGTAAGGACCTGTAAGGACGCGACGCGAATACTGACGATCTATTGCCAGCGCCACATGCCATATCATATGAATGAAAAGACGTGGAGGCGGAGAAACCATTATTGCCTTTAACGCTCGGACCGTTCCTCCGTCGATGGGCCTGGATTGGCTGGCCGGTCGAGAACCTTCTCAGAATGGGCTCAGCTCAACACATCAGAGAGGTAATAATGACACATCAGAAGAGGGAATGAACCAACGAGCCAATGAGGTGGCCGGATAGAAGTGTTTAGCCTTCGTCCCGACCCATCCCGAGGGTGCCCGTGAAAGACAAGACACCAATGAACGTGCACGAAAGCTCATGAATGTTCATGCGTAAGTAGTACTAGCTAGTAGCTTGGGCACGACGTGGACGAGTAGCGTGACAGTTGCTGTGAATCAGCTGAGCGGAATCCGGGAATCCATAGGCACGCCATACATGCATGCACGTACCGTACCGTTAGTACTAGTACAGCACAGCACAACTCACGCAATACTGTACTGTGAATTTGAATTTTCATTGCGACGAATATTCGATTGATTGACAATCACGATATCGACTTCTCTCATTGTCTCAATTATTCTTTCCACTTTCAGATGTCTCTCAGCCAGAAGCTAAAGTAATACTACTAGTGGTGTGATCACTACTTACGATCGATCATGGTGGTACCCCCATTTTCCCGGGGTCGTCCACCTGGACCGACGTCCGAGACCGACTTCTTACCGGTGGTCTCCAGTCCTCTTAGAGAGGAAGAACTCTTCCTATTATCCAAATCGCTCAGCATAGACATCACCTTCATTCACAACTCAAGTCCAACCTCGGTTCAATCCGAAGCACACGACTCGTTTATAGAAAAGCTTCCCGCATTAATATTAATAATATTGATGCTTTACTTATATCAATAGTACTAGTAATACATTCACGGGGCTTCTTTCTTTGTGACTTGTACTCGAGGACAACCAACTATTCTGCTATACCCGATGCTGCTTTGGAAGTCTCGACCCCGAATTGCGACAGAAGAAATGAACTGCATGCAGATTTGAATTGAGTCCAGCCAGATAAACCCCGAGAAAGCTCCCGAGGAAGGTGGGCCGGTGAATGAATGAATGCAAACCTAACAAGAAGAAAGAGAAAGGCAATACAGCTACTGTACACTGTGGAAGACCTCGAAGAAGGGTCCGAAGTTCCTCCGGGCGACGCGAGGAATGAGAACGGTTCGAACGAACGAACGAACGGACATACGACCGCCCTACACACGCGCATCTGTACGTCCCAGGAGAAAGAAGAAACGGACCGATCCACCGCTCTATAACTTAACAATGAATGAAAGCCCCGGCGTGCCCTGGGCGTGCGGACGGTCATAAGATTGTCCAACGTCCACGTCAAGAAGCACAGCGGACGTAGATAACACGAATAGTAGTAGACGATATGAAATAATTCGGTTGCCCGCTGAGCTGGCAGGAGCAGAAGTAGGAGCAGGTACGTTAAGTAACGACAAACACCGACTCGAAGCGAAGCCGACTTTCGATTGACAAATAAATACATGAACAGCCAGCCCAGCCGTCTTCGTGCGTGTCTGTGCTCGTGTCCGTGTACGTCGTCACGCGTATGCTCGCTATACATCTATCTCCGATTCTACCTCTGTTAGCCGCCATCTTACCGAGACACGAGACGAACATGCCGAACAAGCATGCCAGTACCAGCACTTGGTCTGGTACTGGTATCAATGAATCGGGACCGGGATCGGGACAGGCATGACCATCGATGACGTTTCTAGCCTCCGAAGAAGCACTTGAAGTACTTCCTATCCAAACTTTGATTGAAGTTTAGCCTATACCCCGTCAATATATATATATATATATTAATATGCAGGACGTATGACGAATTCGTTTTTTTTTTTTTAGGTTTGTCAATGCATTTAAATTTAGTAAAGTGTATATGTAAAAACCTCACCTCGAAAGAAACGTTCGCCGAAATAGATGATACTCCCCATCCAGGAGTAAGCGATGTATTTTCAAAACGAACGAGAGAATCCAAATATCAAAGCCAGCACGTCTCTTCCGTTCCGTTACTCCGAGAAAAAAAAACATATCGATACAAATCCCGACCACAAAGCCGAGAATAATAAAAAAAGCAAAAACATTGGAAAAATAGCGGTGACACAGCGGCACGAGTGAGTCATGTACATAGCAGCAATGAAGTAGAGGAAGAACGGTCAACGCTAATCATTCAGCAACTCCGCGAGCTCGTCTTCCGTCGGAGCCGGTCCCTGACCTGGAGGAGCCCGCTCATCGCGTAACATTCTGAAAGTACAGAACAGATGCGGATGAATGAGAATGGACAGACGCAAGATGAGGAGAGAAATGAACGTTACCGAGAATCTTTCCGCACGTCATCTATTGGGACGGCCAGCACAGGCTCTTGGGGTGTCTCCGCCGGAAGCACCTGTACATACGAAAACCATATACGCGCACCATCAGAAACACAGCCCTATTACCACCAACGTACAGTCCTCAAACAGATCTAGAACACACACGCACATAATGATTATCACAATACGGACAATACTCGTCGCTCTCCTCATACGCGCTCATGTCCTTCCTGAACGCCCTGCGGCACTTCTTGCACAGGAACACCATCTCCATCGTCTTCGCGAGCTTGTGCGACTGGCCTTGCTGCTCCGCGTGGCATTCCGCGCAGTCGTACCACTGCCGGCAGCAGGGCGCGCGGATGGCGACTTGGGCGTTTAGGATGTGTTTGCTGTGAGGGGTGCGGGTGTGAGACGGGTGTGATTGATGATTGAGCAAGGCTGGACTGGTATACCAGGTCGGGACTTACCACATTGGATAGAAGTGTAGGTCTACCAGAAAGAGAAGACGAGCTACAGGTGTTTCGACGAGCTTCGATGCTCGTTCAACGCGTAACGACGCGTGAAGAGAGCGTGCCATGAAAATCCACGGCACGCGTCGATCACTGATCGGTTGTTTCCAATCTCGCGCAGCTTTCCTTCTCCCTTTCAGCATCATTCATTACCTCAATATTGCTGCGACGAAAGTCATCATGATCGTTCTGAGACTCCGAAGCAGTACTCTTTCCAGCACAGAATAATCCAGTCTTCTCTCCAGCATCACATCCGATCCCCACGATTGCTGCGGACATCGAGTCGGCTACTCCGCTAACCTAACCAGTCTTCAAATTCCTCGGCATAGAACCTCAGACATCAGACATCTTCCCATCGTACTAAGCTTCCCCACAATTCTAATTCTGGAGAAGAACCGTTCAACTACCCGACTCGTCTCGTTCTGTCCCCCGCCTTCTACTGTACTGTACTTCACATGCCACGAACCCCGCCGGCCTGACATTTGTAGAAATTAACATTGACATCTCGACATGTCCACTAGTACATACTGTACTAGTGCTGTCAGAAGCTTATACCCCCGCATTCGCCGCATCCAATCATCGTCGGGCGTACCTGATAGCACGGTCTGCGTCGGTCGGCATCAACATCGGAGCGAGCGTCCACCTCCGTCCGGCAAGCACTACTACTAGTAGTAGTGTATACAAACCTTAACGCCGCACAGAACAGAATAGAAGAACGAACCCAAATCAAATACGTCGAGTGGGTTCTTTTCTGTTCTCTGTTCCGTTTCTACTTCCACCGATTCTCAGGGACGCCGTGCCATCGCATCGTGTCGTGCAGCACGCATATCAATTATAATAAAACTGTTGCAAGTCACCTCGTGCCTGCCTTCCTCCGTATTTCTTTTTCTCTGTCATAGAGTAATCCTACTGCTAACAAGAACGACTGCATGTCAAGACTAGTACTCGACGTCTTTCTTCATTAATCGGACTCGACGCTAATTTCAAATTGAGCGAATTGAGCCAATTACATACAAAAAGTGATAATTGAATTGAATTGTACATGTATCGACGCTTCCTAGACGACCTGCATACCATTTCAATTCAAACGCCTTTGTAGCGCTTTTCGTTCCGTTCCATTGCTCTTGTCTCCCTACTACCCCTGAGTCAACCTCCCCCTTCTCTCCGTCCTATTTGTCTACGCCATCGAGCCGAGCCAATGGAATAAAAGCAAACAATCATTATGTGCGTACGTACGTACATAGGAGTCGTAAGGGTCGGACCAGACCAATCAATCCATTCTCCTGCCCGATAAAGAAGAGCACGAACAAAAGGAACAAACAAAAGTAAAGGCATACCAAAAGTATAGTAGTATATCAATTTGCCTTACTCACCGTAGCATGGTGAGCTAAGCATCATTCATTAGAGAGCGAGCGAGGGCGAAGCCCCTTCGACACCGACGGAATCAAAACATTTCCGCTGGCCTTTATTTTCTTACTTTCTTATAACCCCTTCGGCCGATTAGGTGCTCGTCCGTGTCAACAAAAACTACTCAACGCCGTCGCCCTGCCCCTCAAAACGAGTACTTACATGAAGCAAGCAATCCTTTCATCCGATTCGAAGTTTCTTCTTCTTCTTCTTCCACCCTGCCATACTGTAATTCTTCTATTCCAACCAGACACTATTCTTCTTTTCTTTTCCCATCTAGCTAGCCGCTGTGTCCATGTCTGTCTGTATCTGAAGAACACCTTCACCCCTTTTCACACGCCATACGCATACGGCTGCGCCTCGATTCCAGCCGGCCACATCAGCCCTCCGAGGCACCCCTCACAAAGTCCCCTAACTCTGAGTAATTTTTCACGTACTCCACACTAGGCACGTACGTGCGCATGCTCGCATACATACATACATGTACTTTCTCTGCGTAAGTTTTCTTCGCTCAGCTCGGCATAGAGTAGAGCAGTTTCTCCGTCCGTGTTTCAAGGGGTTAGGCAGGGGAGCCGGGTCGGGCATGAGCAAGCATGAGCATGAGCATGAGCATGAGCATGCGTGCGTCATGCATGGATGGAGATGAATTCCCCGAAAATCCCGGAGCACCGGGTTTCGCATTAAGCCTAAGAGTGAGAAAGAAAGAAAGAGTCCAGTCCGAGCGTGACTTCTCGAAAAAAAAAAACTGCAGGACAGAGAAGCGAAAAGAAGCATACTAAGTAAAGCGTTTTAGGGTAGGGGCGGTCCGAACGAGTGAGCGAGAAAATCAAAATCGCCTTCTAGCATTCAGGACTGGCCGGCTTTCAAAAGGATAAGGGATCCAAATCCCAAATTCCCCAGCCTGTTTTCGAGAAAGACGATGAAATGATTCCAGTCGAATGAATGAATGAACACATGAGAGAAGTCACTGGTACTGCCCAACGTAACGTTTATACGCATGAAGCCCATTGTGTCTCAAACCCAAGAAGCTAGTATATTGTACATGTATATATGTCTCCGAGTCTCCGAGTCTCCGGGATGCACGTTTGTCCTGTCCCTTACTTGCCTTCTTTTCACTTAGGCTCGTCTACCGGCTTCTTCCCTTCCGAGTCATCATCAATCAGTTGTTTTTCGTCTCTCGTCTGTCTGAGTTAATTCTTTCTCTCTTCTCTCCAAGTCCCGATCACAAGAAAGAAACTCACATGACGCACGCACGCACGCACGCCAAGGCCACGCCCAGCACCGTGCCCGACTTCCTCCGATACATACGATATATATCCACTCCATTCATTCAACTCACCTCTAAAAAGTATATTACAAGTATTTCAATGCGAAATGCGAAATGCGATGCATGATGATCACAGCCCGGCCGGAAATACGGTTTTACACACACAAATGCCATGCCATGCCATGCCATATGTTGATATATTATTATTATTATTAATGTAAAGGAAGGCATATGCATTTGTATATATGTTTGCACACGCGATTCGGACTCGGACTCGGGGCTCGGGGCTCGGGGCTCGGACTCGGGCATGAAATCAATAAATCAACGAAATTAACGAAATTAACGAATTCCATCTCCATCCAGTGCACACGAGTCCAAAAAAAAACACCATCACGCAAGAAAGGAAGAAAAAAGCACAGGGATGTCCGTTCGTCCGTTCGTTCGTTCGTCATTCATTAAAATTCATAAAAATTCTATTTCTTTCTTGTGTCTCGATAATCCATCCATCCATCCATCCATCTGGTGACCTGACCTCTTCCTTGTCCCCTTCCTATCTATCTCATGCTTATGCGTCTCGTATCCCAAGTCCTACCGCCGAAAAGTTCAGAGCTATGGAAAGAACATTCATTCATTCATTCGTATTCGCATTCGTTCACTTTCATTTCGCACCGGCGGTAGTCAGTCAGTCAGTTGGCTAGCTCGGCCTGCCCATCTCATCTAACACACACACACATACACTTTCATCCGTCCGAGTCCGCATGACCCTCACCCTCACCGGTCTGAACACTGGACAACATTAACATCAACACGCACCGAGTCGAGTCATAAAACTCAAGATCAGATCAAATGAAATGAAATGAGAATTCATTAGAGCGAGCGAACGAGTACGAACAAATATATCGGAGTGCTCAGAATGTGTTTTTGTCCTTACAGTCAGTCAGACAGACAGACGGGACAAACTCAAACCAAGTGCTCTCACACTGCATCACACCAAATCAAAATCAAAATCAAAAAGAGCAAAGAGCCAAAAAAAAAAGATAAAATCCATTGTTTGTTCAAATATCACTTTCAAAAGAAAAAGGCAGATAAAGATATATACGATACGACGTTACACACGAAACAAATGCCCGATAACAGGTTAAAAAAAAGGAGAAAAACGAAAAAACGAAAAATGATGAGGCAAAAAATTGGCAAAAAATTGGCAGTAACAATAATGATTGATATTGATTGATATTGGTTGATTGATTGATATATCGATTGCAAATTTGTACAGAGGCTGAAAAAAAAAACAAAAAAAAACCCAATGCGTTGCGTTGCAGTAAGACAAGACAAGACAAGAGAAACAGAGAAACAGAAAGTTCGGTTCATAACCGTCGCCCACACGAGAAACTCGTAAGAGGGGGAAAAAAAAGGGAAAAGAAACTATGAAGCACTAGTACTAAGCAGCAGAAATCGTATCGTAAATCGGCGTGAAAAAAAAACGTATACCGAACCCAAACCCAAACCGCGTCGACGGGTAAGGTGAGTAAAGGGTAACTTGATAGTACACAAGAGAAAAAGAGAAAAAAAAACAGAAAAACAGAGTACATTCGAGCAAAGTAAGCAAGAAAGAAATCCAGTCAAAGCACCTCGAGACACCATCCCCACCTCTCATTAAAAAGAGAGAGAGAGAGAGAGGGAACGTAAATTGGAAGTAATCGAGGACAGAACGACAAGCAAGAACTAATGAACAGTGGAAAAATAACACATAAAAAACTGAGAGATATCCCGAGGTGAAAAAGAACAGAGAAAGATGTACAGGTTCGTTCGTTCGTTTCGTCGAGCGAGGCGATTAGGGAGTGGGGTAGGGTAGAGTAGGGTATTTGAGAAAGTCCTGGTAACGGGCGGGGTGGTGGCGAGGCGAGGTACAGGTGGTCCACGGTCCGAGAGTTATATGATATGCACAGTAGGGTATCCAATAAGTCGAAGGGCGTATGTTCCATACATGGGTTGTGGTGAGAGACGGATGAAATGATGTACAATTATCGATACAGTATTAACACAGTGTTTTCGTTTGGTGTGCCCCATGCGGATGCGATACGAAGCGAATGCGAATGGATGATGAACAGGTATGACGATCGTACGTGCGCGCTAACATCGAAGAAGGCCGCCTAGGCCTTCGCACCACCAAACAGGAACAGCTTCTTGCGCTCAGGGATAGCCCGGACCTCCCACTCCTTCTCGATCCACCAGCCTGTGCGCCCCTCGTGCTGTCCCCGCCTTCTCCCCAGCTCCCGAATTGGTCGCCTGGAGAGCTCGTTGTCGCGCTTATGTAAAGTAGATATCTTTATGTAACGGCCGACGTGCTCGTTCTCGAACGTGGTTGCGGGAGGTTCTTCGCCGGGAAGGGGATCGGGGACGAAGAATTCTTCAAAGCGTATTCGCGTCTCCGGTAGAGGAGGTACCGCGTCAAAGAGTGGGCCCCTACTGTCGTAGTTCCAAGCTGTAGGTGCAGCTACGCAATCATCAGCTTCCATCCTCAAGTGACGAAGATAAACAAAAACTCACCCTCAACGGCAGCCGACCTCTCCTTCCCGCTACTGCTCGCCCGGCTCTTTCCCTTCTTATCTCTCCCACGCCGCTCATGCTCGCTGGTGCTCGAACGGGTAACACTACTCCGCGAGTCCTCGCTACCCTCTTCCTGACAGCGCCAAACCCCATTCTCCATCTCCTCATTCTCCCTCACCGCACCCAGAGTACTCGCGCTCCGCCCGCTCTTCTTGCCCGACACACTCGCCTCGCTTCCGCTTCGCCTCATCACTCCTGTCGAGGAACGAGGTGCACGCGGGTCGGAGCCAGAGGGCAGCGAGCTGCTCAATTGAGCGGTCGGTGGACGCAGGAGAACGTCAGGCAGGCACAGCTTCCCTTCCAGACCTTCCGCGATCTGCCGACGGGGTCCAGCAAGTCGTTTGCCGGCGTACAATTCCGGGTCTACGCCAGGCAGTGTCAGTGCACTCGCACCCGGCGTCCTTGCCGTGACACCGCTCGTTGCAGAGCTCCTCAAGGAATTCGACGATGATGAGGTCGTAATTCCGTACGCGGGTGCGTAACTCGTCACAAGCGACGCACTAGATTTGGTCGCCTTCCCACTCGCGCTTCCGGAAGCGGAGTGAACGAAGAGTGGGTATTTCGCGTACAGTTCGAGTGCACTCTGGGTGCGGTTCGGCGCATCTGGTGCCCGAACCACCTTCGAACGCTCCGTCTCTGATGCGCGTCGGTGAGTGGAAGGAATTCCTGTAGAAGCCGGGGATGGGTTGGACGACGTCGTCGCGTTGTATTGGTAAATCACGTCGGTCCATCGCAGCGGATCAAATTTCTGTTCTTCTTCCTTCTTCTTCTTCTCCCGATCATTGCTACTCGAGCGCGACATCTCGCCAGTGAAATCCCACCTCCGCAAGCGCTCCGTCTCTCTCCTCTGCTTCTCTTCCCTCTCCCTCTTCTCCGCACGTGTCCGTTCATCATCCATCGTATCCGACGCGATCATCTCTTGTAAGCGCTTGGCGGTCATCATGACGCCTCTGTCATACTTCAGAGCTTCGTTATAATTGCGGTTTGCTCCCGGACGCGCGACGGGTGCACTTGGTCGATGCGGGTGCAGAGGCAGAGGCATTAAAGGTGGTGGTTGCGGATCGGTGTAGAGATTTGAGTTGTCGTTTATATCGAACTCCTCGATCGGCGACCGATCGGAAGCGGTAAAACTCGTGCCGGTCGCGCTCGATGAGTCAGAATGCTCGTCAGCCTCCTGGATGAATGCACTCAGATTGCTGGGACTGAGCTCGGTCTTGCGTGACCTGAAGTTCATCGGTATCCGCAACGAGTTTGGTGGCACTGGCGGCAACGTCGGGCTGGGTGGGGGTGGAGAGGCACAAGCAGGATTAATCTGAGAAGGATGAGCATCCAGCCGTACTCGGGACGATCGTCGCGAAGTGGGGGCATCCAGCACCGCATGGGCTGGTGGTTGAACAACGGGCCACGAGTCCTCCAGGTCCTTCAGCCTGCATTCCTCGCTGCAGTACAAAGGAGTTGGCTCGGGATCGATGACTGTCCGCGTTCGTACGGGCTCCTCCACGATCTGGGGGACCTTGCCCTTTGTCGAGTTGGCGCGGTTGAGAGCGGGGCGGGTGCGGCCGGTGCCCTGGACGAGGCCTGAGCGCGCCTTGATGGTGCCGTTCTTCCCTCGAGTGGTCATGCTGCTCTTGACAGCGGCGCCCGAGGCGAGGGCAGTAGGTGAGGGTGGTACAGGGACCTGTAACCGCCTTGGCGGTATTTCGCATTCGCATACAGGACACCAGGAGGTGTCGAGATGGATGTCGGTCATTGTGTGTGTGTGTGTGTTAATATTCTGCAAGAGTGGGTGGTAAGCGATTGTGATCCTGAGCCGATGAGGATATGTATATATAAGAGAGTGGAGACAAAGAGAGGGTATGGAATGGTGGCAGCAGACAAAGAAAGGCGAGGAATGGATAAAAAATATGGAGGGATGTCGGGAGAGGAGAGGACCATGGCGAGGGGCCACAGCGAGGTTAAATATGTAGATGAACGTACCAGGTGATGTTGGGCGAGGCTGGGTGTAGGCGTGCAAAGGAGAGCAAAGGATGGAGTCGGGCAAAGCAGTCGTACGCGAGATAGATGGGGACGAGGACGAGGAGGAGGATGAGGTATACCTATACTATATAGCGTATCCGAGAGGGGGGTACTTGCAGGAAGGGGAAAAGCAGATAAATTATATTTGATATTGATATATTCACCAATCACCTTATATTATGTACACTTCCTCATTTGTATATCCCCTCGGTGCGATTTGGCCCGACTTATTTATTCCACTTTAGGCAGGACAGGCACATCTCACCCACCACCGTGACCACGCGCATATCATATCCCCTCATCTCCGCGGCACCACTACCACTCCCTTGGCCCTGGCTCTGGCTCTGGCTCTGGCAGTCCAGACCAATCCAATCATCGCTTGCACTCCCTGGGGTCCCCAGTTACTGCGATTGGTTAGCCCACTTTTGCCATTTTATTCTATCGTCCCGTATTCCCGTCTCCCCTCCCCCTCCCGGCCTCTCCTTTCCTACGTACAGTAGTACGTCGCTGGTGACGCAACGACGACGACGACACACGTCCAGTCATTCATCTGCTGTCCCGCTCTCTGCGGGGTAGCAAGCATCACGTATCAAGTATCAGCCACCGTGATCACCTGCTACTCCCACATGCTCTCTCTCTCTCTGCATCATCTCTTCTCACCCACTCACAGCGCGCATCGTATCGCATCGTATCGTATCGTATCGTATCCGCCGTGCCGTGCGGCGCTATCCTCATCGGCTGTATCACTTTAATTTAGATTCATTCATCATCAAATCAGCGTAGCGGCCGGTCTCTTCTTCCTTCCCTTCGCCTTCTTTGCATTCGTCAGCCCAGCGTCCGTCGGACTCTCACACCCTCCGCTCATCCTCTTCCTCCTCCCGTTTGCTTGCTTACCGAGTAACCTCGCCTTTCTATAGCAATTTCAGCCTCCTCAGCATTTGTCAGTTATACCGCTCCTCAGCTCGCCCCACGACCCAGGGCTGACTGACCGACCGACCGACCGATTTTCACCACCAACCAATCAACTAACAACAACAAGATTACGCACAGGTTCCTCCAGCGCCTCCCTCTCATCGCTTCCCCCGTCCGTCCGTATCTTCACCGATAGATTCACAGAACACCTTTTCTTTCATACAACCAGATCCAGTGTATCTGCTATATGCACACACATCCACCGACCCGGATATACATTCCCGATCCCGATCCCGATTCCAATAATACGAAGTGAAGTTGAACCAGCGGCGCACGCGAATCCGCGAGCCCGCCTTCTTCTCCTGATGCTTCATATAATATAACTTTTTCACGCCGCTTCCGTTGCTATAACTATAACCATATCTATAAGCATAAGTATAACTATAAGCCGTACCCTATCGTCTTGTTGGTTGGTCGGTTGGTTGCTGTTCTCTGCTGGCTCTCCGATCATGTCGCGATCGCTTTGAGAGCCGAGAGCCGAGAGCTGAGAGCTTCTTCTCTGATCTCTCTGAACTCAAATCTAGAATCTAGTTCGCTCGCAGGTGCTTGCTTGGTGTTGAGTTGCCGGACGCGGACGCTCCTATCACATGCCATTCGTGCTTTCTCTCTCTGAGGATGCTGCTTAAGGCAACAACACGGCGACAGCTGCAGCTTGCTTGAGGAGTCCACGCTACAGAGCGTAAGCTCGTCCGTCCGTATTCATACGCATCAACACGACTTATGATGGTATGAAAACGGGACAGAACAATAATCCGAAACCACCTTCGCGCGCGCGAATCCAGAGTATTCATGTGCCTTTTCTCCCGGGCGGGAGGTCGTCGCGTCGCGTCGCGTGGTGTTGTGTGGTGTACGCGTGCGACACAAGTACCGGCACAATCTCGAGCGGAACTCAGACTTGAACCTAGACCTGAATTTGAACCCGAACTCGAGGCTGAACTCGAGGCTGACGCCTCCATCAAATCTAACATCCGAAGCATCATAACATGCACACAGGCTTAAGCCACATACATACATACATGCATACATACATAGATACATGCTCGCTCATTCCTGGCTTCTTTGAGTTCTCGAGTTCTTGGATTCTCGAGTTCGATCGCTTCTCTTCGTCAAAAAAGCGCACCAGCCTTCCGCACGTCCGCCCGTCCGTCCTCATCTCGGACCTGAGCATCAAGCACTTCGATCCTTCTTCTCACTATTACTACTTTCCCCCCCCCACTTGCGCGACTCGGAGGTCTGTACCTCGCGAAGACTCCACAGAGTCAGCCACTATCAGCATGAACATTCGCATGAACATCAGCATCAGCATCACCAAATGCTATTCGCTCCCTCGGCTCTTCTCTTCTGGTTTTACCTTTTTTCTCCTCCTCCAGATACTAGAGTCTACGTACGTTTCCGGTTTTTAATTCCTCGCTGTCCGACGGACATCACTCCCCCTCTTTACATTTATTTCGCTCTTACTGCTCTTATTGCTCATATTGCTCTATGCTCTTCTATCCCATATCTCCCACTCGCCTTTCTTTTCCCCGTCTTCGGATCCGCGAAAGACGATACGATAACGCCTGTCCCACTTCGCTTCTTACTATCATAGCAACTACGCCTTATCGTAAAGTACTGTAGTACCGTATTTATAGCCATACACACATACACAGAGGGGACCCGATGATGGAGCGAGCGGCATCGGTTTTCGGAAGAAAAAGAAAAAGATAAAGAAGGAAAAAAAAAGTTAGAAGAGCCAAGGTCGCCTCTGTTCTGTTCTGCTCTGTTCTGTTCTGTTGCCTTGTTGCCTTGTTGCCTTGTCGTTGTGTTTCATCTCATCTCGTCTATACTTCATCTCATCTCATCCATCCGAACAAACAGACGAACAAACGAACAAACGAACAAACGAACAAAGAACACATCCGGATCGGATCGGATCGAACCGTAGCGTAGCGTAGCTCTCCAACGCGCGGTACGACCTCAAGTACGCCAGCTCCGAAACAAACACAAACACAACACAACATCGATATCAACATCAACATTGCTATTTTCTCCCCTTTCGGACACAGCCGTAGTCTGAAAATCCCTGTGCGCGCATGGTCGATTTGAGTCTATTTGGTTTTTGATTTGGTGATGGTGATGGTGGCTTGATGGATGGATGGATGGATGGATGGATGGATGGATGGATGGTCTCCGAGGACCCAGAAGATGTACATAATGGAGCGTTTTTTTAATCAGGAGCCACCGTATCAATTCTCAATTCTCAATTATCAATTCTCAATTATCAATTATCAATTATCAATTATCATATCCCGCAGTATCCGTTCAGCCGTAGCCGACTCGGAAGCCTGGATGAAAGTAAAAGTAAAAGTGAAAGTGAAAGTGGAAGTGGAAGTAAAAAGTGAAAAAGAATGTGTAATTTGTTTTGTTTTGTTTTGTTTTGTTTTGTCAAGCCCGAGGAATTACTAGTACTAGTACTGTAATATCGCATATCGCTGTGTGATACAATACATGCTAGTTTACTATCCGTTTCCACATATTCTTGCTCCTGATACTACTACTACTAGTATTGTTATTGTGGACGTGGACGCGTACCGTTGATACCCCCAACCTGTAGACGAGTCTTTTTTCGTGATTTTTATTTTTATTTCGTAGTAGGGTATGGAATATGATATGATATCATAAACGCCATTACCAACATCTCGTGTCTTGCAACCACCCACATTCACATGCATATGTATATGTTACTTATCCTTATCTACCCCACTCCCCCACTCTCCAGCATTAGAGCAAGTGTCAGAACTAGAACTAGAACTAGAACTTCCATTACTAGTCCCACCTCAAACAAATACTCGGCAACCCAATCCAACTGAAACAAATAAATAAATAAATGGGCCCCGCACTACCCCGCACGCACGTCAAACCAAGCCCAACGTCAGACCGTATATCTGAAGTCAACATGAGCTCATATCCTTGATATTAATATTTCAGTATTATCAACTCGTTTCCATCTATTCTTGAATATCTACGTACGGACGTGCAGTACATATTTTTTTTCCCAAGTAATCGAAAGAAATGCTACTGATGTCACTCACCACTAGCATTAGCAATTACACACAGTCTATTTATAGATCGCTAAGTAATAAGTATCGGCGCTGGTAGGGTATACAGGAATGAATGCAGATAAACATATGTATTCTTATTCTATTTCGATCTGATTTGTAGCATCGCGGAACGGAACAGTTTGGGCGCTCCGCCCCCAAGAAAGAAAGAAAGAGGGAGAGAGATTTCCGTTCAATGTTATGTGAAACTGAAAAACCCCACGGGGAAGAAACGCTCCGATCCAATCAATTCATTCTGTCAATGAGGACTCTGATCAGTATCGGCATGTGGTAGGTAGGTCGTCGCGGTTCCGTCTTTCTCCTACGTACGCTCATCTCATCTCAATAATGGGAGTCATTACTACTGAGATCCCCGCGCGATTGAATCAAATTCATCGTCCTCAGAAGTCAGAAGAAAATTGGAGTGGACTTGGGAATGGGCTAGACCATCACGGATAACAATTCTAGTTTCCAAGGTGGTCCACATATGCATAATCGTTAATGACTACGTAGTGACGACTACGTATACATCCCGCGCGCATACTTTGTATCTTTGTCAGTAAACTTGTATTATAAACTCAAGATCTTAGAGAGGAGAGATTCGATTCAGATCTATTGAATTACATTTTTTCCTCCTCGGATTTTCAGCAACTCTGCTCGCTATTTTCCTTTCTCCGGAGCGCTACGAGCATTTTACAGTACGCTACACTTCCGGAATCAAAAACAAATTGGCCTTGAGCCCGAGCTTGAGCTTGCGCAAATTTTCTTCCTCCTCCTCATCATCATCAGAAGTACACACTAGTGTAATCTAATTCGATATTCCACGAGGCTTCCCTTCAGTCTTGCATACGATAACATACCACTGAGTGTCTAGTCTAGACCTCAAAGCGGAGGGAAAAAAGCATAGCACATACCAACTCATCCCGCACTGCGCACAAGAGAAGAAGATAAAGAAGAAAACTCTCAGGAGCTTTGCCAATACACGGGTACCTCGTCTGCCGACCTGCAAGCAAAGAGAAACAAAACAAACTTCCGCTCGTCTGTTCCTCTCCGTCCCGCCACAGCTCCCCCTGTATCCCATACTCATGGTTCCGGCCTGGGAGACTCGACACGAAACTGGAACTCTTGCTCCGGATCGGCTTGAATATGTCCCCTGTGTGTAGACCGTCAGTATTCATATTCACCTGCATTTGCAAGTATCCGCCTCGTCATCTGCACCCGCTCCGTCTCGCTGTCCATCTGACTCCGACTCCGCCTTCCGTCCATCCGTAGATAGATAAAAGTCAGCTGTGCTACAGCGTTGTGCTGTCCATTCTATTCTTAGCTTTTCGTCCCCCCCCCTGATTTCATTATTTTGCTCCCGCGACCCAAGTCCACAGGCGACTATTTATATTTAGTATCCCAGTGCGATGTTATCATCATGCCGAAAGCCGAAGATAAAAGGAAGCTAGCCTTAGCTTCCTGAGGGCGGGGAAGAGACGGCATCAAGCAAAGCTATTTAAAAAAAAACCTCGGCTGAAATATACTACAGTTACTTACGCACGCTGAGCGGGCGAATAAGCTGTTCCGCGATCACCGTGATCAACTCTGATACGGCCCCATCCCTTCCATACTTTCTTTCTTTGTTCTTCGAGGAGAATGGTTTACCGCTATGTGCGACGCCGCGAAGAAGTGAGCGTGTGGATGCGTCCTCCCGGGGGTCTGCAGGGGCAAAGAGGAGGAAGAAGATGAGAAGAGGAAAAAGATTGAACGCCGGTTTATTGCGTATCAGGAAGACTGATGATGCTTCCTCCCGACGAGATCGACCATCAGTAATCAATTTATTTGCCTACCGTCGGAAGTACATTGTAGATGCGGATGAGGATGTAGATGCATATGATTGAGAGCCAAGGTATGATGGTTGTCCGTCAGGAGTGCCTGTCCCTGTATCATTCACTGCGCTGAAGCACATCAAAATGTCGAAAAAGCATTGTATGCATCTTTTGTTTTAGGCTCGTCTTCGACTTCTTTGTCCTGACTTTCTGATTTGGTTCTCCAAAAGAAATGATTCACTTCTAGTCAGAGCTGTGGAGTCTTGTCGAGTTTCATGTTTAAAAGTGAACTTGAAACACCGTACATACGAAGAGATTGTCCTGACTCCTCGAGGGGGGGTGCCTTCCATGCGGCTTCGCTTCGCTTCCTTCCGCGACGGACTGATCATTGATCATTGATCAAGCGGCTTCAGGAGCTATCTGCGCTCGGGCGTTTCATTTCGCGCATAAGGTGGTCAATCTTGTCAATCTTCACTGCACACGCACGCGAACGCGCACGCTCAATGACGAAATGCCCACGTTGTCTAGATGTTTCGATGTTGTCTATTGCATACAGTTCCGACCTTGCCTCCTTGTTATCTGCACTCGGTGCCATCCCGGCCTGTGCTCCTCGACTCGGACGTTCTGGAACGCTCCCTCGGTAAGTCACTTGCCCTGGTGCTCCTCGTCATCCGTCCAGACCATCTCTCTCCACTCCACAACGCGTGAGAGTCACGTAAGTAACCGCTGCATTGAGAAGATAAGTGACAAAAGGGTGTCTAGAGTCTGATGACTTACCACCTACCCAAATCGGCAGTACTGTACCTACTGCATAAGGCGCGAACAAACACCGACCCCACGGGGAAATATTCGTGCCAGCGTGGAAACGAACATGCCGAGGCACCCGATCTTGGAGAGCTCTCAAGTCACCAACAAACGCCGCAGTTGTACACAATATTCTCTATAAAGGAGCTATACAAAATAAATAATGCATTGAAGAAAAAAACTCTGTATATAGCAGATACCAAAAATAAGCACATCGTACCTCGTCCTGCTTCGCCTGTCCTGGCGTGCCGAAGCGTATGCCCTATCTTGCCGCGCTGGCGCTGGCGCTGACGACCTTGCTTCAAAACCATCTACTGCTCCTGATTAATTTCTCCTGGGTGCTGATTGATCTCGGAGACTTATCGGTCGTTCCTTGAATATTTTTATTAGACGTATACCATGCGCAAACGAGCATCAGAGTATCCTGGATTGATAATTAATGACGAGAACAGGTTTGTTTTCTTCGGACTTTCTTTCTTCTTCCCTCAGTCCGTCCGCAGTTTTCGGCCTGCGTGGAGTAGTGTACACGAAGAAAAGTAAATACCGAATACCGTTGAGTAAAGCGTTCGCACGTCCTGTTCCACGGTAACGGCTATAGAAAGGCCGTCATGCCAGTGCGCGATCCACGGTATGGGGTATATTCCACTGCTTCGGGTCCTGGGTAATAATCCAACAACGCCCGACATGGGCTGAACAGAACATAACTTTCCAATTGGATGGCATGCAAGCGAATACGCGACGCTAGATTGAAGCCTGCAAAAGAAGGAAACGAAGAGAAAATAATCGACTCAGTCAGTCGTGGGTCCGTGGGTACGCAGTGATGAAGTGAAAATACGAACAAATCGGGACAAGAAAAAGGTAGATGAGAAGAAGCTTTAGGATTTCTGGATGTCTTTGGACACGCTGTAACGGTCTGAGCCCGGAAGAAGTCGGTTTTCATCAGCCATACTGGTGCATATGCGTATCGGTTGTTGTTGTTCATCCTGGACGTTTCTTCCCAATCTTTCCATTTGCTAGGCGGGGAGCCGTGTTCGGTATGTGGACGAGAACAGGTATCAGCCACTCACGCATGTCCACGAGACTCGCTTGCATCCACACGCGCACACACGCACATCGCGAAACCCATCCATGTTCTGAGTATTGTTCTTCCGTCTCTTCTTTCTGGGTGACTTGAAGTGCGATATCATCTCGATCTATGTAATCTTGTTTGACTTTTTCTCTCAGGGCTGATCAAAAGAAACTCGATCTATTCGGAAGAAGAAGTAGAAGAGTACTCGTCCCTATCCACATTCAAAAACAGTGCAATCAACGGTCGACGTGATGTTGAGGGTTGAGCGCGCCGATCGTCTGTATTCATGCTAAAATGAAGACTATACGAGGGAAAGCAGCGGGCGTCTCGGGCATCTGTCGTTGGGAATTGAGGATCAAGATGGACGAGCGTTGACGGTTGATTCTGGGGGATCACTTTGTGGGACCCACGTCTGATTCGGAGCCGCTGATCACAGTCTTGCCTAATCTAGTGTTTTTCAAATTCAACGCCATCTCTCACCAGTTCTAATTTCGTAAAGGAACGAGGAGCAAATAGACGTCCAGACGACGACATATCCGATCATACCAAAACACGGGGCCAACCAATAGGCTCAAGAGTCAAGCGAGTCTTCTTCATCACGCCTCATGATTTACCACACACCGCCTATCCGCCTAATCATCGTCTCTCAATATTGATTTTGCTTCCGGTGCGTTTCTATGGTACCTCTGAAGGACCGTCGCCAGGATCAATGTCCTGCCTTTGCTTCCGTCGTCGTATCATCCTGTATGCCGACCAGTCAGCAGCGAGACAGCAACGGAGCATGGGTGGAGCACGCACGGCCCGTCCAGTGATCCTGAGCGCACCGACCTTCTCCAACTCTCACAGCGCGTTGATTTGACATCAATTATACCCACGTTCCGTGAATCCACGAATTCGAATACTCATAAGACACGGCGTCCGCTGATCGGTTCCTTTCAATGGTAATATTCTTCTGAACATAGGAGAGAAATGGAAGAAGAAGAGAAAAAAAAGGAGGGAGTCCGCATAAAATGGTGTGTATTTATTATTTTACGTCTCAAGCATCCCGTTTCATCCTTACAACGAGTTAGCAAGATCAGCGCTATGAATGAGCTTCAAATTTCATATCCCAGTAAGCGCCTGTGTATCACCGCTGCAAATCAGCATCATCACACACAGACCAATTAACGCCGCGTGTAGCATCGGCATCATGGCGCTACATCTCGATAGCACACCCGGGCGCCCCACGGGGTTGTGGCTAGAGCCACGGCATTTGCTTACCCCGCAATTTTATTGTATTATTATCACTCTTGCTATTCTCTCTTCACGTTTCATCGTCTAGAATTCCAATTACTTACCTCCGTGCAAGCTGGGAAGGCGATCAACTAATGGGTAATGGGCTACTCCAGGCTGCGGGCTGCCGTTGAACGAATATCAGCTTGTAATAGTATTCTATACAGGTCTAACGCTGTTTAAGCTACTGGTCTACTGGACTGGCTTCAGGGCGTCCCTTCTAAAGGAAATGGACAGCCGAGAAACCACTTGGACTGGCTATTCTGGCATCGTACAGTACACCAGTGTCGAATATACGGCAAGAGTATTAATTGAAAGCGCACTGCACAGGAACCTAGGAGCATTCCATTCTATCCTGTCGTCCTGCTGTTATGAAATTCAAACACAACGCGTCTCTGAACCTACATGTCCTACCAGAAAAAGACTATACAGGAATCTGAATCTTCTTTCAACGGTGTCCTTGGGTCCTTCCCTTTCGAGTCTACTCTATGCTGTCCCAACCTGTGTCGAGAACAGGATTGACTGTCATATGGTCTCTTATCCACTATCGTCACTCGGCGGCTTCAGCCACAGGGGTGCGGTCAGTAGACCGTCCTCGAGGATCCCGCAGTCATCGGACAGGACAGCCTCGACTGGAAACCCCCGAACGGATCTTCTGACCTGCGGTGAACAAAGCAAACAGAGACGCCCATCGCACAGACTCTGGTCTCGCGACGTCGACTCGATTCGGGATACGGCGGCTATGGACGGACCCTTCGGTATTCCCTGCCCCCACTTGGAAGGAACTAAAAACTAAGATTAGCCTCCTTTAGCAGGGAAGACACCTTTCGCGCATAGGCTTTGGCTCTGGCATCTGTATTGCTTTTACTTACTTAGTCCGGTTCTAGTCTGGATTGGAATGCAAAAGGACAAGGAATACTTATGGCGTGCAAGGTTTGAGGTGGATCCTATTCAGTCAAGTCCAACGGGCGTTCTTCTCTGTCGAGGAGGAAAACGGCTTGTGTTCGGCTCGTTGTTTGCTTCCGCGTTGCTGTGCCGCACTGCACCTTACCTTGATCTGCACTCGTTCTAGCTAGCTCTAGTTTTAGTCTGCTCATGTCCTGCACGAGGGATTGAACCGATTATAGCTTTTTTCACCCGTTCGCCTTCAGCAAGACCGATTACCGCGGCTTCAGACGAGCGCATCCGTGCATCTCGTGTATTAAACCAGAATCTCCCTAGATGTACGAGCGCTTTCCTGTGACAATATGAATTCCTGTTCGGCCTAAATCCCAAATGTCGATATTCACCCGTTCGGTTGGCCGTGCAAAGCAGGCTCAGACGACCTCGGGATTGACCTTGTGATACGGTATATGCGGCGATGATCGGCTATATGACGTAGGTGGACAAGCAACTTGAATACGAGCATGGTCGCCACCAGCCAGGTTCGCTGAAATCTGGAAGTTTCGCGACGTCTTGGACGAGGACCAGGCCTTGGTCTAGGTGGAATGCTTATCTTGCGGGGCTGATCTGGGTTTCTTTACATTCTTCAAATAGGTTAGACCTGACTGGAAGGTATATTAGTGAGAGTCATATGCACGATGATGGAAGAACAAGGTCCGGCACGCAAGTACAAACGTGCTTATCATGGAATCACACCGTCGACCGCACTGATGGATGTGTCTCTGGTGGGTACCTATGGGGAAGGCGTTATCGTTGTTTGTCCGCGTTAATGACATCATTCCTGATCTCGGACAGACACATGCACAGGCAGACCACGCAGGCGAACAAAGGCGCTCAGACGGCTGGGATGCTTCCGCAAGGGGACGGAAACGGAAATGAGATAGTTCCTTGAACGCGTGAATGAACGCACGACATGAGGCGAAGATGCGGATATCAAAACAGGAGAACTTCTGCATGCATGCAGTACTAGTGGCCCTTGCACGTTCGTCGCTTCACATTCATTCCATTTGGAGACCTTTGTAAAACCACAAGTCTCCTTTATCGAGCTTAGGAGAAATAATAACAAAGACTGATATCTTTTAGGAGACGCTCAAATCTCAGATAATATTAACGATCAGGTCGAGCTGTGCATACGTAGCAGTTGCATACTGACCCTTTGGTTCCGTCAACACCCTATCTGGCGTCTTTCTGTAACCATGAGTCTGGAGAAAGATTAAATAGCGCCACATCGACCCTACCAAACGCTAGACGGGCGTCTATCGCGACCAAAGAGCATGGCCAAGTATCCTCAATAAGTATGAGGTAGCGCTTGTCGCGTCCTTGTGGTCGTTCTCGTGACGAAGCCTGAAACAAGAGCGTCGGCCCTCACGAGCACAAAAGGCCCTTGCGGGGTTGAAACTGCGGTTGATAGGTAGCAACGGAATCAAATCAATGTATTATGTAAGTCTAGTGATCGGGGTCTTGATCCGCGTATTCTGTTTTTCCTTTGTGGAGTTTGTTCCTGTTTTTCGTTGCTCCTTTTGCGCCTGTCTACTTATCCGTTCTTCCAGCCGAGCAGGACCATAAACGGACTCTTTTTACATATGTTACGCGTGCTGCTGGATCTCTCTGAATCTGGCTAAGTCGACTCGGCAGCCCGAATCGCATAGAGCAGACTAATACCGAGGTTGCTCAGATGTGTTTCATGTTTTATGCCAGGGCGTTCCGCTTGTACCTTTCCTTACTACACTCGTGGTGACAAACGCGTATCTGGCGTGCTATGGAATGATCTCGGGAGTAAATGTATATGGTAAGGAGTAAGTTCGACATATGTTTCTTCTTTCTTTCTCGAGTCGACTTGACGATGTGGTATCGATCCACTCCGGCCGACGACTCCCCGACGGATCGTAAAGGTTCCGGAAAGTGCAACATACGACCGAGCATGAATGTTTCTTCAGTTGGAACTCGGTCACTTCTCGTAAAAAATTTTCTCTTCCTTTTGCCGTTCATTCGCCCGCCACATGTTGGTCGTGTTTTACGTTTCCCGGTGCTTTTACAGTATCTATCTCACTTCCTTTTTTAATAGCGACAGCTGCGTGTGCTTTTCGGCAATGGAATTATGAAACGATGTGGATGTTTGCGACATCCATCGCGCCGGGCGAAATGAGTGGTATTTACGCAAGAAAGGCGGTAGTAATAATGTACAATGTCGTGAGTGGCGTGAACTTCCAACAGATGTTTTATTCATTTTAGCGGACATTCTGACATACGTATCTAGGGACCTTCTTCGTGCATGTATAGATGCCAGCGATTTGACAACATTCTGACTTCGTGATTGTTTATGAAATGAATATCCCATGAACTCGGCAGCAACGCTGAATGTAATATGACTTCCCAGAAAATTCGCGTCGTGAGGAGAGTCGACAGACTTTGAAGAGTTGGCGTTGCTTCTCTCTCAGCTGGAACGAAGTTTAAAGACTAATGAGCCATTTCATTGGTTCATGAAGTCTTTAACAACATATAAATGGTCCGTCTTTTCCCATGTGTATCGATAAGATATAAATACTTTTACTCTGTGCATCGAGATAAAATTCTTACTCCTGCACCAGTAGAAGATCATAAAGCGTGCTCGATTCGGATGGTAACGGGATTGGATATCAGTCCTCATTTTCCTCTAGAAGGCCGTATAGAACTTCGGGCCGCTGCATATTCTCAAACATCTCGATGGAGCAATACGCACCATCAAGGATTGGGTGTGAGGATCTTTACGTTCTTAGAAGTAACCTGATAATGATATGGACAGCTGGTCCTCTAATCTTCCCTTTTCCTCCAGGTTCTGGACGGAGCGTGAAGAGTAAACGGAATGTCATGACGGATATGGAAAGCGAGCAAAGTCGATATCGGTACGTACATCCGCTAGGCCCTGCGAATCTCGTTCGGTGGCCGCGGAACTGTTGATTGGCCATCTATCTTCTCGCAACCTATTCACTAGGTACTGCGCTGTTCGGACTTGATCTGGATGCGCTTCGGACTTACTCTAACCTTCATCTGCGGGGATGAGATTTTTATAACTTGGTCCTTTCGGTACTAGTGATGAGAAACAGTCTATTGCATTGTTAAATTCTAAAGCATTTCTTTGGGGCTCGGTCCTTCAGAAGGATTCTCCTGGTCGGTGAGAGACTTGTGCAGAGACTACCGAGTGGATGGGTCTTGTGGACATAACAAAGTAGAACAAGGCTTTCTCTGCAAGGAAAAATGGTAGAATATTTCCAATCTGGAATCATCATTGGGGGCGTTTCGAGAAATACCTTGTCCGCAGACGACTCGAAACTCATTCTTCTAATCATGGTAATTCAAAGGGATCCCTCCCTTTGGTTACCTGCATTGACCATGGCACCTTACAAAGGTGTTCTGGATCTGCGGTGTTTAACTATCTCTGTTATACACCGGCCGTAAGAAGAGCGGGGCAAAAGTAGGACGCCGCTTAAAAACCGCGCTATCATTTTGGATGTGGTCTTTGTATGTCTATGCACCTTTTGCTTCCTGCTGCCGAGTACATATATCAGAACGTTGCTAATACAACAATAACGAGGGGAAGATAATTGATTTATAGAGTTGCGTGTGCAAGATCGTTCAAAGGTGCGTGTCTTCACTATATTGTCGAACTTTAGCTTCATTATGTTCACTAACGCTTCCATCGAATCGTATTCAAAGGTCTTCGAGCTACCGCTTTCCAGGCAGGGTTCTATCAAGATACGAACCGTTCGGCATATTTCGTTGGATACCGGTCCGAGCACGTAATTACAGAACTCTCAGACATGGCTTCTTGACCTTCGTAAGTGGCGCCTTGTTTACTCTTCAAGAAGTACAACTGAATTGATCCTGATTTGACCATTGCATGTGGCAAAGGCGAGAACGGAGCCGTAGGTCGGGTAAAGGAGGACCTGACTCCCCGCATGTACATTTAGTTTGGTGGTACAAATAGATGCGGAGTTTGTCCGAACCCTCGTATCTCCCACTGGCCAGGTGGCAGCTGTCTACTCTGAGATTGAACGGATAGCGAAGCTGAGATGGCGTTCTTACATTCAATAGGAATGCAGCTGACTAGACATCGAGAAGAAGGTAATGTGATGCTGCACATTTCCTTAGGGTGAGAGCAAGTGATCTTTTCGTTTCAGTGATTCCCAGCACATAGCAATGCCCCTTCTATCCGCTTACAAAATCTAAAAACTCAAAGGCACACCGATAATCTTCAGTACTCCGGCTATCTTGGCCCTGCTGGTCTTTCACTAATCAGATACGGCGCCAGTACCCCTGTATTATGCTTTGGTGTTCAAAGTCTGGATTCTCGATCACGCGATTTCTATTTTAGTGGCAGCGACAAATATAGATCCTGAGCCGGTAGCCCCCAGTCCAGAGTCCTTATATCGACTGTTGTCCTCTCGGCTGACTCGATTCGACTGGTCAATGATATTATTCTGCTGTACAGCGTGCACTGAGGTGCCCTGAACTCGGCGCAACGTAATTTAAGGGCCTTCCCCGCGAGCCGCTGTCCTGTACACCCTGTCTCGGCCTCTCTACAATGCCTTTACCCACACTAAAGTACCTTCTAGGATGGATACCGTTCCGCAAGGCATCGCGAAAGCTATTTTTGACGCCAGTCTAAACAGCAAGGCGCGTTCGAGTCTCATCGAGTCCCGAGAAATGTCTTCTCAGCTCACGAACCTCTACACCCCGAAGTTTATATCTCAAGGGCTTTCGCTCCGGAATTCCGCTCTAACTTCAGATTTGCACCGCTTCCGTGCTCATCTTCTATCTAGCATGTCTAGACAAGAACTCGTCTAACCGTGGCTAGCCGCAAGGCATGGCTAGATATAAGCAGCGTACTGTGTCGCGTGAGATCGAAATATCGGCTTGCGACATCGCACCGGACGAAATAAGTGGTATTTACACAAGGAAGGTGGTAGCAATAATAATGCGCTATGTTGTGAACTGCAAGCGCTCTCGTCCATTTCAACAGGTATTCTGACATACATATGTATCTAGGGACCTTCTTCGCGACGTATAGACGCAAGCGATTTGACAACACTCTGACCCCATGATTGTTCAAAGAGTTAATACCCTTTCATCCCATGGACTCGGCAGCGATGTAGACTGCAATGATACTCAAAGAGTCCACGTTGCGAAGAGAGTTGACACGCTTTGAAATGTTGGCATTGCTTCTCTATCGTGTGGAACGAAGCTTAAAGACTAATGAGCCATTTCATTGGTTCACGGAGTCTTTCATACCAGATAAATGGTCCGTCCTTTCCCATGTGTATCGAAATAAAAATTCTTACACCTACACGAGCAGAAGATTATGAATTGCTCTCAATTTGGATGGCCCCAGAATTAGATACCAAGCCCTCATTTTCCTCTAGAAGGCCGTATACAGGCTTCGGGCCGTTGCATGTTCTCAAGCATCCTGAGGGTGCAATGTGCACCATCAATTATTGGGTGTGAGAATCCTTACGTTCTTAGAAGTGACCTCGTGATCGCTGATAGGGATATGGACAGCTAGTCCTCTACTTTCCTCTTCGATTTTGTACGGAGCGTGAGGAATAAACGGTATGTATTGACGGATATGGAAACTCGCCCAGCTCGATATCGGTACGTACATCCGCTAGGTCCTGCGAATCTCGTTCGGTGGCCGCGGAACTGTTGATTGGTCATCTATCTTCTCTCAATCTATTCACTAGGTACTATACGGTTCGGCCTTGGTCTGGATGCGCATCGGGCTTACTCTTACCTTGATCCGCAGGGACGAGATATTATTAACATGGTCCTTTCGGTACTAGTGGTGAGAAACTTGCGTTGCTCGATCCAGGAGCAGGAGCATTTCCTTTGGGCTCGGTACTTCAGAATGATTCTCCTGGGCTGTGGGAGACTCGTGGATAGACTACCGAGCAGATAGGTCTCGAGGACATAAGAAACTAGAACAGGACTTTCTCTTCGAGGGAAAATGGTGAATCCTTTCCGATTCGGAATCATCTTGGCTCTTTCAGCAGGACGTGACTGACAATGCATACTACACGGCAGAAGTATATTCGGCGACGTTTGCAAGGTTTTGGGAGTGAGCATTCCGAAAGCACCTTATGGTTCCATGAGTACTTGCGGAAAAGGGAAGAAAAAGAAAGAAAAAAAAAACGCCGATCATGGCGAAGGCCGCTCCAAGCTCATTTCTTCTTTGATTTCCTGCATTGATATTCATATTTTACAAAGGTGTTCTAGGTCTGCGGTGTTTAACCGCCTTTATTACGCACCGTCCGCAAGAAAAAGCAAGTGACCGCTTAAAGACCGCGTTTGTATTCTGGACATGGGTTTTGCGTGTCATACACGTTCTGCTTCCTGTAATTGAATAAGTCTATCAGGAGACTGCTAATTCAATGGTAATAGGAAGACAAATGATTTTCGGACGGAGTTTGGTACGTGAGTATTCAAAAGTACGTGTTTTCACTATATTATCGGACTTAAGAGTTTCATTGTGTTCACGACGGTTCTATCATATCATATTTGAAGGTCTCAGAACTACCGCTTTCCAGTGGAATTCCCTTGAGATATGAGCCGTTCGGCCTGATCTCGTTGGATATCGGTCCGAGCAGATAATTGCAGAACTCACAGACGTGGCTTCTTTGACTTCGGGCAGCGACCCGTTTACTCTTCAAGAAGCACGACTGAATTGATCCTGATTTGACCATTGTATTTAGCAAAGGCGCAAACGGAGCCGTGGGTCGCGTAAAGGAGGACTTGTTCCCCTGTATGTGCATTTAATTCGGTGGTACGAATAGATGCGGAGTTTGTCCGATACTCGCATCTTCGACTGGCCAGGTGGCCGACGTCTACTCGTGGTTCTGAATTTGAGTGAATAACGGAGTTGAGATGGCGTTCTTGCCTTCCATAGGAACGCGGCAGGTGGAACGTCAGGTAGAATATAATGCGGTACATTTCTCTTGGATGAGAGGTCAATATTGGTGGCCCTTCTATCTTCGCATTTAGGAAGAAAATTCAACCGAATGCCGTCAAGCCTGCTCTTCAGTATTCCCGCCACCTTGGTTCTTCTGGACTGACTTTCTTTGCACCAATTGCTGCGCTATTTCCATATCTACAGCGTGTTTTTGCTCTACGTCTGATTGCAAGGTTGTCGGTCAATCCTCTTCCGTCTTAGCAGCAGAGACCTGGGTTCCGAACCGCTATTCCCACCGCAGAGTCCTAGTTCTTGACTGTTCTCCCACCCAACTTGACTCGATTCGACTAGTCCATCACATTTTTTTGGTAGACACCAAGGTACTGTGAGCTCGGCCATGACTCGGCTCAAATTTCAAGAGTTCCTTCGTTTCAGGCTGCGGACATGTTCTACGACTACATGTGACGACTTGTCCTGATCTCTGCTACCTTTACCCACACTAAAGCGTCTTCTCAGATGGTTGCCGTCCACAAAGCATTGCAAGAGCTATACTTGAACTTCGTCAAAATAGCAAGGCACGTTCGAGTCTATTATCGAGTTCTGAGAAGCTCGAAGACACCTCTCTGCCGAAAATCAAATCCCAAAGGCTCTCACTGTGGTCTTCCGCGCCGACCTTCGGATCTGCATTGCTTCCCTACTCGTCTTCTAGCTGTTCTAGACTAGAATTCGTCTACTCGCGGCTAGTTGCAAGGCATGCGTGGACATACAATGCACATGTTTCCGCGTGAGATCGCATTCCTGGTTAACACTCCTTATTGGTATGAGTCTACTTTACCAAAGGAGCGTTTATTTTATCTGGACTCTCTTCTGTGCAGAATCCTCGATGCTGCCCATTACTGTCTGGATGCACTGTCTCGGGTCCGAGAAAAAACTTTGAATACTGAATCCCAAACTACAGGATACAGATCAGGATAATCGCTCTTTGGTTCCTGACCCACGCAATCAACTGTTTTGTTTTTCGAGTTTGTCTAGTTGTTTTCTCGTCTTTGGCTCAAGCTTTTCTGATTTCCTCGTTGCAATATCGCCATTTTGTAGATGACTTAGACGCTGAATGACTTGAACAGTGGCTATGAGCTATGTGCACTTTTCATCCTTTCTCAGAGCTTTCTGGTCATAAATTGTCTGCTGAGAATGACCTCTCGAACGCTCGA
This sequence comes from Sanghuangporus sanghuang, assembly GCA_009806525.1. Classification (NCBI taxonomy): domain Eukaryota; kingdom Fungi; phylum Basidiomycota; class Agaricomycetes; order Hymenochaetales; family Hymenochaetaceae; genus Sanghuangporus; species Sanghuangporus sanghuang. The sequence continues at coordinate 342,211 of VVIT01000005.1, forward strand.
TTGATCACCTTGTGACATTTTTCCTTATTTTTTTCTAAGGAGAGACTCGAACGCGTTAGTGCTGCCGCCAATGAATTAAGGGCATTGGTACTATTAGATGTAACAGCCTTCCATTTGCTTCCTAATATAACACTGCTAAGTCCTGTTCATATATTTTTCTGCAATGTTTATAACTTTTAAGATGGAGTCCCTGATCGCAACATCTCTACTTACAGTATTGCGACGTGTTGAATGCCTTGCTCCCGACAGGTCACGCTAGAGACTTGCGGACAAGGTGTGCAGGCACCGAGGCGCAGAATCCTCTCGTTCATGTTCACTCAGGAGAAGAACAGTCAGATTGGTAAGCTAAACTAAGTTGCACGCGCATATTCCGACACTGTCGGCAGGTATTGGATGAATGCCGGTTCTGGAAATAGCTTTTGTGCTATGATGCGACTCCCTTCGAAGCTTTCAAATCCGAGACAGTTGGGTGTTGTGCTATGTCAGCGTAGATTCCCGGTAAGTTCCTGCAAACGACTCAAATGGGCGCGTGAGCCACAAATAACCGAGGTCGCCCGGTCAGAGCAAACCTGTAGTTTCCACCCAAAATCGCGTTCGAACGAACAGCGCTTTGTTGATAAAAGAGTCGTCTTTCAGTCCAGCACGCGTTTCTTCCATGAAATATCAAAAGACGAGAAAACCTGCCTTTTGGTGCCTCTCAGGGTCATACCTCCATCGATAAATACCGTAATTATATGGCTGCTTACAAACCAGACCTGGGATTAGTGACCATCCGGATCGGACTGGCGTCTTGCTTGCGTCTTCATGTAAATTGTTCCGCAATGCTTCTGAAATGAAGACATCCAGCAGGTATAAATAGCGCCATGGTTTCCAGTGTTGATCCTTATCGCTTACTTGAATCATCAAAGAAATATACATGGCTCAGCAGAAAGCTCTCTTCCTCGAAACCCCAGTGAATGGCGAGTTTCGTGTTCACACTAAGGCTATTCCAAAGCCTGGTACGGGCGACATTCTTGTCAAGATCCATGCGACGGGCTTGAATCCTGTTGAGTGGAAGATTCGTGCATTTAACTTCGCCATCTCGAAGTATCCTGCGATCCTTGGTATGGATGCTGCGGGTACAGTCGAAGCGGTTGGTGAAGGAGTTTCGGCGTTCAAGAAGGGAGACAGTGTGTTAGTACTCCTGCTTGTTTCATCCATGAAAGATGACTGATGATTTCCTTATTTCTTCAGTCTTACCCAGGGAAAGCTGACGGACGATGCGGCGACGTACCAGCAATACATCCTTGCACCAGCAGAACTCGCGGCCAAGGTTGATATTTAACTTTTATATACCTGAAGCATGTAAATAACACAACATGCAGATTCCTTCCAATATCTCCTTTGATGAGGCTGCGTCTATCCCGAGCTGTCTAGTCCGGCGGCGACAGGACTGTATCTTGATCGTCCAACGGGGTTCCAGAAATATACACCTGCTTGGCAAGAAGATGGAAAGGGCGCATACGCTGGTCAACCTATCGTCGTGTTTGGCGGGTCGGCTTCCGTCGGACAGTACGGTAAGAAAACATATACGTGGAGAAGGGACATCTGAGCTTACCTCCTTTATACAGCCATTCAGCTCGCGAAGCTCTCCGGGTTTTCGCCTATCATCGCCACAGCGTCACTCACCAATAAGGACTTACTGCTCTCACTCGGCGCTACGCACGTCATCGACCGTCACGCTTCTGACGTACCAGCGAAGATCACCGAGGCCTTGAACAACGCTCCAGTGAAGCTCGTCTTCGATGCGGTTTCAGACAAAACTACGCAGAATCAAGCTTGGGACCTCCTTGCTTCTGGTGGTCAGCTTGTCCTTGTCCTTCCGGCGGAAGTCGACAAGGGAAAATATAAAGACAAGATACTTGTCGCCGTTCAGGGGTCCGCGCATTACCCACCTGGACGAGCGTTAGCGGTGAGCTTGCTTGGCAAGCTTACGAAGCTCCTTGAAGATGGAATTATCAAGGTGAACTTGCTCGTACTTCCTTCATCTGGAATGAGGATAAGCTAATGATGTATTTGGAATTCAGCCGAACCACGTCGAGGTCCTGCCTGGTGGACTGGAAGGAATACCAGAGGGTCTTGAGCGTATAAAGAGTGGGTCGGTTAGTGCGAAGAAACTCATTGTACGCCCGCAGGAGACCGCGTAGATAATAAAAGGTGTAGTCTAATAGGACAATGTATAGTAAGCGAAGGCGTAATATGTTATGTTCGTTCCTGGGGATTGTTTAAGACATGTTAGCTGTTAAACAAGTGACCTTCAACATGTTTTAGATCGCAACAGAGCTAGCTTTTTGGAAAATCATGAGTTGTTCTCTTCGTCCTCTTCGTCCTTCACGAGAGCCTCGGGTCCCGGAGACGATGATGGAGGAGGTAGATCAACCGGAAAATCTTCGACGTTCTGGGATGGATCAGTTGTCAGAGTATATTCGGAATCGCCAGCCAGCATATCGAGCTCTTCATCATCCTCGTTTTCCTCTTTGACAAAAGCCGTAGGCACAACTGAAGGCCTGCTAGGCACAGGACTCGGAGCTCGCTCGGAGGCTTGCGTATCGTCTGGCTGCGTTTGACTTTGGGAGATGAATAAATCATCGGCACGATGATCCTCCAGCTGGTGACTGGTATTTTCCGGAGCTGAAGAGCTGATGGAAGGTAGTGAAGGAATTACGTCTGGCTGTGACTCTGCCTCGTCATTGTCTCTCGGTGGGCTACTTTCCGGAAAGGACGGGACCTCATCCGCTTGTGGCTCAGTCTTAACTCGCTTCTTTGACGGGGTAGCGGGTGAAAGAGAACTCGAGTGTAAAGTAGTCGAAGAAGCCTTGGAAGAATGAACACAGAATCCAGTTAGTCCGACTCATAAGAACAAACCGCAAACAGCTTACCTCGTCATCGGACGAGTCTATCTCAATCACATCGTCTTTTGCGCTCTCGCTTAAGCGCTTCCTTCCGGTTTGGACGATTCCGATAGCCTTGAGCATTTCTAAAAACGTAAACCCTTAGAATAAAATAAGCCCAGCCGGAATAGAAGAGACGTACCCAAGCTTCTGTAGCGGAATTCAAACACAACGAACGGGCCCGGCTCATTCGGGTCATATGGGGCAGTACTTATGCTGACAGTCCGCGCCCTCTCGATACGCTTCGCATCTCCAAAGCTACAAAAATATCATCAGTGAAACACGCGCTATCGAAAGGCGTCCAAGCATACTTGGTGCAATGCGCGCCGGCTTTCTTTGCCCATTCATGAACGACTCCAGGATCTTGTGCTTCGTCGTACCCAGCAAAGGGGACCTCGGCACCTAATCGAACGCGTGTAATCTCAATTCTTATAGATCCGATCCTACCCAAGGACGTGTCATACGGGCTCGCAAGATCATCATCATCTTCACATCGCGTCAACACGTGTTAGAGGAAGTGTGAAGCTAATAAACGTGCATATAGAGTGAACCAGAACCCACCAGTAAGCGAGAGCTCCGTAAACACGAACGGCTTGATAGCATTTCGTCTTACTTTCGCACCAGTACGTTTGACGGGCGTCTTGCGCCCGGGACGGATGATAGCAGAGGCGACATCCTTGCCATCGATAAGGACATGTCCCGAGGTCGCGATTCGCTTCCCGCTGTGATCTTGCCAGTGTACCGCAAAAGACTGCAAATAAAAACCAAGAGCATCAGTTATACCAATCGGCGCATAGAATCAGACATGAGAAAGAACAAGAGATGGAAAAAGGACGCGTAAACGCGTACATACTTTTCCTGGGGTGCTCGCTATCCACGCGGCCCGCACGTTCCCAAGACTTTCTTCACTGTAGGTCTGAAGTGGTACGTCGCTGCTAGTGACCCAGCAAGTGAATCCCATATGTTTCAGCATCATTGTATGCTCCTTAAATGTTTCGAGTTCGACGACGTGACACGTCGAGGCAGAAGCGAGCGAGATTCAACGTTCAAAAGAATTTAGAGAATGAACGCTTAACCGAAACGCGGTCACGTGGGAAATTTCACACGAGTCGTTCGATGTTTTCGATACTTTGATTTTTTGATTTTGTAGATTGCATGCATGCGAAGGAGATTTCATAACGGAACGACATGTGCATACAACGCCATAGTTCAGAGTAGCAATGGCATATCCACCAGCAAGTATATCACTACTAAGGACAAACATTTTAGGAGCGAAATTAGGGAGCGAAGAGTGTGTTGAGGAAAGCTTCGCCCGCTGCAGATTCCTTCTTCGGCTTCTTGGTTGCAGTAGCCTTCTTGAGACGCTCCTGCCTGACTAAAACCAAAAGTCAATGAACTGCATGGAAAAGAAATAAAATGGAAAGCTTACGCAGTTCCTGTCTGCGGATGGTCTTCGCGTAAGGATTGAGACGGAAGAGCACGAATTTGTTCGTGAGAGCGTTCTTGTGTTGTGTCCACGGACGACGGGTGACCTTCGCGTTTGCCGGGCGGACAACGGACTGGATTTCCGAACTGTTGATGAGTCGGGTGACGTCCGGGTTGGAGATCTTCGCAGTCGGGAGGAAGTAGTCCTTCTTTTGCACGGCAGCGGTGTCAAAGGTACCGAAGACCTCATCAAGGCGTGCGAAGGCGGCCTCGGTCCAGATGATAAAACGGCCAATGTGTCCACCTGGAGCAAGCTGGAGGAGGTTCAGACGAGAGACGTTGACGACTTCGACACCAGGTAAGTTACGGAACGCCTTTACGATCCCGTTATCTTCAGAGTAGACGACAAGAGGACCGCGACGCTGGCGATGGCGACGGTTCCGCATCTTTCCCTTACCAGCGCGAAGTTTGCGAGAGGAGGAAACCTTCTTAACGTCAGCGTATGCACCGAGAGCAGTAAGAAGAGCAACAGCCTCCTTCGTCTTCTTAAGCGACTCTGCAGCGGAGCTGACTACCAATGGCACCTCCTCAATCTCCTCAATGCGATGCCCACGGGCAAGAACGAGAGATGGGAGCGCAGATGCAGCGAGGGCAGACACAACGGCAAAGCGACGCTGGTTCTGGTTGACCTTCACGTGCCAACGGCGCCAGATCTTCGTCGGAGCGAACATGCGACCGCCACGGCACATGTTACCGAAGGCACCCTGGCCAGAGCGGTGAGTACCTGAACCGCCGACACGCGGGATACGAGCGACGGCACGACCAGTACCCCAGGATTCTGCGCTGGTCTGGTGTCCGGCCTTTTCGCTGACGGCGTACGGCTGGCGCTTGTTCTTTGCGATGCTCTCTGAGAACAGGTTTTAGGTATTTGCCAATATCGCAAGACTTAACACTCACTGTGCACCTGCTGAACGACATCAAGCCTAATCGGCGCCGTAAGGACTGCCGGAAGAGGGAGGGACGAGGATGCCTCTAAAGTCCAGTTATAACTCGCATTAACAAGAGTTGAAAGGTGCATTAAGCTCACCGCCAGAAAGAGAACGAATGCTGACAGTCGGGCGAGAGGCCATGCTTGCGATCTTGAGGATATCGAGCACGATGAGCAGGCGTTGATGACTCTGTATACTACCTGAAACTATAGAGCACAATTACAAATCATGTCTCACGACCCGATTATAATCAGCCATCACTGGACTGGAATTACATTATCGTAATACCGCCGATCACAGACTGTCCATATATAAGCAATTACATCGGTTGTCAGCGCCAAGAAGCTTGGCGCGAGAAGTCAGGGGGGAAATTCTTTCTCGTTTGGACTTTCCGCCAGATTTGACCAGCAGCTCAGAAAAATTGATTATTATGGTCGGTTTAACTGATGCGACACACTCAGACACCAAAGACACATCTGGTCTCATGAAAACTGCACAAAATGGACAGGAAATACGAAGATGAAGAGATTGAGGACTTTCTGTTCTTCTTCGGCGTCTTTCCTCCGTGGCCAGTAGTACGGACTAGGCCTTTTCGCCCACGCCCACAACTTCCGCTGGCTCTGTCGACTTCTCGCCTTTCCTGGCTCCAAACCGCTACTCGCGTCTAGCGCTGCTGTTCCATCGGAAATTGGACGAGGCACGGCGATTGCGAAGCGGACGAGGGAAGCGGGGATAGTGTATGTATGTCACAACGCTGGAATGTAACGGGCTTGGTTCGGGATACATCGCAGCCGTGCGTGACATACATAAGGGGGCCGACTGGACTAGCTTGGCATCTCCCTCTTGTCTTCCTCCTTTCAGTGTCCGTCTTCACCTTGGTCCGCCGCGCCAGGCGCACTCAAGCTCGTCTACTCTCGTCCCGTGCTTCATTCAGTCGCTCGTTATCCTATTATTATATTACATCCGCTTTTAAGGATGTCAAGATTCGTTCGTAGTCCTGTGGCAGTCCTCATTGGTGCCGCTGCACTCGTCAGTGCTCAACAGAGCACCTACCCCGCCACCCCACTTGCAAGCAAACATTATGCCTACCCTTCTGAAATTGTTTGTCTGGCTCTATTTCATCTAAATAAAATTTTCGCTGATTTTCACACTTTTCGCAGCCCTATAAGGTAGATACAGACACGAACCTTATTCGCGGTCAGCAATCCGGTTACAATATCTGTAATTCGACAACCGAGGGTCAGGATTCCCTCTGCCAGACGTCTTTTCTCAATCACCTCGACGGTTAGTCTCAATAAATAAAAGTATCAAACACTCTTCCTCCTAATTCATTTGTTTTCGCGAGCCAGATTTCTGTCTCTGGGCTCCTTCGGAAGCTAATTCTCTGATCGCTGATACTGAAGGCGAGGAAGTCGCATGGTGCACAAAGCCCGGCAAGGGCACACGCATAATCCCTCCTGGCGCTCTCAAAGGTGTTCAGTACATGCGCACACCCGACTACATTCAGGTCGTCGGTTTCATTGACCAGACCCTGATCAACATTCAGGCTGGTGATTACGGAGGTGAACTTGACCCACACGGTGCCGACCTCCGTGGCAACCCTATGGGTTCCCTCGTCTACTCAAATGCCTTCAATGCCAGCAACGGCGATAATAACACCTACATTCAGGCTATTGAGTGGCACAAGTCTGTGTCTCCCTCATGCACTCATTTTTTCTCCTGACTGACCGTTGGTCTCACCAGCTTCATGGGTGGTGATGCCTTCTGCTTCAAGGTGTGCGATCCGGCGGGTTCTCGTGCCGCAGAGTACTGCCAGCACACTCTTGACCGTATCGGATGCGCGTACAATGCACCAAATAATGCTCAGAACGGTACCTTCGAAGCCTGTCTGGGAGACAACCAGGACCCGCCGGGTGTCTACACCTCTGATGGTCAAGGTAAGTTCGATCTAAATTTAATTATTTCTTGTTCTAAAGATAGACTCACCTTTTCCCCTTAGTTATGACGTACAGCCAGCCGCCGGAATCTCTTGGTGCGATCACGACCATCCCGTACACTCCGGTCGTGCCCGCATCCTCCAGCTGCACTCCCTTTGCCTCGGCTGAACTTTATGTTGAAGCTGCATCATGGTATAGCGAGCATGTTTCATCCATTGCAATATCGGGCTCTGCCACGGGATCGGGGGCTTCAGGCTCAGTTACGCGCACTGGCTCTGGAGCTTCCGCATCATCTACGAGCGAGAGCAGTGGATCTCTCATTGCTGCGCGCTCGATGCTTGCAGGAGAAAATGGCGCAGGTGCTGCCGCTGCGATTGCCTTCATGGGCATGCTCACCGCTGCTGCTTTGATCATTGCGTAATCTCTTCTCTCAACTCTTCATGTCTTGATGATAGATTACGTGCTTGTCGCCATGCCCACATCTGCCGCCTTTCGTATGTCTATGCCCGCTCCGCTTTTGCCCTGCTCCGCTAGACATTCTACCTCACATCCTCACATGGACTATCTCATACCCGAACAATGGATTCTTGTCTAGGCTAGCTAGCACTAGTAGCAGTAATAGTCGAACCCGATGACCGACATCAAAATTTCTTCTCTTTAGCTTAACTTTTTCATTCTTCTCTATTCTGGTTATAATCATTACTCTGTTTCCTTGGGTATGAAAGCGTAATAAGTTTATAAGAGGTGAAAAAGTAGTCAAGTCAGAGAAGCGTACTTTTCTCCATACTTGGTGAATTTACCTTGCGCGAGACTGAACACTAAGTACTAAGCATTGAGCATAGATCTGCAGACATTCCACAGTCATACGACTGCAGGAATCCAGTTTTTTTCTCAGTATGCCCAGAAGATATGTGATATCCTATTGCACTAAATACTAGAGGCAACAGGATGTATTATATACAACATCAAGGACTCCACATACAGTCTGTTCTTTCGTGAAAACAAAATCGCATTATTGCCAATGCCAAGTAAGAGCAGAAGAAAATAAACACTGACAAGAGTGGGATTCGAACCCACGCCAGCTAATGCTGATGAGAAACCCTGAAGCCAGGGCAAGCTTCTCGCTTGAGTCACACACCTTAGACCACTCGGTCATCTTGCCATTCTAATTACAGTGGCGCACAAATGCATAGTTAATCAGCGCGCATGTTCGGAGACCACTTATCCTATACAACACCCCGATAAAATATACAACCACATGAGGAATAAAGTACTAGTGCAGATAATAAGCTCGATAATATCAGATACGTTGAGGGGGAGTCCACGGAGGTGAGTAAGGGTAGGGGTAAACGGGTACATTACCAGCATAGCTGGGAGGGAGGTGATATGGTGGTGGACCTGCTAAACCCGGCGGAGCCTGGACGAGCATATACATCGGCTGCGCGGCGGGAGGAGGTCTCTGCAGATCATTGCGTGCTACGTTAGGATCAGGACTCTGCGCTTGGGACGGGGTCTGTCCAGGTTGGCTTGGACCGCCGTTCTGCACGGGTCGAGGACCTGGACGAACGGCGAAGGAGAGGACGCTCGGAGGGCGAGCTGGGGGTGGGGCTCTCGGGCCGTTTCCATTTCCGTTTCCATTTCCATTTCCATTTCCATTTCCGTTCCCATTGCCATTGCCGCCTGGAGCAGGAACTGGCTGAGGTGGAGGCGCACCAGGGATGATGTAAAACGGTCCAGGTGTGGGCGGGCCATATGGTCCCTGAGGTCTGCGGTTGTGGGAAGGCGGAGGCATATGCACAGGCATATTGTGATTATAAACATACAGCGGCTGGCCATCTCCATGTCTGTGCCTCGCCTCATCAGGGAATAGCGTCTGGTACGCATTCGCAAGAGACCGATGCGAGTGCGAATGTCCATGCTGATGTCTATTCGATCCTTTCCCATGTTTCAGCTGCTTCTCCATTTGCTGCGGGGAAGGTCTGTACCATGACTTCCCTTCGGACGGTTCCATGTTCTTAGCCGCTGCGGCAGCTATGACCACCGAAGGCGGGACTTGCGGTGGACCGCGGTGGACACAATACTTGGAGCGCGAGCTGAGCGCTGGGATAAAGTCCACTGCGATCCGCCGTGGAGGATCGGCAACCCACGGTAGGTGATACAATGCGCGCAGCGCGCGGAATAATAAAGTGAACTGGTGTAGCAACGCGGAGCAATGTGAGATGGAGGACAAAGTACGACTTGACCGGCCATGGGAAGAGCCTTCCTTCGGTGCTCTTGCTCTAGCAGATCTACTAGGCGAGAGTGCTGAAAAACTCGTCCGCGTGGATCGCGAGGTCCTCGTGCGCGTCGTCCCAGACGAGCGAACAGCGTCCCCATTCGGCTTCATCATCTCTCTGAGCGAATGATCACTCCTATGAGACGGAGACTGAGGAGACGCATGCGAGTGATGGGTCACAGAATGTCCATGAGCGCTGTCCGTGCCTCCTGGACTTCGCGGTCCGCGTCCGTGCTCGGTATTCGTCTCGATCATCGTCTGCGGAGCCGTAATAGCCTCCGGGAACAGCATCGTCACGTTCCCAGGAGGCTCTGGCTCTCGATCTGCACCTTCCTGAGAGTAAATCTGGCGAATAGAACTATCCGCAGGCGTTCGGTCGCGAATATGAAATCCAGCTACTTGCTGCAACGGATACCTGGCTGCGTAGTAATCGAGCGCCTCCTCCTCAAAAACTTCGGAATCCGAAAGACAGTTCTCAAAGCACGAAATGGTTTGAGCAGCGCGTCTGCAAATCGTCTGAAGCGACTTGGCCGATGGCGATGATCGCCTCTCATCGCGAACTCCTCGTCATTCACGTCCTGATATCCCATAATTCGGATCGATCTCCATGTTTTCCTCCACGTCGAGATCGACATACGATGAAGCGTTTTGTGACGGATTCGGATAATGCTGCCCGGGATATTGTGTCGGCGGGCGAGTTGGCGCACGGGACATCGGCAAGCCATGATCCGGAAACTCGGAATAAGGAATAAAGGACCTCCGTGGCATTCCATTCGCTTCAAATCCACCAGGAGCGCCATAGGCCCCGCCGTTTGGAACCGTCAGCGAGTGAAGTGACTGCCGCACGACTGAGTCGCGTGGCGGACGGGTGGGCGCGGGAGTCGCAGGTCGAGGTGTGGGGACTCGAAGAAAATCTGCTCCGGGTCCTCCAGGCCCTCTGGTATGGTCGTTACCTGACTCGACGTCGTTGTCCGGGTTGGAGTCATACGAGCCGTCAGAAGGCGGTCGCCGAGCCATTTTTCGGCTTTGTTGTACGGAACGAGTTATAATCGGGCCTGCCGGATTACTTTTCTCTGAGTTCGTTGGTAGTGACCTGCTCAGCAGTCGTTTCCTGTTTGTCGGGCGTCCGAAGTCGGATTCGACGCTTCTGTCCAAGAAGGGATTGTTGGGCGATGGGTAACGGTCAACCGACAAGGCTCGGGATAGGAGTAAGGAAGTCGTCCTTAGCCTGCTGCTCGTTCCAGGACCGGGGGCAGGTCGTATACGTGTACTGATGCGGGATAGTCAACACAAGGCAAGCACAGCATCATGATGATATTGGTGATGGATGGGTGAATGAATGAATGTCTCGCTCGTGCCATGTTGAAAACATGGAATAGGCATGCATCGTGCAGGTGAGTAGACGCAGTAATGTTGTGACCATCTCCGAGGTAAGGCGAAACTTCCGTGATATCGAATATGTCATCACAGCTCATTTTCCGTGAAATGCGATTAGAACTTCATTTCAGGGGCAGATTCCTCCACATTATTCAAGATACATTCAGTGCTCTGGGTTTTCCTGGTTCCTCTCATCCTACATTCCGAAGGCAAGTGCAAACCAGTAAACAATTTTGTAGAAAGTCGTCAGTGATCATTTCCCGCCGAGATAGCAAAATACTTACCTTCTTCACGCATGATCCGATCCAATCAATTAACTCTAGAAGAAGACTTTTTCTGTGAAACATGAAGAGAAAATCACAGTGAAGGAACTGAAAACCCACCAATCTCCGGATCCAGTGCTTCCCCTTTCAAGTCGCACTTTTTCGAGAAGCCCTCGGCTAAAAATAAAAATAAAAATTGCGTAATACCGTATCCGAGTTCTTGCGCCAATCACGATTCGAACTGAGTGAATGTGATCACTATCGCTATATATTAACCTTGCCGCTATTAACACATTGGATGGTATGTATGGTACAAAGAAAAAACACTGCGAAACCGGAATCAGATCGTGTATACTCTTGAAGAAGTAATGAAAACACGTACGGAGATGTAGAAATCGATATTGCATATGATACAAAGCAATGCAAGCCACAACAACAACAACCAAAAAAAAAAAAAGAAGCAGCAAATGATAACTTGTCGATAATGAACGAATGAAAGACGTATGAGTGATGTGAGATGAGTATGAATGAATCGTATTTGCGCAGTGCCGTCGAATCTACTCTCTTCTCATCTTCTCATCCTGAATCTGACTAGTACACCCTCTCACATTCAACGAACATAAGTTGACGGATACGCATAATCAGCATGTCGCATCGGTATTGGCATTCCGTGGTGGGAACGTGAATGTGGGAGACCATGACCAACAACAGTACCGTACCCACTATCCGTACTCGAGCCGCTCGCGCTTCGTTCAGCGCGTCCTTCTCTACCTCTAACTCCAGGTTCGTATCGAGCGCGACTATACTCCTCATGTCCGTGCTGGCTGTATTCTCGCCTGTGTTGCGTACGATGTCCATGTCCATGTCCATGATGGCCATGCGGATGTATGTACGAATACGAAGACACGGAAGACGATTGAGTCCCGGTGCTAGCAGAGGGAGCTATAGCAGTCGGTATAGTCGGTATACTCCCGCTTCCATTCATGCTCGCGCTCCTTCGCACGCCTTGGTACGCACGACCATCTCCGTATCCATGTGCAGTACTATGTCCGTGGCCGGAAGGAGCATACGAAATACTACCTGTATAACCCGAAGAGGGTGCTACCGGGATAGGAGGGAGAGGTGGAGACGAACCAGGGACACGCGTCATTTGAGCAGTTGTCCCTTGTGTTTGAGCTTGTGCACCTGGGTAGGCGAAGCCATACGCGTAGTATTGCACTGGCTGTCCGCCTTGAGCTTGGGACTGCGATTTGCCTACCGGGTATGCGTACGCGTATGCTGCTTGCTGTTGATTCTGCTGTTGGTGCTGCTGCTGCTGTGCCTGGCCCTGCGGATGCGAGAAAGACCGAGAGCGCTGGATCCCAGCACCTCCACCTACATCGCCGTTCTTCGACGGTACAGTCGGCGGTATCGTACTCACGCCCCCCGTACTCGTCGTATACGCAACTCCACTTCTCCGTCCCTCTCCCGCGCCCACCTGCCTTAAGTGCGGAGGCGAATGAGCATTCAGGCTCGCCTGGCCTGTACTCGAACTCGCACTCCGCGTAAGATACGCAGATGCAGCAGCTGCTATGGAACCGGGCCGACTGTCCAAACCATATAACGCTGCTCCCACCTCTGTGTCTACGCCTCTCGGTCTTGCGATCATCGGCCCGGAGCTCGCGCTCGCGTTTGCATGTCTGTCATGATATCCATGTCCTGAGTGTTGCCGAGCGGAGTATAAAGACGGAGCGACAGATCTAGGCGTCCTCGACCCAGCAGACGGTGCATACATATAATCCAAGGGTCTCCCGTTCCTCCCAGCAACAGCCCGATAGGTCGCATACGCCTGCTTAACAGGACGCGCCATCCCTCCCACACCCGCTCCCACCCCGAATCCCAATCCCCTCGCAGCTCTCAGCTGCTGCTGCGCATACTGCTCACGCCTCACAGCCCTCTGCACCTGCCTCGTGTTCGGTCGATACCACGATCCTCCATTATTCTCATCCTCATTCTCCAACTCCTCCAAGCTCACACCCCTTTTCTTGTACACAACTCCCGCTGAGGCGGGGGAGGTTAATTTTCCGCGCAGTTTGGCACGACCAGAACGTGAAGGTACGAAGTCTTTTGTGATGCGAGGTTGGGGGTAGTAGTCCGACGGAATTAGAGCACCAGGTGGGTCTACCGGCGCGGCCATCCAGGGGAGACGGTTGAAAGCGTGTACCGCGCGGACCAGGGATGACTTCGTTTTGGATGTGTACTTGCGTAGCCGCGAGCGCGAATAACGACCATGTCGTCCCAGTGCGAGTGGACGGGGGAAACGCGCGTCGAGATGTGAGTGAGGATGAGAAAGGTGCGAGAGACGGTTTGAATGGGGATGCAGCGAGAGTTTTGAATGTCTGGACTGTTTTGAGGGAGAGAGGTGGATGGGTGTGAGGCTCATGTCGTTGAAGTGTTGGACGAGAGTCGTTTCTGCCGTGTCGTCACCGTCGTCCACCTCGTCCTCCTCCTCCTCTTCAGCATTGCGATCGTTGTACATCGGCGCACTTTGCGGAGCAACAACAGTGTCTGCGCTCGCAACACTACGCCGAGATGCAACGGAGCGAGAACGCGGGCGTGGACGAACCGTGTGCACAGAATCGCGTTGGACCTGTGTATGATAGGTATCTGATTGAGAACGAGAGTGCCTCCGTTCAGAGCGGGCGTCAGCGTCGGCTGCAGCTAGCGAAGCTCGTTTATCCGAGATAACCAGTTGATTAGGGTTAGGTCCGTTCATAGGAGCGGGCGGAGCAGGAAGTCCATTCTCCGTCCTCATGGCACCAGCAGCAGCCGCATTGCTTTCCGCTTGAGCAGCAGAATGCTCAGACGGAGCAAGCTCAGCATACTGCTGTCGAATGCTCTGAGGTGCCGGTTGGGGATCCCGAAAGTCAACTGCATACGGCGGCGAGTGTCCACTGGATGAATTCGAGTGGTGATGACCGGCCATCATGCCAGCGTGGGCTCTACGTAACCGCCTCTAAGCGTCCTGAGCAGCGCCGTCTTTCCGCGCTGGAGGCCTTTCATATTCTGCATCATGTGCGGGAGACGCACACCGCGACCGCGACCGCGCATACTGCGCATGGATGTGAGCCTGTTTCCGAACTCGACGTCTTGGCTTTCACGGTGCACGGGACGAGGACGGACAGGCCCGTACCCGCCATAGGCATCTGCAGCGCCGAGATCGATGTATTCCCGATCCAACTCCCATTCATCATCATCGTCATCGACAGCATCTTGGACTGCACGCTGATCTAGATATTCATCATCACCAACATGTGTTCGCCTACGATCATGCTGCTGCTGTTGCTGCTGTTGCTGCTGTTGCTGCTGTTGCTGCTGCTGTTGATTAAGTGAAGTAGGAGAAGGGGAAGGATAGATGATAGGGAGATGACTAATATCCTCCAACTGAAGACCGCTTGATCTGTGATTACGATGAGAAGAACGTGGACTTGGAATTGGAATTTGAGAATGAATTGGAAGGGTGCTCATGGGGATGCAGATGAGCTGAGCTTGGCACGGCTAGATGAAGGTGAAAGAGAGAATTTGGGCACCGGCTCTGCTATTACTATTACATCTTCGTGCTGAGCCACGGACACGGTCACTCGCACTCTCATCACACCCCACACACGAGGCAAATGCAAATATGTACAAACAATAGGCTAACTAAAGAACGGATATTTTCAATATTCATCTGAGTCGGAACTATGACGTTATTCCCTCTACCAGACTCCAATCTAATATTGCTCTAAATTTAGTCTTCAAAGTTCCAGGGATTTCTCGGCCAGATAGAGTAATGATTATCAAAACCTATGCATAAAGTAAACAGATATGACAAAGAAAACTAAAGATAATGCAGCTTCTCATCCCCAAGTCTCCTCGCCGCGGCCGTATGCAACGAAATAATCGATGCTCGAAGACTTTGAAAGATCAGTCGTAATCCCGTAAAGACGAGAATATCTACTATGACTTACCTAGTCTGCTCGTGATAATACTCCAAAAGCTCGTAGTACCTCTCTAATAGCTGGCGTTTATGGCCTAGGGCGAGGAATACGCATATAGTAATTATAGCTACGGAAGAGGAAAAAAAGGACAATAGTGGAAATGATATGAGAAAAGACCTTGAAATAGAGTAGCGGAATGACACCTACCTCCGAGAACCGAGAGTATCGTTAATGCGTAATGCCACGGCTTCACTTTGGCTGGCATACCAGGAGGCTCGCTGCAAACGCGCGCGGAGCTGCTGCAGTATCGCTGTTCCGACATTGAGCAAATTTATTTTGTAACAAGCAAATAGAGCAACGAGTTTGATCGATATCGTAACACACGAAAGAACAAACTGTGGAATTAGAACTCACAGAAAGACACTCTCTATCACTCTCACAACCTTCTCCAAACTCTTTCATCTTCTCGCACAAGGAGAGTACTTAGAGCTACAGTAGAGTCTCGGCCATGAAGATAGACAATTATCTCGCGAGATGGTGACATTGTAGTGAGTATGAACACCACCATTCAGATTATTTGGATTGTTATATCCGCTGTAAGTCGTGCGCTCGAGGATACAGGGCAAGCCAATCGTTACATTAGCGTACCTAGCTCGTCGAGAATCTCGCGTAAACAGAAAGAAAATTCATAGCCACAAAAAAAAAGCGACTGAACTCACATGCACGTAGACCTCAAACAAACACTCCCATCCATATTCCACTCGCTTGCCAGCAGACTCCACTTCTTCGCATGCGGGGAGCATTGGTAGTCCCTATCCATATCACACGGCGCGCCCATCGGCAAGAGCGGCTGACATCCCGACCCGTTATCCGGGCAGAAATAATTGCGAGGGCAGGAAGCTGGGATGAATGGTTCGCCGGATGCGAACCCGAAAGGGAACTCGTCCTTCCTGCAGAGTCGTCTCGTACAGATGCCTGTGTTATTTGATGGGAGGGTAGAGGTGGTGTTAACAATGGATAGAGAGGAGGTATTCCGAGATAGTGATGCATTTAAAAAGGGCGAACAGAACGCTCGATCATCGCAGTCTGAAACGAACTTGTGCGTTGAAGAATCGATCTTGTCATTGATCATAGAGCAGGTTCTGCCTTCCGTCACTGATCCTCCAAGTACAAGCTGAAGAACTGAGAGTAAGATCACCAAGATTCTTGAAAAGGTCCCTGGGCAATAGAGATGAGCCAACATAATCCAGCGTAGCGATTCATCAGAATTGAGAGAGTTTCCGTGAGCGATGAATGTCAAGTCAGCCCAGTATTCGATGTCTCAAAAGCCGATGGTCAGCCACCACCACCACCAAAGTAAAAGATAAGTATCTGTTCTCGCAAATCCAAATTCAGTCCACGATCGAAATTCTTGTAGTCAGATTTGGACAAATCTTCCTGACAACAATTTCATCAGTATTATTCGTAACCTTAAGTACGACCTTCGACATAATATCTACGGAGTCTCCCACGGACGAGCGACAAGCTTCTTTCCGCTGACTTGATTCTTCCTCAATTTGTCCAGGCCGTCAGGAATACCAGCTAATCCATTCGGAAGCACCTCGACGCGGTTCGGCTTCATAGTTTCATCAGTAAGATAAATGCCAGGTACAAAGAAAAGATAAGACTCCTACCTTGATCGCTCCCGTCTCAAGCAGACCCGTCAATTTACTATATAAACTTACACCCATCTCCCTGAGGTCCGGAATGTAAGCACTCCCGAAAATCGTATTTATAACCGTCTTATTCTTGTATCTCTCCGAGTTCTTGTCGACTTTGACTAGAGAGACGATGATGAGCGTTCCACCTGGTGCAATTAAATCCCAGGATTCCTGCTCCTCCCGGGACACCGCATCGTAAAGCAACTCGAGCGGTGCACCGTTGAGAATCTTCCTAACCTCTGAGGAAACGTCAGGACTTTTACGATCGATGACATGCGTAGCGCCGATCGACTTGAGCAAGTCTGCATTGTGAAGTGAGGCCGTTGCAATGATAGGCGAGAACCCCGAGAGCTTCGCAAGTTGGATGACTATATACGGAGCTCCTCTCAGCAAGTCATTCGTAATAACAACAAACACAAAGGACACTTTACCATATTGTCCAACCGAAGTCGATCCGCCAATAACTAGAATTGGCTTTCCGCGATACAAGCCTTCACCTCCTTCCTCCCACGCAGGCTTGTACTTTGTCGCTCCCTCTGGATAGTACACGTGTCCATACAAACCGGCAGCCGCGGTGACCAGGCATAGCGAAACTGAAGCAGCTTCGTCAAACGAGATATTGGATGGAATCTAAGTAAAAAGCGTCGATGAACTCCATTTATCTTGAACGATACGATAACGTGAGAAGAAAATGGCCGGTATACATACCTTTGCCGCAATCTCGGCTGGAACTAGTGCATATTGCTGGAATGTGCCATAGTCGTTCTTGAAATTTCCTTCAGGAAGTCTAAAAGATGCGCGAAAAAAATAAATTATAGTAAGTGGGATATAACTTGAACTCGTTCTAACTTACACTCTATCTCCTTTTGCAAATCCTTTAACACCTTCACCAATTTCTTCCACCGTGCCAGCAGAGTCTATACCAAGCACGGCAGGGTAAACATTGACGATAATGTTGTGATCCCGAACAGCATAGTCAACAGGATTCAAAGCCGTGGCATGGACTTTAACCAAGAGTTCTCCCGGCCCAGGCTTTGGAACTGGCCTGGCACCAACACTGAACTCGCCGTGCGGTTTGCCAAGAATAAGAGCCTTCTGTTCCGCCATCAGGATCGAAGTTGTCGGGTGGATGTCTGAGTCTGCAGTCTCCCATAAATTATGACAGTGGATGCATTTATACGGGATTAGGATGATTGTCTGACGTATGCGTCCTGCCGAACCTTAGTAAGAAATAGGGGGACGATAGAGACAGAGACACCTGCCGAACGGATCAGACTCAGAATCATCAAACCTGAGTTCATGAATCACACCTTTGTAAGGCGTATCACTGACGTAGCCCGGACTGATCCCAAATCCAAAGTGCCTCATTCCATTCTTGAAAAAACTTCGAACCTAAAACCTGTCAAAACGTTTCCGAATAGATTCTTTCAGATAAAAATATCAGCGCAACGGTTTAGAATTCACCAATTAGAATTGGAATACTTGCGATTTAGAGATCTCCAATAGACCAGGGATCGATTTTCTTCCATTAGCTCTCTTCTACCTCGGCGTGTCCAACCCCCCAACCCCCCGGCGCGGTATACTCGCCAAACGATCTGGAAGAACTTCAACGTAGTCTGGCTTCTGGTAGTGGCTCTCATCAATGCCGTAATCTTAGAAAGCAATACTTTGAGAAAAACTGGATGGCTTACTATACAAATCTGTGCCTATATGAATAACAGTTTCAGACCTGCTTCTGAATCTGCGTCATCGATCGATCAGCTGGACCGGTGCACATCGGAGACGCCTCGTGACAACAGCAAAGGTACAGACCTTGATATTTATAATGCGCATTGTAGCTGGTGAGTTGAGACATTGAGACCATTCGAGTCTTACGGTGAGGCAGTTGCAACGATGGATGACAACCCGGAAAACATTTCAAGCTAAACATCATCAATAATATCGTCCTTCACCATCTCCTTGCCATGCAGATACGTATATCCATAGATACCTTCAACTCTGTAAGGCCGATTGCTGTAACAGCGCGGTACCGTCGAGTGAGACATTTGGGTGCTAAAACACAGAATGAATTCGTGAAATGAGGGTAAAGAGACGTAAAAGAATATGTAATGTAGCGTATTACCGGACGTGTGACATATTTCGTTATGTAATGTCGTTTGATCTATCTCCCTATTTATTTACTTCTTGCTATTGCGGTCGAAGATCAGTAAAAAGGCGACATACTAAAACTATCCCAATTTTGATTCTAGATATCCCAGTTTCCCTCAACTTGAAACGAGGATTTTCACCCCGTATCATCCAATGATGATACGCGAGTACAATAATCTCATTGTATGGCCGATTATTCTTTAACGCGGCTGCGTAACACTTGCAGAGTTACCCAGTCGCTCGATACGAAAGATCTACTAGTACATGTATCGGGTGATACATAACAACATGCTTTAAGAGCTACTGGAAAGCAGGATAAAATGCCTCTTGTCAGGCAGTTTCCCATGGACGAGCGACAAGTTTCATCCCGCTGACTTTATTATTTCCCAGTCGATAAAAGCCATCCGGAATACCGGCTAAGCCATTCGGAAGCACCTCGACGCGACATGGCTACCAATAGCAGTTCGTCAGGAATTTATCAACTTCAAGCGATACTGAACCTCACTTTGATGGCACCACTCTCAAGCAAATTCGTCAATTTGCTATACAAACTCACTCCAAACTGGCGATGTTCTGGGCTATTAACCTCTCCAAAAAACGAATTTATAATCGCCTTGTCCTTATACTTCTCCGATTCCTTGTCGACTTGAAAAAGCGAAGCAATGATGAGAGTTCCGCCCGGAGCAAGTAAACCCCATGATTCCTGCTCCTGCCGTGAAGCCGCGTCGTAAATCAATTCAAGTGGCATGTCGTTGAGGACCTTCTTAATATCTGCCCGAACGTCGCTGTTGCGATCGAAGACATGCGTTGCCCCAATAGACTTGAGTAAATCTGCATTGTGCAATGACCTGTCGCGATGATAGGCGAGAACCCGGATAGTTTTGCGAGTTGAATGACTAGAAAAATGACCTCATTAATACTTCATTTTTGAACTGAATGGATGTGGAATGATCGCTACCATACTGTCCGACCGAAGTCGAGCCACCGATAACTAGAATTGCCTTTCCATGATACAAGCCCTCACCTCCATCCTCCCACGCGGGCTTGTACTTCGTCGCCCCATCCGGCTTGTGTATGTCTGCGTATAACCCAATAGCTGCGGTAGACAAACACTCAGGAACCGACGCAGCTTCGTGAAACGAAACATTGGAAGGAATCTACGTGAAAAGATATCAGTTTAATTCACAAATGAGATAACATGGAGATGAGCTTGTTGAGCTTACTACACACCTTTGAGCTGGGACACGAGTGTATTGTTGAAAGGTCCCGCAACCATTCCGGAGATTCCCGCCATGTACCCTGGAGACAACAAAGTCAGTTACTAGAATATACTATAGTGCTACATTTACTTACACTCTATCGCCTTTCGCAAATCCTTCGACACCTTCCCCGATCTCTTCAACGGTCCCAGCAGAATCTAGACCCAAGACGACAGGATATTCATTGACTATGATATTATATTGACGGATTCCCCAGTCAACTGGGTTCAAAGCGGTCGCATGCACTTTTACTAAGAGCTCTCCTGGACCAGGTTTTGGAATTGCCTTTGTACCGACACGGAAATCGCCGCGTGGTTTGTCAAGAATAAGAGCCTTCTGTTCGACCATTAGGAAGGAAATTGTCTTCAGGTTGCATGAAAATTAAGGCACTTAATAACATTGGCCTGACACGTAGGGTCTTCATTTTTTGAATGAATATCATCGGAGACCTTACCGATAGAATCAGCAGCACCCGTGTCTATCGCACCTTAGCAAGACGAAATCCAGGGTGAGATGTGGCTTCGATCGTAATACATTTTGACCGTCTTTGATGAAAAGGCATCGGCGTTATTGGTTAAAAATATCATGGCATCAATTGATGAGCGCCTCGATAGAAATGACTGATCTTAGTGACAAAGCGTAGGACCGCGCAGCTAACGTATCTTGTCCTTCCATCTAGAAAAACCATTCGGAAGTAACTCCTAAGCATTTGGCTATTATCGATAACATCTTTCAGAATTGAAGCTCTAGGAGCCAAGCGATTTGCTATACCTTGATATCACCACTCTACAGACCCACGTCTTGTCAAGGAAAGTTTCCAGTCTGGTTCTGAATCCCGAAGCCTGTGTCATGGACCCAATCTGACCAATGCATTTCGTAGGAGTCGCGTGAATCAGTGAGCCTGTCGGCTTATCTATTTATAACAAGCGTTGCTGAGAGACTCGAAAAAATCCTGGTTATAGCAGGAGGTAGTTGATATGATAGGCTGAATTAGGTGAGAATGCGGAAAGTTTCGCAAGCTGACGATTTCCCAGAACGCAGGCCTTCATCACCTTCTCGCTGTGCGACTTTCTGTCTCCATAGCGAGATCCAATGGCACTGAAGCCGATTCGATTCGTCAAACGAGATACTTAAGGGAATGTTGAGATAAGGAATGCCATGGAATGAGCTGAGAGGCATACTTTGGCAATGTCCTGGCTGGTAAGATCGTGTATTATTTATACACCAATTTATCATCCGAGACCCATCCTTCATGAATACTCGGCGATTCTTACATCCTGTCCCAGTTCACGAAATCCGAAACACCAACAAATAATGGGATAGTAATCCTTGTCGAAGAAACATGCTAGTAACGGATGTATCGGTCAATAGGTTGCACGCAGGCAAGCAATCTCGTACGCCTTGACAAATCTTTGCATCTACTGAAGAGCAACGCAAAATCTCCCAAATGGTATTCCAAAAAGGAGTGCCTTCTGTTCAGCCATCTCGAGCCAAATGGCAATCGGAATCCGGACGGATATAATGCCAGGGTGACGACGGCTGACTTAGGCTGGATGAGTCGAAAACCATGGATCAGGAAACGTCGGTTGACTGAAGCACTCGTGAGGATCGAAATGTCAGTTAGCCTACGAATCGGAAGAATGTGCGATCAGTAATCGATACCATCAAATTCGTCAAACTCTCTCATCTCAACAAATGAACCTGAATACAATACAATCCCAATATTGCGTACTTGACGGTGGTGGCGTTTATCCATGGTCAACATCACTCAATAGATCGCGAAAGTGGCAGAGCTAGCGAATCCCAAAAGACTCTGCCGTATCTCGCTTCATCGACATTCCGTTAACTGAAGAACGGGACAATATACTCTTACATTCTTCTTTGGTTACCGTACAACACGAAATTTGACTGAATAGAAATGAGCAGAGTGGATATTCAGAAAAAATTACCATTGTAATCAGGCGGTCTCCAATGGACGAGCAATCAGCTTCGTTCCGCTGACTTTGTTCATTTTCAAACGGTCTAGTCCATCTGGAATACCCGCTAAGCCGTTTGGAAGCACTTCCACGTGGTTTGGCTATCGACGACGAGATTTTATCAGCATAAATAGGGAACTTACATAACAAATCCATGCCTACCTTTATAGCACCGCTCTCAAGTAAGCTTGTCAATTTGCTGTACAAACTTACACCCAACGGACGAAGTTCGGGACCGTGAACGTTTCCGAAGACGGTATCAATTAGTATCTTGTCCCTGTACTTTCCCTTGTCAACCTTCGCTGGGAGAACGATCACAAGAGTCCCACTGGGCGCGAGCAAATCCCACGCCTGGTTCTGCATACTTTCCACTGAAATTGCGTCGAAAATAAACTCGACTGGGGTATCACCAAGTATCTTTTTCGCTTCAGTAGGGACGTCCGCCTTACGATCGATAACGTACGTGGCGCCAAGCGACTTCAGGAGATCAGTATTGTGAAGAGAGGCAGTCGCAATGATGGGAGAGAACACAGAAAGCTTAGCGAGCTGAATAACTTCAGAATATCGATTGTCAATGTTTTATTCTTTTACAAGAATGGGCATGGGAAAACTTACCATACTGTCCGACTGACGAGGATCCTCCGAAAACTACTATAGGTTTTCCAAGGTATAGGCCCTCACCACCTTGTTCCCATGCAGGTTTATACTTCAATCCCACTGGTCGATCTCCGTACAGACCAGCTGCCGCAGTAGCAAGGCATAGCGGCACCGAGGCGGCTTCATCAAACGAGATATTAGAAGGAATCTGCGAAAAAAAATACCAAGATCAACAGAAAATCGCGAAGTCGAAACAGATAGCGTACCTTCGCTGTGATCTCAGCTGGGACGACGGTGAATTGCTGAAAGGTAGCTTTGTCATTCGAGAACCATCCTTGGTATAGACTGCAGAAGACAAAGTTGAAGTATACAGATACGTATGAACAGCAGACGAGCAAGGCCTACACTCTGTCACCTTTCACAAATCCCTGGACATTCTCTCCGATTTCCTCTACGGTGCCAGCGGCATCCGACCCAAGGATTGCAGGGTAATGCTTGATGAAGATGTTTCGTTCGCGTATCTTCCATTCTACAGGGTTCAGGGCCGTTGCATGGACTTTCACCAGAAGCTCTCCAGGACCAGGCTTTTGAATCGCTTTGGAACGGACGCGGAACTCGCCAATCGGCGTCTCAAGGAAAAGGGCCTTCTGTTCG
Organism: Sanghuangporus sanghuang; assembly: GCA_009806525.1. Taxonomy (NCBI): domain Eukaryota; kingdom Fungi; phylum Basidiomycota; class Agaricomycetes; order Hymenochaetales; family Hymenochaetaceae; genus Sanghuangporus; species Sanghuangporus sanghuang. The sequence goes on from VVIT01000005.1 coordinate 365,700, forward strand.
GCCATTCGAAACAAATTCGACAGAGGTTAAAAGAAGTGAGAAATAGCATCGAAAGGACTCAGTCTATATAAGACTTGGATGTGTGAAGAATATTCTCGTTCAGATAATGCAGCGTGCGGGGCAGACGGGGTCCCGCCTGGCAGTAACATGCAAGACAGGACATGTTAGTAAAAGTAAAACCTAATCTATGTAATACATATTACCGTTTTTCATGAGTCTTGAGGCACGTGATTTTTTGCCACTTCTGCCTTAAGTTTCTTGGTGTGATCTAATGACGCTGAAGGCGCTTCATCAAATGAGATATTGGAGGAGGCTGATAGAAGAAATGCCATGGAATGAGTCGAGTGGCATACCTTCGCAGTGATCTCGGGGGAAGCAAGCCTGCATTTTTGAAACGTCATTGTATCATTCGAGACCCATCCTTTATGAAGCCTGTAGGATGACGATATTCGCATGAGATTAAATATGAAATCTACGGTTCTTGCATGTGCACCCTGTCCCCTTTCACGAAATCCTTTACACCTTCTCCGTCCCCTCCACAGTAACAGCAAACTTTGGCGCGTTATTCGAAGCCATGATAATCACGAACCTTCCGGTTAATAGAGTTTTAGCGTCTCTTACACCCTGGTCAGGAGGTCTCTGAACCAGGCTTTTGGAAGCTCTGCGAAGTTCCCCAACTGGCGTTTCAAGAAGAAAGAACACCTTCCGTAAGACAATACTAGGCTCACGATGATAGCAAAAGATAAATTAAGATTTTGAATCAGGAACATTCGAATACGTCGTTTCAATGAAGCACTCGTAAGGGTCGGGGCGTCAGGCAGCATACGAATCGGAAGAACGTTCGATCAGTGCTTAGAATCATCCCTGACTTCATCGATTCCCACATCAAGTGAATCCGAGTGCAAAGAAATTCCGGTTTTGCACGTATTTACAGCAAATATCAGCCCTTGTTCGCATCCATGGGTAATAATTTGTGAAGGACATAGATCCCGAGAATAGCAGCTGACTTCTTCCATCTGGCAGTTGCTTGCGAAACCGATGCGACTCTCTGTGATCTCATTTCATCGGTTGTGCACCGTACGATCGCTAAAGCAACGCAACAAGCGATTGAATTCTTCTCTCACTAATGTACAACACAAGATTTTACTGAATGGAACATCAATGCAGTGGCCCCGAGTCTTCCAAACATGAACACCGTCTATAATTAGGCGGTCTCCCATGGGTGTACGACCAGCTTTTTCCCGCTGACTTTGTTCTTTCTCAAACGGTCCAATCCATCTGGAATACTAGCTAGGCCGTTCGGAAGCACTTCGACGCGGTTTGGCTGTTAATTTAGTTTAACATCATCATTAGATATAGGACCCATATAACAGGGCTATCCTCACCTTTATAGCACCGCTCTCGAGCAGGCCTGACAGCTTACTGTACAAACTAATACCCAGCTGATGGATCTGAGGGAGGTGGACGTTTCCGGCAACGGAATCGGGCAACGTCTTGTCCTTGTATTTTTCCTTATCGACCTTCGCTGGGAGAATGATTAGGAGAGTCCCACCTGACGCGAGTAGATCCCACGCCTGGTTCTGCGTAGCTTCTTCTGAGACTGCGTCGTAAATTAATTCGACCGATGTATCACCAAGAATCTTCTTCGCTTCGGCAGGAACGTCCGCGCTACGATCGATAACGTGCGTGGCGCCAAGCGACTTCAGGAGATCAGTATTGTGAAGAGAGGCAGTCGTAATGATGGGCGAGAACCCAGAAAGCTTAGCGAGCTGGATAACTTTAGAATATCGATTGTCGATGCTTTGTTCTTTTATTAGGATGAGTATGTGAAAGCACTCACCATACTGTCCGACTGACGTCGATCCTCCGAAGATCACTATTGGCTTTCCACGGTATAGGCCTTCACCGCCCTCTTCCCATGCGGGTTTATACTTCGTGATAATCCCTGGCCGATCTCCATACAGACCAGCTCCCGCAGTAGCAAGGCCCAACGGGACTGAGGCAGCTTCATCAAACGAGATATTGGGAGGAATCTGCGGGAAAAAATATCAAGATCAACAGAAAATCGCGAAGTCGAAACAGATAGCGTACCTTCGCTGTAATTTCAGCTGGAACGATGGTGAACTGCTGGAAGGTAGCTTTGTCATTCGAGAACCACCCTTGGTGTAAACTGTATAGCAACACAGACTTAGTATATACGTGTGAACAACCGACGAACGAGGCTCACACTCTGTCTCCTTTCACAAATCCCTGGACATTTTCTCCGATTTCCTCTACGGTGCCAGCGGCATCCGAACCAAGAATTGCAGGATAGACTTTGACGAAAGAGTTAAAGTCGCGTATCTTCCAGTCAACGGGGTTCAACGCTGTTGCGTGGATCTTTACCAGGAGCTCTCCAGGACCAGGCTTTTGAATCGCTTTGGAACGGACGCGGAACTCGCCTACTGGCGCCTCGAGAAAAAGGGCCTTCTGTTCAGCCATTCGGAAAAAACTCGTCGATAAATCGCGTTTGCAGATATAGCGATGTGAAACGACCCAAATGACACAGTCTATATAGGGTCGGATGTGTTAAGCAGGATGGTGTGAGGTTTATTCTAGTATGACGAACTCTAGGGACCTTAGTAAGGTGATAGGATAACAGACTGCAGCCCTGCTTCGGATAAAGAAAAGACACGCTACGGCTCTGAACTCGCCATTCAGAAGCTGAGTAAGATCCATTGAACGCAATCATCTCCACAGATCGCGTGCACAAGCCTGCGAGTTGGATGCTTTCGCGTGGTAATAGGTGTACATGTGTAGTCGCGGATCGGATTCAAGGTTTGGTGGGTGATGGCGTCGATCAGTCTTCTCAGCTGAGAACAAACTGCTGTCTTTTCTGGAATATGGTTGGCTCATCAATACCTTCGTTACGGTGAACTACTCCATCTTTTCAGAGGCTGTATTCTATGAAGTTCTTCACAAGAAGGCCTTTTCCGTTTTGTTTCAGGCCGCGCTGATCGTGTAATTCGCGATAATCATAGTTGAGCCTGAGCAATGAACCAGACTATTTATTTCTAGTCCGAGGCTGGCTATTCTCAGAGCTGGTTTTCTTATCCACGCTTGAGACTCGGTTCTGTGCGAATATTCCCCAATGTCTGTACTGCAGCTAAATAGAGTCGCGTCCCTTTCTCGTCTCTTTTCTCCAAAATCTAGTGGTCGTGGTTCCAGGACACGGAGGACTAGCGCATCCTTCGCCATATCAAATATTGGTGGCCTTCTTTCATGTCCTGCACTTTCCACGGCCATTACACCGGATAGGGAGCCTGGCATCTGCAAGCGTGGAAGAATTTCCTCGGCTCCTTTCATGAGACGTAAAGGTGATCCCCCCGGCCACAGAGAAGCTCATGGTAAGTGTTACTCATTGCCCCGCGTGGCTCAATTGCCTCATGTTCATAATGGCGGTCACAGGAAGCCACTGCCACAACCTGCATTCTAGCAGACTCGCACCACTACAAGGAGTATTATTTGACAAGCCCTTTTCAACGACCCCATACAAGCAATCCACACAGGATAGAGTTGGTCTTGGCGACATTTCCTTTAGACTGCCTTCGCCACCTCATTGTGAAGTCGAGCAGGACATGCCGAAGGCACCTCAGCTTTCATTCCGCTCTCCCGTCTCACAGCCCAAGATGGTCCCTTTTCAGCCTGAAATATACGCACCCACGGCTAAGCCCGCCTTATCCCCAAAGATCTCATACTCATCCATGCTCGGTCCTTTGAATGGCGCTACCCCGCTGCATTCGTCACAGGTCGCCGCGATTGCTGCTGTGCTCGAACCACATCGGCGCTCGCCCGCGCCAGAAAGTCGACCCATGTTGCGCCTCACCCGCTCAACCGAGGACGAACACGTTCTGAGTGTACATCTCCCGGGATTTGCGCCGGAGATGGTCACTATATGTGTGCGTAGGGAGGACAAACTTGCTGTCGTAGCGGATCTTTGGCATGCGGAGTCCAACTGTGCGTTTACCCCTTTATCTACTGTTCCAGTCCGCATTTCTGACACATTATGACGATATAAAATTTGACTTGCCGGCATTTTACCCAACTTTATGTGACTCCGCTACTTCTCCCGATTTATCAGGTCATCATGAATGGCTCGTCGCGTTCTCTTCGCGCGACGCGAACGTTTTGCAGACGCGTGCTCAGTTTTCCGTCGACGGCACGCTCACGATTCATGTTCCACGTCACCACGGCTATTCGCCTCGCATGCGAAGCAGGCTTCGTTAGTGCGAATAGGCTTCGTTAGCTATCGGTGCTATTATTTCCTCTTCCTTCATTCCCCGTTTCGACCTCCACTTTCTTGCCTGTATCGGATTGTCCCTTTTAGCGTCTATTGTACTTATGATCTGTTGCTCTATTACTGTGTTCATAACGCGGACACTGCTTCTTTAGTAATTGCTGTGTTCATGTTTTTTTGTACAACTTTGATCTAATCATTGATGTGATTACTTCTCTCTGGCATCGTGCGAAAAAACGAAACAAAACATGTTGTATGACACACACTTTTCGAGAAAAACAGAAAATAACCAATATGCCAAGAACAATGATGTTACAAGTAAGTCTTTATTGCTGCATTTTATGTCTGGTCATACTAGTTAACGTCTCGCACAGCAAGATAGTATACATTGGAAGCTAATGATAGTAACAAATCAAAACAGGAGTTCTATGAACTCAGGTCGAGTTTGAAGAGACAGTAAAGGAGTGTCGGAGCACTGCAAACGGGACACTTCGAACTCTCCATGATCTCTCGTGTAATGCATCTATCAAATACCATCAATTTCGAACAAGCTTGAAAAGTGCGCACAACTCACTCATGACAGAAGATATGCCCGCAAAAAGTCGCCGTAACCTCCTTGCACGGATCCAATTGGCAAATCCTGCAACGCAGTGGACATCTTCTAGGTACAGCCTCGTGTTCACCTGAAGCAGCGATATCGTTCGAATCACTTCGCGACGGAAATGAATGTTCAGAACGATCGGGCAGATTTGGATCTTTGTCAGTAAGAGGCAAGGTGTCCAGCGAGATTAGACTCCGAAGTGGATGACCCTCCTCGGCGAACCGTGCTTCTTCGAATTCAATGACTGGCTCAATCGTATGAGGAACGCGTTCTGTGGTCTCCTCTGGCTCCGAGAACAAGTCTTCCTCGATAGCTCTTGGCTGCGGTTCATCTGCTGTAACCGCTGCTTCGTCGGGTTCTCCGTTCTCTTCTCCAATGACATCATTGGGCTTCCTGTCCTCCTGGATCACCTCAGTATGGTCCGAATTGATTTTCGATCTTGAAGGGTACAAGAATCTCGAATCATACGGCGCTTCACTCAATGACCATGCTCGCGGACGTTTCGGGAAGGTCGCGCTCATTGGAGAGTTGTTAGCGGAAGGATGAAGTTCAAACGGATCTGCTCTCGAATCATAGAATTCGCCATCAGTTGTAGATGGTGAACACATCTCCTCTGCGAGCTTTGTCAAATCTTCAACGAGCAAAGTGGGAGAAGCTGGACATATTTCAGTGCGCAGAATTTTTGTCAAGACACTAGATATCTCACGAGGATAGTCCAAGTTTCCTTCCTCGGCCTGCAAGTCCAGATCGACCGCAGTGAGATAGGTCATCGGAGTCTGACATCTCTCTGTTTCAGACAAGCCATCGTAGAGGAAGTCTTGTCCACGGGGTTCGTAAATGCCCTGTGAACTGTCCGAATCCGAGTCGCATGGGTCGGCTGCAGGAATGGGGCCTAGTTCGTGGATATTCACAGCTTCTGGGATGGATGGGAGAGTTGGTGATAGACTAAGGCGGCGTTTTCGGCGTCCAGTGAGGCGCGTGATGTCTTGTAATTCAGGCCGAGTCTCGACTACAGGTTCCTCCATTGACCCTGACTCATACTCAACAGCATCTTGTCCCCGTCCCATCTCTTGCTCATCCAGGATTGTCGGTAGTTGCGAAAGCCAAGGGAGTGTACCCGCTATCTTGAGACTTGACAAATTATTGAGACGCAATGGGGCGGGCGGCCGAACCACTCCACCAGAGCGTGCTCGACATGCCGCCCGAATCGCGTCTGCAAAGCCACTTCCACTAGTGGTCGAATCTTGCGAGCCAAGCTTTCCAAGCAGAAGGGGAACCATGGTAGCATCCCCGTGGTCACCTTGCTGTGAAGTCTGGCAAGGTTGCGGAGAAGATCGGCGATAAGCGAGCCTGCTGGTAAGGCGACCGGAAAGGCGGAGACTAGTCGACATGTCCTCATTGTCACTAGACGTGTCTGAGTGTACGTCCATGGGGAATGCAATGTCAGTCGTCAGCAGCGGGGAAGAGAAGTTGATGTCTGCATCTGCCGACGTAGATAGGCCCTTTCCTGGGCCTTCTTGCACTCGGCCGAGCTCATTAGGCTTCACATGAAGCTCCTGAGAGACGGGAGAAGGTTGGGACCTACATTTCTCTCCACGGTGTAACGAGGGCAGCTGTTCATCTTGTACATAAGTCTGGAAAAAGCGATGCTCAGTTGTTGCGATCCTTCCGGTCTTCATAGAACTTGCCTCTTCAAAGCCACAACTACTCGTGGAAAAGAACACGTTCGTCAGGTCCTTTTGTGATGGAAGCAACCCAATATCATGGGATGCATCTGACAGACTTGGCGAGGCGCTTACTGGAGCGTCGTCTCCGTATTGGGATGATACTGATAGTTTATGAATCATTGAATCACTGTCGCTAACGTGCGACGTCGCAGACGACAATGGAGACCAAAGTCTCAGACTCGATGTTGGAGTGGAAGTATTATCAGAGTTCGACGCCTACACAGGGATGTTAGGCATCGGAAGCAAATAAGAGAAACGGGCCTTACAGTAGGGGATAATGTCCTGTTCTTCCGCCTCCTAGGGGTTCTCTTCGGTGACTTTTGGAGTCCGTGAACATCGGCTTTGTGCTGCAAGGAAAGCATGTCAGAAGGCATCCAGTGATATAGTCATGGCTACTCACAGAATTAAGACCAGCACAATCTCGGAATCCCATCCTACATGACCGGCATTTAGGATGTCTTGGCGAATCATAAAAGTGCCGCTGTGCTCCTTTCTCAGACGCGAACATACGTCTGCAGCCCTCGCATGTTGCTGAGTGAACAGCCGTTGCATGCTAGGGAATTACAGCGGGAAAACGCAAAGGTTGTCACATGAGAGGATGCTTCTCAGATGTTGATGAGGAGACTAACTCACATCAAACAGTGCACTGTAGTCCGCAAAGGTGCTCGTGCAAGACCGGCAGTAGAAGTGGCCTTTAGAGTGGCTTTGATGTTGATGAAGAGCCACAGGCGTAGCGAATGTCCGTTCAGGACAAACTGTGCAAGTCAGCATATTTCAATTGCGGATGATGACGGCAGGACTCGGAGACGGTGAGTGTTAGTTGACCAACAGGGTTACCCGCCTGGAGTGCAAGCAAGCGAACAGGGTTAAAACAAGCCAGAACAACAAGGTCCTTCCGTGCAGTTTGATATTAATACAGGAGCACACCATGCCCTCACGCAGGACACGTTCCCGACGCCACTGTAGCCGAACATCGGGTCAACACGTCTTGGAAGCGTGCTATATCGATGCCTAAACTTAAGCTGTGCGAGGATTTTGTTAGGCTGCGTGAAGACTGCCCCGGGGATCTCGCCTTTAACAATGCGTCTTATTCCTAATCTGCGGGAAGACATGCACCAGGTTTGAATGAGTTCATAGGAAAAGGAAAGTCCGAGACACATAAGTCAGGCCAATGAAGGTTTGATATCCATGATAGAGTATCTTGGGCATAGAGAATGATATTGGGATGGAACTGCTGGATTCAAGTGGGAAAGGGATTCAAGATTTTCAAATTTGATAGATCACGTTGTTGGCTTATATCGTTGACGAAAAAATCATGGCATTAGGATTCCATTCAGAGTTGTGAGGAGCTCCATGCTCACTTGAGCCTCAAAGTGTACGATTGAGCGAGCTGAAGCGAGTTTGAACATCTGCAGAATTGTCGAGCTTCAGAATGTCAGATATGAACATACAATGCGAGAAGAATGTCATAGCGATCAGCAATACATAAAGCCTATGCATGCTTCGTAGCCCACACATCATTTTCTAGACGGCATGAAACAACGAATCGATCAATCGACGTAGCTTACTCCCTAGGCGCACCACGACCGACACCAGCAAACTGCGGACGGAACTCCCCTGGAGCGGTCTCTGGCTTGTCACGACGGCGGTAATCATCGCGGTCTCCCCTGTCACCCCGAGGAGGACGGTAAGCACCTTCACGACCAACGGCGGCGGGACGAGGCGGGCGGGCCTGCTTCTTGTAGGTCTGAGGGACGATTTCTTGTGGGAGGTGGAGGTATTCGCGCAGGTATTCGACACCCTCAGGCGTGGCGGAGTAATAATACCATTGCCACGAGAATTGAGTCTTCACGTAGCCCTTTGAGGTGAGCGACTGCATGGCTTTGATCACTTCAAGATTGGGTACATCGAGGTCTTCGTGCTTCGGCGCATTGAAGTCCTTCTTCGCAACCATCACACCCTCTACGAAACGAGCAATTCAGAGAGAATGAAAGGGAGATTTGAGACCGAAAACGCACCCCGGAAGAGGTTCTCATAGATCTTTTTCCTGTTCTCCTTTGAAATAAGCATGTTGAGGGGATATGGATCTCGCAAACTCCTATAACAATATGAGCATCCAGTTCTGATTCCAATCGGGTTTTCGTCACACACCGCAAAGGACAGAGACCCAAATTTTTGCTACAAAACCAATGGTACAATGTCAGTATTCGGACCTCATCCATTACTTTCCAATGCAATCCATCCAAAGATATTGATAATCACACCTCCCAATCCATCCATAACATCCACAGGTGTTCAAAACGCACGAACAATTACTTACAAGAAGAGATTTGCCTTGATGATGGCGTGAAAGGGGACTTCGTCGACGTTGAATGACCCTCGGCGATGTTGATGGATGTGTCACGTGAGCTTTATTCGTAGAATCCGAAAATGACATTTTCCAATGATGATATCATGATTCTGATTCTACTCTCACAAAAAGGTACAACACTGCATCACTACTGGTACACTTCCGCTCGACAAAAGACACCTAATACACCTATCGCATAAGTTAAACGAAAACCAGCGATTGGATATCCTCCAAAGCATCCGACTCTCTCGTAGTCATTCAATGATCGGTGATAGCACGCTCAGAAAACGCGTCTGTTTACTGAGGGCCATTCACTACATCCCAAGAGCATTCTTCCACACTTGCCCACCGATTTCACTAAGCACTCGCTGTACTTCTATTTGCTCGATATTGAGTATGAGTCTGCGATGGCCCTCCGGGCGACGCGCAGCTGCAGCTCCGGAATCATCCTCAATGAGTACTGCATGCGATGCAAGCAAACTATCTAGTATACAACGAAGTTCAGCCGGTGAAGGCTTGCGCGTGGAATCACCGTCCCCAGCGAGCGTCGGTGTAATATTCAGATGTTGTCGTTGGACCTTTCCTATATGTCAATGCATGCCAAGATAAAAGCAGAGACGCTACTCACATCGTCCCATTTCACCTCAGGCACACCCTCGCGCATAGAGCATTTAATAAGTGAAGCAAGCATAATTCGTTCGTGTAAACTGCAGTCGCTGAGGTACGCGGCAGTGAGGCTGCTTTGCATTCGCGTGATGACCTCTTGGACATCCCGAATCTTTGCAGGTTTTCCCAGAGGTCGCACAAGCTCAACAGCTCGCCTGTACATATCATCAATGTTAAAGCACTGAACACAGCTTTTAAAGTCGGTACTGGCCTGCAAATGTCAAGCACACGTCGCGCATCTCCACTAATAGATGCCACTTTCGCAGCTGCAAAGTTGATACCATCGGTTGCAATGACCTCGGGAAATTTTCCCTTGTATCCTTCTTTTGCAGCTTCTAACCGAGCCTTGACTATCTCTATCAACTGCGCCTTGTCATATGGTTGATAGTTGATTCGGGTCATGCCTTCGGATGAATTCGTTAGTCCTAGTGCTTCTGTAGCATTTACCTCACTTACCAAGACGACTGCGTACCCGACCGGTCATTACGCGTTCCGGAAGGTCGTGAGTATTGGCGACGGCAATCACGATAAGCTTTGATCCAACGAGTGTTGGCCAATTGAAAAAGTTGTACACGACCTCCTGTTTAGTGGTCAGAAGTTGGTCCAGTTCATCCATTAATACAATGCTATGGCCCGAAAAGGTCAGCTCGTAGGGAACCAAAATCGAACGAAAAGAGTTACCAAGCATGACCCGCTGGTCCAGCCCGCACACCAGCACTGAAATACTTCGAAAGCTGCTTCAGTGCTTCCTTTGTGCTGATCTTCAGATGTCCCTCATTAGCGACATCGTGGCCTGAAACAGCTTCCCATAGCAAACTGTACGCAGCAGATGCCTCTGGAATCTTGAGTCCATTGATTTCCACATAACTGAAAGGATTAGCTTCCTATGAGGTTCTCAATATTAGTACTCTGAAGGAGTAATCAAGTGAAGGACGCACATTCCGCTCAGCCATGCGCTTGAGTTCACGGACAACTCGATGCACGGTCGCTGTTTTGCCTGTACCAGGGACTCCAGAAACGTCTAGCCAAATAATGAGTTATACGCTCTACTAGTTTGGCTATCTAAAGGCTCACAGACGCATCCACCACTTCCTTCTTCCAGCAAGCCTTCTACAGATCGTAAGATGCGCTGAAACTCGGTTTCGCGACAAGGAAGGACGTCCGGACGTGAACCGACGTGTAGGACTTGCAATGCCCGTAGCCATGGATCTTGAGGTAATGTGTCACCAAACGCTTTCAGATAGTCGTACGCAATTTGTGGAGCGGGCTTGATAGCCAGACGTTTCGACTTTTTCCTTGCCTTCATGGCAGCTCGAGAGTGTGGCGTTGGTTCGGCCAGATCTCTTCTCCGCTTTTGTTTCCGTGGAGTCGCGGGTTGACCAACTCGCCTGCGTCTCTTCGACGGGGTCTGAACGATTTCCTCCACTTCGTCCTCATCAATTTCTTCTTCAGAGGCAGACTGAATATCTGTTGATTCGTCTCCATCGGACCCCGAGCCCTCGTCATTCCCCTCATCTTCGATATGCACTTGGTATTCGTCTTCACTATCTGAGCTTTCATCAATGCTGGAGTCGGATTTTTTCTTCCTTCGAACTGTCTTTCTCAGCACAGGAGCCACGTCCACGACCCATGCAAAGCCGTTGATCTTGTCATCAGATCCCAACGCAGCTTCCCGGTGTTTTTCCCAGTCCAATTGATAATACAAACCTCGACGTGCATCTATTGCTGAACGGCAAAAGAAAGTATCCTGCACATAGGCGGATGATTTCCCCCTTTTAATCTGGGTAACCGTGGGTAGCGAAGCCACATCGCAGACCACTTCACACTTTTCTTTGATGGCTTGAGGAGTAAGAATGGCGGTGCCTGAGAGCGAGAAGTAGATCTCATTCTACAGTAAAAGATAAACTTTATAAGCCGCAAGAGACAGGAAAAAAATTACGTACATCAAGATACTCTCGCTCAGCCCTTACTTTCGGCAGTTCGGTATGTCGCAAGAACCAGTGAACCTTGACCTTTTGGTAGACTGTCTCGTCATCACTGTCATTCTTCGGTTGAACCTCCCACATGGCCACAATGACACCCACACTGGGAAGCTTCGCCTGTGTCTTGACGAGGACAGTGTCGCCGATTTCGAATTGAATATTATTCCCGTTGCGGTCAGCTCTAGAAAAGCCGTTGTAGAAGACCGTTTTCGTCTCTTCGTCGTCATCCTCAAAAGTATCCTCCTCATGCAGATCACCTGCCAGCGTGTCGCGTTCGTGAATCGGCGGACCGAGCCAGACGCATTTATCTTCGGCACCATACGAGAATCCGAAATCCACTATTGGTTGGAAGCGCTTAGAACGTCTCGGGGTCAAAACGTCGTAGGTCATGATGTGAATCCTAGAGTCTCAAGAGATCGGACGCGTGCGGTCGCATGGGTGTTACCGATAGGTCTTGTGATATATTCGTGACTGACGCGACAATTTGTAACGCTCGGACTAAGCTCCACTTTGTCGACTCAGACGCACTCGATTTCTTTCCTCACGCATCAGATATGTACTGCAGACTTTGTCTCGCCAAGCCAACGTGATTGGTTTCCGCTATTCCTAGCAAAAAAATCTCAGAACCAACAATCATTTCATAGTTCTTGCCTATTCAATACTCGATAATCCAGTCCGAGCATTATCATGTCATGGTCGCTGCACTTTCATAGTGAACAAATCACAGCTGCCTATACATCACGTACTTTCAATTTTAATGTCGTTGTCCGAGACTCCAGCTCCTTCAGGCTAAATGCATATTCATATCGAAAGTATTCATCCTGGCGCAGTAGTAGTTGGCTTGTCATCGTTGGTAGTAAATAATATATGCTTCATAGCATGTCATATCACACTATTTGTGCATTCATGATTTATTTTCTAGCTAGTAATATATTCTCGACATACGAAGGCCTCGGATGGATTTTCAGATGGATTTTGTGCCTCGAACCGGATCATCCATCACGTCATTCAATGTGATACGGATCAAAACTTTTTTCCCAGACCGATATTTCCGAATGCTTTACTCGAGTCATTTCGTTGTGCCTTCTTAAGTGTTATAAAATCTGAACCGGTTGAAACGTCAGGACGCAGTCAGAATATCCTCTGCTTGTAGTTCTCATCGACAGGGACCAGGAATGACGATAAATGCGAATGGGTCTGCTCTTCCCGTGAACGGGTCAACGAAGGTGAGCCTCTCTTCGTCTCCGAACATGCATATGTTCTTTACAGGCAACAGGTATCGCATTCAGATGGCATTCCTGTTGAGCTCGTAGCAACTCCGGCTCCTGAGAAGCAGACCAACGTGAAGACTCTTCCTCCAAGTTTCTACGCGTCTTTTATCTCTGCCGAGTCAAGAGCCCGCAAGCCAAATTCAAGTTCGTACCATTCCATGTCCGTTGCTTGTTTACAGCCTTGCCAACCCCGATAACTATTGTATTTTTATCAACCAGTTCGAGGACTCTTCCCGCTCGAGAAAGTGCCCGGTGTAATCTCTCTCCTCGCGGGCAAACCCAATCCCGAAACGTTCCCAATCTCAAGCTTGCAGATCACCGTCCGCGCACCTCCGGAAGATGGTACATCCAGTCAGATAGAAAAAACGTTGGAGATTTCTGGATCTAGAATGGCCGCTGGGTTACAATATGGCTCGACGACGGGATACGAATCGTTAATCGCATGGTGGGAGGGCTTGCAGACGCGTACACACGGACGGACGAAAGGTGAAGGCTGGCAAGTATCTGTGGGGTCTGGCTCCCAGGATTTTTTATACAAGGTGCATATTCATTCTGATTTCCATGCTTGTTCCCGCTGACATGCTTCTTCTAGTCCTTCCACGCTCTCGTAAATCCAGGAGACTACGTGCTAGTCGAGTCACCAGTTTATTCGTACGTTTTCAAGCATATTACCACGCCATGTCGCTCGCTGACTCCACGTGTCCAAATCAGAGGTGTACTTCCCATACTTGAATCTTTACGAGCACAAATCATTCGTACGCTTTTCTATTCTATTTTAATATCGCAGACTTTAGCTGATCACTCGAATCATGCAGCTGTTGACACGGATTCAAGTGGAATTAAGTCCTCATCCCTGAAACATATATTAGAAAATTGGCCTGCTTTGAGACCGTTCCCGAAGTTCTTGTATACTGTTCCAGTAGGCATCTGTATTCCCCTCCCCCACCTCCGCCTGGTAATTTACTGAGATTCTCGGATTCAGTATGGAGGAAACCCAACAGGGTTGACGACGTCGGCGGAAAGACGGCGTGGTGTGCTTGCACTGGCGCAGAAGTACAACTTCCTGATCTTAGAAGGTCAGTCCCGGTCTCCCATTCCTCTTTTTTTTGCCCCTCTCCACTTACGCTCGCGTCTTTTGAACGATAAGATGATCCTTACTATTTCCTGTATTATGGGAAAGCTCTTCGACCGCCTTCATACTTCGCGCTTGAGGAAGAGCTCGGAGAGGTAGGGCGGGTCCTTCGTTTCGACAGTCTGTCCAAAATTCTTTCCGCTGGAATACGAATCGGCTTTGCCTCAGGGCCAAAGCCAATCTTGGACGCCATGGACCAGCATGTACGTCCCATTGTAATTTCTGGCAAATGACTAAAGAAAAAGGCCTGGCATACTTTTCTAATACTCGTTCATCAGACCGCTTCAGCGAACCTCCAGGTATCTTCGCTCACGCAAGTAATAACGCACACCGTTCTCGAGTCCTATGGATACGAAGGATTCGTGAAGCATACCGAGATGGTTTCGGAGTTCTACCGTCAACGACGGGATATCTTCGAAGAAGCTATGCATCGTCAGCTAGGTGGTCTCGCAGAATGGATCAGCCCCGAGGCCGGGATGTTCTTCTGGTTCGTATCTTTTACTTTACCCATCCTTTCGGATGATACGACGCTGACTGGTACCATCATAACCAAACTATAGGTTCAAGCTCCTCCTAAACAACTCATCCAACCTATCCAATCAAACCACCGAAGAGGACTCGGAAGAGCTTATTCAATCCAAGGCGTTCGAGAATGGCGTCCTCGCCCTCCCAGGGACGTCTTTCCTGCCCACGGGAGGTAAAACGGCTTACGTTCGCGCTTCATTCAGCATCGTAGATCCGAATGATATCGAGGAGGCTCTGAGGAGGCTGAGAGAGGTCATCTTGAAGGCACGAGGAGAGGCGTGAACTTCTAGGTCAACAAAGAAAAGAGAACTGGCAAAACGCCAGGTAGATCTAAGAGTGAGGAGATTTCTTGATTATCCGCACTGTATGATATAGAATTGCTTCAAATCGAGATGTTTTAGTAACGGATGCTGATTGCGGGATTGCAATAGTCCTATTCCAAGACTCGTGACGGAGCCATCAGAGCCTTTCATGGTGGCGCTTTACAACCAACCGGTACAGTCATTCGAATAATCTCTCGCGTGTCAACCGTGCCTGAATAGAATCAAATTTACCTCCGTCCATCGTCATTGGCGGACCAAGCCAAAGTAATCAGTCGAGCTCAACAGTCTCCACCAAAATCTCTTGAACCATAAACACAAGTCCTTTCTTAACATTTTGCATTCACGTTCCTCCCCTCACAACCAGGTCACCGATCCTTCTCAATGGAATATTCGTTCCTTTGAACTTACCAAAATAACTCCTTTCAATCAAATCAAATCGTCCCGATCTGAAACACTTTTTACAAACGAAGGGAGGGATCTGGGATACCAAGATCAGTCTTATTCCCGTTTAGGATATTTAGAGAAATGAAGGGAGTTGATGAGAAATCTGATGGAAATGATGGGCTGTTGATGGTCTAAATTGATTTTGTTGATCCGGTGATCGTATGTTACGTCTCAAAGAAGGGAATCAATTTTCTTTGGGTCTGTTCGGTGTTCTGGTCGTCCTCGGTGACGATCCTTCGTGATTTGTGATCCCTCGGTCCTCATTGATGATGCAGGTCAAGCTCAAGACAAGATTCAAGATTGAACTTTCGAGAAATACGGGATGATAGATAAGTATGGCGTTGGCAGAAGGCCAGCGGCATCTCTCACATTATTCGCATACACACGTGAAACGAGGCGATTCAGATAAACAAACTAGAGGATGGGAAATCTTTCAAACTCTAAAGACAAAGCAGACAAAGCGCGACGAGACCGCAACAGACGGTCGGACGACAGACAGTGGGAACTGACAAGAGGAGTTTGGCTCCAGCGCGAATTCTCCCTTCTCCAGCTATGACGCTATCCATTCGGGACAGACCTAGCCCCAAATTGCACTGAGAAGAACTCAAGCAAGAAGAGAGAGCACGCGAGAGGGTAAATGAGAGAAGTCAAGAAGTACGAGTGAAGGGGATAGGAGAGGGAATTGAGGGAAAGCGAAAGTCTGAAGAAGCATCAACTTGAGGAGCTGGGAAGATGTGCAAAGATTTGCGCCCATACTGAGGCCGAGGAGAAGAAGAACGGCGTATGGCGCACGGAGAATTGTTGGAGAGGAAAAATTGTCGCAGAAGGACGGGGACCACCAGACCACCGATTGAAATTTGAACCAATTTTGTATGAGGGAAGCTAACCTGGTAAGACACCGTGAGAGATACTACGAAGTTAGGCGAGAATCTCGGAAGCTGTTGTGGACTGGAGGCTTTTGCGGTTCGGTATATTTGAGGCAATGCATTTGCGGGTGTATCGCTCTGCTGTTCTTACTGTTTGTCGAGTTTGTATCATATGCACATGTTGTATGTATGCAGGATGAAGAGGGATGGGGTGGAGAATGAGGACGTTACGCGTCGACTAAGTGTGGGAAGCGATGCCGAGAGGGGATAAGCAGGCTTAGGTAAAGACGAGGCCGAATATAGACTAGACTGATCAGAAGGGATGAAAGGGACAACCGTTCTCGTTCTGGATGGAATCAGAAACATGATTTGAGTTTACATACAAATAAATATTGATCCAATCCAACTCTTCCCGTATCCAGCCTTATTCCCTCCGGTTCTCCCTCGTCAACAACTCCTCGTCTCCCTCCTCGTGTCTATCAACGCACTCACCCACAACACGCACGTACCCGTCTTTCCGCTAGACGCCCTCCTATCCTCGTGCCCTCCACGCATACGCGTATCTTAGACACAAACGCGCAATAATCACCTCTGCTACTACTATTGCTCCTAGTACGCGAGAGAGTTTTGCTGAGAACCCATTCGATTGGTGTCTCACTTCCGCTCATTGCCCTCGGCATCGACGATCCTTGTTTGACTGCTCTCTCGTCCCTCTTGATATCAACTTTGAGTCTACTTGACGCGAGCACAAGACACGGGCATAGCTTCTGGCTTCTTGACTGCATTGTCTTGTGCCCTGTCGGCCTGCCGAATAATACTACTGTGTTCGAGTTAACCTCGTGCGCCTTCCGGAGCACATACGCATCCGCGTTCGTTGGTTTGCGTTCTCCCGAGATCCGCGCCTCTCGCAATTCGAATTTCTGAGAGCGTGGTGTTCCCATCAGCCCATCAGGCCGCCGACGATCACCGCGCCGTGCCGACACGCTCTCGTTCGCTTCGTCGCTTCTCCGTCGCCAAAAACTATACACATATACAAACAAACAAACAATCCGAAGAACCTATATCGTAAACTAACAACACCCGCCCTGTTAATCCTTCCTCCTCTTGGACTACTACTACGCCCTGTATAATTCCCTGTTAGACTATCTCAACCTCAACCAAAACACGCCTGCACCTGCTCCTTCGCCATGTCTACTCCCATGAACATCCAGCATAGGCGTACCCCTTCTATGACCTGCTACGCGCCGCAGCCTACCCACGCCCGTAGTCTCTCTGGCCAGTTGGCGACTAGCTGGTCAGATGGTTTCGAGTGCGTCTCTTCTCGTCTTCGTTTCATATGAATCAATTACTCAAATTATATGCACCTCCTAGGTTCACTTCATGTTCGCCTCTCACCTCCGCGCTCCATTTGGGGACTTCGCCTCTTATGGGCAACGTATATTTGCCTTCTACTGCGGCTCAATTGTCCATGTCTTGTTCTCCGCGGGGAGACTATTCCTCATTCGAGCGTGACTATGTGAGTATCTCCTTCCATTCCTTCATTTCACCTCATTTCTTGTTGTTCTGCGCTGCGCTACTCTGCAATATGGGCATTGCATTATGCCTACTCTAGCCTTGCCCGGAGAAGGAAGGCCGGGCCAGGACAGAATAGGATAGGCACGACAGTTGCTAGGAGATTGAGCGGGCGTTCCCATGGCCCGGAGGCAAAGGAAATCTGCACACAAGTTTGCACAGGGTGGATCGAAGGGGTTTCAATCGAAGAAACACCGGAGCCGGGAACGGAAGTGGTCAAAATTGGAATTTGCTTTGTCTTCTGTTTGGAACATCGCACCATGTGCTGCTGATCGTAGAACCACTTCCAAATTGGGACTGGGCGCATATAGTCAGCTCGGCTTCTGATTTGCTACTACGTCGTCGTTACGTTCAGTCCGCTGATGTTGGTCTGATCCCCGTCTGCTTCCACAACGGAAATCGCTGGGAGTTGAACGGAGATGGATAACGAGGTCCCCGTTTTATAACTCTATCTCAACACAATTATCTATTCATTTTTCTTTTATTTTTGGACCTGTTTTTTCCCTCCCAATCTCCTCGGCGCGCACACGCTAATCTTGTATTCTTCGTGCCAATACAGTGCTCCAACTTTGCATGCTGTGGGATCACGCTCCCTGATATGCATGCGCTCGTCGCGCATTTCGAGGAGACACACCTTGGTGCATCAGAGGGTGCACCGTTCGTTGCGCCGCAATGTGGTTTGGGTTTACCTGTGCCCCAACCGAAGCCGCTTCCTCAGGTGATCACAAACAACACGAACGGTACCGATATCGGAGCTAAAGGCATAGCGGCGAGCAGCGATGCGTCTTCGCCAAACTCGAGCGTCGGGCCTGAGACGCCTCCGCCTTCGCATGTATCTGCATATGGATTCCCGATGAACGGGCAGCCACATCTGCAGCTGCAAGTACAGACTCAATTGTTCAACAACGGTTCCCGCGCAAACTCCGCATCGCCCTACCCACATTCGCCGTTCTCGACCCACTCCCCGTACTCTGCCTCTCCGCTTTCTGCGGGATCGCCAGCGAGTTTGGGATCGATCGAGCAGCAGCAATCTGAGCACTCATCCGGCTCTGGAGAAGAACTCGAGATGGATATGGACATGGACGTCCTTATGTCCTTCGATCCACTTGATAATGTCAACGGTGTTCACACACCCTTAGACAGTACCCCTCCATCCCCGCTCGCTGCTCCCATCCGTCCTTCGTCAGTCTTACGCGGCCACGCATTGAAGATCAGTGGTGGTCAACCCGACGCTCTGCCCGTCTGTCTCCCTCCTTCGTTGTTCAGCGCTCCGATTCCTTCGCCGACGCTACTTTCGCCGAACGTCGAAAAAGATAGCTCGGCAAAGAAGGAGAAGAAAGACAGGAAAGAGCGAGAGAGACAAAGGAAGAGCCGGGCGGAGAGCCCTGCTAGTGCCACTGATGATGTCAGTGCAATTTCAAGCGGCGGAGGCGCAGTGCGAAGGGAGAAGACCCGCAAAGTAGCTTCGAGTACTATGAGCTTGCTCGGTCTCGGTTCTTCCTCGCGCTCGTCTATTTCATCATCTGACGAAGGCTCGTCTGCGAGTGGTGAAAGTGTTGCTTCTGTTGTTGAGGAGAAATCCAAAGGAGCTGTAGTTGAGAAGCCTCGGGCTGAGAGGACCGGGAGACCGGAGAGGCCTGATAAGAGTGGAAAGAGGACGCGCGAAAAGGCTTACAAGTGTCCTAAGCCTGGGTGCACGAAGGTGAGCTTCAAGCTTCTCTCCGATATTCTTGGAGCTGAACACTGATTTGATTTTTCCAGAGCTACTTGAACCCGAACGGCCTCAAGTACCATTGCGCGAAGGGGACATGCACGTTCGCAGATGGGACGTCTGCGCCGCCTACACCGGTGACGCCTACGACTCCGGCGATTCCTTCTATCGCTTCCGTTTCCTTATCATCTACACCAGCCGTTCCGTCCGCGTCGAATGCTAGTGCAAATGCGTCGATGCAACCTGCCGCTGCTGCTAATACGTGTGCGGTGAGCCAGCCGTTGACACCGACGTCACTCCCCTCTTCCCCGCGCATGCATAACCAGTTTCCCGCCACACAGGGACAGGGAATGTATGAGTACCATCATCTCCAACAGCAACAGCAACAACAACAGTATCAAGAGCAATACATTGTTGCGAACAGTGTGATTAATATGAACATGAACGTATCCGGTGTTGCTGTGGGGAATGCGAACCTGAACGATGTGCCTATTATCGCTGCACCCGTGCGGACGATGCGCTGGCGTTGACGTTAACGCTGCGCTCTTCACTCCTCGCTTTTTGCAAGGCGTCAGTATAAGGTGTTCCATTACGGATTAATATTTTACTTCATTTCCTTTCTATGTGTATACCCTGTTTGGTTCTCGCTTATATCCCAAACTTTCTCCCCTCCTCTTCTCTCGTACTGTTCCAAAACAGCCAAGCCCGACTGGTCTTTTTAAGCCGGCTTCCGACGACATCCGAGCGAGACACAAATTTTGACTTCGAGTCACTCTCGTCCTGCGTCTTTAACTCGAACCGAAACCCCACTCCGCTTAATCATCCAATCTGTTATATATGTTACATATCTTATCCTACCCAATATGCTCTTATGCACCTGCCATACCTCTGCGTGCGCATCTATCAGTTCATATATATACATACTCACGTATATAACATAGTATAACTCCATCTCCCTCCAACTCTTTTTCTTTTTTCTTTCCTGATTTGCCTGGTATCTTACTTCCATCTTTCTTGAATTCTCGTTCATTTTCACTTTTTGTTGTAAAAATCGAACCCCTTTTTGATTTTAATTCATTTTTTTTTCTTTGTGGACGATGAGTGGGTGGTGTTTCCTTTTTATCCTTCTCGTCTGTTTATGTTCGAGTTTGATATTCGAGAGAATCACTTTTGTCTTCTCTTTTCTCTGCGATACTTCAAATCTCTCTTTCGCTTCGACTCCAAACAAAATATTAATTCCCCGTATCTTTTTTTTACTACGTTGACCGTATATATATTCCTTTCCTGGTATTTCTTTTTCTCTATCCTGTTCTGTTCTGTTCTGTCCTGCGGATTTTTCTTTTACTCATGTTCGTAAAAGTACTTACTAAAATACGTTCGTATAGAAACACCTGGAGTATATAGTGTAGTGGTGTTATGTATGATGTTTGTTGATGTTGAGAAAATATTATAGTCGATCCGGAAAACCTTGTTGAGCGCAACGCAACCTTGCCTTCGTCCTAAATAGATGTTGGCTGGTGTCGGGTCTCAGCTTTCTGGTGACGAAACGTACGGATCCGACTTATGCCAGAGACTTCCACTGTTACAGGCATTTCTATTCACTTTCCTACATTTCTTACAGCTGATTGCCTTTGTGCGTATATCCAAGTGAGTTGCAATACTCTACATATCATCCAGATGGCATGTAAGTTGTCCGAGTGTGAGGTCAAGTCAAAGGCCACGGACCTGACGCATTGCTGATCCTTCCTGCCAAATCGGTATTGCTTGGCCCGATTGGGACACACGCAAAGAATAAAAAAGATTGCACACTGGACGAGGTTTCCGGATCGACTGTATGTAAATAGGATTGGGGAGTGTGTAGACGATGGGTAGACGATGGGTTGTCCTTGTGAAGGAGAGGGGAATCAGAATCATCATCAAATCTGATCTACGGATGGGATCTTGAAGGCTCGGAGGACACCATCTGCCACGTGCGATGGCTTGTCGCGAATCGAGCTCGTGCTGCAAACATCAATCTTTTGACCATTGCCACTGCTTTCCCCTCTCATTCGTCCGCCGGACAAGAATGAAGCTGCTACGCCAGCTCTCTCCCTTCTTGGAGATGGAGAAACTGAGCATCATCATCTGCTGTACACAAATACATCATCCGTTGATCGGAGTGTCGCACTCGTTGATGCTGAGATTGGGACAGAGGGGTGGAGATGCCAGTGCCACTGATCCATCGATCATAGAGTGGGTACATCACATCAATATCAATGCGAAGATAACGCAGACGAGGTTGTACCGGCATTCCAATTGGTTGGGATCGGGATTCGGTTTACTGTATATTGTGAAATCCGTGAGTTTTGGGATGATTTGCCAATTAGTTTTGCTTTTTATCCTTTCTCGATGGATCGACTCAGGCTAGCTGGACTCCGATCGTTCTCTTATGTTGGACTGTTGGACTGTTTCATTCTAGATCCGGTCCAAATTCAAGAGCATACTCCGGGTGAATGCCTGACAATTGCTCCAGTGCAATGTCTTTATAGCAAGCCGATTTCCGTGGATACCATTAATAGGAACGAATCAGACGCACTCGATCCTCCTGGGCGGTCACTTCTCAAATTTCATCATGATATGATATTCTTTTCGAAGTCCTTCTTTCATCACCCGCAGGATAGAAGAAACATCCAGACGCACGCTCGTATCAAGTTCCTCCTGAATTCTGAAACTCGCATATGAACGCATGATAGCGTCAACGTACAGTATATACTGAGACCTTCGTAGCCGGACGTACCTTGAAACTTGCAGCAAACCTCGGGAGGCCGAGAGAAACTGGAACAGTACTGGGACCTGTAGCGGGCGCGCACGCATTACATCCGTTGTATCGCATGGTTAGTTGCGATAACTTCATGTTTTCAGGTACCGCTGAATAGATACTGTGAGAACCCGTTCAGGGAATGAACAGGATTTCAAAGAGAAGAGAAGATAAGTAAGCGAATATTAAATATACTAAATATTAATCAGGACTCAGGAATGGAATTCGAAAGTATCGGTAAATAAGAATTGTTTACATACACAAGTGAACGGAAAACACATAAACGATTGAAGGGCAAGGAGGCAAAGGGACCTGGAACACCGTTCCATTTCCTGGGCGCTGCAGAAAAATAGGACTATAGGCTACATCCTAAAGCCTAAGAACCTAAAAATATACAAATGGCCCTTCCGGCATCTCATATTCAGCGGAAGCAAATTTTTTTTGTACACGTACCCAGAACCGAACAAATCGGAGGGTAAAGGCTCCGAGAGCATACACAAAATGGACATAGTGACCGATGTAGATGAATGAGAAGAAGACAACACGAGAAGTCAAGAACTCGAAAGAAGGACATTGGGTGGATATAATGTATGCGAATGCATGGATACGCTGCGGACTGGGTTTTCCTTATTCCCGAACGAACTGTTCCTCGGGCGGGCACTCGCGGTGTTACGCACCTCGCGGAACGATATCCTCACAAACGCAAATATTAAGGAGAGTAGAATACGAGAATATGTGAATGGACAGAATTAGACGTTGGCTAAAAAGTTGAAGAGAGAAATGGAACCACTTCGCCCTGTATTGTACACCACACCACCGATGAACCAATGAATCGCTATGCAATTACTACAATTTCATGTATGTGAGCACGAGGCCGAGCACACCGAACGTCCATGAGTTGTGAGAGCTTATGAGCTGTGGAGCATTCTAGCTTGAATTCAATATTCAAACTTTCAGAGGGTACTGGTTGACTTTCCCGGGTGGTCGGCATAGCAGGTTAAGTAGAAATGGGCTCGTAATAATTGCGCTGTTCGGGTCCGCAGCCACTGTCAATAACCTGAACGTGAAGAAGGAGCAATCGCACATATGGATTCTAGCTTAGTCTAAAGCTAAGAAGACCTTGTTTTGTCCCTGACTGAAAGCACGCGCCGTGGGTCGTGCCTCCTGTCGTTGGAGAGTAACCGGTGGTGGATCGAGTTTCCGAATCGCCCCTTGGTCTCCTCCACGTGTATGGGAATCCTTTTGAGTGGACGTTTAGGAGCCGGTGAGGTTAAGCAAGGCCAATTCCTCGTTCACTGGTGATCACAATAAGCAAATAAGTGGGCGTGTTCGGCCTGGTTTGATTAAGTTTACGCAGAATACAAACGATTGGATTGTCACGGTGATGCGCGCATGGAAGCTATGAGCTTCATATTTTGTAATGACCCGTTCCCGTCTGCGATACTGAGTGATACATTTATACGCGTAGAGCAGACGTATACACCGGGCACATGCAATTGTCTCTTGCAAAACATAAACGCCACTATCACGAGAAATTTTCAAGAGCAGCCGCGGCGTGGTACAGTCATCTCAGTCCTTCAAGCGCCATTGAACCTACCGTACCAAGAGGTCAGCGAAACCAAGTGAGTATCTGACTTGGTTCCCCTCTGGAGAAGCCCGCCAGATACTTACTTTACGATAGGCTTCCCACCTAGCTTCCGGCAGATCGTGCATAATGCATACATGAGATCTCCGCGGAGAAAAGAGGGACTTGTTACTGATACAGCACAGCAACTCAATTAGAAACAATTGTACCACATTCAAATGTAATGACAATACAAGACTTACCTGGATCATCACGAGACGATACTTGAGTTAGCATCAAATCGCGCTCACCACGGAAAAAGTACTAGCCTAGAAGGATCAATCCCGCGCACAGATGGTCAATTTCCCCACGTCATAACGTTGCTAGTAAAGCACGCTTTCCCCGCAGAGGCAGTGCGGTATGCCGTATACATCGAGCACACATGCACAGTAGCGCTGGCGCTAGGTCCATGGATATGCCGAAGTAAGCAGAATAACTTGCGCCTGCTGTCCAACCTTCGGCTTTGTGTGGGACTTACGCGGAGGACACGCGGCCGTGACGCATCATGGCGCAAATAGCTTGTGCACGCGGCGGTCGGGAAGATGAGAAGAGAATTCGTGGAAAGTGGATAACGCTTACGGTTGATGATTCCTTGCACCCATTACTCATACTAAGCTAGCTTGCGAGACGGCGTCTTTCTCGTAAGGTACCATAGCCGAGGGGCCGGACTCGAATTTGACTTCGTCATGGAAATTCCAGAGGTTTATGGGTCCGCATTTGAATTTTATTCAAGATAAAAAAGTCATTTTCGTTAGAATAACGAGCTTTGCTTGAACTTGAAGCGGAAGAAGTGGAACCGGTGAGCACTTTTGCATCTGAGGACGAGATGGAATCAACGGTACGGCATATTCTCCGTGCTTCTCGTCGATAGCCCAAGAAAGATTTAGTACAAAGCGCTAGATGAGAGGTCCGAGTGTCCCAATATTAGTCTGTTTGTGCCTTTCGGCGTGACGAGGAAAGACGGACGACGAATTCGAGAGTAGCTTCACTTGTAATCAATCAGAACGCACTTTGTTGTTCGCACCGGGTAGTTGGTTGAAGCAGAAGTTTTCCTTTCGCTCATCTGCTCGCTCCAAGGGGTTTGACTGGCAATGATTGAGGTGCTTTGTTTTGACTTTTTGGCTGTCGGCTCGAAAACTTGGTGACTTTCTTGTGGTCCTTACCTAGAATGGTGATCGAGTGGGATCGACAGCTCGGGATCACCGCAACGGATCAGATATATCTGGATAAGGCAAACCTACCCGGAGTCGGCTACGGTCTCTCCGATATTCTCCCGTTGTCCCTGTTATACCACACAGGTTCAAGGCAACTGCTGGGAAGGGAAGAGCAGGCCTAGAAGATAAGAGCACTGCATTCCATGCCCATGCCGTAGTTTGTCTGTGAAACTAGAGCGCAAAACAAGACAATATCAACGCAACCCTAGCTATACCTGACTAGTTGCATTTTTTTCTGCGAACCTTGGGACTTTTGTCGTCACAGTTCAATATTCTTTCTGCTTTCACGGCCCAGGTCCAAGGAGAGAAAAAATAACCCTTTGATACCCCACCTCTGAAAAACAAGAGATTAGGCCGTAGGAGATCCGTCCCTTCCTTGTCGATAAAATCAGCTCAGCTGAACGACTGCGGAGCAACGTCTTTCCGAATATCAGTGATGATTGCGACGATAGCGACGTATCGAGCTATCGAACTCATCGTGAACACAGCTTCAGCTTTCTTGCGCTTCACATGACAGCAGACAGGAGTCGTAGTATGAGTCACGATGAGATGGCTGGGAGATATTGGAGATGGATATGAGCTGGACACTCATCCTATCAGTTCAGGTGCCTCGAGAGCATGTGCAGGTGCACATGAAAAAGGGGAGGCAGAGAGGAGGTCGCTCTCGTAATTCCCAGTAGCGCGCGGCAGATACGTGCAAGCGAGTCTCGTCAAAATAAACTGATTTGTAAAAATATCGTATACTTTCAAACCACAGAGAGAACCACCGAGTATATGCGGGACTATGATTGGATCACAGAGACAACGGGTGAACACGGTCAGTCATCGGGAGATATGGTCGCCAGAAAAGCAGGGGAGTGGATGTATGTAAAGTGGTCATCTGGCGCATATGCGACAGGCGTGCGTCAGGTTCGCGTCACCGATACTCTCAAGGGTGCCACCAGGGAAACATACGTTTCCGGATAATCGACGTACGTGCGGCGAACTCAAACGCATGGGGGAGGTGATATACTATACTCTTGAATACAAAATCCGCGTTTTAGCCTAGGAAATGAGACACACAAAGCCTCGCGTTTGATTATGTTGGGGACTCAGGAATAAAAATCTGCAAAGCAATAAAGCGGCATTCAACGTGGCGACGGGATCGGACTGGAAATCCAATCCATTGAGTGCATAACGGGGAACTCGAGAACCATATCTCGATCAGAGAGATTATGTAGGATCGCACCGGATCAGTTGATGATTGGAGGAATAAAGTAAATACTTATACCCGAACTGTTGCACGTGTTTTCCGTTTCTTGCCGTCACTGATACCAAGAAAGGGGATGGAATCTGGTTTCATGTGTCCTCAATAAGCACTCAGGCATGTAAATTATATTGCTTCGTGGTTTGCTATCTGAGCCGGCCATGCCGCCAAGATGACTGACTGCGGACAAAGAGGGAGAAGAGACGGGCAAACGACGGCTTTGTTATCGTATATGGATGAGCTGCCGTGTGAGGATGAGCGGATGAGTAGATGATTTGTCGTGAAGTGAAGGAAGGGGAGGAAGCAGCTGAGGTCAGGCGATCATTGGGCCGATAGCCGAGGTCTATGGGACTGCGCATGCAAGTCCAATAAAGCAGAATGTCCGGGCAGCCGGGACACATGACCGTCTTAGCCGCAGGATTATTTCCGGATTTGAGATATGAGCCGGACAGAAAGAAGGGCTCGGCGTGCCGGCCCGTGGATCAGCCTGGAATGCGCCTGCTTTGCTCGCGATTTCTTGTCTCCCACATTCCTCTCACTCTTTCTCCGTATCCACCATCTTCTCCGTTTCTTATCCACGTCCTCTCTCGCCCGCTCGCCGCGTTAACTCGCTTGCTTGCGTCGCACTTCGTTGACTCCGGAGTGTTTCACCTGCATTCAGCAACGACGTCACGCGCCACTTCTCGCGCTTTGGTCGGTTTGCTTACTCTTGCTCTTAAGTTGCGGGGAAGTCATTAAGGTTGGACACAAAGCTGCTTGGTTATCTGGCATATAACCTGTATTCACATTGCTACTGGCTACCTCCACCTCAGTTCTTCGTCTATCTTAAAGGCCGATGGGCGAAAGTGTCGCGTCGCGTTCAAGCGCTCTTACGGGGCGCTCTCATAGTAGTACTGGATCTAGCTCGCGAGTCAATGGCTCGCGGACGAAGACTGGAAAGGGACCTAATGGCTCGTCCGCTCAGGCAAGACTAAGGCGAAGGAGCCACGGCCTGCATCAATACACCGCACCCAATCAAATGCCCGGATCCTCCGCTTGCAGTCGGGTCCAGGTGGCTTATCAGGTACCATACAGCGTAGCAAGCTGGGTGGTCGAACGTCTGCGGCTTCCCTCCATCCTTCTACGTTAGTTCCAAGTCAGTTCGCCAAACAATTCATGCGCACCACCGCAAACGGCGAAGTCTCTGTGCAGCCACCACATCCTGCTCCAGTCACCAAACTGGTCCGAGCAGAAACTTCTCCGGGAAACTCATCATCAAACTCACGACCGGAGTCTGCTGCTCGTCGTGCATCCTCGCGAAGAAGTTCGAAAAGTAGTGGCTCGACAAAGGGGGCGAAGATCAACGGACAAGGCCTGCCTTCAGCGTCCGTGAAGCGACGCCTTGAATTTGCCGACGACTCTGACTATTCATCGGATACGGAATGGGATACAGAAGACGCTTCCGAAGAGGCAGAAGGTACCAATGGCGAGAACGAACAAGCAGTGGCTGACCGTAAGCTTGCAGAGGCAGCTGTGGAAGCTCAGCGACAGCGTGACTTGTTTGCAAAGGTCGACCGACGGTCATACTCGGATCCTGCGCGTGTACGCACGCAACCGGGCCTGTTATCAGCAATATTTCATCCTGACCCTGCTCTGTTCCCCCCTGATCACCCTTATCGACATAGTCGTTCAACTCAAGACATTCTCGCCCATGTGACACGACCAGTTTATCAGCCCGCACCTTTACAACCCACAATGAGCACCGTTGCTGCTCCGGTGGCAGCAGCAGTGACTGCGCAAGGAGTTGGTTCGCCCAACCTTAGCAATGCTCGTCAACGATCACCTCTTCGATTGAAGGGTCGCCCTCAGGATGTGGAAGAGAGCGAGTCAGGCGAGGATGACGAGACCAATAAGGTAAATGTCTCTGAGAGCGTTGCTGAAAAACGCCTTGCAATGCTCTATCGCCAAAGCATGAAAGGTGGACGCCCTCAAGAGTCTTCGAGACCTTCGCAACAGGGACAACAGACCAATATGTTTCTCTCCGGAGGTCAAGCTCCTGGACATTTCTATGGTGCAGCTGCAGGTCCATCGCTTGTGCGTGTTGCAACCGAGCCCATTTCCCTCGGATATCCATACAATCTTCCTCCGCCTATGCCACCATCGACGCCAAAAACTATTCGTAGGAATATGCTCACTCATGAGCTATCCGAGAGCCTCAGGCGTAACTTGCTCTGGGAACGTCAAGTAAGCAAGCAACGTCCGATGGGCTTAGGGCGCCGAGCCGTCACGAATGGTGCCGTTCCTGTGGCTAATAATTCGAGACTCGGACCGAACACGACTAGCATTGCTCCTAGTGGCCAAAGTAATGGTAACATCATTCGGCAGAAAGATCAAGCTAGTCAAGGCCTTGAAGAGGAGAGAAAGCTGAGAGAGAAGACGCTCCGCGAGAGGCGAAATCGTAGCTGGGCGGACGATTACCATGTCACTGGCTGGTAATTCACAACATTTCTATTCTGCTTGTCACTTCATTTGCCTTCCTGCCTCTGCCATCTCGTTCTGTAATTTTTTTTCCCTTTGCCCTTCCCATCATCTTGGGCTTGCGTGTACTTTTTCACTCTAATTCTCCGGTGAGACAGGTTAGTATATGTTCAGGACCTTTTTTGCTCTGATATATTGTGTTCTATACCTATAGTTTGCGGGAACCCGCTGTCCTTTCCGCTCCAGTTCGCCAGGTTGTTAGCCTGGTGAACTTCCTTCTTCTCTATTTTTTTCTGGCATCTTTTGTCTCATCGCTATCGATCATCCGTCATCTTCCCTGTTGCACATATTGTCCCCCACGTCATGCATCATCTCCGTCGTAATTACCGTATCAACTTGTCTCCTACCACTCTGCTTCAACTACCCGTCACCCGACTCATACATTCCATCATGAAGCGCGCCTTTTTCGATCCTTTTGTTGCCATGTTCATTATGTATTATTTCAGGTATCGTATGATCTTCAACTTGTACGTAGTATGTTGGATGTTTCCAGCCGAAATCCCGTTTGTAATTCGGCACGTGTGAGTATTTCAATTGAGATGTTTCGTCCCACAGTCCAGACTAGGTCGGTTGTCCCACATTTGGGCTTCAGGTCCTCCGGGTATTCACAAGTAGCCTTGAACAAGGCCGCTTTGAAAGTGGCAATGTCAACTCGACTCCGACTCCCGACTAAGCCGGAGCAAAGGATGTTCATTTCGTCATTCCTGACATGGACCGTCCTTTCAGGAGACGAGGTTCATTTAAAACAGTATGGAACGGAGCCAAACTACGGTACTCTCCACTGTACAAAAGAAACATAATGATTAATCGGTTCAAAAAGGATGAGATTAATTGCTTCTTTTGCCTTTGGGAAATAATTCATATTCTTACTGTGAGACTCCGGGTACTCAGATGGACAGGAGATTGCCTTTATACCACTGCGCATCTTCCTGGCGCGAACGCATGTATGGTCTACTTAAGATGGAATATGACTATATAGTGTAGATGTATTTCTCCTGAAAGGCCGTTCTTTCAATTCACACAGAGAATGGCCTATCCTTTAAGCATGCTAGGCCTTGTGTCTTTACCTGGCTAGTCTATGTCGATGATGTAGATCCCAACGTATTGTTAGTATCCGAGTAATCAGAGATCATCGCGGACACGCAAAGTGTAGAGAACTTGAAGTACTCCCAGCAGATTCTCGCACGGGGAACTCCAATGGGATTCTTGTAGTAAAAAGAGCATCTGAACAAGGGAAGAGCTAGCAAACCCTCCTCATAGTTGTCACAGACGATCTCTTGGAATCCTGTTCCTATTACAGATAAATTGTCAAATGTATGGAACCTATGACTCTATCCCGACTATGAGCTGATAAGCCTAGCCCCTGATCTACCGACTGTTTGAGGAAAACAGGGACGAGTATTTTACTGTACTTGAGAGCTTCCTGAGGAGAATCAAAACTTGATCGGTTACTTTCGCACTTTACAAATGTCCTTCTCGTCAAGTTTAGTGGCTCTATTGGTATCTTGGTAAGAAGACGGAGTTCTGGAGGTATATACCATCCGTCAGTCTCTGCTAGAGGAATCACAACGGTCATCTCTACCTATTATGATAAGACACCAATTCAGAAGTAAAAAGGATCATGAAACATCTTCCCTAGGAGTGTGTAGGTGGACTGAGTAAGGCAATACATCTCATCGTTATAAAGGATGACTCGGTACATGCTGACTATCTCACAGCGGTTAGCCACGAAATTCTCGTCTTCCTCGCAAGGAATGCCGAAGTAGACCGTAGATATATAGGGGCACTAAAAAGATTTGGGCCAGTTGAATTGCTTCCGGCGGTCTGAAATTCCCCAAATGCTGAGCAGTGTATTCGTACCATCCTGTCTCTGGACCTCGGATAGAACCGAAAGCAACCTTCCGTATAACCTTGATCGTTTACTGGACGAGAGCCTACCGAGGAGCTCTTCTCAAAACGATCTGCGGCCCCCAACGGATAAGCATCGGTGAACACGACAGCCCATGAAGAAATCAAACTGCTCCTGTTTAACTTTCATCAGAGAAGCACACCACGAAGAAGTTAGTTGCAGTCGGAGGAATGTCGACCCTGTTCGGAGTGGCAGTTAGCCCAGAACAGCGCCCGACTCCACCGGGTTTCAAGTCCCAGGCGAAAGAGATGAGAGGGAAGAGAGTGCGCCTCAGTTGATAGGAGCAGATAGACTCGGTGTTCCCGAAGCCTGATGGTGACTTGGCGATCAAGAACTTGCTGCAAGTGGAGCTGAGAGTCTATGGCTTGGAGTGCATAGCTGAAACAGGCCGAAAGATTGATCACGAGTGATGATAGTTTGTAGCACCAAAACCTCAGCGACCTGACTGATTGTAAGAAGCAAGTTTCGATTGCTCGTGATCCACAAATTGTCTCTTCTTGAGCAAGCCTCCTGCTACCCCGCAGTCGAATATGAGCTTAACGAACTAGCAGGTGCTGCAGCAAGCAGATACGGGGTCTTCTCTGGAAGGACGCAAGAACACTTTCGTGCTCTGTGCAGAACATGAAAGGAGAAGTGTCTGCTGCAAACAATTCATGAGGAGAAAAAAATCACAAGGTTAAAAAAAGTTTGATTCGAGTCCGTGAGAACTGGTCACGTTTGTCCTGACGGTGAGGTGAGATTCAATCAAACTGTAAGCTTCTTCAAACACCAGGCATCATGCTACGTATGAATCGCTCAAGGTTGAAGTCGAAATGGTCCTCTGTCGAAGCAGGAAGCAGTTTCTCGGAAGTCAGTGACCTCGAAACTGCACCTATGCCTCATAGTTTTCTTCGTTCAAGCCGACCAAGAGTTGACTTTCCTCCTCCAAAATGCTTGCCTGTGCTGAAGACGGTGTTATTTGTCTTCATTTTCCTCCTAGCTGTATTTTTCTTGCACGGACGAAGAGTGGAGGTGGACTCTGGGGAGTCGATTCGCTGGAGAAGTCAAGAAAAGCTTACTTACACTTCGAGTGCTCTGTCCAACAGGACCTCGGCTCCGAAGGGAAGACCTCTACAGATCTCAAGCCTGTCTAATCCACCTCGCATCGACAAGATGAAGCTAATGGATCGTCTTGCGAAGCTTGAAGTACTATTTCGTGACGAAGATCTAAACGAGGATATGGACGAGGTGGCAGACGATCTACGACAAACTTATGGTCTCTCTCGCTGGCCACCTCTCATTCCTCACGTACCCAGCATCTCTGGTCTTGTCAACGAAGAATACACGTCTGAAGTTGCTGATGAAGCACTTTGTTCTACGACGCCATGCAAGCTCCTCCTTCCTGTTTGGACTCGACCGCTTTCTCCAGCCCGGCAGTCGGTTCAAATGCAACAGCTAGTCGACGTTGCGAAACGCCTCGGTCGTACTCTTGTGCTTCCAAACGTGGGTCCTGCTCATGTCGAGACTGAAGAATCACTCAGTCTGGGAACCTGTCACCGAAATCCCATCGCTCGCTATTTTGACATATCGAAATTGCTGCTAAGTCGCTTCGGTGGAAGAGATGATAGTTCTCCGAAACTGGCTGTCCCGATGCATTCATTTTATGAGTGGGTAAAATATAGACCAATTCATCCGTCTGCCCAGGTTGTTGTTATCGAATCTTCTCCTTCAAACGAGACATACGAGGAGTTCTCACTTACAGGAGGTGCAGAGATACGGATTGATGCGCAGATGGGAAGAGGACGAGGAAAACATAAGAACTGTCTCTCGTCCAAGGCTTCAAAGCTGAGATTTGCGAACCACTCTGCCTTTGTCGTTACTCCAGAAAGACAGGCTTCTATGCAGAGCGCCTCAGAACTCGAACATATTACAAATCAACATGTCGAAAGTGGGCAGGTAGAGTCTAGTTTGAGATACTCGAACAGTATTATCTCCTTCCTTACTGGCGATACAATATCTTCAGATGATGCAGTTGGTTCTACGGTTTCTGGCTTCTTCTATGAACTCGGGAACCCTGATGTGCTGGTAATGGAATGGGACCTTGAAACGAATCTCAATTGGCTTCATCCATCAAGCGCTGCTGAACACGATGGACCTACACCTATGACTCTTGATCATTCTCCTCGACTATACTCCCTTGCTGCGAGCATTCTATTTGCAGTGCAAAGACCGCTGATTTTTTTGCGATCTGAGTCGACCTTTCCGGCCTCCAATTACTCGCCTCATATTCATGCCAACCCATCAGACATGAAAAGTCTTGGACGTCAGCTTCAAGAGATCGTTCGCGATTTATATCCTATAGCCGTGGCGGAAACGACGCTTATACAAAAAGAGAATGTTGTAGACGCTTTGATTGATACAGACACTGCGGCAAATAGGTTCCTTGTTAACGAAACGGAGATCCTCAAATCTGCAAATTCTCTTGAGAAGTCAGGCACAATCTGGTTTGGTAGCGACTTTACTCGGCAACACTCATTCACGCTCGCGAGACCGGCGTCACGCAGCGAAGAGCCCGACGAAGCTTTCAGTTCCGACCTTCCTTTGCGAGAGTTACTCGATAGTGCCTCCGAGAGCACTTTCGACAATTTTTCGCTTGTTGACATCTCCACCGCCATTTCTCGTTTGACAACGCGAAGACTCCTCGCCCTTAGAAAACATGTTGTCTTGGAAGACAAGTTCACAGTTTCTATTCTGGAAGACATCATTGAACGACGTGCGGATCGCGTAGTGATTGTCGGGAACAAAAACTCCAGGTTCGGTGATACTTCTCGAACTTTTGGTGCGCAATTCTGACGAGATTTTTAGCGATGGGAAAGAGCAGAATTAGCGCGGGATTATTGCATTTGTCAATTTAACAATGTCGCGATTGGCCCGGGCGTTGTTCTACTGTACATCTTTCAATTCCATTCCGCAGAATTTCCGGTATCATGCCATGTGCAGACAACACACTCCAAAAAGGAGCCGCTTCCTTACAGCTCAGTGGTGCTGGGCGAAAGGAAATGCTTGGCTTAGTTGCTTACTCACAAGCGCGCTTTTGACGTAAGTAGGTAAATAATTGACTTTTTTGAAGAGATAACGTGATATGAATGAGGAATACCTAAATTCCCCGTACTTATCATATGAAAGAAGATCGCAATCATTCCCAAATAATGCTAGTCAACGAACTTTGTCATGTCCCTCACCTTCAACCCTAGTGAAGAACTGAGCGATCT
Source organism: Sanghuangporus sanghuang (assembly GCA_009806525.1). Taxonomy (NCBI): domain Eukaryota; kingdom Fungi; phylum Basidiomycota; class Agaricomycetes; order Hymenochaetales; family Hymenochaetaceae; genus Sanghuangporus; species Sanghuangporus sanghuang. The sequence continues at coordinate 399,704 of VVIT01000005.1, forward strand.
AGGAGGGAAGGTAGTGCTGATAACTGGCGCGACGTAAGTTTCTCACTTATAATTCCGCTTCAAATGTTTGGACTGACGCGTGGTCAAGTTCTGGCGTAGGTTACGCAACCGCCAGAGAGCTGCTTCGCAAAGGCGCGACCGTGTATCTTGCTGCGAGAAGTGAGAGTAAAGCCGCAGCGACTATATATCGTCTCGAGGCAGAAGGTCTTGGCCCTGGAAACGGAAAAGCTATTTGGCATGAGCTCGATCTTGACAATCCTCATGACGTCAAGAGGTCCGCGGAAGAGTTCCTGGCACGAGAGTCAAGACTGGACATATTAAGTGAGCAAAGACTGTCCGGGACAAAAGTGATGCTTTCTGATTTGGTCTTACTTTTGAAAGTCAACAATGCTGCTTGGTATGTCAAGCTTTCTTCAGTATTGAGAGACAACTCGCTCATGACAATAGCTTGGGCAAGGAATATGCACTGGGCCCTATCGGCGTGCAAGATATCGCGACTATCAAGTCAGTATAATCAGTCTTCTTTTGACGGTTACTAACATGGCCATTTCAGTTATGTCTCACCGTTCCTCTTTACGAAGCTCCTTCTACCTCTGCTTGTGAAGACAGCCCAGAGCCCGGACTCTGATGTTCGGATCGTTAACGTCGGTTCGGATGCTCACAAACTTATTGGGAAAGCCCAGTTCCAGAGCAAGGCTGACTTAAACGGACCGACTACGAGCAACAGTTACTGGGCGCAGATGAAGCGATATGCCTTCTCGAAGTTGTTGGTTGTTCTATGGTCGAAAGAACTTGCACGTCAGCTCGCGGCCTCGAATGATGGCGGCTCTGACGTCCTCGTCGTCTGCTTACACCCTGGCTCAGTTGCTAGTGAGGGCGCACTTGAGGGCGCCGGAAGACTATTCTGGCCACTTTCGAAATTAGTCCAATGGTTTATGAGGAAGACGTTCCTCACGCCGACCGAAGCGGCAACAACAGTGCTTATAGCTGCAGCGCAACCAGATCTGTACAGAGAGAAAGTCAAGTATCATGGCGCATATCTTATGCCGTTTGGAAAGTTGGCGAGCACGAACAAAGTAGCTGCTGATGAGGGATTGGCGAAGGATCTTTTGATCTTGACCGAGAAGATCTTAGCCGATGAAGGTCTGTAAATTGTACGACAATGATTGGTAATGAATCTCTTTTCTTTTCTTCCCGTGTATCCCGGTCGTGAATTTGGCTTTTGTCATACCCTTGCCACGAAAGTCTCCAAGTTGGGTAAAAAGTCACATGCGGTGATTCCTCGCAGACAGTTCTGCGCAATCCTAACACGATCTCCAGGGATGCGTGAATAAAGTTGGAACGAAAGTAGTAGCTATTCTTCGATCATACTCCGGTCGTTCAATTATCTTTTCAAGTGGTTCTCAATAAGCATAGTCTCGGAGTGAGTGTAGACAAGGAGATTGCTTCACTTTCGCTGAATGCTGGTTTTAATCAACAAAGGAGAAGCGTTGGTTGGAACAACAAATTGCATCGTCGTTCTGCAAACAAAAGTCGACTGAGCGCGTTCCAGAAGGTTGCAAATATTTTATCGACGTCCCAATGTCTCCATGTGGCTAAAGGGTTGAGGGTACCCAATGTAAGAATAGTATTGGTCCCCGCGAGCGACGAAAGAAGACCAGTTGTCCAAAGCCGTGTCATTCGGGAAAAGTGGCATATTGGTTGTTCCAAAGGACGTTCATACCGATTCGGAATCTAGAATCCAAGATGATGTCCCTGGTAGAGATGGACTTCTTTGAAATTTTTAGGTGTTTATTGAGAATGTAAGGAGATCCGAAAAATCATGGGAATGTGCGTGTTACTACGCTCTCAGTATTCACATATACTTCGTAAGCGCCGGCTGCAGAAATTAGTGATGTCCTTAAAGCCATGTCATCACGAGTTGTAATATTGTGGGTCTCGTATGTATATTGTCAACGTTACGTACGGCCATGTCCAAGTTTAGCATGGCCGCAAGCTTAAACGAAAATCTGAGCGATCTGACTGGGAAGGGCGTACTCATAACTGGTGCGACATTGCCACTCTTTTAGCAAGCTTACCAATACATGATAGAATCGTATTTTCGTCCCAGTTCCGGCCTGGGTTACACGGTCATCCGGGTGCTGCTTCGAGAAGGCGCGATTGTGTATCTTGCTGTTAGAAGCGAGAGCAAAGCCACAAAAAACAATTCCTCAGAGGCTCTCGGACAAGGAAATGGAAAAGCAATATGGCATAAGCTCGAACTTTACGATCCTTAACCCATGACGTAAGGGAGTCGGTGCGGGAGTTTCTGGTGCGGGAGTCCAGACTGGACATGTAAGTGTGTAAGGATGGGCTCGGATAAAATGGACGCTTCCTGGAAATTTTGATCGATGCCGCTCGGTATGGTCTGACAGTCTTGTTATTGAAAGATTAGTTGTCGAGATGACAGTCTGACTAAGGAATATCCAATGGACTCTATCGACGTACAGGATATTATACCTATCAGATCAGTTCGATATTTTCTCTCCCAATGAGAATGTTTCTGACCTGTCCATTTTAGCTATGTCTCGCCACTCATCTTCACGAAGCTTTTTGTGACTTTGTTCAAGGAGACGGCTCAGACCCCAGGTTCTGATGTACGAACCGTGAACATGAGTTCAAATGTCCACAAACTCATCGGGAGAGCCCAATTCCAGAGTAAGGCTGATTGAAACGGACCGATTACGAGCCACGGTTTCTGGGTCCAACTGAAACGATATGGCTTCTCGAAATTGCTGGGCACGTTGTTGTCGAATGAGCTTGCGCGTTAGTTAACAGCGTCTGGTGAGGATCTCGGGCCTGGCATTTTCGTCGTTTGTTTGTATCCTGGTTCGATCGTTACCGAGGGTGCACTTGATAACATGGGAAGAGACCCATGGACAATTTCGACATTGCTTCAGTGGAACATGAGGAAGGGATTCCTCGGTCTGAGCCAAGCGGCGACACTAGTGCTCGTCGCTGCGACGCAGCCCGAGAAAGAGAAGTATCATTGTTCATATCTCATGCTGTTTGGGAAGTTGGCCAATACGTGTAAAGTAGCTGCTGACGAAGGATTGGCGAGGGATCTTTGGGCCTTGACGAAGAATATACTAGCTGACGAAGGTCTGTAGATTTTTCTGATGATTATAACTGAACAAAATGGATACCTTCTGGTCAAATTTTGTTCGCAATGCAAGAAATCAACCGTCATCGGCCGACTTCACATGACAATCCGACCAAGATTCGAGAGGGTTTTACAAGTAAATTTGCCTGATGTGTATTACAACAGGCAAATTGTTTCGTGCCGGCCTTCAAATACAGTCTCTGAAGATCGTTCGACTTCAAGATACGCGTACTTTGCCCTGCCAAACGAAGAAAGCGCAAGACATTCAGATGCAATAAGCCTCCTTGAGTTCGAATTGAAATTGATCACCTTCAGAACGTCATTTTTCTGTACGATACGCTTCGGTATAAATTCCAAAAGAGCTCGGGCCATAAACGAATGTTTGTCACCTTCACACTGTGACGGTTCGCGTCGTTATTTAAAAAATGGAGACCACTGAGTGCAACTGGTGAAGCAGCGACGTGAGAAGAACAAAAGGCTTGTAACTTGTTCAGGACGACAGCCGCAAATTTATTTCTCACTGTCCGTGAGTGTGAATGTTCCCCGTTAAAATCAGGAGGAAGCCTCGTGCTTTGGTCGTTCTTAATTATGTAATAGACACGGCGCCCAGGAATAGAAGTCGTAACCCTAATTGACCAAGCTTGGATACCAAACCACGCATTGTTCGATTTGTGGCCAGCGCAGAAATAGTTTATCGCGACCTGACCCCTCTCTCCTTCCCTCATTCCTCCATCCACCATGGTTTGTGTATTCTCGCGCCTTTTCATAACAGATACTGAGTAATTCCTCGTAACAGGCCTCGAACAACAAAAATCGCGACTCTGTAGCTGATCTCGAACAAGAACTTTATGACTTGCTCGAAACACACCATGCATCTCACCAGAACGCCAACGGAGAACCAGCGGTACCCGCCAGTGCACTTCCAGACGTGATACGCGTCTTTGGCGAGCACCATGACGGCATAGAGCTGCTCACTGAAGATGAGCTAGCGAGACTCAATGATGTTGTCTCTGCTAACCCTGGTTTGGAAGTGACTCCGAACATTCTGCTCGGCTTCATCCGTGCTCTAGCACAAGCAGGCGCGTCTAGTAGAGGAGAAGAGCCTGAAGTATCAGAAGACAGAGGAGAAGATGATGATTTGGCAGACAACAGTGGTCCGTCTTCTCGTTCTTCCAGTCGAGGACCCTCTTCTCTTCCCTCTGCTCCTGCTCCGAAGACTCCGAACTCAGGACGTTTTCCAGACTCACCGTTTGAAAGTGCGCGTCGTCGGCGCACAGCTCCTCTTACGCATGCAGCTCCATCGAGCTGGAACTCAAAACGCGTAGGTAGCACAACAACAAGGCGACGAAGCGACGCCAGCAATTATGGACATGGTGGCAGTGACTCTGAGGTTCGTCATATTTCCGTATACTTGAACTTCCTCAATGACGATTTTTTTAGTCCGCTTCTCGACCAAGCTCTCGCATGTCTCGGCGACCACGTGCACCCTCAAATCCCGTCTCACCTCGCGGATCTGATACCGAACTCTGGGATTCTCAATCCGTACGCCCTGGATCGCGCGCAAACTCGCGTAATCCATACGGTGACAGCATAAGTGCCAGCTTATCCGGGATGATGTCCCCCGGCAGCCGGCCTCGCTTTGACTATGATCGTGACGACTCGTTTGATCGGTCACGAGGAGTCGATTCCGATTCCGAGGATGACGATGAAGAAGGTGATCCGACACTCGGTCTCGTCCTCGCACGCAACGGTTCCATGGCCTCCCTCGAATCCCAGGAACGCGAAGAAGCGTTACAGCGAGCGAACCAGGAGCTGCAGCGGAAGGTTGCCGAGCAGGATCGCATTCTACAGAATAGAATCTCTGAACACGAGGTTGAACTGGAGAGAATGGAAATAGCGCTTGAGGAGACGAAGAGCGAGCTCAGTCTGGCCAAGAGAGAAGAGAAGGAATTACGCGCGAAAGAAATCAAATATATACACCAGATCCAAGCTTTGGAGAGCGAAATCGCAAAATCTCAAAGAGCCTTGGAAACTGCTAAGGCTTCGTATCAGAGCTTGCAGAAACAGTATCAAGAGCAGTGCAGTATGTCTATTCTCCGTCCCTAGTAATATGGTTCATTACTAAAATGGCTTCCTCCAGCTGAGTCTGAAAGCTTGCGAAATGCGCTTCGTACTAAAGATCAGCAATATCGTGACGCTATGGACAAAATCTCCCTTCACAGCCTTGAGATCGACAAGTGGCAACAGCAACAAGAGCAGATGGAGCATACCTTGCAGGCCCTCGAAACACAGCTTGCGATGGCGCGCGAGGCGCAAGCACAGCTCGAAGAGCAAAAACAGGAGAATCTACTTCTGAAGGAGACCATTGACCGATTGCGCTTTGATATGGACGAACTACGCACCAAGGCAGATGGAAGTGTTCCCGAGACTAAAGGTACTGTGAGCCAACAAGGCAGTCTCAGCAAGAGTCTTGGTGTCGAGCTTGCAAGACTTAACCACGGAAAGTGGCCCGGTGGAGAGGAGTCTGATGAAGAAGAAGGTACGACAGCTGTCAGCGACAATGAGAGTGATAGTGGCGCAACGGAAGGCGAGGATGTCGTGCAAACCATTATTACTCGACGTAAGAAGGTATGTTTAACTCTTCCTTGAAAGTAAAGACGGTCCATAATGGAATATCATTGTAGAAAGTCGCTAGTCGCGCGATGAAACGAGTAGAGACTATCCAGTACGAGGACGTGAAGCATTACTCCGATGCTTATACGCAGCACGAGGTGTCCGAATTTACTGCGTCAAACTGCGTACAGACGGATCCGGAGCCGAAGAGACCAATGGCAGCGCTCAGCACTCAGACTGAGATGACATCGACAACCACGTCCTTAATTCAGACAGATCCCGAGCCTGTTCCTAAGCCTGTCCTGAAATTGGAGACGGAGGTCCAGACTGATGCTCTGGATTCGGAGCACTCTGGCACCTTCGTGGATGATAGCGAAGCGTCCACATCTAAGCGTCCAAACCGTGACTTGCCACCTTCGTATGCTGAAAGTAGCCAAAGTGCTGAGGACCAGGAGCAACGTGACATGCGCATAGCCTCTGAAGCTATCCTTAGATGGCACAAGGGTCTAGATGTCCCACTTTCACCCCTACCTAAAGGTATCTCCGACGATGCATTGGAGGAATGGGCTGCGCTCAAGCAAGAGATCGGTTTCGACTGCCTCGCAATTGACAAAGTGCTTGAGATGTCTTTGAAGACGGGTTGCTCTCGTGATGGTACTCGGAGCGAACGCTCTTCCACTGCTGCTCCTACCGAAGTAAGCAGCGCCAGCAGCAGGCGCAGTCGACTCTACAACATCTATAATACTTTTGTCTATGGCAAACCAGACGCCGAGCGAGACCAGGAGCGCGATCGCTCGTTGGCAGCTGGGCTTACGCAGGCGGCCGTTGTGCTTGGTGGGTGTATCGTCGCGGCTGGTTTGTTGAGTGGGCCGTACTTGCACCCGCAATACAATATACCTGGTGGTCCTACGTACTACGATCGTGCAGCGTTCTCGGAATTTAATAATCTTGCTCCAGTCGGAGAGGGCTTCGTACCTGATGGTGCTGCGACTGTTTGGGACTTTCTAGGTCGAATTGGAGGAGAAGCTGCGAGGATGGCGAGGGGCTGGCCATCTTGAGTATGCCATACGAAGATACCGCTTTCTATGTTATCAGGCTGTGATTCCCATACAATCTCCGGTTTCCCTGCATTACTCGTATGGTCCTTATCGTTATGGTTCATTTGTATGCCTCTGCTTTCCAGGCTTATGCTCATGCATCATCGTCCCCCTTTCGCATGCCCCATCCCTCTCGGACTCATAATTGCGAATGTGACACCCCAACTCAGTCGGTTCTCTCCTCAATTACCATTAGACCTTTCGATCTTCGCGCACTTCTCAATATTGTCTGATTTTCTTGGAGCGTTTGATGTTCGACTCATTCGCAATCGATTTCGGATCTTTCAATTGTCTTTTTGTCTTGTTCAATTTTTTCGTCACGGTCTGTTTTTTCTTTCTTCTTCTTCTTCTCACCACTTGATGTACATATCCGTTCCTCATTTTCCCATCTCTTATATCTGATATTCGATATTTGACGCCCTTTCGATCTTCACTCTGTGCGGTTATTATACAGTATATCAGATATATCATGTAACTCTATCCCCGGCGATGCCTTGAAGAATTCCTGTACTAGTAGCTGCGAATAATACTAATACGCAGTTTCCTTCTTCCTTTGCTTGCTTCAGCGTGCTGATATCTGATTGTCACGGACGTTTTATCTTTCGCAGGAAGTAAAGGGACGGCACTGCGGATATCAATGTATATACAGCGTGAAACCTGTATACTATAAGGATATAAAAACGAGGGATCAATGCTAGATGACTAGATAAAACATATATAGATGGGTGCATACTGTAGGCAAGTGTGGTACAAACAGCGAGTCCGCTAGAGTCCGTGGAAGAGGAAGAGAAAGAGAGAGAGAGTAAGAGAGAAGAAGCCAGTGATGATTCGGAATGAATGAAAGTGAATACGTCCATGCGATGAACTCTTGAACACCAATACCAAGAAGATATGAAAGATGAAAAAGGGATTAATTGAAGCGAGGGAAAAAATGGTCAAAATGTAACACTATTCATCAGGAGAGCTGGAGTCTTGTAGCAACTCGTCAGGCTCGGGGGATGCAACGAATCGCGGTCCGAGGTCGACTTCGGGTACGAAGAGCGAGCGGGAGTCTGCAGGGACGTTGCCTTCGTCTTCTTCCCCGACAAACCCTTCGTCCTCGTCAACATCCTCTCCCTCCTCTCCTTCCTCAACGGTTTCATCAAATATGAAGTGCATCTAAATGTAAAATCAGTTAAACGGGCCGAATCGCGGTTGGCAATGGAACACTTACGTGGGTAATGAGAGCCTTGAAAAGAACCGTCATCGGACCCATGTTCTTCATGATCAGCCCGAAGTTATTGTTCGGCGCGCGGAGGAGGTTCGGGCAGATGACAACGGCTAGGTTGTCGGGAGTCATATGATTTTGCTCTTCATAGTCCACGACACTGCGAAGAAGGTGATGAACTCTTATTCGTTATGTTAGCGTACCGCAAGCAGAAACGTACCGATCCATGTGCTCTGCCAGACGCTTCAGAACGGAGAAATGCGCGCGAGGGAACGTATGCACGATCTCTCGAATCCTCGCAAGCCGTTCGTCAAGATCGGTCGTTCCTTCGAAGTAGGTGAAATAAGACGATGCTATGCAATGCATAGGTAAGAGAACTCACGCGCAGCTTCGATGATAGGTTCGAAATACGTCTCCGGGATCACTGTCTCTGGTAAGGTTCTGAACCAGTACTTCACAACGCCGCATACAGCATTGATATCGGTGTATCGGTCGATATATCTTTGACCTACATATCAAACCTGGATGAGGATTTCTCTGTAATAAGTGACATAGAAGGGACCAACCGTTGTTCAAAGCTTCACGTAAAGCCGTGACCTCAGACGTTGCTCCGGCCACTCGATCTGCGAGGATAGTCAGCCTGCTGAAAGTTAGACAGGGAAACGAAGAAAACTCACAAATGCCTTGTTCCGTAAGGCCCCGCTCCTCAATTTCACTCAGACACAGCTCAAGAACACTGGGTACTGCATCTGACGGAGCTTCTTCGCCACCTGCCTCACGTCGAACGAGGAACGTAAGATCGACTCCGAAGACTGAAGGATCCATAAATTCATAAGTCACCTTACAACTTTAAAAAAAAGGCATAACTCCTGAATACGTACCGGCTTTTGGATCATGAGACGCAGTGAGAGGACGGGACTGCTGTAAATGATCTGCGACCTGGATCGGACTCGTGTTGCCTATGTATGTCAAACGACGCTGAGCATGAGCCTTGATCGACGTGCTAATCGTCTGCATCCACTGGTTCATATCATTCCTGGATAACGCTTGCAGGAGGTAATGCCCTCCATCCTCTGTGTCAATCTGGAATGTAAACGACCGTTCGTTGTTGATAAAAGGAGTGACGTGCGCATCGACCATACTGAGTAGGAGCGCTGGTTTATGTGAAGGCGTGAAGTCCAACTCCGCCGCACTACGTTTCGGTGCGATACCACTCTCCGATGTGAATGCAGTTGAGATAGGGCGCATGAGGCTGAACAATGCTGACATGCTGCGCTTCCCTCGCTGATGTTTCTGACCAGCACCGGACTGAGAGTTCCCACCGCGCATATCCATAGCGCGATTCAGGTCGTCCTCTTTCCTCTCTAGCCTTTGCTGCTCGTGCCTCTTCTCCTTCATCAGCCGTTCACGCATATACCTATCTCGCTTGATCTTCTCCTGCTGCATCGCAATCGCCCGCTGGAAGGGTCTAGGTCCGCTCTTCCTGCTCGGAGTCTGTGGCGTCCCCAAGCTCGCAGCCTCGCGCTGTGCTTCATCCCGCAGGACTCGCAAGTCGAATACAACATCTGAAAATTCCTGATCAATCCTATTCAGCCGCTCAAAGTCCATTCGATCCACCTCGCGCCTCTGCCGACTTCCGCGGCTTACGTAGTTCGAAGCATTCGCGATGATGTTGTGAAGTTGTCTGAGTTTGAAAATTCAGTTTAGGTTAGTACGCGAAGCACTAGCTTCGATGAAGGAAAAAAAAAAAAGAATCTCACCGCCGTTTGTCAAAGTTGACTAGGCTGAGAGGCGTCTCGATGTCCATGGGTGAATCGAGCACGTCAGAAAGGGTAATGACTTCAAGCATCCGTTCCAGAAGCCACGCAGGATCGACAGTGAGCCTCTCTTTCCTCACGGGAGGCTCGGCCATTCGTGCAGACAGAAGGGAAAGTAAGGACTCCATTTGAGTACCACGGGCATTCGCAACGCCTTGCCATGCACGGCTGAATATTCGACTCTCCGGGCTGACGACAGCGGATGTGAGCACCGCTTCGACAAACGACCGCACGCAAGGTCGCTGTGCAGGATTTACGTCGGTCAACACTGCCTTCTCCTGCGATTCAAAGCTGCGTATCCGGCAAACCTCGATCGCCCTGAGGAACATCTCCATCCGCGCTTGTCTCGTCTTCACTCCCAACTGCGGTGCCGCCAGACAACATATAGCCCATTTGCGCAATATGCAGTATGCGCGTAGTAGACTGCGGACGCCTGGAGGGAGGAGACGATACAGCGTGTCACCTGAGTACTCGCCGATGAGCGACGACGGCTCAACCTCCATCAGAAACGTATAGAGCGACTGGATATCGACTTCCTCTGAGCCAGAACTCGGCTCGCGGGGTAAGAACCACCCCGTACGGTCCGAAGTCTGCACTTCCAGAAGATCCACAGTGACGTACAAATCCTAGAAGAAACAAAGAAACAAAACAAGCATCCATTCCGTCAGTGACCGGTTGCAGATCCATACATATACACATTCCATGGTGGAAAGATACAACAACTGCGGGAGAAGAAACGCCCACAACGAATGGATCAAAATAACTCACTTCCTGATTGACGTTCCGGAAGGCAGCAGAAGCCATCGCGTCTAGGTTATCAACCAGCTCGCTCGGGGTCATTTCCTCCAATTTCGGCGCGCGGATCCCGAAAATATGTACAACAGCAGTAGTAGCAGTAGCAGCAGTAGTAGCAGAATTGGTAGTATCACCATTAGCAGCAGCAGAAGTTGCAGTTGTTGTTGTCTGCCCGCGTACGGGAATACTCCGAAACTGTGGGCGCATAGTCTGCGCTACGAATGCATCAAACAGCGCCACGCGCTCTGCCTCGTACTTCTTATGCAGCCTCGAAAGGATCCCCAGACTGCGACACTATCTTCGACAAATCTTTTTCGGCGTCATGCTGGGCGAGGAAAGATCGAATTGCCGAGTGAAGTTCGATATCGTCGAGCGCATCTTGAGCTCCGCCGCCTACATGGATCCAGTCGGCTATCACCCTGATGACGGCCAGTCGGGACTGCACAGTTTGGGCTGCTGCTTCTTCGGCCGAGTCCGATCCACGCGGAAGAGAAGACGAGAGGAAGTCTTTTCGCAAAAGCTAATTAAGAAGAAGAAAAAAAAAGCAAAAAGGCGGAGAATCAGCATTATTCAATTTGTTCGTTCATCCGCGGGTTATTAGAGCAAAATTGGATTGCATCACATCACATGAATGGAAAATGAGCATTTAGACGCCCACTTCACCCCCCCATCCAGATGTTGTTGTTTAAGCTAAATGCGAAATGAACAGGGACTGACCTGGAAAAAGACATAAGGAGTCACGAAACTCCGGAACGAGGGCCACCACACGCGCGCAAATTCCGCTCGGTCGACTCGCACAGCGCGAGTTTTCTTGTCCCTCAACGCCATCTCGCCATTGTCGTCCGCAACGCTCACAGTCACGCCTTCCAACCCGTGTATCAAAAAGTGCACGAGCGCATCGAGCGTGCCGGCCTGGACGACGGCGTGAAGGGGCGGCTCGGTGGTGGAGGGCTCGATGACGACTACTGCGGGAGGCTTGGTGCGCTCGCGCTGGGAGAGGCGCAGGGGAGGGAGGCGCGTCGCGCGCGGCTGCTTTTTCTGTCCAGACCTGCTGCAGCTGACTTGACGCGGATGGACGGCTGGCGGCTCGGCGAGGTGCTGTCTGCTGCAACAACAGCTTCTCCCGACGCACCTCCTCCCGAACTCACAGGCTGCGAACTCGGTTCCGGAGAAGGGGAAGGAGGAGTCGTGACGACGCACAGCAAAAGCTCGCCATCGAACACCGGTAAGATCATACCTCCCAAATCAAATGCATTGCTCCCCCTATGCCGTGGACCACCTGCGCGTATTTTCCCATCCGGCCCAATACTATACATCGACTCCGTCGGACGAGTCGTCTGGGAATCGCCCAGGACCGCACCACTTTCATAAGACAGTTTCTTAGTCCTCACGAGTTGAGACCGGTCGACGAGCGTGATAGTTGGGAGCAACTCAGGGACTAAGAGCGGGATGAGGACTTGAGGACCTGTGTACGTCCGCCGAGACCAATAGTACGGTGCGTACAGCCCTTTTTTCTTCGGCTCTGCTGCGAACGAGAGGGACATGAACTGGTCAACCCTACAAGCATTTCAAGAATTTTCTTTCAGTGATTTCTAAAAATAGAAATAAAGGGAAACGAATGCGCACCGATGTATCTTCATCGGCGACGGCCTCTTCGACACTTCTTTCCAGTGCTGAAGCAGCCGGAACGCATCCTCGTCCTCGCTTGCTTCTCTCTGGTGTACGGTCCCCCTCCCTCGACTAAGGCAGCTCTCGAGCGAAGCAGAGAAGGAATCGAATATCCGTCGAGCCTCGTACATCCCCTCGCACGTCCACTCGTTCGACTTCCCCTCATGGAGCTTCTCAAGCAGCTTCAGTGCGCGGTACCGGCCGTCCCCACCCCAAGGCGAGATCCTCGGCTCGACTACGCCGGCTTTCAAACCCGTCGAGCCTCTGTCTTTGTCTTTAGAAGAAGACGCGTAGGCCCACCCGCGCACGACGCTCATAGCAGTCGAGTCGACCCTCCTCCACGCCTTCTCCAGCCTCGCGATCGGCTTGGCGCACAGAGCAGCCCGGATCGCGCGCCAGGAGCACTCGTCCCCCGCTAGCCGGCTCATCTCGCCCACGCGCGCCCAGCGCGCAATCACCTCCGCCCGGACGTGCGTGCGTGAGTTTATGTTTTGCTGCTGCTGTTGCGCGTATGGATCGTCATTCGCCAAGTCGAGGTTACTATTACTACTGCTCCCCCCGCCGCCCACGCTGCTACTACTACTGCTCTGATATTGACCCGGCCCGAGGATCTGCATGATGACCATCCTCGTCAACCAGTGCGGGGCGTCGTCGCACCCGAAGAACTCCACGAGCGGCGTCAGCGGGGACTCGGCGAGTAACACCTCAGCGCCCACAGGCGGCGCGCTCATATTCCCATTCGCGCTTGTGGTGTTGTTGGAGGGGGAGTTGCAGCGACCGCGTCAAGAATCGACCGCTGATACAAAAGCAGGCTCCGTGCGACCGTGTCCGGCTCAAGCCTGGACAGGACCTCGCGCGTGAAGCCCACCGAGTCCAACAGGCTCCACAGGCGCATGCGTGCGTTGCTAGCGCTAGCGTTATTCACGCCATTCCCGATGTTATTCAGAGACGACTTGACCGATTGGAGCGAAAGTGCCGGGAGAGCTAGGATGGGTGAAGATGAAGATGGTGCGGACGTCTGACCGGTCGAGGACACACCGAATCGCAGTCCGGAGACACTTGAAGAGAGGGATGGCATTTTCTCGGAGTCGCCTGGTACGGGGGGAGAACGTATTCAAATTCGGGGATGATTCCAACGAGGGAGGACCTGCTGGAGGACCTGATACAGATACACTAGCATTGGAAAGCGGAACGACGTCCCGACAGAACGCCCTCCAGCTCTCCTCGTCGACTGGAGTCGAGTGGTACGCGATGTACTTTTTAACGAGCCACTCAACGCGCTTCCGCGCGGACTCCTTCTCCCGTTCGTCCGCTGCACCGCTGACGAAGTAACTAGCACAGCGCACGAACTCGTGTTCGAATTTCGCTCGGTCGACGAGATAGGGGAGAAAGAACAGTACGCTCGACGCGAAGTCCTTCCATGAGTCTTCGTCATTTTCGTTCTCGTCCTTGTTCTCCTCACCACTCGTTCTGGTGATGGTTGTCGATTGAGAAGGAGAAGAGAAGAAGGTCGTTCCGAAGACGGATTCATGGACGAGCGCTTCGAGCGTGCCGCGTTGCACTTTCCCACTTTCCACGACTAGATCAGGATGAGTCCGGCGCCCCCAGAACGCTCGCCTCTTGCGCGCCTCTTCTCTCTCCCTACTCGGTCTAGTACCTAGTCCTTCCTCTTCTGCAACAACTTCTTCCTCCACAACGGCAACCAAACCAGAGGGGAACAGCTCCTTGATCGCCGCTGCCCTGTCCCCCGGCGGTTTATGGAAATACAACTTCGAGCCTTTCAACACCATCTTGAACGGCTTCCAATTCTTGTTCGATGAGAGCTGCGGAGGAGAGCACGGCGAGAAGTTCTGCAAGCGCATGATGAACCCCGCGCGATGCACGATCTGGGAAGCGCGTTTGGACGAGCCCCCCTCTTCTTCTTCTCCCTCTTCCGCATTTGACGCTTTGGGCTCGATTATCGTCGGCGGGGTCGGCGTGACTGGCGTGGAGTTCTTCCGCTCTGGGTGGTGATTGTGATTGTGGCCAGAGTTGCTTCCGTTGTTGCTACCAAAGTAGAACGGGAACCCCACGCTTCCTCCTCCTGAGCGTCCTCCGCCTCCGCCGGAGGGAGAAGAAGAGAAGGACGTGGCAGCATCGAGGGACTTGCCCTTTGACCTGTCAAAGTCGAAGGATCGCTTACGCGACGCCTTTTGCGGGGAGGCCATGGGCGGTACGAGCCTCGCGCTCGGAGAAGGCGGGATGAGCGACGAGCTGCTCCCCGAGTTCGAATGCGCGTGTCGTAATTGATGCTGGTTGTGCTGATTGAAGTGCTGCTGCTGTTGCTGCTGCTGATGCAGCGACGGCACCTCGCTCGGGGAAGTCGAGGGCGTGCCGGGGGTGCCAGGCATAGTCGGAAAGGGGTATATTTTCTGGTTCACCGTGCTGCCCACGCCGACCGAGGCGAGAGACGCAGGCGTCGTGGGCGTGCCCGTGCGATACTGCTCGATCTTCATCTCCATGTCGCTCATCATCATCAGCTGTTGCTGCTTTCCGCTAGAGCTCGTATTGAGGGGAGTGAGCTTTGAGGGAGGGATGATCTGCAGGTTGTCGACTGAGCGGGACCAGCCTTTGCGCGCGATGCTCCGGAGGTCGCCCGTCCCGCTCGACCCGGTCGACATCATCGCGCCGTTCAAGTCGGTGCTAGCGCGCGACGATAAGTCGAGCACGGACCTGTAGATACAGAAATATTAATTAAATAATAAATATACGCGAAAAGACGCGTGCATGTTTAGAGGATACTTTGATAGTTCCACGTACCTGCTCGCCCTATCATTAAGCCCCACCAAACCGGGTGTACCAGTCAACTTGGTATCTACCCCAGGACTCCCAATCGAGTCGATAGGCCTGGGATCCGTAGGCCCCGAGATCGTTGGCCTGCGCTTTGAGCTGGAGGTGCTGCTCGTGCTGACGCGCGGGTGCTCGACTGGGCTGGCGCGCGAGCCGCTTGAAGTGCGGGTGAACCATTTGGTGGGGCGGGAGAAGAAGTTCGAGAGGCCCGAGGGAGATGCGGAGCGCGTGAAGGAAGGTAAAGAGGGAGATTGCTTTACTTTGGGGCTTATGCTTGGTTGGAGGTGATATTGCTGCTGCTGCTGCTGTTGTTGTTGTTGTTGCTGTTGAAGAGGGAGGCCGAATGAAGGGATAGGAGCTGGAGCTGCGAGGTTGTTCGTTGAGGTCGATGAAGAGGAGGATTGGATACGCTTTGGAGGCATTTTTGTCGTTAAGGAGAGACGTGAAGATGGGGGATGGAAGGAGAGAGGGGCTGAGCTGAAATGTTCTGATAGAGAACAAACAGAACGGGTCGACCACCCGACGCGCTGGCACGCGTTCAACTCGTTTATACAGCTATCTCGCTTCCTCCTCGTCGTCGTCGTCGTCGTACTCCTCGTCGTCGGTGGAGATGATGGTGGGCAGAGTACAAGAAACAAATAAAATAAAATAAAAAGTGCATCAAAGATCAAATCATTATCATATCATTTTGATGATTTTGATGATTTTCATGGCCGCCAATCCACAACGACACAGCCGCCAGCTCGTCTTCGCTTAACATAACCATAACATAACCATGAGCAGTCTACTCGACGACGTCCTCATCCTCTTAACAGCCTGGTCCCACGTCGTACTCACTCCATACACAAAAGTAGAAGAAAGCTTCAACCTCCATGCAACACACGATGTGCTCGTCTATGGTCTCGGTGCATCAAATATCACAAATGTATTTATTTATTAATGATGAGTCTGGTTGGTTGTTGACAAGACTGGTTTAGTATGACCATTTCGTGTTCCCTGGGGCAGTCCCGCGCTCTTTCCTGGGCAGCATCATCCTAGCTTGGTCTTCACTGCCAGTCATACTCCTGCTAAAATCAACAGACTACATTACATCAAAGGCAGACTTGCAAATAATAGGTCCGTCGTCCTTACAAGCACTTCGAGCCTAGCACATTATTATTCTCCTAGTCAGACTCGTACTGGCAACCCTAAACGCCTTGGGGCTATGTATCCTCCGACACGCAGTCTCAAAGCGTTTTGGGAACTCGACAGGAGCGTTCTTCGCACTCCTGTCGTGCAGCCAGTTCCATCTCCCATTCTGGATGGGTCGCACGATCCCCAACATGTTCGCCTTGTTGCCCGGTCAGTCCTTGTACTTCGTTGCGATAGTTAGGACGTGCACTAATATGGACGTTGGAACAATGATGATGATGATGATCTCGTCGTTAACACGTCAACTTCAAACACCAACGCTACACAGTGAACATAGCCTACACGTGCATCCTCTCCCGACAGCCCAATAGCACGCGCCCCTCCGAACGGTCTGTGCTAAACGCGCTATCCCTCCTGACGTTCACCGCAATCGTCTTCCGCGCAGAGGTCGCGCTGCTCCTGGCTCCGCTGGCATTACACGCCCTCCTCGCGCGTTGGGTCAGCTGGAAGGATGCGATCAAACGAGGGTTGGTTATCGGAGGGTTCTCAGTCTGTGCGTCTCCCATTCATATTTATTCATATCCGTCAAATCTAATCATACTATACGTGTATGTATGGGACAGCGCTAACGACCCTTCTGGACTCTTACCTCTGGTCGCACTACCCCCTCTGGCCCGAGCTGCACTCCCTCTACTTCAACGTCTACCAGCACAAATCAGCCGAATGGGGCACCGCGCCCTTCCACGCCTACTTCTCCGCTCACCTCCCCAAGCTTCTCCTCTCGAGTCTCCCCCTCTCCGTATTAGGAGCTATCGTAGAACCACGAGTGAGAGGGCTGATGGTAGATGCACTGGTGTTCGTGCTGGGTATGAGCTTCCTGGCGCATAAAGAGTGGAGGTTCGTCGTGTATGTCGTGCCGCTCGCTAACGTCGCTGCTGCGAGGGGGGTGCACTGGCTGTAAGTCGAATGATCAGTAAACTCAGCAAATACTGACGTAGGACCTTGATAGGACTCGTCAACGCGTGCATTCGATCCTGGGCCGACTGAGCCTGCTGGTCGTCCTGGGCTGCCTGGCAGCAAACGTCCTCGTCACGGTGATCATGTCCCAAGTCTCTATGGCGAACTACCCAGGAGGCGTAGCGCTCATGCAACTCAACGAGATCTTCGCGAACTCGACGCAGGACGGTGAGCGCGCTCCCCCCTTCTTTCCTGTATCAGCATGTGTAAATTAATTTTTTGTTTTGTTTTGCGCAGTGCACGTCCACATATCGAACCTCGCAGCCCAAACAGGCGCATCGCTCTTCCTCCAAACGCACGCACCGCCCTACCCATCCTTCCTCCCCACACTCGAATCTAAGCAAAACAACTGGATATACAACAAAACGGAGAACCTCACTCCCTCAGACATAACCTCCTCGCTGCACTTCACACACGCTATCATCGAAGCATCCGACCTCAACTCCAACGCATTCCCGTTGGAGAGCTGGGAGGTTGTGAAGTGTGTGAGTGCGTTTGATGGGTTTCGTGTGGTGCGCGGTGCTAGTGAGCTTGGGGACGGGATGGAGACGAAAGAAGAGATGAGAGAGGGAGGGATATGGGAGAGTATACCGCGTTTGAGAGTCGTGTATTCTGATAAGTTGTGTATTTTGAGTAGGAGGCGGGATTGATTTTGTATTGGTAGTTCGAGCTCTTCATGTATATATTGGCATTGTTTACAATATGAATAAAGCCCTCTCCTTTCTTGAGGCGTTCAGTAGATTTGCAGCAACAATGATTTTATTTCTGATCTGAATTATCAGATAAGATATCTGCACGTGCCGATCTCACGAAATTCTCGCGCCTTCGATTCGCTGCCGGGCCTGGCTGCGAGTACGCGTCTGTCTTGCTAAGCTAACTTTCACCTTTTTACTCCTCGCCTGGTTTCATCCCCCCCTGGGAGCTATAGAGGGCGACGAGCAAAGACCCGGCGTATGAGAAGGCTCGATCGAGATGAGCTTGAGCGCTTCGTTATTATCGACCGCGGCACGAAGACCACAACAACAGCAGGAGCAGGAGCAGCAACAAGGGCATGCCGGGTTTTAGTACGCGACCCAGGTCCATCGTTCTTGCATGCCCGCGCTGGGAGTAGGGGAGGAGTAGGCGGCGGATTACAGAGGGCCAGACTGTGGCAGCAAAACACGTACATTCGGATACGCTCGTTTTACAACTCATCGATCGTGTCATACCCGCGCCCGAGTGCGTGCGTCCGACATCCGCGGTGGATCAATACGAGGCGGAAGGAGGGGGAGGACGAGGCGCAGGAGAGTGAAGAGACGCAGTCCCCTTCCTCGTCTAACACGCCTTCTCCTTCTGTTGAGGCGGAAGAGTCGGCTCACGAGACGGCGCTGGAGAGAGATGGGAGCGAAGATAAAAGCTCGCGTACGAGGTTGAAAGCGTCGAACAATGAAGATGGGAGAGGGCGGAACGCCCCTCCATCATCATCCTCGGGCCAGCCACCAGCAAACAACGACGGGTCAGATCCCAACTCCAATTCCAATCCGCAGTCCGGGTCCGCTCCTCCAAGCTCGTCAGGCCCGTCCAGCGGTTCCGGCACCTCGATCTCCAAGCAATCCGTACCCGAATCATACCCCCAGGTCCTCGCCCTCCCTATTGCCCGCCGTCCTCTTTTCCCAGGGTTCTACAAAGCCGTCGTCGTGCGCAACCCAGGCGTCGTAGCCGCCATCAAGGAGATGATGCGCCGCGGGCAGCCCTACCTCGGCGCCTTCCTCCTCAAGGACGAAAACACCGACAGCGACGTCATCACGGACATCAACTCCGTGCACCACGTTGGCGTTTTCGCGCAGATTACGAGCGTGTTCGCCGCGCAGGGGAAGGACGAGAAGGAGGAGGGCTTGACGGCTGTCTTGTATCCGCATCGTAGGATTAAGATTACGGGACTTGTGAAGCCTGTGCCTGCTGGTTCTGGTGTTGACTCGGCTGCGTCGATGGCTTCTGTTGCTGATGTGGAAGAGGGTCCAGGCGGGCTGCCGACGCCTCCTCCGACGCCTCCTCCGACGCCTCCTCCCGAGGAAGCAGAAGAAACTGGTACTGACGTCGCTCGGCAACAAGCTCGTAAGTGTTTCGCATCACTATCTCCCTCAGGAAAAAATTCTCTAATTGATTCTCTTTATCTTTATAAGTAGCCCCTGTTCAGACAGCCTTCCTGCAGAACTTCGACATCTCGCTCGTCAACGTCGAGAACCTGTACACTCAGCCATACAACAAGGACGACCAGTACATCCGCGCCTTCATGTCCGAGATCGTCTCCGTCTTCAAGGACATCGCACAGCTGAATCCACTGTTCCGCGACCAGATCACTACCTTCTCCATTAACCAAGTAGCCCCTAACGTCTTCGACGAGCCCGACAAGCTCGCAGATTTTGCTGCGGCCGTGTCAACCGGTGAAGTGCAAGAACTCCAAGACGTGCTTGAAGCCTTATCCGTGGAAGATCGCCTCCGAAAGGCCTTACTCGTGCTGAAGAAGGAACTCATCAACGCGCAGCTGCAGAGTAAGCTCTCCCGGGACGTGGATAGTAAAATCGCAAAGCGTCAGCGCGAATACTACCTGATGGAGCAGCTGAAGGGTATCAAGAAGGAACTCGGTATGGAATCGGACGGCAAGGACAAGCTCATCGAGAAGTTCAAGGAACGAGCGAACTCGTTGAAGATGCCGGAGGGTGTACGGAAGGTGTTTGATGAGGAACTTAACAAGCTTATGCACCTCGAACCGGCTGCGTCTGAGGCGAACGTAACGCGGAACTATCTGGACTGGCTCACTCAGGTTTGTCTCCTCACAAACCTTACTGTAGTGTGAAAAAAAGAGAACTGATTATTGCGTAGATCCCTTGGGGCGTTCACTCTTCGGAGAACTTCTCCATCGCGCACGCCATTAAAGTCCTCGACGAAGATCACTACGGCCTCAGAGACGTCAAGGACCGCATACTCGAGTTCCTCGCCGTCGGCAAGCTCCGCGGGACTGTCGAGGGCAAGATCCTCTGCTTCGTCGGCCCACCAGGCGTAGGCAAGACCTCCATCGGCAAGCCTATCGCACGCGCTCTGAATCGCCAATTCTTCCGGTTTTCCGTCGGTGGGCTGACGGACATCGCGGAGATCAAGGGCCATCGGAGGACGTACGTCGGTGCGCTCCCGAGTAAGATCATCCAGGCCTTGAAACGCGTTGGGACGGAGAACCCGCTGGTGCTGATTGACGAGGTTGATAAGATTGGGAAGGGGTATAATGGTGATCCTGCTAGTGCCCTTCTGGAGATGCTTGATCCGGAGCAGAACTCTGCCTTCTTGGACCATTAGTATGTTTCCTATTCTTTGATGACTTCGTTCCGCAACATTAACCTGTTCTATCCGATTTCCTTAGCATGGATGTACCTGTAGACCTCTCGCATGTCCTTTTCGTCTGCACGGCAAACATGACCGATACTATCCCCGCACCTTTACTGGACCGCATGGAGGTCATGGAAGTCAGTGGGTACGTGACCGAAGAAAAGCAGGTTATCGCAGACAAGTATCTGGGTCCACAAGCTAAAGAGGGAACTGGCCTGAAAGATGCAGACGTAGTCTTGGATCCGACTCCGGTCGATGTTCTCATTAAGCATTATTGCCGGGAGAGCGGTGTTCGTAACCTCAAGAAGCATATCGATAAGGTATGGTGTTTGATCCTCGTTGGAATTATGCGCGTTGATTGTTGTTTGGCTAGATCTACCGGAAAGCTGCTCTTAAGATTGTTCAAGACTTAGGAGAGGACGTCTTCCCTGAACCAGATCCTGAACACCCTGAGACCGCCGCCACCGCCGCCACCTCCTCCGACTCGCAAGACGGACAACAGACCGTACCATCTCAAGAACCTCCAAGCAACGCACCTTCAACTGAGTCCACATCAAAACCAGAGGGCACTGAAGAAGGGAAGGAGGAGAAAGAAAAGGCCGTCACCACGGAGGAGCGCAAGCCACTCAAGGTGCCCGACACCGTGCACATTCGCATCACACCGGAGAACCTAAAAGATTATGTCGGACCGCCTGTGTATTACAAGGACAGGATGTACGGATTTGCTCCGCCTCCCGGTGTTAGCAGCGGCCTCGGTTATCTTGGGAATGGTTCTGGGGCTTTAATGCCTATCGAAGCTACCGTCAGTTCTTCTCCTCTCTTGGTTTCAGGGATTATACTTATTACTTATTGGAAATTATTGGATATTTCTAGAGTATGCCTGGAAAGGGCGGACTTCAACTGACTGGTAAACTCGGCGAAGTGATTAGGGAAAGTGCACAGATCGCCCTGAGCTGGGTGAAAGCCCATGCGTACGAGCTCGGCATAACTGCGAACCCTACCGACCAGTTCTTGAATGATATCGACATTCACGTGCACATGCCGGAAGGTAGCATTGGCAAGGAAGGTCCGAGTGCGGGTACGGCGCTTTTGACGGCTTTCGTTTCGCTGTTCACCAAGACAAGAGTCAATCCTGATATCGGTGAGTTCACCTCCCTCGGTTAAGCAGAATATATTGACTGATAGAATATTCAATCAGCTATGACTGGCGAGATATCTCTAGTTGGGCAGGTCCTCCCCGTTGGCGGGCTAAAAGAGAAGATCCTCGCCGCGCACAGAGCAGGCATGAAGACCATCATCGCACCAGAGGCCAACCGAATGGACATCGAGGAGAACGTGCCCGAGAGCGTCAAGACCGGCATCCGTTTCGTCTACGTCGAGCACGTCAACGAGGTTTTGCAGGAGGTCTTCCGCGGAGAGCATATAGCCGAGAGGTGGAAGGACACGCTTTCGCTTTGAACATACATAAACCCATTCTATTATCAATGCGACTGACTATCCAGCCAACCCCATCTAATATCAATTGCTATCATCTCGCAACACATTCAAGTTAGAGTACGTACGCATACATGTTAGCATCTGGCTCAATGTCTTTTCTACTCCCTCTTCACCGAGGGTCTTTTGCCATACTTTCTACTTCAGGTTAGACTTTACGTTCTCCGTCTGGTGTAATCCTCTTTCTTACTGCTACTTACTGCTGGGAGTGCACGACACGACATCTGTATTTTAGCCCATTTTTTTTACAGAGAAATCTCACTAACCCCGCTCTTTCCGCATCATTGATATACTAGCAAATTCGAGAAAAGGGACGCTTTCGTCTCGATTTTTAATGAGCTGAACATCACGGACAGTCACACAATACGATGACTTTCATCACGTCACGCGTCGGGAAGGTTCCACGTCATTTACACGACGATCTTTCGTGTCGTGTCCGCCAGTGCAGTGCAATGCATCGCATCTGACTGTGACTCAAATCAAATGTACGAAAAATAAATAAATAAATATTCACATCTTTCATCTGTACTCTTACGATCCTGCACGTCCGAGCCTCTGTATATAGTATACTTGCCTATCCTTATTCTTCGACTGAGGCCCCGCGAGTCTGATACTTACTTTTACTTGGAGTCAGAGCAGAGATGTCTCGAGTCCTTCTCGAGCAGATCCGCTCACTCACGTTGTACAAGGGCGAACTCACCAAAGCGCGGCGGCTCTCTCCCATTCAGCAGCTCAAATGCGTCGGGAAGGCGTGTAAGCTGTTCCAGCCGGATGTGGTGAGGTGCTATAATAATGGTGGGAGTGGGACTGATATTGATTGGACGGTGAGTCGGAAGTGCTTCATGTCCCAGCCGCCTGTATTTCGCTGTGCGTATTTTGATGGAGATGTTTATGTTTGGATTTTGGATAGTGCGAGGCGGATTTGCCGGAGAAGCTTAGATTTGGGAGGGTGGATGTATCGTGTGAAGGATGGTCTCGTCCTGGAGACCCGTACGTCCTCAAAGGTATGGATGTATGACCAAATTCTCTACGAGTGTCTTTATTTGCTTGTTCTGATAATGCATCTTAGGATCGTGTGGACTGGAATATCGTCTCATCAATACTTCCGAGAACCAGAGTAGTTTGGGCTGGTTCAAAAATATAGCATGTTCGTCCAAGTTCCTTCATCTGTATACGTACTCAAATTATATGCTAAAATATCAACGTTATTAGGGAACGAATGGCTCGAACGAGGGTTTCTCTGGTTAATTGTCCTCCTTGCAATCTATTTTCTCTTCGGATCGTACATCTGGAGATTCCTCAGATGGCTCAGACGTTCCACAGGTTTTGGACCATCCGGTTCCAGACCATCTGGATCCTCCTCATCTGGACCTAGAAGCAACTGGTTCACCTGGGGTCACGGCGGGAACTCCGGTCGACGTCCACCACCCGACTACCCTCCACCTCCTCCTCCCTATTCAGAGCACCCGAAATCAAGTTATTCCAACTCCAGCTCTGCACCTAATTCCTCAGGTCCTGGGTTCTGGAGCGGGTTCGGATTAGGCAGCCTCGGCGCTCTAGCAGCCGGACGTGTGTTCGGCAGAGGAGGAGGCGAAGGCTGGACTCCCCGGCAGCCAAGATTCGCAACGACGCAGGAGTACGACTGGGAGCGCGAGCGTCAAGGTCGCGGGGGTGGTCTATTCGGCTCCTCTCCTTGGTCTTTCCCAGGTACATCATCATCGTTCACCACCTCCCGGCCGGCAGCCGGCGCAGATAGACAGCCAAGTGCCAGGGCTACAAACAGCGATCGAGGAGAAGGTCCTTCGAACCTGGGCCGCATGCGGAGAAGTACGGGCTATGGCGTGACCAATGTACGATAGTTGACGAGATGAACGCGCGCAGCATGTAACTGTATTTCCGCAGTTTTGCTTTGATCACAGTAAATTATCGAATGTATTACACGTATTCGACAACAAAACGTTGGATTCCTAATTTCTAACCAGATACTGCAATACAATCGCTTCTTGATCCCCTAAAACCAGACTCGGGGTTTATGTATCTAATCCGAGAAAAAAAAAGAATAAAATAAACCGTTTGAAAAGTTACATTTATGCTAAAAGTACATTGGACGAAAGAACGAAAGGGAGGAAACCAAAGTTTCGGGTCAGGAAACTAGACAAGAAAGCGGAGCGAAAATATGCGGGAACCATCTATAATAATGCCATGCTAAGCTACAATATACTGCTCATACTCCTTTTAATAACGCCGGTAGGGCGGTCGATTGATCGATCAATTAAGAACGTGAATGAGGTGTTGGCTGCTGACCAGAACCGCTTCCTGCCCCAGCAGCGCTAACGTTGTTCAGATAAGAGCCCCAATCATCCATACTACAAAAGCAATATATTATTTTTTGTCAGCTACCCTGACAACAAACTACCATTCCAACGTAGTATGGGTATTGCTTACTCGAAACTCGTAGGTGCTGTAGACCACATTTGTAGCGCCTCGTTCACCGAGGGTATCTGACCATCAATTTGCCCAAAACTATTTCCGTAAGGCGCTGCCTTGTCTATCGGAACTCCCGGCTGCTGTTGTTGTTGATGGTGCTGCTGCTGCTGCTGCGACGAAGCACCCATACCAGGCACGTATCCCTGGTCCATGATCGGCATGTTAAACAATTGAGGATCGGACTGGAAGAAGTCAAATATGTTCAGGTTCGGCATCGCAGTCTGAGACGCAAACATGTTCTGCTGCGCATCGGCTAAGTTGCTCGGACCAACATTTGAAGCTGAGACTTGAGGCTGCTGCTGTGATGAAGACCAGGGCAGTCCCATATTGTTCGCGGTCGGCGACAAGCCTGCAACCATTTCTAGATTAGCGCTTGCTAGGTATGCGGTGTCGTAGGGCAGACCTCCAGCTCCTGCTATTTGAGATCCAGCAGGTGAAGGTGCTTGCGCTACGCCAGGGGTGGAGTTAAGACTTCGCCGCCCTGCAATAGGACGAGAACCATCATGCGACGGGTTGATATTCGGACTTGATGACGTCGATGCTGGACTATCGCTTCCGCGCTCTCGCTTATTATTTGCAGGAGGCGTAGCTTTGTCCACAGGAATTTCACCCGCACATGCCAGTTCATTGAGTATATCCCACAGTCTGCCTGCCGTAGAGAATCTAGTATTGAAAAGTTAATATCAATCAGACGCTTCAGTATAGCTTCGAGTTGCGCTTACTGGTCTTCTATACACCTGAGCGCTTGCATGCACTTCCGTACATCTGACATTTGTTTTTCCCAATCCACAAACTGTCCCGACTTCTTTGCACCCCAGATATTTAAAAGAAGCACGACGCCAGCAGTAAATGAGGCAATTTGTATCTGTGGTAGAGGCAATCTACCACGACGACGGCAGGCATCTGCAACATGACTGCAAGAGCGGGCAGCATTGGTGCAAATTGCCAATGAGGGGAAGGATAGAGGTGAGGGTTTGCGAGGCGAAGGGATAAATGGTCGGTGAATGAGAATCTGGATATGGTAGTATGTGGCGTATAGAACAGCAGATTGATTGAAATGAAGCACGTTCTCGCGGTGAGGATCCCAACGTACTACAAAGACGACAATTAATCACATTAAATCGAACGGGTTTTGGACTGGACTTACAATGGTCGGGAACAGTGTCAATCCATTTATTAAGCGCAGAATCTAATTCCGCTACGATATGCTGTTCCCATTGAGGACCGACAAATCCTAAAAGAATCTTCGATTTATTTATTGAATACTGCAAAGTCCAGGGAAGTCAGTACAGACTCCATCAGAAAACAAATGCTCTTACGATAGTTCGTAATGCAAATGCCAAAATCTGATTGAGCTTAAGGAAACTATTGAAGAAAGAAATGTTGCAAGGAATTCCAGGAGGTTGTTTGAAGGCTTTTGCTGGATCGGGATGCTCCCAGTACTCGTCATCGACTTCCAATGGAAGATCTAGATCGAAGCTGTTGCACGATAAGTGTAAGGCTGAATGTATATCCAGTACAAGATACGTACTCCTCATCTTGGATTGCACAAGGACGTCCAAGACCTGCGCTACTACATCTATCGAGCGCAACCAGTACCCTAAGAAAGTTCAAAACCAGCCCAAAATGCTTAATTTATTGAAATCTTACCAGAAGGCTCGCTTCCATAGCTCGGACTCGACACTGACTGGAGCGTTATACACTTTACGACGGTGCGCACCAACATCCTGAGCAAGTCGGATGCCGATGCCAACCATTGTCCACGATGACTGGGGTGAAAAGGAGCCTTGCAAGAAAATCGAGGAAAGCTAGAAAGCAGAATAAGTCAGTGTACACTTGATAAGCCAGTTTCAAGCTTACAGCAAATATTTGCAAGTCATATAACCTGGGTGGGCTCAGGAATGACTTGCGGTGCACCTGGACTTGGTCGAACCATTTCCAGCCACTTGAATGTATGTCTCCACCTTCCAATCGGCAGCGCATGTCTTCTGAATATCGAGCACCAATGGCACAGACGAGCATAACGACCGAGCCAAAGCCGATGTCACTGTGGTGCCGACGATCCGCCAAAGCCCTTTCAAAGGAAGGCCGATGAAGAACGGGGAAATAATTATTAGTACACACAAAGTATTTGTCGACGAGTTGCGGCATTAGGTCGTCAGGCGGATAATGATAATGTACGACGCGTTCTTCGGCAAGGATCTCCCACTATTCAAATTATCGTGAGAGAATCAATGATAGGAGGCAAATTGTCTTTGTTAGTATCCAAATGGAGTCATGTTGCGTAAGTGACGCACTGGATGCGGAGACCAAAATTCTTGCCGGCGCGAGGTGGGAAGGAGGTTGTCTGTTGAATCCAGCCCCGCAAACTCTCGCTTGAGGTTCAGGGCTGTCTGTACAAGCATGACGCCGCTTGATTTACCGTGGAAGCGGCGGTCGAGGGGATCCATGTTGAGTCGCTTGATGCCTTCTGTAATCGATGTGTGACCGATTTCGTCATCACTCGGCAAGAGCTCATCTGGATCGATAGATGTAGAGGTCACATTATCGCAGGTGAGAGAGTAAGAGGAGAACCGGCGACTAGGTGAAGCAGTACGGCTTGCACGCGCTGGCATAATATCTAGGGAAGAGCGTTTGTCGTGGGCCCAACTGTCGCGGTCAATGCGACCACCCAACTCCTGGGTGAAGTCGGCATCTGGGCAGAGCTGCTGGAAGATAAGACATTTGAAACGCGGCAAATTTGAATAAACCGTACCCTTTGGAGAAGCTTCTCCATGTTCTCGAGCCTGTTCTCCAGACTCTCGACGTAGCTACAAACGATCCAGGTTAATATCTGAGTATTCCCTCCCACAAGGCACGTAGGTTAGCCTACCCCTTTGGAGGACCACGTTTCTGCAGATACATGAGCGTGCATATACACTGTAAGGTGGAGAATCACGCACTTTAGCTGCTTC
Organism: Sanghuangporus sanghuang; assembly: GCA_009806525.1. Taxonomy (NCBI): domain Eukaryota; kingdom Fungi; phylum Basidiomycota; class Agaricomycetes; order Hymenochaetales; family Hymenochaetaceae; genus Sanghuangporus; species Sanghuangporus sanghuang. The sequence continues at coordinate 427,315 of VVIT01000005.1, forward strand.
CACGTACGTACAATCGAGGTTGTACGCGGTGCAATTTGAGCAACGATTGTTCGGCATTTGGCCACCATCGCCTGAAAGAAGTCATGTAGCGCTCACAAGGGCATGTAGAAAATTTTGAGACATACATCGAACTGCAACCAACGACGAACCATCAATTACTGAGATGTTTCAACGAAACCCGAGAGCAAAAACATACTTTTCTTTCTCCTACAAGTATCGCATGCGCGTTGAATTCTTCGTTTCTTATACTCTTGGCTGCCAAGACCCTGTTCGGCATCATTGATATCTTCCTCGGCGGACGACATGACCAGATTTGTGGAAGGAGCAGGTGCTGTCGTCCTCGATGACACTGAGACGTTGAGTGGACTAACGACGATGGTAGAGGGACAAGCAATGGGTGAGCGATGAACGGGGGTGTTAGTCAGGCGGCGGTTAAAAGTACGCAGCAGCTGCGCAGTTTCATATTAAGAATTCTCGGGTTGCCTTCTAAAGGTCTTCTTATGTCAGTTCCGAAATTATGTAATTCGTAACAGGTCTCAATTTCGGCTCGTCCGGCTTCCGTTTTCGGACATTCAGCATCGGCTCAGTGGCACAAAGTGGCTGCCTATCACATTCCTCATTTCCAATATTTGCAAATCCCGTTTCTCCACCATGAAAAACCGCAGTCAAGATCTCTGTGTAAAATGACCCAAGCACGAAAGAAACGCAAAGCCGTAAATTCTCTACCCGGTTCATAGCCAATTCAGGACAGGACAGTTCCGATCAATCTTCATAACTAGGAAGTATAGTGCACAGCCACGCCGCAACTCGCAGCTCCCAATCATGTAGACGCAGCGCCCACAAATCTCTTTCCCCGTTCCTTCATCTCCCGACTCGACCCATCGCGAGAGACAACAACTCAGTATCTCTATTTCTAAATTAACGACGTCATAACGATTATTCTTGGTTTTGTCCGAGGCATGTTTCAAATTGCATTGCAGAACATCACTGCGGTTACCTAGTAAAAGGTTCAGTCGAAGTATCGAGGTTGTTTCACCGCTATATGCGAATCTACCACTGCCCCTCTTCGCCAGATTCAGGACAAATCTCTGGCAATCGCTGGTAATCTCCGCAACTGCGGACCAGTCCCAGAGCAGACCCAGCTGGGTTCTTTGCTATTGATCTGTTGCGGCGTGCGGAGAGTACCTCGCATCGCAGTGCGATGTCCGAGAATCTCGGCCTCGTCAGAGTGGCGGTCCACTGTAACGAGCGAAGAATGAAGACAGATGCTGATATGCTCAATGCTCAATGCCCAATGTACCTAATGTACATTTCTTTCTAGAGAGCCGATTGACCTGAATCCAGAACATCTCGAATGTGCGCAGAGCACTCGTCTCCGACTTGGGTATTTCCCCAAGCGTATTCCCACTATACTGATGGAATTTAAGAAGATTCAAGAAAGAAACCCATATGCATGGCCAAGTCAAGCTCTACCGTCGGCTTCAGATCAATAAACTGAATATGCAAATCGCACGTTGCACGGCACCGTGATGCTCCACGAGGAGGAGACGCATGAACCGCGTATCTCCAGCGCGCCCAACGCCACGAGGCGGCCCGACGACCTCGCGGGAACCCAATCGCACTCGGGTCACTTCGAAATCATAGAAAGTGATACACTAAAAATAATAGAGAATATGACGAAATACACTATTACTCTGAGTGCCGAACCTGATCGAGGAAGGAGCACATTTTGCCCCCTATTCTCTGCGCGCCACTTTCTGCCAGTGCTTCGTTCCAATGTGATCCTTGCTTATCGGCATCGGCATCGGTGGTGAAGAAATGTTGGATCTTATAAGGTTGCCGCAGATCAGACGGGGATGCGTGTTGTTTCACGCATAACAATAACCTATCATACCCCGTTGGAAATTTCTTCGACTCGGAGGGAGGACTATCCAGCGGTCCGACGAGCTACGGTATGTCACTATTGCTTATCGACTACATAACGTCACGATTGAATAAGCGTCCACCCATTGTTATTGTCCGCTATGGTCCGGAGCCAGAAGAATCCGATGTATGTACGAATTGACAGGACATATGAGTGTCAGATACCTACATGATTCATAATCTAATCTGGACTAAATGTATGAATTGTTACGAAGCTCAGACTTTAGGACCATCTGACTTTCCACCGTGCGCTGCGTCTCACATGAATCAATAAGTACGGCAGTGCAGACTCAGAGGACATCCATTCATTCTGAAGATAGCGCGAGAAAACCTTGCATTCTCTAGGCTAGCATGAGAGCCATTCAATGATATACTCTTCGACTTATAGGGACTACTACCAAACATGACAGTCTCCTTCGAGGCGTCGTCAGGCTGTGCCAAATGCGTTTAATAAATAATGCTGCTTGCTCTTTGGAAACCAAATCCAGAAATTCCTCAACGCCTAACGAGGTTCAGGGATCCATGCTCTGACAAACAACAAAGGATCATGTATCTTTTACATATACAATTCCGGTATACCATTCATACAGATGACAATACATCAGACTTTACTACAACCATACAAATCGAACGAACCTCGTGCCATGCACGAAACAGCAAACACCATAAAGGGACATTCACAAATTACCAGGGTTTCTATAAACCACGTCCAGCTTGACGAAATTATTGTACAATTCGCCCGAAGCGAGAAGCGTATCGTCTCCAGAAGGATTCGTTTTCGGATGGAGCCATGCCGCCAGAGGCTACAACCAACACCATGTGAAATCCGACGATAAAGCAACGAAAAAGGGTCAGAGCGAATTAGATGTCGCGAATTAGGAAGAAGAAAGAGAGACGAACCTCATGGAACTCAAGGAATGCGGCAGCTTCGATGGAGACGAACATATGAGCGAAGTCGCCAATGCAATATCAGGAAATGTTAAATCAAGGAAACAAACAGGAGACATACCGCCAGCGTTATACCCGTCGCCTTTCCCCACTTCTCCACTTCCGCCGTGAATCTTCTTCCGCGAACTGTCAGGACCGAGGAAGTTCCCCGAATAGAACTGAACGCCGGATTCTGCAATTTAGTAATATTCTTCCATGAGCCTCCTTTTCTCCGGGTAGACGTCAAGAGTGGCGATTAGGGGTACATACGGTTGGTGAAGAAGGACAATTTAAGTCCGGACTTGTCCGAAGAAAGCTCGACGACTGGAGAAGATTCCGTAGGCTTGGGATGTATAATATCCTGAACCAGATCCGTCTTCGGGAACTCGCTCAGCGGGATACGCTTCGGAACCAGCGAAGGTGCGGATTTGTCGAAAACATAAAACTCGTCTTTTTAAGCCCGAATAGTCGAGAGGAAAGAAGAATATAAAGGTTAATCAGCTTGCTATTTTAGCATGAACATTGATAACTGACCATAGCCGCCTTCAGGCCACTGATCTCCGATGCGTTTGGATTTGTGATCACGCGCTGTTCCCTGTACAGAAAGAAGTTTACCTGTAGATAGGGCGCTCGAGTCAAGCTCGACGTGCTGATCAGACTGCACAAATTACGGCCGGCCAAGACGGTGTTAAAACTTCGCAGATCCTGGCAACTCGTGAGGAGAACACTCACCTTGATATGAAGTTTGTGGTCTTTGACAAAAAGGGTCGATTCGTCGCCTTTCAGACTTGCTTCAAGGTTGAAACCCCAGTGCTAACAAAATGACTTAGTAAACCTACGATACGGATGAAATGCGGGTTATAAGCAAACCTGAGTAATGTTCACCGGAGTAACCTTTCCTTCATCAAGCAGCTTCGCCCTGTAGATTTGAAGAATACTTCCAAGTTGAAAATCTCCCTTGGAATTATCAATTGCAGCCTGACTCGGATTTACTAATCCGACAAGCGTCTCGACGAGGAGTGTTCCAGAAAAGCCCTGATCACCATCCGGAGATGTGTGCCGGAAGACAACAGAAGCCGGGATAGATCCAATGGAGACTTTCTCTTCGTCGCTGAAAAGGGTTGCCTGAGAGGGGTGGACGACTTCCCAATCCACATCGTCAAATCCCTTCGGACCTCCGTGTAAAGATACTTTCGGGTCCTTCTCTGATCGTTCGATACTAAAATCAAAAGTCACATTACTAGGAAGCAACTGGGTACTGACGATTTCCTAGGGTCACAAGTCGCGACTTTATCCCGTTACGTTCAACCTCGTATTCGCCCACTGGCACGCGATTCGTATAACGCCCGATTATAGTGTTATGGTACTTGTGAAATTGACTCAGGAAGTCCTCAGGCTTTTCCGGACCGATAAGGATATCGTGGGTCTGAAAAGCGGTCACAATATACCAAAATCAGCAAACGTTTGTCGTTCTAGAAGAACATATAGAGATGTGGAACCTTTCCATCGGCCTGCACGTAGATTCTGTGCAGTGTAACACCATGAGGCAAGACCTACATAATCAGCACTAATCAGTGGATTGGTTTAATTCAATGCAGATCACGGATCCGCGGGAGCTATCGTCACCTCGATCGCCAAAGAAGGCGTTAACGATGGCAAAGCAAGTACAAGTGGAGTGAAGCCAGGAGAGCTCATTCTTTCAAAACCGATTCGAAGAGAGCACGACTTGGATGGAGGACGAGTACAAGTAAGCTGACTGAGGAGGACAGGCCAGAGAGGGATATCGTAAACAAGCTCGGGGTAGGGTACTTTTCAGATGACTCCGACTTTTATCCGGTAAACTCGGTCCGGCACCTGACTGCCCGACTTCATACGACGAGAGGCAAAGAGTTGCGTTACTATTGTGTTGCAGCAACGTTATGACCTGAAAACGCTGTTGGGTGATTGCTAGTGCGACAGACGATGAGGAGGATGATACACTGTTGTTCGCCGACACCAAAACGGCAATGCCGATCTATTCTATACACGTGACGGATCAACGTGATCATCGTTCATGCTGCATGCATGTAGTTTTCCCTCCACCTCCAACCCGACCAAGTCATGCTCCGAGTTGTAGAGTAGACGTACTTTTAACCTTTGGTCATCAAATTGGATAGTCATTTTCTTTCACTTATTCCTTCATCCGATGTCTTATGGACGTGAAATCCGAATGCTACTGTATTTACGGCTATAGTCGGCTGCATACTCAGACCACGTGGTTATGCTCATCGAGTCCTATGCATTGCATAATATGCATATGCGCTGACTGGAACACAGATCCGCGCCGCAACGGCGCGAAATTACCGCTTCCGGACTCGGATGAAATCGATATAATCATCAGTTTCAACTTTGAACAACAACTACAACAACAACGATGGCTGCACAGGCTCCGGTGCCCGTGTATACATCCCTCGACAAGTTATTTCCTGATCCCAGCGTTTTGCTACAGCAGGGGTATGTCTCTCCTTCCACCGTTTGATTCTCGTGATTATAAAGTTCATCCAGAGCACGTTACAATGAACTCGCAGAAGCGTTTGAAAGCCATTTTGGCAAGAAGCCGAAATACATCGTTAGAGCTCCAGGACGCGTCAAGTGAGTTGAAGTCATATCGTACTCAAATTGCGCTCATAAACATTCACAGTCTAATAGGTATTTGTCTAGGAGTGCTGTTCTTGGTTGTGATTAGATTCTAACGCTCTGTCTTCAAAGGCGAACACATCGACTACTGCCTCTTTGGCGTACTTCCTGCAGCCGTTGAGCGCGATATTCTCATGGCAGTTGGGCCCAGAGACATCGATGACGTCGGGCGTGTTACAGCGCACAACATGGATGGCAAGTATGCAAGGCAGACATTTGCTCCAGTGAAATCTTCTGGAGGGGAATGGACCTTGGATATTGACAAGACACAGCTGAGATGGGAGAGTTATGTCAAGGCTGGTTACTATGTACGCCTCCCTTATCGCTTCTGTGGTTTGAAAAGAGTCTGAAAGATCGTCTCCAGGGTGTCCTAGAGAAGTTCTTTAAGAATAACGACGAGCTACCCCGACCTATCGATATGCTAGTTACTGGCTCTGTTCCATCGGGTTCAGGACTGTCTTCAAGTGCAGCCATGGTCGTTGCCTCGACTCTCAGCTTTCTCTCCATCAACAACAAGCTCCAAGGACTTTCAAAAGGAGATGTTGTAGAAATGACGATCAAGAATGAGACAAGAGTAGGTAAGCTATTTCATAGTCTATTGATATCTGTTGTCTTGCCGACTTCCCTTTTGCTAAGGTGTGAACAGCGGAGGGTGAGTATGGTTCCTGATATTACAATAAAGCAAAGCACTTACATTGAACCATAACGTTATCAGAATGGATCAATCGGCCTCGGTGATCTCCAGTGCCGAAGCCGCGCTGTATATAACCTTCTATCCGCACCTCGCGGCTGAACCCATCCCTCTTCCCATCACTTCCCCTCGCTCAGTCTTCGTCTGTGCAAACTCGCTCGTCGTCTCTGATAAGGTGGTTCACGCTCCTACTCGATACAATCTTCGCGCTTTCGAAAGTCTTGTCGCTGCACGTGTGCTCTCCCATCAGCTTGGTGTGAAGATTGGTCAAAAGGAGAAACCGACGCTAAGAGAATTTTTGAATCGTTGGTTAGGTGCCCCTGATGGAACAGAGATTAGCACAGATGAGCTGAAAAGAGGCCTCGAGAAGATTGCGGAGAAGTTAGGTGTGCTGAAACTTGTCAATAGCGACGGGAGCGATGGCACTCAGGTTGGGGTTACGAAGGACGAAATGGTCAAATTATCAGGAATGAGTACCGAAGACTTCGATGAAGTCTACATGTCATGGGCGAACGGTACGTAACTAGGTCTTTATTTCATTAATAGGGGCTATAATCTGATCTATATGACCTTCCCACAGTCAAAGCAACGCACTTCCAGCTCTATAAACGTGCCAAACACGTGTTTGCCGAGTCGCTACTCGTACTGAAATTCCGCGAAGTTTGTCTCCGTGCAGCAGCCTCGCAGGGTGGTCCAAATGATACGACAAGCATCTTACACGAGCTTGGACAGCTACTTGATCAATCGCAAGAAAACTGCTCGAAGCTATGCGAGAGCTCGTGTCCCGAGGTTGATCTGCTCTGCCGCTTGGCAAAAGAGGCGGGTGCTTATGGGAGTCGCATAACCGGTTCGTGCTCTCGCTATTGCGCTCATTGAAAACTCCTTTCCTCGACTCATATTACCCATTCCATTTAGGCGCAGGATGGGGTGGATGCACGGTCTCCCTCGTTGAGGAAGCTCGTGTCCCCGAGTTTATCGAGAAACTCAAAACCACCTACCCTCCGTACCATGGACTCGAAGGAGAGAAGTTGGCTGAAGTAATCTTCGCTACCAAGCCGAGTAATGGAGCGAGCGGTAAGGGAATCATACTATTTATCCTCTTCGATTGCCTGTAACACACATCACCTTCGCAGTGTTTGTGCTCTAATTGGTCTAGAATTGTAGAAGGTGAAGGATGGTAACCGACGAAAATCACTGCTCCTTTTCGTTCTTGTATTTCTAGTTTGTTTTAAGCCGCTAAATTCTTTCTCGTCTCAAGAACTCTTCTCTACGACGCAAAGGTTTCTGGGCTTCACAGGCTGCCCTCTAGCCACTCAGGTAGTAGAGACAATTCAGCCAGTATAGAAATGACTTCGAGTGAGCCCAATATTCTCCCGTTCAAAGAACAGACCATATTGTCTGATCTTGGAGAGGGAAAATATTGCGATATTCGAGCCACTTCTGTACGAGAGAATGAGACAGTCATAAGGACGCTCGACTCATGTCTTAAGACCTTAGACTATTTTTTTTAATCGCTATTAATATTCTCTTCTAACGCACACTTCCCCGTTGTTTTTACGATTTTACTCTTTAACCAAATAATGTCTTTACGATGTGATTAGATATCACTAGCCAACATCACGTTTGCTGGTTCTTCTAACCTAATTTAAGACGCCTTGGGATGCTGGCGACGAATAATATTAATGCGATCATTGACCATGACCAGGCGATTATTACTCAAAAACGTCATAGCTCGTCACAGACACACTAATTAAGAAATTCGTAAATAAGAATGACCAAGCTCAGCAAACGTGATAGTCACGTCACACCGGCCTGCTTGAATAATGTCTGGCTTTGACATGTAGATGGTGTCTTTGAACATAATCTTGGAAGTTATTCAGGGACATAAGTTACAACATGAAACTGATCATATCATGTGATCAATGCGCACACTCGAAGTAGAGAGTTGAAAAAAAGAAGAAATGAGAAATTCTATTGCAATAGAAGAAACCTACTGTCCGTTATGCTGAGAGATAGCAGGAAAGGGAAAAACCAGTGATACATGTGGGTGGATCGGAGTAGGATCATGATAAAGAAGGGAAAGGGGAGAAGAGGGGAAGAATAACTGAAATGAGAAAGGACAGTAGAAGTCAAATCGGATGGGCAGAGAAGATGAAGGACGAAAAATGCAAAGGGCGGAGGAATAAGAAGAATTCGAGAAAAGAACAAGCCGAAAAATACTCCAAAAAGGAAGTGTTCTACCATGCAGGGACAAGATGTACATTGCGTGCTGAAAGTAAGAGCAGAAACTTGAAATATACATGGATGCTGAGTGGGGAGGTGATAACATGAACCGAATTGGCGCAAGAGACCTAGGAAGAATGTAAACATCAACAACAAGCAAAGAATGTACACTACGAACAAATTTGGCATCAACGAAAGGACGGGGAAGGTTTGCTGTATGTTACACTCGTGCGTCGTTGTCCAATCTAATTTCCTTCTGTCCGTCCCTTCAAACTGGTAGAATGCGTGGCGAATGAGGACAACCATCAAACGAATCGGTTGAAAATTTAGATGCCCGAGACTGATTACGGATATCCCGCGATTGGACTGGAAGCAAAAGTCATGGAATAGTCATAGGCGAGAGGATAAATATGTAAGGTGAGTATGGATGAAGAATTTTTGTCTAAAACTTGGACCATAAATACACCTCACGTAACGTCAAGCCCTTACACGTGGTGTTCTTGTGCGAAGGGTGGACTACCATTCAAACGTGCTAACGTTCCTCAGCCGGCAACTAGGCAGCGGGTGAAGACGTGAGTTGCTCGGAACGAACTCTAGAGCGCGAACGAGCGAGTATCTCTGATGGACGTCGCCGACGAACCTCGATGGGTGCATCCTCGCTGCTGGAAGAGTCGTCGTCGACAAACACATCGTTGTCTTGAACCTCTTCTTCAACTGTCAGGCCAGTCAAACCGCGTCCAACGATACGCTCCCCGGACTCAGGTGATGTGCGTTCGACGTTCACGGTCATACTTCCTCCTTCGGCACTGTGATTCCTGCTCAAGCGAATATTGCCTCCATCGTCGAGCTCAAAGTCATCGTAAATAGGTGCTTCTTCGTGCTCGCTATTTATTGGACTTCGCGCGAGTGGACTTGAGACGACATGCGGATAATTTTGCGGATACATACTGCCCACACTCGTTCCACGTCTCCTTCCAGAGTCCTGGAGGTGTGCGTGAAGGACTTGTGGGCTTACACTCGGTCCCGGCGCAACAGCTTGTGCACTCGCGCTTCCGGGACTTGATGTTGACGACCCGACTTCGTGTGCGATGCCTTGCAAAGAGAACCCATCGTGTGGTATACCGCCAATTCCGACCGAAACGCCTGATAGACTATTCGGAGATGCTGGTCCTGAGACAGGATGCGACGAAATGCCTCCCGCTCCGACAAGCCGTACTTCATCATCCTCGTTGGCATAGGTATCGACGTCGCCGCTTTCATAAGTAAAACCCATTAGCATACATGTGTTCTTCGTAGGCACTTCCACTCCCATATCCGTAGTCTGAGACGCCGTCCGCATCGAACTCGAGATCTGCCCGGCGACTTGTACCGTATCCATAATCGTACGCAAACTCTTCTGCGACGTCTCCCCAGCTCGATGCACGCATTGCACTAGTCAATTCGTCCGCAGAAGCGAGGGCAAGTCCTCGACCTGCTGTCGCAACTCCGGCAGAAGCTATAACCGGTCCTAAATCCGAACGGACGCCCGCGGCTAGTACACCTTTATGCATTCGCGCGTCACCGAATTCGTCCGCACTCCGTCTTTGAAGTCGCTGTGTTGCAAAGCTCGCCCGTGCAGACGCTGGGTCACTACCGGTCCCGCTTCTACTAGCATTTCCTCTAGCAGGACTTGAAGGACTCGCGGGGCTTCGAGCGAGGCCTCTCCACGTGCCCAAACTACCCTTGCTACTACTTTCGCTCAGACTTTCGCGAGGGCTGCCTTTCGTTCGCCAGATCTTTGAGATATTACTCAACGATTGTCGCACTGTCGCTTTCTGCCGCTTTTGCTTCTCTAGTTCCTTTCGTTCTTTCCATCGTGAGTCATGAATAGCGCGGACTTCATCTTCATCAAGAATATCCGTCTCGTCATCGGAGGTGAAACCTGCCGTACTCGGGCTAGTAAGGTTTGAATAAGAACCTCCACTTGCAACGCGCGGCGTTGCAGGTCCAGATGCTCGGGAAGACGGGCGTGACTGAGAAGCTTCTCGAGAGCGAGACATAGAGCGTCCCCGACTAACTAGCATGAGGTCAGGAAGCGTTCGCCTCTTCAAGTTGCGCGGCGTCTCGCCACCCGAGTTATTGGTGCTATGCATGCCACTGCCATGTCTCGAGATTTTCTTCACTCCACGCTCAACGACATCCGCGACACGTCGACTACGACTTGGCTTGTGCCGGAGACCAGTTGCTTCACTGCCGCCAACCCTTCTCTCGGAAGGTTTTTCGCTTATCTCTGACTCAGATTCTATGTGCAAACTGCGTTGAAGGATGCCGTCAAGTTCTGCTTCATAAAGTTCACGCTGATCCGCGCGTCGCTGCATCTGCTGTTGCTGCCGCACTGCCGCGGTTCGTCCCGCAGGGAGAAGAGAACGGAAGCGACGATAGGCTTTAGTCATATCAAACTTCCAGCGGAATTTGACAGTGGACATCGCAACGTCCTCATCGGCGCTAGTGATCCGTATAGGGTCGAGGCGCTCTGGTGCAGTCTCTGCAACCCATTCTTCCGGATTCGGAATGTCACGAGTAATCCATGGGAGACGCTAGAAAATAGCGTAAGCATGCGGCCAAGAAATAACGTTTTGCGTCAATTAGTAGGAAAAGATTAACAGACCTTGACTTCCTCTAGGGTTATCCGTTTAAAACAATCCTTCTCTAATAACCTATCCAACAAACCAATAACAATAGCACCTTCGCTAGTGTCGCCTGGAGCATGGATACGGCCACCTGTCGAAATTCGATCATAGCCCATACATTCGTCTACTTTGAAGTCATCCGTATGAATCATTTGGTACATGGCAAACTCAGTGACGCCACCACCCCATGGGGTCCGACCAAAGAGCAAGCAGTACAAGGTGACACCAAGTGCCCATACGTCAATTGCCTTTGTGATGGGAGGTCGCGGAGGCAAGTCAAATTCTTGCACTGCACCAGCTTCGTCTCTGTTAGGATCACGGAACGACGAGGGATCTGGGTCTGGCATTGTAGACTGCGTTTGGTCTGCATCGGCAAAGGCTAGCTCCGAGTCCAAAGATGTGTATGAAGTTGCATCTGATGCGCGAGGAGTAGCTTCTTCGTCAGTATGAGAAAGCCGACGAGGCACCTTTAGAGTCGCTGTCAGCGAGGCGGGTGCCTTATCCATATCACCACCATCCCGACCATTACTTTCCGTGACCCTTCTCTCGCCACTTTGTCCGCTTACCTGATTTACACGTTGATTCTCCTCGCGGCCGTCCTCCTCGAAGCATTTTAACTTCCCACGAGAGAGTCCGACTCTGCTGTATAAAGCGGCGGTCTGTTTCTCGCCAAACTCCCAGATGATCTCAGGAGCAAGAAAGCTCGGTGTACCTGCTTGACGTGATAGACCACCATCATCAAGCAAGATAGGATCAACATCACCCGCAAGTTCTTCAAGCAGTTCTTTCTCGGCAGCCGCATCCTCGTCATCAGAGACTGGTGAGGACATCTCGGATTTGTGCACGCCGGATGAGGTCGGGGGCTCATCTCGAGCACGACCTTTACCCTTCACGTCCTCCTTACTGCCGTGCACGCTTCCTTTACCACGCCAGACATTGGTCCTTCGTCTTCCTGGAGTAGATACACCCGAAGGATCCTCTTCGCGCTTGCGGCGGGCTTGCTTGCGACGTTCCAGAGCTTCTCGGTATGCGGGGCTTTGTTTCAGTGCATCTATTCGTTGCGCAGCACTGAAATGAGAAACACCGAAGTCGGTGATCTTAACGTTCTTCCGATCGGCTGTCCAGAGTAAATTCGCTGGTTTGATGTCACGATGGATGATACCTTGGTAATGAAGGTACAGAAGGCCAAGGACAACGTCACGACAGATACGACGAGTCTGGTCCACACGAAGACATGGGCGTCCATGATCATCCCGCCATTTGACCTCTCCGCCTCCCATGTACTCCATGATAAGAAGAATTTTGTTGGTAAGACGGTCGTTGATGACTTCGTACAGTTGTACAATTTGACCATGCTTGCATTTCTTCATGATAGCGATCTCTCGCAGCACCTTTTTCTCTGTATTTTGTAGCTGGTCAACCAGACGAGGGCGGACAAGACCTCCGAAACCTCCACCAGTGCGTGGGATAGGGCCTTGGTTGCGTTGGCGCAATTGCTCGTGCTTAGCTTCCTTTGGATTCTTGCGCCGACATACTTTGATTGCCTGACATGTATACGCATTCAGTCAGCTTCAGTTAAGCGGTATCCGGATGCATGAGAAACACAAAATGAATGAGACATACAACAACCATGTTCCCTCTGCGCATGTCATAGCCTTTGTAAACTTCTCCGTGTTGCCCAATGCCCAAGCGATGTCCGATGAGGTATTGGTTGATTATGGGCCGGTCGCGGACGTCTCGAGCAAAGCTTATTGTGCTTGTCATCACAACATCCTCAGGAGGCAGCGGCGTTTCGGATGGCGCTGGGATGACCTCGCGAGCATGTCCATGACCAGATGATGAAGGAGGAGGTGCTGGAGTGCTCGAGCGTGACATGGCATGAGAAACGGGAGTAGGGACTATAGGCGAGCGAGGACGCGTGCTAGAGTGAAATCCGAAATGTGTGACGAGGTAAGGCGCGTAGGGGCTGGCACTCCTGCTCTGCCGGTGAAAGTGAGTGGCAGAAGGCGAGAGGAAGTCAGTGCTATGTGGATAGGGCTGATAGGGACTGGAGGGTGGAGGGGACGGGGATTGCTGTTCTTGGTGAAAGTGATGCTGGTTATGTCTGGACGACATTGCATGCATGGCTAGGACGTATTTGGTGTCTACCGGAAGCTCTTGCAGGCCCGCATCCAGTGAAGCGTCTAGTTTTGGGGAGCGAGGGGGGAGAAAAGGAGGAGACGAGACGAAGGAAAATAAAGGGATGGAGGAGATGGAGGGAGGAGGAAGAGGAGAGTGGAGGCCAGTCAGTAAAGTGAGTATAGTTAATAAGTAACGCCTGTGTCTGGGGTCGGTTACTACTTATGGTAATTGATTATCATATATTATATATGTATGTATCATACGTATGTTACTATGTATATGTATTCATCTCTCTGTCCATGAAGCCAATATTAATCACCCATTATATTACTACTACTACTATTAGGTCCTCTCTGTTCTCCTCCCTTTCTGTCTCTTCCTCGCTAATCGTCTTTCACTTCTCTTCCCCACCTCTTTGTGGGATTGTACAGCCAGCCAGTAACAATCTCCAGCTTGGCGATACAGCGGGGGTCTCTTCGTCTTATATCATTTACTTGCTTCCGCAGACACAGCTTCGCCGAACGCGCGGATTCGACCCTCCTTTCTCGTCCCCAGTCCTGTCTTTCTTTTTCCACGACTCTTCTTCCAATTTTTCTCGAAGCCCATCTCATCACGTATTCTTACATCCTCCTTTCCGTCCGCAAAGCTCGTCTCTTTCTGATTCTCCTGATTGTCTGTCAAAGTATGCTTGACTCACTACTTGGCTCGAGTCCGGCGCCCACTGCCGACTCTGTGCATCGTCCAGGGTCAAATTCTACGGGATCAGTCCGCGAAGGTTCCGATCAAACTCAATCCCAAACCTTACCCCTCTAGCTTGCCTATTAGGTACGTAGCTCATATTCTCAGCACCGGTCTTCTCACTGCTTCTCATTCGATTCTGCTCACATACAGTTTACGATGGCATGGTGATTCTTGCTGTTGATTCTATATCTAGAATCACCGATGCTATTTGTGGCCTTCAAGAACTACCTCAGTGTTAGCATCCCAGGACTCACAGGTTAGGTTGCAGCTCATTAATTGCAGCCGATGTCAACTTTGTACCCAGGATCACTTACCTAACTCGGAGGTTAAGATATAGTGAATGTGTTGAAATACTCCATTCATGTTGTGGGTCCTGCGGGTCCAATCTAGCTGAATCAGTTTTACGATACTTCCACCACCTGCAAACGCGCTCGGAGGATAACAGCGGCTCCAAACCACCGTCCTATCCCGCGCCAGGCTGCTGGTCAGTGCAGATAACATATTCCGTTGACAATACTGCCCGAGCCCCACATAACGTCTACTCTCTTTCTTCTTTTCTCCAGCCCGGTCTGGCGCAGAACAATAGCCTTCTCTGATAATTCTTCTGAGCATCGCATCGCTCGGAGATGAGGTACTCTTGGTGCCGTCAAACTTCTGACTTCATCCTGTACAACATGCTGGTCGATCTCCCGCACCGCCCTATGAGCTGATCATTCTAGTAAACCACCGCAGCACGTCGCAGTAAGTCAATGGTCAGAAGACGAGAGTTTCTGATCGTTTTTCAGTTTGTTACAACAGTATATACTGTATTCGATATCCTATTATAGTCTCCTCTCAATTCCCTACTGAACTTCTCTCGGCATCAGCGATCAGTCGTTCCGGAAAAGCACAGCAATAACGTCCGCCGTGTCCCAGGGCGCTGGCTCGCAACGATCCAGAAATACATCATGATTCCGTCTGTCGTTCAATGCCGTACAGTACAACAGCGAACATCTGGACTGTATTCACAAGAGGTTTGTACCCAGGTGGTGCCCACCATTGATTACTGCGATCCATCAAGAGGCCATCATAACCAAATCATAAACCAAACGTTATGAGAAAAAGACGTTTGTTCGTATCTAATCTACCCTGCACTGTCACGCAAGTTCATCATGATGCAAATCCCAGTTCATCTGAAATTTGTAGAAATGTATTGACGCGCATTGACGCCTCCGGTATATTTGTGACTGGATTCCTCGGCGGAGATCCTGACGGCCGTAGGTGAGATTATAGGATACGAACGGGTACGTATAAATTCGGGATCTGTGAAAGATGACCTGCTCCGAGCCGGAGCGCCATCACTTGGAAATCAAACGGTATCATCATTTCGGTTCTCTTTGTTCGAAGGGAGATATCTGATGAATGTGTTGTTCTAATCCAGTGGCCTTCCCACCATCTAGCGATTTCAAGTCCTACTCGGGCTGTGGTAGATCATAGATCACGCGTTGCGAAGCGACACTAGTCCAGGCGACTTTCGTCGAGTACGAAGTGACGAATCTTCTTCCCCCTCCCCGGATCGTCGTTAGAAAACCGCCGAATCATCGTCTTTCCAGAGCGTCCCTAGCTCAGTCTGCTTTTCACCCAGGAGACATATGAGATTAATTACGGCTAATCCAGGGCACCTTTGTATTTCGTGAACACGTGTCGGTGTTGTCCGCAAATAAGACTCAGAGATTAAATTGATGCCTCCGGCTCGAGTTTACCGATCGGATTTATTTGTTTTCGATCAGACTTTCCTCTCGCACTTTACGACCTCCTCGAAAGAATAAACAGAACGCATATTAAATCTTTAGAGTGGCATTGGCGGCAAGCGAGAATGCCATTAGACTTTTATGTTCCTCGAGTCTCCGATAGTTTGCCGGAAAGAGCAAAAAGAGAAGCTCTACAGTATACAAAACAAACTGAATGATCCAATACGACATGAACCCTCGATATAAGACAGTATAAATTGGCAGCCAAGATGATACCAACCGAAGAGGCTTATCGGTCATGTCAGCGGTCGTATTCTATCTGACAAGGGCATGTGTCACTCCGGAGTCGAGCGCTCGAAATAAAATGCTTGATGGACACGACAACATAATACAATAGGTCTTGCTTATACTCTCGCCCATACATAGATATACTCTCGCTTTTACATAGAAGAGTTCTCAAAATGGGGCATATAGTCCTTTGTCTTTCGCCAAGCAATACATTACCATCTATCCACGAAATTTTCACAATTACATAGTACATTAGCCTCATCAACACCGACACTCGCTCACCCTCGAAATTTTCAATCGCCGAGCAGTCCATTCCTTTCTATGCTATCACCATTATCTCTCTTCTTCAAACCAACTGTGCACTTCACTTTATCTAATCCCTCTTTCGCTTTCACAACGCACCACGACGTAGCACGCTCCCTAGTGCGCCACACCCAATGCTTCCGTGGATCCACCCGATTCACTCTGATGCGATGTTCGGAATCGACGACTATCGCAAGAGCAGCGACAGTAACGAGAATCGCAGCAAGTGCGCTAGAAGCCGCAATCATGAACATGATGACCATCTGCAACCGGGCGGCCTGCTGTACCGGTGCGCCACCTAGAATCGCACCGGTCATCATCCCTGGAATCGCTATGATGCCGAGCACACTGGATCAAAAACGAGAATCATGCAGACGAAATAAGTCAGTTTCGTTGAGCTTCTGCCGAGAATAACGAATTGCAGAACGTAAAGATGGAGAGAATAAAATTGGGGAAGAAGCAGCAAAGTCTGAAAAAAAAAGTGATCTGCAATGCTCGGAATGTCGTCTTTAGCAAGGTCGAGTCAGAAGTTTCGAGTCCCAGCGTCCTATCAATTTAACTCCGTTGCTAAGCGACTCGCTTGGGTACGAAGAAAGGGAGCCCAGAGCTTGTTAGATCCGAGTTCAGCGCAATACGACGTAAATTAAGCATGAGAAGCAGGCCTCCGAGACGCGCCGCAATACAGAAGTCACAGCAGAGACGTTTTGTTGACTAAACATCGAATAATGAGTGGCTCGTCCCGCATCTGGGGCGTTTCAATCCGTTTCTCAAACAGCCCATGCTTAAATTTCGGTACATCGGCAGAGATATGAAGCAGAGTTGACTCGGGCACTTCCGCAACAAGCCAGAGCCTAGAAAGCATCCTGTTCAATTCAGTTGAGCCAATCCGACAGACCCCCTGGCACACCTCGCCAAACGGTCGATTCCAATCTGCCGAATCGTAAAGGTATCGGCGCCGAATACTTGATCTGAGCCTCGGCGGAGAACCGCGGCACTTTCCTTCCCCGGAACAAGCGGCGAAAGCGCGTCTAGTGAGGAAGAGCACCGAGACAGGTAAGGAAGCTCTGAAATGCGAATGAACCAGGAAGCCGGCCCGTCGCGATAGTAACTTCATGATGTGAGAAAGGCATCTGTAAAGATGATGCCTAGACCATGAATGTAGGATTGCAAGCGAAAGAAGTATCAATGATGAGAAAAAAGGTAATTCAGCAGCTACACCGCCGTTTAAAGGGTGCAGCTATGCGGGAAGCGTACGTGTGCTACTTCTTTCAACGTATGCTCAGTTTCCAACTCGGGGAGAAGCAGAAATGTAAGGATATATGAGTAATGCATATGTCTGCTTCAGGAGATAGGTGCAACTAGACTTGCTATTCGGATTTAGTTACGGCATCTCATTAGTGCATGCCGAAGTTAAAGAGGCACTTGAAGCAAACATCGGTAGCAGCGGCGGGTGAGAAAGAGAGCGAGAATCTTCAGGGATTCAACTTCCAGCCCATACTGGCACCGAAAAGTGGATAAAGAGAGGATAAACCGTAGAGTTCAGCAGATAAGAAGTCAGATGAAAAGAAAAGAGATGATGGCCGGGGGAATTTTCCTCCCAAAACAAGGAAACGAAAATACAGAAAAGGAGTCAAGAACGTAACTCACCTCATCTGATTGATGGGGGGAGTGAGTGCGAGGCGCAGAGCTTCCTTCGCAACAGGCTGGCATGCTTCTAATCTCGATGCTCCGAAAGCGAGATAGGTCTCAACCTTGTCACGGTTCTCACTGAGTAAAACGGCCGGAAGAAGCTGTTCAGCACTGTCGGAGATGAGATAGGCAGCTAAATAACTCAACTAGATTTCCTTTAGGACGAAGTTCAAAGTGATGACCACTCCGGATATTGTTGCGCCGCAAAGCATCCCAACGATGGGAACTATTCTAGACATCAAGGGAAGACTCTTTCACCCTTGAGTAAGTATACTTACTGTATTGATCTGGTTTCCAGAACGGTTCAATTGACATAGCAAATCTGGCTCCCAGGATAGAAACCGGAATGGTAGAGCAGAGCATGCTTCCCAATACAATAGGAAACTAATACCAAAGTAAGTTGATTCGTCTTCGCGGAAAAGGCATAGGCTTACAATGTCATGAAAGCGCATCTTTGCCTTGTTCACGACTACATTGTTCCGTCGTTAGGAGGCATTATTAGAGGCTGAAAACGCGACGCGTACCAACTTCGATTGTTCCTAGTAAATTCAATAAGACTGAAATTTATAAGATCGGGTTTACGGTCTTGAATACACTGAATCTCACAAGCGAGTCCAGCAACACCCCACGGATTTTCGGCTTCGAATATCTTCTGAAGCACAAGCGCCATTATCGCGAGCTGGACTACACATCTTACCGCCGCAGTCAACAGAGGAACACCGACGCCCAATCCGAAAGCGCGCGAAACGACGGCATCGAAGATAACAAACGAAAATCCAAGGCCTACATTTGACCATTTAAGATGCGTATTCGAGTCTGATGGGCCATCCATATTTCTGTTTTCCTTTGAAAAGTGAGACGCTGAAGGGACTTGAAGGGTGAAACTAAATGAAAAGAGAAGCCGAAAATCGACGTAATGCTGGTGTACGGTCACGTGTCGTCTGAGGCGACTTTTTTTTAGAACCTGTCTTTCCTAACACTGTAAACTCAACCATCGCTCGAACAACAATACCCTTTCCGTAATCACATCTTATATCAAGATAAAGCTACAGGACTGATCATCTAGCCAGTACATCTTCGTGGTCTTCCTCTTTATGATTTTCTTCATCTTTTCGACAAGCCACGCCCAGGCGCGTTCCCTAGCTCGCCAGACCCACTGTTTTCGCGAGTCACCTCACTCTGTCCGAACGCGATGGTCAGAATCTACGATAGTTGCTGTAAAGGCTACTGTAGCGAGGATCTCAGCAAAAACACTTGCAGCGCAGATCATGAACACCATTTGCAGCCGCGCGGCCTGATCTACTGGTACTCCGCCAAAAAGTGTCCCAGTCATCGTTCCTATGATACCGATGATACTATATAAGGGTTGTCACAAGATATGTTAGATTCCCACTGTAAACCGAAGAGAGGGTAAGGTCCACTGGGGAAAAGAAAGCCAAAAGGGCGGGAATATTCCGTTGTCTTCGTGTTTCACACAACTTTTGCTCAAGGCCCAAAGATCTATTGTTTCCCAGAGCTTTCAGAATGAGGGTCTACAACAACTCACATCATCTGATAAATGTGAGAAGTCAATGCAAGTCGAAGAGCAACCATCATAACAGGATGCTTCCCACCGCGTCGCGTCAAATGCAAGGTGCGTTTCAACCTTGTCGCACTTATCACTGAAGATCATCCGTAATTAGTTCGATCGAGAGCCCGCTTTCTCTAGGAGGGCTTTGGCGGCCCAACTATACTTCTTATATGACGTAGCCGAGAGCTATAATGACACCAGATATCGTGTTGCCAATGACAAATCCAACAAAAGGAACTTTCCACCATCGACGGGTCTAAAGGAGATATGAAATTAATTTTGGTGCGCCATTGTTATTAATGAAGGATCTTACTGAATTGAGCTCATCTCCAACCGAGAACAGAAACCGGAATCGAGGAGCAGAGCATGCATAGCAAGACAAGAGGAAACTGCGTAAGTTAACTCCATTTAGCTAGTATGTGGTTTCATCATCCTGATACGAACAGGCCTTACATTGTTGACAAGCGCATCTTCGCCTCGTTCACAATTGGCATTGGATCATCAATTTCTTGAGGAAAATAGGCGAAAAGAGCTGTTTGCACTTATTGATTTCAGTCGTTCCCAGAAGATTGAGAAGAACTGAAAGAAAACGTAAGTAAGAATTTTATAGTAATTTATTTTTCTCGTTGTTTTCTTACGGGTGAGTCCTGCGATTCTCCACGGGTTTACCGCCTCAAGTATCTCTTGAAGCGCCAGTGTTATAATCCTGAGCTGGATGACGCATCGTACGGTGGCAGCCACAAGTGGGACACCAGCTCCATATTCAAAATGCGAGTGATACAGCCGCATCAAACTGAATGAATACGAATCCTAGTCCGAAAATTTTCCAGTGAGATCAGTTGTCGAGTCTGTTGGTTGATTTGTCGGTTCAAAGTCAAGAATTGAAGAATGGTATCCGATTGGAATAAGATGAGATGACACTTAGCCGGAAACAAGGTCCGTGAGTGGTCCGATACCGCTCCTATTTTTTTTACCAGAGCTTTGCTATTCATCATCATTCCTTATTGTAAGAGAAGTATGATTCGACGTTCCAAGTCGAGCCAATCTTAATCCATTGCCTGAGGTCTCCTCGTGCTTGAGCATAACCAGGAGCTGAGTAACACAAGCATACTCTGAGCCTGTAATCAACATCCTCCGGTAACAGGAGGTCGTCTCGAGCAAGCAAGTCACCAGCAAAGCAAGCAAGAACCGAGTCACCATAATTTCAATTTCCTTGCAGGTAATCAGCATCATGACTGTTGCTGTCCTCATGACCCGATAGAACGGTACAGTTCCTCTTTCAGCGATCGTCGTTTGATGCCATCGAATAATCTCGAATGACTGGATTTTCCTTTCTTCTCCCATGGTACTACTAAGTAACCTGCATGCTATCTCGTTTAGTCAGTAACTTATTCTCAGTGCAGCACAAGCCACATCATCTTTGTCTTCGTATTTCGCCTCGTTATATATCTGTGAAAAGTCACAGACAAATGTCGTCAACATCCGATCCGACACCATCATCCTCAATCTCTCCGAGTCCAAGTCGCGCGACCCCCGAACGAGCCGCAGAGCTCGCCGAGAACCTCGCTGAAATTCGGGGTCGTATCGACTCATGTCTTCAATCGACTCGAAGAATTGACAGTGATAGTTCAAAACCCATGCTGGTCGCAGTATCGAAGTACAAACCGGCAAGCGACGTCCTTGCGTGCTATGAGCACGGTCAGCGGGACTTCGGGGAAAATTATGTTCAGGAGTTGGTTGAGAAGGCTAAGCAGGCGAGTCCCTCTACCAGCACTTGTGTTGTTTCGAGATGAATCAGCAATGGATGCTGATTGGGTTTTGGATTATAGCTCCCACAAGATATCCGATGGCATTTCATCGGGACGTTCCAGACGAACAAATCAAAGCTCCTCGCATGTACGCAGCAGCCTTCATCAATCTGATATTTCCAAACATCATATTCAAACATCACTATCCATGAATTGAATAGCAATACCAAACCTCTACGCCCTTCAAACCCTCTCCTCAATCAAAGCCGCAGACGCATTGAACAAAGCTCTCCCACCCGATCGAGAACGCGTGCCTCTCAACGTCCTCCTGCAAGTCAACACCTCAGGCGAGGACGTCAAGTCCGGTCTCCCCCCTCTAATGAGCATAGAATCCACGAATGAAAATGAAGAAGTACCCCTCCTCGCACTCGCGATCCACGTCCTCGAGAGCTGTCCCCGTCTACGCCTCCAAGGTCTGATGACCATCGGCTCGCTCTCTGAATCTCTCTCTTCGGACGACGAGAACAGAGATTTCAATACTCTTGTCAAGACGCGCGAACGGCTAGAGGAGCTCTTGAGGAAACACGGGAAGTGGAGTGAGGGTAGAAGGTTATTGCTGAGTATGGGCATGTCGAGTGATTTCGAGGCTGCGGTTAAGGCCGGTAGTGATATCGTCCGCGTTGGGACCGGGATATTTGGACAAAGGCATTTGAAGGGAGAGAAGTAACTCAGATAGGATATGCAAGCGTTACATTCTAGATATATAATACGGTATGCAGAGATGAGATTGTCATTGTTTGAACTGAGAGATGGGAAGTAGCATGTACATAGTACGATGTGTACGTATATGTATAAATGAAATGAAATGAAAGCAGAGCAAGGCAGATCTAGACAAGGCCAATGTTGTCTACGATATTAGATACGGGTGCACATACGAGTAAGAAGGAATCCTTCCGGGAGGAGCAGGTCGAGTAAAAGAGGCTCTATCCAACGTGAAAGCATCAAGATTCCGACTGAGGCTGACCCTGACCAGGATCACTACCCCCTTCCACCTTCTTCCCCTTCTCGCCGCCCTTCTTCTTCTTCTTCCTCCCCGGCTGCCTCTCATACGCATTCGGCTCGTCATCGTCATCCGAGAGCTCATGCACCGTCGTCGTAGTCCCGCCACCGCCGTCTCGAGTTGCTTGACCACCTCCACCACCTCCAGCGCCGTCAACACCATTCTGATTCTGATTCCGATCGTGCGAACGAGGGCGAGAATGAGGATGTCGACGACCGTTGCGCAACCTTCCACCAGGCTTCGCTCCTCCATCCGATCCCGAGTCGCTAGAATCATCGTCCGAATCTGAATCTGAATCCGACGAGGACGACTCGTCGTATCGTTTCTGTTTATGGAATATACAGCAAACTATAGCAAAAAAAAAAAAGCAAGCAAATCACGGATCAGCATCAATCACAATACAACAACCACCCAATATCAAATAGTATAGAAGAGTATAACAATAAACAACAAACAAACAAATAAGCACGTACTCTTAGTCTTCTTCTTCCCCATATGCTCATTATCCACCACGTCCTCCGTCCACGTCACGCGAGGCGGGCGTCCCTGCGTGCGCGGCCTCGACGTCGCGCGCAACCGCAGCACGCCCACAGTCCCTTCTTCCTCCTCTTCTTCCCGCGGTTGGGAGTCGCGCAACACGATGGTCCGCGAGCCCTCTGAAGGCGCGATCGTCGATGGGCCAGCGATTTGAGACATCATCGCTCCGAGACTTCACTTTGCGGCGAGCGGGGTGGTTTGAGTTGTGATGAGCTTGGCCTGAATGACTTGTTCTGGTCGTGACTAACTGGCTGGCTGCAAGTTGAACGCAATGAACTTATGCGTGAGTGACGAAGGAAAGTGGCGGCACGGGGTCAACGGACAAGGTACAAAGTTACGTCATAGTCACACCGAGTATCTTCTCATGTGACACACATCACATTATTTCGGAGTTTCAATCGCAGATCTCCATCCTCGATTTATCCGAAGATGAAGACGAATAGAATTGGCGTGAATAAAAAATGAAAGGAAGGAAAAGATGGAATGAACGGAAGAAAGGCCTAAAATACAACTTACAAAATCGGTAGCAAGTAAGTAAGGAGGTAAGACAACAAACATGAACCGAACGAAAAAAAACTATTAGTTTTAAACGCGTAAGTATGAATATACGTGTATGCATTGGTATCCTCTTCAAAATAAATTGATAGGGAAAGAAAAGGGGGTAAATTAAACACATAGGGAAGGGAAGGGGACAAGTAGAATATCAGAACTATTATTATAACCACGCGAAAGCGAAGAGAGGTAGTAGAGAGGAAATGTAATAAAGCTCCGAAAAAGAAAGTATTAATATTGACAGCGAAGTGAACCAGGATAGTGGACTGGTGGTGGTACGCGTGACGAAGATAGAAAGAAACGTAAGAAATAGAACAGGACAGAATGTGCATACAAATGCCGAAAGGAAGGAGGAAGAGTAAAAGGAAAGAAGAACAAGGCACTCCATAAACGGATCCGGCACAAGGGGTGTGCCAGTGGATAACGAATCATCACCAGGAGCGCTCGGGCGGGCTACACGGCGCCAGCTACGACTGCAACCGCCGCCCCAGGTCTAGCCAACGTCGACCGCGCCGATCGCGCCGAGCCCGCCGAACGACGTGGAATAGCCTGTACAATATCATCCGGACCGGCGAGCGCCTCGCCTATCCCACCACCACCGCCGCCAGCGCTAACACCGACGCCACTGTGTGGTATTCGCACGACGGCGCGGTCTGGTTCTTGCGGTAATGCTAACGACGACGGTCCGAGTCCGGGTCCAGCACCACCCGCATTCGCGTTAGGTGGCCGGTCCCGCTCGTGCTCGTTCGAGCCTGGCCGAGAAGCACTCCCTGCCGTCGTCACGCCTACAACAAGCGTATGCGAGTGTTGCGATTGTGAAGACGTCCGCGAAATCTCGAGTGAAGGCTCCCCGTCTCCCTGAGGTGTCGGTACCATGATAGGCTGATTATGCGGGTAGTATGACATCCGTTTTGGTTTCGTATAGTCGAAATTCGTAATCTGGCACTGAGGATAAGTAAAGCGACACCTTGTTGCTGTCGGAAAAGGCATAACGCACTGTTCTTCAAGTTGTCGGTATTCAGGTGCTAGCTTGTCATAGTCAATATTCTGTTTTCGTTTTGTAGCCGTCAACGGCTTTTCGACCATAAGAAATTCGTCAAGTTCGTGAGTAATATCAAAGTTCGCCTTTCGCATCTAATTGATAGGAAAATATGCAAAATCCAACGTCAGCCATGTTTCCCGGACGTTATTCAAAGCACCAATCAGGGCGGAAATACTCCTGGATATACTCACATCGGGAACAAAGGGAGGCTGCGCGTCCTTATCTTCCAATACTTCCCAATTCAAGGCAGAGAACCAAGGATGCGAGCGAACACCTTCGATATTCTGCCCTTCCATACGACACCCAAGTCGTTTCTTGGTATTACGCTCCAAAAACTATATGCAAAGCAAAGATCACGCGCCCATCAGAATCAAATTGTCACCATCGCCTGAGCCATACATAGATCAGGCTTCAGGGACAAGAGAAACGAGGCGTACCTGCTTTAATGCACTGAGCCCCTCTTCACTGACGGTCTGTCGGGCCCTATCCCGATCAGGGAACCGCAAATGCTCTCGGCATATCGCAATCGTCAAAGAGTCACTCGTACGGCCCTCAAACGGCCGCCGCCCAAACAACAACTCATACGCGCATACACCTAACGACCACCAGTCCGCCTGCCACGAGTATCCTTTCCGCCCACACACTTCAGGTGCCATGTATGCCAGCGAACCTGCCACAGACGTATGTAGACGTGTGGTGGAGTAGTGAATCGCAACGTTGAAGTCGGTGATATGAGCATGCCCCATGATATCCAGCAGGATGTTATCAGGCTTGATATCACTATGTGAAAGTGAGGAGTCTCGGTCAGGCGTCCATTGATGAAGGGAATTTCAGCAATTTGCAATTTCTCACCGATGGATTATGCGCTGTTTGTGCAGGTATGACAGCGCGGAAGACAGCTCCGCGACCCAGAAACGTACTGCCGGCTCTTCAATGATGCCTTTCCGCTCGAGGTGGACTGGAAAAAAAAAGAGCGAAATCGCTAGGGGTAAACACGAGGCAGACAGAGCCGAACAGCAAGACCGTACATCTTAAGTCCCCTCCCAACATGAGATCCAAAGCGAAGAAACAGTTTTGATCGTCTTGGAAAGCATATCGAAGGTTGACGATGAACGGGTGCTCAACCTGAGGACATGTTCACAACACAGGCGAAGGAGGAAACGAAGATCACTGACTTCCTCAAGAAGCTGGCGCTCTTGTATGATATTAGGGACCGCCTTTTGCTTGACGCACTGCGCCTTGTTGATATACTTGAGAGCAAAGAGCTTTTTCGTCTTCTTGTGCTCGACGACACGGACCTGCAGACAAAGATGAGGGCGGAAAGCCAAAAGGCAAAGTGTAAATGAGGTGAGCCTTGAGCGCGACCAGAGAAAAGAGCAAGAGTGATAGACCTTGCCAAATGCGCCCTTGCCGATTGCCCTGTGAAGTTCGAAGTGGAAGAGGTTTACGTCTGCGTCAAAGTCGACTGGGTCTGGCAAGCAGCAAAGTATGCCTGATCCCATGTTGTCGTCGTCGTCGTCGTCGTCGTCGTCGTTGTGGATAGTGAGGAAGAGGAGAGAACGGGGTAGGAGAGAAAAGGGAAGGAGAGAAAGAAGGAATGGGATGTACATATCGAGATGCCTTCCGGATTGCCGATGCGGATCCTCACACCGTCCTAGTCCCAGACAGGCACGTTCTCACGCGTCGGCTACACACCACTTCTTGTACTGTACTGTCTTCTTGTCCTCTCATATCGTCTCCATCCCATATATACTCCCCCTTCTCAGCCGTTGTCATCCGCTCTCAGAATCCTCTCTTGCATATTTGCGTGTACCCTATGTCCGACTTTCTTCTTCGTTTCCCCCCACTCCGCGCTTTGCTCAAGAATTTCCATACGGAAACACGTCCCAGGAACGAAAGCGACGGCCGATGACCCAAACTTCCGCGGCTTTCGCCTAACTGCGTTAACCGTTTGGCATCTCTGCAATAGAAACTTTTCATCCCGCTTTTTTTTTTCTTTTTTTCTTTCGTCTCGTCTTCTGCATGCGGCGTTTCGCTTTCACGTGTCCTGTCCTTCTTCTCAACAACAACAATGTTTGGGAAGCTCATTGGCACTCAACAATAACAACGCATGCATGGCTTCTCCCGATCGCTTTGTTTTTGTCAGAAGCATTCAAAGTAAAGTTATCCAGCTAGTCCTAAACTCTCATTAGTTTAGTCTGTCGGCATCATTTCATTTCATTTCTTTCCAGATGGAACAATATGGTTTTCTTTTAAATACAGAATGCACTCTTTTGACTACCTATTGCCGTTTCGGGGCCATCCTCGAAATTATCAAGAATACATATTAGTTTAATCTCCAATAACTTGTGAAGGTTTCGTGGTGTAGTGGTTATCACGTCTGTCTCACATCTTCTTCAATAGTTGGATCTGTGCACAGGAGGTCCCCGGTTCGAGACCGGGCGAAACCAGTTTTGTTATTCAACTTCACTTCCTTTCCTTAATCTGTGCAGCAACTTGCAAGTGGAATTATTTTGCTGATACATAATATGATGTTCAAAGATCCAATATATATACAAATTCCGTACTCAGCATACAAACACAATTTCATTCTTTGTCCATATTGAATTCAGAACTTGTTCTCTCATTAACCCCAATATTAAGACTTGTCGAGGTTATTCTACGGTAATGTCGTCTCTTCAATGGGCAGCCAATGGTCATGACATACAGCATACAGCACACAGCATGTTCCAGATGGACTAACTGATATGTACAGTAATTAATCGGGACTGTTAGGAATCAGGCTTCTCGTCAACACGCTAAACGCACTGGCATTATTGATAACTTTGATTCTAACCTACAACACAGGATGCGGGTAAAAAGAGAAAGAAGATCGTCATGAAATGATACTATGTGTTATAACTGTGGTATTGTCCGACACGATTCGTTACCAGTGAGATATTGTATTGCGGGTATCTGGCGGTACATATGCGTTGTATGTTTGTGTGTATGCGGTATTAACAGCACAAAGAGAAAGCAAGAGAGGTATAAATTAAAACGCGATCCCCGAGTCCGTTACTCCGAGGTGCAAAGCCGGCACAGAGAAGATGTGTGCTTGCTAAACAGCAGTGGGCTGGTCGTCATCCGGCCGGAACCTCAAACGCGCGAGAAGAACGGTATCCCATGGCCGAGCGGGAGAGACTTCAGAAACTTTATTCGCCGATGCGTGTCTGCCGGGTACTTCTTCGTGCCATGACGGCCCACTTCCTAGACCTGCAGGAAGAGTGTTCGTATCGACGGCAAAGGCGCCCCACTTCTGTCCGGTCTTAGGAGAAGCATAAACATTGAAATGGACTTGTCCGTCAGGATTATTATGGTTCACAAAGAGTCCGTAGTCGGGCGCGTCAAGTGTGCCCACAACTATAGACACGAGTCAGACTCCGCGTGCAGATATATTATGTAGATACTCATACCCAGGAATACATCCTCCTTCTGAAGACGGTGCTCTTCAGCGTACAAAGACAAGATGCGGTCAATGTTGGCCTCAAACCATCGCTTCGGAGCGGAGAGGTCTGCAATGTATCGATATAACGTCTGCTCGACGTATAGGTATGCGCTCTTGTGACCTGCGCGTATTGGAAACGACACCCGTCGGCTGACATTTTGTCTATTGAAATGTATGAGCATAATTGAACTGTGAAGTGAAGTAAAAAAATCTACTGATAGTCGCCGCTTGTCCTGCTGCGGAACCAGAGCAGGCCCTGGATAATATCCAAACCCCGTTGAGTCACGTTTCGAGCGTCCTTGCGTTGGCTTCCTTTTTCTACTCTTCCATAGCCATGTACATTTGGCATGCCTTCGCAGAGACCCTGTGAGGACTTCGGGGGATCGAACGCATTGAAAAGCGTAACGAACTGTCCCTCAGGGCGCAAAAGATACCCCACTGCCCCCAAGCATACCGGCGCAGGGTCCCACAGTGCCAGCGTAACTAGAAGCAGTCAATCAAAAATGAGGTTCAGATAAAACTCGATAATGCACATACGAGATGGATGGAAGTTATGCTGGAGGCACAGCCTGTAACGACTCTCATTCTTGCGCTGCGCAATGACTTCATCTGCAGGCGGCGGGGACTCTACTCGCTCAAGCACTAGGCCAGGCCCGTCTGTGTAAGAATTTGTATTCGATGAGGAAGTGTTGGACGTAGACGTCGACTCCTGTCTGGCGGGTACTGAGCCTTCAGACTTGCTCCTGGCGCGCACTTCTCGAGCATGCAGTCCATCCTCTTCTGTGGGCTTAAAGGTTTCAGGGAGTCTAATTGGTCTGTAGTCGACTGGTGATGCACCCTTGCTGTCAACGCTTTTATCCTCCTCACGGATTGGGGTGATTATTCGCTGAATTGGGATGGCTCCCACCGAGAGCGCATGAGAACGGTGAGGGAACATAATAGGTCCAGGACTAGATCTAGCGGAAGAGCTTTGGGGATGATCACGGTCATCCGATTCAACTGTGACAAAGAATCCGCGTTAGTCTACTCCCTGTCGCTACACGAAACACGTACCATCCGGAAGGTCAACCGGTCTCATATCAGGGGAAGGCCGAGATCTCTTGGAATCGCTATCAATCACCTTCACTTTTGTTCGAGGGGAATCCGAGTACTTGTTCAAACCCAGATTCCTGAGTTCGCGGACTACCTTCTGGAACGTCGGTCTCTTTGCCGGTTCACGCGTCCAACACATTTCAATTACGGATAGAATGCCCTTGTTCGCGTTAGAAGAAGTGATAGGTGGTCGCTTGTCTTCCTCTATATATGTGGAGAAAGCATCAAGGAACTTGTTTTCGCAGAGCAAACGGCTAGGACGTACCGACAACGAGGCGTCTGTAAGCATCATCATCGACCACTCCCCAGGGCAAAGCACCGTGACCGAAGATCTCAACGCAGACGATAGCGTATGCATAAATGTCGACCTGGTATGTGAGTTGACCAGATGAAGCACCATCAATTATCTCTGGCGCTTGCCACCGGAGGGTACCACCTAGTAAATACTCATCAGGTACGTCGAGATTTCAAGAAGCCGAGTGACTTACGAGGAGGATGGCTACCACTTATGCGAAAGGCTTCGCTCTTCATTTCGCTCTGGCCAAAGTCTGTTATCATGCAATGACCCTTGTCATCAATAAGTACGTTTGTACCCTGTCGTTGCGCTTCAGTATAATCAAAGGAACCACACCATGCTTCAGTCTTACCTTCAGGTCACCATGCATAACACCTTGCCGATGCAAATATGCCATACCCTTGGCAACCTCGTATATCAACCTCCTTTCCACGACAGCATCAATCGGCTTCTTCGAGCTTCTCAGGTATTCCACAAGATTCCCGTTCTCCATGAACGGACTAACCAAGAACCAAGGTGGATCTCCCATTGCAGAACTCGCGCCGAGGAGAGGAAGTACGTTCGGGTGGTCAAACGATTTCCACACTTCCATCTCATGGATGAAGAGTTTCTTTGTAGTTGCAAGTGTGAGAACTTTGACTGCGACAGTTCGGTCCCGCCACCGTGCGCGGTATACGTCGGAGAAGTAACCGATTCCGATCTTTGCTTCCATGTCGATCTCGTACCTAGGGAAAAGGTCCGAACTTTCCTTTTCTGTAAAGTAAACAGATAGACTTACCGAGTAATAGTCCAATTAGGCAGATTAATATCTTGTCCTCGACTCAGACGCCTTAAGGCATCAATCCCGGTTTCAATGAACTCCCGGTCAAGGGTATCGCGATCGCTCCTAACAGACTGCCGAGTCATCCTCCCGTCCGTCTTCGAGCCTTTGCTCTTCTTACTCGCTCTCGTAGTCACGCTATCCATAGTAAGTCGCCTTCGTAGGCCCGTAAGGCCCAAAGCACCAGGCTTGCCTGTGGTCTCCACGTCGGCTTCAATCGATTCCTCGGATGTCCTTGCCGCGTCTGCATTCACTTCCCCGGCTTCTTCTTCCTTCTGACGCTCCTTTTCAAGAGCTCGCTGAAGAGTCTTCATAGCCTCAGCAATATCTTCCCGGTTAACCTGCAACACGCTTAACATTTCTGCATCGCTTGAGGTTGCGAGAGCCTCCCGCATCAGTACACGGAGGTCCGCCAGATCGAGTGCGTGATCAATTGTGTTTTGTTGCTCAACAATCTTGTCCAATTGTTCGCGGACCTCTTCTGGAGAAGGCGTAGCATGAATTGTTAGTTGGGAAGCATCAACGTCTGCTAAATGTGAATCAGGAGTTGGTGGAGGGGATTGTACAGTTTCGACAACCGGTTTCCCAGAGCTAGTTGTCGAGGAAGTGTTTGCAAATGAGCCTGACTTCGATGAAGAGTCTGTACTTTCGGAGACCGTCTTTGTGTAAGGAGGTGGAGCCGTGTCCGGTGGAAGTTCTTTAGGTTTCTGCTTCGGCGTTGCGTCTATATCAACATCGACTTTGTTCTGTTGCGGGGTCAAAGACGCAATAAGCCTATCTGTGTCTGCCTTTCTCTGCGCCTCTGCGGCTTGCAGTTGTCTCAGTGTTCGTATTTGAATGGACATCTATTGGCAAGTCTCGTTTAGCGAAGGTATTTTTAGAACCAAATATACCGATACGTACCGAAAACAAACTTAGAGCATCACTTAAAGCAGCATCGCAGCCATTGATATTGCGCAAGATGTCATCACGCTTCAAATACCGTTTGAGGAAAGGCCTATGGACTTGCTTCTGAAGGAGTACGTGCACAGACTTGAAAGCCCTGAATTCAGTGGATAGCCCACACATCAATATTGTTGATTGACCTGAAGTAAAAATGCCTTACTCTACAAGCTTCTGCATCGGGACTTTCAGCTCTTCTCCGACCTGATCGCCTGCTTCATGAATCTCTTCCCTGATGGCTAATAAGATATCGGCACATCGTTCTGTCAACCGCAAACAAGCCATCCTATTTGTCTACCCGTTTCTAGTAAGACATCAAAATCAGATATGACAGGAAACGTTACTCACCTCTACCAGTTGTAGCGAGTCCCAAATAGTCAACAAGACACGCGCTGCCTCTTCCAAGCCTGGGATAGGTGAAAATCGAAGCACATCAGCGCCAATCTCAAGTAAGTCATGAGTTGCATCAAGACCGTAGTCTAGCGTGCTCCGAAGGGCATAGGAAACTTGCTGACAGTGTATTCATGAGCGTCTGACCGGAAAAGTAATGGACGAAAACAATAACGCACGTTCTTTGTCCGTGTCCAGCGCTCCACTTGCTCAGGAGGCGCACTATCCTTCCTCTTCAGCTCGGGCTTTTCTCTCCAAGGGCGTATTACGCCGCGTGCACCCCACCAGCTTGTAGGTTCGTATGGAGTGCCCGGCGCTTCGTCTTCCTCAGTCAAAGCCGCTTTCAGCAGTGCTTGAGTCGGATAGTTCGACATGGGCGATGCCAATGTGCCCCTCGGCACATAACGTTCTTCGTTGTCATATACTTCCTGGGCTCCAATCGAGCCTGCATCGGACATAGCAACGTCGAAGAAATGTGTGTACTCGTGGTGGAAGTGAGAAGTCGAGTTATGTTCTGAAAGACTTTATATAAGACCGGAGACGTGTACACGTCACAGCTGTGTACGACAACAGGCTTGCACGGAAATAGAGACGGAAATGTGCCGGGTGGAGAGCCCTTATGTTGACTGTGCGTGTGGCAACAGAGCAGGTCGCATAAGGAAAGTGAGGTTTCCTTAGGAAATCCTCCTAAATGAATGACTTGCGTATGTTATGTACAGCAATGCCCAGTCTTGAGCGGTGAGCAAAAAGTGCAAATGTACTAATGCACGCTCAACAGGCGACGTGAAAGGAAGAGAAAGAGATGAGAAATAGACGCGTCTTTGTATTACCTTAAGCATGGGTCGATCACATATCGATCTTGCTTCCGTCTGTGGCTATGCCAGAGATGACTTTATCCAACCGGTGCAGTGCAATGCAAGTAAATACATTTCATTGACTCAAATTCCTTCTTACGGTAGGTAGAAAAGGTGGAGAAAAAGTAAAGTTTCATTTGTGTGTCCCTGTGCTTTTGCATATGATACATTGTCTAAATTCCTTTCTTGAATTCATCCAATTTTGATTCCGTCCAGATTGACTCAATAATTGAAGTTCGTTCGAGGAGACCAACGTTCCGCCAATTCTTTGGATCAACCACTGAAACGCTCATGCTCTTGACAATCTGTGCCCATCGTTACCACCAAACGACACCCTTCATCAAACGTCTTCCCGTGCGAACAACTTTTGCGCTCATAACACGTCCATCACGACCAAACTCTGCACCGACATCGACGTCGCCAGAGGGATGTTTGATCCTGACAAGATCTGATGCAGCATATTGATCGTCGCACCGCTCTGTTCCGGGAACTTCATCGCGCAATTGTTGGCTACCACTCGCACTCGATGCAATTTGCCAGGGTAAAGTGCCCTGGATCCGTGCAGCAACACCGAGGCAGAGTCCCAAGGTCATGGGTATCGCTTTGTGAAGTACACCCATAGAAAATGCATGCGCAATGATGTGTGGATGCTCTGAGTGTGACGCTGGCGCTTCAAGTGCTGCGATTTTGGGCTGCGCTTTCGCCCCCGGATCGAGTCCCATGGCACAGGCGCCGCTCTGGCGTATGGCCTCGATGCACTCCTCAATGTGAGAGTCACCAAAGTTTAATCGTGGACTGCCTGAGTCACTGAGCATGCTGGCGACGTCTCGAGTCAACACAAAAATAGAAGGGTTTGTCGCATCTACAAGCGACGCTTGAATCAAATGCGTTTTGCCTTCGAAATCGACCGTGAGAGTATCAATAGGACTGCCAGTCGGAAGAAGTTTCCCTGTCCTGGCTCCCGCAGGTGAAACGAAGTGCAGATCAATACGCGACGCCAGACCTGGAACGCCAGCAATAGTCACCTGTGGGAGGTCCAAAATAGGTGTCGATCCGTCTTCAGCTGATACTGGAAAGCTAGTATCGACACGTTTTCTCGTATTCGTATTGAACGCCTTGAACCACACCAATTTCCGGTCTGTCCGGAGACACTCGAGGTTTGCAAACTCCCTCGTCGACTGCGAACACTCCAATCGTGCTTGAGAGATTTCCGCAATTTCCGGTGTAATCCAAGTTTGCATCGCGTATTCCGACCTGGCAGAACGTATACTCGACATCGATTCCTTGCGCACGAAGTGCATCGGTCGGCGGTCCGACTACACAGATCTTAGAGAGACTAGAGACGCCGCCTCCCATTCCGTTCAATTGTCTGCCATGCTCCGGATCAGGTGAGCCCATGATTCCGAGGAAGATAGGCGCCCATTCTGCTCGGTCGCTTGGAAGGTGCTCTTGTCGAATGTAGATACCCTTGGAAGTTCCTCCACGAAGAAACGTAGCGGGCAGAGGGTTTGGCACAGCTGCAAGAGACTTCATAGAACGACGAAGCTTAGGAGGCGAGCTTGAAGTTAAGTTCCTGATTAGGCGCGCTGAAGCGCTACCGAGCATGTCTACAACGCGTCAGAATGAGCACAGGTGTCAGCAGCTTGGCCAGTATCGGCGAGTACTAGGGCTGTCTCTAGCTTGTTCGAGGAGAAAGGTGAATAATCTTTATACATTCCATTAATTGTTGCCAGTGCCAGTCGAATGGTCAGATGTGAGAAGAGAACCAATTCTTTTGTCACGTCACATGCGTAGGACTGTGATCACAATTCACATTACAAACTCACGCGTCGGGGAGTGAACTTTCGCAGTGCCTACATTACTATAGTATCAATATCAACGTTGTCCTTTATTCTTGTATGTGTCTATTGATACAACTTTTGTAATAAACTGATCTTTCTTCCACATAATTTGTCGTTGAGCCTGACGGCTCACGATTCCCAGTGCGTTGGGTTGAAACTCGCTCGATGGCTACTTACCCGAATCGACGACTATCTTGCGTACTTGATCTTTGTAGTGCTCGCTGCGCACGGCGTCTCTCACGATGAGTCTCATGAGGTCTCTCCTCCCTTGTTCCACTGTCAGGTCTGAATCGCATGGTCGCAAGTAGAATAGCGTCCTTCCGCTTGCTTCCACAAGGAGAAACTTTACTTGTGTAATATTGATCTGCGTCTTCTCCTGGATCGAGATCGAGGGATTTTTCAAGCGAGAAGGTACCCCAAGCAGTGCCAGATCTGACTTTGTCAAATTCGCAGAAGTAGATCTAGACCGCACACCTTTAGGATAGCCAGGGTCTCTGAGCAGTAGGAGAGCACTCACCTTTTCCTCAATAGTCTCATGTGTGAGAAGCAAGGCCCAATGTCTTGCTCTTAATACTCCAGTCACTATGTGTATATGAAGGCAGGACGTGAGCCCGGTGGATCTTTTCCCTATGATTTCGAGTTACTCACCAAGATGAAGACTTTCGTCCTCACGCAACTGTATGTTCTTCTGTACCAGGAATTCACTAATGGTACGCATTGATTGTGTGAGCCAGTTCTTCACCGCGTCGTGTTTGCTCGAAACAATGCGGTTGTACTCAGGATCGTCAACGACAAGAATTGCCCTTCGATCTCGAGAACTGCCATAATTCCGTATTTTCTTGATAGGCTGTTCAAATTGCTTGGACAGCCTATCAATGCTTTCAGTGTGCCTGACTATGAACGCTCTCTTTGTACGCTTCGTAACGGCGCCCTTATTCGCGATAGGTTTCGCCTGATTCGTGAGGTCTTCGATTTTGAAGGTGATAGGCGAAAGATGCCTCAGAGCCCTCTCACTCCCCGGACTAGTGATGCTGAACAGGTATTCAAATTTACCGTCTATTATACGTCCTATGTCCCCGTTGTGCACGGGACTGGGCGTAAATAGTGCACGCTTGACTGCAACATAAAAGTTTCTTAGGTGAAAGTCAGCAAGGTGAAGAAGTGAGCACACTTACGTTCCCGTGGATAGTGAAGTACTAGGAGATCTTGATAGTCACGAGCGTCTTTAGCATCAGACCGTTCCTGAGAGGCGTTATCATCGATGATAAGTTCAAAGCCATCTCTGGATGCCGATCCGCGCCCTCCTCCAGTATTTGGTACTAGATTAGCATCACTGACTTTGGCACGCAGTGGCAGCATCAGCACCTGTGGAGATCTTCCTTCTGATGCGGCGAGAAAGTAAGTTCATGGTGTCTTCGGAATAAAAATTATTGCAAGGCCTACCAGGAGCAGTACTTTCCGGCGGAAGAGCCGCTACCTCCAGTATAGGAAGGAACTTATCTATTACTTTGAGTCGCACACCAAGTGTCTCCAGCTCAACTGCTTCTTCGTTCCTGAGTCGCCCTGATTGCTGCGCACGTTTAAGCTGTTTGTACCGTCCCTCATCAGTTCTCTTCGTTTTCCGAATTTCTTCGATTGTTTTCGCCGGAGATTCGTCGGTTCCGAATAACTCGTCTAACACAAGACCCAAGACTTTGTCGATATTTCGTGTACCTTTTTTCCGTGAGATTTCTGCCTCTCTAGCGTCTAAGAACTCATTCAGCCTTTCAAAGAATGCCTTCTCCTCTCTCTGGCGGGCAGATTCTGCTTGCTCTCTTTCTTCAAGGATTCTGGTAATCCTGCTCTCCCATTCGGTATTGTCCCTGACAAGTCTTCCCAGGGAACTTCGAGATTCCCTTGCAAGGGACTCCGCTGAAGATTCATCTAATAGAACCATAAGTTTGCCTAGCATTTCCAAGACTTTATTCAACGACTCTTGCTGAGCTTTCAGTATTTCCTGGTTCTCTCGCAGGAGATTGCTGTTATCTGCGGTATTTACCCAAGTCATTGTACTCAACGCTCTCTAAAACGTTCTGTTAATCATCGTCTGACGCAGACATACTTCAATCCTAAACGCACCAAGTACTCCTGCATTGCATCTTGAAGTTTGAATTTGGCTGAACCAATATGCTGTTCTTTTATTTGCTTCCTAGTGATAAAACGCCTGATAAAAGATTTCTTCTTCTGAACTAAGACTGCATCATAAACAGCCTGGCAGGCACTGCATGACATAAATTAAGACTTCAAATGAGACGCTGTAAGGAAAATCCTTACTCTCCGTGTTGCTTCATCGCCCTTTCCATGAACTGGACGTTTTCTTCCGTTAAATTTCTGTCCAGTTTACATCTTCTCACCAAATCGAGAAGTCCTTCATGCTGTACGATAGCATTCTCGATTAAATCTTTGCAATCTTGTTTGTTATCCTATAAGAAATTAATCTCTTTTCAGGACAAGAATTCAAGCGACTCACTTCGACGAACTGAAGTGCATCCCATGCATATAACGCCATGAGCGCCGCAGGGGCAAGGAACATAGCAATAGGGACTAGCATCCGTCCGAATTGGGCGGTATTCTCGAGTACGTCATGACCGATGGGTTTGGCTACATCCTTCACTTTCTTGAGACCTTCGATAAGTTTCTGTTCATAAGAACAAAAAGTTAGCGGAAGCACTCTTGAATACGGAAAGAGAGACACTAACCTTCTTAGTTTCTTCGCGCTTCCCAGGCACTTCCTCCTTGTCCTCAGATGTTTTTCCTTTCGCCCTTGCTTTGAATCCAAATATTCTGTTAAGTGCTGTCCTCCGAGGTTCCTGGGGAGTGGTACGGGAAATGTTGGACAAGGATGAGTCTGTTCGTCGCGAGTTCGACGAGCGCGCATCCTCGCTACCTCGTCTTTCGGGCCGGACAACTCCATTCGTGTTTACTTGCTGGGGAGTTGAGGAGCTCCGTGATGACCTGCTATACCGCCTTGGGATTTGTTCTGGAGCGCGTCTTTGAGAGCCAGCACGCCTAAGTTCTACGATATCTTCCGCACTCAGTCGAACTCCGCCACCTTCTGGTCCGTCAGAGTCACGGGTTGCGGAACTTTGAGCAGCAGATGTCGCAGCTGACACTCGACGGCTATAATGTCCCGAGCCATTGTCGAATCTAGAAGATGTACTCGAGGCTCGCGTAGGTGTTTTGTTGGGAACTGGATTATGCAAGGACGAGGAAGATGAAACTGTTGATGATTCTGATCTTACGGATCCCTCCCGTCGAAGTCTTTCAAGTTCAGGGTTGCCTGCAGCTCGTTCCCGAAATGTCATTTCGATACCCGAAGTTCCTTGAGAACGGGAATAAGCAGACCTGACAGGATCAGCGGGCTGAGAGGTCGTGTGCCGAGACCCATTTCGCGGCGTGCTCTTGGGGGCTGGATCGGCGTAAAGGGAATCTGGAGTCGCACTTCGCGAACCTGGTATATCGTTCCTTTGATATGTTGATGATCCTACTTTTTCACTTAAGGAAGCATTCGGTGCTTGGTCCCCGCCTGTCTGTCGGCCCTTGGTCTTTATACCACGGTTCTTGTGTCGTAAAGTCCTGGGGCGACTCTCCGATTCAGGCATCTTGTCCTACTTGCTTGGGTTTCAAGAATGTGAAGACGTGGCGCCACAAGGCACACAGGTGCATTGAAACATGCTGCAACACAGCTTCCTTATAAACTGATTGTAAATTGCTAAGCGTCTCAGATAGCTTTGCGGCTCCTGGTCTGTCGCAAACTAGTCATGACCAGCATAGGATGCAAAGTTCGCCACCAAGGTTCAAGAAGAATCGTCTCTCCCTATTGAAGGGATATATAAGGAGGTCGCGTAGAGGGTAGGGTGCAGAACCTCGAGAGAAAAAAAGAGGGGGGAGGGACTTTCACTGATTCGGGAGGTAGCCGCGGGAGAGGAAAAATAGAACTGACCATGGCCTACAAAGGCACCGGATAAGATCGCAATGTGTCGATCGGACCACGTTTACCATAAAGGTAAGAATCATTGATTTGCACATAAGTTGTGTATATCCGTTATCCCGAGGAGGCTCAAACGACGCTGCCGCGCGAGTTACTACAGCAGAGCAATATGCGGCAATGGCAACAGGATATCCCCTACACTCGGTGGCGCACAAGCACCAACACTTATTGGCCCTTCAAAACAGTGAGCTTGAAATCAGAGGTCAGTGCAAAATGGACTGCAGGCATAGTAAGAAAATATCAACTACCGATATATTGCAAACTTGAAGGTAGGCAAATTCGTGGAATCGGCGGAACACGCGCAAAGCCAAGGCCAACACGTTTGGTGTAGAAGATTTTCCGGGCATTCCGCATCATCACAGCAATAACCGAAGCAGTGTAAAGGCGTCAAGCGCAGAGATCCGGATATAGGTACCGAAGAAAAACATGCGAGTTGAGTATGTTAATGATCGGTGACGGTGATCATGTGGATCGACGTAATTGGAGGGCAGATCAGGCAGGTTTCTCAAGTTCACGGAACCACGCGCTGTTCAATAGGTGCATCTTCTTTGTGATATAGTACTCTTCTATATTCCACTGAAAAACTCTTCGTGGATCTGCATCTGCACACCACTATCCGTTATTTCTGGAGCAGCGACGAGAAAGAAGGCAGGAATGAATGAATACGTGAAGTGCATTCAGCTATTGTCTCCGGGGCCAGTTGTTTTTACCAAGCGCGTTCAGTGCACGTCCCAGCCAGGCCAAGTACCTTGTTTTGAAGCCATTATAATCCTTACTTGCAGAAATCAAGGTTAGCTGAGGAACCGCATTTAGAGGATTCTACGTAGGAACTGGATATGCAGTGTTTACCCGTAGTTTCCTGCCGGATGTTTATTCTGATAGATGCAATACCGTGAGTTCGAGTAGCAATATAAGCGATTGAGAAAACTTTATCATGCAATGATCCCCGGCCTCTGCTGGAAAAGCGATGCTCATCACGGGAGCTCCGGATATCGATGCTGTAACATTATGGCACGGGAAAATCAAAACTATTGATACAATCGCTATTTGAAGCATCAAATTATCCTCGGTGAAGGCTAACAGAGAAGTATGTCTGGAAAAGCAATAGCTCAAAAGCAGGTCAATGAGCAGCGGCTGAATGCGCACCTAAGTGATGTAAGGGGACACAGAATGCAAAGGGCACCATTGAGCAGCAGTACTATTTCTTCATCTTCTCTCCCCCAGAACCGAAGAAACTCGCTAGACTCTTTTGCGACCCATCGGTTTGACGATCTTTTGATGCAGACGGCTTTAGGACAGGTTTCTTCGGGGCAACTTTCTTTGTTTCTACTTTCTTAGTCGTACCTCGATCTTCGCTCTGAGCAATAACATCGGCTGCTGAGACAGATGCCTCATCTGCCTTTCGAGTTGTATCTTTCTTTCTTGTAAGGGTCTTGGGTTTCACTTGCTCTTTCGGTTTCTCCTCCTCCTCTTCCTCATCAACCGACTCATACGACGAATAGTCCACAGTAACTGAATAGATGGTGTCAGCGCTCTGGAACAATGATACGCTATGGATACTACTGCTGACCCATGTAGCCTTTCTCATCAAAATCTGTCTTGCTCTTCACCATACGCCTCTTTCTTAAACCATTGCGACCAATCGGAACATTCTTCTTCTGCTGACGCTTTCGTGGCTTGGCTCTCGGTGCTGGATCATCTGATTCTTCTTCCATCGCTGATTCAGTGTGATCCGTTGGCGGCGGTTCCTCGCCCTCATCGTCATGAGGAATGGAAAGAGCTGATCTAGATGCTTTTGTAACAAACTCTGTAATAGAATCATTAGATTAATAGAATCGAGTCGGGATGGTCTAACTTCACACCATCATCAATTTCCATCATAGCTCGGACGCTTTGCTCGGTATCAGGTTCGTCCAGATCTTTGGCTCTGACTGGCTTTTTCTGCTTTGCTGCCGGGATTTCATCTTCATCATCTGACAATACCACACCTTTCTTGATACGCGCAAAAGAAAGTGTTTCGATAGGAGTTGCCTTGGCCGAAGCTAGTTTTTCTTTTTCGGGCTTCATATCCGGCTCTTCTCCTGTTTCCTCTTCTTCTTTTCGTACGTCCGACTTCCTCTTCGTACCACGCTGTTGGGAATGTCAGCAGCAGATGCATGATAAGAACGATGCGTAAAAACCTACTCTCTGACCGTTGGTAACGGGATATTCTGAATTCATTTCTTCTACTTTAGCTAGTGATTTTGTAGCGGGAGACACCTTCTCAGAATCCTTCAGCTTGGCCTTTGCCCAGCTCAGCTTTCCCGAAGCTTTAGATTTTCCTCCGTCCGTAGATCTCAAAGATTGTGAGGGTTTTGGCTTGGGCGATTCTTTCGGTGGGGGATTACTGATGGACAGAGCCGAAGCCTGTGACTTCATTGGCATAGCAGTTCTGGACGTAGTAGGTTTGCCGGATGTCTGGACCGATGCACCACGCTAGATCGCATGAGGATAGCTTGCCAAGATACACCACCATCGAACTTACCTTTACTTGGTTGCTTACTATCTTTCCAACTGTCTGCGCAAGACCATCATCTCCAACTTTGTCCAGCTCATGCACTTCTCGAGAAGGTCCGCAGAGTTGTGACGCGTTCTGTTGGTAGTTCGTAAGAGAGTATTTACTGAGGCGAAATTAGTGTACTGACTTCTAGAGGAGCAGGTGAGAGTGAATACACGTGGAAGGCGTGAATTTGCTTGAATGTGGCTTTAATACCTAGTGGAACATCGGATGAGGCCATGACGCAGATAAATAATCAGTTCAGGCAACGCACGATCGATATCCTCTTCTCCAGATATGAAGACTTTCCGTTTCAATGCAACTCCGTTTTCTTCTTCATCTACCTCCATGTCATCGCCTGCTCCATGCATCGCTTGGTCGTGTAGTTCTCCGGATAACCAGAATGTCGCATAAATCGGCTCACTGTTTACGCGTTTTCTCGTATAAAAGGACAGAAGAGCGCTGAATGCTAGCCATAAGCTACAAAGGCCGCGGTCATGACATGTAGAGACGTACTTCTTAGCTGCATTAACATGCATGGCAAGTCTGCGGCTTAGTAGCCTGTAAGTCACCTGTCCAGTCCGAATGTTTCGTCATCAGGCCTGCCCTACGCCGGACAAGGTAGACTTACAATCTTCCCCCCACCGATGATTTCTTTTTCAAGATACGCGTTCACATCAGAATCCGACATGGTGGTTAAAGGAAGAATGCTGGCTAGTCTGTGTGTCCTTGTTAGGCACGCGTCCAAGAACACGCGCCTCGGATTCCCACGCCATGGCTCATTTTGTTTGCGTCTGGCATTCTTTCATAGCATAGCCATCGGCTGGCGCTCATTATCTTTCTTGCATGGCGATTGCAGTCACAAATGATACTCTCAAAAAGAAGAATGAGAAAATATTCAAGAACATAGAGAGCAAACTCAATGCAAGCGACGAAGCAACATTCATACGCGCTGCGGACAAGCTAAGGACCTTCGTCTCGAGGCGCCAGGCGTACTATCCTGAGGCCAGGCCACTTGTACGTCTGATTTTCCTTTTCTGTCTTTCACTTGGCTGTATTCCTATCATTTACCTAGCTCACAGATAGTTCGCATCTGTAAAGTACGCTACCGTATTCTTTCACCAGTGTAAAGCTTACGCAGGTCTATGGCTCCCAGACCGCAAG
The DNA here is from genome assembly GCA_009806525.1 of Sanghuangporus sanghuang. NCBI lineage: Eukaryota > Fungi > Basidiomycota > Agaricomycetes > Hymenochaetales > Hymenochaetaceae > Sanghuangporus > Sanghuangporus sanghuang. Next base: position 469,253 of record VVIT01000005.1, read on the forward strand.
AGCAACCCTCACTCGCTTGGCAAAATCCGATTCTCCTTTTCGTTGCGGCCTGACATTTCCAGCCGAACTTCAAAACCTCGCAGCCGCTTATTCGCGTCTAATTCAAACCGTCTTTCGTCATGCTTCCGTCTTTGAAACGGACCATTACCTGAAAGGTGGTAGCTCAGCAACGCTTCTCGGTAAATAGGACGATTTTTCTGAGATTTCTGTCTTCAGGAGACCTTAAAGAACTATTCTTCTCCGTCACTGATCATCCACCGGACTTGCCGCTGCTAAGAGATCAGGAGGACACTTCAAGGCGCGTATCGTGCGATATTCTATACTCGCGCCTACTGACGCCTCAAACAATATGTTTTTCGTCTTTAACAGACGGAACAGTGTACCTTCCAACACAGAATCTCGCGGTGAAGCCTCTCCGGGTGGCTCACAAACAGTGTCTTTACCGAAGTCGTCTTCAAGTCAGCAGCACATCGGACAATTAGAAGAAATGTCTGTTGTTCCTCCATCAATGACAATCTCACAGCTCTCTTCAAGTACAGAGCCCACCAGCCGCCACACTGTGGGTATTGATGTAAGACCTTCTACCGCTGCATCACCGCAATATCGGCTAGAAGATAATAAATCTCCCGGACCGTCAAGGCAGTTGGCTTTTTGGCTCTCAGGGAGTGCTCCATCTCATACTACCCACTCACATTCATCTATCGTCGGCTCGCCAACTAACTCTCCTATCACTCCGATTTCTCCTATCATGACCGTGGAACGTCCCGCCGAAGAACCCATGCATCCCCGGAAGCCAGCGCCTAGAAAGTCGGCGTCGAAGGCGAAATTCAAACTTAAAAAGACTGGGCCCATCGCTCAAAGCCTCATTGAAGCAGACCTGAAGTGGCATGCGATGAAGCGGCGCGAGAGTTCAGAGCCCCTATCGCGTACTGGGTCGTCGGCTACGGGATGTGCTGAGTCTGGAAGCTTACCAATTCGAACTGAGCCTACTGCCGTCGCATCAAACGGGGCTGTCAAACAGGCGTCCGTCAATCCCTTTCCGAATGTGGCTTCACCTCAGGACAAAGACAATGCAATCCCAAGTGTCAATAGCGATGCCGATCCAGCAATTGATACTGATACCGCTGAAGGTCAGATGCAACTTCCAATGCCGGAACCTCAAGAGAAGCAAAGTTGTTCCAGTGATCTAGCACCTGCAGGTGCAGCAACAACGTACGGCGCGGATTGTAAGCAGTCGTCTTCCGTCTGACGTTTATGCGTTATTTTAAAGTTTTTTTTATAGCGAAACCTTTCAAACTTGCTTGTATCGAGTATGGGAGAGATATCGGAGAAACAGTACTGATGCGAGCTCAGTTAGCTCCTGAACAATTAGAGAAACTACTGGTTTGGCAGAATCGTGACCAACATGAGCAGTACGTCGGGAAAGTTTCTAAAATTGAGGGATTGACTCTTAAAGACAGCAACCATACAGGGATGCGTCTGCCAGCGTTTGCCTTTCTTTGGTCTGTTACAAGAAATCAGACGCGATTCAAGCCGGATACAACGTCGAAAGTTCGGATGAAGTAGGCATCACCTCGGTACTCCTTAGGATGACACCGTCGTGGCCAGCAAATGCTGGACTTTCGGCCGATATCGGATCGTCTCGAATATTTCTCGCACCCCCACTTCAAGTTGGTTCATAGTTGCTTTTCTGTCGCTTATATCACGAGCTAAGCAACTCTTAGGTAACAGATGAGAATTTTGTAGACATATCTCGACAGGTCAGCGAACCTCATGTCGAGGTCCGCATGGTTCATGGAGAAGACATGCGAGAATACATATTCGCTCTGATTCTGCACCAACCAACTACGTCTCAATTACATGAGTTGGAAGAAGAGAGAGGCAAGACCGGCAAGTGGCGCTGTAGACTTGCTAGCCTGGCGCGAATGACCACTGTAGATATTTTTGGCTGATTGTTTGCTTTCTCACTCCTATTTTTTCTATAATCGTGTTCTTGTCATCGTCTTGATTCGTTATATTGCTTTGCCATTGCTTTCGTCGCATATGTATATCTGGCATTCTTAGGATCCGCCTAGCTTAGCTTGGAAATCAATAATTGGAAATTCGGACCTCACGTGACGTGGCTGTCCAAGTCCTTTTCACTACGGGCAATTTAGTATTTTACATCGGATGATAAATGGATTGATATGTAATTTGATATTTTCAATATCATTCAATATCATACTGCATATCCTCATAAGGGATACTTAAAATATCATCAAAGTATTTAGAATATCATCAAAGCAGATATTCTGATTGACCAATCGGGATAATTTTTAGGGATATCTGCTTCGATGATATTTTAAATATCCCTAATGAGGATATGCAGTATGATATTGAATGATATTGAAAATATCAAATTACATATCAATCCATTTATCATCCGATGTAAAATACTAAATTGCCCGTAGTGTTTATAACAACAGCGCTCATGGCTGTACAGTACGTGGACTCCCGGTATCCTTGCTCTGTTGCCTGCTAAGTACTCTCTGCTGAGTAGAATAACTTTCGACCGGGGATTTATTCCAAAAAAGGTCTCTTGTCGTACTCTAGTGTGTGCACGTCTTTGGCATAGCTATAGCCACTGAGAGCCCGACCGGCCTTCATATTTCAATCCCAAGCACGAGCATTTCCTAGACTTTCTCATGTCAGGGGAAAAATGGGGCTCAGCTCCAGCGAGATTAGAATCAGGAATACTCGTAAGGGTTTGGGCTACGATTTCCTACCTAATACTTTGCTTACCTCACTGTCATAAATGCACTACCAGCACGCCTGGCATGCTGTTCGGAGCACGCTAGCCTACAACCTTCTTGAAGGGGATGATCAGCTTGAGACTGACTTGATTTCTCGCATATATCCGTTCTTAGAGGAAGCAGTCCATGTTTTGCTGGCTATATGGGTTGCTCTGCAGCTGGTAGAGATGACTGGACTCCTGCTTTATATGGACTATGATTACTTACTCTTCTTGTTTATGGACAGACAGATAGGACGGCTTGTTTGCGGTTGACAGAACGATGTGCCGATATCTTACAGGCCGTCAGAGACGATATTCATGAATCATGCGATCCGATCGGCGAAGAATTGGAAACCCCAATGCAGACGCTTGTAGAGTGAAGGCGTCTTTCTCTCGCATCAATCAGCAATGTTGATAATTAGCCTGTCTAGAGCTTTCAAGGCTGTACACGTCCTTCTTCAGAAGTACGATCACAGGTTTTCCCTGAGACGGTACTTGATGCGTGATGATATTCTGCACAACATCAACGACTGTGATGCTGCTTTAAGTGATGCCCTAAGTTTGTTTTCGGTATGCATTGGTACATTCGGTGCTATAATACGTTCTATAATAATGTTACTAATAGATTTCCTTTCAAACACGGACGCTGAGACAAGTGCAAATAACGAGGGCGCAGAGGAAAACAGATAAAGACGGATTCGAATTTCTGAAGCAGACTATTCTTTCGGTGTCTGGCACTTGTGAACCCATTGTCCGGAGAGACATATCACTCCTTCCTTCGCCTATTGACTCCCCTATGGCTTCTATCAGTCGTATTACAGCCATGGAGACATACGAGCCCTCGGAAGGATTCATTTCTCTTCCGAAAGCAGATGGAGCGACGATAGAATTTAGAAACCAGTTCGCCTCTAGATCTGCTTGTGATAACAACAATCTTGCTTTGTCAAGAACGCTATCTAAGCTAAGGCATTTGGATCTCTCAGATCGCGTGCTTGATATGGAGTCGGTAATGGATGCTCATGGCGGATATTGCGATGTCTTTGTTGGTCACATTCTATCCGAATCCCTTAACAACAGCCTTTCTGTCCCAAGTCCGAGCAAGGTCAAGGTCGCAATCAAATGTCTTCGAGTACGATTAATAAAAAATAAAAAATTTGCCAAGGTAAGAAAAGTATTTAGTTATGCGATAGTTACAAAGATTCGCTGAAATCTTCCGGTTCAGTCACTGGCGAGAGAGATGAACATTTGGTCGAAGTTGGATCATCCGAATGTTTTGCCGCTTCTTCGGTTACACTCTCGAGAAAGATTACCCGTCACTAATATCGGAGTGGATGGCTTTCGGGACTGTAAAATCGTTTCTGAGACATCTCCCGGAGTCTGATATCACGTACTTAGTAAGTGCATCTGAAGCTAACTTTCGCTGTCAAGGTTGCTCAGGTTTCACAGGCTCTTCGAATAGCTCAAGGGTTAGATTACATGCACCAGCTTGACATTGTCCATTCTGACATGAAAGCTGTAAGTAATGAGAAACAGCGTCCATGAGGGGTTTTCAGCTGATATGCTTCATTTCAACGTAAAAGGACAACGTTCTTATCGATCCATAAATTTGTGACTTTGGAATTTCTCGAATGCTTGATTCTTCACAGACCGCTTTTGTCTCCACTACGCACGATGGTGCTGTCAAAGGTTCCATTAGATGGATGGCCATGGAATATCTTATGCCTGACGAGGGTGTGGAACCGAAGCACAGCAAGGAGACGGATGTCTGGGCTTACGGGATGACGCTTTACGTGAGTTTTCTACCTGAGAACAGTGACGCAAGCGGTCTGAATTCTGACCAGGAGATGATATCGAGAGAGCTTCCCTATAGTCACCTCAAGCAGGATGCTCATGTCCTTCTTGCCATAATGAGGGGAGAAGTTCCGAGTTTATTGGCGATTTCCCATGATGATATGCATTTGTCGTCTGAGTCGTACTCGACTATTTGCTCGATTTGCGTGGGTTGTTGGAATGGAAATCCGAAGAAGCGGTTGACAATGAGTCAAGTGATTTCATTTCTATCTCCATAAACCTTCCTTGCCATCGTTTCGCATCCGACGCGTCTTTGCGAGATGTACTTCTAGATCCTTGAGAAACAACAACCGATTGATATTTATTCCTGTAGAAATGCTATTGCTATTGCTCTTCTCTTGCCTTCTATGCTTTCGTTACACTTTCGATCCTGTATCATTACAGAAATAGACGGGATACATTCCAATAGATATGAACATCTCTTTTGATGTGCATGTGACGCCGTGGACTAAAATGTGCTGTTGTGTCGTGATGAAGTATTAGTACTAGTTTCGTTCCTCATCCCCCTTGTCACTGTGAGTAGCAAATTTTCAATTCGCGTCTGTCGTTCCTGGAGCGATATTTAAGCATCGCCAACCCGACGTACTGAAAAGGAATGTGCATACCTGAAGTTCTTTAAGCTCATCTTTGAGACGATACACAGGAAGGTCGCGAATTCCCTCCAGCACCGTCTCAAGTCTTCTCACCCCCGCGAGTGTCTCATCGGTCATCGGCGAAGCGAGTCCACCATTACGTTCCGACACAGACGTCACAATACGAGGACCAGCAAATAAGCGCGCCAACGGGCTAGGCGTCTTTAACATCGGAAGGGTTGGAGGTTGACCATTGTCAGCCATGAGACTTTCCTTGTGCCGCCGACGCGGTGATCGCGGCACGCCAGGTGAAGGAAGTCCGCCAGGTGTACTGGGATGGCTCGTACTCTGCGGGCGCTGGAGCGACTGGTTTCGTGAACGCCTACAAACATCCTCTCTGGATGCTAATGAACGTAATGCTGGACCTTCCTCGACTTCATCGTCGGTGAGATCCTCAAAGAGAGCATATTCTTGCTCGTCAGAAAGTTCGATATCGAAGATCGCGTCATACACCGTGTGCGCATGTCCTCCGACGAGAACCTCAATCAACGGCATCGACTTGAGATTTCGAGGTAGCGAGTTGTACAGGTTATGCGCTGTGTCTTTCCCTGACGCCCTTAATTGACTGCCACCTTCGAAGTAATGCTCGTAAATCCTGATTATCATCAGAACTGGGAATGACTATGTAAATGGACGTTAACACGTTACTTTCTCCGTCCGGCGTAGAACGCTTACAGTCAGTCGAATCAGGAAGACATTCGCGCTATGCAATGCCCTTGGTGATGATATCCATTTCAATGGCAATAGTAATGCGTATGCAAGAAGATTAAAGGGAGGCTGATAACTGAACAGGGCATCACATTTAACTCTAGCAGCCAGCCAATCAGTGGATGAATATCTTATGTCAGAGGGACCTCCTACCCTTCGATGGTGGTAATAGTGTATTGGAACAAATACTGAGGACGGTTAGCGATGCAAGCGCGTACGTTAGTATTATCGGACTCACTTCCCCGTTTGCATTCTACATAGTTCATCAGCAAAACGCCGAACAGCAGAGGGCAATTAAACATGCCTCATTAATCCGAGCGAATGTATTTGACAAGATGGAAATCAAGACTAGGAATAAAATTCATTTTAGTCATGTACTTCTTCTGGAAACATAATGCCTACGTACTCGTCAATAGAAGCGTGTTCGACAACGCGGCGAACGTCGTCATCAAAATCGGACCGAACACTTTGTGAAAGCTCTCCGCTTGTTGGAAACTGAGATACGTATTACCGAACCAGATTTGAACCATCAGCCAAATTATTTTCTTCAGCGTCCATTGATTCTTGTCGGCTGAGAGAAACATATCGGTTCCGAGTCAATAAAAGCTTGTTATGTGGGGTTAGAAGAACTTGCCTAAGGTCCACAGTGTGAACAACAGGCCTGAAAAGCAGACCGCCGCTACGCACATGAAGAACGCGAACTCGACAATCATGCCCCGAAGAGCACTGCAAGTTTCCCATTAATTACCATAGGTGACAACAACAATGATGACTTACAGTATAACGACGTTATTTTTTATGGCGAAAAATGCAAGCCTACGTCGGATTTATAATAATTTTGAATCATCCGAAGAGAGACGACGCGCTTACCGAGGAAACAAAATGCAGGCTCCACATGCGAGAATATCAAACGCTAGCTCAGATGCATACACTGACAAAAGGCTGTGTTAACTAATGAAACAACTTGATGTAAAAGGTAGCTCACTATCTGCCTGGACGAGACCTTTTATTCTCAGACCAAAGTATGTAAGGAATATTAGTAAGAAGACTGTGTCAAAGACATTCCACATCTATGATTCGCTTCGTAAGTTTCGTAAGATATGAGCAAATGTATGATCGACCTACGCTGGCCATATAAACTACGGAAGCACGCGGTGAGTTAATGATATCATAACTAGTTTGTTTAGGCTTACTGCTCCATCCATGCTCACGGGCTTGTGCATACTCATCCAAGAGAAATGCCAAAGCGAATACAACGAAAATACCTTCCCACGTCCCGAAGTGCTTGACATTCTGATCTAGAAAACGCATTACTATAAGGTAAACACGGTAAATCAACGGCGATACTCACAGGAAAGGCACAGCCAGAAGGTCAACATCAAGATGACGAAGTTCAAGAATTCAAGGACAGCTCTGTACTTAGGTACGCGGAGTCTCAAAAGAAGAGAATGAGACAAATAGTGTATGTTCGGCTTGAGCTGATAGTCACCGATAATGGTCAAGAAAAGGCGCATTTCTCCCGTCGTATAATTCGACTGCTCGAGGTTTGTAATTATCTGCCAGGAGCGATCTATTCGAAACCGTCGAGAAGACAATGCGTCCAGCGTAAATGTCATCGACGACGGCCTGAACTACCGTGCTCGCTAAGAAGGCCTTAGATTTTGTTGCAATGGCCATCTATAAGACGGTGTGTGTCAGCAAGATCATTTATAAAATCAGAGGGAAGCCTACCTCTAAAGCACTGGACGGATCATCCAGGTCTTCTTCATCTCCTCCTAACGCTTCTAAGACAGCCTCGACAACTTCCGGGGGTGCACCTACAATCGGACTCCAGCTTGTAGTAAGAACAGCCGCAAGCTCAAGCTTGCTGCTCGCAAACGTTCGTACAAGCTTCATTGCGAGAATCTCACACATCATCGCACGCGATGCCATGACGTTCGCATTCGCAAGGTCGTCATCCGTGACCTGGATGAAGTGCGAACGTACCACGAGGCATGCATAAACAACGGCCATATTACTGAGCTTTGCATACTTGTACACGAGAGGTCGGATGATCGCGAAGTTGATGTCGGAAGCCGTAAGTTGTCTGATTAAAACGTGTCAAGGCGAGAAGTCCCCTTGCATCGTTCGCCAACTCACTCCCAAGACAATGCACTATCTAGTCAAACGTATCGTCAGGTTTGCATATGCTACGTCGATTGAGGCAACATACCTATAGTTTCCTTTATGGTATTTGAATCAGAGACATTGGCAACGACTGAGAGCTTCTTTGCAACTCACGGTCACATCCTTCTTGATATGGCAAATGAGTGGAAAGACTCGAACATCAGAAAGGTCAGGAGATATGAGATTCTGTCCTTCGGGATCCATCTTGTTGGATGTTCAATGAGGAGCGACGGCGGCCATCATAACTGCTTCCATCGTTATGTACATTTTGACTTTTGGTTGCTCCGAGTCCGAATATCAGTCTGATCGACGTGCACGATCGACAGGGTAAATTCGATTCAGTCACGTGCCTCATTGTTCTAATTTATTTTACAGTATAATTTTTTTTTGCTTATTTGCATTCGACGACATCCATCTCTAGTCCATTTATGTCTCCGATGTCTTCAATTAGTCTTACTTCTCTTTAGTGCACGTATAGAATGCTCGATAAAGGTCCTGTCTAGCTCGTCACTGATTCGTTCTTGGTACCATCTCGTAGGCAATGTGCTTGCACGCGAAATCCCAACCACCGGTACCTCGCTCAGCTTTCCCGGGCCACGCGAAGGTTTCATTTTTGACTCTACATGGCCATCGTAATCAACCTCTTCAAGGGCTCGCTGCAGCTCTTTCAGTACGTCATGGACTTCCTCGCGATCGACCTGTAGTAAGTCTCGTAGTGCATCGTCAGAAGAATACTCAAGAGATTGCCGCATCAGTCTGCGCAGCTCCGCAAGATCAAAAGCAAAGTCCCAATTGTTCTTATTTAGGACGAGCTCGTCTACCTTCCTTCGAATGTCTGATGCGGTCGGCGGGTTCTTCGTCTCTTTATGTTCTGATGGCTCGGAAGCCCCGATGGGTTCATAGTCTGCGAGAGTCATCACTTGAGAAAGAGCCCGTTTCTCTTGCTCCTTCACGTTCTCGGGTAGATAATCTAGGACTTTCTGCAGATCTTGTCTTGTTCGGAACTCCGCTGCTCGCCGACTTGACTCGGCCTCTTCCATCCGTTGAAGTGACCGTATCTGTATTTTCAGCTAGATAAAATTACTGGTTAAAACCAATGCAGCCCTGCATAAGGCTCGCCCGGAATCTTACCGAAAACATCTCAAGCGCGTTCGATATTTTTGCGTCGCAAGTTTCAATCTGTTCTTGGATTTCTTTGCGTCTCAGGTAGCGCTTGTAGAAGGGTCGGTGTGCTTGATCCTCTACTAGTTTCTTCACTGCATTGAAGGAACTGTACGGGTTGGTTGAGTAATATCTCAAGCTTTGATCGGACGGACACTCACTTATTTAGCTGCATCACCGGAAACTCGAGCTGGCTCTCTACGTTCACCCCCGCATTGCTGATCTCGTCGCGAAGAATGATCAACGTGTCTACACATCGTTCGGTTATGGATAGACATGCCAGTTGGTTAGACTGATGAAGATACCGAGCGAGGACAGCTGAGTACGTGCAAGAAGGAAGCAAACATAGACGTACCTCGACGAGTTCCAATGCATCCCAAATATACAACAGCGTATTTGCCGCGGCGCCCAGACCGTCAACTGGAGCTGCTGAGAACAGCTCTGAACTTATTTCCAAAACATCGTGCGCTGCGCTGGATCCATAACCAAGGATGCTTTGTGAGACCTCTTTGAGACGCTAAGTAATGGAACAAGATAAACGTTAACGAAGAGAAAGTGAGTGCCGATAGCAGAAAGAAAGAAAGCGAACAAACCTCCCGTGTTCTTACGTATCTCGCCTCTTGTTCTGGGGGAACGGTGTGATTTGAAACCTTGATCTTCCAGGATGACGTTTTATTTCTTGTAGAGGGGAACTTCTGAGCCTGGGGAGGTTCCTCAGACTCTGGAGACCTTGATCTACGCAGAAAGCTGGGCAATCGAAACTTGCTTTCCTTGGAATCATTCGTTCTCGTGAATGCATTGGATTCAGCTGATGCAGAGTTCGCCGAACTGAGGGATAATTCACTTTTAGCCTTTGCTCTGGAGTATTGCGGCATAACGTCAACACAGAGTGCCCTCAACACTTACTGGGCTATCTTAATCGCCGTTATTTTATCAGATAAGATTGTATCCTAGTGCCGAGGTGATATCTTGGTGGCGTTCGTGGCGCATTTCGTTGCCACATTCCGGCAAACGTTCAACCAATATTTGTGGCAACTGCACGGAGAATACAGGAAAGTATTTGCAAACGGAGAGAGGGTACGGAGATATCATTGTGTTTCTCATGAATGGCCATACAAACAATCATAGTTTAGATTTACTTTGCGAGATATCGATTTCGTTCCACTAAGCATGGTGCCATATTCAATCGTGATGAAAATAATTATAGTCTCATAAATTTACTCACCCAAGGGACCCAAGACGGCAGATCCGCAGACAACGTCGCCGTAAACTTCGGGTTTCGTTTCTCAAGGAAAGATCGCGCTCCCTCCTCGCCGTCCTTGCTCGGACCGAGCGTACGTAGCGCACGCGACTCTAGGAGGTGCTGTTCCTCTGGAGAATTTGCACCGCGCCATATGAGTGCTTTGGTCATTGCCACCGATGTCGCTGAAGTTGTCGATGCGAGACGTTCAGCAAGATGAAGTGCGGCGGGGAAAATCTCATCGCGCTGGGGTAGAACCTTATAGTAAAGACTTGAGATATGAGGAGACGAAGGAGTGAATGTTTCCCCGCTCAGAAGGAGAATGGTAGCTTTAGAATGGCCAACCAATCTTGGAAGAAGGAACGACGATAGAGCTGATTCATGCGTGAGTAAACTTTGCAAAGAAGATCTGGGTGCGAATCGTACCTTCCGCACAGATACCACGGGTAACAAAAGGGAATATTAACTTCGCTCCATTCCAAGCCAATCGGAAGTCGAAGGCAAGCTGCATAGTCATACCTATCCCCGCCTTTGCAAGACATAGGTTTCATTCAGCGTGGAAAATCTTCTGGACAGTCACTCACAGCATGCCCATTCACGGCTATAACTGTCACCTTCCGACACCGAAATATTGCCATTGTCACCTTCCCACCAGTGTCCCGATGTGCTTGAAAGACCAATCTTATAAAACCTTCATTTCAGCCCGATTACTGCGTACTCACCACGAACTGGATCAGGTTCTTTCTCCGCTTCCCGATCCCACAGATCATTCCAGCCATTTCCGATGTCTGCCTATCATGTTATCAGCATACTCTTACAATTACTTACTCTTAAGGATAGGGAAAACAAACTCCTGCGCAGAAAGCCGGCGCCCTATGATCGGCTGTCAGAACTACAACTCGAATGCGATCATCCTTGTCAAAAGTCTCAAAGGCAGAGATGAGTTCCGCCGCGAGCCTCTTCGTGAAGACATTTCTCCTGTCAACGTTTAAAGTGAGCAGAAAATAAAATTGATTAGCACATTATCCTGTTCGCACCTAGCCGATCGGTTTAGGATAATTATAGCAACAGCTCCCTTCAATTCAACGATAATATCTGAGAAGCCGAAAGCGGCGTAATCAACAGCGGCGCCGCCAGGCGCTGATGAGCTTGACATGGTCAGAAGCAAGATGGTTGGTCGTGTTACGTTTCCACCATCATCTCGGTTGCAAACTGGATATAGATCACGGGTAGTCGGTCAGATTTCAACACCGATGGTCAGATTCCTACATTATATAATAGCTTCTAAACTCAAATTGACTTGGAGGAATCATCATTTAAGCCAGACGAGTAGGCCAGAAAAACAATAACAACCTCGAGGGATCAAAGAGCCTGATACTCAAAGTGGATGAGTTGCAGGCGCGAATCGTAATTATAAAAGTGGTAAGTTACGTAACACGTACTCTCAACAACTCAACACTTGTCAAGTTCCTCACATATTACAACTTCAAATCGGACACTAGAACGAAACTTATCACAGCTCTCGTTTTCCCAATCTTTTCTCTCGATATGTCCGGTCACTTGCGTTCTCCTATTCCTCATATCGAGGGGAGCATCCAGATCATCCAGGAGTGGAAACATGGATGGATGTTCGCTTGTGTCCAGGCCATATCTGTCAAGATACCTTCCTTCCACTACTGCACATTTCTCATGTCAGTCGACGCTGGCGAGAGTTATCTATTTCCTTTGGCTTACCTTTCCATCAAGTTCACGCATCTGCACACTTCCAAGTCGATCTTGGCACTCACCGAGATCTTCGACACATTCCTGAATCGTTCGAATGGACGGCCTCTCCACTTTCATTTTATATTCAGTCCGAACGGACCTTCAATCTATCGGACCGCCGAGCATATTCTGACGGCATTGTTGAAAGAGCAGAGGCAATGGAAGGACATCGTTCTCGATCTGAGGTATCTAGAGGTTTCTTCTAGTTTCTCGAGGATCAGAATCACGGACACTCCTATTATTTCGTCGCTGGCCATCCACACGTACGAAATGCTCTGCGATATAGATAAGGCGCCGGTTTACACCCACTTCAAAATCGGACAGTCTACTGTTGTTCGCAGGCTTGATCTCGAGGGTCTCATCAAGCTCGATGCTGGTGTTGGTTTATTGACAGCGCTCAAGGATTGCAAATTGTCCTTTTACGACATATCGGCATATGTTCCTATGTGTATGAAGATCCTCAAGTCCGCCCCGAATTTACGACATCTTACAATCGACACCGATGCGGACTTCGGCCATTTATTCAAGTCCTGCGGGCTTGCCCACAGTTGAGCATGACTTGGAAATTTCAGAGCTCAGCTTGGAGCAAAGATCCTCGTGTATTTCACCTTCCAAAATTGAAGAGTCTGGTGTATGAGGCCCCAAATTGGGCAAGAAATCTTCAACTTCGTTTAGCACTCTCGACCGCCGCTCACGCATTTGCATTGCCGCGGATGCGTTCTCAACGAATCCGTGCTCCTTGATGCACTTCGTCTCCTCCCGACTCTTACGAACTTGGTTATCACAAATGCCGTTGTATTGCCATTCGTCTTTGCGAACCTGAAGATATATAGAAAGCGAAGCAACATAGGGTTCCGTGAGTTGCCTCGATTGCGTTCAATTAGTCTTTATAGGGTTTTAGCGACGCGACACTCTGCAGTCGCGGATGCTTTGTGCTCTGCTGTTGAATCGCGCAGGCAGGCTCTAAACACCTTCAGGCACGTTTTTCTTGGCGGATATTCCGACGCTACGCTTCTGCCTCTGACAGGCAAAAAGCGGTACTTCCTGATAGAAGAACTTTAAGGCAACGCGACATTGTTCTTGTACAGAGTAGGTTTTTTCTCCTTTCGTTGTTTGGGTTTTATTATCTCCGTCCAGAAGGTGGAATCTTCCACGATCCGGTTTCTTGAACAGGTGGTCTAGCTTTGTTCTGAAGAATATCATCTTTCTTTTTGTATTATGTATTAGTGTCAAGTCAAGGAATATTGATATTCTATTCGATAAGGGTGTGAGAACGTTATCGTCGGAACTTGAAGAGCATTCATTGGCACTCGTGTCTACTAGGTAGCGCTATATTAGCTACTTTTGCAACGCGCCAAGAATGAGTATGTCTCTAGAGGATTGTCGGGATCGGCTAATTACTTAATTTATCATGTAGATCTCCTCCGCCGATCATAGCTCCTAAACAAGGTCCATGACTCGAGGCACCTTGAATTCCACAGTCATGTCTGCGTATCTGCGAAGCTGGCTAGGCGGCAGCTCCTCGTCAAGTGGCACAGCTTCACAACCACAGGATGGGCCGTCTTTGGCGCGGAAGTCAGAGCCGGAAGTTTCTCTAGAAGTGTCCGAGCCTGACGAGCAGAACGACGTGGACTCGGATGGGGAGTCAGATCGTACGGAGACGGACGCACCGCCTGCGTTCCCTGCGCTCAATAGTGCTCAACGACTCGGCGCTACTTCTATCCCCTCGTCAAAGCAATCGATATCTAATGGGAAGCTACCGAATGTGCTGACCGATACGTCGTTAATGCCGCCACCACCCTCTCCAGGGAACGCGTTACGCGTCCCTGGTGTACCGACTCCTACTCCGCGATTGGGTTCGAATAGCCTGAATGTGCCTTCAGCGCCTTCCGGCTTAATGCCTCCGCCGTCGATGAATGGAGCTGGAAGCGGGAGCACACTCGGTGTACCACCGACGACGACCAAACCGCCTGTGAAGAAGGCTCGCGAAAAAGTTGCGCTTGCACCTGGGTTCGGGCCGTTAGACTGGGCCGCACTCAAATCCTCTGGGGCTGATTTAAGGGTACGCGTATCCCACCATGCTTCGACTTTACCTTTGCGCATTTTTGTGACTCGTCACCGTATTGACCGAACTGTTCAGGGCGTAGAGACACTCCTCCGCGTGACGCCCTCCATGCTCAAAGCGCACAACAAGAAAGACGACGCCTGGTCCGCGTTTTTCGGTAAAGTGTACAATATCACGCCTTACCTGCCTTATCACCCTGGGGGTGAGAAGGAGCTGATGCGCGTAGCTGGGAGAGACGGGACGAAATTATTCGGTATGTATCAGCTTACGAGATTAGTCGATTGTTTTGGGTCGCTTCAAGCTAATCCTTTTCCCTGCGTTCTGCATATGAAGCATCTACGCACGCTTGGGTTAATGTCGAATTCATGCTTGATGCATGTCTTGTTGGGTTTCTCGTTTCTGAGGGTTATGGATCATAGAGCGCACTCTTCCGACTACTTCGAGATTTTCGGCGATTTATAGAACTTTAGCCCTTTCCGGCACTTTACTCACGGATTATACCCTTTCCTATCCACTGCATATCTGCTATCCAACGCAATTTAGACAACTAACATATTGTAACTTGTATTCATCATTGTCAGTAATCGTCTCGTGTAGAGATATACATCATATAATATTACAGGTTTCGCTGTTCTACAAACACATTTTCAATTTCCTATTCCTATTCCGATTCCAATTCCGATTCCAATTCCAAAGCAAAGCAAGCTTTGGGGGGTGTCGCGGGAAAGCAGTAAGTAACGATCATCTAAGAAAGTTGAAGTCCAAGAAAGAAAACAAGATATGATCCGTCAATCGAGAGAACGAAAGATCTACCCTCCATCGGGACAGCAAGAATTCGAAATCGAGTAATCGTACAACAAAAAAAAAGCATAAATCTTCCTTGAGGAGACGGGATTCCAAGAGAGGTCTGGAGGAGTAAAGGCTATACGTTGTACGCAAGGTACGGCGAAGCTCGAGAAAATCGTCCTCGACCTGCGCACCCACACCCGGAACTCATCGTAACGATGACAAGAGCAGCAGTCGCACCGACCGACATCCATACCTAGTTACACATCAAAGTCAGTTCCTTAATTCATAACAAATGCTTGAATGAATAAAAAAGAACGCCGGACGCACATTCGGCCCTAGTTCCGCTTCGAACCCCCGATCGTGCATTCTCCGTAGCCCAGTGATGAATAGTATCAATGTGAACACGAGCGCGACCGCTGTTGCAATGAAGGAGAGGAAGGCGAGGCAGGTGAATGCTGGCGTTGGGAACAGGCGGTGTCGGTAGGGAGAGCAGAGCGGTGGAATCGCGCTGACGACGGTGAGGAAGGTGAAGCCTGCCGCTAGAGTTGGGATATGGTGTTGTATGTGGTTAGCGTGTATTATGAGCGAAGACGAAAATAAGATTAAAAAAATACAAAGTGAATGAATAGGTGACGTGAGTTTGAACTGAATGGGTAGCATAGTTTAAATATAGAGAGGAACGAAGGATAGTAACTAATCCTCAAAGATTCTCCAAATGGATATAACATCCAATAATGCCTTGTAGAAATAAGCAAGCATGATGGGACTCACCGATCGGATATACGACCAGAGCCTTCGTCAACCAAGGGACGAGCTCTGGCTCCCAATCAATGCCCAACCTAAATCATAAACGGCCGCCGCCGCACGATTCGACCAAGAACACCGAGTGCATCGCAATATCAATCGATATGATATATAGTGTTTATAAAAAGCCATCTTTAGTAAGTGTCCTCATAAAGCAATTTAGAAGACCATGCGAATATACTGTACGTACCCTCTCGGCGAACATTGCGTCCCGTTATCCAAGCACCATCCCCACTCCCCAAAACGAACACCACCGGCCATCGAAGAGTGCAAGAAATAGAACTGCTTGATAATCGGGGTGGAGACTGAGATGAGGGTACTGCGTATTGGACAATATGTTTGATATAGATAGCGTGTGAATAGATTGGGCGTAATGAGTGTTAGTTTGCGATGGTATAAGAAGAGGAGGACGAAGTGATGAAGACGTACAGGAGGACTAGCGCGGCGAAGGTGAGGAAGAAGATGAGGAATTGGAACATCTCTGCGGTTCTTTGCTTGCTAGATGTTCTTCAAGTTCGTCCGTTCGTTCAGTGCAAGCCGAGTCAGCGACAGCAATCGTATATCGAAGATGTCCAACACAAGAATCGTGTCAAGTCGTCACAAGTCAGAATAAACAAGCTTAAGCGTAAACCTTGGTATCAATTTGGACGTCGATCGGATGGCCGAAAGCTCGAAGCAACAAGAAGACGAAGCGACCGACTGTGAAGAATCAGACAGAGAGAGAGAAGGGCATCAGCGTTGATGTTTGTTTGGGCACCCCGCAATATTAATGGGCGGACTCGGGAGGAAGCCAAAGAAACAAATTCCATAGAAGATATGATAATGATAATTGATATGATGAGATCAATATTCGTGGGAAAGATTATTTGGGCACTGCCACAGAGTTGATCAGGTCGCATTTGGTCTTGTTTGGGCATGACTACGAAGTTAACAGAACACACTCACTCTATGCTGGCTGGATGAAATACTGTCAATCTGGTTTAGTGACTTGTATAGTGAGTTGACGATTTGTATCCCAACTCGATTCTATAGCAAATGGTCTCTACATGCCTTCTGAAGAGAAGAAAGAGATAACTCACCTCTGCCTGGGTAGGTCCCTTGTCTAACCATCTGGGTCGAAACGTAATGAGGTTTGCCAAGTGAACGCAGGCCATCCATCTTCACAGGTAAGTTAAGAGGTTCTATTTTTGTCTACGACGCCCTTTTCTATTGTAGATACTATGTAGTGGTTGTCCCAACCGACGAGACACTTGCATTACGCAATACCACTAGTACTGCCCTAGGCCTGCCCTGACTATGTTTCTGCCGGCGGAGACGGAGGGCTTATCTCGCGAGCTTACTGGAACTCTGGGCGGAACTTTAACAACTGCCGCCGAACCCCAAGGCTGTTCCGATTGAACACGAGTGACGAGCTTGTTTCAACCCCGGTTTCCAGCACTTTCCCGTAGGGTAGGGAATGGAGATGCGTCATTTCTTTCTTGTGAGGTGATAACTCGCTGATAGAGAAGAGCTTACCCGACTTGAGCCTGAATAATAATATCCTTTTGTTTTCAAGCCTTTCGTCCGCAAATGTGACTACAACAATTCTGAATCAGATCTGTTGTGGCCGGTAGATAATACCGAGCCGAGGATTGCACTTTGGCCTATGCCATGCTGCACCTGATCCCGCCCTCGGACGAATGAGATAGAATGATCGGGCCGTATCGGCTATTGGGACGTAACGTGTTTGTCAGCGCATATATTTTAGCCAGAAATAGCAGGAACACGCTACACGAGGGAGAGGGGGTTACGGACGCGTTTGGACGCGTTTGAATGACTTCACACAGTTCACACAGTTCACACAGGCTTTTTCTTTTGTTGCTGTTTTCACTTTTCGTTCCTTTTGTCCCTGGAACTGTGACATTGAATTTGTATTTTACATAGGATAATAAGACGAAGAGGGGATGCTACTTAAGAAGGCGAGGGCTGAGTTGTGTGAGATCCGGCCAGTCGCAGCTTGAGAGTCTATTGCCATTCTGGGCAGCGTGGTCAGCCGTGGATGTCGCGCGTACCCGCGTCAGGTCGTCAGTCACGCTCCCTCTTCCCTCTTCCCGCTCACTCCGCTCGTCGTACTCAGCCAACTCAGCACATCCCCTATCGCACGCAACACTATCGCACAGCGCTATCCAACACTCTCGTCCATGGCGACGCCCTCGTCGTCGGGCACATCGCCCTCTCCAGCGCTCTCATTCGCTCTCCCCACTTCTGCTTCCGAAAACTCCACAGACGAGCCCAACGATCAGGACCAGCTGGAGCGCGAGGAGCGTAGGAAGAAACTCATTGCACGCACAGAACTCGCAAAGGTGAGTGCGCGTTCGACGTGTAGCCCAGTAAATTTTCTCGGCGTGCATTATGTGAGACGGAGTGGGAACAGACGGCGCGTGGCGCTATCGACGCGTCACAGCACGCCCATGTCGGCGCAGAGTCCATACGACTGTCCAGGGGGGTTCAGTAGTGCGTCTGGCTCAGCAGCGCAGGACGCGCACCGCGTCGCGCGCGTTCCTTGCTTGCGGCCGCGATAGGCTCCGGTATGGCGCCCACGCGGACGAGCGTTCCGCTCGTGGCAGACTTCTTCCGGTGTTTCCCCTCCTCAATTCGACTATCGCGCCGTCTTTATATCTCTTCTCCGCTCTCATTCGCCGCTTCGTGCAGCGAACACGCTTCTCGTTCTGCATGTATCGCCCCATCAGTGGGTTGGACATGCCGCGTTCCCATCGGGTCGTTACCATCTGTTTCATTTCAGACGCGCTGACTCACCTTTTCCACAGATCACGCGTGCTCTTCGCACCACGCTCGCACTCGCGTCATACAAGGCGAAGCATAACGTCGCAAATGTTCCGCTTAGCACCCTGGAGGCGCGGGTCGCCCAACGAAGCCACTATCCTAACAATACGCCAGCAAGCCAAGCAAATCCAGTGCTATTGCCGGCTTCTTTTGGAAATGACAAGAAACGCAAGACCAACGCTACTGCGAACAACACAAACTTCTACAGTAGCCCTCTATCACAAGGGACTAGTAGTTACGGTATGGGTGCCATCGGCCTTGGTACAAACGTCACGTCATCGAACGTGAGTACGCCAACGCCGCATACAAGCTACACTTTCCCTCCTCCGATCTCGAGCGCGGCTTCTGTCCCCGCTATCCCCTCGAAGGGACTATTCGCTTCTATTCTTGCCCTACCACCTGCTAAACGCGCAAGGACGATTCATAATCCCGAGGCTCCTCCTGTTCCGCCTCCTTCACCCCCGCCTCCGCCGCAAAACAAGCGCTCTCCCAAGAAGGGTACAAGGAAAGGGAAAGAGTCAGCACCTAATGCCAAACAAAGAGCCGCAGATAAGAAGGGTAAGGGTAAGGAAAGAGAGAAGAAGAGCGTAACAGGAAGAGCGAGAGGCAATTCGATAAGTAGTATCCACACGCACTCAAGCTTCAGTGCAGATACAGAAAACGTGAATGACACTGATATGAAGGCGGCGGAGACGCTAACGGACCTACTGTTCTCAAGAACAGGCGGGACTGCCAGTCCGCGCTCGTCATTCTCTGCACCTACAAGCGCCAGTAGAACGGCGCATGTCGGGCCGACTATAGGCGCGACACCCCTTTCTCATGCTTCATCCGGGTCTTCCTTTGCCCCTAGTGCTGCTACCCAATACAGATCTCACGTGCGTACCTCGAGCAATGCAAGTACCACTTCGGTTGGTACGAGTATTGCAGAACGACCTTCGCCTATCGATGGAAGGATAGATACGCGTCGGTCTGCAACACCTACTGCTACGCCTCGCATTGCGACGCGTACAGCTGCAGGAGGTGGAAGTGGAAGCCTTAGTGCCCAGGCCACACATGTATTTGGCGCACCTGGGGCATCAGCAGACAGCGAAGCGGCGGATCTGATGCTCCTGCTCGCTAATAGTCCGTCTCCTGCACGTCCTACTGCTCCACGTGACCAAGATATCTCCCGGAACGCGTATGCAGCGGGGCGTGTACTGTTTCCTTCGGGCCCAAGTGGGAGTGGGCAGGCACCAGAACTAGGTGCTGGACCCAGTCGCGGCGTGAAAAGGAGTCTGGGGGCAAGCAGCATTTCGAGTATCGATCTTGGCGAAAGAATAAGAGAGGATGAGAATAAAGCAGATTCCGATGCGGCTACGTCGCCTCCATCTTCATCGCAAGGGGAGATTTCTCCGCCGCAAGCTCCGATGGGTGTTGTTGGTGCATCGGTGTTAGAGCATGATGATAGAACTGCTACTCCGTCCGGTTCGCGTCCTCCTCAGCTACTTCCATCTCCTCCATCATTGAGCCAATTATGCCCTCAGACTCCTGCACCCGCGTTCCGCTTGACTGATTATATCAATGTGACTCCATCCCCAGCAGCGCCTCCTCCGCCACCTCCGCCGGCCCCGCAGCAACCCTCTTCGTCTTCCTTACTGTATCCATCCGCATTAGGTGCGGGAGCAGGACCGCCAGGTCGATATAACTCGGCTGTCTCTGTATCTTCGCCTTTACGGAAAAGCTTCGACCGGGAAGGCCTGAGCCTCGGTTCGAACTTACCAGGTCGGAGGTTGTTTGAGAACGAGCCCGGAGGAGTGGGTGGCGATGCGAGTTCTGGAAGCGGCGGGAATGGTGGTACGGAAAGGAAGATGCATTTCGCTGAAAGTGGAGATAGAGCTGGATCGTTAGGGTCCGGAATTGACTTGGTACGGACGTGAGGTGGTTTGCGTGGAGGATGCGAGTGTGATGCGCTGCTATACATGCAATGTTAACTTGTCTCTCCTATCATGGAGTAGACACGACGGCAGCTTCATCTTGCACCGGCTTATGTTCCATTCATGATTCACGGTCTATGATGATCCCCCAGACTCAAGCAAGGCAAAAAGGTAGTTTTCAATCAATGTGTATTATCAGCACCGTCACCGGCTTTTCTTTTGCATATCAAGCGTTACCTTCCCCCTTCTTACCCTGTTTTCTTCCTCTTTGAATCTCATAAACCTCGTTTATATCTATATTTGATATATCTAACAACTATTTCTTTCGTTTTCGTTTCCCCCCTCTTTCTTCGTCCTTCCTCTTCCGCTCGTTCTCTTCCATTTACTTCTGAAACTTGTATATTTTCCTTCTCAATCTACAACCCGAATCTTATCGCTGTCTTCGATCGATTTTTACCCAAGTTTAAGATGTCTTTCGCTTTATTCGCTTTTTTGATCTTACCCCCTCGCCTCGTTCTTGTCTGCGTCTGCATTTTGGCTCGCATACGTTTCCTAATGACATCTTGGATGGGGATTTGAACCGTTTTACTTGAAGTTTCGCCTAGCTCGATGTCTGCTTGTCTGTTTGGATTTTGGTAAGAGAGGAATACCCATAAACGAAAACGCAGATAGGGTTCCTTACCCGTTACCTCATTAATTTGTCGGCATTGAATACCTTTCAGGCTCTTCTACTGTGTGTCGGCATCTAAGTTTGTAAGTTGTTTGAGTTTCTTTCGACTCGCTGGGCATATCTGATTCTATAGCAAACCTGCAAGTCAAACAGCGTGAAATCCCCCCTAATGTCTTGATTCGTGAAGTCTTCCATTCCGGTGGACTACACTACAATCGATTTTATCCCTTGCCCCAGGCATTTTCCTTTATATTTTTCAATTCTTCGCTGCGATCATTTTCTGACTCCGACTCGGAATCTTCCGTCGATCTTTCATTTCGTTTCGCCGTGCGGTGGTCCTTCATGTTTGAGGCTCATCGTTCTCTCGTATCCACATACTGTACCATCTACTCGGACTCTCTGAATTCTCGGATTGATACAGTTCTCAGTGATATAAAGCTGTGAAACTAGTCAGGAACTCCTCATTCTTTGCCGTTGTCTTTGTTCTCTATGTATGCTATGAATAACGTAGTGCCTCCGAAAACGTTTCCTTTGAGGACGCCGAAGTACATCGTGCTGAATTTGTTCCCCTCCCCTCCTTCTACCACTACAACCGATTCAGAAAGTACATCGACTCATACGAAGGCACTCGCAACCAGGGTATGGATCGATGATAAACTCCTGGCATAGCGCGTGGAACCGGTTGAGATGCTCTGTTTCTGGGCTTGCAGAAATTCCAATGTCGTTCTGCTTATGGATCTTGCGGCTAGGCCAGTGCAGGTGCATGCAGGACCCTGGATCCTTTGCTTTTCTCCCCAGGATCTCAAGGCTTCACAGGACGAGCGTGTAGACACTGTCTGCGGATACGCTTGGGACACCTTGGGGAAGGAAGCCACATCCATATCACATCAGGAAACTTCTGTTCCTTTCTCGTATCTTCGGGCTCGAGGTTGAAAGTGTTCAGCTCAACTCGAGCTCGAAGGACTGAGTCTGGATGACGTTCCGATGCTTGATATTTGTGATTGATGCACTTATTCCTCTGGATGAGACGATGGAGATACCCGCGACCACGGTTCTTGGAGGAATGGTCCTTGTTGGATTGCTCTGATCCACCTGGGATCACCACCTGAGTGCCGGCATCCACATCTATCCGTCATCCATCCATCTCTTTTGGTATACCAAAGTACTTGCTATCATGTATAGTTTTGTCGGCGTCTGCTGTGGCGCCTCAGATAATTCGATGCCTCTCCTTCTCCCCACAGATGGAGAGGGAAGGACATGAAGCAGAATTTTCTTGCCAAAGAAAACCTCTGCCGATGCTGGTTTACATGTCGAAAGCCAATAGACTCCAGAGAATTTGGGAGTCGCGTACACTTCCACAAGACGTACAGCTAGGGGGGGGGGGCACGAAAGCGATGGAACATGCAGCTCATAGGTGCACAAAAGTAGAGCCGCGTGGCTAGCCGTGGTCTGAACTGTCTGGTAATGCGAGATCATTCGAGACCACATTGGTATCCAAGCACCTATAGCCTACCTGGCCAGGTATCAGGGGATTACCATATATGCTCGAAGTCTTTCGCAATCAGATACTGTTCAGCATGACCTACGGCCCCTGGATAGCCACTACGTCTGTGAGAGGGGAGAAGCGAATGATGTTGGAAGTCGCGGTTCAAGAGGCGAGGAACTGCGGAGACCCGCAAGAGAAGTATATATACCCTCTGGCCCACAAAGTCTTATATAATAGCCACCCGCTAAGCGAAGGCTTATCCAAAGGAGCCTAGTTCTAATTCTGGAAATATAAGAATGCAGGCTGCTTTGGTGGCTTGGTATCAATCGATCGCGGGATCGTGGCTTGCTTTTCCCTCAGGCTCTTGCGCCAACAGTTTCAAATGCAATGAGTTTTTTTGATACGACTCTAACAGTATCACGCTCTTTCTTTGAGTGTTCCATTAATAATAGCCCGTTCTACGGTGATTACTCAAGGCTGTATGTCGTATGCTGCAAGTATCACTATTCGAACAGGGGAGAACAGTCGTGATGGAATCTATGGTACATAAAAACGACTCTGCATCGACTCTGCAGTCTGACCCTCACGATTTAACGTTGCGCCATCGGTCGACTTGCGAAGTATTTGACTGTCCAGCTTTCTTCATTCTCCTAAGTCCCTCAGCCATGGTGGTCGAAAATGGTGATTCTTCGACACTGTCGATGCAAACTATCCTGCCAGACTCCAGACACGATTTCAGGTGGCCAATCCCTTCCCGATCGAGCGGCGCATAGTACTCGACCCGACGCGGAGCGGCGTGGACGGTGATTTTATTCAGCGTCTTCAAGTTTCTGCGCCTCGATTCGATCATGAGGTTTAGCGCGTCGGCGAGTGGTAGTTCGAAATCTTGATAGAAGGACGAGCACGAGATGTGGAGGGAACGCAGACGTGGACAGAGCACGGATACGTTCCCTCGCAATACAGCCGGAGGGTACTCTGTATCATTCGGTATCTCGAATGCATGAATAAAAGACGCATTCAGAGGACAACTCAAAAGCGTCAGTTCTGTAATCGTCGGTAGGTGACGCAGCACCTCAATCAACAGAGCACCCCGGATGTACGTTCCGTGAACTGTAAATGAGGTCAAGGCTGGCCTGGAACGCTGCACGAAGCTCAGAAGTGCATTTCCCCCAGTTCCCAAACTTCCATCGACGTAATAGAACTCCTCTAAACTGGGTAGACAGAGTCCGTTGATGAGAAACTCGGAACACAAGCCGTACCTCAGGTCTAGCTTCTTGAGACCGCGGTGTAATAGCATGTTCCGTTCTCCTGACTCCAATGATGGACTTTCCATGTCAGGACCGGTGCGGAAGTCCAAACTTTGTAGGTTTGGAGAGCTCCTTAATATATCCCGGCAGATCCGTGGAGAAGCGATCTTCATGCACTTGAGAGGAATATTCACGGCGCATTTCGACAATCTGTACTTCGGCGTTTCGCCGAACTCGAGGGCGATGCCATTTCGGACTACCAATGCTTCAAGCTGCCGAGACTTCTCGAGGTCGAGTTTCGGATAGACAAGTGCTCCTTCAGCCGTGCACATGGATATATCCACGACAAGAGTCCTAAGCAGCGGCATGTCGTTCATCTGCAGGTTCCCAAACCCATACGAAGAATTCAGGCCTTGCCAAAGAAACTGAACGTCTTTCCATCGGCGCTGCTGAGTTAAAATAATTGATATAATGTGGTGCCCCGCTTTGATCGTTTCCTTGTTCGAGAGTCGGCACTCGAGACGGAAGTTGAGAAGGCACCGACCCGTTCTCTCGAGGAACACGTCGAAAATCCTGATGAGCTTTCGGTACTGCCTCGCAGTACTCTCGTTGACGACGAGGCAGAGGTACGACCAAAGCTCTCCAGTCGAAAGACAAATTCCGCGCCAGCGTCGACTGACATGGGAGAGATGGACAGGCGACACGATCGAGCATCGAGGGGACACGAATAAATCCATTTCAAAGAACTGTCGAGGAAGAGTCCGGAGGAGAATTTCGCGAAGGATCTCATCAGGTAGGTTATCCACATGCGAAGCGGGTTTATACATCCCGAGGGAACGAGCATGTATGCGCATTGTGCTAGCCGGTGGTCGAATATAGGTATTCATATGTGAAAAGAAAGCGATAGAAAGGAACGAGGTGAAGGATGGGATCCCACAAGGAAGGGTTTATATTCTTAACCGTGCGTGGCTTGAACTGGGCCACAGAAGCTTATGTAATTACCAACGGCTGATGGACGCTTGGATCGGCGACCCATAAGAAAACCTTATCCTCGTCCAAGCAAGACATTCGGAGCCTTTGACTCTTTGACTCTTCCTGCTCGGGCTTCATTCTGCAAGGAACTGTAATAACCGGTACAAAGCGGTATGCTGAGTGACTTGAGTTGCAATCATTGTCAATGATGCCTGCGAAACCCAACCATTGTCGATTGCGCTGAATTGAGCAATCAGCGCCTTTTGCAGCAGGCCACCCGTTCAAGGAGGCACCTGAAACACCAAAATTAAGGGAATTGTGCAATTTTTACTTTGAGTTGAGTGGTGTACAGTAGCAGTCGCAAACCGAAGCACGAAAAAAGGCGACATGATCGAACAATTGGATCTACCTAATTCAGAGACTCCGCTTGATCTCCGCTTAAATTTGTGCTATAGAAATTGAATTAAACCTAATACCAGTCTGAATTTCATTTACGAAGTCATAAAAAAACTTAGATTTCATGCAAGGTGGCAAGAGACTCCAGACTTCAAAATGTACTACTATTATCCGGCCAATAAATTAGCGCAAGAAACAGGTGCTCAAACAACAAGAATATTTCATTTCTTCTAACGAATGGACTTCAAATGAAGTGGCTTCAGATAGCACCTTCGTCGGAAAGATCTTGGTCAAGCTGACGCTCCTGTTTGTACGCATCGTTGCTCTTGCCCTGGTAGCGAGTACCCTTGACTTGGCCGATGTCGCCAGCATCCGCACGAAGATCATCGGCTTCGCCTGGGGAACATCACTACATTGAGCAATCTATGTTTCGGGAACTAAGGAAGACTTACGCTTCGAGACACGACCGGAGACTTCGCTCTCCTCTGCCTCACGATCTTCGAAAGCGGCGTTACGGGTGGCAGGGTCTGAGACGGCGCCGTAAGCACGCTGTTCAGGAGCGAACGAGTCGTTCGGCGAGTATTCAGTGTCGCGTTCCATGTTTGATAAGACTGGTATTCGTGTAAAGATGTATAAAGACGAACGGCGGAAGTGGGACTTTTCTTTCGAGTGGCACAAGCACCGACGGATTTATGTATGTTTCTTCCATCCCGCCGATCCCAGATATATTGCATCATACCCGTCGTCAACGATCGCGGAGGCTTCGATTTGCATCATCGACGTCGTCACTATAAACTGCTTGACATGTCAGTGTTCCTAATTAGTCACGGCTCTTTCATGTTATTCAGTATAGAGCCCTGCTGTTGACATAATACAGTAGTTCAGCTCGCGCCATCATTGTGTCGGATGTTTGTTTGACAACTAGAAGATCGGGCTTCGGTCTGGATGACTTCCGAATTGGAAGCATCGCTGGTAATGCATCGACTTGCTAGCGAGACAAGAAAGTTGATTTCGTGATTTCAACAAGTAAAAGCACATACATATAGGGAGCGCGTTCGTAAGAATGAGGAATACATTTCTGATTTTACTGAGAAAGTGCGTTACACGAGGAAAGATAGAAAAGTGAATTGAAAGACGATGAAGTTGGCGTCAAGCATTGATTTGCAACTGACGAGGCTTCGGCGGCTTTTCTCCTAGCGATTTGTAGGTCGCGGCTATGTGGAAATCACACTGCTGACACTCTATGAGGAGACCCATGTCCGAGTATTCGTGTTGGACTTCTTCGAGACGCTCCAAGGCACCTCTTTGCACCTGGCTATCCGGACTCTTCAGATCCAATTTTGCGAGGTATAACGAGCAGTTGGCTTTGCCGCGACGACAAGCCGCTTCATCGTAAAGTCGGCTCGCTCTTTGAAAACACTCCCGTGCTTTACTTTCTTGCTCCTCGCGAATCCGCAAGATCCCCATCTTCATCCAGCATTCGGCCTCGAAGGCCTTCCAATGGTTCGAATCGCACGTGAAGCAATCTAATGCCTTCAAGTACTGGGCTTCTGCTTCTGTGAACGAGCTTTCGTACATCGACAAGTCACCGAGTGCGACGAAACCGGTGCCTATGCCCCATTTGTTACCGAGTTCCTCCCAGATGGCAAGCCCATCACGAACATGCTTCTCCGCCTCTTGAGGCAACTGCAAGCCCAGACAAGCGAGACCAAGAAAAACGCGCGCATGTGCTTCGCGGTCCGGTTTCTTCGCCTTGCGATAAACATTCGCCGCTAGTTCGAATGCATCCCTCGCATTTTCATGCTTTGAGCAAATAAACTCCAGCTCGCCAAGGGAAACCGTCACATCCATGCAGTTCGGCGACTCCTCGAGTGACAGCTCGTTGTAGATACGGGAAGATTCTTCTAATAGCATACGGGCCTCTTTGTAATTGCAGAGAGTGGCAAACTGCATGTAGCCGAGATATTGCAGGCACTGTGCCTCCAGCACACGGTCGTTGTGCTTCGTGCGCAGCAATCTCAGTGCATTCTCGGCATGCATAACAGCTAGATTCGTCTCGTTCATGGTATGGAGAATTCTTGAAAGGTATTGCAGTGAAGTTGCCTATACATGGTGGTGAGTCCAGTACCAGAACCATTAAGTAATAACGAACCTGTCCTTTGAAATCTCCAGCTTCAGAATGAAGTTGAAGCGCCTTCTCGCAGTAAGCCTTGGCTTCCTCGAATTGACGAGCAGAATGATTGAATGCGCCTAATTGGTAGAGACAGTTGCCTTGGCCGACCTTATCGTTCGCTCTTTGATATAGTTCTGAAGCCTTACGAAGTTCTTCCTCGCATCTTGAGGCCTCCTTGTGAAGCTTAGGGTACAGACGTTTGGCTAGAGCCACCGTGTATATGCAG
Organism: Sanghuangporus sanghuang; assembly: GCA_009806525.1. Taxonomy (NCBI): domain Eukaryota; kingdom Fungi; phylum Basidiomycota; class Agaricomycetes; order Hymenochaetales; family Hymenochaetaceae; genus Sanghuangporus; species Sanghuangporus sanghuang. The sequence goes on from VVIT01000005.1 coordinate 497,112, forward strand.
TCTGCTTTAAGTTTGTCATCCCGCATCGACTCGGAAAGCTGAAGCGCTCTTTGGAGTTGAGCAAGCCGAGGCATGACCAGAGCTGTCTGCAGAAAGAACTGAGCCAACATAATCGCGGCAGAAATGGCCGCGGAAGGGTCAAAGGTATCATCAAACGCCCGGTTAATCAAGCATTCGATGTTTCCCAACTCCGAGAAGACTCGCTTGAAGCTTTCCGTATCTCTTTGGTCAGATCTCGCGATGGAAAGAAATCCCCAGAAGTGGTTCTCCAACGGCTTGATGAACCGGGGCTGCAACTTGTACTTCTTACTATCCGTAATGTACGTCCGTATCGGTGCTAGCACTTTCAGTCGTCCCGATTCCTTGTAAGCGAGTGCGGTCTTGATGAGCGTAAGGCGACCCTTTTGTCGATTTTCTAGCTGCGGAACAACTCTATCGAGATCTTCTTCCCGCAATCCGTCAGGAAGCAGCGCGAGTACACTTAGCAAGATCCCGGCATCAGGGTCGCGTTTCATGCGCGGGCTATCTAGTGAAAGTTGGATGGAGACTTCCAAGCTATGGGTAGGGTCCTCGCCGCTGCTGAGTAATGAAGTGCTGGATGCCACGCTTTTCCACCTCTCGAGAACAGCATTGACGTCTCCACCCTCCACGGAGGTGAGTTCGGCCATGAGCCGACTAGCGAGAGGCAAGTATCCACAAAGAGCTACCAACTCATCCAATTCGTCAGGTACCTCCATATTACATACCGGATCGTTGGGGGCACCTGATATCTTAAGAAACATCTCCCTTGCAGATGCAGGATCTAAGGTCCTGATAGGTGGCAGGAAAGGTTTGTCCCATGCTATCCCACTGGGTCGTTCAGTGCCTCGAAGAGTAACGACGAGCGTCAAGTTCAAATTCTCCGCCATTGTCAAGCGGAGTAGCAATCTCTCGACCTTGGCGCGGTCCGACTCCCAGGGACTTTCGAAGTTGTCGAGAACAACGATGACTGGACAAATGGAAGCCTGATCAGAAGTTTGATCCGACCCTCCCACCTCTGCCAAAAACATCAAGATTCTGTCCTCCCTGAGATCGGAGACGCAAGTGTTCCTTCCTTTCTGCTCGTTCAGCCCCAAGTGGAATTCGATCGCAGAGATGAGTCCATCCACTGACGTTGCCGAATCACACGGGACAAAGAACCGATTGCCTTCGTAACGCTTCTTGACATCTTTGTGATGAAGTAGCTTGTGTGTTAATGATGTCTTGCCTGCGGAAACAATTCAGTTGGCCGTCATAATATGTAAAAAAAAAGCTGCCTTACCTACACCTCCTGGTCCAAGAACAGCAATTCGAGCAGCCTTTGGAGACAAAGTGGCTCTGGCAATTTGCTTCAAATCGTCTTCGCGACCGAAGAAAATCTCGGGAGGGGAAGGCAAAGCTACCGGACGGGTCCTATACTCGCCAGAAGTTCCCAATGCGCTTGAAACCGCAGGTCTACGATCATATCCCGATCAAAAACCGACTGGAAGCCTGTGGTAATCAGATAATACCTTTCAGAGACTTTGATACCTCTTTGCACCCGCTAGACCCGATCATGATTAAAAGAAGAGTCAGTCGCAAATCAACAAATGCAACAAAAGAGCCGGGGAGAAATCAGAGTGGAAAAGGGGAAGAACCCACTTGGTTGTCGCGTTCCAGAACTTCACTGGTAGCTGCTGTTCGCTCCAGAATCTGTGCCATTCTTTGTTCAAATCCAGCAAGCCAGGTGCGTATGTCAATGAATGACTCCACCTAAAGGAGAGAAGTTGAGATTTGGGATTGTATCCTGTATGATTGACATACAGCAAACAACTTTAAAGCATCCTCCAATTCAGCGTCACATCTTTTAATGATCTCCCTATCTTTGTCCATTTGCAGGACTCTGCGTAGATAATGGCCCTTGCGATTTGAAAGCTGTTCCATTTCCTGCTGTACATTCAAAAACGTCCTGTAGATGAATTCATCCGATTTGTTCTTAAAAGTAGAAGAAAATCACGGACTTCCCAAGCCTAACAGCTTCGTCTTCCAGCTCGCCTGGAGTTACGCCGACCACCTTCATCGTCTTCCTCTCTACAGCTTGGCAGAGCTTAGATACTCTTTTGATAATGCGAGAGCATTCTTCACGGTTTGACGAGGTGCCCTTGAACGTCCATCATCAGCAGATACAGAGGAAGAAAATAGCAGAGAGCTACTTACTTCAACGTACTCTACGATAAGAAGGATGATACTGGCAGCGCCTTTTAAGTATGGGATATTCGAAGCCTCCCCTAACCGTAAAGCGGCACGAGAAACGAGTAATAGTGTTGCTCCTCCTGATTCAAACAGATCTCCGCCATGCTTATCGAAGAAAGAAGAAAATGTTCTTTCATGTTTCTGGTTCTCCCGAGACGAGATAACGATAGGGGAAGATCGGGAAAGACGCGCACTTTCTGGTGTGATCGGACTGTAGTGCGTCGACGTCGCTGATATAGGACTAATAACGAACGATTCGTTGTCACTGAACATTGGCTCATATTCTCCCACACATGTCTTTCCAGTGCTAGATCTTCTTGTAATGCTCTTCCCGTCAACTTTAGGGAGTTTCACTAAAGAGTCCTCATAGCAAATTTTAATTTAGCAAACCTGCATCACGACCTGTGAAGAAAGGAATTAATCTTTGCTGAAAGCCTGATTTCAGCCATTGCTTCATTCCTGTTGTTTCGGTAGGAGACTCGACGAGGGTCTTTTGCGTGTCCTTTCGCTGTGCTTGACCATCGCGGTTGGACATGAGGCAAGAGAATACGCTGAGCGGGAGGCGTACCGATACGGTAGTGGGAGGGGTTAGACGAGTAAATCTAGCGATAAGAGATGTACGTCAGGCGGAAGTAGCGAGGCCTTTTAATAAAAAAGACCAGACGCCCGAGATAACATAAGAGCTTAGCTCGGGAAGTAACCGCGAAGTCGCACATTGATGTTCGCTCTAAATCCCTATGAGCGACATTACATGCGCAGTGGAAACCCCGTCGCTGATTCGGTCGCTGATTCGATCGCAGTACCCTCGACGGTCTTGTCTGTGTTATATTTACTGAGTTTGATGAACCTCTGCGCTGGGAGGTTCCTCGCTCCCCCGTTTCAGACGCAATAGAAATGCTTGCACGATGTGCTTCGACGGAATGTCTAGCTAGATATAGCCACGCATTGCCTGCCACCGTTGCTACATCCAAGCTCCATTAGTCTGATGATCATAAAGAAGAGTATTTAGGGTAAGAACGCTACGTGAGTCTTGTGAGTTAAAGGAACTTCTTCGTTTCACGGGAACGGAGCAATGCATAAACCGGTCCATCTTCGTCGACAACAAGATAAGAAGTTCTTATGGAATACTAACATAATGGTAGAAAGTAAGTTTGAACTGAAGTCCAAACCAAAGATGAATTACTTAATGATTATTTTATACTCATATTGGCATGTGGGTCCCACGATGCGACGCGTCATGTTTTGTTTTGTGTCCAGTCACACAACGCGTCTGCCACTCTCTCCCATTGATTACGCCCTAGACCATTCCCATATTGACCAACGAAGCACTATCTCACGAACGCCAGATATGTCCTCCAACAATGCATCTTCATCGAAAGACTCGTCGGATAACTTGAAGGTCGGTGAGGAGACCACCGAGAAGCGACCACAGCAAGTGAACGTGTTGGAGGAAGACGATGAGTTTGAGGAGTTTGAGGTGCAGGGTAAGCATGTCATCTTCTTTTCTGGTCATGGCATTGTCGATTCTTACTGGGTGATGAATATTCGGCGACGTTTCGACAATATCAATCTTCGGCGCACTGACTTCTGAATTTCCTTTTCTTCCTCGGATAGACTGGGACGACGCGCAGACAGACTTGGCACATCTAGGAGGTACTGCGCCAGGTGCGGCGAAGTCAGGTGGTGATAAACTTTGGGAAGACAACTGGGATGATGATGATGTGGAGGACGAATTTAGCGTTCAGCTGCGGTGAGTACGGATGCTTCTCTAATCTGCCATTCGCGCCGCAATGCGCCCTTCTGTCCCTCCTTGCCTCCGCCCTCTTCCTTCGTGGTTCCACGCGTCCCTCATGCTCTATTGTTCCTATCTTGCGTATCCATAACATATTACGTTGTACCGGCGGCACTGATGCATCAGAGCTGCTGGAGTTTGGAATGCCTTAAGGGAGCCGCTCTTTGCATAGAAACCGGATTTTCTCAAACTAATTTCCCGACTATTTCGAGAAGGACGTGCTCCGTGATCGATTTTCCTATTCTTGAAGATACGGTTACTAATAGCACTTTGTCTAGGGGCGAGCTCGTGAAGACCGGCCAAGGTACGGCAGGTGTTCCACCAGCTACGGCAGACGCCATGCAACACTAGGTTTTCTTTGTAACTTTTGTAAAGCATTAAACATCCGGTATTAGAGATCATCAAAGACTTACCTATAGATCTGTCCTCGTCCGTAAAACGAAAGCTTGGCATACATTTCTTACGCCGTTCCGGATATCTCGGATGCTAGCGGTTCACACGGATCCTGGACTCCTGTAACACCAATTAAGTGTTGCGGCATTTATCTGTATCAAATCATTTCAAGATAAGGACCAAGTGACAAGTTCCGTGAACATATCGCACATGATGAATTCCTGGCAATTTCAACTGAGGTCCCTAGGTCTCGCACCAGACTCGACCGCTTCTAAGTTATACGAATATTTTGAGCAAACGTGCGTCGGTGACCAGGAGAACATTGATCCGTTATTTCCTGATTTGGGATGCGCTATTTTTATATGTTTGATGGCTTTCTCTGGATCAGCTTCGGCGTCATCCTGGCCCTATCGAAGCACATGCCCGTTTTGAATCCCTGACAATATATATAAGCCATCTTTGCCTATCGCAAAATCGAGCTCCTTTCCTTGCTCCCGTCTCTATCTAGCCCGGTTTATCGCTTTCACCGTGCTTTTGAAAAGCGATGTCCCACGTCGTCAAAAAGCCCGGCCTGTCACAGGTTTCGCTGATCTTCGCGTGAGTCCTCATCTCTGCGGGTTTGTGCGGAGCTAATGAAAAGGCTGAAAGTTGCGGAACAGCTTTGTTTTCTGATGGTACGGAAGTATATTCAAGATAAATGCTTTTAAGTTTGCCTTATCATATTGTCATATTTGAAGGTTACGCAAACAATATCATTGGCTCAGGTAAGTAGGATCAAATCGGCTTTCAGGTCAGGACATCATCTCAGCAGTCACTCCACAGTCAATACCCGTAAGCCACTTGCGTACTTGAAGTGGATATGAGATATGAAATAATCGTTCCTTTCCAGTCTTGGATAGGATTTATGGAACAGATGCCGTCTCCGCACATAATTATTCGAAGACGATCAGCTCCCTCGCGTTTGCTGGTACCGTTGTTGGCATGCTCACGTTTGGTTACTTATCCGACAAGCTCGGGCGCAAGTTTGGTATGGTGAGTTCACAATTGTCATTATTTTTTATGTCTTCCACATGTTATTTAATCTATTTTACAGATGACAGCTACCGTGATAGTCTTTGTGTTCTCCGGATTGTCCGCCGCTTCGTCAGGTGCCAACCATAGCTTACGTGGGTTGCTGGCGATGCTCAGTGCGATGAGGTATATTTGATTGCCTTGCCATTTTGTACTTTTCTTCTAAGGCTTGTGTTTAGATTTCTTCTCGGAATTGGAATTGGCGCAGAGTATCCATGTGGTTCCGTCGCTGCATCTGAACAAACTGAGGAAGAAGGTATTGCAAAGAATGCACAAAATCGATGGTTCGCTCTCGCAACCAGTGAGATCTGTTGCAGTCCTTGAAGCGAATTGGATATTAATAACAACTTAGACTCTATGATCGATTTTGGCTTTGTCGTTTCCTCCTTCGTACCTCTCGTCCTCTTCTGGATGTGAGTGACGATGGTTTCTTTGATTGTCTTGATCTAACATAGGTTTCCTTAGCTTCGGTGAGAATCATCTGCGAGCTATATGGAGAATCTCCCTTGGTCTTGGGATGATCCCCGCTGCACTTGTCTTTATTTGGCGATTGCGTATGGAGGAGCCTACTCTATATAAAAAGGACTCTATGAAGCGAGCTCGAATTCCCTATTGGTTGATCGTGAAACGCTATTGGGTAGGCCTTGCGGCGATCTGTCTCACTTGGTTCCTTTACGATTTCATCGTTTATCCGGTATTTTTTATTTTTATTTTTATTCTCTTCCTCTGACTGATAATCTCTACGTGATAAGTTTGGAATCTATAGTTCGACCGTTGTCAACAAGTTTGTATCATTACTTTCTTATCATCACAGGCAATTTCTAACGTGTTCGTTTAGTATCACAGGAGGATCTAGCTCTCTCACTGTCGTTTTTGGATGGAACGTCGTGATTAACTTATTTTATATGCCGGGTACCATTGGTGGTGCATTTATCGTCGACTATCTCGGTCCGAAGTACACTATGATTCTCGGGCTCATTTCTCAAGCCATCATCGGATTCATCATGAGCGGGCTTTATGTCACATTAACGAAGCATGTTGCGGCCTTCGCCGTCGTGTACGGCATCTTCCTCACCCTCGGAGAAGTCGGTGAGTCAAAGAGACCGAGTCTACCGGGTTTCGTAATTCCGTATATTTGTCTCTTCAGGGCCCGGAAACTGTTTAGGAATGCTGGCAGCTAAGAGCGGACCTACTGCAGTTCGCGGCCAGTATTACGGAATCGCCGCTGCTGTTGGAAAAGTTGGAGCTTTCGTAGGCACCTGGGCGTTTCCTCCAATGATTGATGGTTTGTTTCGCTTTTCTGTTCAAATAACCTCTCTCGGTCACTAACAGTTGATTTCATTTAGCTTTCGGCGGAGCAGACTCCACCCGCGGGAACACTGGTCCATTCTGGGTTGGCTCTGGACTGGCGATTCTCTCTGCACTCATAACGTTCGTCTTCATCCGACCATTGTCTGCAGATGGGATGGCCAAAGAAGACAGAGAGTTCCGTGCCTACCTTGAAGCGCATGGCTGGGATACCTCCCAGATGGGTGACGGGAGCGAGTTGGTCTCCAGTGCTTTTGTAGCTGATTACGATGAGCAGGGTAGTGTCGAGAAAGAGAAGCAGTCTGCATAATGTTACGAATCCCGTGACCTGCCTATGTTTCTTGTTCTTCTGCGCTGTTATCTACTGACTTTTTGCTTTGATGTACTCGTCTTGTGCTGAGATGAATCAGATCCAGATTTCTTTGCTGTATTAAGCTACCGATGTCCCTAACGATATTTACGGTCCAATTAATTAGAAATTCTACGCAAGTGAAACCTGAAATAGATCATTACTGAGCTGGGCGTAACCGATTAGAAGAGTTCCTCACTCGGAGTATAGGAGGAGGCATATAAGGTATCAAAGGGCGGATATCTGTAAGGCTCTTGAATGATATTCCTAAAAAATAAGTTATTCAGATACTATATACCACGGCAACGATGGAAACTACGATGAAATTTCACCCCCTGACAATCCTCCAAGAATTTATCGACTTTCCTGAGTAAATCAACGGCGGACTTTCCACGTTTCGCTTTAAACACCACAATCATACGCTACTAGAGTCTTGCTTCTCAGCCGTACCTCGTCACTTTTGAGAAGCATATGCAACCATTTCATATCCTCTTCCTCCGATACGAAATCGGATTCAGACTTTCGCGCTACCTTGGAAGGCTTGGAAGATTCGGAGGAGGATTCTTCCAGCGGTCGTTTATGACCTGCAGATAAGTGAGTGTTCTCTTTGTTCGGACTGCGTTGGGGAAGGATTATGCAAAAGAAGTCGGCCTCGGCGATCAATGTCGTGCCGTGCTCGGTGAATCTCTTCGTATCCTGAGTGGTACCTTTCCCGCATATGACGACATACTGGGTACGGGCGGTTATTGCGAGGGTTACCTCTCTGGGATATCCGCCCTTATTAGGCATGCACTTTGCCTACTTGGTTCCTGCGATTAGGCTGGCTTATCCTCCGACTGCCTTGCACAGCTCTTCCGCTGCCTCCGTTGTCATCGTGAGCCAAGTGCCTCGGAACGCGAAAGTCGCGCCTGCTAGAATGCTGCTTCGCTGAAGACGCGAAGTGCTCTTTATCAAAGAGACAGACGCATTGCTGGGTATATGTATGGTCGATGCTGTGCGCATTCTCGGCGCAGCTATTGACTGTATGCGTGATGCAGACAAGGCCGGAGGGGAATCTTCATCACTCGTAGTGTGAGTGACGCCGGTGTATCTGTGGGCCACCTCTCCTTGTCTGTAAGCAGTAGTAGAAGTCGGGCAACTCGAAGGCAGCAAGAAACAACTCCCTACGAGTCATGTGATGGACGCGTCGCGACGCGTCACAATTGATACTCACGCGTCAGCTTCCTTTTCACTCGGGATAAACTGTCATTACGATCCAAGTTGTCTCAAACACATCAAAACATTTGCATCACATCTGAAGCGTAGTAGGTAGCAAGATTATCTGACCCTCCTCTGCTCCACTGCATCTACAGATCTTCCACTCGACTTCACATTTCTCTGACCAACCGCCTAAGCAGGATCGTGTAAGTTAATTCACTGCACTGTACCAGCAGGTAAGGGTCTATACGATGGCATATTGTGCACTATGCTCACTTCAAGGACAATGGCAGTTCGGTCCTGAGCTGAAAGTAACCCCAGGAGCGCATACGACGTCGCACTGACTTGGTACTGTGCCGTCAGTAGGCATCGCGGCGGGGGTGGCCACAGCTAGGCTCAAGCTGGCGAAGAACGCAGCGGCGTAGGCAGTGAGAGTGGTGAAATTCATTATGTAGAGTGTGCTGGATAGCTTAGCGTATTTCGCTTGACTGAACGACCTTCGGATACTCTTAGCTTTATACCTTTCGCCACATTGCGTCCCTGGCGAAAAAGGTACTCCGCTAGGCTTGTCAGCAATCTCTCCATTTCACCGCCGGGCGGACGGAAAACAAATCATGAAACGTGTTTGACTGGACGCACGCGCTAGTCATCGGAGACCCTCGACAAACCAAGCACGGGATCCCATTACTCATACCGGGACACTCCTTTTTAAGACCGGGAAAGGAGGGAACTGACCAGAGAAGGTTGCATCCTTGTGTTGTCCTCCCTGCCGAGCATTTCCATCAATACCATCAAAATGTTCCCGAAATATGTCGAATTGCCGAACGGACCGTCCAACACGGACTCTTCCACGCTGGTCGACCTGGCCGTACTTGTGAATGTAGGCTAATATGCAACAGAATGAAGTAATGCAGCACGTTCGATGGAGTGCATTTCAATATGTTGCTGACTTGTCTCATAAACCTCACTAGATTTACTCCCTCAGTAATACCGTTTGGTTCAATCAGCAGCCAGACTCAACGGGCATCGTGTCTTTTATTTATCCGACCTGTTATTGCTGCTTACTTTCCGCATTGAAAGAGCACATTGAATGACCTTGCATTCATCCGCCCAGGTCTGTAGCTTGAGTGTCTTCCACGTTCTCTGGAGAGACGAAGACCTGTACAGTAGATGTTCTTTCATGAAACAAGAAAAGAAATATTATGTTTGACTGGATTCGACATGGATGATGAATGGTGCGACTTAGCACCTTCCATGTTCTCTCTTGTCTACTTGCTCAGTACTCACTTCATTAAAGACTTAAGTGTTTCCCGTGACATCGTTCGTTAATGCGCTCAATCACTTCAGGACGGAATTGAAGTGGATACAAGTACTAAGCACGCTTCTTTATAAGAGAATACCGATCAGACGCAGGCCGCCACGGTGACAAGCAATACGTATACGGATAATTCATGTCAATCGTCGAAGTCCATCAGATTCAGAAACCAAAAAGCGGCTCGAAGTGACCTCATAGATCTTATGGTATCTTTTCGCAACATGGTTTTCCTTCTGGTGTAAGAGTGTTACTTTTACACGCTGGAGGATGCCAGACTTGAAGAAAAACACGAGAGAATGGCTCGACTCCTATTTGTCCGATTATGTAATGAGATTCACATGATCACCATCCATGTGCCGAGGCTCGTATCTTCCCCGCAAATTGTTTGCAATTTCTCTCGATTACCAACATTATTGTCTATCAAATACGTTCGTCGACGTGAAGAATGGCGGCGACAGCCTCTTCGTCGATGCTGAATGCCCCTAATCCTGCGCCTTACACATTCTCTGCACCATCGTCTCCTCAAATCAACACGCGTCTGAGACCACCAGGAACTCCAGGTGCACCAGCGCCGACTTTTAAACCACCAGCGCACAAACATGCACACCATCTTCATTCAATTCCGCCACGTGAGAAGTCGACTCGTACTCTAATACTCGACTATCTTCTGTGGGTTCATGCGCGGACCCGCCTACAGCAAGCGCGCGCAGAACTTGGTATGACTGTCAACGGAGATGCCTTATTGGACATCGGAGAAAGTCCAATGAGTGTGGGTATTGGAATGGATATTGATAAGGAACCCGCTGTTCTATCGTCAATTGATCAAGACGGAATGAGCGACGGAGAGGACGTTCTCAACATTAAATTTGGAGCGACGAACCAAGAGCGGAATGAGCGTTCCCCCGCGGAGGATCAGCATGAAGCAGCGCAGAATTTGCAACTTGCACATGCGTTGCGACTCCGCGCAGACGGGGTGGAGAAGGTCCTGATTGCTATGTTGGATCAACCCCCTGAGGTTCAGCCTCCGTACTCGGACGAAGATGCGCCTCGTACTCCTCCTGCGATACATGGTGTTGGCGAGCATTTCTTCCCGAATGGAGTGCGCTTTCGATTAGCTCTAAGCACTCTCGTCAACGACCTTTTCGCTCGCGACATGCCTACTCCACTAGCTCCACGTACTTCAAACACTCCTGCATTTCAAGCACGTACTTCTCAGACACCATTGAGCACGCCACTTGTTGGTCCAGTATCAAATGCGAGCAGGCCTGCTCCAGGTTCGATAACCTTGCCTTCGCCTGCCCTCAAGGCTCGAAGAGATGATGATATCCTCGACAATGGACTGCCTACATGTCTTCTACCCCTCGCTTCGATTTCAAGCTTCTCAATAACATCTGACCGTCCGGTAGCGGGTGCAACATCCTTGCCGAGTTTCTCGTCATTTACACGCTCGAATACAAGCCCTACCTCCGACAGACTTCCTCCGATTATCTCTGCGGAGGGTTCTTCCGGGCCTCAGGTACGTTTGTTATTACAAAGCGCCTTGGGACCAGTTGGGATATCTGTGCACATGAATGCCTTGGGCTGGCCTCGTTCCGAAGACCAGCATGTGCATTCCGACTCAAGAATCATTTTCTTCTGGGTTCTCACTGAGAATAGTTGCACGGATGTCCTAACTGGTTATTTTCCGAATGAATCTAGTGTATATAAAATACCTGCTGACTCCGTGTATTCGCATAGCAGTCTTCCCCCCCAGGTCCCCGCCGTGCAGCAGGACGAGTTCTCAGTTTGTACGAAGCTGGAACAGATCCGGCTACAGCGAATTCTCCTCCTTCTCTCCGATGTCCGCGTCATCTCCACCACAGATGCCAAATTTGTGCTCCTGCACAAGTTACAGCGCTTAGCGCAGGAACAGGTCCTTCTTTCTACTTAACCGGGGCTTCTCCCGCGAGTCCCAATCAGACACGTTCAGCTATCATAATGGGAAGTAACGGGAAGAACAAACTGCCAGGTGGAACGCCCATGGCGACTGGACTGGCATCGTGGAAGACCGGCGATGGTATCGGTGCTGGTCTTGTCGGTGCTGGGATCGAAGGGACTGTATTGCGTCGTCGTACCATCTCGCATCATGCAACTTCACATCCCTCCGCCAAGGACGTTGGACTCTGTTCCCAAGGCGGAAAGTTGGCTGAGCTCACTCCTCGCTTTCTCCGCCTGAGTGCGCTGGTTGCTGTAGAGCTTGGACGGGAAGCAAAGGAAAAGGAGGACGAGTCAATACGTCTCGGAGAGAAGCGCCCGGCCTCTTCGGCTGGACGAGAACCCGAGGAGGAGCGGGATCGAGAAGATGATGTCGCCAGCACGACATCGTCTAGTCATCCAAAGCAACCATCAGTCCTCAAGTCCTACGAGACATCACCTTATTTGTTTTCTTTGTCCTTTCGACCCACTCGCGAATGGTATGGAATACTCGCTGGACTTCTTACACGCGCGGTGCTTGAGGGTTATTTGAGCCGGGGTTGGAAGGGTCCACTGGGTATGGAGTGTCTACTTGGCGTAGGACTTGGGCTTGGTCCGTTCATGCCGGGTGTAAAAGGTAGATTAGCGTTTTCGCAGTGGACTGTTCAGTGAACTTACTTTTATCTTATGCAGAACCTGATGACGACGAGTTTGTTCATCTCGATCCCGATGAATGCCCATCACTTGCCGACGCTGCAAAAATCCTCTTCCCATATCTCTGTCGGCAGGTTAAAGCAAGCGATGGGCCGGAGGCAGCATACGAACTCGAGATGCTGCAGCGTATTTCTGAAGTAAGTGTCATATTAGTTGGACGCGGGTGATAGCTGACTAACGTTATAATACATTGGCGCTTTAGTTTCTGACAATACCGAGTTCTACACCCGATCTTTCGACTCACTTTGAAGATCTGGCTTACAAATTTCCGAGCGAGCCTGTTGAGCGAGCAGCAGTGAGATTCTGTGAAGCAGTCGCACGTTGGAGAGGACTGCCAGAGCTTGCTAATGTGAGATCGAGTGACGCTTCTCCTTTTTTACGAAGGCACTGATTTCCTCGATCTACTTGCACAGTACAGGAAGTCGAGCCAGACGATGTCGCAAGATACTGCTCCACCATCCACTCCAGCTATGTCTGTTGATTCCCCAGTACAGTCCACTTCTGCTGGTTCGCAATCGACGCCTCCACCGAAGAAGCCAACTATCGAGAAATACTTTACAAAAGGTTTGCCTTTGCTGCCTACACTGATGAACAAGAGGCGCAGATCAAATGCCTCCAAACCTCCGTCATCCGAATCGAGACAGAGACGACCCCACTTCGAAATTTCAGACGACTGGACTGGTCCTTACGGTGTTTAGATAATGACTGTTTGCTACTCATCAAACTTCTTGATTTGAATCTTGCCCTTCGTAGTCCCTGGATTTGTTCCAGCTTGATGTGAGACTAGCCAATGTGCTTGGTTGTCTGCCTATTTATATATTCTTATGTTTCGCCATGGGCGCTGTGACACTCATGATTGATTTTCAGTATTCTGACATTGATCACCCGCAAACATTTTCGAGCATCGCAAATCGGATGAAGACGAGTCTACCTCTCGTGGGCGTCTTCGATAACTATCATCTCGTCGGGAAAAGGCGTGCTCCATTGTGGAAAGTGACTAGAATCCCCAACACGTCTCTGTTGGTTGGGACTTGAAGCCTTCGTTCTCTCGCCGAAGGGCGGCTAGTCAATATAAGCTAGGTCTGAATTGCTACCGGAGATTGAGAAAGCTTTAATGGTGAAGTTCTTTGAGGTGATCTTCTGCCTGTAGCAGGCCAATTCTAGGTTTACGAACAGCTCCGGTAAGCCCGCTTGAATTCGGAACTCTTAGGGCTTTCCACGTGGGCATCCCGTTCCCATCGCTGCTGGTCCGTTCCCAAGGATGGCGATATCGAGATCGGATTGTCCTCGTCTCCGCCACCATCTGAGACACGGCCGTCAGCATTGTTTGCACTCGCTTTCGAGCAATGCTGCTGCTGATGGAGGCAAGCATGTATCAGAATCAGTGGTACCTTCCATCGGCAGCAACTGCTATGCCGCGACCACGAGATGGTACACGTTCTGGTAAACTAATTCTACCGTGGTCATACAGATTTTTTCCGCGCAGATTATCCGGGACTCCCGACGTGGCTTCTCTTTCCCCGTTGCTTTTCGAGCAAGCTTGAGTGTCATCTTTTCCTTTGGCCTCAAATTGACGCTCAAATCTAATGACGAAACCTGTTGCCATCCTGATTAATTGTACACGCTAGTACACCACGGCATGAAACGCGGGCTATGGGTTTCTATTACCCCTGACCCTCTCTTCTCGATATGATGGAAGTTGGACTATTATCACCCGCGCTGCCGGGTGTTGAGACCATCAGTGTCGTTCTTTTGGACTGAAAATCTAGTTCATCAGAAATCTAGCGCCTTATCTGCAGAAAGACGAAATGCACACATTGCGAGACTCAATTTCGTGATTCTTTTCAAGTGAGCGGCCCGTAACTGGCTGGACCCCCGTGAAGACCGTCGATTCAACGTGTGGATCTAGGTCAGCGGAGTCACGAGGAATGTAATCAGAAATAAACACCCAGTCTCTTCTGGGGCTTCTATTCGCGCCCGTATGTACAAACTGGCTCACAGGTCATGCACGGCCTCGGACTCAAGGAGCTTTTCCTTACTCGACTGTTGGCCTGTTGTGTTACTTGGAGTACGGAGCCTAGAGTCCTGTTCAAGTGGTGGACTTGTAAGGTTGTATTCATTGTTTGACTGTTCAGCTGGTTCGTTCAGACTCCTCCAACCATGAGCGACTTGGGTTGCCGGAATTACTTGCTTCGGACAACCATATTCCGAGAGGCGCTGACGTCGAGAGAAGATGATGGATACTAATTATTGCTGTGCGAAGGTGACGGAGAATTGTCACGCTCTCATGTTGCAGCAGGAAGATGTGATTGATTAATGGCGTGTCTCAGGGAAATCCACGATACAAGAAATCTGGTCATTCCGAGGTCATCAGCAGTGCGCAAGAAGAGGTCTGTTGTTTGTGCCAGTGGTACAGCGTATGTCTGATCGAGTTCGCTTGCTTGATACCAGTCGAGCTATTGACTTCATAGTCACCTGAAGTCCGTTGTCAACTCCCGGTGTATACCCATGTCCAAGACGGCTTAATAAAATCCCGCCGGCTGCTATACGGAGTGGTATCCTGTAGAAGCGGTGTCACTGTTGACAATCAAGCGTAGCAGATACGCGGCGGAATCAGTTTCGCATAGTACTTGATACTTTTGGATCCCGTTCCTTCTCCCCGAATAGGGAAGCAGTTGGTACTCCATGTATAGAGTTTTTTAAATCTCCGACGACGGCCCTGAGTCATAGAATGAGTTTGGTGGCGAGCTTGTGGATGCACATTAACGAAATGTTATACAAGACGAGTCACCGGGTCTTCAGTATGACAGAAAGGGGTTGGTGAGTGCTCGGAAGATTACAAGAAGGCTTCTGACAGATGCCTACGAAGACGACGTTTCTTTCTGACCCTGGATGAATGTTAGAAGGTCCGATAGATAGCATGAAGTCTTTTGTACATCCCCGCGATTTACTGCCCACTTTGGACGTGGCTCAGGCGTACATGCGGTAGCATGCCAGCCACGACGGCACTCAAGGAACCGTAACGTTCCGGTCACATAACCCAACACCTTGAGTATTCTATTCTCATCGGTGTTTTTCCGCGCGTAAACAAGGAGGGCCTACGAGTTCCTTTTAAGTCGCCCCATTGGACTTACTGAATCGGTAGCTAAGTCCCTTAGTAGTATACAGAAAAATACGCATCTGTTTTGGCTAGTTCATTTATTTCGGAATTTTCCATATCTGGTCGTGAAGCCGCACTTTCCTCCCGTCCATGTGCGGTTCTTTCGACTTGTTCTGGTTGCTGATCACCTAATGGTTTCAGTCCTCTAGAAGCTTTCAGCACTAAAGTTGCCTCACACCTTTAGGAGTTCCGTCCAGACGCGGGTTTGTGGCCCGTCCCATATGTGGTATGCAACCATTTTCGGATCGCCCCGAGCGCTTGATTGGACTGACGATCAGGACACCGCCTACCGTTGACAGCCGTTGACCCGGGATGCAGTGCATAATGATGCACAGCAATAATGTCGACACAGGTTAATCATGCTTATTCTAACCTAATCCTTCTAAGATTTCAAGACGAGCTCGAATTCTAAAGAGCTCACTGAGAAAGGTAAACAAAACTGGAAAAATACTGACTAGATGGAGTCTCAACAATCGAAGAACTTCCAGCAAACAAACGGCACCTCATAATTATCCATTAATTGTAAGAAAGTCGTTGAACTCAACCCTTCAAGATATACTTTCAATCTTGCTTACAATCCCTTTGAGTTGATATCCGAAAAGGGTACGATTATATGCGTCTAACATTCGTCACGTATCAAAGTTTCAAACAGCCTGAAACCTTTCGATGACATCAAAGAGGCATCCAAAAGCCCTACGACTTTCTGGAAATTGTTGATCAAGGCGGCTTTATGAAAGGAAAGCTCCGTTGTTGGACAGAACTTCGTTGATTTGCACAGCTCTTCACGGTCGGATCTGTCACGAGAAGTAGGGAATGAGGCAATATCTGTAATATGTTCTGGTGCAGGGCTATGTGCTCGTGATCATCTAAAAGAAGAGCACCTGCATCCCCCACCGGATAGGGCCAAGTACTTTTAAGAAGAAACAAACACCGAGCCGGGAACAAGGCGCTAACTTTATTGTCTATCCCGATTCCCAGAAGCTTCGAGAGAGCAGGAAGCGGTGGGGCTAGGATCCTGACAATCTCAGATCACCAGAAAGCTGACTTTGCGCTACTAGTGCCCAAGCCTGTGTGCATAGACATTGAGCTGAAGAAGAACTGGATGTGTGCTTCGAGATACTTCCTTCTCCTTCTCTTGCATTCATAAAGCGGTGCAGATGACGTATATAACTGTGCGTGCATAGCTTTATCATCAGATGCTTTATTGCGCAATGCAATTGAATTCGTTTTCATTTTCGAAGGAAATTTTTGTTGAACAGCAATAAAGGATCTCCGGGGACGTGAATGGTTAGGAGCCGCACTCAGTATGTTTCATGGAATACTGCTTCGTTGGACGGCTGTGATGTAGAGTATAATTGGCCTTATTCTGATCTCTAGGTTCGAGATCTACTGATAGACCGACTTTCGGACGCCAGTATGGGCATAAGTCCTTATGTCTCCCGCGCATACAAGCAGAAAATGTTTGCTACTTGTCACGGAATCATTAACCTCTGATGCAGTGACAAAAGACAAAGCACCATTGGCACAGGCTCGGCTCGAGCAGGGTCGGTTTGGTCAGAGGCTTCCAGCCTCCATCTTTCGCTTAGATGTACCGCAGAGGACGTCGATATCTAATCGAACACATCAGGTCCCTGCAAGACGTCCCTTTCTCCGTGTATAATAATGCATAAGTCCGAGGGAAGTTTGAGGGCAGTGCTCCATATTATTGCATATGTATCTCCGCATCACCGCGGGGCTTCGTGGATCGGCTATGAGCGGCCCCTGTGGGATGGATGTACTGAAGTTGGACCCTGCGCCATTTGTACTTCAGATAGTGTCGCCGAGGATCACATCGTGCTACGTTCTCGTGAAGTTTCAATCCCCTCCGTCGCATAGTTTTTCACATGGTCATGCGTTAGTCGTTACCCACGAGGCGGGAAAATTGTCCTGTCTATTTCGATGATAGCCTTCAGAAGGGAGGTGGTTCCGGAACTGTGATCTTCGTGAGTCCATAATTGTACCTTAATCCTTTCGTTCCGTTTACACGCGTGATGATCAGGGAAGAAAAAATAGTGAGGTGGCCGGCAATGGTTGTCCAGGAGGTGAATAGTTCGTACCTGACTCTTCACGTCGTGACGCTTCGCGCAATGCATATTCGTGGTGAAGTAGTTCAGAAGAAGCTTGTCTGTTGTTTCCATTTGCAATTTACCGATATCGTGCATGGACAAAGATAGTGTTCCCGAGAACGCCGAGTTGATCGCCGTTTGAAGAGAAATGTAGTGCAAGAAGACGAAGTGCGTATAATAAAAACACATTTCCTAAGAGCAGTCCATTAGTAATATAAGAGTTGCTTATCAGGGCCAGGCCGCGATATTTTATATTTGTTTCGGAATCCGCGATGGCGTCTCTTGGTATGCTTTCATTTTTCTTGATCCATACTCGCCTAGCCGCGAGGCACGAGGCAAACTTGTAAAGTGAACGCAGGAGCTTCGTCTGAGCCCCTTAAGCTTCCTTTAGTTGCCGGGTTGCTGAAAAGAAGTAGCAGTGTGAAACCAAAACTCTACTGAGAACACACACAGAGGTATAATGTGATGTGCTTAAAATTACCCGACGCCCGACTCGGATCTGTCAAAGGCAAAAAAATAATCCGAAAGAAAGTTGTTAGTATCGTGGTTAGACCGATCATTAGTGCTGTGACCACGACGCCAACTGGTCAGACATGTGCGCTTTACTTTCTATCAAGTTGCCGTGTCGCTATGAACGCGCCTATCCCAACATTGATATTGAGGTGTCAATGACCTGGAAGGCTTGAACAATCCGATTCGGATTGCATTCAGAATGCGAAATGCCTGACAGATGTTTCATGTTCTTAGGGTATACCATCATTAGGCAGTCTATTTTGAAGAATTGATAACCCTCGCCGACGCGCGATGTGGGGGATTTACGGACGACCATCTGATTCTCTCGTATTTTAGTCGGAGCGAACGTCACTGTAGCCCCCTGATTTCGATTGGATCATGGGAGCTTCTCCTTGAGCTTCCATGTGCAGTAGCGTCGTTGTTAGCACATTAATAATGTCAACTTCGATATCTGATTCTTTGAAGGTTGAAATTCCGGATCCTCGATTGTTAGCATTCCTGTTTCGCTTTGCGATGAACGCGATGGTACCTCCCTCCTGATATGCATCACTTCGCGGAACTCTATTTTCTTGATCGTCTTTGTTTAGCCTACGCAACAATGTGATGTGAATGGAGGTGTACGTGACGCCTGCCATAGACGCGTACGCGAGTCATGCAACTCCGGATTCTCGGGACCATGCGAACTAAGCATCATAAAATTTCTTTGTTTAATGAAGTGAAGTCGCCGAGGAGAGTTTTGGATACGGCTCTAGAGAGGTCATGAACAGTGAGGACCGGAAATGAGCTGTTTAGTGTGGCGTCTGTCAGATGATTAGAGGTTAGTACAGTTCAGCTTCGTATAGACGCTGAGTATATAGGATACGGATTTGGAAGTATGTACGCATAATTCGCATGACCATAAGGCCGTTGGTTGCGCCTGGCGCTGGTTTGAAACTAGAGAAGCTCAGAAGATGTGGACTACACGCATCGATGTATCGAGTCCATGAGCAACTTTGACAAGCCCATACCCTTTATCGATACTTCAAAGCGAGAAGGATGGATGAAGAACTCGAGAAGAGAATCTCTTGGTGGCGATAGAAGCATCGCAGTGACCATTACTCCTTTTGGGCATTTGAGTTGACGAACTGGAGAGCTTCGATTGTGACGATCCGACCTAATTCGATGCAGGAAAAGGAAGGTAAGATTTCGCCATTCTACCGGCATCTTTGTAACGCTACCGTAGCAGAACGGATAGATGCGGTAAAGTGACCACTAGGCTGGTGTTTCGGATTTCGCTTTTACAGAAGGAGCGTATTATATCTAAAAGAAAATACTCTTCTTTAGGCACATGAATTGGGTTAACGTGAATAATGATGATTCATTTCACGACTCACCTTCAACTCCCCCGATTCAGTCGATCCGCTTGTTTGATAACCATTAAAGCAAAGCATGGGCATGGAAGCAAAAAAGGATTTGAAATTTTAAGTCGAACAAGAAAAACAATGATAGCATGGTAACGAACGGATCGGAAGTCAACAAGGCGGCAAAAATATATGATGACCCGCGATTGTGATGAGATGAGCTAGATACGTGATGGCGTATCTGGGCCAGACTAGGCTTATCGGTCCGCTGTTGCCAATATCCAGCTTGAATTCGGATTGACATGCAGGAGATGAAACGCAATAAAAGATGGAAGGCAGCATTGGTGAGACGATATGGAAGAAAGTGTACCTTGTTCGGCGAGACGGAGAGAAACTAGAGCATGAAAACGATTCCGGATCACGAAGGTCACCAGGACGATATGATTTGAATGTTTGAGGCGGCTCGTAGTAGTACTAGGATAGGGTCCAAGTGATAGATGCGCTCCAGAAAACAAAAGATTTGAAAGAACTGCAAAGAAAGCGAAATGCATGAATGCTGACCGTAGAAGAATGCAGAGAAAGATTATGATTATGATTAAAATACGGTGCTACAAGGTTAAACAAAAAGAAATGAGCGTGGGACAGTCGATTGCCTTCTTCGGAAGGGCGATGTAACCCATCCATCTCCGCCTCCCGGCCTGACGACACCGCTTTACACAGGTCTGTGACTCGTATTTCCTCCTTAATTTGTCGCTATTTTATCCCATTCGTCGGCTGGTGTGAGCTGTTCGTTCGTTCGTCGTCGTCGTCGTCGTCGTCATCGTCGTTGCCGACGAATAGCGATTACCAACATCAAAGAGAGCGGCCGGTTGGGCGCGGCATTGTAAGTAAGAACGACCGAGGGCCGATCAGTGAGAGACACATCTCTTTCTCCTTCCACATCGACCCCGTCGACCCAGCCACTCGTCCTCTGCGTCGTCCATATCTCACAGCCTCGCTACAATAGTAACAAGCACGGGCATCGCCCCCACGCGACGAAAGATATTTCCGTATCCGTAACCCTTATTGGTGCTTTACGCGTATAACCAGAGGTGGGATACATACATACATCATAACGCATAGTACCTCTCTACTCGTACTCACGCATCTCTTGATTTCTCTCCATACTCCCTCCAGTCTCCTCGTTATATAAAGCTGCCATCCCCTGCAGTCATGGAACTTCCGTCCTCTTTTCCCCGGCAACACTCCCCGTTCCTCTCAGACCTGGACGTCCCACAACATACTCACGGGAACGACCACCAAGGTTCATCTTCCCCGTTCACCACCTTCAGGGACTTCAACTCTTCTGCCGCTCTGGACGACGCTCTGAGTATCACCGCAAACCCTAGTGCACCTCCGACTCCTTATAGTCCTTCCTTTGCTGCGCAGCCCGGCTCCTACCACAATTCGCCTCTCGGATCTGATATCTCCTACATCCCAGGCAACGAATTTCCTCAGTCCTCTCCCAATCCGAACAACTTTGCAGCTGGTGGTGCCGACCAGTTTGGAGATTTTGACATCTCGGTTCTTCCTCCTGACTACACGGGAGGCGACGATTACGACCCTACCCTCTACGACGCCCAAGGAGGCGACTCTTCCTTGTTCTTTGGCACTGACTTCATGAACTCGCTCAACGAGCAGGCGACCAACCAATCAAAGAATCAGAGTTCCTCGCCAAGTCTCAGCACTTCTTCTCTTGGCTCAAATAATCCCGGCGTTTCTGTCTCTGTTACTCCCGCACTTGATAACCCGATGGGTGTGTACGGATCAGGTTCGCCTTACGATCAGGGCTCACCTGCCTCGTCCAACGGCGATAACAATGAGTACCAGCGTCAACAACACCAGAACGATATTGCACGCAGCCGCGGCTCCTCGATATCGTCGCAACCAAATGACTTTCAAGGATCTGGGTCATTTGGTCTTGAGGGTGTTCGTCTTGACGGGTCCCCCAATACTAGTCAGGTTCATTCTCCTTCCTGGGCTGCGAACTCACAGAATCAGGGCCCACAGTCGCCTCCTCACATCTACATACCTGGTCAAGCTCCAGAGATCACGCATACATCCCCAGCACCGTCACCGTCGCTTTCCCATCAGACACTCTCCGCCGATAATGCGAATACCATGCTACCATCCGGAGGGATCGGCAGCATCAATATCGTACCAGCAACGCCGATCAGTGCCGGCGTTGCTCAGGGCGTTCCTTTCCAGACAATGAATCAAGGTGAACCTCATCAATAATTTTTCGTATCCTGTCCCTTTCTTTTGTTTTCTGATGGTCCATCTTTCGGAGATCACGCTTCCCTAAAGAGGGAATTGCAGATTTGCCACGCCTTAAAGTCCGGATCGGTTTGCGTTTAAGATTTCACTTTACCTTAAGATGCTCTGGGCTTTTTCTTCCCTTGTGGTTCTTTTTTCAATCCAATTCTTTTCCTGTGATGTTTTCCTCTATATGGTGATACAGAACTGACGCATTCTTCTTATGTTAATTTTGATTCAGGACGTGCATCCCCGGCAATATCACAGCCGCAGTCCTGGGGTACGCAGGGGAGCCCACAATCATTGGGTTCCCAATCTCGGGGCACCTCACCTCTCCCGCGGCTACCTCAGGCTCCCCCATCTCCATACAACTTCCCCTCCAATGCGGTATTGACTCCCCCACCTTCTGGTGGAAGTACATCACTTTCGATAAACGGGAACCACGGCGAGACTGGTAACGCGATGGGGGCTCTTCATCTGTCGCGCGACGGCAGTCCAGATCGCGGTGTGGATGCGACCGATGGGAACTTCTTGATCCCGATGTCTAACCCAAGAGCTCGCTCTCGTTCTGAGACAGCCGTGCGCCCTCAGCTGTGGCAGATGGGTGCTGGCATGGGCACTGGTTATGATACTCAAGCAAATCAAAACCAGACACAGGGTCAAACGTCTGGCCTACAAATTGGCGTTGGTTCATTTGGACAACAGCAGCCGCCTCGTCTGAACACACCTCATCATATGTCATTTGGTCCACCTGTGTCAGGCGCTATGGGTTTCGATAACGATCGTTCATCGATGCCAGGAAGCGCGAATACCAACAATAACTTCCTAACTCCCGACTTTGCGCTCAACGTCGGTCCAACCGATTTGCGCCGTGCGCGCAGCGAGAGTCAAGGCCACAGGCGGAATGCACTTTCGGCGGACATGACTCCAATTTTCGCTGATCGCTCTGGAGGCGCGAATGCAAGTTCATTTTATACACCCTCGGATTTCGCTCGTCCTGGTGATTCCTTCCTGATGCCTGGACAAACAACCGGTCTTAGTGGAGTTGGCATTAGCGGGGGGAGATTCGGAGGCATGGGCGGAGGAGCCCACCGGCGTTCAGTAAGCCATGGCGGAGTTGGCCATAGCCACTCGCGCAGTCTATCGCGTGAGCGTGTTTCCTTGAGTGCATCTCCGTATCCTTCTCCACATGCCAGTCCTCGCGTCAATGTCAGCGATCTCCCGCCTGACGTATATCCTTACCCGACTAATACGGCCTACGCTAGCGGCAACGTTGGTACGAAGCATGACGGAGCTGCTCCTACGGTCCATGTGATGAGTCACGATGCTCAAGGGCGACCGCTGGTTCAGAGCCAACAACCCATACAAGTTGTACGGCAGAACGTTACTACGCACGCGACTGCAGATGCAAGTCAAAGGCGCCGGCGCACGGAGGCGAACTTCATCTGCCCTGTACCTGGATGCGGTAGTACTTTTACGCGCCATTTCAACCTCAAAGGTACGTCTATACCTTTTTAATGTATTTCGATATGAGATTTTGTAAACTGACAACTGGTCTGAGTAGGTCACATGCGGTCTCACAATGAAGAGCGTCCGTTTAAATGCAAATGGCCCGGATGCGAAAAGGGCTTTGCTCGGCAGCACGATTGCAAAAGGCACGAGCAACTTCACTTGAATATCAGGCCCTATACGTGCCAAGGGTGCCAACGCACCTTTGCGCGGATGGATGCGCTTAATAGGCATTGTACGTCCGCGTTGTTTCTCGGCGGAGAAATGCGTTGCTCAACTTCTGTATGTTTACAGTGCGCTCAGACGCGGGCACAGACTGTCAAGCGCAGCAACCGATATTGACATCAGAGACACCGAACAATCCCGCTGCAATTGCGGCGGGAATCGGTGTCAGTAACGATTCTAGTAATGGCAACGGGACCGGAGCGACGACCGGGACGTTGAATCTAAAGACAGAGTCCGAAGCTAGCTGGCAGCCCTCAGTTTCTGCGGGCAGTGTCATGGTCTAGCATCGATTGATTTACTCGTCTGTTCCGCAGGATAATTCAATGATTCTGTGATTTTAGTGGACGCCTATTCTACTCTCTCTGGCATCCTTCCTCCATCTATACTCGTTCGTTGTTAATACTTAATATGTGCCGGAACAGTTTGCTCTATCTTCTTCTATCTTAGTCCTTAGTCCATATTTTTCTTGTGCCTCCTCGTCGTTTCTTTAATTTTTCTCGCTTCGAATACCCGCTGGTTCGTTCTTAGGCAACGGTCGATGCTTATTTTCGTATTTCTCTTCCCATGCTCCGTTTTGTTCTTGTCATGTTTCTATTGGTTTCTCTTTTCCTCGTTCCGCTCTCGCTTTTTTGCACATGCCCGATTTGTATATGGGCTAGACGTCATTCCTCTCTCCATCGCGGCTTATGAAACGAACAGAAACGTAACAAATCAATGTATTGTTTATTGTTTTACCTCTTTCATCTTCTCTCTTCATCTGTCTAAACTGATATCTTTACCTGAATACCTGCGTCGTATATTTACATGGGTCTTCCGCTTCGTCATTGTGCATATGGACACTGCTATGACTTGATGTCCTCGCATTACCTTTGCGCGTTTGCGATTGTATCTATCTGGCCTCTTCTTCGATCGATTAGGATCATTAGTAGCAGAGCTTTGGACACAGTGTACCTACATGCAATGCTGCTTGTTTATGATCCTTGTAATGTCGGCAGTGTTATGGAAGCTTATCTCCTTTTATGCGCTTTCTAAAATCGTGGGAAAACATGCAAATAAAGCATAATAACGGTGTGGGCGTGTCCAAGTCCTCCTTTATCCCATGATGCCCAGTGCTGACTGGATGCTTTCTCTTGTCTCTTGCTCTCATCGTCCAGAGGCTGTGGAGCTTACTCCAATTTTCCATGGAGAGACATCTGGAAATGGCCTATACTTCGTCGCTTTGTTGGGATTACCGTGATACGGTCGTGCTTTTCCAGGAATGCTAAAGTTCACGGTAATTGGTGTTAAATCCTTATTGTAAGAGCGACTCTCCCTCCCTCTTCAGTCATCGTTCCGTGCCCTTCTTCATCTCAGGCCTTCTTTGGGCTCAACACATAACTCATACTCAGCTTACCTAACCTACATTCGAGTCATTTGAGTTGGGTCTGGTATGACTCGTCCACACAGTAGTATGTCGTAACTAATACCCATTGATTCGTACATTAAATGACATATCTTTATGGGCGCAGTCACCTCAACGACTGGATTGGATGATTTTTCTTGAACCACCTTGGTTGAGCCAATCAAAACACGTTGAGAGAGAACTGGATTATGTAAGCCGCATGTACTGCTCTTTGTCGCGGCTCCGAGCGTGGATGGGACCGTATAAATCTGCTAGTGAATTGAGGAGCCTCCTCTGTCTGAAGCTTCACTTCCGATGTCTTTCTCCAACACCAGAAGTCAACAAACGGCAAAGGATGCTGTAGACATCGAAGTTCCCGATGCACCGAGTGATTCTATTAGCTCTCTGGCATTTTCGTCTGCGGGCGAGTTTCTTGCGGCTGGAAATTGGAACAATGAGGTATGTAATCTACTTGTCTACTATGACTACCCTGTAATAATCCTACTCTTTTTTTTACATCAGGTTCGCATATACGAAGTGAATCCGGGGGACGGCCGAGCTCAGGCAAGGGCCATGTATCGGCACTCAGGTCCGGTCCTTGATGTCTCTTGGAACAAAGTCAATATTTTTCTCATTCATAAACATTTAGCAGCAAACTTACGCATTTTTTCTGTCTCTGGTATGAAGGAAGGCAATAAAGTGCTCTCAGGAGGCGTGGATAATGTTGCGCGAATGTACGACTTGGTGTCTGGTCAGACGTCGCAGGTTGCCCAACACGATGCTCCTATAAAGAGTGTACGCTGGATCGAGTCAGGACAGAATGGAATTTTAGCGACAGGTAGTTGGGATAAGACACTCAAGGTTTTTTTTCTACTCCGTTCTTAGTCGCTGCTTCGTGTTAAATCATCCTATTCTCTAGTATTGGGATCTTCGGTTGGCGACTCCTGTCGCAACTATCCAACTGCCTGAGCGTTGCTATTCTATGGACGTCATGAACGCCCTTTTAGTCGTTGCAACAGCGGAGAGACATATCCAATCTTTCAACCTAACGAATCCGACAGTGCCTTTCAAGGTAGTTCCAGCATTTCGATATGACTAGATGCAAATAGTTTACTAAATATTTGCAGGCGGAAACTGTCACCGCTCAGGCTCCAAACACGCTGTCGTCACATGCTTCCCTTCCGCGAACGGGTTCGCAGTTGGAAGCGTCGAAGGCCGCGCAGCAATGCAGTATGTGTTCATTTTTACCGAATAAAATGGATTCGGTTATTGATTATCGTGAATCTTTAGTTACGCAGAAGAATCGAAATCCAAGTAAGTCGATATTCATCCCTGGAGATATAAATCCTATTTATAGCATAACTACTGTGATTCTTTCAGGGATAGCTACACATTTAGGTGTCATAGGAAGGAGAGGACAGTTGGCCTCAAAGTCCAGAGCGACGTGTACGCAATAAATGATATCAAGTTTCACCCGGTCCACGGTACCTTCTCGACCGCCGGCTCTGATGGTGTTATCAATTTCTGGGACAAGGATGCACGATGCCGAACAAAGAGTAAGCTACTCTATCCAATATTTCTTCGGTGATCACTTATGCATATGTTTTGCGTTTCATTGCAGCTTTCGATCCTGCACCTGGACCTATTTCAGCAACAGCCTTCAACCGAACGGGAAGCATATTCGCGTATGCTGTGTCTTATGACTGGTCAAGAGGCTATTCTGGGATGACACCTACTCATCCGAACAAAATTATGCTGCATGCATGCAAGGAGGATGAAGTGAAGAAGCGTCCATTGAGAAATTGAATACGCCTAGCTACAATGTAATTGCCTTGGATTACGAAATAATATCATGTATCCCTTTATTTGCTTGTCTCGTTATGTTTTTGCTATGATCAATGTATCCCTTATATTTATATATATATATATATATGTGTGTGTGTGTGTGTGTGCTCACCTACCTGTTTGAGTGTATCACAACGACATCTTGAATCTGATACTGGCGTACGATAATTTAATCAAAGAAAACCCCATAAGGCATGAAGTACTCAAATTTCCATTACCCTGTGCACGAAGGTAAATTCATTAGACTTTCGAAAATTAAGTAATAACGACAATAGTCCTTCATTCACCTACACCAGATATTTCCGGACTCAGGAGAGAGTTATGCAGCCGTCCAAACTGTCCTCAATGAAGATACCTCCGTAGATGAGATTCTCGTTTATCCCGCTCTCTTGGAAACCTTCATGCGTAACGTCGATGCCAGCGTCGCCAGTCGGGAGCTTTAGAATACCAAAATGCTGTTGCCCTTGACCGGAGTTGTCATTTGACGTTACGTTTGCAAGGCTCAATGGATCGGATTTTTTTGAATAAAAGACAGTGATAGAACTTCCATTCACAGCAACGCGTCAGGAACAAAAGAGGAATAAAACTTCTGATAGATACTCACGTAGAGTTCCATGCAACTGTGACCGCGAAGTTATGCCATACATCATCGTCAAATGGCGTTGAGAAAAGCGTCGCGGAAGTCGTCTGCCTTCCTTCAAGCCTCAGTGTCTTATGCTCAGACTCGACGAACGTCTGACCAAACGGAGCTCCAGTCTTGAGCATGAACTGACTCGTTGAGAAATCTGATGTCTCATGGAACACAAGCTATCGTCCAGATCACGAGGTTGCATCAGCACACGAAACGTGACGATGTTTGAAGAAATGCGTACCTGATATTCATGCGACAGGTTGAACGGCTTTGAAGAATCCGAGCGTAGCGACCAATGAACAGTAGTCGTTCCTTGAACTGTGATGTCAGTACCGTCGTTGATTGCAGGGATAAGCTCCGAGCGACGGAATCCGGACTGGAGTTGACCACCCGGGGCAAATATGGACTCATCACTAAACCAATTGAGACTGATTAGCAAGCGACAGCAAGATAGAGCTGAGTTCGCCGCGCCTCAGGGTTATTTCGAGCGCTTTTGAACCAGCAGCAACGTCGAACTAACATCGATATTAGTTCAAAGGCTATCCTTTTTCATAACAACAGCAGATGAGTATACCAAGGAGGAAGAGACGTCCGGAAATTCAATAATATCGGCCCAGGTTTGATCTTTCAAGAATGTTGATCAGCAATCTCATATCGAAGGGCGTGTATGAAGCACACTTTGGCCAAGAACGTTTTCATTGTCGTACACGCTAGAGTCCGTGTCAAAGTCGGCTACCTGTGTATCTGCAGAAATCTTCCCGTCGAAGAGGAGAGTACAAACTCTCCGCGCTAGTTTTTCCGTATACGAAGCCGAGTAAGAAACAGACCAGATACCAACAACATCGTAGGAAGAAGAGGGAAAAAGAGAAAGGAACCGCGCCTTCCAAAGCTCGCTCACGCGCTTCATGAAGCAGCGAATACTACTTCAGAAAAGATCGTCTGACAAACTGCGATGATCGCTTGGCTACTCGAACATATTTTGGGGCGCTTGATCGACAGGGAATATCTAGAGTGGGCAACAAGGCGGAGCCAGATGACCGTCGCTCTCATGATTGAGCGATCACTTTCCGACGGTTCGCATGCGTTTCCAGCCGAGCATCGGGCAAGAATTATCAGAATGGAACGCTCCCCATGAGAATTGTTCCCGGAGATGTGTGCAAAAGGCCGCGCACGCACAGTCGTGATCAATGCAAGAAACCCGTAGTTATGAGAGAATAAAGACAGCTAGAAAAGAGATGAGTTTGCGGGATGACGATCTATCAATTTGGAACCCCGAGAGCACGTGCACGAGTACTGCTATATCGGGCAGAGATAAGATTAGCGGAGCACGTAAGAAATTGCGTGAGCGCGTGCGTGCTTCGCGTCCGTTCCACTTGCTTTCCAACCTTCAAGTGATAGATCTATTTGACTAAGTATATCAGAGTCGGCGTCTCGGCGTTGATATGTTCAGCGCCGTGCGGCCTCTCGTACTGAGGTCGCTTCCGTCAAGTCGTCCATTAATTGCCTGTGTTACTGGTTCCCATAGCGCATTCCCGCGTATTCGACAGGTAGCGTTCCGAGGCATTATAGTCTCGAGAGGACCTCACTCCTGTCATATCGCAAATCGTAACTTCGGAAATCTTGCGGGACCCGAGAAGCAGCCCGCATCGAAAGAAACACCTCAGTCTGGTAAGGATGCCTCGAAGACTGCGAAGGACTTAAGGACGGAGCGACATCTGACTAATGCGGAGCAGAGGAGAAAAGATTGGGCTATTATCAAGAGATTACTTGTACATATATGGCCTCCTGGAGACTGGAACGTGCGAAGTAGAGTCCTCTTAGGGTTTGGCCTTCTCATTGGCGGAAAGGTGGGTTCTAAACTCATATCCAATTCGACGAGCTGCGGAGCTAATTCCCATTAGGTGCTTAACGTGCAAGTTCCATTATTATTCAAGGAGGTCATCGACTCTTTGAACATTCCAATAACACCTGATACTGCGGTATGGGCGGTGTGCGGAGGGCTGATTCTAGGATGTTTGTCTTCGCCGCCTTGAATTACGGAGTGAAGCTAATCATACCATGCAGATGGAGCTGCGCGAATTGGAGCAACACTATTCACAGAATTGCTCAATGCCGTCTTTGCCAGTGTAGGGCAGAAAGCCGTTCGGAGAGTTGCAAGAGAGACATTTGAGCATCTCCTGAGCCTCGACCTCAAGTTTCACCTTTCCAGACAGACTGGCGGTTTGACGCGAGCCATGGATCGCGGGACGAAGTAAGTGAAGTTTTGGACTACTATGATGCTCTGTATTCAAACTTCTCAGAGGCATCACATTTATTTTACAGGCTGTTTTGTTTCGTATAGTGCCTACCGCACTTGAAATCTCAATGGTCTGCGGGATATTAGTGAGTGGACAATTGTCATGAATCTGGAGCAGCATCATTAATTGAGCTTTCCAGACGTACAAGTTTGGATGGGATTTTGCAGCTGTAACGATTGGAACTATGGCAGCATACACCTGGTTCACAGTACGGACAACTTCATGGAGGTAATCAATGCCATCAATTGTCGGAAGTGATGTACTTACCGTCAGCTGCTAGGACAAAATTTCGCAGAGAAGCAAATAAAGCCGATAATCGAGCAGCAACAGTCGCAGTTGACTCGCTCATTAATTACGAAGCCGTAAAGGTGCTGAAGAATCAAGTCCAATGCAGATACAGTCACTTTCTAACTTCAGTCGCAGAACTTCAACAATGAGAAGTTCGAGATCTCACAATACGACAAACATCTCGCGGAGTATGAGAAACAATCTGTGAAAATCTCCACGTCATTAGCATTTTTGAACTCGGGACAGAACACGATTTATTCCAGCGCATTGACGCTTATGATGTTCATGGCGGCACAAGGCGTCATCAATGGCACAATGACGATAGGTGACTTGGTGATGGTCAACCAACTTGTTTTCCAGCTTTCGGTACCGCTCAACTTCCTCGGTTCGATTTATCGCGAGATGCGACAAAGCCTGATTGATATGGAAGTCCTGTTCAATCTTCAAACGGAACATACACCGCCTCCCGTGAGTATGTACACGGATACTATCTGACAAGCATACTGATATCGCTCTCTTTTACACAGGACAGGCCTGGCGCAAAACCTCTCGCATTACGAGGTGGTTCAATCCGCTTCGAGAACGTAAATTTCGGGTACCATCCCGATCGGCCGATATTCCGTAACCTCTCGTTTACCATACCTGCCGGTAAGAAAGTGGCTCTCGTCGGACCCTCGGGCTGCGGCAAATCGACTGTCTTCCGTCTGCTCTTCCGCTTCTACGACCCTGCATCGGGACGCATTTTGATTGATGACCAGGACATTCAAGATATCCAGATTGATACCTTGCGCCGAGCAATTGGCGTCGTGCCGCAGGACACGCCCATGTTCCATGCAGATATCATGCATAATATTCGATATGGTCGCGTTGATGCAAGTGATGAAGAGGTCATTGAAACTGCCAAGCGTGCACATGTCCATGAGACGATCAGAAAACTACCTGAGGGATACAAGACGACTGTCGGTGAACGCGGGCTGATGATCTCCGGTGGAGAGAAACAACGACTGGCTGTCGCAAGAGTACTGTTGAAAGATCCACCAATTCTATTCTTTGACGAGGCCGTAAGCACTTTTCGTTTTGTTCTTTTGCCGAATAAACATTGATCCTCCAATACAAAAATTTGCAGACGTCTGCACTTGATGCACGCACGGAAGCGGAGTTGATGAAGAATATCGATAGCGTACTTCTTGATAAGGGTCGCACCAGCATTTTCATAGCCCATCGGTTTGTATCATTATTATTCGATAATTCCGTTCTCTGACATTCGCCTTCCAACCATTAGACTTCGCACTGTTGTCGAGGCGGACCTCATTCTCGTCTTTAATCGTGGAGAGATCGTCGAGCAGGGAACGCATCGAGAACTAATCGAGCAAGGTGGACTGTATCATTCCATGTGGACCGAACAAACTTATCGTCATGATGATGATGATGTTGATGAGGGGGAGGAGGTGGAGGGTGCTTCCAATGAGGAGAATGACGTGCAAGAGGTGGGACAGACTACGTCCGACGAGGTGAGGAGGTAATAATGAATATTATGCACTGGGATTGCCACTCGCTACGTCTCGCAATTAATTAGTTATAGGCGTTCTGGTACTTGCTTTTCATCTTCAGAGTGTGATCCTATTTACACTGTATCTCTTGTTTTCCATCAGCTCCAGGCGTTCCTAGAATCATGAATAAACTGTAGACCATCAACATTATTCAATACGTCCACGGAGCCAGCTAAGTAAACCCTTCGTTCCTGATAGCGAAATGGTTTAGAAGATGTCCGAGAATCAAACAGGCAAGCAGACGTTACCTTCTCTTTCCCAAACTTTCCTGGGCGGAACACGGAACCTAGATGAACGGTAAGCGACAGGCCGCTCTGAAATGCATGGAAGTGTTGACTTACACGTTCCCATCTACCAAGCAGACATCCATCGGTATCAGCCCTAATAGAGGCGGAAGCTTAGAAATCTCATTGTCGCGCACATCGAGCTCTTCAAAGCCCCACTCCGGCAGTTGTCTGTTTCCACGAAACAGTCCTGCAACCTGCTCGAATGCCTCGAGTGATGATATCTTGTTCCCTCTCAGGCGCAAGATCTTCAATCCTTTCCGACCCTCGGAAGGAACAAGAAGGTGTTCGATGACTGCTGGTGTTATTCCGTCGGATGTTAGATTATTGTACGATAGGTCGAGAACGGTTAACCACGGGAAGGTCTCTGCGATGGCCTCAAGTGAACCACGTTTTTCTACTGTTGACACACCACTATCATCAGACTCGTGCGATATTGATACCATGTTTCCTAAGGCACACCCATCGAGGATAAGCTCGCTGAGGCGAGGAAGAATACCACCCGAAACCTCAACCAAGGATAGGCTGGATGACGAAGGAAAACTGAACGTCGGGTCAGCACGACGATTGCTCAAAATCAGAACCTGGAGCTTTGAAGCGAACTCCTGCTTCATAATCGCTGCGAGAGGTAGAGTTGGCGCAGGAACGAGCAAGTCTTCGGCATTCCTACCGATCTGAGGCATTGCAAGCGTCGAAAAAGCTCTAGCATGTGAACGAGTCGGTGGTGCGGAGGAGGGCAGGGTCAATGTCAACGTTGAAGCTGAGTAGTACTTGGAGCTCGCAAGGGAAGTTGGACTACTCGGAGAACTCACTTTCCGAGGTCTTTCGTCTGGAGACTTAGCGGAAGAGGCGGCAGCTTGCTGAGCTCGTAGTCGCCGCCGACCGCCCTCCGTTAGAATACCTTGCTCGGCTTCAATCTCCCATTGCTCTTTCTCTACAGTCTTGGATGGTAAGACTTCGATGGCTTTGGACTGCGTCGGAATTGAAGACTTCGCAGATGTACCAGAAGAAGCGGTCACGTTGGCCACTGCTTGCACTTGAGCAGCGCGGGCTCGTCTTCGACCTCCTTCCGTTGCCAGACCCTGTTCAGCTTCTAACTCCCAAGGCTCCTTTATGACTTCAGGCTCGGGGTTCAGGAGGCGTCCTTGCTGACTATTGACATTTATCGCGCTTTTCCTCTTTTTTAAAAATCTTTGTTCAGCCTCGATCTCCCAGGCTTCCTTAATGATCTTCTTCCCGACCGAGACGCGTAGTTCGCCCGGAGTAGGAGGTCTCGTTGACATGTTAAAGTTCACTGCACCGCTTCTCGGCGAATTCGCGAAATACGACCGAATGGCACCTTCCGTAACTTGAGTCTCACTAAGATCCGAATTTGAAGCTTCGGAAAGTCGCCGGTCGGCGGCTCTGCGAAAGACTCGTCCGTGATAACCGCATGATCCAAGATTACCTCCTGGAGATTATCAAGTCTTGCAAGAGCAGCAATAAGCCCACGCGACGGGCCAAGTGGGTTGTGGGCTAGCGTGATGTGTGTGATTGCATGTGGCAAATATGAGGCGTCGATAGCGTCTCCGGTCAATTTATTGTGGCCAAAATCTAGCGTATGCAAGTTTGGAAGCGGTTTATTAGCTCGATTGACTTCAGGTTGATAAAATCCGTCAACGCTGAGTGACCTCGGGAGGTTAAGGGGATCATTGAACCTAGCGAATGGCAGGGCGGATAACTGATTGTGAGAAGCATTAAGAATCGACAGCGCGGGAAGTGAGAATAAGGCGGAAGGTAGCTCTGTAAGGTTGTTGCTCGACACGTCCACATTTGTTAGCGATGACAGTATAGTAAGCGATGTCGGCAGTGTCTTGAGCTGATTGTTGTGCAGCTACTTGAACACAACCGTGAAGAACTGGATCTTTGAGATACCCGAATAGACTTACATCAATGACCTTAAGGCTCCCGAAAAGTGCCAGCTCGGGCTGGATTGCAGTTATCTCATTGCTCCGTGCCTTCAAGACCACAAGGTCTTGTGCTTCAAACCACGCAGCTTGTTGCTTATTCGGCCTGTTTCGTTTGGGCGTGTCTTCAGCGGTATAGTCAGGCTCGGTAACCGAATCAAGCGGCTGAGGCTTTACTCCAAGGTGAATCTCAAACAAGCAAGACGGAATGCATGGTAGAGATCGAGATGACAGATTAAGATTGCCTTGAGTACAAAAGCTCAGATAATGTTTATTTCAACCTCTCTTGACAAACTTACAGACCTGTGTTTCGTGCCCGTTCGATGGTCTCTCGAACTCCCCATCTGCCGATCTCAGTTAGATTACTATCAGCATTCTGCACCTTTATAAGTATTGTATCTAGTCCGTCGTTAAGTGTAGGCGCAATATTTTTCCCTTGCACAGACTGTGCTTTCTTTGCTTCTGCCCGCTTCAAAGCGATCTGCTCTTTCAAGCTCAACTTTGGCTTCGCAAGCTCAGGCTTCTCTTCTACATGCTTTTTTGGAGACGTTGGCCTGGATTTCACCGGAGAGCCACTTGGAGGATGAAGTCGAGCTGAAGTTGTCCCGGTAGGCGTCGGCGAAGTAGGCTTTCTCGGCGTTGCCGTCGTTGGGGCTCGATAATGACTTCGCAGATTGCTATTTGAAACAGCCGGACGAGGCACTCGAGACATGATACTGGAACCAGTAAACAAAGAATGACGGTGGATGAAAACCCGTACAAAGCAGGCTCACTGCGAATCTCCATCACGAGACGAGCGTGACTTGTATCCATGGCATGGACTGAAAACAGCAGGTGCACGATCTCATCCTCTCCTCCACAATGAACTCAGAAAAGCGCAAGATAAAGGAGGTGCAGGATGCCCCTTGGAACGAACCTCCGGCGACCAGGAGACGACTGGATGGAGAAAATCCGGATAATTCAATGCGAATTACTTATCCAACAGACTCATCTCACAGTCCGACTCCAGCGTTCCAGTATCCAAACCAACTTATCACTTTCTCCTACTCTGAGTCTCGGAAGCTCGAGTTCACAAATACTGCCATGAAGTTCTACGTGCATCCTCCGTTTAACGCTGATCTCAACTACGGTTACGAGCACTGGGTTAAGAGACCCGAGGAGAGAGGACGGTTGGACGGACTGCTTACAGCTTGTCTAAGGGACGAAGTACTCCTTGAGAGGGACAGGGCGAATGCCATTTCATGGAGGGGAGTAATGACAAAGTGAGACGAACTTTTTTATTCTGAGTTTGTTATTCGTAGTATTGATATAATAAACGCGAGGGAGAATATTGACAGCACCATACGAAGATAGAGAAAGCTGGACTCTCAATGTCATGTGTATAAACAATACCTTGTATTTCGAGGAACATATTGACAATGTCAAACTGAAAGAAAAGTGAGTCGTCTGAGAGATCATGTCCCTGCAAAGCTCAGAGTCGGGACTAGAGAGAACATGACGCCTCGTAATCGTCTGCAGTCTTATTATGGATATGCCTTCGAATCCTACTGCACTTCCTCGACGCCGGATCCACGACACGATCCTGAGAAGCTTGCCAATGGCTGGAGTGGGAATGTGAATACTAATGTCCAGTGGTGTAGTGTAGTGAAGACGAAGCTTGGAGACAACAGGTTGATCATAGGCGGAGAAGTAGATTGCGTTGAAGGTCTGTCACATAGCTCTTTCAAACCGATACAGTGCGTTGACAGCCACCATCTTGCAGGGAAATACATCGGACAACCGAATACATTTGTTGAGCTGAAGACCTCGATGGTCATCCGGAATCCGCAAGACGAGGCACGGTTCGAAAAGTGGGCATGTCACCTTAAAGTTGTCTTTCAAAGTATTCATAGCGGTCAAGGAAACTTCTGAAATTTTACTTCCAATCGTTCCTGTTAGGCGTCCCTGTTCGTGTTGCCATTGACTTAGATACTCTACAGCCACCTGACTGTTTTGCATTTCATAGGATATTAAAGTGGGATTTAGAAATCCTGCGGGCCGCATTATACAGATGCAGTCTTTTAAGACCGTCCAAATACCAAGGCTCGTCCGCGGAAAACCTGGTGCATGGGACCCGAATCTCTGTCTTCAATGGGGATCTCAGTTCCTGGCCTTCCTCCAATCCGCAATACAGAACTGGGAATTCGAGGAACCTAATTCCGCGAACGACAGTAATAGCCATCCATCATCCAGCGCAAGTGCTTCGAATACGAAGAAAAGAGCGAAAGAAGAGTGCGTCTGGCGAGTTACTTTCCGCCCCGGAAAAGGCGCAGAGGTGGCCTTGCTTGATGACGCGGCCATAGCCGACGTGCGTAATGGAGAGGATCGTGTCGGATTCCTGCCCAGATTTTACTGGAACGAGATATCCAACGTTGCACCTGAGGACAAAGCCAATGGCAGGCAGGCAGAACGTCAGGATTAAGCATTATCTGGACATCTGGGACGCTTTTACACTCCTTGAGCCAAAGATCTTTGGATCCGGTTATTGTGCTTCGTGGCCAATGCTGGGGTCGGTTGGTTGCGCAAACCCCGTTACATAAGCGTGGGCCTCAGGATAGCTGTAGCCACAGACTCTCTGAAGCTATTTAAGCCAACTGCTCACGTCCACGTTCTTCACTTCGCTCTTTACCATCTCGATCCTTTTCTCGGCAGGAAGCCCGAGGTCCACTTTCCTTTCATCCTTCCTCTGTGCTTTTATTGTGTCATTCTTTACATCGGTAAGTCTTCGTGTCCATCAATCTCTCATATACAAAGTGGCTCATATCGAGCACAGGCCGCTGGGCAGCCAACGTCCTTCAAGACCTTCTCCCTCTCATTTATAGCTCATCTCTCTTCAGACTCTAACAACGTGAGTTTTATCCTGGTGCATTTAGGTGAACACAGTTTAGGTAACCACCAGCTATTAGAATGAAAATGCCATTCATGAAGCCGCGCCCTCAGCCTCTTGATTCGCCCGCGTACAGACGCAACCCACTTAAATATTCTCCATTCCGATACGGCGCTCGTCCGGAAGGGTTCACTGACATGCTCATAAGAGATGGACCGGATGTTGTCATTTCAGTCTGGCCATGGGAGGCGGTCTTCGATCCGTACCTCTCCGCGGACATCAAGAGAGAAAAATGCAACCGCGCCATTAATGGCTGGGACAATCGCACGTATCTCGCAGAGGGGAAGCCCAACCTGAAGCGCCAGAAGGCTCGCTATGGCGATTCCCGCTGGACTCACCTGAAAAGGTGCAACTTGTGCGAGGCCGATAACGTGTGCAAGGACAGGCCGGGAGTCTATCGCTGCGAAAACAGCTATTACGGCGGGCGCTGCCGTGGCCAATTTGAAGTCACTCAACGCGATGCTGTCCGTGTTCAGCACATGCCTCTCGAAGAACGCGTCCCGTTCAATTCATTGAGTGATAGGTATGACCGCGATGCGCTTCGGGCTAAAAATATGTAGGTCTATTACCTTGATGATTTCTGGCTTGGTTGACTGACACTTGGCTGAAGGGCGAGGACTAGAGCTATGAAGTACGAGGCTCATGCCTGATTGGATACTCGTGGTCCTAGAATTAATGTGCAACTCTGTAGAGTGTGTTTCTATTTGTGGGCTTCTGGAGAGCCATTTTGTACTTTCAGAATATGGAAGAAACTGATTTCTATTGGACACTTGCATGATGCACACCCCTTGAAAGGTGGAAATTTCTATGTGTGACGCAAACTCCTTCAGTACTCTCTCCGCCACCACAAGCTCAGCCAAATAAAGTGTAAAATGAACTGCGTCAGATTGTCTGCTTCCCATATTTTCTGCGCTGACAGTTGGTACGAGCATTGTTGTAGTTGAAATCTTGCCATTCTTACACGTGAATGTCTCGAGGGTTTACCATCCAGAAAATCTTGCCCCGTACCACACCGTCCCAAAACTGCACTTCAGCAACGTAGTTTGCTCAGGGACAGATAACATAAATGCTATAGATGTACATGACAACGAACAAATTCGAGATAGGCAACTGACAATAAGGTAAGAACGCAGCCTCCGCCGTGAAGTTCTTATTATTTCCTAGTTCCGCGCTTCTTCACCTCTTCATCCTTGCAAGCGTGGAGCATGACCTTGTTCGGATGGCCCGGCGTCATGCCCGTATGGCCCTTTGACCAGTCGTACGATACAGCGTACGCAAAGATCGAACCGTTTCGGTTGAACGCGGTTGATGTGATGGGGCCCGGAGCAGGTTCGAAGGCTAGGAGCATTACGAGAGATACCGTCAGAATAACCAGAGGAGAAAGGCGTGACGAAACGCACTCTTCAATCGCGTTCGTGCATCTTTATCCCAGAAGTTGACAGTACCGTCCGAGCCCGCGGTGGAGAACGTTCCATGCACGGGGTGAAACACGATATCATTCACGGCGAAGACCATCGTCTGGTCTTTTACGGTCGGTGATTGGTCTTTACGGTGGCATTTGAAAGAGAAATTTTGGCTGGAAATAAAGTTAAGCTACGAGAGATTAATGAACTTCGTAAGTATCATAACTTGCCTGGATTTAGATTCTTCCACATATCTGGAAGGACGATCCGATCATGTTTATAGTCAAGTTCTCATTGTAATGATGATTAGACGCACTGAATAGCAACCCGGCCTTCAATACTCCCAACAGCATAACCATCTGCAGAAGGGAAACAGCTAACAACACGTGTTTGCCACTTCAACGGAGATGTTGATGTCTAACAGAACAGAGTCAAAACATCAGTTTCAAAGTTGCCAGAGGAAACAATTTCATCTCACTCTATAAGGCGTGGTCGGGTTTGTGAGGTTGAAGATCTGGATGTGTCGCTCGGCGGTAGCAACGACCAAGAGCGGGTAGACGACATCCATGGAATAACATCGTTCAGGTAATTGGACGACAGAGATGGGGTTCGGTTGGCGCGTATCCCAGTACTTAATTTCAATCCAGTAGTCAGCAACCATACGATACATAACCACGAACTAAGGACGTAAACATACCCTAAGCGTCTTATCCCAGCTACCCGTCGCAAGAATCCCACCCTGTGGCGTATCAAGCCACCTAACACACCTCACAGGCGCATCGTGCTGCGCGACTTGCGAGCTCGTACCGGTCGCCAAGTCGTACATCCGCGCCGCATTGTCCGCGCCGCTCGAAATGAGTTTGTTGCCTTCCTGCACAGAAGAAGCAGCGCATGAGTAAGTTTGCGAGCATCAAAGTTCTTTGGTTTTATTCGCACTTTGTTCCAGCAGACACCAAGCACGGGACCCTGATGCTGGTACATTGCCTTTCCCTGTGTCTGGCCACCTTGTGGATTCACTTCGTAAATTCGGACCTACGACCACATGCGCATGTCAGTCTCCTTGCATACTAGATAACATTGGGTATGCGAAAGCGAGAAGAGTACATACCTCATTATTCCAACTCCCGACTGCAAGATACTCGCCGGCAGTTGAGAACGAAACTGAGCTGATGGAATCATTAGGCGGGTCGGAGACTTCTACGTCTTTTGGTTCGTTTGCGTTCGTTCCGCCCAGTGTTGCCGACGTTGATGTCGTGCTCCCAAAGAACGACATGGTGGTTGTTCGCTTTCAAGAACCGTGCGTGTCTTCCGTCCACTGGCAGGTTTGTTTCTCGAGTTAACGCGAATCTTGAAAATCACAACATCACAAAGGCACGCGTATATTACGTCATCAGTTTGAATACAGTATTCAATTTCTATTTTTCCCAAGAGTACAGGACAGGAAGAGTGAGGCGAGAGATTTGTATTCAATTCTGTTGGTTACACAATATTGCGAAGTTAAATAATAAAAAAAGCGAAAATTCAACTGTGGAGTCAGACGTCCGCGAATTATTCCTGCCCTTTAAGCCGTTAGAATATATCACATAAGTGAGAATATTGTAAGCGAAACACGGCCATAGGTATGAAAATAAAAACAAAAAAGTATCTAAATTTAGTCGGTCAATGACGTTCATAGCTGCTTCTTTTTCTCCGCCCTCAGTCGGTCGGCCATTTGCACATCCAGCAGAGGATCGAGTTCCTTTGCAGGGTGTCGATACGAGTTACCTACACGATCTGCCCACGTGAAGTACTGCCCGTAGTTGACGGTGAAATAAATATGATGCAACGTGTGATGCGCAGGCCCGTTGATGATATGCTCCAGCGGATGTCCGGTGATCATGTCCGAATCATGAATGAATATGCTCCAGAAGTTGACTCCGACGAAAAGTGCGAGATAGAGTTGTCGCTGTATTGGAAAAATGAAGACAAATAAATGATAGGGGAAAGATTGAATGAATCCATCAAGCGGGTGGAAAGCGTGGGAGGCAAATGGGGTCGGAACTGCTGTCGTGTAAGCATTCTAGTCGAGAAGGGTATAAAATCGGAACGAACCTATCCATTTATGATGCGGCTTATGCAGACGCTTGTAAATAAACGGGATATGAAGCCAACGGTGGGCCCAGTAGATGCAATAGTCGGTGAAAAGAAGGAACCTGGTGTAAAGCGAAAGCTAAATGAAGTCCACAGTAGAAAGACTGGCAAAACATACCATAAGATCGAGAAGAAGAAGTAACCCCAGCCGTACTCCTTCGGATCCTTATACAGTTTTGAATATCCCATGACCTCCGCTTGAAAGAATGGTATCGTGAGACCCATCATCCCGGGGAAAGCACGTAAGCTCATGTAAATCTCTTGGCGGACTTGATTCTTGAGGAAGCGTGGATGGCGCAACATGTCATGGTTGAAGATGAAGTGGTACGAAAACCCCGCAAAAAGGAAATATAAGACGTGGATCCCGATCATGGTCAACACGGAAAGTGAAATGATCTGTCGCGGAATGTAGTCCCGTGGCCATGCGGAAACGGATGATGCATCGAGAATAGATTGAGACAGATTCGCGGATGGTAATTGAGGGTGCGGGAGATGTGAGAGACCAATGAAGTGGGACCACGACGAGCTCAGCGATGAACCATGTGAAAGTGTGAGAGGCAGGGAGCTATTGAGAGAGTACAGCGGTTCTGAACTGGTCGGAACGGAGAAGGCAGAGAGAGGAACGATCTTCGCCCATACTTTGTCGAGGAAGTACTCGTCACAG
This sequence comes from Sanghuangporus sanghuang, assembly GCA_009806525.1. Classification (NCBI taxonomy): domain Eukaryota; kingdom Fungi; phylum Basidiomycota; class Agaricomycetes; order Hymenochaetales; family Hymenochaetaceae; genus Sanghuangporus; species Sanghuangporus sanghuang. The sequence goes on from VVIT01000005.1 coordinate 537,946, forward strand.
AGCTCGAGAACGTAGTCCATACTCGGCGGTGGGAAGCAGCGCTCAACGGTGAGACCAAAGGAAGGTGGGGTGAACGGCGGAGTCAGCGAGTGAGTGCAACAGACCAAGTGCGGACTGGAGCTGATGATGATGACCGCCTGTCTATTTAAATTATTAGAAGTCGTGCAACATTGGAAAAATTGCTGACACATCACACTGATAAGATAAGTGCTCCTTACGTCACTTGCCTATCCTGTCATCAGCTCTCCGGATCCGTCCTTGATCGTCTCGAGTCTCGATAGATACTCACCCAGTCCTCGCGACATACGGCAGACATGACCAGCGACTTGATCAATTTCCGAAGGGCGACAAATGAAAGTGAGCCCATTTCATTCTGAGTCCCGGTCTCTCCGATTTCATATGTCGTACCATCTCCTAGGATCTAGGCGGTTTACTCCGGTACGTTTGCTTTTTTCATGTTGCATGATTTTTCTGCTCTCTCCCGCGGTCATCATGCGAGTCGCATTTGTCTCCAGCTATTTCATCTTCGTTTTGTTACAACAAATATCTACTTACAAGCTTGTGCCTCGAGAGACATCCAGACATCCTAGGGGTAAATGAGAGAAACGTATAGGTTGCTCTTAGTTTGCCGGTCCCCACGGCCAGAAGACAGGAACAGTCCTGCGTTTAATTTAATACATTCCTTCCAGCGGCGTGAGCCGTATACGCTCACCTCTTGTATTCTTGCCATTTAGGGTTGTTACCAAATTTCTTATCGCTAGCTTTCTATATAAATGAAACAAATCAGCTGCTTTCATCCAGTGGCCCAAAAGCACTCTTCCTTACCTCGAGAGGTGGAACGCCAGAAACCTAAATTATGCCAACAGGTTAGAGCTTGCCTAAGGCACGGAACTCGACAATCTACCTTTCTGATGAGCAAATACGTCACTATCGGGCTCGCCGCTGCGATGACTGGTGCTACTCTCGGGAAATAGGAGCTTTGTAACGACGTGGTGGAGAGTGCCCATATTCCGGTCCACAATCCCACTTCGCCGAAGTAACTATTAGGAGTCGTCAGAATGCAGTGTGTCGTGACCGTCAAGAAAGAACCTACTTGGGATGCCTGCTAATGCTCCAAAGACCGCGGCTAATAAACTGCTCTTCATGTTTCTTTTCAGCTTTCTCTCTTCTCCATGCGGTCTTTTGATGATCTGCAATAATCTCGATCAAAAACGAGCTGGCAAACAAGCCCAAAGCGAAGAAGTCGCGAGGAAGAAGCGGAGGATGCAGATGTGCAGGCATGGTGTTCACCTAAACGTTCGTAAGCCGACTATGTTCACCTACGTTGAAATGAAGCCTTACCATGAATACTGGTAAACCAACCAGAAAGACCCAGGTTGCTATAAGAATAGAGACTGAGATTCGCATCAGTAATAAGTAGGAAGGAGAAGACCTTGTGCCATCCAGAAGAAAGTAAACTTCGTAGGCTGATGCTTTACCTCGTCAAAACGAGAATCGCCTCCAGACTTTAGAGCTCGCTATGTCGGTGGCACATAAGCTTGAGACAGAAACTATCATATAAGAGTCTCCTACGGTCAACAAGAATGTTCCTAGCCTCGAGCTCCAAAGTATCAAGCATCCACTAAGAAGCAACTGACGCGATGCAAACGAGGAGAGTCTGGGAAGCGGGATGTCCCTTTTGAGTATGTACTTGTCCTTCAATGCAGGGTAGTACAAGGAGACGAATGTCGTCGACAAGAAACCAAGTGCTCCACCGAAATCATAAAACATTTCATTCTTTTGCGGAACGAAAATCAAAGCAAAGACTAAAGAGCCATTCAGCATTCAACTTTATGGTGGCAAGCATTGAGTACCGACGCGTTTGAAGGCCATAAGCACTAACAAGAGGTGGCAGAAGTCGAGAAAAGGCGCCCATCGTTGAAACTGCTCTAGAGTGTCTTCGTTATTTACAAGGACAGTTGCGATGAACCCTCTGGGATGGTTGTGGTGGAAGTTTAAGTGTGAGACTATCTGTTACTTCTTTAGTATGCGAGACGGTCGATGCAGAGTGAGAGTCCTAGTGATCGGCGTCACGCTACGTCATTTTACCATGGGACGGGAGACGCGTCGTCCAACCACAGGCTGAGGTATGTTGTCTGTCACCATCACGTACTCAACAGATGTCGACAAACCAGATGCGGCTCAGAGCCATCGCACTGTATAAAGAGCTACATAGACTGGGACGCGACTATCCGGATCCATCGTAAGCTACTCATTTTGTTGAATGGAGATCCTTATTCATTCATATCTCTCAGGTACGATTTTCATGGAAAATTAAGGAGAATGTTCGAAAGTTAGTTACGGCTGGAATAAATAAGGCATCTCGCTGACGAACGCGACAAATCATCCTTGTTCAAAGAGAATAGGAACTTGACCAATCCTGAAGATATAGAAAGAGCATTAAATTTTGGAGAATTCATCCGAAACGGTCCGTAATTTTGTTCGCTACTAGCATAATTGCATGCTCAGAAGGAACGCGTAGAAACACTTGCATTGATAAGACTTAGAAAATATCGACATTTGCGGAGAGCATATCCTCCGCTCGATGACCCTTCTCCGGACAAACCATAGCCGACTTCGTTTCCTGCATATCCTTCTCGACCTTGCATGTACATCTGCTCATCACCTCGTCTATTGTACTATCAAGACGCTTTCTATTAATCACATCAGCCATAAACAGCTCCTTGGTACATGCGAAACAAACTTCGGGGCTCTTCTCTTTTACTCCGTACTTCTTTTCTGTCAGCGATAGTGTCGCGTATCTCGGGCTGGCTCTTGTAGGGATCGCTTATGATGATTTCTGTCTGCCCTGTTCCTGACTCACACACTAGAAGGGCACTCTTTTGAGCTTAGTCACATAAATGCCTCACAGTCTCCGCAAAGGTCTGCGACTACATTCGTTCAATTAATGAAGACTGCAAATGTGCATTGCTTTCTTGTCAGGATAAACCGTCTGCGTCCACTATTTACCTGCCCTCGTTAGGTCAAGCTGCCGCCGAAGTTCATGCCGAGGCGGTCTGGATTCTGAACAAAATGATCAGCCCGGTTGCTGGCAATAGTCTCTCAGTTGTATCTACTCACGGGCAGTGGCAAATAACTCCGCCAGTCGGATTGCTCGTCGCCGTGGCCGTTGCACCAGCATTCAAACATACGAACTTGCATTCGATGTGCGTAGGGTCGAACGTCGTTTGGGGAGCAGGAGTCGCAAGCGCATTACCAGCGAAAAGCGCGGCGAAGACAAGAGCAATGTATCTGAATTGCATGATGCTTGTCTCGAGACTACGATGGCCGTAGTGTTGAATGTTCTCGATTGTTGAGGTTTGACTATCGATAAAGCGACTCTTTATACCTTGTCTATAAATCCAACTTGTATAAAGTGGCATACCGGAGCATCAAAAGGTGCGTCTCCATACTTTCGCACAAGACGCATCAAAACATAATATGGCAATTATAATCTTCCATGTTCTATAACAGGGTAACATCGACATCGGAATGCGTCCATACGTACTAATTCATCTCAACGGATATTTTGGCCGAAATAGCCGCATAATTACTCCATCTTGACGGCATTTGGTAAGATCATCGACTTTCAAAGCTTTGCGAAATGGCTGCCTCCACCTGACATATCACTGATGAAACATTTTCTCTTCAGTCCGTCACCTCGCCGCATTCCGGGCTATTTTTAGCGCCAGGTTTACAACGACAACATTTCAAAGTACGCTAAGCATTCGGCACATAATTCGTTGATTACAAAGCATTCATCAAACAGGGCGCAAACGCGTAACGTTTCATTCTCTTCTCAACAACTCCGTCTCCGCGTTCGGCACCAATGACTGGGATCTCGCTTACGGCGGAATCGTTTGGATCCTAGGAGACACAATCAGTCCGGACAACAATGGACAAGTGAGACAATGCTCACGGGCAATTGCAAATTATAGTACTGCTGGTGACAGGAACCGTCCCACCATTGCATATGATGCTACAGATACCAGGATCCGTCGTCTGGGGATCGGGACTAGCGACAGCACTTCCGGCAAAGAAAGCGGCGAACAAGATAGAGATGTATTTGAGTTGCATGGTGATGGAGGCGAGTATTCAAAATGAAGCTCTCAGGAGATCGATACTACTCTCTGACAATGTCCAGGCTCCTTATATTCTTTTCTGACTGCTCAATCTCGTGATATATTGCCTGTCGGGGCTAACCAATGTGCGTCTCCAGATCCTTGCAGGGTGAGGTCAGCATCACTCTGAGCGCTTTGACTATGTAATCCCTGATCGCAGCTCTTAATACGCAAATGGAGATCTTAAGGCACTGGACCTTCCGCACAACGGATCAATCGGCTAATGTTCTATTCCGTTGTATTCTACAGAAAAGACCAGAAGACACATAGCGAGCGTAAGGTCCGGGATGTGGTGTGGGACATCTCTGGTTATTTACGTGAAATATTGAAGCCCGGTGATATCTTCAGAAGATACTTACGATCGTGGATTCATCCATTAACCGACGTATCTTTCTTAGAGGTGGCCTTAACTGCCCGACTCTAAAGAAACAGCAAGGAATCTATTTTTTTTCTCCGGACCTTTACGTACTGCGGTTCACACAAAACGACAGACCATTGTATCGTTCGGATTCACGGTGCTGATAGACTCTGCGCGGATTGTGAGCGTGAGCGGCCGTGATGCCCGCGGCGATGGTGAGATAGCAAGGATGGCTGAATATGCTTGCACTATGACTAGAGCGACTGAAGCTGAGAGGAGACTTGCATGGACTCTGTTGCTTTCTCCTCGAGACATCGTACCGTTCTATATACGGTGCATTGTACTGGAACTACTCACATTTACCAGGAAGCTGTTGTCTTCGGGCAATCCAGCATCATTGCTATGTCTTGTTCGTTTTTTGACAACGTATGCGTATATTTTGTTGTGCCTAAAAATCAGACTTGACGTGTACTACCCCGTATGTATTCGGTCCTCTCAGAATTTGCGATTTTCATCACATTTTGTTCAGATCAATGGGCTATAGTCAAATTTCATACCTTTCGCCATCCCTGAAACTATGCCTTTCTTTTCTGGTGCCTTCTCGTAAGTGCAACAGAAACAATTCCGTTGGTCCGGTGGTCTTGTTCCAATGTTGCACGTGTCGCCGCTACTCTAAAAGTAGTCATGCATCAACTTTTTCAGTGCTCCACAACTCCTGTCGACCCCAACGGTGACCAGACTTACTCTGCGGATGAACATTAATTTCGCAGATAGCCGCTAAGCTTCTATACTAATGACTTGTTTGCACGGCTCGCAATTCTCTGGACTTCGGCACTCTTGTCTTTGAGGTTTAATCATCTCTGGGTATATGATTCTGACTGTCAAAGAAGCCACTAAGTACCCACTTCATGGCAGTTGAATATTCACGGCATCTCTAGCCTTATAATTCGGCTAAGAAACGTGGCACCACCATCCTCGAGATTCGGGACAAACTGAATAGTCTTCATAGCCCGCAAAAGGGTCTGAACTTTGCAGATAGCATTCAGAAGTTCTTCTCACTCTAAAGCCTTTACCTATGGGCAGTCGCAATATCTCATCATCATTGTTGTCGTCTCTCCATCACAAATAAATTGATACGGGAAATCGGGCAGCCAATCTGCTGGGGTAGGTATCAGAAAGTAGCAAAGAAGACAATTGTGTGCGCGAGCTGCATATTGGGGTTTTGACTTTACTGGTGAAGAAATCGAACAATGCTGAGGATCTTCTGTCTGAGGGCCGCAATAGCAACAATCGTGCCGGAAAGGATGATATGTCTTTGCTCCGCATGGTAGTTGAGACGAGTACTCAAAATGAGCTCTCAAATATGGAGATGATACTTTTAACGATGCTCCGGTCCCTTGTGTTTAGTTGTCTTCTAATTGCCCCTCCACCCGGGGAATGATCCATCGTCCACCGCCTGTCCAAGTCCCCAGTCGGGCTGACAAAATGCGCCTGCACATCCTGGCAGGGTGAATTCACCGTCACAATAACCGCTTCGACCAATCTCTGATCGAAGTTCTTGGGCATGAAAATGGAAAACTCGAGGCACCAAGCATATGGTAAAACGGATCAATCAGCATTACTCTGTCCCGTTGCAATCAACTAGAAGGAACCAAAAAAATTACAAATTGAACGTAAGGTCAGGCATGAGGTACCGGACATCTTTTGTCAAGTATTTACGTGAGTGATTGGTACACGGTAATGACTTTAGGAGATGCTTACATTTGCGGACGACTCGTACTGACCCGATGTATCTTTCTTGGATGAAGTATAGCCTCAAGGACCTAACTATGTGTAACAAGGCTACTATGTCTTTATATCAGAATCTCAACGTATTCGCAGCGTATGCGAAACAGCATACACTTCCTGCATCTGAGTCCACACCGCTGGTCGAGCTGGTAGGCTCTGCGCGGGCTTTGAACGCTGTAGAGCTGGTAGCATGCACTGGCTTGATACCTGTACTTGAGCTGCTGGATTTTGTTGTGGATCCTGTCGCTTTCGTGCTGCTCGAAGATGCGGCAGGTAAGGCAGTGGCGACCCCTGTGGCGATAGTGAGAATAGCAAGAATCGCTGAAGATGCTCGCATTATTATCAGAATGAACGAAGATACGAGAATTACTCTGTACTTGAGACGAGACTCGTGTGGAATTCGTTGCTTTCTCCTCGAAACGTAGCATCGTTTTATACATGTGGTACCGTGCTACGGTTACTCACATTTACTGAGAAGCCAATATCTTCGAGCCATCCAGCAGCGTCGACTTGTTTGCTCCTTGATGCCATCTGCTCATTTTTCTAGTGCCTCGAGAATCAGATGCGTCGGTCACTTCATCAGGTTTTTGTGGCATTCCCAGAATCTCCGAATTTTCATCACATTGTTCAGGTGACTGATCTGTTGTCAGTGTCCGCGCTTCTCGCCATATTTGAAACACGAGACCTCGCTATTTCCTCTCTGGACTCTTATTGTGTCTCAGAAACACTCCATTATTTCAATGTTACGCATGTCGCCGGTTCGCTAAAATAATACTCAGAGCAATATATTTTAATTCTCCAGAAGTCCTTGTTGACACCGGAATGGTCAGACCGACTCTTCGGATTTGCAGATATTTGACCGAGGCAAGTTCTTATATGGCCCATTTGCAAGACTTTACTACCTGGTTCTCGAGGCTATGGGACTCTGGACTTTGAAATATCTAATCGCAGGCCGTACGATTCTGACGATTCGCAAGCTATTCACGCGCACGGTAATCAAATATTTACCACATCACTATCTCGAACTTCAGCTAGGAAACGCGTCTCCACTATCACCGGGACAAACTAAGGAATCATTACCGCAGAGCTCCGAACTCTACCGGACGAAAATCATCTCTGTGCTTCCTGTGCTCCTGGCTCATGGGTCGACATCGTCTACACCGACGGGGTCTGGAGTCTGTGGAGAAAAATCAGATTTCTTCCTTTCTGCTGATCTTGATGCCTTTACTTACGGGCAGTGGCAGGCACCAATCGTCGTTGTCGTTGTTTGGCCAGCGCAAATAATCTGGCAATTGATATGGGAAATCGGATTGATAGTCTCCTGAGGAGCAGGGCCGGCGAGAGCCATGCCAGCGAAGAAGGCGGTAAAGAGGACTGTTATGGACGTGAGTTGCATGTTGGGCGATGAATACGCTGTTGAAAACATTGAAGTGTGCTGAGGTCTTTTATATTTTTCTCTTGAATGGAGCGAGTCACTGCGCGGTTTTGTGCGAGACTTGAACATATCTCTAGCGCATCATTTTCTCTCCACAGAAATTTCACTCCGCTTAATCTGAGCGCTTTTGCGATACATCTACTTAGCGGGCGCGACAAATCATCGGAAAGATTCCCTCGAGGAAGTTGCTCAAGACAGAGACATTGGAGCTCCCCATTTCCGTTCAAGACAAATTACCAAGAAATATCATTCTGGTCACACAAGAAATAGCTAAAATATTTACAAGTCTAGACATGCCGGCCTTTGAAGGTATCGTGGGTAAGTGCAAGTCATTATATAGGTGTAGTAGGCGCTCACAATACTCTCCGGTTTTCCGAGTAATGAGACAATCAAATCGTCTTCTTAACGGTCAGAATCTACTAGTAATATTGTCAGGACGAAATGCTTCACCTTCGCGTCATGAAGCCTACCTTAAGGGCAGTGACAAATGCCTCCACTGGTGCCAATATGCACCCCGGGCGGACATACGAAGTCACAGCGGAGAAGAAGCGTGGTCTCGGCTGGCGGAGAGGAAGTAGTAGTCGTGGTTTCAGCCGGGGCGGCCGCCGCGAAGCTTACGGCAAGCGCAAGGACGGAGAAAAGGACTGATGCAGCGCGCATTTTATCGTTACGTGTGTGGCTTAAGAGTTTGAGGTGCTTGTAATGAGTAGAGCTCTGGAAATCTCTGCTCACTCTCGAGCTCTCGACTCGTTTATATACGCTGCAAATTTTGACTCAGCCCACGATTTTTCATGCTCTCCGTCATTTCTTGACGTTCCTCGACAATCTGTTCCTAGGCGGCATTCAAATGTTGTGCACCACATGCAGGTATTGACGGTCGGATACCGTACCCGACAAGGGTGAACATCGGACCTTAGACCGGAGCTGCCCCTTGGAACTGATCCGTAGTCAACTGCCGCGTCCCTCTGCGATATTGAAACACGCGCCCATTACATGCTCGAACACAAGTTACCTATTATCCAGAGGATTGCCTCAACGAGGAGTTTCCGAACTGCGCGGGTCACCGACTAGTGCGGTGTATGATGTAGCTGTAGCGCTCAGGTGTCCTAGTCCTAGTAATAACCTTGGGCGATCTGAGTCAATTCGTGCCGTGCAATAATGGGATTAACGGGTGCCTGGCACATTATTTCATCTCTGAAGAAGAAAATTCCGTTGATGCTGTTTTATTTTTAGAAAGGAACCGGTGAGGTCCACTTACGTCATCACTTGACCGGTGCCAAAGCGCCCACCGTGAACGAACAGTACGAACGTGGAGGACGCTTCTTTTGGGCGGGACTCGGAAATGTCCCGGGAGCACGTAATGTTACCGAGATTTTCCAATCAATCCTTTATTCCATAATCGCCGTGCCGAGAGATTTCGAATCGGAAGGAGACTCGTGACCCAATAAGATAAATTAGGACATCAAACTTTTCTTACTTACTAAAATGCCGTTGCGTTCTGATGCGTAAGGTGCATCTTACCTAAAGAGTACGTGAGACCTCAGATATAAAAGATCATTACGAGATATGATGTGAAGCATACAGGGCCAAAAAAAAAAATCCCCGTACAGGATATTAAGCGGGTGCGATCATCTGATGTCTTACGTAGGATACCGCCACCGAAACAGCAGCGGCGCACGGAGTGTTAACTGGGGTTGCATAGCCGGGTAATCATCGCGAATCGTCTCCGTTGATCGCAATGAACGGAATGAAGCACTCGAGCCATGTCCTGAAACAGAGCGGAGTAGACTTAGAAGAGAATCTCATATGAGACAACCGCATCGCATCTCGATATTCACAGTTATAAGGAAAGCGAGAAACAAGATAGTTACCAAAGAAAACCAAGCATGAAATTCGTCGTCCTCTCCACCCTCATCGTTGCTCTCGCGGGCCTTGCAGCTAGCACGCCCGTAGGCTGCCCACCGTGCCTACCTCCTGATCCTGACACATGCGCAACGACGACTATAAAGAGTGGTTTCCCACCGGGATGCGGTTGTGACTGCCCATGATGGCCTCGTAAGTTTTACCCCCGAGGCTTGTATCCTATAGACTCTGATTGAGTTCCGACAACAGGTTGCCGACGAAGTCATATTTGTGCGATGGATGCCTACCCTGGCTGTATAACGTCGTCCCAGAAGTAGTTTATCCAAATCGCGCAGAACTGTATTGTAAATTACAGCTATTCATCGACGCACAGCATACATCCGTCGTCTGCTCAGTAACCAGATGTAGCACAAGTTTTTGAGCAACTAAGGCCATGCTATCGGAGACCTCCGAATGTGGATGTGGAGATCTTCAGAATCCACAGAATAATCAGATTTCGTCCTATTCTCGTAGATGCGCAATTTCAATTCGTCAAGAACTGTAGGCCTCCTTGCCCATACTGCCCGTCTTTGGCTTCTGAGCTCGCGGAAATAGTCATTCCCGGTTCACAACACCGTCAAGGAGTACCTTGAGACTGTCATCTTCTCCTGAACGCCAACTTTCGAAGCTGTTGAAGATGTCCAAAGTAAGCTCGTAGTCAAGTTCCCGGGCACGTCAGAGTCATCGTTATAAGGCCCAGAGTGAAGCGGATCTTGGGCACACAGCGCCTCACTATGAAGTTCAACGTCCTCTACGCATTGCTCCTTATTGTCGCAAGCTTCGCGACTGCATCTCCAATCGGATGTCAGGACGGTCACTGTTTTCAGTTTGACGCCCCACCGAAGGAGTCTTCTCTTTCACAACCAGCTGCGATAGTCGAATGATCGAGAACACAGGTAAGAGACACAGTCAAATCGTTTGAGATACGACCGTATCACTGACCTGGAAAAGTTGCTTTTTTTCGAGCATAACGCAGAGAGATAGATGGTGCTGAGTCTGAGACGCGCGGCTGCAGGGCAGTTGTCAGCATGCTATGATTGTGCGATATCAGTCATGTTACATGAATAGAACCTGTTGAACGGTTCGGAAATTATTGACCAATGATCAATGAAGCTTGTCCGCGTCTGTAATCCGTCACTTTGGGCTTGGATCCCTGGAAATTCATTCATAATTCGCGACTGCGGCAGATCTACCAACGCAGATCCGGAATAATCAAAAAAGCGGAAGCAAATCATACTTTATATTGTTTTCCTGACCCGTGTTTCTTCCTATCAGATTCCTTCTGGTGATCTCGGGTTTCAGCGCTAGGCGGCAATGTTGTCAAGTTGTAAAGATAGAGATCCCAGCGATGCCTTGGCCGAGGCGCTGCTGTTCTTGCGAAAACATCATTCTATGTATAAAACCTCCAGCGGAACGCAGAGACTCACCAAAAATTTCCCTCCGCAATTTCCATAAACCAATTGAAATGCGTCTCGCACTTTCCTGCGCCGTCTCCATTCTTGCCCTCGTGACACTCGCGAGCGCAGAAATTGTCACAATCCCCATCACTCGCACCGCCACGCAATGCACGTGTCCGACGCTCATTGGTGGCGCCACCATCAAACGTGATGTGATCCTCGAGTACGAGAAACGTACGGGCTGTATCTGCCCCGTGTAGACTGGTGATCGCTGGGAGCCTGCGAACTACAGATCAATCACTTTCGAGGGCTTCATTAGGTTAGTCCGATCTATGGTCGGAGTTGCCTTCTTCAGAGTTGAGCTAATATTATTGTCTGCCAAAACAGGCGGTACTTTTAGATGATGCGGAAGCATGCGAGGCTGCCTGAGTGACTGCTAAGCGACTGGGGCAGCAAAACGGGCTATAGAATGCCGTTTGAAATTTAGTTCCGAGCCAAATAAAATTTGAAATCCCAGTTCATTGATGTTGAAACGTGTCCATCTTGACTTGGCACAGAGATGAGACAGAAAAGCAACACCGTTGAACGCCAGCAGTGTCATGCAGAAGATATTTAAATGAACTTGGGTGTTGAACCAAAGTAGAGAGAATCTTTCCTCGCGAAGAGAGCTATGAAGTTCGCAAGCTTTCAATTAATCATCGCTATCTTCGCATTAGCCACCACAGCGTCAGCGGCTGCAGCTCCAGCGCCCAAACCCATCGAATGCCCGCCTTGTACAGACATAGGTGGCATATTCAAGCGCAATCCTAGCCCAGGTCGGGGCCAGTGCGCATGCGACTAAGCCGTCTCGTAAGTCAATCCATTTTCCAGGACATTCTGTAAACATCTTCTGATATTCTCTACGAATCAGTTGAAGATCGACTTCATTTGTTTTAGCCCGGTTTGCGATCGGTCAGGTCTGGAGATCGTGAGAGCATTGAGGGTGTTGCCGTTCATTTGGCTTTGGCGGCGACCGCGGGTGGAAAGGCCTGACAAATAAGTTGTACCTGAAGTCGGTTCAGCAACGGAACTTAATGCTACATTATTCCATATGTTAATGCCGGGAACCTTACTGAATTATTACTCACAAACATGAAACGCTGGGAACAGATGCTGCCTTCGGTCAGAGCACCATGACGCTCAGTGCCTTAGTGGAACGTAGTTTGCTCCATAATGATCGGATGAAAGAGCGCAAGCATCATCGAGAAGCCGACCATTCCACAGTGACAGATCAAAATGGATAATCTGCAATATTTAAAACCACAACTCGATCTAGGTACCGGCGCTCTACACCGATCAGCAGTCATCTGATGCGGGCTTCTGTTATTGTAAGGCTCACGGAGCCGTGACTCGAACTGCCGGAACGCGTTTCAGGTACCAGCTCAGCTCATTTTCCGTCCGAGATACAACGAATCACCGATCCATTTACAAGCTGCGCCGAAACAAACGATGAAAATAGCTCTAAGTGACGAGTATAAAAGACCTACTCACGATGCCTCAAACGTTAGTTTCCACAATCTCGCAACCCGGCAGTCAAGCAAATATGCGCTCATACCTTACCGCAATTCTCCTCGCGCTCGTCGCAGTTACCGCAGCGGCACCGGAGCCCGTGGTTCGGCCTTGCCCAGATTTCTGCATCGTCGAGACTACTACCATTTCGGGAACTCCGACAGAAACGGTCTTCTGCCCTTGCAATACTGGATCCTGATCTGCTGAAGGTATGTATGTTGGTTCTCTGATCGCAAGAAAGTCCAGCTTAAGTTGCTTTCACAGAGACAAAAAGGCGTTGTTCCAGTAGGACAGAGAAGGAGAAGATATGTTTTTCACTACACCTGGATAATATACGCATTGCGCAATTGTTACAGAACATATACCTGCTAAGCTTTGAGGATGATGAGCCATTTCCGTATGTTGCGACTTCTAGAAAATCGGCTAGAATTTTGTATAATATTTAAGTAAGGCGCCTTGTAAGCTAGCGCAACTCAGATCAGCGACGAATTCATGAAAAGCCATTACAAGTCGGTTGTCAGATGTGGTCAGAACGAAAGGAAAGACGAAGTTGTCTCGCTGCGAATGTTGAGTGTTCGGTAATGCCCGAAAAACGCGTGACGTGATAACACCCTACTGCGCTCAGAACTCTCGCAGCGGTAATTACACCTTCTCCGCAGAACATCATGTCGTTGCTCGCTCCCATCATTAGCGACAACGGAACGGGATTTTCAAAAATTGGGTATGTAATTTCTGCGCTCTGAAGTCTCTGACTCTGATTTGCTTTCTAGCTTCGCGGGTAACTCGGACCCATCTTTGTACGTTAAATGCACCGCGTCTGGCTGTTAGATATCCCCTGATTGTTTTGCAGCGTATTTCCAACCGCTATAGCTACTCGCGGTGGTGGTGGCTCTCAGCCGACTCGCGCTGGTCCACCTATTCCATCAAAACCTGGAAATCTCGCTTCTAAACGTGGGGTGGAGGACCTTGATTTCTTCATTGGTGATGAAGCCATCGCGAACCAGAAGACACCTGGCTACGGTGTGCACTATCCGATTCGTCACGGAATGATAGACAACTGGGACCACATGGAACGGTACTGGGAGCAGACGATCTTCAAATACTTACGTGCCGAACCAGAAGATCACTATTTCCTTCTTGTACGTATTTCGGTCTTCAGTATGCATACCATCGCTGATCTCACAATCCTGCAGACCGAACCTCCTCTTAATCCTCCCGAGAACCGAGAGCAAACCGCTGAGATTTTCTTTGAATCGTTCAACATCAAAGGTCTCTACATTGCAGTACAGGCAGTCCTTGCCCTAGCTGCATCGTGGTCCTCAAACAAGATCACTGATCGCACGCTGACCGGGACTGTTATCGACTCAGGTGATGGAGTAACGCATGTTATTCCCTGTGCGGAAGGCTATGTCATCGGCAGCGCGATCAAGCACATTCCTATCGCTGGCCGCGACATCACGCAGTTCGTTCTAAATCTCATGCGTGAGCGAGGTGAGACGGCAAACATCCCTCCCGAAGATCAGTTGCGCGTTGCTAGCAAGGTCAAGGAGAACTACAGCTACGTTTGTCAGGATATTGTGAAGGAATTCAGGAAGTACGATGCCGATCCATACAATATGTTCCAGAGATACACCGGCGAGCACTCGGTGACAGGCAGGGTGCGTACTTTCTTCGCTGATTCAGCGCCAGTTCCGTTTATTTGAGTGCATTAGCAATATTCCATCGATGTCGGATACGAACGTTTCTTGGCTCCCGAGATTTTCTTCAATCCAGAAATCTACTCATCGGATTTCTTAACACCATTACCCGATATCGTTGATAGCACCATTCAGGCCTCTCCGATAGATGTCCGACGTGGACTGTATAAGGTAGTGATATATATGATTTTGCTTGACTTCAATAATTCAGCGCTCAATTTCAGAACATCGTTCTCTCCGGGGGCTCGACTATGTTTACACACTTCGGCCAACGACTAAAGCGCGACCTTAAGCAACTAGTAGATCGTCGCATTGAAGCTAGCGAAGCAGCGAGCGGTGCGAAGGTGAGGTTCTGTTGGCTTATCACATCATGTATGTCATTAACACGGAGCACTAGTCTTCTGGCATGGAAGTAGAGGTGATCTCGCACAAGAGGCAAAGGTAATTGCTTTTGTCTGCCTCAATGGCGCAATTTGCTTATTTGTCATAAGGTATGCGGTATGGTTTGGAGGCTCTCTCCTCGCATCTCTGGTAAGTAATATATCTATGTTAAGGGCGAAGTCATCTTTGTCTAATATCGTGTTTTAGCCCGAGTTCTATTCGTACTGTCATACAAAAGCGCAGTACGAAGAAGTAGGACCGAGCATTTGCAGACGATACCAGATTTTCGGTAGTGTCAACTAAAAGATTCGCCTTATCGGCCTGTATGATTGGAGCAATGAGAACCGGTATTTTCTTCCATTTTTTGAGACCAGTTGTTTGCCCATTACTTAGACACGAGCGATCATGATCATGAGGTCGTTTAATGAACTGCTTACATAATATCCGTTACTTATAGCCGTGCGGTAATACGATATCCTTAACTCTAGGTCAGAGCAGCCAAGATACAGTCTGTCTGCCATGATCATGAGTTCACGTTTCATTACTAACCTGCCCTATGCGTCATACCCGTGAGGTGACTTGAATTCAATCTTCAGCCTGTCTCAGACTCCCATCAGCCTTCTTGAGATCATGACCTCGACCGTTCCTCAGCTTCCTCCTCCAAGTCCCAATCAGTCGTATTGCGACGTATCCGCTGTCGAAGCGGGATTCCTTACAATCCCTGGCATAATCACTGTCGCTAATGTCGACGATAGCGACAAGCACATCGCACCTTCGCTCACATTCCTCATTACACATGCCCCATCGGGAAAACGTCTTCTCTTCGACTTGGGATTGAACCTGGATGATGATTGCAAGGCCGTGACCCCAGGATGCAAGGAGAGCTTGTCGATTTTCGACCCGTTCATTCCGAAAGACGTCGTTGCATCCCTTAAGGCTGGCGGGGTCAATCCAGATGACGTGACGCATATATGCATTTCGCACCTTCACTTCGACCACGTCGGCAATCCAGATAAATTCCAGAAGGCGCGTTTCTTAGTAGGCGAAGGTGCGCGCGGGCTATTGAGGTCCGGTTATCCTGAGAATCCGAAGAGCTGGATCCATCAACAATTGCTTCCTGAAGACCGAACAGACTTCCTCGACACGCGAAGCTCAGAATGGAAGCCTCTCGGTCCGTTCGAACGAGCATTCGATTACTTTGGTGATGGATCACTCTATATTATCGACGCTCCGGGTCACCTTCCAGGTCACCTCAACATTCTCGCGCGAACGTCTGCAGACGGCGGATGGATTTACCTCGCTGGCGATAGCGCTCACGATTGGCGCCTTGTCCGCGGACAGGCTGATATTGCCGAATTGAAACATCCGGTTCAGGGAATGACTTGCATGCATGGCGACCCTGCACAGGCGAGAGCAACTATTCGGAAGATCAGGGAGTTGACGACCTTGCCGAGAGTTCGGGTACTCCTGGCTCACGACAATGAATGGTATGAAGAAAACAAGAATGGAAATGAATTTTGGCCGGGTAAAATTTCGTCATTGTAAATTGAAATGACCTTGTATTGTTCAACGTTAGCACGAACGGGTAAAGTACGCATGGTGTATGAATAGCAACAATTCAGAAGGAAGAAATATATATTGAAATACGGATCATACAATTACCTGTGCGATATTGGCAGTTTTCGAAGCTATTTCGGTGAGGTAGACACCGTTGACTGTAAATTGTTGTGACGGAAGGATGTAAGAGCGCTAACACGCGTCGGGAGAGCGACCAGACGCGTCTGCGTCATGTGATCCGTGCCAATTCAACGCCGGCTCATCTGCTTCCTTGCCTCGCGTTGTTTCAATGTCTCGACCTCAAAGTCCACCATCTCCGGGAACACCGCATCTCGTTTCACTAATACTACACTCTAAGAAAGCTTTGCAGCATGGAGAGCAACTATGTTCTCAAGCTCATGAACTGACACATGCAACGTCGGGACATGCAACGGATGTGCTTGCGTTGGACGCAAAGGCGCGCTGGGTTGCGCAGGGGATCTTAGAACAGCTGAAGGTATGATTGTTGATACTGTGACGTACGCATAACTAAGTGTTATTGTACCTCCCAGCTTGCTGAACATGTTGCGAGGACGATCGAATTACAACGAAGTAGGTTAGAAGAGCAGGCGAAGGTAGAACTCAAATTATCCTATTTTTTGTTTCGCTGAATCGCTCCTTGATTAGGAATGGGACAAGGCTCGCTCCTTTCATGCGGGAAACCTTGACAATATCTTAGAGTCACTGGAGAGACAAGTCGTACCACCTGACTTCCACCTGTCCTCCTCGTCCTCTTCATTATTTGGAGGCATAGACTCTGGTGACTCGGAGGGATCAATCCCGGAATGCACGAAAGAAACCAAAGGAGATAACAAGCGACGTAATACCAAGACTGATCGCAGCAAATGGAAATCGCTACGAGACTTCGTCGACTTTGGTAGCATCGTGAAAGCTACCGAAGAAATGGATGAAGATCGCGATGTTCTGGAGGTAACGATTATCAGTGAAGCTGAACATGTTCTTGATCTGAACTATACTTGACTGCCAGGATATCCTATCACGTACAGAAGGCTTCTCATTAAGCCTGAGCGAAAGCGTAGAGTCTCTGCGGACAGCTCTGCCGACGAGTGGGAATATTACATCTATTCAGGACATTTTTACTTCGCAAGAGATAGCAACTTCGAATATGGCAAATCACTTGGAGGGTCTAGCGTCTCACTATGAACAGATGCGAGCTGCTCTGGAAGATAAAGAAGCCGGAATTGAGCTTAACGAGGAGGACCTAGAGGGTTCGCGCTTTGTCTTTGAACAAATTCTGGCTCATTCTAAAGGAGACCACAGTAATGAATCGAGATACCGACGAACTACCGTCAATCATCGCTGAGCTTGAGCAAGACGTCGCGAGCGTCAAGTCAAGTCAGTAAGTAGAGTATTCCCTTTAGGCACACCCTAAAAATACTCACCATGTTAGTGACCAGCTCCTTTCCGTGAAGACTGATGCTCTCGGAAGGTTGGATAAAGTGAAAGAAATAGTCGCCCAGCTTGACGAGTTGGAAGGCGTTATGTCTGATATGCTTCTACAGCAACAGACCGTAGAGGTTAGCGTTCTTTAATGAACTATATGCTTCAAATTTTGACAAAGTACTAGACGGAGTACGAGACCCAACTCGAGTTGTTGCAGCAACATCTCACGACACTCGAGCACCTATGCATCACATACACGCAGTATGAAACGTCGTTCAATAGCCTTATGCTTGAAGTGGAGCGTCGTAGAAGATATCGAGATGCTGCAGAAGAAATTGCCCGCGGAATGGCTCGGCAACTGGATGCCATGCGTAACGGTAGATTTTCTCGTATCTTCTATTGAACTTTGGGTTGACACAGTTCTTAGAGGAAATACAAGTTCGAGAGACATTCTTTACTGAGCACGGAGGTCATCTTCCTGAGGACTTGTGCTCGTGTATCGGCAACATACCAACGAAGTGGGAGGTCGGTCCGGCACCGGGCGAAGTTCATGAGGAGCTTCCAGTGATAGATGAGGATTTGATCGTCGAAGTAAGCTTTCTCAGCAATCCATGATTTTTCTTATTCTAACATCTCGTTTGTATCAAGGCAGCGAGGAGGATGGATCTAGTTAGGGATGGTACAGATAGCGTCTAAATTTCCTTAGAGTATTTTCTGGACTGTTATTATCGTTATTCTTCAGTATGCGACCGGTGCGTACATTGATATGCATCCTATCTTATTTACAAGATCTTGACATATTATCGCGGAAAATCAGAGAGACCGTATTTTTCCAGGCCAGAATGCATCGCTATCCTTGTTCTTATGATACCATTCGCCATCGTGTGCCAGGATCACACGAACGCGGGATAGCGTGAGCACGTCGGTTATACGTTTAATGGTCGCCTTCGCCTGCTCTTTGTCTTGATGGATACAAGTCAAGCCTCCCCCATCTGCAGGATACATAGCGATCTCTCCCTCTCCACGAATGAGTCTCCAGTCATGCGCGGCGTCTCCAGCAAGGTAGATCCACCCCCCGTCTGATGACGTTCGTATCAAGAAGTTCATATGTCCGGCTAAGTGGCCCGGTGCATCGACCAAATATAACGAGCCGTCTCCGAAATAGTCGAATGTACGAGGAAACGGACCGATTGGCTTCCAGGCACCCGTGGTGACGTCAAGAAACTCTGTTCGTCCCTTCGGTAGGAGGTCAGATGGGAAGATGCTCTTTGGGTCTTCAGGATACCCAGGCTGGAAGAGCGTTCGCGCGTCTCCACCGACAAGGAACTTCGCCTTGGTAAACAGCGCGGGGTTCCCCGTGTGGTCCCAGTGGCAGTGGGATAAGCATACATGCGTGATATCCTCTACCGAGAGCCCGCCCTTTGCAAGCGCTGTAGGAACGTCGCATGGCACGCCTGCATTGAACACTTCTGATAACCGCTTCCTCGTGATCTCGGGATAGTTCTGGATGTCGCTTCGTATGCCGAGGTCAAAGACGATGCGCGTGCCCGACTTGCGGTGCGTGACGAGGAACGAGAGCGAGGGCACTACGCGTTTCTCGTCCTCCGGAGCTGTGGAAACAAAAAGGCAGCAAGGCATATGTAGAAGGCCTCCTTCGAGAGCGGAGACATCGCAATAGGACTGATCGTTGCCGGGTGGAGGTAGAGGCGGGACGATGGTCATTACGCTAAGCGCTGGTCAGCACGATAAGGCTGAGAGACATACACGTCGCTTATATACAGCAGTACGGACTCCTCGAACATCCTTGTCTATTATTGCTCATGAGACCTCACGATCGTGTGGACTTGCTATTTAAAGATGACGCGGAATATCCACATTGGCGCTTAGAGATTACTATGTTTAATGCTCACTGTTATGCATAGTTTGTTCTTCCAACTCGAAACGAGAGCTTTATTCTGCGAATGTGATACGAGGCATAATACATAATGCTATGCAGATATGCGATCAAGAAAGCAAAAGAACAAGGATCAGCACGAGCAGCTGGCCGAGGCAAATTATGTCGCGAAATACCAGTATTGACCTAATGTATGTACTCTATAGTGCTACAATTTCATGACGATAGGTGGCATGGTGAAGCCTAATAAGACATGCATGCAATGTGAGGATGTGAGACTAATGTTGATAGAAAGTGAATATCAGACAAGAAATGAGAAATCAAACAAAGCGATGGATGATCAGTAATGGCAACATGATGGAGGGGAGGCGAGCAAAGGTATGAATTATAACGAGGGTAAGAACGTTACAGAAGGAGATATAAAAGGAACAGCAGTTATCCGCAAACTAGAGGTACGGACAGGGTATGTTCGATGAACGTATGTTCGACCTGACGCATTCCCGACGGCCATCTATCAAGCCAAACACCCGAAACAACAGTCTCTCATGCCGTCATCGCAATGAATCAGTGTAAGGGTATCCAATGACCACGCTGAATGGCACATTTACATATAGCCATGCATCGGAATCAAGAGGTGATGCTGCAATACAATGGATGTCGAACACCAACGGCCCCTCGCTATGAGACACCTAGTTGATGAAACATGGCATCCAAGGTTTTGAAAGCGACTGGTTTGACGAGACTATCAATGCATATTGAGCCACCTCCTCAAGCGAACAAAGGAGGTCGAGTACGTACTAGCCGTCAACTCCCGCTTCAAAGGCACGTCTCTTGTCCTCAAGCGAAGACATGCCTGTCAAAGCGAGAATCTTCACCGGATGTGGAGGCTCCGTGCCCACTTGCGACCTTGCATGTTCAAGAAGTCGCTTGGCCTCAATTTCGCGAATCTCCGCAGTCGCAGATATTCCGTCAAGTACCGGCATTGATAGATCCACAAGAACGATGCTAATTGAGATTTAAATATTATGTTAATGACAACATAGAGAAGGACATACTCGATATGGTCTGTCTTCTTGAAGGCGTCCACACCTTCTCGGCCATCTGTGGCATGTTGGAGATCGTATCCCTGAGGAAAATGAGAAGTCAATATCCGAAGAAAGTAGTATAATGAGCATATTCTTACCTTGTTACGAAGCCATCGTGACCTATGAAAGAAAAACTGACTCAGCGCGGGAAGAAAATGAGACTGGCGTGTCACTCACAGGAGGTCACGAAGAATCTGGTTGTCCTCTACGACAAGTACTCGTGTCCTGTCATTACCTTGCCTGCTCCATGTGCCAACAGATGACTTCAGAAGTGTACCTCCCGCGCCAATAGTGATAGTTGTATCTCCTGGACTACTCGGATATTCTTGTGGTGGAGAGACTTTAGGAGTAGGTATCGAGATTCGCTTGGATAATACAGGATGGAACGTATTTGCTCTGGGTGTCATCCTGGGCCTTAAGGAAGTAGACTCTCCAGATTGTTGCGATGTGTTTCGCAATATTCCAGTATGACCGGGAATTAGTTCACTGGGAAGTCCTGCAGGAGGTGAAGTACTAGAGCGCTGAGGCTCAGGTGACATCGAACGCTGTGCACTCTCCCTGAAAAGTATAACGTGTACGCACGCCTTTAGTACCTGCCGCAATCGAGACGGCCCAGCTGGCTTGGAGACTAGACGAACAAATCCACCCAAACGCTCGAAATCATACACTGTAGCCATCGTCTCCGCGTCAGCCCGAGATGAAGTCAACAGAACAAAGGGCCGAGAAGTATCTCTAGCAGCGGTTGCGTGAGAAATCAGCTTAGTATCCTCATTTAATACAAGGATATCGCCTAGAGCACCATCCGCGGTAGGCACGATTTGGAATCCCCACCAATGTTTGAGGTACTTTAGTAAAACTTCCCTTAAAAGCACCGTGCCTTTCGATCCGCCGCCGTCGAATCCGATCATGGAGACAGTCGGCTGCCTACCCTGCAATTCAAGCTTCTCGATCTCAGACGGCTGCTCGTCTTCGGGAACATCAGCATCGAAAGTGATTCGGATGTCTGTCCCTACGCCCTCAGTAGACGAAACCTCAACTTGTCCATTGACAGACTCCGACCGAATTATACTGTTGACGATTGCCAAGCCAAGCCCCGTTCCAGACTGCAAAGGATTTTCTTGCGAGAAGGGGTGAAATAGTTGATTCTAAAAGAACTATTAGTTGACGCACAAATTCAGATGAGATGATCAACTACCTTCAAGAACTCCTTGCTAATACCCTAAGTAGCATTGTTAGAAGTGAAAAAAATGTCTACGAGTCTCATGAAACTCACCTTGCCGGTATCAACGACCGCCAGCTCAATCTTGACTTTACCAGGCGGTGTATCTGTGGCGTTTGGAAGTTCCCGAAGTAGGATGTGGACGTAACCATTCTATAGAAAGTTAGGGTTGGCACGTTGAAGGAACAGACAGTACAACCCACCGAGGTGAATTTTAAACTATTCCCGATAAGATTCATCAGTACTCGGCGGATTCCACCCTTCTCGCAGATAAGTTGCCAGCCCTCATTCCGGAGCCCCACCTCGATTACCACTTCCACAGGTGTTCGTGTGATTGAAAATTGAGAGCCTGATAGTGGTGGTGCATAAACCGATCCAATTTCTGAGCTCGCTGGCAGGCGCGCACGATGCCCGATCCAGCAACCTTCAACGGCCTCCTCAACAAGTTGCATGAGGTCAACTCTGTTCCACGACATCAGGAGCGGAAACACGACTCAGTTCAACGACACTCACTTGCTGGGATGAATGACATTCTCGACGCCGCCATTCTTGGAATTCCCGCTCAACTTGGTGAAGTCTAGAACATGGTTGACCGTCTCAACCAAAGACGTCCCACAAGCCTGTACCGTGCGTAAGAATGAGGACTGATTGTCATCAAGCTCAGTATCGCCCAGCAATTCAGCAGCCGCAAGGATCTAGCAATGACCATCAGAGAAGGATACAAGCAAGCATCTATTAGACTGCTCACTCCGTGCAGAGGCGTTCGTAGCTCGTGCGAAATGCTGGAAGGCGGTATTTCTTTAATACGCGCAGCACTTCTGTGAAAAGATTTTACATACTTTGAGATGAATAGACTCTTTGATTTGTCCGCAAGAATCATACGTCGCTTCAGTACCGCGCTCAGTATTATAACACCTAAGAACAATCAGGAATGAGCGAATGGATACGTTAAACATTAATAAACCTTACCAATGGCCCGTAGGTATGACAGCTCGTGGCCCTCCAGCTAATCGAAGTAAGCAAGATGATATAAAAAACTGCCAGTAGCAATGCTCACAAATGGTTTGACGTGATCAGCGGTATTATATGCACATAACAGAGCGAACGGCCTCTTGTCAATATTGAAGATGGGAACGACTGGTAACAATTGTGTCCTTTAGTAAGGTTGTCGCGTCAGAGAATGCAAGGGAACGTACTCAAGGCATGCTGAATACGGGTTGGCAACATCGATCGGAAACATTTCGGAATAATACCTTCAGCAACCTTCCCTTCAGGATACTTAGAGAAGAATTCCATGAAAGATTGGTATTCATCCGTCGGAATAGAATGAGTCGTCGTCGTCGTACTTGCTGCCTGACCTTCTCCTACACAATCGCCATGGTGGCACACAATCGAGATCGCACCCTCTGATTTCGTAGTCTCAAGAACATCAAAAAGCGAGACATCCATGACCGTTGCTCCTTCCACGTCCAGCGTCTTTCTTACAAGCTTCGCTGCGCGGTCGTACACGCGGTCCATAGAACCTGCCTTAAGGACACCGTGTGTCGAGGCAGTATCCTCGATGTCTATTTCAAGGCATTCGCGCGTAAACTGTTCCATAGACGTTTGAATGCGATCTCGAATCCGCAACTGGATCTTATCCTTCCACAACTCCATTTCCCTCATAACGATAGCCTGAAGCAAGTAAATTAGTATCAGATTATCGGGACCAAGTGAAATGTGATTACGGAAAACTCCTTGAGAGTATGTCGTTGCCGAGGTGTAAATTCTGAGTGGGGTTGGTCATCCATAATGCATAAGCTATGTGAGGCATTCGTTCAGTACAGTATGCCCATGAAGAGACTGCTTACGAATCCTTACGATCCAACATTATGGCCTTCTGAAGTCCGTAAAGGTGCGGAGGCAAAGAAGCGAACATGAGGGCGCTCCAAAACCAAAGGCTATGCCGCATCCTCAGCGCATGTCTGAAAAATAATAATTGATTGCTCACATTCATGCTGAACCGCCAATCCCGTCGGGTATCCAATACCACCGTAGGTTCATCACCTCTATTATATACAAAGAATACAGTCTGGACCATTACGTAAAATTTGGCAACAGCTCACCTTTGGAGTATTGCATGCGCGCTGAATGAGATGTCTCGCGGGAGTGTTTGCATGCCCATCCCGGCTGCGTGAGAAAAAGCATGCGAGAAGATACCTTAGTTCGATCAATGAGCACAGCCTAGCCCGAAATACCCACATTCCATCTTGAACCATCTGACAACATGTCAAGAAGTCATCAGTATAATGTAGATATCCTCAATTGTGATGATGTCTTACTCTTCATCCTCGTCGATAAGAGAGACAACGACAATTTTGGTACTGAAGACAAGTTTGGTCAGATACGCTATCCTATCGAAATTTACATCGGGCATCGTATGCACAATGTTGAACCTGTGTCATGAAACATGGGACAAAATTAGCCAAAACGTCGTTAAGACATGCATGCGAAAGCGTTTCAAAATCACGCACTTGCGCAGCGCTCGCCGTCGCTCAGCCTCATCTCGCGGGAACGGAGGTGCAAGATACCCTTTATCAAGGTACTCTTCTTCCTCTCGCGTTAATCTCATCGAGACATGACCGGATCCCATTGCCTTCATTGACTGTGCGCGAGAAAGCCCAGGCCTATCTGATGTCTTTGCCTTTGCACCAACAGAGATGGACATGCCAAGACGTAGTTTCGAGGTGTCAAAGGTAGCTCGTCGCCCGGGGACCGTCGTAGCGGGCGTTGGCTCGGCCAGTGGAGCTCCTTCATCTACTTCGCCATCATCTACACTACCTGAGCGAGCCGGTAGAGGAGAGGAGGACTGACGATTCAGAACATCACGGTGCATCGGAGTAGTCGGAAGCGAGAGCGAAGCAGGAGTCTGTAAGCTGGGACGGGATATTTGCGAAGATGAAGATGGTGGGTCAGAAAGCCGGCTAGTTTCGCTCGTCTGAGAACTTGACGAAAGCGGTACAGAGCTGACACTTTGAGAAGACGAGTCAAACTCCCCTTCTGGAACGGAGTCGAGCTGCGTTGATGATACATCCTCCTTTTTGCTCTCCGCGGCAGGCATAGACGCTGGACCCATAGAAGAAGACATGGTCTGAGTGTCATTACGGACCACTAGTCCAAAATAATCTGTCTGGCACGCAGAAGGAGATTTGGAATCTTCGTCCGACGCCGAGCGTAGGAGCGCTTGGGAGGAGGGTGCAGGTACAGACGAACTACGGGACGTAGAATGCGCGCGATGAGAATCTTCAGGAATGGCAGATGCGCTGACGGCGTGTTCTTCTCGGAACGGGAATCTTTCATTTGGAACTTCTCTGGCCGGACTGCCTAATGGGCTCGCTTCAATTGTAGGCAATAATGATGCGGTGAAGACTGTGCGACCCTCATGCCGGCGAGACTGTATCGGCTCCGAAGGCAAATGAAGAGTCTCGTCATCGCTCTTACCAACCTCAGTGTCTTCGCTGGAAGATTGGTGAGTTTCACCACCGATGAATTTCTCCCATATCCTACGCGTCTGACTCGCGGTTTTTCCCCTCGTGTAATAACCTCTTCTTCTTGTTTTCCCAGTTCTTATGCCAAGTCCAGACCATTTGCGACTACTGTTTCCGTTATCCGAACTACCTTCCTCCTCAGTGTCATCCATTTCATCAACGGGCATCGAAACTGTCATGCCCCGCATGGGATCAGTCAGCTCGTGTTCGGGACTAGGAATGGCTAGTGGGGCAAGAGAAGGATGTGAAGATGCAGCCCAGCGCATTGTTGCAGCGGCAGTTGTCAAATCGGGAGTGGTTGGCCCCGAAGGCATTGTTGAAGCTGCAGAGAAGTACACGGATTCTGAACCAGGAGTAGCGACGAAGGGTACTAATGGCTGTAATTGGGGGACATGAGGGTGCGAAGAAGGAGAGAATAATGCGTTCCGAATGTGGAGGGGAGTATTTCCACTACTACCCGTAATCGAAGGTGGAGGTAAAGGAATTCGCATATTACTTCCACGGGGAGAAGAAGATCCAATGCTCGCACGTCGGTGGTTCATACCGGTCAGTGGCGAAATCTCTGGAGGTAAAGAGGCTGAGAGGTCAGATGGAGGTTCTGGAGAAACTGGCATAGATTCTATAGTAGGCTTCGCAGAAGGTCCTGGTTGAGGAGGCGATCCAGCCTTTGAGCTGGCTGAAGTCGGCGCAGAACTCGAGGTGACATGTGACAGTCCCGAGATGTCACTTACAGAAGTGCTGCTATCTGTACCTGTCCCAGGCCCACTCGGTGGCTGAGGGGAAAGATGAGGTGTCGATGTGGACAGCGTGAAAGGTTCAACGGTACTCGTGCTGGTGTTTGATGATCCCTTTTCGCTGCCAGTCGAGCCTTTCGATTTAAAAGCTAGGAGCCCGGGCGTAGCAGGCGTCGAATATACAGTAGGCCGAGGAGCTGATGGAATGCGATGAGGATTCCATCTGCCTGCTGCGTACGCAGCAACAAAAGTGGGCCAGTCATAACTACCAGGGGCATACTGAGGCTGTAATATCTGGGCGAGGGCTTGCTGGCTATCATTCCTAGTTAACGGCGCAGGAGAGGGTAGTTGAGCCAACGACGCCGCGACTAGGGATGTAATGTCCGGGGATGATGCAACGCGATCTGCGCCTTGTAATCGTCGGCTCACCTTCATGAAATAATCAAATAAGCTAACATACCTTGTCCTTGCGGTGACAGACGGTTTTGCGGCTTGGCTTGAGTGCCAGGTGACAGGGCAGAATTTACCTTCGGACCAGAATTAGTCGCGTGGAGCTCCCGCGCATTCGACCGCTCCGGTGAAGGCAAGTCCACGTCCGGTGCAGCAGGGATATCGATAAGTCCCCCCGAGCCCAACGAAGCCATTGGCGACGAGGAGGGTGCGACTACGGATATAGAACGTCCAGATAGACTGGAAGAAGCCAAAGCCATCTGGGGGCTGAGCTGATCGAGGAGGGGGTGAACGCGACCATCGTCCGCGGCGACAAGAGTTGCGGCCGATGCTTCAGCATTGACCTGACCGCGCGACACGTGTTTCTCGCCACCGTGGCGGGCGTCTTTTGAGCGCGGGTCAGCGTCGGGACCCATTTTAGATAATAGTTACGGACAACATGCGAAGTGTGCACTGGCAGAATCAGAGCAACACTCGCACTGGCACTTGTTGCCCAATATGTTCGGCAGGTGGGGCCAGCTCTCGGCAATTTAGCGTACATCACGTGGGATTCCTTCACGTGAGCATGACGCACGACGATCTAGAACGTAAGCTCCACTCTTCCCGATCCGTTAGCTTCTCGGCGAGCCCTTTTCTCGTTCTTTTCCTGTTTCTTCACTAGGTTTCGCTTTGTTTGGTTATTCTTCATTTGCTACGAGTTCAAAAAAACAATAATGTTTGCGGTGTTCCGGCAGTAGAACAAACAAATGATGGATATTTTCACTCTTCCGATCCGAGTGTATTTGTGCCTTGCCAAATGCATTGACATCATAATCACCCCGCAAAAAAATAAACGGATACTCGCATCCCAACTTCTCGACACCGAAACCCGAAGAAGGTCCATCACGATAACAAGTCGACATCGAATCATAAATCAAACTCTCATTTCATTAGATAGAAGTACACGACTAGTCCCCGCCTTTTTCACTGTCTGAAATTCATCTTTGATAACCGCACACGGCTCCACAGCCCCACCAGTGCGAAAATCGGAGCCAATGTGTACAACAACACTCGCACACCCACGTTCGCTTTACTCGTCGTCCAATCCGAATAGTTTCCGCCAACCGCAATCGTCATCAGAAATAATGGGAACAGCAGGTAACCAGATGCTCTGAAAAAAACAAGGTGATGATCAGCTTCCCTCACTTTTTAGTTCTTGAAGGATACAAACGAACCGATGGTACTTCCACACGCTTTTCGCTTTCATTCCGCCTCCGAAAGCACGACCGCCAAACCAAACACTTAATCCACCGAGCAACATCTGGATCACCATCCATACAACAGCAATCAAACCGAAAGTCTACGGGAAAAGAAGCTTTGAGCACCGGGCATCACACCGATCAGTTAATATACTTACGGCATGCCAGGTAACGAAGTGCGGTGCTTCATGAATACTCTTGTTCGCGAAAATAACTACTGTGCCGATGATGATAGAAGGTAGGCCAATACCAAGAATAACCAGCTGGTGCCGAGCAAGTCCTCGAACCTTCGTCTTCGGTTGCGAGGTAGGTTGAAGGAGTAATATACCTGGAAATCAAGCTTGTGAACAAGTTTCTTCTTTCACTTTAAGTGTTTTAGAACATCAGGAAGATCACTGACCCAGTCCAAAGCAGGTCACTGCCAAAGTTTGCAACGGTGGGTGCGCTGCGAATAAGCCGAGTTGAGAAGGCTTATTCAGAAAAACAAGTAGCCAAGTTCCAAACATCATCGTCTGATTGTCCCACCGAGCGCAGTAGAGTTATTTTGGGACGACGGAAATATACAAATCAACTCACCACAAGGGATGCCTAGAGAGAGCCATATTGTGGAGTGCCGAAGACGTTTCGAAAGCGTCAGTTCACCGTTCTCAGATCAAATAAATACAACAAGCAACAAGCAAAAGTTGTGTATCTATTTTCCATCATCTAAAAGGTGCCATCCGCTCGGCTCGGGCACGACGGCGATAGAAAAGTGGATAACTGAAGGAAATAAGGATACACGAAGGTACTTACAATAGTTATACACACCGCCGTCTTATCACCCTTCCGGCCCTCCTTTACAGGGGCAGTATTAACAATGTCCGTCTGGCTCGCTCCATATGATCCTCCATACGTTAACTCAGGTTCATAAGCCGCCATCTCAAGTGCTTCAATGGTCTTGTTGTCCTTTGGGTTGTCCGTGTACGGAGAAGGCGAGGAAGAGTGAGATCGGTAAGCCAAGTTGTGGCGCGAATGCCTATTCTGCAAGTCCAGGACGTCCACTTCGTTGTCTGCGCTGAAGTCGATATTAGCCTCTTCTTCTGCTTCAAGGAGCGCTCGCGACGCAGATGGGGCTTGTGGGAGGGGCGAATACAGAGCAGCAGACTCAATACCCTGATTATTCCCAGACATCCTGCTTTAAATATGGGATACTCGCGCTCAAATCTGGCGTTTCAGCCCAGCAGTCGTGAGAAAAGGTGTTATGGAAAGGTAATGTGTGAGCGGGTGAGAGCGTGAGCGGCCGGTCCCTCATAAATCAAGACAGAACACTGGACACAGCTATTTGAATCCGACTTTAGCGGTCATTGCTTCTCCTTTTAATGTAGACACGTACACACGCTCGCGGCCGCTGCACGGCCTCCGACCTATCGTGGCTAACGATTTGCGTCGTTCCCAAGGTTTATTGGTAGGCCAGATCCCGTGTTCCTGGGCGATCGATCACTACCCCTGTGTCGTTCCTTCGATACTACTGTAAATCCCGCAGAAAAGTCTAAGGTGCTGATGTGGTCGATTGGAATGTGTTAAGTATTGAATTATTTCCGACGCTTGTGAGACAAGTCATGCCGGGGACAAAGGACAAACTTGATTTGATACGCGTGTCACTGACGTGATCGACGCGGTGATTTCCGAAAGAAGAGTTTGTATCACGTGTGGAGATTTTTATGTTTATTCCTTATTCTTGAAAGTTACAGTCACATGACAAAAGTTTTGTCGCGTCTCGCGCCTCAACACAACCACTTTTGCCTCACACCACAACAACCACTAAACCAATCATGCCCAAAATTTCTGGTGCTTCGAATACTACTCCTGCTCAACGTGAAGCCATACTTAAACTTGCTAATTCTTCTCTCACTCGTGCTGAAATTGCCAATGCCTTCAATTGCTCTATTCGCACCATCCAACGCATTCTCAAGAACCATGCTGAGCGTGGCCATATCAATGATGCTCCCAGAAGTGGACGCCCACACAAAATCGACAACCGGGGTT
This sequence comes from Sanghuangporus sanghuang, assembly GCA_009806525.1. NCBI lineage: Eukaryota > Fungi > Basidiomycota > Agaricomycetes > Hymenochaetales > Hymenochaetaceae > Sanghuangporus > Sanghuangporus sanghuang. Next base: position 567,784 of record VVIT01000005.1, read on the forward strand.
TACGTTACCTGCAGCGCTCCCTCAATGGTGACAGACGCCAAACACTCGCCGATATAACCCAAAGTCTCAATGCTGCTGCCTGCTCTCCAGTTGCACCCAGAACTGTTCAGAGGGCATTACATCGTGATTTGGGGATGCACTCACGCCATGCATGCAAGAAACCCTTCCTAACTGACCTGCACAAGGAGAGGAGGCTAGAGTGGGGGAGGGCTGCAATTAGGCATGAGAAGGAGGACTGGCACAGGGTCATCTGGACAGACGAATCCTCAGTAGAGCTTGGAAAGCACTCAAGGGCCCCACTGGTGTGGCGCAGAGTTGATGAAGAATACGACGAGAAGTGCCTAGCTCCCACATTCAAGTCAGGAAGGACAAGTGTCATGGTTTGGGGGGCTATTGCGTATAACAAGAAGGGCCCACTCATTTTTATGCCAAAGGACAGGAGGAAGGCGGTGGATTATGTTGATTTGGTCATGTCTGGACCCCTCTGGGACTTTTATGTGGAGGTGTATGATGAAATGGGGGTTGCAAAGGTGGTTGAAGATGGGGCACCAGTTCACAGAAGCAAGGTCGCTCAAAGTTTCAGGGATACGAATGCGATGGAGACACTTCCCCACCCAGCACAGTCACCAGACATGAATCCCATTGAACATGTTTGGTATCTGATGAAGATTGCAATCAACAAGCGAGCAGTTAGGCCCAGGAATGAGGAGGAGTTGAAGAGAGTGCTTTTGGAGGAGTGGGAAAAGATTGACATTAAAATAATTAATAATTTAATAGATAGCATGCCAAGGCGTGTAGAACAGCTGGTGGAGGTCAGGGGAGGGTCTACCAAGTACTAAATAGATAGCTTAGCAAATAGTTGTGCATTTATGGCACTTTGAAATCTTATCATTCTTGTCTCAAATGTGACGCGACAAAACTTTTGTCATGTGACTGTACAGTCAGAGCTGTCACTCTGCCTTTTCCTCGTCTATAATCTTATTCATTTAAATTATTGCCGTTTGCTTGCATTTTATTTCTTCACGGATATGTCCTGTGGGAATCCTGCAGCAGATGGAACGGATGCCTTAATGGAAAGTAAGCTATACACATTCACCGGGTCATCGCCATGAATTCATAGGTTGCCTTCTCATAGGACGAACAAAATTCGACAAATCGACTTGGTGTATTAAATGCAAAACAGAAAGGGGGAATCTCGTTATTCGTCACACCGTATATTGCAAGTGAGCGAGCTTAAGCCCTTCGACTGCTCCTGACCAGAATCTGAGTCGATTCAGAGACTGCTTCTTTCCACTTGTCAGGACGAAATTCCGGCGGAGCATCGAACCACACATCAATGAATCCCAACAGATACCGAAAAGAACAGCTCTTAAGGCATCGGGGAATCTGCTTATCGGATTCTCTGGGGGCCTGGGGTCAACCGTGTTGCTGGATCTACTATCCAGCACGTACTTTCCATCAGCCAACGGTGCTAGCCTAAACGGCAAAGGCGGAAAGAGCCATCCAAGGAACAAAAGGGTATGGACGAGGGCATATGCGTGCTATGTTGAAGTCTGCGGTGCATTTCCGGAGGTAATGATAACCAGTACTGCCTTCTTCTCAAGTTTGCTGAGTACCATCTGACCTGTTAGTTGAACGATCGTACACCCGAGATTCGGAAGTATCTCGAGGGAAACGAGGATTTTGAATTTGTCTCAGCACGATTGGAGGATGCTTTTGATCCTGTGTGGTGGGGTAAAGTCAGTGATCGGAACACGACTCATTCATTGTATACAACTTTCGCCAGTGAAGGTAGTTCGGCAGCATCTTTTCTGTACAGCTTACTCACATTACACCAGACCTTCCTTTATTCCGTGAGACTTTGCCGTCCGACACATTGCATGATACCCCTATCTCCTTACTTCGACTATATCTCTCTTCTCTACCCACACAAACTGCGGTACAAGCCGCTGTTTCGGTCCTCACACGTCTCCTCCTTGTATACACCGCTCGTCGTCTGCAGTGCTCACACTTAGCTCTCGGAACTTCGCTCACATCACTATCCATCTCCCTTATCACCTCGGTCGCTCAGGGTGGCGGGTTCAATCTCCGCGACGAATATTCTGAGGAATGGCGAGATCGTTCAGGCACCGGCGGTGCAGATGATCGGAGAGGAGAAATGCCCATTAAAATCGTCCGACCGTTGCAAGATATTGGTATGAAGGAGTGTACAGCATGGGCTTATTGGAAACAGCTTTCGATTGTAGGGAAGGGGAAGATTTCGGACGCAACAGGGAAACAGACGATTGGATCTTTAACGAAAAGTGCGCTATGGTCGCCTATATCTGATTGTCCGGTACTGATCTTAACTAACCTTCGAAAGAGTTCATAGTCGGGCTCGAGAGAGATTACCCGTCAACGGTCTCAACAATCGTCCGAACGTGTAACAAGGTTGTTGCAAAGGACGAAGCTCAGGACTGTTGTGTTTTGTGCGAGAGGTAGGAACTCGACTGTGCCTAAATACGCCCGTTAATTGAATGTCTTGCAGAGCAATGCCTTCCGGTGTTCCGGCCTGGAAAGCTAGAATATCAGTCCGGTCTCAGACTGATAACAACTCTGTAGAATCTCAGGTGGACTCGAACGAGTTGAGGCAACGTACTGGCCCTCAAGCCGATTGTCGACATCTATCATCACGATTATGTTACGCATGCCAAACGCATCTTACGAGCAAGTCTTCTCGGTCTTCCACCACTGGCAACGAACCAGTCCACCTACCTCAATGGACGAATGCGTCCCTGACACCCAACCTATTATCCGAACCATCCGGCAGCGAGGCCGGTGAGATCTGGTCGGCCTCTGCAATGAGCCAGGAGATGATGAAAGCCGTCGTCGATGACTGTCTTTTGTAGCACGACGAATCCGGTCTCCATTACTCAGTGTGTATAGAAGTCCAAATTCGCGGACGCTTCTGCAACTCATGTCTTTGTATGCCTACCGCGCGTCTCGTGTCCGTTCATTCTCAGTTTGCCGTAGGATTCCCTGCAGCGTGATCCATCTCACTGTTACATCTCCGCTTCACTTTGTCCAGCATGTAAAGATAGAGCTATTGAAGCTCGGATACCGAAGCATCAATCTACGACAGCTTAACTGTCTCTGCTTGAATAGTTTTGGGGTCAAATCTCACCCGTAGTACATGATACATAAACTCTGTCTTGCGCAGCTTCATGACTCGACCTTTTCACCATGTCTTCATTCCTTGAGCTAGTTGCGATCACACGAGATTCGCGATACACAGCGGTAAGTATATTCATCCTTTCTTAACGAGAGATAGCTCATGATTGACAATAGACTATTGACGGTATGTAATATACGCGTTTCGATGTATCCAGGTCCACGCTCTAACTCTGACATCGTGAAGTTTGCGCATTCACAATATTAGTCTGTATCGGACATTCCGTATCGGAGTCATGGATTGATGCTATTCCTCGATAGATCTACGACTATCTGGTCACGTTGAGCGAGGAAATAGAGTTGATATGGTCCATGCCATTCAGATCTCCGGCTAAAACACTATTTCTGCTGACACGTTACCTTCCTTTCGTCGACATGACGATTTGCATGACCAGTGAGCTTCCGATGCCTTATTCGTCTTACTTTGAACTGAGTGTTATCATAGATCATTTCATGCAGCACTTAACTGCTGAAAGCTGTAGAATAAGTGTGCACACGATGGGTTGTAAGTGTGTTTGCACCCGGCGTATAACGGCTCTTGACCACTGTTCCTCCGAAACATAGGGCTTATTGTATCTGGTTTGTTGTTCTCGGAGGGTTAGTGCATGATATCTATAATATGCTAAGGTTTTATGACTTAACTCTGCTTTACAGCCATCTTAACGCTTCGAACATGGGCTGTGTGGGACCGAAATCGAGTAATAGGCGCTGGACTCGCCATTTGGTACTCTATAACTTTCGTATCGATATTCACTATAATGGGTTTATTCTTGAAATCAATGACATGTAGGTCTACATGCAACCAATTCCTGCTCGTGTTCTTACGTACCGTTTTGCTCAGTCACTAACCCAGAATTTCCTAACTGTTTACCGGTTGCTGACAGACCTCTAGACTCCGCTGCTTGGATCTTGCTTGTGGTTCTTGAGACCGGTGAGTCACCGGAAAACAGGATGATTTTTGAATATGCTGAAGGCCTTACCCGGGTCAGGTATTTCGATACCTATGGTTGTGAAGGCAGTGCAAAAATGTAGGCTGCCCTTTTCGTCATGTTTATCAACACGGGATATCTCATGTGATCTGCCAGACAAACTGCAGGGGGGCTCATCGCTTTATCAAATTGTGTACTTGGACGGTAAGTAAGTATTTCCTGTTACCTATGTCCTCATTTCTGATCCTTATTCAAAGGTTCTTTGTATTACCTATATCTATTGGGTGAGGAATTTGGCCAGGTCAACACGTTTCTCGCCTAACTTATACTCCCAGTGCTTTCAACTTTGAACATCATCTGCATCCTGACATTCCCAGTAAGCACAAGCACTCTTTTATTCTTACATGACTGGGATCAGCGAGCTGGAGCTTACTTATTCATATGTGTGCAGGAGGGAACGAAGCGAATCCTGACAAAGTTCGTTGTGTTCTCCTTCGCCCGGTTTTAATGTCTTACACTCAATTTGCTATACTTTCGATGTCATAGCTTCGAGCGTGTTATCCACTCTATCTTGACTGAGCGGATCTTGCTTTCTATTCGAAGTCTGGCTAAAAAAAGCGCTGCAAGGCAAGGCCTTCAAGGTGGACGTCCTGATCTCTTGTACATGGATGGGTTCGATACAGGCGCTGGTTCACGATCATCTGGAGCGGCCAACAGTCAGTCTAGAGACGAGATGTAAAGATTTCACGCTATCGAAATGATTTCCGACCTCCTGATCGAAACAGATAGAATGTGATTTGGTGACTTAGAGATCGATGTAGCATACCAACATCCATGACTGGAGCAATTACGTATTCTCAAATAAAAGATTATGTTGAGCCTATCGTAGTCTTCTCCGGAATATCATCCCAGTCATGACCTGGTTTCCTAATTGTTTATCTGCAAGACTGAGAATTTTCTCTCCGATAATCGTACATGTCTAGATGAAGAAACTATACTGGAAAGGAACGACTAGTTAAAGGAACGACTATTTCAATCTGTCCTTTGGGATCCTTTTCTTTTTTGTCCCTGTACAACTGCATATCAAGAAATGAGAATGAATGTGTCCAAAAAGGAGATGGTCAAAATGGCTTGATTTTGCATCAGTCTCGTCGTTTGGAAAGTTTATCCTGAGCCAGATAGTTTGCTTCTGGCAATTATTATACAGAATACTATAGAACATGGATAGTGTCAGTTTGAATACCAATCCTATCCGGTGATCAGCGAGATACAGAAAGTACGCGCCTTAGACCTGGTGCTGCAACTTGCCAAGCTAGATACCGGCGACTTCGCCTCAAATGTGTCCAGATCAAATTCCACATTGACACCAATTGTCAAGTTTCCTTGAAGATTGAGCTCCGGCGCAAGTCTCCGGATCGATACCAAGAGTCTTGCAGTCAGGACAGAATGGATCACGCGTTCAAAGCTATACCCAAATTCTGAAAGTTGATAGAGAGGGTACAAAAGCAAAGACAATAATACTGACTTGACCAAGATCTGCGAGTTTCCGCCCTGTGAATTATTCAGAAAAAGAATTTCATTCATTTGAAGGCACTTACCGGACTGACTACGATGAACACGATGTTCAAGGTTGAAACCACTTTAATAATAGATCAGAAAGAACTAACTGATGGGCAATACTGGGTATCCATACCGAAGAGATATACGTAGAAGAGTGAGCCTTCATAGTATATTAGCAAGAGACGTGACAGAATGCGTCATTGCCGTACCATCCTGAAACAGGGTTTTGAAGATAGGCGATCGTCCATGAACTCTGTCTATAGAGCTCGATAAGAAATCTGGCCAACAAATGCGAAACGGGAAGCTATCTCACAGCTCTGGATAGCCTTGATTATCATGAGAGCCAATATGCCTGAAGACGAACGCCGGAAGACGGATTTCGATGTGTGCGTAGATCGAGGACATTCGATGATTCGTACCTGCTTCATAGACCATAAGCAAAACCCAATTGATAAAGTCTATTGGGTTCCCTGCTATTCCCAGACACCCTCGAAGTGGTGGGGGTAGCGTAATGTCTGTGCAAACGCGATATAAAGAGACTGTGGCATCTTCTGAGTCAAGTTCACACTTACATACAACAGAATTCAGGAATATGCCCGTGATGACAAGTTGTGGAACCCAAAATGCAACAAACCATATACAGAGTCCGATTCCCATTTTCCGGCTTCGTTCGTATATAGCCCAGGTGCGATAAGTCAAGATGACTGTGATAACGATGGAATTTAGAACGTCATGTATATTGATGAAAGCCATCATCAACCTTCAGAGAACATCAATCCGAAGGATATACACCCTGGAAGATATGTGAGCTTCGAGTTTTATTTTGAGTAATTCAACCTTGAATTCACGCACAGCCCATGACCTTTATACCCACAACACAATCCGAGGCAGTCAAGCCCGACTGAAAATGCTCTGCGCACAATTTTCGTTGAAAGATCTACATCTAAATTGACTGGAGACTCACGTGCGATAAGAAGCGACGTGTCGACGAAAGGAAGGTAACGAGTCACGAAGAATAATAACTTTGCTGGTGATTTGAATGACATCGGCCACATCAAGTTTCGCTCATTGTCAAAAGTGATAATGTAGTCATAGATCTATGAAGAAATCATGATCTCTAACCTACGGAATCAAGCCTCAGATATACATAACTCACAAGTATTGTGAACGTAGCGACTGATGGGATCAGAAACAATGTGTTAGCTGCAACTCGACTGAGATCACTGCCTACATACCGTCTACGAACTGCGATGATCATCAGTGTACGCGCAGCAGAGCAGTGAAACAAACATACAATCGAGTTCTGCAGGCTTTGGAGGGCAGCGACAAGCTGTGCATCGGGGAGAGAAGCGGCCATCGCTACGATACTAGGGAGACAAGATAATGAACCACCTTTAAGAGTAGGTCATATTTCGCCAGCGCAGAGTCCGGTAGCGAGTTAAATGCCGAAAATTGTTGCATTGACGACTGACGACCCCCTAATATTTGAATTGACAATTCTGAAGGTGTCTAGGTGCTTGAGCTACCAATGGGAGGCTTTCGTGGCAAGCCGTATTGATAGAACATCGCCGCCCGGTACAGATTCCAATCTGCCGAGGGAAAAAGAAGTAGAACGTGAATTAGATCTCGCATGGAGCTCACGAAGAACGATCAAGCAATCTTCTTCCATCAAGGATGATCCACGCCTTCGCCGCCGTTCAGCACAAAATGTGAGTCGACTGGCACTCCAAACTTTGACGTCAAGGTCTTTGGGGCCCTGAAGACCTCCAGCGAAAGCATCGAATCGTCCTTTAACTTTCCAACGATGAAATTGCGAAGTAAAGTCGGCAATAAGCAAGGATAATTGTGGGATTGATTGAAAAAATTGGCGCGTACCGCCCATCTCGGATCGAGTGGTAAAGATCGAGTGCTTTGTCAGGAATCCTATCAGCGGAACAGCTCGAATTCGATAATCCTGCGCAGAACGTCCCATCATTCTATCAGATGGTAGCTCGAATCGCTGACGTACATGGTCCACTCTCTCTCACGAGAGTACTCTCGAAGCTCCGCAAGAACGGTAAGTCTCTTGAGCGTGGCCTAGCAAAAATGCTTCAGACCTACGGAACGAATCGTAAGATTTCATTTGCGCGAAGTTTGATTCTTCTTCCTCCGCATCATCGCAGCGACACGATTATGCTCATTTCTGATAAAGAACCAACCAGATTTCGTTGGTCTGTGAGGTGGGAGTTCGCGTCGATGATTTTCACGTACACCAAGGCGCGGAAATGGCCGAAGCATTTCTTCCCTCCACACGACCCCACTTGAACCGCATTACGCTGAAGCCTCATGCAGTACTAAATTTATATGTTCTGATGATCCACCGTACAAAGAGGAGTAATTGAGGCCAGATCAATGCTCTTTTTTGTCAGCTACCATAACTGATAATGGAGGTTTCTTGATCCCAGACTTCAATGTGGGTTTCAGATACAAATCCTCGGAAGGAAAGAATGGCGTTCACGGTGGCTAGCAACGCACCGCTGACCATTTCCCGCTCGATTGATTGATTGATTGATTGGCGACATTTTTCATTCCGTCTGGTGGACTGGGACGTTACCGTGACTGACTGTAACAATGACGTGTACTGCTACTGATCAGACTAGCACCGAAGAAGCTTTTTTAGAGACGCCTAGGCCTATCAGGCCTATCTGTAATGCGTTCGCTTCCTGATTTTGCCGTAGCTTCAACAGGTTTTCCTCTGCCTTCCTCTGAATCGTGTTTTCGGGTGCCTCTTTTGACCTGTTAAGCGATCATTAATACAACGTTTTCTGGTACTCTGATTACGCCAAATGCAGTGCTGTCGTTCGTCATTTTCATTCTGGTATTTCACTCGCGCTGCACTGGTATTTCACTCGCGCTGCACTGGTATTTCACTCGCGCTGCACTGGTATTGATATCTGATTCATCATTACCGTCGTTATTGCTTACTTGTATCACTGGCTGAATCACAGGTACTGTAACACGTCAATGGAGACTGAAGGCCTGATCAAACCACCATTGGAAGACGGCGATTCTGTTTCTAGAGCAGCGAATGATTCCTCTCCCGAAAGTTTCGGGTTCATCAACCTTTCCGCATTTGAATTCTCGGCTAACAAATTAACTTCAGAGCTGTTCAGTTCGTTGTCTGTACGTCGAAACTTCACCTGATCTTTGAACCAAGCATGTCAAACAAAAAGAAATGGGACGAGCATCCAATTACCAAATACTCAACACTGGCTCAGGTATCTTTATTACAGGATTTGTTGTCTACAGTATGGCTAGGGCAGTGAAATATTGTCGGTACCGAATGGTTTTCTGATGAGTATATTTGTATGCTATGTTAGCGCAATGTTAGCGCAATTCAGCTCCGGTCGCGTATGCTGTGTCTCCCTCGGCTAGAACATCAGCACAGACTCTGCGCGATGTGCAATCCAGATGGTTTCTCTACTACGCGGTTCTTGACTTTCTTCAGCACCGCTCGACGTTGGTGCTATAAAGACGGACCAGTCAGTAGGCTCTTTTCACTCAAACACTATTCACCTCTGTATTCTACAACTCGTACTTAACAAGCTCTACTTTCATTATTGTAAGTCAGTGTTGCAAGGATTGTCCTTTGTTCGCACTTACAACAACCTCTAATAGAACATGGTCGACACGTTCAAGCTCCTGATCACTACTACCGTCCTCGCAGCTCTTGGTGCAGCGCATCCTGTTGCCCGCCAGATGTCGACCGCCAGCGATGCCTCCTCCACGGCAGTCCAAACGACTGCCATCCCTTCCTTCACTGATTCAGGCTCGATTTCAGCTACTTCAAGCGTTAAAGTGAGTGGTCATGAGCCGAAGCTACACCGTATAGTGTTCGGACTTTTGAGCTAACCGACTTGTGTCTAAACAGGTAGCGGACCTGAGTCATCTTAAAGAGGATTGCACGATACACTAGTCTCTCAGCACTGTCTGAAGTCTCCGTGTCGTTCTAATCACCTCCTTCCAAGCATCATAATAAACCTTATACTTAAAGTATTTCATATATCCAACCAACCCCATGTCTATCAATATCATATATTCACACCAAATCCTGTATTTCTCTCATCCGTTCCCCCCATATAGTTTCTACTCCTAAAGGCTTCTTTGTCGCGGTTGAACCGTGATAAGATATCCGATATATTTTGCACCCTCGTTGTATCTTTATCTCTATTGTAACTTATTCCTGTACGAGTACTGTATGCTTCGGTAGATTCAATTTCATCGCAATAAAGTAACTTATTATATAAGAAAGAGTCTCATTCTGAAGACTGGAAGCAAACGAGGTGAACATCCCGGTCCACCTCCCTCCGGCGTGGGTCTTCCCAAAGTTCCTCAATAATGGTAAGTCTCGAATGTGGCCTAACAAAATGCTTCGGACCTACGGAGTGGATCGTAAGGTCTCATTTGTGTGAAGTTTCTCCAAAGCTTCCTCCGAATCACCGCGGTGACACGATTGTTTTATTCTCGATAAAGAATCAAAGCGGTCCAAGTATGCCATGTAGCGTAGTATGTTGATGAAGTGCGTGAGTGACCGCTAAAATCCGGAAATAGCCGAAGCCTTTCTTCTTCCAACCAACACAAGGCTCGCTGTCGAACAGCATTGCGCTGAAATCCTCATGAAGCCTGGACTTCATGGGTTTCAGTGCGAAAAGGAGCCTTTGAGTTCAGGTTTTGGTTGTGCTCTTATCCGTTGACTACCGTAACTAATACTTGTTCCGATAGCTGTCAAATATAAGAAAAGACGATGTGGCTAGAAATATGTATCCTGCCAATCATTCTCGCGCTTGGGATGTGGCGGACTGTTTGTCGGCATAAGTCACAGTGGACTGGTATGATATCGTGATTGCAACGACGACGTGTACTTGGTTACTGAACAGACTAGCGCCGAGGAACCTTTTTTCCCCCAGACGCGCTCCCTTAGAGGCGCTTTGTGATTCCGTCGTAACGCAAATAGGTCTTCCTCCGAGTCGTGTTTTCGGGTGCTATAATTTCAACTCTTAAACGACCATTAAAATAATTGTATCAAACGTTTCTGCTACTCTGACTACGCCGCTTGCGGTGCCGTCGTTCGTCACTTTCGATTTGGTATTACACTCATGCTGCACCAGTGTTGATCTCTGATTCATGATTACCGTCGTTACTAATTGCTTCCGAAGGCTTGATCAAACCACCATCAGAGGACGACGATTCTGTTTCTAGAGTAGCGAATGATTCCTCGCCCGAAAGTTTCGGATTCATCAGTTTTTCCGCATCTGAATTCGGCTAACAAATTGACTTCAAGCTGTTCAGTCCCTTGTCTACAGGTCAAATTTCACTGAATCCTCGAACTGAGCAGATTGAGGCTGTCGTCCACTTTTGCTCCGTATATTCAACTCCGAATCGGGTAATTCTCGTCTACAAAAGTTGTTGTCTACAATTGTAGTTAAGGCAGTGGAATACTGTCGGTACCGAATGGCCTTCTGATATATTCATGTGCTTTGTTAGCGCACCTCAGCTCCGATCGCGTATGCTGTGTGTCTCCCTCGGCTGGCTTTAGCACAGACTCTACGCGGCATGTAATCCAATTTATTGTACTCTGTGGCTCTTGACCTTCCGATGCTCGTGCTATAAAAGCAGGCCAGTCTGTACGCTCCCGTCATTCCAACACAATTCACCTCTGTATACTATAACTTTTACTGTACAAGCTTTACCTTCATTACTGTGAGTCAGTACTGCTTGTGATATCCTTCGCTCGCACTTACACCAACCGCAATAGAACATGGTCGACACATTCAAGCTTTTGATCACTACTACTGCCCTCGCAGCTCTTGGTGCAGCACATCCCGTCGCCCGCCAGGAGTCGACCGTCAGCGATGCCTACTCTACGGCAATCCAAACGACCGTCCTCCCTTCCTTCATTGAGTCAGCCTCTGCTTCAGCAACCACAAGCGCTGGTGTGAGTGGTCATGAATCGAAGCTACATAGTATAACATTGAACCTTTCCGTTAACCGACTTGCTTCTGAACAGGTAGCAGACCTGAGCCATCTCAAGGAGGACTGCACTATAGGCTAGTCGCTCAGCATAATTAGAAACTCTTATCGTTATTTTTGCCCGTCATAGTACAGTATAGTGAATAACTACCAACTCACATCATTGTTATATCCATAGTATTCTATATAACCGACCCAAACCTACGTCTATCCAAACATTATATATTTTTACCAGATCCTGTACTTCTTTTATCTTCTCCTGTCCAGTCCCTACTCCTATAACGATTAGTGAGTCGCGGCAGGACCGTGGCAAGGCACCCAATGTATCCTGTTTCTTCGTTGTATCACTATTTATCATAAGTTACTCTTGTACAAATGCCGTAAGCCCGTGTAGCCCCAATTCAGGACGGTCTCTCGGAAGGAATGCACAAAACGAAGTAATCGGTCTCGGATAAAAGAGTCTCTTTTTGACGACTGGACAGTTTGATTTAGGGCTCCGCAGCGTATCGACTCGAAGAGCAAATATACGCGCGTACTTACAGTTATATGCGTATATGGTTTTGGAATTTTTGCGTATACGGAGTATACGCGCGTATATTTTGTGGGCTTGCAATCTGTGAGAAACTCGGACTTGAATGAAAAAGGTGGCCCATTGTACATCAAAATCAGTTGGTAATCACTGAAATTATAGCATTGGATATTCATCTCAAAACCTGAGTACCGGGTTTGACATTGGAATCAATGGCTGTCTTGCTTATACTGCGAGAATTTTGTAAATCACACAACCTTGCCTGACAGAATCTCGTCTAAATCAAGTTGAAATCTGTGTCATCTGTTTTGAGTCAAGGAGTGTTCGGTGAGCATTTTTGGGGCTCGAATGTGAAGCCGAACGGCCAATATATTATATTAGTAGGTCTAGCCCCGTATACGCGTATCGCACTTCAGAATTAAACATACGCTCGTATAAAATACGAGCGTATGCGTATAAGCTTAAAATTATACGCGCGGAGCCCTAGAACTTTGATTATTCCACCTTGGTTCTCATCCTGAACCTCATGCTGTTCCTCTACGTCAGGCATGACTTTGTAATAAGACCATCTGCGAGCTCATGAAACGGTCGTCTTTGATTATATGCATCAATCAAGAAAGTCACATCGCGACTGAGTTCAAATCGGTGGTTGGAACCTGATCAATCGCGCTTGAGTAGGGATAAGAAAATAATAATCTATAAATGGAAACCAGAATAAGCCTTTACGTTTCAACTCGGAAAAGGAAGTCGCAGCACGCGCCGAACTTCCATAATGCAGACTACCCGCATTATATTGATCCATTCATCCGAACCTAAAATTACGAGTACAGATGTACACATGTTTGCTGTACAAGAACTCCTCCCAGAAGCGATTTCGCAAAAGCAAAAGGGAAGCAAAGAACAATAGCGAGACGAAACGCAATAAACAGAAGAAAAGGGGGGAGAGCGGTGAAAGAAAGAGGTGACGAACTCGAAATAAATGAAAAATCGCAATTGCACGCACGATGGCGAATTAGACGCTCTGCGGGCACAGAAAAGACTGAATTAGCGAAAGAAAGGAAACAAAAACACCCCGAAAAAGTTGCCCGAGCAGGTATAAAGTGTATAAAGCAGAATTTACAGTCAGACGAAACGAAGGAAAGGACAAGATTACACAGCAAGGGAAAACCACGAAAGCCACGAGTCCGAGGACTGATTGCATGAAAGCGAGTAATATGAGGGAAACATATGGATAGGTGGTACAGTCTTTGTTATGCCTTTGACCCATTCCGATCTCGAGGGTAATAGACCGACCGAGAAGCCAATGTACCCGAAGAGATTACCGGCGAGGGGGAGGGGACAGGCCAATGCATTAGGTTTCCGCCGCCAGGAGGGGCTGGAGGCGCAGCTGGCTGCTGCGGATGTACTGTTACGGGCGATACTGAGGAGGAAGCAGGTCGCTCGTGTGGAGGAGATGTGCTCGACGCAGCAGCGGCGGTGACAGCATTAAGCACCGCCTGCGTTGATGTATTTGGTACGGCGGCGTTAGCGACGCCGTTCATGCCTGAAGAATGATTTACAGTTCCGTTATTGCCGTGATCTGCAGACACGCCATGCACCGGTTCGGTGTCTCGTCTCTTCTTCGTCGCGCGCGAAGAGCTCTCTTTCAAGTTCAAATTCGTCGCTTTGATAAGAATTTGATGACGTGTTCGTCCGGGACCCCAGTTATTGCAGACCCAATCCCAATCAATCTCACCGCTCTCCGTGCTCGTCCCCGCGGTCTTGCTCTCCTCGGCAAGCTGTTTGAGCCTTTCTGTTTCTTCGTCACTCCACGCGCCTTGGTTACCCGCTGCAGAAGGCGTGGAGAGGTTGACAGGCTTCATGACCTGCTGCTGCGCCATGTACGTATGGGTCCCCGCGGTAGGCTGCGTCGCATATGCATAGTATGGCGTCGTAGGATATCGGGCTTGATTCTGGTAAGTAGCGCCTGGATTATATGCGCCTTGTTGCGGAGCCTGCGCTGCCGCGGCGGCCCCGCTTAGTGACATTACAAAAGAACCAGGATTTGTGATGACGGGACCAGCAGGAGGTGAAATAGATTTAGCTGGGGTCGCAGGAGGTTGGCTTGCAGGCTGAGGAGGAACCTTGAGAACAACTGCAGCGGGATTGGCCATCTAGTATATTGCCGTGAACAACGGAAGGAAAACTTAATTAAGGCAAATATGTACCGACCAGCTGGTCACAAGCCTTTCTTGCCTCATGAAGGAGCGTTATCGGGTCCACCTGGTTTCCGGGTAGACTGAAGCATTGATGTAAGACGTGCTGAGGAGCATTCCTCTGGAGAATTGAATTTAGCGAGATCACCATATACATATAATGTGTGTAGTTGAAACACGAAACGTACGATTAGTTCGTCTGCGGCGTTATAGAACTCGGAACAAAGCGACAGAACCCGCCATTGAAAATCGTACAACGCTTGATTGCTAGGATCGGGAGCTGGATAGGGTGACGTTGTAGGCTGGGAGACCGCGCTCGGTTGTGCAGGAGCGGCGGTCGTCGGCTGTGATGATGTTGCATCTGGTTGTTGCTGTTGTTGCTGTTGTTGAGGATAAGAGTAGAGTGGTGTGGAAGAGAACTGCTGCTTCTGTGCCGATCCTGCTGTCATGTCAAACCGTGGTTTCTTGTTCTTCGAGCCTTTCGGTCTCCCGGGCCTTCGCCGAGACGCCGCCGCCGGAGAGGCCTGAGCCTGATTAGATGTCCTGCAGGGCGACAAAAAAATTCGTCAGACGACATGGACGATTGAGGAGAGGCACGGCATACAAATGTTTGTCTCCACGGATAGGGGAGACAACTGCGCCTTCGACTTCATCCTCCTCTTCTTCTTCTTCGTGGTGGGGGCCGGTGTCAGCGTGCGCATCGTGATCGGCATTGCGGTCGACGGTGCTCTGGAGCTGGACGGGGTGGGCATATGCCGGGCGGGAGTCAGTTGTGGGCGGGTTGAGGGCGTGTGATAGAGGTTGATAGACGGAGTTGTCCATTCTGCTCTGTTAGTTGTACACCAGAATTATATTCACTGAAAATGTCGAAAAGAATAAAATATGGGGATAGCAAGCGTCGGTCAGAGGTGTGAACCCTTATCGGGTGTCTTTTTCAACACAGCCTCAGTTGCCGTTCACCTCCCTTGGTGCCGCACAAACCTCGTCCGCCGCTCTGCACGTCGTCGCCGGCGTCGACAAACTATGTCGAGAGATAAAGACAGCACGTCGAACTGCTGAGAAGTGAAAGGCGTGGTGATGAGCGAGGGGTATGAATGCCTGACACACTGCCATATTCGTCAATATTTGTGACACTTTGTGACGTCGAACCTGAAATCGAAAACCGTCACGGCACGTCATATATAATTCACATCGATTTAATTTTAGTTTTTCTTCGTTCCTTGAATTCTTTCTCTCGTCTGGTAGGAGTTTCCTCCATGGTTGTCGCCGTGGCAACCCAGCCGCCATCTGATGTGGCGAAGAAAAGCAAAACTAAAGCCAAGGCGCGCTACCTCAGGAGAAAGAAAGACAGACGGAAACAGAGAAAGGCCGAGGACAAACATGGTGGTGCTTCTGCGGTCGTACCGCATACTCCTGAGCCTGAGGCTAATGGAAATACGTCTTCTGGTTCTGAAAATGAAGCAGACTCTCCTGTCTCTACTCAAGCCCCGCTCAAAGTAAAGCAACCTCCTCACAAACGGCGCAAGGTCGATTCCAACGTGGAACAAAAATCCGAAGAGCTTACCTCGGATTCAGACTCTACTGCTGAGTCTGTACACGCTCCGCACGATGAAATTCCTACTGAAGAGTCTCGCGCCAAGTCCCCGACCTCTGCTGTTGGACTGCCCTCATTCCCTTTGCCCGTTGCACCAGATGCACCCTCAAAAGCAACGCTCGCTCTTCAAGGCCTCGACAAGGCACTACTCGGGGCGGAGCTAGTCGATCCTTCAAAGACATTATCTATTAATGCTCTTGATACAGGACGCAATCTAAATGCAGTCGATCTGCCTGTCATCAGTGAGAAAATGAAGAAGAGACTCCAGGAGCTCGGGATAACCGAATTCTTCGCAGGTGCAGTTCTTGTATTCTTCCTCGCTTCATGCTTGATGTGCTTATTGCGCATCAGTCCAGACTGCCCTGCTCCCGTTTCTTCTGCCTCCGCAACGCCGATCACGCGCGTTATACTGTCCATACGATCCTCCGCGGGACGTTTGCGCTTCAGCGCCTACGGGCAGCGGGAAAACATTGGCATACGTAGTTCCTATTGTCGAGGTAAGAATAATAATGTCATGCCCCTTTACTGTAACTGACGACGCCGAAGATCCTCTCAGTCCGAATAGTAACTCGATTACGCGCCTTGGTTGTTTTGCCCACAAAGGATCTCGTGCTACAGGTACATGAAACATTCGAAGCTGTTGCCAAAGGTAGAGGCTTGAAGGTAGGGTCACAATCACTGCTTGCTTCGTCTTCAATTGACGAACCCAGCAGATAGGTGTGGTGACAGGGCAGCATTCTTTTGCACATGAGCAAAGCCAGTTAGTCGCGACCCAAAAGGAGTATGTCTACAATTTATCTAATGATGAACCTAGGACGGCTTGATTGATTAACTTGTTAGTTTACAAGGCGGCTCTAGCAAGATTGATATTCTGATATGCACACCGGGTCGCCTCATGGATCATATCAACGGGACACCGGGATTTACACTGCAACATTTGCGATTTCTTGTCATTGACGAAGCCGATCGTCTGCTTGCACAGAGCTTCCAAGGCTGGCTCGCCCAGGTCCTTAATGCACTCCGACCGCCGTTACGTTCGGTTAGCGACGCTGTATCGTCTCTGACTTTGAGCTCGTCGGCATCGGAGATTCTGCACCATGATGCTCTCGCCCCGACATTCCTTCCACATATCCCAACGGATTATGACGACCCGAAACACAACTCGTGCCAAAAGCTTCTCTTCAGCGCTACTCTCACTCGCGATCCAGCACGGATCGCTGCTCTCGGCCTTCGAGATCCCAAGTATTTCGTCGTCCAGGGTGTTGCAGACACGAAAGAAAAGACCTCCGCAGCAGAAGCTTTCGGGATGGAAGACTTTGCCATGCCTACCGGTCTGAAGGAGCATTACATAACAACTTCTACCTCTCGGAAACCTCTCATCTTGTTTCACCTTGTTCACAAGCGGAACGTCACCAACGCACTTGTGTTCACGAAGAGTGCGGAGTCGACGGCGAGATTAGTCAAGCTTTTCGAGTATTTCGAGGAAGCATATTTCGGTTCTTTGGAAACTCAACCCACGGAGCGAAGACGTATCATTGCACAAGCGTACTCGAGTGATCTTCCTCCAGGAGAAAGAAAGAACATCTTGGAAAGGTTTAAGAAGCAAGAAATAGACATGTCGGTTACTCCATCTACGCATCCTAAGTAAGAATTCTCATTTCCTTTTGGCAGTCTCGTATGCTCCGATCTCGTAGCACGTGGTCTGGATATCCAGCACGTCACGCACGTCGTATCGTACGATGCGCCTGTTGATATTCGGAAATACGTGCATCGCGCTGGACGAACCGCGCGTGCCGGAAGAGCTGGCGACGCATGGACACTCGTCGAAGAACAAGAAGCGAAATTCTTCAAGAATATGTTGCGTGATGCGGGCAGCGGCCGGCTTGAGCGAGTTGCGCGGTTGAGAGTGCGAGATGCCGATTTGAAGGATATGGAGGAAAGCTATGATGTATGGACATAATCTCCTTTTGTCGGTTTAAGATTTGGGGTTGTAACTTCTTGGTTTAGATCGCGCTGCGGAAACTAAAGGAGGCGTACAGTAGGAACGCTGTTTCATAAAGGGCATTGACTGCGATCCCAACGGGGAGTTCCGAGCTCTCGTTGGCCCTTCGGCACTGCGAGCATCCGATCCAATCACGCTACTGAGTCTTTCATGTATCTCACATTGAGATAAAGTGCATCTGCGCGAACCCGTCAAAATGCCACTCTTGGACAAAATTGAAGGCTTGCGATGATGATATTTCCGTTGTGGATTTCACACGAGAAAAGCATCTCTTACTCCTTTACTCCGAGATCGAGGAGCCGTCTATAGTTTCGTGAAACTAGCAGGAAAGGTATTGTCGGATAAGCGTAATTTGATCTGGTCTCACTTTTGATTTTTGCTACTCGCTAGTGCGACTAGCCTATCTCTGTGTAGTCTCGGAATTACCTCTCAATGTTCGTGTGTACCATCGATGTGCTCGAAATATCGTTGATTCTTGCAAACTACGTAATATTACAGCGCATTCGCAGTCCCATTGATTATTATTTATCCCATATACCATCCCTGCTTATCACCGATAGCCCTTCAGAAAATAGTGCAACCGCTATCACCTAATAAACGTAGTTTAATTAGCCTGGTAAATGAAAGCGGGTGTAATGATACAAACAGTTATTCACGGGGGCATTCGCATCTGTTCTCTGGTTCGACGTCCGCCATGACGGAATCAACATGCATTCCGCAACCCTATAAGAAGACGATTCGACATATCAGGCAACTTGTATTTGCTTATGCTTGAGCAAAGAGACTCACAGCCCAGGTGATCTTGCCGCACTTTGAGCACTGGACCTTCTTGCAGGTGTCGACAGGAGCAGTGAAAGTCGTGAGAGCCATTCCGCAATGTAAAATATGGAGAATAGTCTTGGGATTCGGTATGTGTTTGAAATAGGAGATCCCTGACTTCGAAGTCGAGAAAGGAATACTGGTCGACCGGGTGAGGCATTTACTCGTTTTTATATGCAGGTGAGGTAAGTAGGATATTAGTCAGCCGGATCACGAGCTGTCACGCGTTTGCGCAGATCCTTTAGCACGTTTCTGGAATCTTCAGATCGACAGGCCCCTGCGGTGGTTTGTTCCGTACGCGACGAATGCATGTTTCTTTCTTTCCTACTTCCATGTCCACGCTTTGAATCAGAACGATCACCAGTCTCCACTTTGAGTGACGCAAGAGAAGACAATATCCAAGAGGCGGACGCGTTGGAAAGGAGATTTGGGAGACGTGGTCGTCATTGCTGTCGAAATACCGTGGTTTGTAGACCATGGACAGGATTCCACATCTTTTGATCACACTTCCTCTTTCTTCCTTTCTTTGATGCAAGAATGCGGCCTGGTTTGATTCCAGCCTGATCATTTCGCGCGACTTCCTCGTTGAGACAGGTTCAACAGAAACTCATTCGTGTGATCAGACGGAAGAAGTGATCAAACAGAATGGAATGCCCTGAACGTGGCTGACGTTGACGCGATGAAGATCAACATAGTCTCAAGCGATATGGAAGCGAACGACGAACGATTACAGTGAACCAAGAAGGAAGCTGAATCCGAGAATGTCTGCAAAAAAAGTAGCTCATGTTAACCTCCCGAGCCTGCAGATCGTTCGGGTTCATGAATCATGTTGTTCAAGTCAAAGGGTGAAGGTCGGGTCGTCAAGATGGACAACCGAAAATGAGACGTCCGGTAGACCGGAGCGAAATTCCAAGAGGAGTTCAAGTGACGCAGCATGCAGAAGACATGCGTCACAGTTTTGTTCGGTTCGGGACTATTTCCGAGCTGGAAGACAGACACGAGCGCAGCCGAGCGAGAGAAGAAAATAAAATAAAAAAGCAGCTTTTCGCATCAACAATACAAGAGGGCAGCAGCAGCAACAACAACCCGCGTCACGAACAACGGAATTTATAAAAGACAAGGAAACCATCAAATGTGACGGTGCTCGTGGTAATAACGGGGTACCAATTTGGTCGGGATGTTGATGTTTGCGTGTGGAGAAAACTCTGCCGGCGGTCGCGATCACGTGGTGTGTCTCGCGTCCAGTTCGACTTCAACCTAGCTCTAGTCCTGTTCCTTCCAGCCACCTCGTCGCTGCCACCAGCTCCTCTCCTCGGGCCCCTCTTCTCCTCAAACTTCCTCGAGGAGGATTTATTCAACTTCTTCTTGCATATTTCCCTTGTTTCTTTCTTCTGGGACCTCCCTGCGACTCTTCAACCATCGCATCGTTCGCCATGGCCTTCACCACCAAAGTATGTTCGATCAAACCCGATCCGTTGGCTTATGCTAATTGAGCTACACGATGTCAAGCCCGGTTCCCGAATCGGTCCTCAGAGACCGAAACTAGTCGGGGACGAGAATGCGAATGCGCTCGTGAGTAAGCACGTCAAGCAGGCTTCTGTAGGAGGGCCCATTCGTGTACCCATTAAGATTGGTCCACAACGTCCCGCTCTTGGAGAGGTAAATCCTAATGCCATTAACAAGCATGTACGTGCTGTGCGATTTTCACTATGCAGCTGTCCCCAAAGTTTGTGAGGGAGGATGTTGACTTTTGGACGTTGTTATTTCTCGTATCTAGCATTCAGTTAAACTGCCAGTTCAGGGCCTCAAGGGAATGATCGGTCTTAAGAGGGGCCGATCAGCGACTTTAGATGCTTCCAGCGGTGCCCAGCGCATACCTCTTGGTCCTATACGACCCAATGTCAACGTCGCCACATCGAACACAGCCACCGAAGCTCCCGCAAGACTACCGCTGCGCCCTCAACGCCCGCCGGTCATTCGACAGTCTGAGACCGCCCCAGAACTTAGTAAGCTAGCTCGAGAACCTGAACCTGAACCCGAGTCCGAGCCCGAACCTGAACCGGAGGCTGAGTCTGAAGATGAACTCGGTGCTAAGGAGGACAGCATGGACGTCGAAGAGGAGGAAAAGGAAGTCGCTGAACAAGTGGCAGGGTCGCATG
The DNA here is from genome assembly GCA_009806525.1 of Sanghuangporus sanghuang. NCBI lineage: Eukaryota > Fungi > Basidiomycota > Agaricomycetes > Hymenochaetales > Hymenochaetaceae > Sanghuangporus > Sanghuangporus sanghuang. The sequence goes on from VVIT01000005.1 coordinate 588,790, forward strand.
TCGTGACCGAAAAAGAGCCTATCGAGGCAGAACCGGAAACAGAAACGAAAGGCGAATCGGAAGATGAGGACGAAGACGTTCCTGTAGAGTTCATCTGGCCCGCCATCAGTCCCAGAGCAGCCGAAAAGTACGGGAAAGAAATTGAACATATTCAAAAGACCTTCCATGACGAAGTGGACATGTTTGATACGACCATGGTCAGCGAATATTCTGAAGAAATTTTCGACTACATGTCGAAACTTGAGGTGCAACAATTGCCTTCGCGTGTTGTTTTTTCAAGCTGACTCGTCTTTAGCTTGAAATGATGCCCAATCCCGACTACATTCAAGGGCAGAGCGACATCAACTGGGAAATGCGCCAGACGCTAGTTGATTGGCTTTTACAGGTTCATCTTCGTTACTATCTCCTTCCTGAAACTCTCTGGATAGCGATCAACCTTGTGGATCGGTTCCTGAGTAAACGTATCGTGTCAGTGGTCAAGTTGCAACTCGTCGGAGTCGTTGCGATGTTCATTGCTGCCAAATACGAAGAAATTCTGGCTCCATCAGTCGAGGAATTCGTCTTCATGACGGAAGGCGGATACTCCAAGGAGGAGATCTTGAAGGGAGAGCGGATCGTGATGCAGACGCTCGACTTCAAGATCTCGAGCTACTGCTCCCCATACAGTTGGGTCCGACGAATAAGCAAAGCGGACGAGTACGACATCCAGACCCGAACACTCTGCAAGTATATCGTCGAAGTTACGCTCCTGGACTACCGGTTCCTTCGCGTTAAGCCGAGTCTGGTTGCTGCTGTCGGAATGTACACCGCACGTCGGATGCTTGGTGCTGATTGGGTGAGTAAAGTTATGTCTGATCGCACAGCCACTCACTGTTGTGGTCCTCTCGCGTCGCGACGCGTCAAATACACGTGACTAACAATCTCTGTTTTGCCTGTGCAGAACAACGCGTTTGTCTTCTATTCTGGGTATACCGAAGCACAGCTTGTTACTGGTCACAGCTATGTCATTGGAAAGCTCCTAGAACGAGGATTTGACAGGCAATACGTTAGCAGAAAGTATGCTAGCAAGAAGTACCTCAAGGCGAGCGTGTTCGCCATTAATTGGGCACGATTGAATGGAACTACACCAGAGGCCGAGAAGGCGGACGAGATGATCCTTGAGGCATGAGACCATTTAACGCTTTTCCTCTCGCCACGAGACCAGAATGCGTTTGTCTCGTCTCTGGACGTTCCTTTACGGTGTGGCCTGTTCCTTTGTCGTAACCTTCCTTCATTGCTTTCCTCCACCTTCACCCTCCCTCAACACGCTATGCTTGACCTATGCACATTCTTTCTCTCGTATGCTCTTGATCAACTGTACCCGTTATGTCTGCGGCTCTTCTGGTATGCCGCATGCTTTGTCTACGTTCTCAAAACGGCACAAGTACATATCTGGTATGCGGTCTCATCCGACCTCGTCACTCCTTCCACACCAACTGTACATTCATTTTCTGTGGCTCCAAGCCTTTCTTTCCTTCCTGTCCCACACAAACTTGATCATTGTCTGCATATCATCGCAATGTTCGCACACCGTCGTTCGTGTCTTCGGGAGACGGATGGACCCGCACTTACATCCCCATCAATCCTGCTGCACATAGATATGATGTCTAGACTTCTCTATCTCTCCTTTGGCTTCACTAACGTCTTGACAGACGTCTCATCTCTCGACAAAGGCTCGCCATCTAGTAGACAAACTCTGCGCCTTCGCTTTCTCCACCTCCTCTATTACCTCTTCGTCAACCGGCTTTTTATTCTTTTTTTGTTTGTTTGTTTTCTTTCGTATTTGCGCAATGCAGCTCGCATCCTTGTATAAGTCGCACTTTGGCCGCAATTCCTACTTTTTTTCTGTTTTGCTTTCCTTTCTCTCTTTTTGTCTCCTTCCACGTAATTCTCTAGTCCTAGTTTGCCCATACTACATATGCATCATTCATCATTCTTCGGCCCTCAGCACTATCCGTCTTCTCCATTACCTATGATCTCTTTGCTCCCGTTCTCTCTGTTTTTCCTTACTTCCTTCTCCTTTTCTTCTTTCTGTGTAAGTTAGAACGAGCAATACCGCCAGCACAAGGCGAAAGAAATACGACTTAAGCTTCCTCTCAGCTTCCTTCGGTCTGTATTGAAGTCTAAGTTAAGCTGCAATTCGACTTGAAAGTCCTTGATATGGCGCTTGCCATTCTGTCAGCAGCGGATGCGTCTCCAATGAACTGAGAAGTACCGTCTGATAGCAAGCATACTAGCATGCATAAACCAATTGAACTACTCGCCATAAAAAGAAAAAGAGAAAAGTAGATAACCAAGATGAGCTACTAAAAGTTTTGTTAAACGTCTAAGGCTCATGACCGAAATACGTGTGTTCGAATATACTTAGAGGTAGTATCTATCTCCAATTTGTCCCATTCCCGGCTCGATAGCCCATACCTTGCATTCTCCACAAGCTTCGCCCTCGCCCTCATGGATTTGGCTCGCCTCAGCCCATCGTTCACTCAGCACATCATCCACTGCACCACATACGACTCGTATATCTGGGAAGGCATGATGAAGCGCCTCGATTCCGCCGTGGCTTGACATGAGGAACGTTACGAAGACGATGTGATCTTGTCGGACGCCATGGTCGAGTAGGGTGCGGATGGCCATGAACGCTGCTGCGCCTGTGCCGATTTGAGCGTCTAGAAGGAGTACGTACGTATCTTCAGCAAGAGAGCGATCGCGAATGCATGCCGGGAGCTTGATGTGGAGCAGAAGGGGTTCGCCCGTCTTATAGTTGGATTGGATTAGTAAAGAGCCAATACGGATGCCGTTGATCACTCGACGGAGTCCTTTTTCGAGCGGGCCACCGCTGAAAGAGCACAGTAAAATGATCAATACGTGATATTCGAAGGGATCATGTATGACTCACGAACGAAGTATGGATACTCCGCAAATATTCTGAGTACGACGGGAAAGAGTCGGCAACAGCAAGCAGAAAATACAAATCGGAACAGCACCCACAGATGCAGCAGATTCCTTCCCATGATATTCGGAGCCAACAGGAGTTATCACCGACTTCGACTTGAATGGCAATAGTGCCAGAGCTTGTTCGGCGAGGAACATCGACAATCGGTCCACGAAGAAAATGAAGTCTTCACGAGGAGTGTTCTTATCTCGTAAGATAGTGTAAATTCCCTGGAGGCAAAGTTTCGGCGTTCTTCGTGTATAAACGGAACAAGAACTTTTGACGGACCCTTAACTGGGCTGTCTGCTCGAGGACATGTACGTTTAGCTTCTCCAACAACGGCAAAGGCTCTTCCCTAGAAGGCGATAGTGAACGGAGTAAAGTATTATATCGGCCCTCTTGCGAGCGTGCCATGCTCTCTCGGAAACTCCTGGTTCGCCCGTCAAGTTGTCGACGAATGTGAGTCGTTATGAGCTCAACGGCCACGGAATTATCCAAACCAGGGACAATCTTGGATTCGTGAGTCTTGTTCACGATAAAATACGGACAGTACTAACGATATCTGCATATCGAGATGTCGGAAGAACGAAATCATCATAAGCGGGCTTGACGAATCGCAGGTATCTATCAGCGGTGCTTAATTCGAGGTATGCGGTCAAAGTCAACTGCAATAACCCACTGGCTCAAGACGCTCTCGATACTTCTACCGCGCTCCTTGATATCCCTCCGTATCCGCCTCGCCAACATGAGGTCGGAATCGCATTTCACGAAGATCTGAAGGACAAATTAAACAAGTGTCCACAAAACCAGAGTGCTGACGGTACACCTTTAGATCATATAATGAACGAAGTACCGGATCATGGAGAGCCATGATACCTTCGACTACACGGAATGTTATATTCAGACCGCATTGAAATTGACGCCCACAGCTCACCAATGATTATAGTTGCACCGTATAGATATACTCGATCATTTTCCCGCTGATGCTTGGAGAATGAGTATATCGGTATATTGGTTTGCCTTCCCTTCTTGAGGTCTGATAAACACTTAAGCCGTGATTTAGCACACTTAACGCGATATCAAAATACAGAGCCTTAGTGTACATTAGCAAATTCGACCATATCAATTGCATCTGGGTGATCAAAGTCGTATTCGCAAGCGAAGGCCTGCTCCACTTGCTCTGGAGTAAGTGCCTTGTAAAAGCTGTCCTGATTACAACAAATGAGTACGGAAGTAAATATCAGACGAAGCCGAGGCAAACCTGGGACATAATGACAACGGAAGGGAGGCATCCTAAAGAGCGAAGAATTTGCCGTGCTACATAGGTCTACACAACATGAGTCAAAATGAGTTTCAGACAATTATATATTCTCGACCTTTCCACTAGCGGAACCGCCTAAACGCGTAGAGATAAGTTGCCAGTGATTATAGACAAATACAGACAAACATTACTTACCAGCAATGCTGATAACAAACGCGTCTGATATGTGATTTCCGTCCTCATCGTACCTTCGCACGTCAAATTCGAAGATAACGTTTACAGCCAATATACGTACCATGGTCCTCTTCCGTGAGACTTCAAGATGGTATTCTTCATCGGTTCACCGGTCAGTTTCGCCGCCGTCGAGTGTAACCTGGGCAAGCGCGGGCGTGACTGCACTCTTTCAGGATTTTTTTCGGTCTCATTCGGTGAAGATACCTGTGGCATTTTTTTAAGGATAGAAAAAGTTGTTCAGCGTAAATGAGTCGGGTCCTTATCCGCAAATAGGATCCGTAGACGTAGACGTCGGGACTAAAGATGAGAACTACTAAAAGTGATCGACGTATCCTTCACTTTGTAGGGCACGTGATCGTCATGGATCGGCGATCTGGCAGATTCTGGCTTCCAGATGACAGAACCTTCGGCGGAATCATTCCTTTCATAAATTCGCACTTTCTACATGTTACCCATGAACGGGAGATGGAATAATTAAATACTCTTTGCTATGGTCTGTATCCAAGAAAATCGACTCCGCATGCATCAGAAGGATTCATAGTCGAGCACGGGCAGCTATGTCTTCGTGTGCTGGAAGAATTTGCCTATAATCCTTCGAGATATCTCGTAGCGCCTGACGATAGATGTCTCTCTGAAATCGTCCATTCAGCGAAAAGGTCAAACCTTAGTTTATAGAAGTACCTTTATCAAACCCCACACTCCCGTTTTAGCGTTGTCAGCCCTCTCCCGAGCTACATCCCTTGCAACTGCAAGTACAGCATCAGTCGAACTACCCTCTGCGATAGCATCGATGATGCCACTGTCCAAGGCTTCCTTTGGTGTGAATCGGTGTCCCTCAAGTGCTAATTTTCGCAAAACGCGTGCATCGGAAACCTTAATGCGTGCCACAGCTGCAAGGGAGAGTGGCCATGGAGCTCCAAAATGAACCTAGGTATCATGAATAAGTTGACAGTCTTGCCATTAACGAACACTAGGGAATAATGTACTTCGTTCATACAGCACCACGCACGCCGTTCTTTTCCATCTGTCATGACGCGATAGTCACAAGCAAGGGCAAGTATTAATCCACCGGCAAAACAATGTCCATTGATGGCCGCAATAATCGGAACTAAATTTCAGTTTCAGCGACGTGCAAATGGGGTGCGGTGCGAAATTCCACGGTACTGGGGAAAGTCATTATCCGTGTTATGAGTGTATTATACGTGTCTGGAATATGAATCATATGAGTATGAGGGAAAGCATACAGTGCAACTTGCCACACCAGGAAAGAAATTTGGATCTTTGGTAGCTTTGGAAAAGTCCAGACCTTAGCGCAGCAGTGTACATGTAAGAAAGAGAATTTCTGAGCTCAATAAGAGCTCTCACCATTGCTGAAGAACTTATTTTGATCTCGTTTTCCGACTATAATGAGCGTTCCTCTGCCATCTGGAACAGGACCAGCGGTCGATTCCGACTGATTCGCAGCTTGAGCAGCGCGCCAAACCTCCCTCCATTCTCGTTCAACTATGTCTAAAGCAGGCTTCAATGCACCGTTGATCAATTCATGCGTGAGACGATTGTCTTCGCCATTATGCATTTCAATGATCCAGAGATACGAATCCTGTGCTGTAATTCGAAAAGATCAGGGATTTTTCTTTGGACGATGAAGACGAGATGGTACAAACGGTCCCTTGATAATGTTACGAGGGGTTTGCCAGCAGGGAGCTCATGGCCTGTCATGGTGGAGGATGAGAATGAGTGAATGCTGGACTCGGACCCGTGCTTTTTTGAACGCGTCGCGTGGCCATGTGATTCTTATTTCCAAATATTGACTTCAGAAGGATCGGCGGTTCAGGTTCGATTCCCTCTCCCCGCATGTTTTCCTGCCTTTGATAAGCACTCAGAGATTATTAATATTATTGAAGCCAATCCCTCCGGGCCATCGCCATCGATCCATTGCCATATCTTTATCCCCCATGATATACAGATGCTGAAGGGCTGAAGATGCAAGAATCGTTTGCAGCCTTCTTCTATGGCACATTGTTGCATCCGAAAGTCCTCAAACGTGTCATCGGTAATGATGGTACGCATCTCCGGATTTGTCCTGCTATTCTGCCAGTACGCCTCTCCTTGTATTCCTTTACTAAACTCAGCACTAATGTCGCCAGCAGGAGCATACCCGCCATCATATCAAGGTGCTTGTCCGGTGTATCGAATGAAAATGGGACGACAGTCAATCTGTTTCAAATAGAATTGCGATTATCCAGGAGTATTACCCTACAAGAAATCCAGGCAGCTTTTTGATAGAGACTTGACTCCAGACGAGCGTTCTGTCCGTGGAAATCTCGTGATAGGGCTGAGCGAGAAAGATATCGAGTTCCTTGACGTCTTTGAAGGAGATGTAGGCTCTTTTGTCAGTAGTTTGTTTTCAGTACTGACAATCCTTCGAATATAATCATAATCAGGAATATATCAGGGAGAAGACCCGAGTGTATACGTTAGGTACCCTGGAGCCTCTCAACAATCCGTCGCCTTCCGTCTTATCGAAAAATACAAGCCATTTCTCTTCCCCTTCTGAACTAGGCGAGCTCGTCGAAGCGAACGTTTATATATGGGTCGCCCCAATTTCATTACTGGAGCCTGAGCTTTGGTCGTACGAGATTTTTATCAGGGACAACGCTTGGAAGTGGGTTGGTTCTACAGAGGAAAAGGAGTCGTATGCTGAGGTCGACCGACGACGGGCAATGAATGGAATCATCAATGGAGCAGCACATAAAACCATAGAAGAGAGTGCGTTGAACTAATCTACGGCAAGTTTCGCTTGCTAGATTGTTTTAGAAGGGAGAGAATTAGATATTGTACTTGGTGGTCACTCTTCGCTTCTACTTCCGACTTTGGCGAGACTCTCCCACGCCTCCATCGACAGAAGCCGTCAGAGTCAGAGAAGTCACCACACAGACTTGAGCTGCGAGCGGCCCTTCCATTATTCAGGATACGAATATGTTCTTCTAGAATGGATACGAAGCATCCGAATTTTATCCAAGGGCCGACGGGCCAGGCTTTCATGGTCAAATGACCTCTAACTTCTTGACGAACCTCTTCAAGCTTTTCGCCGGATTCTGTAGAAGTCTGTAGAGCGTAACATTATTATGGATTCGCTTCTCATTTCTATTTTCAAGCTGATGCGGATCGCTGGACACGTAGCATCGTCCGGCGAATGTCGGGCCTGACATCTTTTCAGACAACAAAATTGGATCACGAGTCGTTGTCGCCGAGGTTGCTTCGTTCCATGGAGGTTCAGTAATGGAAATCGGCACTTTTTTTCGATTTTATGGGTACCGGGCCAGAAATCGTCAGCCCTTTGAGGGTCTTGTGAGGATCTTGCTGATCTCATAAAACGTACGATACCTCGATGAAGAATCTCTTTTGACCAATTCTCGTACAATGCGGTCGATCAGTACTTGTCTCCTCGCCATATTCCTTGGTTTTCTAAGTCTCCGTGGCGTCTCGGCTATTGGTCAAGACACATGTGTCTCTTTTAGATCTTCGCCCTCATCATTCTCTGTCGTGAATGACGGGTCTGTTGCTCCTATTTTCTTATCTGAAGACGAATGGCCCGGAGTTCAACGAGCTGCTGCAGACTTCGCCTCCGACATTAAGAAGGTCACCGGAAGGACACCAAAGATGTCTAATGTCACGACCTCTGCGAAGACCTCTGTGCACCCGATAATTATTGGTACTCTCGGAAAATCGTCCTTGGTAGATGCGGTAGTGAACCATACACGCATGGACGTCTCTTCCGTATCAGGGAGATGGGAGTCTTTCATGACAAGGATGGTCAACAATCCTCTTCCCGGCATATCAAAAGCATATCTTATTATCGGAGCTGACAAGCGTGGGACTATCTATGCCATGTACGACCTCTCAGAACAAATCGGTGTTTCTCCGTGGTATTGGTGAGTATTAGCTGATCTTTGCGTCGTGGATATCAGAACTGAATACGAACGAACCGTAAGGTGGGCAGATGTTCCAACAACCAAGCAGTCTCAAATAGCTTTCTCTGCGTCCGGATGTTCGCACGGCTCGCCGACTGTGAAGTATCGTGGTTTCTTTTTTAACGATGAGCAACCAGCTCTACAGAACTGGGCAATGGAGAAATTTACAAGCGGCACCGGAGCGGCTTTGACTGGATCGCCATTCAATCATTTCTTTTACACTAAGGTGTAAGCTCGGTCCATTGATATCTTGTGGCATGACCTGATTCCTTCGGCAGATTTGAACTCATACTACGTCTGAAAGGGAATTACCTCTGGCCCGGTAAGTGTTCTTACTATTTTTATATACACCAAACTTATTTACTCGGCTTCTTTTCCAGCGCAATGGAGCAGGTACTTGAGTATATTGGAATACCAAATTCGAGAAGTCGCTGATCAAAACTTCGGCAGTGCCTTCGGCGTAGATGATGCACAAAATCAGCCGCTCGCAGACTGGTTAGGCATTGTTATGGGCACAAGGTACATGACGAAACAATTATCTACCATTATTATCCCTGACTAGCTTTTTAGTCATGAAGAACCCATGATGCGATCTATTCCAGTCGAATGGGGCCTATTCGGAGTAGGACAGTGGGATTACGGCACCAATTCACAGTTCATCTATAATTTTTGGGTAAACGGAACGGAGCGTGCGAAGCCGTATGAGAATATATTTACAGTGGGTATGCGAGGCGATGGCGACTGTAAGTTTCTCGTGATCCGTCCGATTGCAATCTCTTATAATCTCTCAGTGCCGCTGTCGGAGGGAACGAATATCAACCTGTTGGAGAAAGTAATCTCCGATCAACGACAGATTCTAATGGATGTCTTCAACACAAAAGACGTTACGGATATCCCGCAGATGTGGGCACTTTGTGCGATGCTCAGCATGGACTTTTGCACTTGATCTTGTTTTTATGCCGATTTGCTTTCAGATAAAGAGGTACTGGGATATTACGACGACGGAATGCGAGTCCCAGAAGATATAACACTGCTCTGGAGTGACGATAAGTGAGTGCCCTGCGCTTTCTTTGCTTGAACCTGTTTTGCCGAAATATTCCCTCTCTAGCTGGGGAAATATGGTTCGCCTTCCAATTCCTAGCGAGTTTAACAGAACAGGGGGAGCTGGAGTATATTATCATGTGAGTATCAGTTTTGCGATGCATGTGCTACGAATGTATCTCTGACTCCTCGCTTCTCTATATAGTATGATTATGTAGGCGGGACTGTTGATTCATATCAAGTAGGTCATTGACCTGCCGTGAGAATAGGTCGGAGGTCCAAGGAACTACAAATGGATCACGGTAAGGTCTCATCCGTGTCAGTGACGACCAGACTTAAGAGCAAGTATTCAGAGTTCACAAATGTCCAAGGTGAGTTCGACGTTTAGGAGCAATTGACAAAATCTAATGCTCCGTATAGACCTTCGATCAACTATCGCAAGCTATCGAGCGGGAAGCAACGCGAATCTGGATAGTAAACGTCGGAGATCTCAAGCCATACGAACTCAACACAGAATTCTTCTTAGCATACGGCTGGAACGCTTCGCGGTGGTCGTTCAATGATCTTAACACATTCGTCGCTTCATGGGCACAGCGCGAATTTGACTTACCTCCATTTACTGTGAATGAAGTAGTGACGATCATGACTAACCTCACAAGATGGAACAACAGACGGAAACCCGAATTACTGAGCGGTACAACATTTAGTCTGACAGACTACAGAGAGTGTGTCCATCATCCCACTGCTCTACGCCTATGCTAACGAATGGCGTAGGGCGGAGAATGTAGTTGCTGCATGGGACGCTCTCCTCGATGCTTCGACAAAGATATATAACAACTTATCCCCAGAATTCAAGCCCGCTTTCTTTGAGACCGTGCAACATCCTATCTTGGCCAGTTCAACGGTCTGCAAAATGTGGATAGCTCAAGGCATGAATAATCTTCGAGCCACTCAAGGTCGCTTGAGTACAAACAATCTCGCTGATCAAGTCGAGAGCTTGTTTGCTCAGGACTTCGAAATCGAGACTCAGTATCATCAACTATTAAATGGGAAATGGGACCAGTACGTGAGATATCAGCTCAGTCTCCGCATAGTATACTGATTGTCCGCAAAAGTATGATGGACCAGACACACACTGAATACTTTTACTGGCGGCAACCCGTATCGAACACGTACGCTGGCTGAAATTTTCAGTATTCTCACTTGCTTATGAGGGTGTTTCCAGTATGCCACCTATTTCCCGTGTTCAGCCAAAGAAGAAGAACTTAGCCGGGGTCATGCGAATATCTCCAGAAGGTACAAAAGGAGCCTGGTACGTGAATTTCGTTTGGATCCTCATCCAGTTCCTCACTCCTACAGGCCTGGAGACAATCCAAATCAATGTACTGCAGGCTACGGCTGCCCGCCTTTTACCCTTACCCTAGATCCGTTCGTTCCATTCAACTCTCGTTTTGTTGATGTTGGCGCCGGTGGACCGACGCCTTTTAATTTCACGGCTACGTCGAACGTCTCCTGGCTCATATTGACGCCGAGCACGGGTTCCGTGTCGCCCTCAAATCCCGAGGTTCGAGTTGAGGCGACAGTCGACTGGGGAAATGTGAAAGGTGTGCAAGGGGCGCGGATCGACTTCAAGGCAACAGCTAAGGGCCAGCAGCCCCTGAGCGTTCCGATATTCTTTGTTGCAAATCATACTGTAGTGCCACATCAGTTCGAAGGTATGCGAAGTCAAGGGATACCATGCTCGCGTATATTGATTTGAGATAAAGGCTTCGTTGAAGGCGACGGTGGCGTCTCTATAGAGGCGGCCCATTCGTCACGAAATACGAGTATAGCCGGAATAACCTGGACTGAATTACCAGACTATGGGAAAACTGAGTCTGGCGTGACGCCGTGGCCTCGTTCTGGAAATAATTTTAACAATTTCACGGCGGGTTCAGGGCCTAGTCTGTGAGTACATCCTATTTTTTTGAAATCAACAGCTAAACAGCCACGTGTGTTAGTGAGTACGACTTCTTCAACTTCAACACGATCAACGGATCCGGAAATGTCTCTGTGACTGTTCTCGTGTCCCCCACTCTGAATAGTATGGGTCCGGATAGACCCATCAAGATCGCCGTCCAGATGGACGAACAATCACCCCAGACCGTGGCATTCATCCCGTCTTCTGCTCCGGGTACTCTGCCTTCGCAGTGGGACGGAATTGACGGTTTCGTAGCGAATGCTATTGTGAGCGTTGTGACACATTGGACCGCGTATCCTGGCGCACATACACTTAAGGTCGGGAGACAGAAACTATTCAGGGAGCCGAGAACTAATTCTCTTCTCAGCTGTGGATGGTCGAACCAGCGGTTGTCGTGCAGAAGATAGTGATTGGTTTGTTCTCTCCATATGAACTACAGATAATTGAGACTGATCCAATTAAAGACACTGGTGGCGTGCGTCCGAGCTACCTTGGGCCGCCGGAGAGCGTTCGGGTGTAAGACATGCATTTATACCGTAATCTAGTATCCAAGGGGCAGATAAAGGAACAGGTAATCGTCCTGACAATTATTCATATCTTTCCCAACGGTTCCTCTGTGGGTGTCTAACGGACAAGTCAGAACGCTTCATGATGAAATACAAATTATGTCAAAAATTGATCAGGAATAAATACTTTTTGACCCAGAGTTCTGCAGATAAGGAATGCCCTGGATGAGCATATACAAAGATGGCCGGTACCCGACAGCTGAACTAAGACGTACAAAGGCGACAACCGTCTGCTCAGTACGCGAGTTTACTGATTCAAGCAGTGCTTGTCTACGAATCGTTTCCGCGAAGGAAGATACTGCCCCTTCTCTGGAGTTCTTGCCTCAGTTTGTCATGGTCCGAGTCTGTCAATGGCAGTGCAATGACTCCAGACGTACGGTTAAGATGTGCATTATGGAATGACCTGTGGACATGTCGGGACTGGATTAGCGAAAACAGCGCGTTTGTGCACGTTTCTAGCTCTTGAGGCACTAGCCATTGGAGACGAAGCGATCGCAGATGGGGGCATATGAGTGATTTATCTTCACTGGGAGCTGGGGGAGGTGTGCTGCCCTCATTCTTCACGTCGAGTGCTCGAAGAAACTGTGCTGATACGGTGAAACCGGATAGGTGTAGATCCTCGAGCGTCGGAAGTAAACGAAGCACGTTGACCAGCGTAACTTCATCAACGATCCCAGAACGAAGTTGCAAATACGTGAGAGAGGGTTCGGAGCGGCGAATGAGGTCAAAGATCGTCCGCGCTGCTGTCCCTATACCGTCCTCATATACCAGTCTCTTCAACGAAGACAGTCGCAGCCGTTCTACGACCGCTGCAGAGTTCTTGAGAGCTATGATCTTGAGGCTTTCAAGATCGTGGTCCATAGCAGAGCCATTGTGCTCCCGTGCAAATTCCTCCAAAGTAGTCCCGAAAATATCGTCGAGTCCGGATTGGCATACCAAAAAATGCAAGTTCGGGGAAGCCTTCAGGAGGGCCAGACATGTGCGTGCTACTGGAGAGTCCGGATGTTCGTAATGAAAATCAAATGAGCATGACGTTAGTCTAGATAGCTGGCTTGCACCAACTTCAAAAGCGAAGTAGCCGCGCAGGATAATCGTACGGGTTCGCCAAGATATGCCACTGATATTTGCCCAATATGGCCCTTTGTATCGTTCGAATAAGATTGTTTCCAGGTATAGTGATGTTAGAATGGGCGTGTCGGTTATATAAATTCCAGGAAATGTAGCAGGAAATATTAGGTATCTCCATTTGAAGCGCACGTCCATCCACCTTCGCTGTTCCTTTAGTAGAGCCGATATAATGTTTGAACCAGCTTCGTGAACCTCCGCATTCTTGACGTCCTGAAGATCACAAGTGAAGCCGAAATTGATGGGAGACCCCCTGGATCTTTCAATAAATGTATCAAAAGCCTTAGCGGCCCATCGGAAATTTGAAGGTGTCAATGTGACGCAGAGATGAGACCATAGATCCCCAAGGTATCTGGATAGACTTTTCCAATGACGACTGACTTGGGAGACACGGATGGGTAGATAGAAAGTTTCCATGCAAATATCTTCTTCCAATACGTCCAGGGACGGCACGTCGCGACCATTTGCAGAAACAACGAACGTAGGTGGTAGCGTCATGAGGAGTACTTTCTGGAAGATTTCAACAGGTATCTTGTCTATGTGTGCGGGAGCAGGAATCGTATGATTGGGACCAGATGAACACGCTGGACTGGACATGATGGGTCGAAGACTGTGCAACGAATTATAATAATTGCGATAGTCAAACAGCAGAATAAGTGAAAGAAATAAGGAGATGTGCCGAAGATGGACGTTACGATGCTCCTGAATACGTATCAGAGATGAGGGTAAGTTATGAAGTTAAGGCCGTGCTCCCAGTGTAGCTCCAAAGGCATATGGAATATGTTACGTAATGGCTTTTCAGATTCTTCCAACGCCCAGATTTAGGAAGGTTAGGGACCGATGCTACGGGTGACAGACATGATATTGTCAAGCATAGGGCAATTAGCATATAATTTTATAGACAGATAAACACTTTGTGAGCTAGCATGCTCAGAATCGGCATTCAAAAAGTTCGCCTTTGTTGATGGATACTAATGAGTCGCGCAGATCACTTGCGTAGATCATCTTGCTAGGAATTAGTCCAGGTGATCCCTGTTTTTCTTCAAGTTCAATTTCTATCACAACCTTATCTCGTTTTGAGCCATTTCTTAGGAGGATGAATCTTTCCCCTCTCCATTCATGACCAGAAATCATGTAAGCCTCAGAGTCAAATGACCTTCACTGTCTATTCCTGTCACTTTCGCTCCGGCCCGGTGGAAATTCTTGAACTTCGTCGCCGTCTTCGTGTCGGGCTTTCTTGAATGACTTGTCCATCGAGTATCTGCTGACCACTGGCAGCAACGCTGTAGCCCCACGAAGTGCAGATGAGACGTTTCGCGAAACGAAAGAGACGCCGTGCTATTTCCAAGAGATATTCGCCGACAGATCGGAATCCATCCTTGCATACGGGCAGAAAGTTGCCTTTATATCACATAGACCCCTCTGTATGTCATTGACATGCCTTCAAATTCTCCACGATGGATGGTCTGAAGTTCATTGCGCTCTTCTGTTTCTTTTTCCTTGTTAATGCTATTGGTCAAGAGACCTGCGTATCTTTTCATGATTCGCCATCCTCATTCTCTGTTGTAAACGGTGGCTCAGTTTCTGCCCTTTTTCTATCCGAAGATGAATGGCCCGGAGTTCAACGAGCTGCTGCAGACTTCGCCTCCGACATTAAGAAGGTCACCGGAAGGACACCAAAGATGTCTAATGTCACGACCTCTGCGAAGACCTCTGTGCACCCGATCATTATTGGTACTCTCGGAAAATCGTCCTTGGTAGATGCGGTAGTGAACCATACACGCATGGACGTCTCTTCCGTATCAGGGAGATGGGAGTCTTTCATGACAAGAATGGTCAACAATCCTCTTCCCGGCATATCAAAAGCATATCTTATTATCGGAGCTGACAAGCGTGGGACTATCTATGCCATGTACGACCTCTCAGAACAAATCGGTGTTTCTCCGTGGTATTGGTGAGTATTAGCTGATCTTTGCATCGTGGATATCAGAACTGAATACGAACGAACCGTAAGGTGGGCAGATGTTCCAACAACCAAGCAGTCTCAAATAGCTTTCTCTGCGACTGGATGTTCACATGGATCGCCTACGGTGAAATATAGAGCCATATTCTTCAACGATGAGCAGCCGGCTCTACAGAACTGGGCAATGGAAAAATTTACCAACGGCACGGGAGCCGCTCTTACTGACTCGCCATTCAATCACTTCTTTTATGCTAAGGTGTAAGCACTCGTCCCAATCAGGATATCAATTCAAGTAACATCGTTTCAGTTTTGAGCTCATACTACGGCTGAAAGGGAACTTCTTATGGCCGGGTTAGTCATATGTAGTATGTAGTATCTGCAATCTTGCGTATACTAACACCTTATACCCACGAAAGCGATTTGGAGCAGGTTTGCCGCTCAGCAAGGATTTCTAGGTACTTTTACTGATATTTGCTTGAAGTGCTTTTGCTGTGGACGACCCTCAGAATCAAGCGCTTGCGGATTGGTTTGGGATCGTTATGGGCACAAGGTGAACAATCTCTGTCAAATATTGGATACATCCGGATAACATCAACACTAGTCACGAAGAGCCCATGATGCGGTCTATCCCAGTTGAATGGGACCTTTTCGGCGTTGGGCCGTGGAACTACAGCACCAACTCGGAGTTCATCTATAACTTCTGGGTGAATGGAACAGAACGTGCTAAGCCATATGAAAACATATTCACTATGGGCATGCGAGGAGATGGCGACCGTATGTTCTTTTCTACGTCTCTTGTCGTGCATTCACCCATTCTGACCTAGTGCCGTTGTCCGAGACGACAAACGTCGATTTGCTCGAAAAGATAGTCTCGGACCAGCGTCAGATTCTAATGAGCGTTTTCAATGAATCAGATGTCACCAACATACCACAGGTCTGGGCACTATGTAAGCCGTGGGTCACTTTGGAATGCGTACTCTCGTATTTCAATTTTATTAGATAAGGAAGTCATTGGCTACTATGAGGATGGCATGCGCGTCCCGGATGATATCACTTTGCTTTGGAGCGATGATAAGTAGGGCCTGCTTTCCTTCCAAGGCTACTGGCTTCTGCTTATTTCCTTTTCTCTGATCATCTCTGAAGTTGGGGTAATATGGTTCGTCTACCGATCCCAGACGAGTTTGATCGGAGGGGAGGAGCAGGTGTCTACTACCATGTGTGTATATCTAATATTGGTGTGCGAAAGAACGTTACTGACAAAGATGATTCAGTATGACTATGTATGTGTCAGACTCGGACTTATTTGCCTCCAGTGACTGATGGTACTTAGGTGGGCGATCCGAGAGATTACAAATGGATAACGGCGAGTACTTCTTCCCTTACTCAGGCTCAATGAAATCTCTGACATTGAAATGCAAGAGTACGCAAATGTCGAAGGTTGGCTCATGCCCTGTGCTGCGGATACATTATCACGTTTTCTCTTGTTAGACATTTGATCAGCTATCACAAGCGGTCGAGCGCCAGGCGACTCGTATATGGGTCGTGAACGTTGGAGACCTGAAGCCTTACGAGCTTAATATCGAGTTCTTTTTCAGTTATGCCTGGAACTCTTCGTTGTGGTCGTACAACAACCTTGATTCATTCGTTTCGTCTTGGGCACAACGCGAATTTGATGTACCGATATCGACCGCAAATGAAATAACGACAATCATCACAAACTTGACGCAATGGAATAATCGACGGAAACCGGAGCTGCTCAACGGTACAACGTTCAGTTTGACGAACTATAGAGAGTATGTTATCCATACCTTCTCGTATCGGAGCTGGTTTCCTAATGAATTCGATAGAGCGGAGAGCGTCATCACAGCTTGGGATACGCTCCTTAATGCATCGACAAAAATCTATAATGATCTCTCTCCGGAGTTCCAACCGGCCTTCTTCGAAATGATACAACATCCGATCTTGGCGAGCTCTACTTTGTCAAAGATGTGGATCGCTCAGGGACTGAACAATTTGCACGCAGCACAAGCTCGCCTGAGCACAAACAATCTTGCGGATGAAGTTGAAAGGCTGTTCGAAAGGGATTATGATATTGAGTTGGAGTATCACCATCTTCTCAACGGAAAGTGGGACCAGTAAGTCACAGATTCGGTATATGCACTCGACCAATACCTAACGACTTATGTAGTATGATGGATCAAACCCATGTTCAGTATTTCTATCGAAGACAGCCGATGGCCGATACGTAGGTCTGAAATTTAAACTCGGGTACTTCACTCACGTGGCATTATTTGCTTATCAGGATGCCACCCGTATCTCGAATGCGAACGAGGAAGCAAGCAATACCTGGACCGATGAGGGTTTCACCAGAAGGTACAGGGCAGGCTTGGTATGTGGCCTCTCATGCGGCGGATTCGTATTGATTACTTCAAACTTTCTAGGCCTGGACCGAATCTCGTCTCATGTAGTATGAGCGACACATGCCCAGCCGCTGTGATCTCCCTGGACACCTACGCTCCTTTGAATTCTCGTTACATTGATATTGGAGCCGGCGGCCCCTTTCCCTTCACCTTCACTGCGAGTTCAAACGCATCTTGGTTAACACTGACTCCAAGCAAAGGATATGTATCGCCGTCGAATACAGAAGTGCGCGTCGAGGCGACTGTCGATTGGGACCAAGTTGTTGGATCAGAGATAGCTCAGATCAATTTCAATGCTACTTCAGAAGGACAAATGCCAATGAGTATTCCAGTTTTCCTCGGGGCCGATCGTACAGTAGCACCAGAAGGGTTCAAAGGTAAACTAGCATTTCGTTTCACAATTATCGTGACTCGGTCGTTGAATTATGGCATAAGGTTTCGTCGAAGGTGACGGAGGAATATCCATCGAGGCTCCTCATGCTTCTCGAAATACGAGCGTTGCAAATATTACCTGGACAGAGCTTCCTGGATATGGCAAGACCCTCTCTGGAATCACACCCTGGCCACGATCAGGAAATGATTTCGGTAATTTTACTGCGGGTTCCGGACCCAGTGTGTGAGTGACCCTTGCCTACAACAAAGTTGTCGTGGATGATATCGAATACACGGGATTGTAGCGAATATGATTTCTACAATTTCAACACGATAAACGGGACTGGTAATGTGTCAGTAATCGTGTTGGTATCGCCCACCTTGAACAGCATGGGACCAGACAGGCCCATATCGTTTGGAGTTCAAATGGATGATCAAGATCATCAGACGAAAGCATTTATTCCTCTGTCAGCTCCGGGTACACTTCCAGACGAGTGGGACGGCACGGATGGCTTCGTAGCCAATGCTATAGTTCCAGTCACCACGACCTGGTCTGCGCTGCCCGGAGCGCATACACTTAGGGTCAGTGACGACGGAGAGTTTGTGGTTTTGGAGAAAGGCTGAATGTATTTTCAGTTGTGGATGGTAGAACCAGCGGTCGTCGTGCAGAAGATAGTCATTGGTAAATTACCTTCTCTTACCAAGACGAGCTTCACTGACAGAGGCTCGTAGATACCGGCGGGGTGCGCCCGAGTTATCTCGGTCCGCCGGAAAGTGTCCGCTTGTGAAAGAAGATTATAATTTTTCGAACTCATTTCACCAGGAGCCTTGTTGGGAAAGATGATAACCATGCAAAATGGAACAAATGATTTCAATAGCTCGTTATAACCGAGAAAGAGCATTTCCTAGCTTCTCAAGCTCTAAGTACACTGCTGACCAGTCCCAACAATTGCTATGTGTAACGAATGGCTGAACCGATTTGGGGCCATACTCGCTCCGGGCCTGCTCCAGCTGAATATCTGAACGACACTGAGTCGACTGCCTAAAATAGTCCTGGCAGTAGTGCACCTCCTGTGAAGCTGGCGTAACCCTATCAGCCTTCCTCTGCAAGGCATTCTGGCGAACCGTATCTAGGCAATCGAGTGCATGAAACATCGCGAGACGATATCGGCGCTTGTTCGATCCCTCTCCAAGTGCGATGTAGCCGTCTCCTGGAGGCTGAACGGCACGCCATTGCTCTGCGCCTTCGACAGTATCAAGCTGGAAGTTGACTGAATCTTCGACTGTAAGGGCGGTTTGTTTGAGGTCTATGTCCCACTCGCGTGGTCGATCGGCTTGAATTTTGAAATAATTTATTTTATATAAAGAAAATAACTGCCGGGGCTTAACCCCTCACTTACCATTTACCCACTCTTTCCGAAATACCTTTGTGCTGTTGGGTATTAAAGGTGGTAAAGGTATGAAAATTTGCAACAAAATATTCGTCACTGTAAGGAGCGCGAGTATCTTGAGTCTGATACTTGACTGTCAGCCGCAGATGAAACGTAGCAGACTGGCTTGAAGAGTACATGATGGTTGGAAGGAGACGTCGGTGAGTCGGAGCACACAGATAACTATTCGAGGAAAAGCAATTTTGCTCAGTGGGAAGAACTGAGAGTTCTCCTCAATTGTCCTACCAATTCTGGCAACTATCATCAGTTCCCGCCGTGAAACTACTCTGACTGAGCCTCGAGGTCTGTAAACATTGTTTACTTATGGACTAAGTCATTCTTCCTCATCAACAGTCATGAAGGACCGATTACTGCCAACAATCGCAGCTCTTCTCGTCCTTTCATTCATCAATTTCATAATTATAGTGAAAAGATTACAACGTGCTGCGAACGACAAAGACATATAGTAAGCCTCTGCTTTGCCTCAGATGCAGCACCGTAGCTAAGGTAGGCATAAGTTATGTTGGGAACGATTTCCCCGAACTTCTGCCTCTGGATCATCCTCTAGCGTTGCTCGAATATGCCCTTACAAACAGCACAGCAGACTTCCCAATACATGGTCCGCAGGCAAGCGCGGCATGAAGCAGTGTCCACCTAAACGGTTTCGATTTCGCAGAACGACACATCCTTTGCATGTCGATGTTCCACCAGTTTCACTGCATTGAGAAAACGAGGCGTTCCCCTGACAATCCAGGTGATCCCATCGCAACGATCCCGCACTTGTAGCATCGCATGAACTACGTTCGCCAGATGATCCTGTGCGGAGCCGATTTGACAGTTGAGCCCGATGAATTTGATGAGACGAACAATAGAAGCGGGGCAACGGGTATGGGCGTATCACATACGTGCCGGGATTGGTCGGTGGTGTATGACACGGTGAACGAGAACTTTGCACGATGGACAGAGTATTGGGAGACGGTCAAGGACAGCGCGCTTGTAGACTGACAGCGGAGAATAACACGAGGCAAATTTGCATTTTCTAGCCGGACAGGACTGACGGGCGAAGACAAAAGCTAGAAGCCGCACGAGGCGAAGTGCGGTCATATGGAAGGAGATTGCTGAACGTAAATACCTATAACGAGAGTCAGTAATGAGTCTAGAAAAGCATATGCAGACGTGCTTACCAAAACGAGGACGGAAGTAGTAGTCCTGCCAAAGTTCGATGTAGCAGCCCACACCAGTACAGAGAAGCTCAATAGTCTGCAGGCTGCCGGAAGGGCCGCACCAGAATTCATTTGATGCATGAGTGGAATTCTCAACAACACTCAGCGTGGTGATAAGCTCCCTGCGGGGCGGTTTTGTTTTCCAGGAAAGTGTCACTTCGTCTAGCCTTTGACCCGACGATGTCAGGTTCCAGACTTCAACGCGAGATGTGTCCCCAGCCAGGTGTAATGTTTGATTGTACGACTGCAAAAGTTCCCAACTGGGAATGGATGAAACGACTCTGCAGCGCTCCATGCCATAGTCATGAACTCGGAATTGAGCCACCATCGTAATCTGAGGCCTTGTTAGCAGAGCGTACATATCTCCAGCGAAAACTTGGACATACGTGATCAGTCAAAAGAATGCGATGGTCTCCTGGCGAGACTCTTCCGTTGAAGGTGAATCTTGCATGACCATCCGAAGGAAAGACATAATGAGGATGTACGTGGTCGACGGGCTGAAAGAACGACGGGAAAACATCTAGCGTCTTGGGAAGAGCCGAGTGCTGCAGCTCAGATGGAAGTTTGTCCAAGCCGATGTAGGTACTGGGGCGCTCAAGGAGACCAGGATCAGGTCGCTCGTTTTGTCTACCATATGTACGATAAGTCCTCCTAGCATGTTGTGCAATTCCCATTGCGTCCGAGCGTTGAGGACGAGGAACACCAAGGAGGCCACAGAGCAGAATAACGAGATGCCGACAGTGACGACGAGCAACCGTCTCAACGTAGAGGACTCGCCAGAAATCGCAGCGTCACAGCCTATTCCACAAAGTCAGAGTCACTGCAATAGAGTCGACAGAGCTGCTCACGTTCATCGCCCGGGACAGCTCCGAGTGGTGCCTCTTCACGGTCGTCGACAGCGAGCGGGATATACTCTGCGTCATCCTTCATCGTCGTGGAGTGTAGAGAAGTTTCGCATGGTGTCCATCCGTATTATTGTATTCGTGGACATCGCGGTGGGAGCAAACCGCGTCTTCCATTTCCAGCTGTGATGCCGACTCGCGTCGATTGACAGCTGCCTTCAACGTCAACGTCGACGATGCACGCACCGTCGCCGTCGCACATCGTCCGCATCCACGCGGCGCACGTCACCGCCGTGTCGTTCTCGGTGGACAATGAGCGGCTTTACTCCGGCGACAATTCGGGCAACGTCGTCGTCACTTCCACTCGCACACTCCGGCCCATCGCGTCGTGGAGGGCGCATACCGACGGCGTCCTTGGTGTGCAGGAGTGGGCATCGAAGATCATAACGTACGCTGCATAGATAATGCGATTTACGTTCACGTCGTTCACTGCCGAGCAACGTTGAACAGACACGGTCGGGATAATAAGCTACACGTCTGGGAGCGCGTCCTCGCCCCTCCATCGCTCGGGACTGCAGCGTCCAGCCCAGACATTCCGATACCACAGCTTCGCTATTCCCTCGATGTGAATGCGTTGAATTTCTGTCGTTTCTCCTTGCTGCCTTACTCCGCACTGCAGGCGAGATCTTCCTCCTCGTCTGACGAGTTTGCCCTCGTAGCCGTTCCGAATCTCATTGAATCTTCTTTGGTATGTTTATTTCTGTACGGAGTGAGAGGATGTCCTGACTAAATTCAAGGCAGACATCTGGGAGCTGCCGTCTTGCTCAAGGCTGCATGCGGCAATCGGAAAACCAGAGGCACCAGAAATCGGCATGAAAAGCTGGCAAATCGACAGCGACGGTCGGGGTAATGCAAAGACAGGTGAATATTTTTTCATTCTGTTCAATTGCAGATGATTGAGCTTTTTTAGGGATTTTAATGTCGTTGCATCTCTTCTTGAAATCGGAAAAACTCCATTTACTCTCGGCGTACGAAAGCGGAGAGGTCGCGTTGCGCCAGTGTGTCGCTGGAATAGGTGAGAAGACGATCGAAGGTCGAGGATGGGAATGTCTATGGAAGACTAAACAGCACAACGAGTCCGGTGCGTTCTTTCACTGAGATTTGTGCGCATATATTCATGATTCGAAGTAATGGCCATGGCTGTGTCTCGCGATAGTTCATTTGCATTGACGGTCTCGGCGGATCCAACAATCACTCGTTATAGTCTGGATGTAAGCACTATTACTTCTGTAATGCTGCGTACTGACGAAACCACTTCATAAGGGCCCACATGAGAATCGTTTCACTAAACATAGAATAAAGCAAGCCGGCAACGGATCTGTTGCGCTGCGTTCTGATGGACGGGTCTGCGCAATTGGAGGATGGGATGGCAAGTAAGACCCTCAAGTCAGGCAATCCTCATAATCTTCAGACTAACACTGATGTTGACAAGAATACGGTTGTTCTCGACAAAGACATTCAAACCCCTCGGCACTCTTTCATATCACACGAAAAGCTGCCAGGCACTTGCGTTCGCTCATTCGTCTGCACACTCTTCATTTCCAGATACGAATGTATCTCACGCAACCGGAGACGAGAATTATGATGACGATGTTACACAGGAAGAGAAAGAGGCACGGACCCGATGGCTAGCTTCGGGCTCACAGGATCACCGCATAGCTATTTGGCAACTAATATCCTTCTCGAAGGACGCGCACTAACTCAGATCACTTTCGGGTGTTTACTCGACTTTTCGGGGCGTGAGTGTTACACAATGCGACGTGATGATTGCGACGCCCAACAACTCGCAATGCGAAAAGTATATGCGCTGGCTCTGCGGCCCGAAAATGCATCGCTCAATAGCATCATCGAATATATCTGCGGTCTGGTGTGGTACGATTTCTTGTACAAGTGATTTGATATCGGCAAATAAGTTTAGTCGTCTTGTTCATATTCACTAAGCCGGTGAGCCGCTCTGTTAGCTATCCCAGTGTGTAGTGGCAGGAGACTTATAGAATTGATATTCCGGAAGGCTGCGAAGATAAAAAAAATAGTTGGATCAGATATAATATAATACAAACTCAAGCGTGACATGAATATGAGTGACGGACGCGTTATCCCGTGTTACATCACGCGCTTTGCTAACTCTTCTTACTCTTCCGCGTACCTCTGACTTGCCAGACAACATGACTTTATGGGTAGACAGAGTAAGTAAAGCAAAGTCTTGAAGTCGACAATGAGCTGATTCTCCTGTCTCAGTATCGACCACATACTCTGGATGACTTACACTATCATCACGGCCTCTCAGCACGTTTACGAGCTTTGGTCAGCCAGCGAGTTGCAAAGTCTTCGGGATTTTGGGTTGATGAGTATCATATAGGCAGCCAGTGGTGATTTCCCGCATATGTTGTTCTATGGACCGAGCGGTGCTGGGAAGAAAACCAGAATTGCTTGCACGCTGCGGCAGCTCTTCGGCAGTGGTGTAGAGAAGGTGCGAGTGTTTTACTTACAGCATGGATCCGATCATTTGATAGGTGCTCGATATTAGCTTAAAATTGACCAGAGGGTGTTTTTGACTCCATCCAAGCGAAAGTTGGATGTGAACGTGGTACAGAGCAATTTCCACATAGAACTAACGCCAAGGCAAGCCACAAGTATCTGTTATATGTCTGTACATGGAGGCTCACTTTTTTCTTACTAGCGATGTCGGGATCTACGACCGTGTAGTCATTCAAGAAATATTGAAGGAGATTGCTCAGACAGCAGCAGGTCGACTTGAGTGCGAAGCAGCGGTTCAAAGGTCCGTCAATACAATGGTTTTGCATCTGCTCGTATTCAGTTGTGTCCGACAGTTGTCATAATCAATGAGGCAGACTCTCTGTCGCGCGACGCGCAAGCAGCACTGCGTCGTACTATGGAAAAATACATGTCGAATATGCGAATCATCTGTGCGCAAATAGTACCTCGAAGCTCATTGCCCCAATTCGAAGCCGGATGTCTCCTCATGCGCGTCGCAGCCCCGACGGACGACGAAGTGCAAACATGTCTACAGTTCGTAGCAAAACGAGAAAAATTCGATCTTCCGCCTGACGCCGCTTCCGAAATCGTGCAGGATTGCGTGGGCAACTTGCGTAAAGCGTTACTCGTCCTGGAAGCTTTGAAGATGCAATCGTGAGTGAAGCCTTCTCCTGTAATAGCATATCCGTCCATCTTTGCTCGTTTCAGACCTGACTTATCGGGCCCATTATCTATCGCTAAGCCTGATTGGGAGACGTATTGCCATAAGGTGGCAGATCTGATCGTGCAGGAGCAGACTCCGAGTCGAATAATGGAAGTCCGTGCCAAGTTCTACGAACTTCTCAGCCACTGTATACCGGCCACAACTATTCTGAAGGTACGTTCCTTCGCTTGGCTCAGCTGGACAGCAGTTCTGATTCCTACAGACCGGTAGCAGAGCGCGTCGTCGAAAGGGTGGATGAATCCATCAAGGCGGATATTATGCATTGGACAGCGTTCTATGTCAGTTCTCCGGTTTCTGTTTGCTCACTATCTTCTGAATCCGATTGGTACTTTTAGGAGGTCCGGATGCGCCTGGGCAACAAAAAGATTTTCCATCTTGAAGCCTGGGTGATCAAGGTCATGAGTCTGTACAAGGTGGGTGTGTCTCTGCGAGTCAAGCGTTTGACTAAACTGCATTTGCCCACCAGCATTTCTTATTTAATTTTGATATGGATGACTTCTAGGCATCCGTTGTATATGTGCTTTTCTTATCATAGTATACACGTATATCGTCCAATCGGTCCCATCAGGATTTGCCATGCTAAGCTCACTGTCATTGAGCAACGATAGCGTATTCCTTATTCAAGGCATTTAGGAATGACAGCATCTGAAAGGATGTTTAGTAGCCATCCATCAAGGACGAGCTCTTGCGAAACCGTACGAAATTGTGTCGCTCGTGACAAGCTTTTTGCCTAAATCAGTCTTCAAGCTGTCCTTGATCTTTAATAGCTTGTCATGGAAATGGGCTACGGCTGTTTCTCCGCTCGCTGGGTCTTCTGTCGGGACATGCAATGGTCGATTGATAGTACAGCTGTATCCGGCGCGCCTCATGATACCTGTTCATTTGGTCGGTACACAAGAGCGTATCAAGTGAGACTGTGCGACACAGAGTGCTTACCGAAAGCTCGTATAGCATCTAGCCTATCAGCATCTTGTACACAATGAGTTCTAAGCAAGTCTTATGCCAATCTGTTATTTCGCCTTGAGCGCAGAGTTTCTTCTCGGTACTCCACGAAACATTCTCGATTATCTTCACGAGCAAAGTTGCTCTGCCATCTGAGAGTAAATCTACATGCGATTCGACACTTTCAAAGAATGGTTTGAAAAATGCACAAGGATCGATGGCAGCTTGCGGAGAAACGTATTTCTTGTCCAGAACGTCGTGTAGTAAGGCGGCAAGTTCGATTACTAGAAGACCAGGCTTCGGAACGCAGGAATTCGCAATCGCACTCGCTGGACTAACGACCTCCGCTGTGTCAGTGCCTTCACACAATACAGCTGATTTATCACGAAAAGCCTCGACATACCGTGATGTGCATCGTGTGATGGATCGTATTTTGCCATTGCCTCTTTCATAAGCATTTCTGCAGCCAAGATCACTCTGCTTTCGTTTTCAGAAGGATCGTCGACCGTCATGTTGGCTGAAGAGGATCGCATTGTTGGCTGTCTTGCACGCACGGTCGCACACGCGACGATCGCGTCTGTGACACATGGTGACCGTACGCGTCCAGCACGGTAATAACGGAGCCACATGACGCAGTTCTTTGTTTCTTTCGTTCAAACATTCATGTTGCCCGTCAGTGTCCATTCGTTACCAGACGAGCTCGCGAAGGAAATCCTGTCTGACATCCTTATTGTCCCGGAAGATGAGTTCTCTCATGTGGGCCCTTCATCACCATTTGGTCGCAAAGTGTCGTCGTCGTCGGATGTTCTCCTCGTGAGCAAGCGATGGCTACGAATTGGGACACCACTTTTGTATGAATGCGTCGTATTGAGAAACTCTGCGCAGGCAAATGCATTTTATGGATTCATCAAAGGAAAAGTCGGTAGCCAGGTTAAGGGCTATGTTCGGAGGATGCGCCTTGAAGGATCGATCCTTCGGTGCTGTAGTTGGAAAGATGTTTGCTATTCTCCCCGGTATCTCGGAACTCTATCTTCGACTTCCCGTTACTCGCGAAGAAAATGTCAATGGCTTAGTTCAAGGACTTCCAAAGCTGAATCCGACTCGTGTAATCTTCGAACGCGCCGGTAGCAAGTATTGGAAGAACTCCTTCACAATGATGGCAATTCTCGTCAATGCAGCGAGACAGTGGGTGACCTTGGCAAGTCTTTTATCATTCTATTTGCAGAAATAAACTTGACGGATCCCCAAGGCATACATTTAGGATTCATTTCACTTTACCGTGGTACCATTGAAGGGAAGCTAGGCTATTGCGTCGCCTTTGTGAAGCTCTTTCGACTGCTTCGTGTCTTGAACAAGTGATCCTGTCATTTTCCGATACAAACTTCCTCTATCAGGCGGTCTCTTTTACCGAAATTATAGGTAGAAGTACCTCGCTGAAAGCCATACATATTCATGTTGATGCGCCATCCTCCGTCAACATAGCCCTAGACGGACTACTGGGGAAACCGTGCGCGGGTATCGTGCACTGCTATTCAAAGTCTGTAGCTGTACGCCTTTGGGTCATCCCTCGTACTCATTTTAATACAGGAATGCTCAGGAGGCTACAACCGAGTCACAACGATCACTTCCGAGTATCCTGAGCGCGTCCCAGCTCTACCCGACAGCGTTCTGGCACATATTATTGAAATGGACTTGTGGAAATGTCTCAGTGATGACCCGCTTGATGTAACTATGTATCGTGTACAGGCCTACAAGTTTCGGGCTCTTGAACTATTCCGCGTCTCCAGAGCATTCTACGTGAGGTTTACTAACTTCGTTGAGGATATATGTACTGACAATACCACCCAGAGAATTGCATCTTCTCTGGTGCTCCGCTTTTTGCCCCTGTGCCCACCGCGGTGGCCATTCCCTATTTTAAAGAAGTTGTTCGAAGATATTGACAACTCGTCGTCCGTTAATACGTTAGTAATTTCGGGACTTGACGACCCTTTTGCTATTCGTGTCCTTCCTGAACGGAGTATGACCGCCGAAGAAACTGCGAAAAGAATTGCGTTGTCTCTGCCAACAGTCCAACAGCTTGTAATCGATTCTGAGTATGAATCAATCCTGGATCATATGGCGGAGGAAGTCAAGCTAGGCCTGCGAGGTCTCCGTCTGGACATTACGGGAGGCACTTTTCGGCAGAGATTCCTGACTCAGTTCGGGAACCTGACGAAATTAATACTGTACACTGTGCGAATCTCTAGTAAATGTGCATCCATAGACACAAGCGATACTACTGGGCGGCCGTGCTTTGAAAGTCTTGTGACTTTGAAGATAGTCAACCAACGTACCTCTTTCAATGCGATCAACATGTTTCAGTCGTGCGAGTAAGTTATCCTATTGAACGGAAAGAGTTCATCACTGAACAAATTCTTCCAGCTTTCCAGCTGTAACGACACTCGACTTCATTCTTGACTTCGGGCCAACAGGATTTACAGATATTCCATACGATCACTTGCCTAGTTTTCCGAAAGCTCAAGTCATTCGTTTCGATGGAGTATACCGTTATACCTTGCTTTTCGAGAAGTTCAACTGGCGAGACTGTCAGAATCCGAGAGGATCATACCTTCAGCTCCTTTATGCCAAAAATAGCCCCTTTGAGAAATTAGTCCTCTCGTCCGATGTGTGGTGAGTCGAATATTCTTTTCACGATATTAATCACTCAAACTTTTACTGCAATTAGCCGCGAGGATCTACTGAATGTGGACGAGCATATACCCAGTATACTCGACAAGATCGATTTCAGTAACTTTCCCAGGCTGAAAGAACTGCAGGTTGAAGTCATAGAGGAATGGCCTTGGCAGGAGTGAGCTTCTGACTGGAAAGTATGGCACGCGCTGATCTGATACTGATTTATTTTCCCTATAGTCATGAATTAAAAAACAATGCCTGGCAGGGACGCGCACAAGCACTCGTCGACACCTACGGATTGAAAATAACTGATGCATCTGGTATACCCTGGAGGCCACGCTTGATGAAACGTGTAAATAAAAAAAGACGTATTTCATGAGTAGAATGTCTCGGAGTATGCTGTGCACAGTGTTTCCGCTTAATGAGATAGGTCGTTTAGAATTTAGCTTGGGATAAAATGAACACTTAGTTGTCAGAAAGGAAAAGATATAAGAATAAACTAATACGACACATTCTTTGAATGAAGATTGCCATTTGTCTGCCAAAGTAGAGCATATGAATTATGGGATCGTACACTACGACCGATACTGGTTCTTCTCTAGTCAACTCCTTGCCAATGAGGGCGCACTGCTCGTCGGTATCCGTAACCGTACGATACATAGTTCTAAGTTACGCTGAAACGGAGAAAACTAGTAGAAACGCCCGATCCTGAACCAGTTTTCAAAAGGAGTGCAAGATTCAATAGCTGATGGGTACTTCGTCAGTATAAACATTAGATCGGTGCATGAAGCACAGGGCCAGAATATTCAATCGGAAAGGAATAAAAGAACTGTAGTACAGTGTTTTCCGAAAGAAAGACGAAAAAGACAATCGCGGCAGTACCCAAGGCCATCATGCAGGGACTAAGGGAAGACAGTAGATCTGGCGTCAGCTGAACTAGTGTGTAAATCGGTTACTTTGATCAGTAGTTACTCTACAGTCACGTACGATCATTTTGTTTGGGAGACTTCATTCAGATCGCGATGATAACGCTGGGAGACGCACGCGAATCTTCTCCAGCCAGATTCATTCTCGAATATATCACCCACATATCCTAATCTTTGCTTCATCATGAAGTGTCTAAGTAAGACGTTTCAGTAGTCGTCCCAACTTCGGTGTTCGCCTCTCCATTCAGAAACGTGACGAATGTTCGTGACGCTACGCGTCTGTGATGCATTGAGGCGCTCTTCCATTGAAACCACCATGTTGCCCGTCAGTGTTGATACGCTACCAGACGAGCTCGTGAAGGAAATCCTGTCCGATGTCTTCATTGTCCCGGAAGATGAATTCTCTCATGTAAGCCCTTCATCGCCAGTTTGGTCGCAAAGTGTCATCGTCATCGGATGCTTTGCTCGTCAGTAAGCGATGGCTACGGATCGGGACGCCACTTTTGCACGAATGCACCGTACTGAGAAGCTCTGCTCAAGCGGACGCCCTTTATGGTTTTATCAGAGGAAAAACTGATAGCCAGGTTACGGGTTATGTTCGGAGAATACGTCTTGAAGGACCCTTCGGTGCCGTAATTGGAAAGATCTTCGCCGTTCTCCCTAATATCTCGGACCTCTATTTACGTCTACCTAGTCATCGTGGAGAGAATGTCAATGGCTTGCTTCGATGTCTTTTGAGGTTAAATCCTATTCGACTTATCTTAGAAGTTCCCCGTAACGACCTAAAGAAAAACTCGTTCACGAAGATCGCAGCCATTACCCAAGCAGTAAAACAATGGACATCTTTAGCAAGTATCTTACTGTAAATGTCCATGAAGAGGAACTGATTGGTATCTACCAATCTCTGTCT
This sequence comes from Sanghuangporus sanghuang, assembly GCA_009806525.1. NCBI lineage: Eukaryota > Fungi > Basidiomycota > Agaricomycetes > Hymenochaetales > Hymenochaetaceae > Sanghuangporus > Sanghuangporus sanghuang. Next base: position 618,903 of record VVIT01000005.1, read on the forward strand.
ACCGCCCCTTGCCTTGATCAGACTATCTTAACATTCGCTGGGGTCAGAATTTATCAGATGACCTCTTTTATCAAGATCCTAGGAAGAAAACCCTCGTTAAAAGCCATACATGTCCACATTGATCAATCATCCGAAGCAAACGACATCTCAGATGGACTATTAGGTCACCCATGCGCCGGAATCGTGCACTGTATTTCGAAGTCAGTGACTATGCGGCCGAAAAATATTACACATACTAACTTCGATATCCTAGCGAGCAGGATCACCTTGACCAAATGCAGATATCAACAGATCACTCCCAAAACTGCCAGAAAACGTATTAGGACTGATTATTGAAATGGATCTGAATGCGCAACTTGGTGACGATTTACCTGGGATTTCTTTTCGGCATGTATTGTCCTACAGATCACGCTCTCGCGAGTTCTTTTCCGTTTCCAAAACATTTTATGTGAGCTGTGTAGCATTATTGAGGGGAGATATGCTGATCCTTCAGCAAAGAAAATTGCATTACGTCTGGCCCTGCGCTTTGTCGCCCTATGTCCACCATCATCACCCGGTCCTCTTTTCAGAAAACTTTCAGAGGATGGTAGCTTTCCCTTGTCGGTTGAGATCGTACGAATCGCAAGATTTAGATCTTTCAATCATTCCAGACGCTCCCTCCCCCCATCTTGGGACGTTACTGATGATAATACTGTGAAAAAGGGTCATGTCGTCTCTGCGAAACGTCCGTCATCTTTCATTGGACACCGAGAACGCATCAATTCTGGACTCCATGCCAGAGGAAGCTAAACTAGGCTTGCATAGCCTCCACATCGATCTTATCTGTGGTGTTGTCAGGCAAAGAATTATTACTCAGTTCAGGAATTTGACGACCTTGATATTGTGGGTTACAGTAAAACTTGTGGTCCGAGTATCGAGACTGTCGACTTCTTTGGCAGGGCTTCTTTTGTTAATCTCATAACCCTAAAAATAATCGACGAATTTGGCCGTATGAATGCCATCAACATGTTGCGAGCTTGCGAGTAAGTTGATTGTGTTATCAGATTATCAGTTTTTGCTGATTCTGTAATTCAAGCTTCCCTTCCGTAGAGACTATTCACCTCACTCTTTCGAATGATAAAAATGTATACGTCACGGATCTAGAATACAATAACTTGCCTAGCTTCCCGAAGGTCCAAACCATTTTCTTCAAAGGGGTATACTTTTTGTCTTCATTATGTCTACAACGGAGAGCCAACATTAGGGTTGATAGATCCCAAAAGGAGCATACGCTCGTCTGCTGAGTGTCAAATGCTGTCCGCTTCAAAAATTAGTCCTTCATTCTTACCATTTGTGAGTCGCTTCCCTTGCAGGACCATTGCGACTTTCAAAGCTGATAGCCTCTCAGGCACCACATGAATCTACTTCGCGAGAACGAGTGCATCGCTGCAATGTTCGACAGCATTGATTTCTGTAATTTAACGGCGTTACGCGAACTGCAGATAACATCTATAGTGGAGTGGCCATTCCTTGAGTGAGTAACCGGGAAAATATTGTCACGTCTTGGTGTAACACAGATCCTATTTATTACAGTCAAGAATTAAAGAACAGCGCCTGGAACAAACGTGCACAAGCGCTCATCGACAACTTTGGGTTCAAGGTTACCGATGCATCCGGCACACCCTGGAAACCTCGTCTGACGAAACGTGCAAATAGGAAAACTCGCGACTCGCAAGCGAAGTAATTATTGAAGGAGATGATGTCCTTATAACCAACAAGGTATGTAACCCGAAGTTGGCAAATTGTAGAGTATGACGATGACTCGAAGGTAATAGCCTATGCACGATCAGGCAGTATTGTCAGTCACAAGATAAGATATATATATTGAATGAATATTACCAAGGAGAGACTAAAGAAGAATATATGTGAATATGATCTCAGTAACACGCATATGCTGTGCCATCTCGATGATGCATACTCGCTCGTCGGCATCTATGAGTCCAAGAATGAAATGCTTGATATAACCGGACTATTGAATTTATTAGCACCAAGACTTCCAAGGAGGAAGCTTGAGATGATTGCCTCAGAATGGCCGGTCGGCTTCAACGCTTGGAGGATGACTTGTAGATTCATGGATAGACAATCGAGCGTGACAGCATAATTCATGATCCTACGTTGCATTGACAGCAGCGAAAACAGGCAGAAATGAAAGGTGCGAAATATAACAGTTCTGAAAAGGAACATAGCAGAAAGGCCCAAAACAAGATGAATGTGAACAAAACTTGTAAAGCAAGACTGGTTGCTGTGTATGCATGAAGCCTAAGATAAAGATTGCAAGCAGAAAGCAATGGAAGAAAAACTAGGCGTAATTCCTTCAATAAGATAGGAGCAGAACGTACATCTGCCTCGGGAGGAGGCAATTACAGTACGAAGAAAAGATACGTATACCTGAAAGTGAACCGAACCGTATCGGTCGTAGCTCTGTTGACATGCCGAGAATCGGTCACATCTGACCGTTTCCAGAGTCGCACCTCTCAGTAGCTCCATCTTGGCCTATACCAGGGACCTGTACGAGGAACCTTCAGGGAAGTTGCGATCATGTTACCGGGGGATTCGATCGCATCTTCGACGTCCATATCTACTCCGGGAGACGACGCTCGCACTCCCTTCTTGATAGGAGACGAGACGAGCGTCGCTTCGTCTTCAAGTGTCGTATCAGTGCTTATTTCCGCAGTCAATGGGCTTCGCGGAGATGCGTTCAGCTCGGTAACGTCCATGATCGTGGCAGAAATAGGCTCCTGGCATGATTTTTCCTTCTTATCCTCATTGGTAGATTTCACGGTAGCGTTGGAGAACGAGAAATACGAGGACGAGGTTTCCTGAGAATAGACCGACCGATCGTCATCACCGTTCTGGTTTATCATATCCCGAAGCTCCTGCCCCAAATTAATTCGTTAGTTGTTGTACTTCTTTTCAACGAATCAACTCACAGACAGAATACCGTCAAGAGCATCAATCATCTTCTCCGAATCATTGCATGCTGCTATGCACTCTGCTCTGTACGCCACTGGTTGTCGCTGGTGTACCTGTTCGACGACAACGACGGAGGATCTTCTTGTTCCGACGCTCTTAATCTCCCCGTCGATTGACCTGGCAAAGCTAAAACGCTTGAGGTCTTCGGCGATAGAAGTCATTTCTTCCAGCATTTCGACGGAGAAGAAAGAGCTAAAGACACTCGCATCTGCAACATCCGAAGTTTCAACAGCACTGGCGCAAGTATTTGCGTTACTCTGAGCGCTATCGTCGCTGAGAGGGTCGTCGTTGGTGAGCGCAGATCGTGGCAGAATGCTGATATTGAGATCGGAGAAGATATCCTCCTCGATCGAACTGACGATGATCTCAGGCATTTTCTCATCTTCGGACAAGGCCAGCTCTGACACGGATTCCAAAACCGACGTCGCTTGTTGATATCCGTATCTCGGTTTGGGAGAGTGTAGCGCTGAATCGCCATTAGCAACACTAGAAGCAAGAATAGGACTAGCGGGCGTGGGTGTAGGATCAGGAGCAATAGCAGGGCCGGAACCAGAACCGGAACCAGAACCAGCTTTAGAAGCAGATTCCTTCCCCGTAGTAGTTTCAAGCAAACTCAGAGATTCCAGGACGCTCTTCCTCCAAGTCGACATCCCAGACGGGACTTCTGTCAGCTTCTTAACATGTTTCCGAGCGCGTTGACGGACGACCAAGCGACACGCGATCATCCCACCGACGAAAAGAACGATGAAGAACCCTGTCATGACAAGCAAGAAGACCCGGGTACTGCGACCAGATTCAGGAGCCTCTTCATATGCTTCGGAGAACCTATTCAGATTCGCCTGCGGGAGAGCAGAGATATTTCCAGAGTGCGATTTGATGGTCCAGTATCCAACCCCGTTTCCACGGACAGAGGGCATTTCCACCAGACGTACTAATAGTGATACCTTGGCTACGAAGACCGCTAAGAGCCAAAGGAATCCGAAGAAAGAGGAAAGCAATGGCGGAATGAGAAAGAAAAGCATCATGAATCTCCCAGCCAAATTCACCATGTCGGGGCTGACAGTCAATTCAGTACCAGTTTGCTGTTGAAATGGTTTTATTGACACATGTTTGGTCTCTGAAAAAACTTGCCTTTTATGGGCGTGAGATGATTACAACAAAAATATGTCTGCAAGATAAAACATATCTTTGACGATGTTTTTTATTCACTCACACGCCACATAACTCAACGTCATGGCGTATTCAGTCAACAACGGAGCTGGGAACGCGCTCGGGGCTCTAGTCTATGGCATACTGATACATCGGCGTCTACTACGAACCAAATCGTCTATCAAACCCGTTTCTGGATATATGGCTAAAAAGAATATATGACCGGTTCACTCATGGAACTGGTCGGTGAGGCTGCACTGACGCGCCATCTCTAGCTGCTCATCTGTGCGGCACACGAGGGACTTCATACCCTCGGTTCCTATCCCAATCTCTACCACGGATCCTTCCGTTTTATCAACCGAATCGTTTTTCGCATCGTCAAGTGCGAAACCAACGCACTTGCAGCGCTCCAAGATTGCAGCGCGTAGCTTCGCACTCCTCTCTCCGATACCTCCGCTGAATACGAGCGCATCAACGCGCGGTGCTCCACCGAGCTTCAGCAGATACGAGCCAACGTAACCCAAGATGCGATCGGCAAACATCAAAAAGGCAAGAGTCTCGTTCGGGTATTCCTCCTTTCCTGCGCGCTCGGCGACTTGGGCAAAATTTGCCGTTCCCGTGAGGGACTTCCAGCCTGCTTGGCGATTGAGAATTTCTTCCGCCTCAGTGATTCCGACGGGTTCTGTGGCGCTACGAGAAATACGAGCTGCATCGGACGTATAATGGAAGATCAGAGATGGGTCGACATGTCCGGAGCGTGTGGCACCCGGAAGCCCATCTAGTGGTGTGAGCCCCATGGAGGTGTCGACACTCTTCCCGTCTCTGATCGCGCAAACGGATGCGCCTGATCCCAGGTGCATAACTACCAAGCAGGTTTGATCCATTGATTTATTCAAATACGCCGCGACTTCGCGCACGATAAACGAATCTGGCAGAAAAAAAGAACAATGAGTTAGTCCGTGACTGTGAGAAAGTAGAACGTGAAATGTTGAGCCGTCGATAACACCGGTAGAACGCTGAGCCTTTTAGAAGGTGCCGTTACTCCCGAATTAGAAACGACGATGAAGAAGAGCTAAAGGTAATATAGCTAAAAGGCTAAAGACAGTTGTTACTCACAAGAAAGACCATGAAAGCCGTACTTGCGAAGACCCTTTGAACTTGCGATTTCCTGGTCTATTGCGTACTTCGCAACGTACCCGGGTATCGTTGCGTGAAACATTGAGTCGAAGAATGCAATGGAATCAGCGTCGGGAAGGATTTTGAGGCAAGCTTCGATGACGTTGAGAGCGCGTCCATTGTGTCTGTGAGGTTAATTTTAGCAAGGATGATTGGAAGCGAAGAGAAGGTCGATCGGTAGTCACTGATGACATCATCCCGACTCGACCTGTTATTGTCTGTACTTACAGTGGTGCAAGGTCAGAAAGACTCTCGATGTGGTGGTACGATTCGTTTGAGATGAGGACAGGGCCGGGGTAGTCGCCCCCATGGACGACACGGTGGCATACGTGCTTTATATGTTCCTTTTCAAACTTGGTGTTCTCTGCGAGGAAACGCACGAAATACGCAAATGCCGTCTCATGGTCCTTGATTTCGTCTACCTTTTCATTCTTGAGCTTCTTGTCTGACACGCCATGCTGCGAAGCAGCGAAGGAGAAGAGCGCCGGAGGCGCTGTCAGGTTTTCAATTGAAGCTGTGAGGATGAGAGTCACGGGCTCTGAGTAGCGCATCAAGTGGTCGTAGTCATGGCTGGGGGAGAAGACAGAGATCTTGAGAGAGGAGGAACCAGCGTTGACGGAGAGGATGAGACTCTGGCTTTCTTGACCCATGGGATGGTTTATGTATGAGAAGGTGCGCGTCTAGCTCTAGCTCTAGTACGAGGGGGACGACTTGATGCAGAAAGTGGCTAGAGCAGGTCTGAGCATGTATAGTATTACGGGACGTCAATTGCGGACCCCAGGAGTAACGGTGCTCGTCGGCGACGGGAGTAGTCGTGCGATGCGGTCGAGTGCGATGGTCGTACGTACGAAAGGGAATAATGTCGGACACGGCGCCCAGCTTACAAGAGCAGAAATGTTGTCAAGTCAAGAATATCGTAATAAGCGGCCCTGCGTCTGCTATGGCTAACGGGAGAAGAAGGAATTGAACTTGGCAGAGACGTGTGCTCCTCCAGCCAGCCGCGGTGACTTCAGGGATGATGCGCAGCCTCTTCCTCCCGGACAGATCCGCCATCCCGGTCCGGCCAGCAAGAAATCCTGGTCAGGATGCTCACAAGAAATTCATTTCGGTACACTTGCACGGAGCTTGTGTCGACCTTTATGGAAGTCATGAGGTCACTGTGATTACCCACGACTTCCACTCGTCGATTTGCCACTATGCGACGCGGGTGGCGAATCTTGCCAACAGACGATCATGCGTCCCAATATTTGAGGGTACTATCTTGGGCATTTTCCTGAACGAATTTCTCAGCCAATGGAGAGGATAATATGAAGAGCAGATATGTTTAATGGGCGAATCAAGGGGGAGAGAACCCCAATGTGCATGGTGAAAGAGGAAATCGGACCGGCGAAGGTGGTCGAGGTCTAGGGACACAAGAGACTGAACCTCGTGTTGGAATACAGGAACCGATCCAAATCTCGGCGAACGCAGGCTCTGGTAGTCTCTGGTAATGGTAATGCGTAGGCACATATGACCTACTCGGTGACGAAGCCAACTATATATACCCTGTCTCACCGCCTACCGCTTGCGTCGTCTTTCTCTTCAACCACTTACATCCATTCGAGGTTACATATACACATACATACACTTAGTTAGACTTCAATAGGCATCCACATAGATATTCATGCCTGCCCAGATCCTCACTAGACCTAATCCTCCTCCTGACAAGTCACACCTTCCCAGCGAGCTTAGCCAGCTCTCTGTCAAGCTCGACCTTAATGTCCTCTCCTCGCAAGAGATCGAGGATGTCAAGGCTTTCCGTAGGGCGGCAGACTATATCGCCGCAGGTGAGTAGTGTATTACTAATCCATAACGAATGGAGAGTGGCACTGACAATTCTCTGCAGCTATGATCTTCCTCAAGGACAATTTCTTGGTCGAGCGCAAAATAACCTCTGATGATATCAAGCCTCGTCTTCTTGGTCACTGGGGTACCTGCCCGGGTCTTTCGCTTATCTATGCGCACCTCAACCGTCTCATCACTAAGCATGATCTCGACATGCTATATGTTGTCGGACCCGGTATGTGATGCCACTCGCATATATGCTCATTTAGTCTTACTCATATCCTTTGCGTAAAGGACATGGCGCCCAGGGTGTGCTCTCTTGCCTCTGGCTAGAAGACTCCTTGGCAGCATTCATCCCCAAGTACTCTCGTAATAGAGAAGGTCTTGGTCGCCTCATTTCTGGCTTCTCGGCTCCGGGTGGTTTCCCGTCGCACATCAATGCAGAGACTCCTGGCTCCATTCACGAAGGTGGTGAGCTGGGATACGCGCTCTCTGTTTCCTTCGGTGCCGTCATGGACAACCCCGATCTGATCGTCGCCTGTGTCGTCGGGGACGGCGAGGCCGAGACAGGCCCAACAGCAACTGCATGGCATGGATACAAGTACATCGATCCCGCCGAGAGCGGCGCTGTTATTCCTATCGTCCATGTCAACGGGTTCAAGATCTCCGAACGTACTATCTACGGTACCATGGACGACCTCGAACTGTGTGCACTCTTCAGGTCAGCTGGCATTTCAGCCCTTTCTCCTATCAAAATCATATCAGAACTGACGTCCATTCTTATTCCTTATCGTACTGATCGGATTTTCATTGTGTGCTGATCCGCCGTCACGCATCCCTGAAATTACCATAAAAGTGGATACGGTTACCAAGTTAGGTTCGTGGAAAATCTTGACAACATTGATCAAGACATGGCCGCGTCCTTGGAATGGGCTGTTAAAGAGATCAAGAGGATTCAGGGTGCCGCACGTAGTGGACAGCCGATCGTGAAGCCTCGTTGGCCGGTACTCATTCTGCGCACGCCGAAGGTCAGTATATCTTTCTGCATGCATGCATCCTCTCCAGCAGTGCCGTTCATCCTTCCGTTCCGTCTCTTATATCTTATCTCCGCGTTACTGACCACTCTTCTCCCTCATAGGGTTGGGGCGGACCCAAGGAGTTCCATGGTGAACTCATTGAAGGCTCTTTCCACGCTCATCAAGTCCCGCTTCCCAATGCAAAAGCTGACAAGGAAGAGCTCGCCACATTACAGGCGTGGCTCGATTCGTACAAAATCACCGAGCTGATTGATAGCCAAAGCGGGGAGGTCAATGAGCAAATCCTTCGTATCGTGCCACCGGACTCCACAAAACGTCTGGGCCAGCGTAAGGAGGCGAATGGTGATTATAGTCCACTCATAACCCCTGACTGGATGGAGTTGGGAGTGAAAAAGGGAACCCAGGAAAGCTGTATGAAGACCGTTGGCAAGTTCTTGCTTGAGATCATTAAAACGTAAGTACACACTTTACGATGGACGTGACTACATTTACACACTCATCTGCAGGAACCCGAATACATTCCGCATCTTCTCTCCTGATGAGCTTGTTTCGAACAAGCTTGACGCTGTGTTCGATGTGACTGGTCGCAACTTCCAGTGGGACGAGAATGCGCGTGCCACCGGAGGGCGTGTCATTGAAATTCTTTCCGAGCACACCTGCCAAGGCATGTTGCAGGGATACACACTTACCGGACGAACGGGCCTCTTCCCCTCTTATGAAGCATTCCTTGGTATCGTACATACTATGATGGTACAATATACCAAGTTCGTTAAAATGGTCAGTTAAATTTCTTCTAGTCCAAACGCGGAGATTCGCTAAAAAATTTTCAGGCCCATGAGACGAGTTGGCGTAAGGATGTTGGTTCGCTCAACTATATTGAAACTTCGACATGGACCCGTCAGGAGCACAATGGGTTCTCGCATCAGAATCCAGGCTTTATTGGTGCGGTGCTTGACCTCAAGCCTCAGCTTGCCCGTGTCTATTTGCCGCCCGATGCAAACTGCTTCCTCAGCACTGTTTCTCACTGCCTGCGCGCGAAGAATTACGTGAACCTCATGGTCGGCTCGAAGCAACCGACGCCCGTATGGCTCAGTCCAGAGGAGGCGAATACACACTGTATTGCGGGAGCGTCGACCTGGAAGTTCTGCAGTACAGATGGTGGCGTCGATCCTGACGTGTATGTTCTTTTATTATTTGTAATGGGAGTGCACCTTATTGATGATGTGTTGTAGCGTTCTTGTCGGCATCGGTGTCGAACTCACCTTCGAAGTCATCGCTGCTGCAGCCATACTTCGCAAGGAGGTTCCGGAACTGCGTGTCCGCGTCGTGAACGTGACTGACTTGATGATTCTCGGCCCAGAGAGGTCGCATCCGCACTCGCTATTAGATGTTGACTTCGTTTCTCTGTTCACAAAGGATCGCCGCGTACACTGGAATTATCACGGCTATCCCATCGAGCTGCGTGGCCTGCTCTTTGGCCGTCCGAATGTAGACCGCTTCACGATCGCCGGCTATAGCGAAGAGGGCACGACGACGACGCCCTTCGACATGATGCTTTCCAATGGTACGAGTCGTTATCATGTCGCAGCTGCTGCAGTGCGCGGTGGTGCGCTTGTGAATGAAAAGGTCGCTGTCGACGCGCAGAAGCGGGTGAGCGAGTTCATGCATCGCGCACAGAAGGCAAAGGAGTACGCCATCCTTAATGGTCAAGGTCAGTGTCCCAAGCCACCTTCTGCATGTTCGTTGTCTGATGTGGTTTTGAATTCAGATGCACCGGACACCTACGATACTCCGAAGTTTGACTAAATAAGGCGTCACCTGTCTTCCAGATCCCCTGTTATGAGGTTAGGTTAGAAACATATTCGCGTTTAAACATGTGCGGCTGCTACCAGAGCAGTAGATAAATTCTCCTGTACTTGTATCTCCACTTCTCTCTCTTCCATTTTCATTGCGCCAGAGGTTCAGTATTATTAGAGACAAATGCTAGTGTATAGTCAAAAGCCCAGAGTTTCTTTCGCAGATGCTTGCTTCTAGATCCATATTATCTATTTAAATGAAATGATTTCCTGCAAGAGTACCATGATGCGAGTGTGATGATCAGTCTTATTGAGTTCCGATAGACAAGCGTACCTGACAGTTAATTATACCTGACTATAGATCAAGACGCACGCACGCACACGCATCAGTGATGGTGTTTGAAAAGCATCAGGACCTGAACTTTAAGTCCTATAGTTCCTGGATATGCCGCCAGAGACCAAACTGCAACTCGGAATGTGGTAGTGCCTGCTGAAGGACACAATATTAATGTCGGGACAAGTAGGACTCTGGGCGTTTTAGTGTAGGAACTCATGCGTACTGGAGTGTGAATTCATTCAATTCCAGAGTGAAGAACGTTGGCCAATGAGTTTATGTAAGCAAGGTTTACTGCCTTTTCGGAAGTATTGTCACACGTGATGTTTTGTCATTTTCGGCCCCTCCTGGACCTCGAAAGGCAGAATAATTCGTATCACACCCCCAATACTTGACCGTTTTGCATGATCTAACTTGCAAAATTCATTTTTGGATTGTTGATTTTGTATTTTATTTTGAATGAAAGAACGGACGAAAAATAGCGACTTTGAGCACATTCCTTCTCTCAAAAAATTCCTAGCTCAGGGGAAAATGACTGATTTTGGGCGATTCAGAGGTGCCTCAAACTGGGATATTCAGCACACAACTTGGTTTAGATGCAGCCTGTAAATTTATATTAAAGTAATCTTATCAATTTGAGTTGGGCTATGGAGCTGTACAGTCAATTCTGAGGACAGAAATTTTTTGAGAGAAGAAGTGTGCTCAAAATCGCTTCCTCTCGTCGTTTCAAGGTCAATTGTGCACCAATTTTTTATTCAAGTTAGAATTCAAAATAAGCAATCAAAAGAAAAATTTAGAAATTCTGATCACATAAAACGGTCAAGCATTGGGTGAGATACGAGTTATTTTTTTATTTTTTTATTTTTTTTTGTGTTTTGAGGTCCAGGAGGGGCTGAAAATGACAAAACATCACGTGTGACAATACTTCTGAAAAAGGCAGTACTTCGCGCGACCTGTTGCAACTCTGGGACCTGGTGATAGATGCAGGCTCTGTCCTGATCCGGAGTTAATCGCGAGGACAAAGAGGCTCAATGAGTGTTTCCGCTAGCATGAAGCCGATTCATGGAAGCGATTCTCGAAACGAGAGTTTTGAAGACTTACTGGCGAAATGCACGTGACAAAAGTGATTCCTTCCAAAATGTTAGTCAGTTCCAGCGATGCCCCCGATCTCTCTCAGCTATTGCTAGCCTGCAGTCTGGATTGACCACGAGAGGAAGTGGAAAACGCGTATCCATCCGGGTGGCAGATCCGAAGTCTCATGGAGATGAAACTGGAACTGATCTAACCTCGACCACAGACAGAAATAAAGTTGACCCCGCCTATGCCCGTGCCAAGGCGGATCAGGGAAACGACGGCGCTGCAAATCATCGATCCAATTTGCCCGTTCTAGCGGATTGTAGACCTTCGACTTAAACTTCATGCTTCCCTGTCTTGATCTCAATCCACAAATGGTCTGAAGTTGGAACAGGATCACACTAGGTCATCGTCTGGCCACTCTGAGATACTTGCTGCGATACCGCCAACAAGGGAGCAAGTCTGACCAGTTCCGCATGGACGATATCAATGCATCGGGCGCTTATACTCTGATGAGTTCTTATTGCATCCGTCTACTTTGTCTGCATTCGATCTTCAGATCAATTGGGATGAATCGTTCTTCTGGAGTGGCAGTGGTTGCCTTAAACCTGTTCCCGGCCTTCTTGCCTATTTACTAGACTTCCGCCACAATCAAGTCAGCGATATCCAAGGACCCTACCTCGATATCAGAACAGTGTTAGGGTCTGATACATGTCAATCGGTACTTTATCCTTTGCGGTCTTTCGCTGAACGAAGCACTACTTGCTGGCCCGAATGAGCAAAAACATCCGAAGCGATATAAATATGATGTCGTTTCTGCGGAGCATTCTTACCGATTCCCTGCTTTCAGAACCCTTTCCACCCAATACTCATCTTCATGGCCGTCACGCAAGTGGCGTACGCATTCCCTCTCCTCCCCGTGGCCAATTTCATCTCTGCTATTCTCGTGCTTATTCCTCTGCCCTGGCTCCTTCAACACTGGAATACGGGTGCCTGGACTCATAGTATATGGACCGCTTTGTTGTGCCTGATTACAGGAGTGAATTATCTTACTTGGTGGGACAATGTGGACATAAAGGCGGTCGTCTGGTGTGACATCAGTAAGCGATTTGTTTTACGGTCTTGTCCTTTGCTCTTATGAGATTATAGCTGTTAGAATTTTCCACGCTGGCAGTCTTGCCATTATTACAACGAATTTCGTGATGGCAAGAAGGCTATGTCTCATCATGTACATTCAGGATCCAATGTCAAATTGGCAGGTGTAGTATATCGAATATATATTTCTGTCCTGAGGCTAATCACTGCGTTTCCAGAGAAAAAAAGCTCAATTATTCGATCTCTTTTTCTGCATCGGTGTTCCCATACTCTCTATTGCACTGTGTTAGTCCATATAACTATAAACGAGTCCCTACTTGGTACTGATAGACACTCATTTCAGCATGGTTTATACAGGGACACCGCTTCACCATCATTGAAGGAGCCGGTTGCGTCTTTGCTTACTACGTTACACCCTTGTATGTAGCATTATACGAAGGCTGGTTTATCGTTTTTGGTGCTTTGTGTCCGATATACGGCAGTACGTCATTTATCCTTATCTTAAGCAAGCGGGGATGCTAAGGATCCCTGCACAAAGTATTTATCTTCCGTGCGCTCAGACGACGCCGAAATGCTTTACGAGAAGTTTCGCTTGTGGATCCGGATATCTCTCTTGAAAAGTTCCGCAGGGTGATTGCACTTGCCTGCACGCAATGTCTCTTTACACTTCCGTGCGTCTTGTACGTGGTCATCATGAACGTAAAGGATGGTCTGGATCCCTGGAAGGGACTGTCCGACGCCCACTATAAATTTTCGGCAATTTGGCAAGTTCCGCTATCGATGCTCACTAAGGGGGATAATAGTACTATTCAATGGAACGGCTGGGTCACCGTATTTGTTGCCGTCGTGTTTTTTCTTTTCTTTGGGTCCTCAATCGCAATGTGGAAAAGCTATATGAAGGGGATATCGTCCTTCGCCTCACGACTTGGAATTCCACTGCCATCGAAACGGACCCGATCAGGTTCGCCGAATGATCATAAAGGTATCGTCGCGCCGATGGTCTTTAAGATTCGCACCATCGTGCAAACATTTGCTACTCAGTCGTGGGTTCTTTATTGCGCTGCGTCGTGAACTAGTTACTTATCTAGGATTCCAGACTCTCGATCAACACAATCCAGTTTGCAAACTCAGAAACGACAATACATTCACGAGACGATTCTGAATCCAGCAGAAAAGAACGCGAACAGCCTGATATAGAGAAAGGCGTGGTGTATGACAGTCTGATCCTTCTCCAGAAACTGGTTTGCTTATCAGTTTTGTCTCTTTCATAGGACTATCACAGAGATACTTCCTGATGGGGAGTCGAGAAGAACTCAGCCTGGAGATAGTTCTGAAGATTTCCTCCGTGCTAATAAGGCGAGTGATCTAGAGGATGGGAGCTCAACTTACTCTAAAAAACAAGGCTGAGGAGATCAACGTCGGGACCTTGATTACCAGATAATCAACAGTCAATATCACTAGTACTACGCATATGTATAATGTACATCATATTCTTCGTCATAGATGTTTGTTATTAATTGAAATTATCAGAACGGCGAAGACTGGCGGACCTAGGCAGGTCAACTGCTTCAGAGCTGGACGAATTGATGCCACGAAGTAAAGTGCTGTCTTATGTTGTGGAAGATAAATTGGTGGAGATATTAACTGGAAGTTTCCCGAAAGCTTGTTTTCACAGTTTTTACTTGTCTTATGAGTGTTGTTGAGTGTTGAGCTTGTTTTCCCGTATTTGGGACGTGACGATCTGCCGATCTATACAGGGCCTTGCTTATATAGGAATTGTTGTGCACTGCCATGATTCTGACTGTACCCCACTGATCCGAGTCTTCCATCTCTACTGTCTTGTCCACGTTGCCCAAGTACAGGCGAGCCGACAGAATCTCAGCAGCGACATTGAACACGCGGTATGGCTCGAGGAGGGTATGAGTCACTCCCTGGGTCTCAAGAAACACCTTACAATTTAGTTGATGACGAGATGGAGCGGGCATTTGAGTCGGACGAGGAAGACCGGGAAGGCGCATCTCTTGCTCAACAGTCGTCGCGACCCACACCAACTGTCAGGGTTACTGGTCAAACTCAGGAGGGTGCATACGACTTCGAACGGGAATACGACCGACCGCCTCCTGGTAGTCCGCCGGCATCATCTGCGACCTTAGCAGGGGGGAACTCAAACGGAATGATTCCGTCGCCAACTTCTGTTCTCAGACCGGATCCGTTAAATCGAGAAACGGGGCGATCGTTCTTTCGGAGAGCGGTAGGGGCTCTTTTGCCACAGCATTATGCTCGAGTTCCTGCTCACGACGGAGAACCTATGGTGACATTGGGAGGTGGGCTGGACAATGATGGCGTCTTCTCCAACGTCACTGCCAGACCTACTCCTCCAAGGGTAGTGCAGGATGAGCAAGGCGGTGTCCATGTGATGCCGGAAGATGCCCAGAATGAGGCGCCTCCAGTGCGTGAAATTTTTATAAATTATTCTGGATAAGGTGCTGATGCGCTTCTCTGTAGTCGTATGCTGCGGCTCAAGCCGATGCTGCTCCCCCTTACTGGGATACGACCGTACACGCGCCTTTAGGAGGTGCAGACGATTTACTTATCGAGGGCCTTCCCCCGGGAAGCATGCTCTCGTTCGCCTTCAACTTCCTCATTTCTGTCTCCTTCCAGTTTGTCGGGTTCATGCTTACCTACCTCCTGCACACGTCTCATGCTGCAAAATATGGCTCGAGAGCCGGACTTGGTGTTACCTTGATCCAATATGGATTGTTCTCCAAATCTATCAATGATGATCTGGATACCGTAGACGGGACAGCAGACGGAGAAGTTGGAACGACAATTATTTCTGGGAAATCAGTGCGGCTGGCGCGCCGCCGCTTCGAAACACTGTCTCCCAGATTACGGTCGACATCGTCGGACGGTTCTGATGATGACACTGTTTATCTATCGAATGGCGCGATGCATGATTGGCTCTCATTTCTGCTTATGACAGTCGGTGCGTCCACAGAGTCATAAAGATACTCTTCCTCTGACTAACTTTTGGACAGGCTGGATTCTCGTGTTATCTTCTATCCTCGGATTTGCTCGCGTGAAGCGATGGGAGCGAAGCATACCGACCTCAACGGCCGCTCCTGAGATAATAACTCCCGAGATTATGCAGCGTGACGTGGAAATCCGCTCGCGTTTAGCTGATGCCTTCGGCGTATAGAAGGATATCTGTGCAATTATTATTGAGTAGACGCGCTTTCACCCCCTTCGCTATTCGAAATTTTGTCTAGCGCATTAATGTGCGATGATGGCGTCTTATACATTGCCTTCATTGGACGATCGTTCGCTCTCTCTTGTAACACCATTTACTCTGAGTGCATTGTCATGTTATTGCTGAGTTTATTTATCCATGTCTCAAATCTAGCAATTCACGCGGTCCTGCTGCCTTTGTATTGTATACTATAATAATAATTTTAGTTATAATTTGTCACGTGGATGGCTTTACTTTCAAGTTCACGGTATTCCCTTTCTTGCATCACTTTCCGCAGCGAGGTGCTCTCTTCCTCCTTCTTCCTGATACTTTTCACGCCCTGAGGGATCTGTCGGGCGAGGTTCATAAGTGCTCATTTACTGAAGAAACCGAGTCGACGATTATCATTATCAGTACTCGCGATTCATTCCGAGTCTACGCACAGAGTACGAAAAACTCGATACTCCTTTCCAAAATCCTTGAAATCAACCCTGTCCAGGCACTTGTTGAATCAGAACTCTCAAAACAAGTCGGATGTTCTGCTCAACGAGACTCTTGCAAAAGGGTGACAACAGCGAGAAGTCAGATATTGCCGACACACCTTCGAATAATACAGAACCGACTCCCTGCTATGGGAAAGAAGCGATAGTCACGTTCTTCCCATCTTTGAACGATACAAGACGTGCTTGGATTTTGAAGAAACTCAGACAGGAGTGCGTGAACTCGGTGAGTGAAAGATAATTTGAATAAGGCTTTCGATCTGAGTTATCCGATTGAACATCGTCTTTGGACTTATGATGAGACTGATGTTTGTATGTATCTCTCTCTCCAACAGGTGCTTGACGTTGGTTGCGGCGCAGGTGTATTACTGGGCTGCTTGTGTAACTCGCCCGCGTTTCTGAATTCTAAGGATGACGAAGCGGAAGGCAAAGAAAACACAAATATATACCGTGCCAGTACATCTGACGACGGTTTTCCGGATTTGAAAGTATCTCGGATTGCCGGACTCGACATCTCCAGTCGAGCTCTCGAGAAATGTATAATGAATACAACGCCTCTTCCCGCCGATTATTATCTTTACATGCCACGATGGCAGAGGCTGGAGGTGAAAATCTGGCGTGGATCTCTGGATGTCTACAATCCGGAGTTTGAAGATATTGATTGTATCGTCGCATCCGAAGTGTAAGTTATCCCCTAGTTTTGTGCGCAAGAGCTTAGAGACGTCCGATGTCTGATATCGTCTGAGGATAGGATAGAGCATCTTCCTCCTTCGGTCCTGCCTGCCTTTGCACCTACACTGCTAGGTCTATATCGTCCGCGCATCTTACTCATCACCACACCGAACTACGCTTTCAATGCGCGCTTCTCAGCTCCAGGGACAATCGATCCGGCAGGTTTCCCGGACCCAACAAGTCGCACGAACAGAGTGTTTCGTCACCACGACCACAAGTTCGAGTGGAGTCCCTCAGAGTTCAAGGCTTGGTGCGAGGATGTGGCAGCTACCTGGGGATACGATGTGGAAGTGGGCGCGGTGGGCCTAGCCATGGAGCCGGATCCATGGGGACGTGACGACGAACTCGGATGTGCGTCCCAAGTGGCGCTCTTCCGACGCGACGATTATTGGCAGGGCCAGCGTCCAGTGCCACCACTACCCTTGCAAGAATGTATCCACGAGTTGCTTGAAACACATATACATCTCCCCCATCCTCAGGCAGGCGTTCCCGAATCCCACGAGAAAATTTGCGAGCTAGTCACCAGATATATGGAACTTTACTACTTTGATGATGGGTATTCTGTTTGGGACTTGTGGGTGGAGAGCACGATATCAATAGCATGCGGTGGTCGGCTTGACGTTTTTCTCAGGACTATCGAAGCTTCTCCGGTACTTTGTCTGGCACGGAAGAAAGATGCAGCTGCGAGGGAATGGAGAGTCAAGTTCGCTGGAGATAAACACCGAGAGGCAGTCGAAGAATCAAAAAAGCGGTATTGGGATCGTCGTTTCCCTCAAGATGATCAAACAAAGGAAGAAGAGATCGAATGCGCCACAGTTGAAAGTCCAAAGTGGCCCAATCCCAAGGATGAAGAACAGGTGTCGACCAGTAGGGATGGCTAGATGGTAGAAAAAGCTTTGTCAATGGGAAAGGATGAAATTGATGAATCGAAGACAACGGATGTTTATGCATGGAAGACATAATAAATAAGTGTTCATGCACCATTTCACCCGCGTTTATCAATGCTTTTTACGAGGCACGGAGCGGAGCCCGTTTCGAATGTTGCATCGAGGTCGCATATCTCCGAGTCGAGAAGAATTGAAAGGTTCTTGTAGAAAAAGATGAAAACAGAACATAGTAGCTGAATATAAAAGAAATAACCGAGACCGATGACCGAGAGTCGAAGTGCTCTGCGCTCTCCAATTATGTGCCATCGGCTTTTGGTCTTGATATACTGTTCCGAAAGCAAAACACGTGCGACCCACGCTATCCCCTCGAGAAAAACCCATGACTACACATCGCTCCCGAGATCATTTCAATTCTTCAAGTATCGTTCGCTTTGGTGCTATAAATGCAAAGATGACCCAAGAAGAGCGTGGAGTGAATGAAAAAAGGTGACGTGCTGATAGGTGATGTGGTGGACATACCCATGAGCGGGTGCAGTTGTGCCATATACGTGACCATCCACATAAGGTAGCAACACGAAAGGGCGAGCAAAACGGCAGTTCGTATGAGCCTTGAGATATGAGAGTGGTCAAGGTTAACTCGGTCGTTGTAGAACATGCAGATGCGGCACATACGTTTGTTGCGGACCCTTCGGCGTTGCAAGCCATGTTACAGCCATTAGCCCGAGAACAATAACGAGCAAAGCGATTACAGGGAACCCAGAGGCCATGGTGTAGATGTGGTGGTCGTTGAGTAAGTGAATGACCGCGTCGTTGACAATGTGCGCTCGCCGTCTGTTGTGGCGCGTCACAACCGTTGTGACTAACATTTCTATTTGGGGAAATCATACTTCTACTTATAACATTAACCGATTTAGAAATATTTAATTATACTTATCCTTTTAGAAGAGGTAAATCTCGTCCAGTCAGATCTATGAATATTATACAGCAGGAAGTCCGATCCAACCATCCACTGAAGATTTAAGGGTCGCAATGAAAGGGAAAGTCCGGCTCTTTTACTGATCGTTTCTTTCTCTCAGAAAGTCTTAAAACGGTGATGCTTTGGACTCGGAGAGATCATTCTTGAGTATCAGAGAACCGAGGTCCCAGGTCCCAGTATATTGAGAAAACATATATGTGCAACCGTAATGAGCAAGCTAAAGCCACTCCGCTGATTCTTCAAAACTTCATGGGAATCGAAACTAAATACGAGCAACCGAGCAGTTGGATACTTCTTTGAACTTGCATACAACTTTCACGTAAGTTCCAGTATTTGGTCATCCGTTCTAGTGCTTCAAAGTGGAGAGGATTGTTGTCGGTTTTCTGGGACGTTAGGGCTTCGTTTGCTCGGGTCCGATGCACTATGTGATAGCTTCAACCGATTCCCCAGTGATGAGGTCAATCAAGAATCGAAAATTATTCACGTATATATCCTGTTGAATTACTATAGACTCGAGGGACTTGGCGAGCACAGCCGTATGCAAATAGGTTTCTGCTTAGGTTGCTTGTTTAGCCAGAGAGATGACTGGTATCTTTTGACGTCATCCGAGGAGCCTTGCAGGACTCGAGAGGACTCGTAGAGGTTCTGATGAGGAATAGATCATTCGGGCCGTAAGTCCTTTCGGCCGCCCTTTGTCTTGAGAAACTGTACCAGAGGGGCAGATACGGGATGTGAGACTGGTCTGAGAGGTCTGAGAATGATCGAGGTTGGTCACCGAACGCGATCCTGCTTTGCATCTGATATTTGAGACGTTGTTTTTTCTCTTTGATAGTAGCGTTCAAGATGAAAGTGCATATATGTATCCTACGTTACGTAACTGTATTGTGAAAGAAAGGGCCGACGAGATGGTAGGACTGGGCGATAGATGCTGGTACGAGATTGCACCCGTGTAGCGTGGAAAAGTTGCGGGGAACCTTCGGCACCCCGCAATTTGTGGAATTTGTGACGGACTGATCGTCCCGTGAACAGGACAAGTCCGAATGTGGGGCGATAGCGTCCCGATTACGAGGTACGACTTCCTGAAAAGGCAAAGGATAGGAAAAGCAAATTAAATTCAGATTGCTGGCTGTGATTGGGTGAGATGACACATGACCGTATTCCAAAGTACAGTAAAGTGATGCGAACCCCGTGCTCTTCTATTTCTCTCTCTCTCTGTCGTCAACTCCTTTCTTCCCGTCCACCATCTCTTCCTCACCGTCCCTCTGCATCCTTCCCGATGGCTACAATGCCGCTGCTCTCTCTCGCCGAGTCTATAAAGTTCGACTCTGCTCTCCTTAACTACTCGAATGGAATCGGTGCTCCGGAGTGGACAATGTATACCGCTGATCCGGACGCTGAGGAGCTCGACGATCGTCATCTACCTCCGAGTAGAGAGGGCAGCGAACAGCTCGCAAAGGCAACAAAGGACCTCATCTCTCTCGACTGTAGCTCCTTAAGGTGGAACGAGTCTGCCGACCGCGACGTACTCACATCTGCTCTACCGGCGACTTCCCCTCAAAGTTTGCATTTCAAGCCACCATTTCAATCTACCTCATATGCGTTTCCCTCTCCACTTCATCGTTTCTCGTCACCCCTACAACAGATATTCGGTGCCCCTCATTCACCCTTGCAGATGTCGCCGTTAACGACTGTTGCGCCGAGCCATACGCTCGATAGTTCCGCAGCATCAGACTCGCAGCAGAGCGCAAGCTCCGTGTCATCAGATCCGACACCACCGCCACTAACGCCGCCCTCTCTCAAACGCCCCTACACGTCATCCTCCGACTTATTAAGTACGGCTGGCCCCAGCTCTAGTTTGAATGCTTCCGCATCCTCATCTCGGCAACAAGGCAAGAAACACCGGGCCTCACTCCCGCATCAGCAAGGCCCGGTCCTCAATGCCAAACAAATTCTATTGAGTGCATCACAGAAAAAGGCGAACCATATCCAATCTGAGCAGAAGCGGCGTGCGAACATACGGAGAGGGTACGAAGCACTCTGTGAAGCAGTCCCTGCTTTACGTGAAGCAATCGCTGCAGAAGAGCGGGAACTCGCGGACTCAGCTCCAGATAGCGAGAATGTGCTGAGAGAGAAGCCAAAGAAGAAGAATCGTGGGAAGCGGGCGATGAGTGAATCGGGTGAGAAAATAGATGGCCGAGCTGGTCCACGGAGCGAGAACGTCGTCTTACAGAAGAGTACGTTATTCTCACTCTTACGAAGCCATTTTATCTTACCATTCCGCGCTTGTGTAGCCATTGACTACATCCACGAGCTATTAGAGGACCGCAAGGCACTTCTTGATAGGTTAAATCGGGCCCGCAGTAAACTTTCGCCCGGACATCCTGCTCTTGTGCCCTTACAGGATGTCTGCCTGTGGGAGCGCGAGTGGAATGGTGGGACGGGTACCACTGACGACGGTGACTCTGACGACGAAGACGATTCATAGTTCCTTCATTATTTTCATCCCTTTCTCTTTCTCCGTCTGCGTGTGATCCGTCCACTCTTCCAACGTTATCTGACTTTTGATTTTTTTTCTCCCCTTCCATCTGCTCTGTGCAGGTATCCTAAATCTTGACGTTTATGCATTGTGGAGAGCTCTTGTAAATACCCTTCCCGGGGCTCTGCAAAGTTATAATGCCATACCGCTCTTGTTTCGAGTGGACACGCCTTCGGAGTCTTTATCTTACCTTCGTTCCTTTCCTTAAGTATACGTTTTTCACCCTCGTATTTTACGCTGTCCCGCCGTTCACACAGTAATCGCGAAGAAAGGAAATAAAATGTACCATTATATAATCCATGCTTGACGTCTCGTGATGCCACGCGACATGTGTATGTAACTGCGATGGTCGGACCTGCGCAGTGTGAACGGAAATGAGTAAGTAACATAACATGTCTGACTATTTTAATCAATCAAATCATTCTGATTTGGTCTGGCATCACCGAGTGCGTATAAGTCGCAAAGCTTCGGTGGAATGATTATGCGATACGATTAGTAAATCAATTCCGAGTTCCGGATGCAAGTTGCCCACATTGATGCGTGCGTAGAAGACTGCGTAGAAGACTTCGGGAAGCTTGACAAAGGTGTAGTGGAAGCCAAGAGTGTTGAGACCAAAAATTAGTAGATCTTGAAAAAAAATGGATTGATGATGCAAAGCAAGCGGATTGATGGCATTAAGACGCTTTATAACGGGCGACAACATGTTAGAAAGACTACAATTTTTGGGAGAGCAGAGTTTTTAGATGCAAGTGTGGCGTCAATTAAATGGCAAACAAAACATGGTGTAGGCTAATGGAGTGCTTGTAAAAATGGATCAAGAAAATCAAAGGGTATCAACGCCATGGATGTAGAAAAGTGTTCAACACAACTCTATGTGGTGTTTTCATCAGGTCAATTACAGAGGGGAACAACGAACCATGATTAAACGTTCTTCCACCTCATTCCCAGATCGTCAGTTTCTTGACTCTGGTAGATAAATGAGGTTCATATGCGTGCAGATTGCTGGGCGAAGGGTTGAGTAAATTGATTTGTCTATGTTGATGGTGGAGCCTCCAGGGCCACGTCAGCTTGAGCCGGAGGTCGATGTGCCGAGTCGCGGGTCGTGGGTCGCATAAGCCCAGCCGAGCAAGGCATATTCTTTGACCGGGCCGGATGTCGCTACCGGCGAGGCGCGACCGACGAAAGCATGAGAGCTTGAGCGAGCTCAGGTTTCCATTGCAATCGCCTGATCGCCTCGGCGTAATCGACCCATTCGCGTCGGCGTTCGCGGCGCTCTAGCCAGTCGTTTTCAAGCGAAACAGCATCGAGTTCATAGAAATGATACGTCGCTGTTACGCCATGAATCGTTGTAACAAATTTCGTGATCGTGCCGTGCACGCCCGCTGTTCATGAAGAGAATAAGCGGCGAAGAGCGTGAGAGGGCTGGGGACGGGCAGAGAAGCAAAGGGTGAGACCTTCTTCCAGAGCTTCACGCGACGCTGCCGCTTCCAACGTCCCGTCACTCGTTTCCCAACCTCCTTTTGGTACTAACAGCGCAAATTCGAGGGGAAAATTCACCAGTAACAGATTCATGTAAGATTGCATTAGAACAATGCCCTACACATACAGGCAATAGAATGAAGTACTCACAAACCCAGTTCTCCGTGTGTTTCCGACTGGTGACAATCAATACCTGTCCTGTCGGCCTCCAAATTGGAATAGCACAACACACAGTCCGAGGCGTTGTTCTGTTTTTACTCATGACGGAGAGCGGGCGGATCGGAACGCGAAATAAATGCGGGGATGAGGAAACTGTCGCACTGTACGAGCAAAGCGGTAAATGCTCAGACTGAGATAATTAAAGCACCCTCATGGGCTAGGGCGCTGAAGCAGATAATGGAGTCAGTTATTGAAAATCCGAGACAGGTCTTGACAAGGGTTTCAAAGCTTGCCTAGTGCTTGGCGAGTTTTTGGAGCTGGCAAATTTTTGAATACTGCAAAGGCGAGTGAACCAAAGCGCGCGTTTCAGTTGTTTTTCTTCAAAAGCTGTCTGAAAAGCAAAGACAAGCACGGCCAGAACACGTGAATGAGCAACTCAGCAAGTGGAGCAAGTGCAAGAGGTAAGTGAACGCACGAAGCGAGAGTTTTACGACGGATTCTGAGCAGATCCTGGCCGGGGAAGCGTAAGAAGATGGGGGGAAGAGGAAAGATGGCAAAGCAAGCTGGTGGGGGAGGGAACAGTGGCTGCGTTTAGATAGGAAATGAGAAAAGGGCCAAGTCACGGTCAGCGTCTGGAAATTTCAGGTGGCTACTACCCGAAATCGGCAGCATCTGATTAGTCATCATCTCGTCAGCAACGTTCAACCACTAAAACCACGCACGTTCTTCGGCACTGTCTCTTGTTCAATATTATTCCTTCTTCCTTTGTTCCCCCTTTTTCCCGCACAGCTCAATCCATCAGCACACGCAGGTACATGCTCGTCATCCGTCTATCTATATTGCCAATTATACATCCTTCACACTATTTTATAGAATAAATTCCAACTAATTCTCTCCTGGAGTAAATTCGCTGACTTTTCCCCAAACACGACATCCTCCACGCATATGAAGAAATTCAGAAGCACCCCTATCAAGGCTGCGGCGCTCATTCGTTCCATCTGCATGCATCACTCGGTTAACAAACAAAGGCACCAACTTCAACCAATAATACAATAACACTCACGCGACCAGAAACATGCACGCTACGCCAAATGCCATGGCTGCAAACTGATTAAAATGAAAATGATCAAGACACGTCAGCGACAACCGGTTCATGATTATGCCAAATCTGCGCTCGCATCTGTACCTCTCGCAACGCCTGCTTAACACTTTTGCTTTCCTCGAGAAGCCTGAAATCGAAGAGTTCTGTCAACGGCCGCGGTCAGTCATTATGACGGCTCAAGAATGGCGTACGTGGGCAATACAGCGACAGCTCCAATATACATGAAACCTCCGGCTACGAACGGAATTACCTGGAAATTCGAAGTCAAAATCAGTTAGATACGATAGATAATGCCGCAACTGCGATGAGACGGAAGAAAATTTACGTGACAGTCGTGTCGAAGAGTAATGACCATTCAGTCTGATGAAACAGTTACTCACTAAGTCCGCCAGTTGCACGCTCGTGCCCAGGAGGCCCAGGGCTCTCTGCCTCACCGCGGCAGCGAGGTCACCAGAAGTGGCCGCCCCATGACCCTCGCCGCTTGTTGCCGACAAATTGTGTATCGCAATACCCATGAACGTGCTTCAGTAGGACGTCCAAGATGGATGGATAAGTTGCGGATGAATAGTCAGATATACCATCAGTGACGCATCCCACGCAAAAGTCAGTTGTTATGAGCACCAACGGGTCGGACTAGACTTATATGAAATAGACTCACCCAATCTACCAGATCCCGGAGAACCATTCGCATACATCCGGGATAAGCCTTTCAGCCTCATAAGAATCAGACAGCATAAGACAGTGCTCACAAAGGCACCGACAGCGGTGATATACTGGCTTTGCATCGCCTGACGTTTCGAGAATCCAGATCGTACCAGGATAGAATAGTCGGCTATTTCATGGGGAATTTCGTGAGCGAAGCAGGCGAGTGTCGTCGTCGCCCCGATAAGGGGTGATGAGTAGAAGGACGCAGCCATACTACACGCAAGGATAATGAGGCGTAAAGAATGGGCATGTGGGCGACGCGAGCGAAGCCAGGAAGTAGGGTCCAAGCAACGAGCGAGCAGTATTAATTTGGTTGACGAGGCCAAACGTGCATATTTCAGACCATTGCAAAACCAAGAACGCGGTGGAGGTCAGACTCCAAGGCGAATAATAGCCAATCATGAATACAAATCTACGCACGCAAGTCCATCTGTTCTTTGGGGAAGGGAAGAATGTATCAGCCAAAATTAAAGGGCTAAACAGAACCACTTACATGTTGTGTACAAAGTCGCCGAAGAGATTCAAATACGCCGATAATTTCGACGGCCCCATCGTGTGTTTACCTTGATGCTCATCCTCTCGGCTTTCTCTTGCGTCGCCGTTTGCGACCTTTGTGTCTCCAGACCGATTTCGAAGGCCACTTTTGTCCGATGTGGAAACGTTCGAGCTTACACCGTTGCTCGAATCAGCACCAACGTGCGAGTGTGAATGGGAGTGTCCGCTTCCTTCTTCGCCGCCTAGAACACGGAGAGTTTTCTCCATTACGAAGAACACGGCGAACCCAATAAAAATGCCAAGCCTGATGCAGAAATTCTCAATCTTTCGCACGTCTCGCCTTATGGATAAGGAACTGAAGCCTACCCAATAAGTATGTTTCGCTTTTCTTCCACCATTACAAAGTATACACCGGGTTCCTGATGTTCACCCATAAATGAATGTGGAACAAGGTGTAGAAATACGTCCGATAATAGCCCTCCAGTCTAAAAAGTAATCCCGTCAGGACTGTAGCAACAGATTATGAGAGTGCACTTGCAGCAAAGGCCGTCATTGTATTAAGGGTATCCGAATTGATCTGAGAAGGTATCACAGCGAGAATAAAGTTCGGGATACTAGATTTCAGAAGCGCCCTGAGCAACTGGATGGCTACGGTGTTCAAATAAAAGAAGCAGCCTCACGAGCTTATATAGAATGTCCCTAAAACTGTGCAAATTCAACGACTTCTCGTCATACATCATTCAAGTATAAAGATTCTAATCACTTACCCGCATTCCATCCAGGATTTTCGAATGGAAACAACACGGCGAAAACCCTCCGCATCACAGGCGACCCCCCAGCCTCTACATCCTCTTTTATGGCACCCAGTCTTCGCACTGCCTCACATTGCTGCACGTCAAATGTCTAGACAAGCTCGCAAGTCAGAAACAAAAATGGTACGCGACTATGCGTCTCCAGAGACGCGATTGGTCCACGTGACAAGACGGGGCCCGAGAGACTTACCGTGATCTGTGAATTGGCGATTGATTCCGTCTCCCATGCCACTACCGAAATACAGAAACCACAACAAAGCAATAAGAGAATCGCGTTTTTCCAGCTGAGCGACTTAGCGGAAGACATGATAGCGACGTGAAACGATGGTGGGAGATTTGCCGACCTCACCAGTTACGCCGATCGCTTATGTCAGGATCTCGGCTTAGGTCGTACTCGGAGAACTTTGGGTAGTAGCTCTTTCACTTTCCCCTTCATGAGCAGAAATCGTGCCGGAGGCTTCTAAACTAAAACTACCACACCTGTTCCATGTAGAATTTGCCTGTACGTTCTCAACTCTGTGATTATTCATTAAAAACTCTCAACTCCTTTTTTCCTTATTTTTTTCCGCCACGAAGTAATCAATGCAGGTACTGAAATCCATACTCTCCAGAGCCCGTTCTTCAGTGGAGGCAGCCTGCGGTTCTTTTAAAAAGTGTACTTGCCGAGGCCGAGCTGAAATACTATAGTTTTGCTTGATATTCAAGCTCCCGTTGTGTCTATGTGGGTTGATCAGAAATAGAGATACAGGTATGAGGCACGGCGCATCGTGAACTTCGGCGCCTATAGACCTTTGCATCTTCAGAGGCGGGCTCAAGAAGTCACACTCACAATCTTACTTTGACTGTAAGTAACCATATATACTAAGTAGTTCACGGAAGCATAGGATGGATCTTTGTCCTGGGCATCATGCACACACCGTTCTTCATATTGCTTCTGTGTTCCTTTCGAACCTTTTCCTACCCCATTTTCAGTCTGCTTTTGCTGCTATCGGTTCAACTTAGCATTAAAGATTACGCCGTTCCTCTCGAGTGTTTACCAATGATTTTGTTGATCATTCATCTCATTGCTCGCCTTTCTAAGGTAATCATCTCAAATTCCCTGGACAGGAAGTCCTTGGTGTTAAGTTTAACGGTCCATTCTTATTATACCTGTTATCCTTGGACTCGTGAATGCGAATGAGCGGTACCTCTCACCGGTGGGAACCGACAGAAGGACAATTCATCATAAACCAAGTCGCTATTGCACGTCCCAATGATAATTGATCCATATATTTTATATTGCTCGTCTCTGGATAGCCTTCATGTAATACACAGTAGTACTACGTACCAATACCGACGAGCAGTGCGCAATTACCAGCAAGGAAGCGGCTGGAGAAGAGCCAAGATCGGTCAAAATGTACGACTTAGCTCATGTGCTCGACTTTAACATACAATATTAATGTGATTCCTCATTCAGATTCTAATGTCGTATTACTTAACGCCATGTACAGCATACTCTGAGAAACACTCTTCTCATGAAATGCGCCTTTTCTTATTAACACGTTTCATTAAGCGCGGTCTCCAGGGTATACCGGATGCATCAGTTATTTTGAATCCGTAGGTGTCGATGAGTGCTTGCGCGCGTCCCTGCCAGGCGTTATTCTTTAATTCATGACTGGATGATAAATAAATCCAAGTTAGATCAGCGCATGTCATACTTTCCAGTCAGAAACTCACTTCTGCCAAGGCCATTCCTTGACGGATACAATTTGAAGCTCTTTCAGGCTGGTCAAAGTACTGAATTTGATGTTGTTGAGTACTTCTGTAATATGGCCATCCCCATTTAGTAGGTTCTGGCAGGTCCTTGCAATAGAAATATAAACACCATAAAAAGAGAAAGAGATAGAGTTCGACTCACCTATAATTCGAATTAAGGACCAATTTCTCAAAGGGGCTATTTTTAGCATGTAGAAGATGAAGGTGTGATCCTCTCGGAGTCTGTCGATCTCATCAACAGATCTTCTCAAAATGTAAAATACTACATTAGACATACCCCTGTGAAACGAATGACTTGAGCTTTCGGAAAGCTGGGCAAGCGATCGTACGGAATATCCGAAGGTCTTGCTGTTCCGAAGTCAAAAATGAAGTCGAGTGTCGTTACAGAGGGAAAGCTGGAGTAATTCATTCAACGACAGACCCTCCGTTCAGTAAGAATGACTTACTCGCAAGACTGCAACATGTTGATCACATCGAAACGGGCATATTGGTTGATTATTTTCAAATTCACAAGACTATCAAAACAAGGCCGGCCGGTAATATCGCTCGTATCTACGGATGGACATCCGTCATCGGTATCATGCTCGGCACGTAATATCAGTCTCGTCAAATTCCTGAACTGAGTTAGCAATATCTGCCGAAAAACGTTTCCCGTAAGGCCTAGATGGAGGCCCTGCAGACTTAGCTTAACCTCTTCTGCCATACAGTCCAAAACTTTTGCGAATTCAGTGTCGAAAACAAGGTGTTGAGCAGTTCGCAAAGACAGCACAATTCTTTCCGTAGTTTTCTTTCCCTCAGCAACGGTACCTCTTTTAGGAGTACGAAATCGTTCGCCAAGCTTCGAAATTACTAAGGTATCCACAGACGACGAAATGCTGGTATCTTCCAACAATTTCTTCAAAAAAGGAAATGACCACTGCGGCGGATGAATGGCCAAGAAACGGAATGCCAGAGGAAATGCGATTCTCTTGATTGAATTGTCAGCAAACCTGTTCTCAATGAAGATAATGTATCTCACATAAAATGCCTTGGAGACTCGGAATAGTGCACAAGCCCGGTTCTTATAGGTGCGTACACGATACATAGGTACATCAAGAGGATCATCGCCGAGATATTGCCTCAGGTCCGTTTCAATAATTAAGCCCAAAACGCTTTCAGGTAGAGTCGGGATGCACTCGGGATAGTCGGAGAATGATCGTTCCGACCCGGTCGTAGCCTCCTGAGGACTCCTGTATTAAAATGAGTACGAGGGATGGCTTATATACGTACAGCCACCCACTTTAAATGACAGTGCACGATCCCGGCGCACGGCTTCCCAAGCAGCTCGTCGAGGACTGTGTTGACGGAAGATGGTCGATCAACGTGAAGATGTACGGCTTTTAACGAGGTATTTCTACCTATAACTTCAACAAAAGAGGCCGCTTGGTATAGTTCAAAGCGGTAGCGCATATCAGAAAATGACATAATTACTTGGGCAAGACTCGGTGCAAGCGAAAGAGCTTCGCGAAGTCGATCCAACTGCCTAGTTTCCTTGTAATGGTACCACGGGAAGGTGAAATGAATCCTAAATGTATGCTTTAGGGATCCGTCAAGTCTATTTCTGTAAATAGAGTAATAAAAGACTTGCCAAAGTCACCCACTGTCTGACCTCATGGCTGAGGGCTGCCATCATTGTGAAGGAGTTCTTCCATAGTTTGCTAGGGGATAATTCGAATATTACACGAGTCGGATTCAGCTTTGGAAGTCCTTGGACCAAGCCATTGACATTTTCTTCGCGAGTAACGGGAAGTCGAAGATAGAGTTCCGAGATACCGGGGAGAATGGCAAACATCTTTCCAACTACAGCACCGAAGGATCCTTCAAGGCGCATCCTCCGAACATAGCCCTTAACCTGGCTACCGACTTTTCCTTTGATGAATCCATAAAAGGCATTTGCCTGAGCAGAGTTTCTCAGTACGACGCATTCGTACAAAAGTGGTGTCCCGATTCGTAGCCATCGCTTGCTCACGAGGAGAACGTCCGATGACGACGACACTTTGCGACCAAATGGTGATGAAGGGCCCACGTGAGAGAACTCATCTTCCGGGACAATTAGGATATTAGACAGGACTTCCTTCGCGAGCTCGTCTGGTAGCGAATGGACACTGATGGGCAACATGGATGTTCGAACGAAGGAAACAAAGAGCTGCGTAATGTGGCTCAGAAGATATGACACGTTATTATCGTGCCGGACGCGTACGGTCACCATGTGTCACAGACGCGATCGCCGCGTGTGCGACCGTGCGTGCAAGACAGCCAACAACGCAATCCTCTTCAACCAGCATGATGGTCAACTACCCTTCCGAAGCCGAAGCCAGAGTGATCTTGGCTGCAGAAATGCTTATGAAAGAGGCAATGGCAAAATACGATCCATCACACGATGCACATCACGGTATGTCGAGACTTTTCGTGATAAATCAGCTGTGTTGTATGAAGGCACTGACACAACGGAGGTCTTTAGTCCAGCGAGTCCGCAGGACAGCCCTTGCGATTGCGAATTCTTGCGTTCCGAAACCTGATCTTCTAGTAATCGAACTTGCCGCCTTACTACACGACGTTCTGGACAAGAAATACGTTTCTCCGCAAGCTGCCATCGATCCTTGTGCATTTTCCAAACCATTCTTTGAAAGTGTCGAATCGCATGTAGATTTACTCTCAGATGGCAGAGCAACTTTGCTCGTGAAGATAATCGAGAATGTTTCGTGGAGTACCGAGAAGAAACTCTGCGCTCAAGGCGAAATAACAGATTGGCATAAGACTTGCTTAGAACTTCATTGTGTACAAGATGCTGATAGGCTAGATGCTATAGGAGCTTTCGGTAAGCACTCTGTGTCGCACAGTCTCATCTGATACGCTCTTGTGTACCGGCCAAATGAACAGGTATTATGAGGTGCGCCGGATACAGTTGTACTATCAATCGACCATTGCATGCCGCGACAGAAGACCCAACGAGCGGAGAAACAGCCGTAGCCCATTTCCATGACAAGCTATTAAAGATCATTGACAGCTTGAAGACTGATTTAGGCAAGAAGCTTGGCCACGAGCGACACAATTTCGTACGGTTTCGCAAGAGCTCGTCCTTGATGGATGGCTACTAAACATCCTTTCAGATGCTGTCATTCCTAGATGCCTTGAATAAGGAATACGCTATCGTTGCTCAATGACAGTGAGCTTAGCATGGCAAATCCCGCCGGGACCGATTGGACGATATACATGTATACTATGATAAGAACAAAGCACATATACAACGGATGCCTAGAAGTCATCCATATCAAAATTGAATACGAAATGCTGATGGGCAAATGCAGTTTAGTCAAACGCTTGACTCGCAAAGAGACACGCCCACCTTGTACAGACTCATGACCTTGATCACCCAGGCTTCAAGGTGGAAAATCTTTTTGTTGCCCAGGCGCATCCGGACCTCCTAAACGTACCAATCGGATTCAGAAGATAGTGAGCAAACAGAAACCGGAGGACTGACATAGAACGCTGTCCAATGCATAATATCCGCCTTGATGGATTCATCCACCCTTTCGACGACGCGCTCTGCTCCGGTCTGTAGGAATCAGAACTGCTGCCCGCTGAGCCAAGCGAAGGAACGTACTTTCAGAATAGTTGTGGCCGGTATACAGTGGCTGAGAAGTTCGTAGAACTTGGCACGGACTTCCATTATTCGACTCGGAGTCTGCTCCTGCACGATCAGATCTGCCACCTTATGGCAATACGTCTCCCAATCAGGCTTAGCGATAGATAATGGGCCCGATAAGTCAGGTCTGAAACGAGCAAAGATGGACGGATATGCTATTACAGGAGAAGGACTTCACTCACGATTGCATCTTCAAAGCTTCCAGGACGAGTAACGCTTTACGCAAGTTGCCCGCGCAATCCTGCGCGATTTCGGAAGCGGCGTCAGGCGGAAGATCGAATTTTTCTCGTTTTGCTACGAACTGTAGACATGTTTGCACTTCGTCGTCCGTCGGGGCTGCGACGCGCATGAGGAGACACCGGCTTCGAATTGGGGCAATGAGCTTCGAGGTACTATTTGCGCACAGGATGATTCGCATATTCGACATGTATTTTTCCATAGTACGGCGCAGTGCTGCTTGCGCGTCGCGCGACAGAGAGTCTGCCTCATTGATTATGACAACTGTCGGGTACAACTAAATATGAGCAGATGCAAACCATTGTATTGACGGACCTTTGAACCGCTGCTTCGCACTCAAGTCGACCTGCTGCGTCTGAGCAATCTCCTTCAATATTTCTTGAATGACTACCCGGTCGTAGATCCCGACATCGCTAGTAGGAAAAAAAGTGAGCCTTCCATGTACAGGACATATAACAGATACTTGTGGCTTGCCTTGGCGTTAGTTCTATGTGGAAATTGCTCTGTACCACGTTCACGTCCAACTTTCGTTTGGATGGAGTCAAAAACACCCTCTGGTCAATTTTAAGCTAATATCGAGCACCTATCAGAACGGATTCATGCTGTAAGTGAAAGCACTCGTACCTTCTCTACACCACTGCCGAAGAGCTGACGTAGCGTGCAAGCAATTCTGGTTTTCTTCCCAGCGCCGCTCGGACCATAGAACAGCATATGCGGGAAATCACCACTGGCTGCCTATATATACTCATCAACCCAAAATCCCGAAGAGTTTGCAACTCGCTGACTGACCAAAGCTCGTAAACGTGCCGAGAGGCCATGATGATAGTGTAAGTCATCCAGAGTATGTGGTCGATACTGAGACAGGAGAATCAGCTCATTGTCGACTTCAAGACCTTGCTTTACTCACTTTGTCTACCCATAAAGTCATGTTGTCTGGCAAGTCAGAGATACGCGGAAGAGTAAGAAGAGTTAGCAAAGCGCGTGATGTAACACGGGATAACGCGTCCGTCACTCATATTCATGTCACAGCTTGAGTTTGTATTATATTATATCTGATCCAACTATTTTTTTTATCTTCGCAGCCTTCCGGAATATCAATTCTATAAGTCTCCTGCCACTACACACTGGAATAGCTAACAGAACGGCCTACTGGCTCAGTGAATATGAACAAGACGACTTAACTTATTTGACGATATCAAATCACTTGTGCAAGAAATCGGACCATACGATACCACAGATATATTCGATGATGCCATCGAGCGATGCATTTTCGAGCAGCAGAGCCAGCGCATATACTTTTCGCACTGTGTAACACTCACGCCCCGAAAAGTCGAATAGACACCCGGAAGTGATCTGAGTTAGTCCGCGTCCTTCGAGAAGGATATTAGTTGCCAAATAGCTATGCGGTGGTCCTGTGAGCCCGAAGCTAGCCATCGGGTCCGAGCCTCTTTCTCTTCCTGTGTAACATCGTCATCCTTATTCTCGTCCCCGGTTGCGTGAGATACGTTCGTATCTGAAAACGAAGAATGTGCAGACGAATGCGCGAACGCAAGTGCCTGGCAGCTTTTCGTGTGATATGAAAGAGTGCCGAGGGGTTTGAATGTCTTTGTCGAGAACAACCGTATTCTTGTTAACATTAGTGTTAGTCTGAAGTTAATGAGAATTGCATGACTTGAGGGTCTTACTTGCCATCCCATCCTCCAATTGCGCAGACCCGTCCATCAGAGCGCAGCACAACAGATCCGTTGCCGGCTTGCTTTATTCTATGTTTAGTAAAACGATTCTCATGTGGGCTCTTATGAAGTGGTTTCGTCAGTACGCAGCATTACAGAAGTAATAGCGCTTACATTCAGACTATAACGAGCGATTGTTGGATCCGCCGAGACCGTCAGTGCAAATGAACTATCGCGAGACACAGCCATGGCCATTACTTCGAATCATGAATATATGCGCACAAATTTCAGTGAAAGAACGTACCGGACTCGTTGTGCTGTTTAGCCTTCCATAGACATTCCCATCCTCGACCTTCGATCGTCTTTTCGCCTATTCCAGCGATACACTGGCGCAACGCGAACCTCTCCGCTTTCAGTACGGCCGATAGTAGATGGAGTTTTTCCGATTTCATGAAGAGATGCAACGACATTAAAATCCCTGAGAAAGTTCAATCATCTGCAATTGAATAGAATGAAAAAATATTGACCTGTCTTTGCATTACCCCGACCGTCGCTGTCGATTTGCCAGCTTTTCAATGCCGATCTCTGGTGCCTCTGGTGTTCCGATTGCCGCATGCAGCCTTGAGCAAGACGGCAGCTCCCAAATGTCTGCCTTGAATTTAGTCAGGACATCCTCTCAGCTCCGTACAGAAATAATCATACCAAAGAAGATTCAATGAGATTCGGAACGGCTACGAGGGCAAACTCGTCAGACGAGGAAGATCTCGCCTGCAGTGCGGAGTAAGGCAGCAAGGAGAAACGACAGAAATTCAACGCATTCACATCGAGCGAATAGCGAAGCTGTGGTGTCAGGAATGTCTGGGCTAGACGCTGCAGTCCCGAGCGATGGAGGGGCGAGGACGCGCTCCCAGACTGTGTAGCTTATTATCCCGACCGTGTCTGTTCAACGTTGCTCGGCAGTGAACGACTGTGAACGTAAATCGCATTATCTATGCAGCGTACGTTATGATGTTCGATGCCCACTCCTGCACACCAAGGACGCCGTCGGTATGCGCCCTCCACGACGCGACGGGCCGGAGTGTGCGAGTGGAAGTGACGACGACGTTGCCCGAGTTGTCGCCGGAGTAAAGCCGCTCGTTGTCCACCGAGAACGACACGGCGGTGACGTGCGCCTGCGTGGATGCGGACGATGTGCGACGGCGACGGTGCGTGCATCGTCGACGTTGACGTTGAAGGCAGCTGTCAATCGACGCGAGTCGGGATCACAGCTGGAAATGGAAGACGCGGCGTGCTCCCACCACGAAGTTGACGAATACAATAATACGAATGGACACCATGCGAAACTTCTCTACACTCCCCGACGATGAAGGACGACGCAGAATATATCCCGCTCGCTGTCGATGACAATGAAGAGGCACCACTCGGTGCTGTCCCGGGCGATGAACGTGAGCAGCTCTGTCGGCTCTATTGCAGTGACTCTGACTTTGTGGAATAGGCTGTAACGCTGCGATTTCTGGCGAGTCCTCTACGTTGAGACGGTTGCTCGTCGTCACTGTCGGCATCTCGCTATTCTGCTCTGTGGCCTCCTTGGTGTTCCTCGTCCTCAACGCTCGGACGCAATGGGAATTGCACAACATGCTAGGAGGACTTATCGTACATAATGGTAGACAAAACGAGCGACCTGATCCTGGTCTCCTTGAGCGCCCCAGTACCTACATCGGCTTGGACAAACTTCCATCTGAGCTGCAGCACTCGGCTTTTCCCAAGACGCTAGATGTTTTCCCGCCGTTCTTTCAGCCCGTCGACCACGTACATCCTCATTATGTCTTTCCTTCGGATGGTCATGCAAGGTTCACCTTCAACGGAAGAGTCTCGCCAGGAGACCATCACATTCTTTTGACTGATCACGTATGTCCACGTTTTCGTTGGAGGCACGCTTCACTAACAAGGCCTCAGATTACGATGGTGGCTCAATTCCGAGTTCATGACTATGGCATGGAGCGCTGCAGAGTCGTTTCATCCATTCCCAGTTGGGAACTTTTGCAGTCGTACAATCAAACATTACACCTGGCTGGGGACACATCTCGCGTTGAAGTCTGGAACCTGACATCGTCGGGTCAAAGACTAGACGAACTGACACTTTCCTGGAAAACAAAACCGCCCCGCAGGGAGCTTATCACCACGCTGAGTGTTGTTGAGAATTCCACTCATGCATCAAATGAATTCTGGTGCGGCCCTTCCGGCAGCCTGCAGACTATTGAGCTTCTCTGTACTGGTGTGGGCTGCTACATCGAACTTTGGCAGGACTACTACTTCCGTCCTCGTTTTGGTAAGCACGTCTGCATATGCTTTTCTAGACTCATTACTGACTCTCGTTATAGGTATTTACGTTCAACAATCTCCTTCCATATGACCGCACTTCGCCTCGTGCGGCTTCTAGCTTTTGTCTTTGTCCATCAGTCCTGTCCGACTAGAGAATGCAAATTTGCCTCGTGCTGTTCTCCGCTGTCAGTCTACAAACGTGCTGTCCTTGACCGTCTCCCAATACTCTGTCCACCGTACAAAGTTCTCGTTCACCGTGTCATACACCACCGACCAATCCCGGCACGTGTGTGATACGCCCACACCCGTTGCCCCGCTTCTACTGTTCGTCTCATCAAATTCATCGGGCTCAAGTGTCAAATCGGCTCCGCACAGGATCATCTGGCGAACGTAGTTCATGCAATGCTGCAAGTGCGGGATCGTTGCGATGGGATCGTCTGGATTGTCAAGGGCACGCCTCATCTTCTCGATGCAGTGAAGCTGGTGGAACATCGACACGCAAAGGATGCGTCGTTCTGGCCCCAGGCGGACGAAACCGAAACCGTTTGGGTAGACGCTGCTCCATGCCGCGCTTGCCTGCGGACCATGTATTGGGAAGTCTGCTGTACTGTTTGTAAAGGCATATTCGAGCAGCGGTAGAGGACGGTCTAGAGGCAGAAGTTCAGGGAAATCGTTCCCAACGTAACCTATGCTTATCTTAGCTACTGCGCAGCGCCTGAGGTGAAGAGGCTTACTATATGTCTTTATCGTTCGTAGAGCGTTGAACTCGCCAAATCTTTTCACTATAATTATGAAATTGATGAATGAGAGGACGAGGAGAGCGGCGATTGTTGGCAGTAGTCGGTCCTTCATGACTGTTGGTGAGGAAGAATGAGTTAGTCCATAAGTAAACAATGTTCACAGACCTCGAGGCTCGGTCAGAGTAGTTTCACGGCGAGAACTGATGATAGTTGCCAGAGTTGGTAGGACAATTGAGGAGAACTCTCAGTTCTTCCCACTGAGCAAAAGTGCTTTCCCTCGAATATTTACCCGTGTGCTCCGCTTCCGAGAACTCTTATTCCGACTATCATGTACTCTTCAAGCCAGTCTGATGCCTTCCATCTTCGATTGGCCGTTTACATACTTGCATTGTTTACTGTAATCAATATCTTCTTACCGATTTTCATAAATTTACCGCCTTCAGTACCTATGGACTCAAAAGTGCCCCAGAAAGACCAAGTGAATAGTGAGTAATGACTTACACCTTGATTGTCCTTTTCTAATTTGTTATAAAATTCAAGTCAATAGTGAGGTACCGCGTGAATGGGGCTTAGACCTTAAACGAGTCGCTCTTACCGTCGAAGATTCAGTCAACTTCCAGCTTGATACTGTCGAAGGCGCAGAACAATGGCGTGCCGTTCAGCCTCCAGGAGACGGCTACATCGCACTTGGAGAGGGAGAGGGATCGAACAAGCGCCGATATCGTCTCGCGATGTTTCATGCGCTCGATTGCCTAGATACAGTACGCCAGAACGTCTTGCAGAGAAAAGCGTTCAGGGATACGCCGACGTCTCCGGAGGCGCACTACTGCCTGGACTATCTTAGGCAGACGATCCAATGTCGTTCAGATATTCAGCTGGAGCAGGTCCGGAGCGAGTATGGCCCCAAATCGGTTCAGCCATTCGTTACACATAGCAATTGTAGGGACTGGTCAGCAGTGTACCCAGAGCTTGAGAGGCTAGGAGACGTTATTTCTCAGTCATAATGAGCTGTTAAATTCAATTCATCTGTTCCATTCTTATTCTAGTAGAGATAAGTATCACCAAGTTTTCCAAGAAAGCTTCCGATAAAGTTCAGAACCGCCTTTTCACAAATGGAAGCTTTGCGGAGGACCGAGTTAACCCGGGAACACTAGTACTCCGCAGGTATCTGCACGATCCTCTGAGTTCGGTAACTAAGTATTCATCCATAGCAAATTTGAAATCACCTGTTGAAAGGACCTCGTTGGCTGTTACGTAATGACCTCTAACAGCGCACAGCTTTGGTTCATCGTAACTTCATAACTTCATCTTGAACACTCCTGTATTCGATGCATCTCTCCGTTTCTTTCATTTCATCTGCTGTTTTGATAAGATAGACTATCGCAATTGTCATAATTCGTTGCACGGGACTAGTCTGCGCCTCATTATGTTCAATCCAGCTTCTTCGTCTGGTCCTAATCAAACGGCTCCTGCTCCCGCACATATTGACAACATACTTGTTGAAATCTTTCAGAAAATACTCCTCATGACGCTACCACCTACGTTCGTTGTCGCTACAAATGGCCACGACGTGTCATTCCTGGACGCACTGGAAGATGATCTTTTCATAAAAACTTTCTATTTGCCCATTCGTATCTCCCAAGCCAGTCGTCGTTGGCAGAGACTATCCCGATCTCTTGGGAACCCATGTTCTCACCTGTGCGTTACATTGACGCTGGCAAATTTCCGATGGGCTCAGAAAGCTTTTAATGCATTTACTGAAAGATCCAAGGAGTCTCCCCTCAATTTCGGTTTTGCATGTGATCTTCGGGGCGTCTTCGCCTACTTCCGATGCTCGAGGAGCTACATTTATCCGACTTCGCCTCGTTAACACAGTTTCTTCGAGCGCTCGACACGAAGAACGAGGGCGGCACAGCTCGCCGTGAAGGCAAGTCAGTTATATGCCCCAGTCTGCGATTGCTTCGTCTCCAACAGGTTGTGCCTCAAGAGCCGGAAACATGCACAGATGCGCTGTTTTCGCTAATCCAGTCCCGGCATGCTCACAGGCGCCGTTCCAAAATGTTCACCTTAGTCGTAGATTTGGAGACATTGCGCTGTCATTGAGAGAATCGGACCATGATAGACTGGGACAAGAACTCCAAAGTAAGGGCAGTATCTTCCTTCGTGGAAAGACTCGTAAACAAGCACTGCTTGAATCAATAAACTCGCGTACTTATCAGACGGATGTCGCCTTTGTACGTCTTAGTTCAGCTGTCGAGTACCGGCCTTCTTTGTATATGTTCATCTCGAACATTCATTATGAGCCTAGACCTGTTTAATTTTACAGTAGAAGTTTGTATTTCATGAAGCGATTTGACTTGCTCAGTTTTCCTTGGATACTGGATTATAGTACAAATACCTATCTTACAATCGGATGCTCTCTGGTGGCCCAAGGTAGCTGGGACGGACGCCGCCAGTATCTAAGAACATCTGTCAAGAAAAAATCTCAGGAGAAGAGCGGGGAGACATACCGATTACAATCTTTTGCACAATGACTGCAGGCTCGACCATCCACAACTGCCAAAAAAAGTCAGACAAACAAATTTTCATGAGACTTGATCTCACTGACCTTAAGCGTGTGCGCACCGGGAGGCGCAGACCAACTCGTCATGACGCTGACGATCGAGTTTGCGACGAATCCGTCGTCACCGTTCCATTGCGGCGGAAGCTCGCCTGGTGGTGCAGGAGGAATGAATGCGATAGTCTGAGGTGATTCGTCGTCCATCTGAACAGCAAGCTTGATGGGTCTGTCTGGTCCCATACTATTCAAAGTCGGAGATACGAGAACGTTTGCAGAGACATTTCCGGATCCACCGATGGTATTGAAGCTGAAGAAATCGTACTCGCTAAAAGATAGGATGAATGAGGTGCAAGAGGTTCGCTAACGATATCATTACGCACATGCTAGGGCCTGAGCCTGCTGTAAAGTTATTGAAATCGTTTCCTGAGCGTGGCCATGGTGTCACACCGGACACTGTTTTTCCGTAATCTGGCAATTCGGTCCAAGTTATTCCGGCCACAGTCGTATTCCGAGATGAATGAGCTGCCTCGATAGAGATTCCTCCATCACCTTCTACGAAACCTGTGTCTGAACGTTAATAAAGGCCAATAACTCGTATTACGAAACATACCTTTAAAACCACTGTGTGCTACGGTATGGTTCGCAAGAAAGAAGACGGGTACGCTCAGTGGCTTCTGTCCCTGTGCGATCGCGTTGAAGTTGATCTGTGCTCCTTGGACACCCTCTACTTTGCTCCATTCAACAGTTGCTTCAACGCGCAGCTCCGGATTTGCAGGCGATACAGAGCCTTCGTTCGGCGTCAAGATAAGCCAAGAGACATTTGAAGTTGCCGTGAAGGTGAAAGGAGTTGGACCCCCGGCTCCAACGTCGATAAAACGAGAACTGAGAGGGACAAATGGATCCAGCTTGAGTGTGAAAGGTGGACAGCTATAACCTTGACTGCACTGGTTCGGATTATCACCCGGCCTGTCCAAAAATGAATGAGCCGTATGGCAATTGAGAGGAAGATGTACCATGAAGCTTTGGAACCTTCCGGAGAGATTCGCATTACTCCGGCTAGGTTCTGCTTTTTAGGTTGTATACGAGAAATGGGTGGCATACTTTCAAGCAGTAGTGAGCCACAATGTACGAAATAGAAAGAAGTACCTACGCATTCGCCATGGGCTGTTGCCAGTAAAAGTATTGAACATGAGTTTGGTCCATCATGCTTGCAGAGATCGTAAGAGTATTGTAACAGAGTGTGTCGGTCAAAGCACTTACTGATCCCATTTACCATCCAATATGGAGTGATATTGAGCTTCAATGTTGTAATCCTGAGTAAAGAGGTCCTCGACTTCGTCCGCGAGACTATTCGTGCTTAAGCGGCCTTGCGATGAGCGAAGGTTATTCGCCCCCTGGGCTATCCACATCTTTCCAAGTGTTGAGCTGGCCAAGACTGGGTGTTGCACAGTCTCAAAGAAGGCGGGTTGAAACTCTGGTGACAGGCTGTTGTAGATTTTAGTTGATGAATTCAGAAGCGCGTCCCATGCGGCGACAACACTCTCAGCCCTATCATATTAAGTGAGTATCTCAGGTGCAGCGAAGAAAAAAAAACATACTCCCTATAGTCAGTCAGGCTGAATGTGGTGCCGCTCAACAACTCAGGCTTGCGGCGAGCATTCCATCTTGTGAGATTGGACATGATAGTGGATACTTCTATCGCGTCCGATGGAGATAAATCAAACTCGCGCTCCGCCCATGACGAAACAAACGTATTAAGATTATCGAAATTCCATCGAGAAGCGTTCCAACCGTATGATATGAAGAACTCCGTGTTAAGCTCATACGGTTTGAGATCCCCAACGTTCACAATCCAAATCCGAGTTGCATGACGATCAATTGCCTGAGTCATCATGTCAAGGGTCTGTAACATGCAACAGTAGGACGTCAGTCAAAGTGTACCACTACGTAAAGACATCTTACCTTCGACATCTGCGAGCTCTGCTCACGGATGTGAATTAGTAATGCAGGACTTCGTTCATAAAAATATCAAGTACATACCGTGATCCACTTGTAGTCTCTCGGAGGTCCGACCTAGTATAGCAGTAGGTTCACTTTCACTAGAATGGTTTAATAAGTATACGTACAAGATCATACTATGAAGTTAAGACTTTAGCAAATATCATAAGTCTCATCTTAGGACTACTCACATGATAATAGATGCCTGCTCCCCCTGTCCTGTTAAATTCGCTTGGTATTGGTAGCCGAACCATGTTACCCCAGCTTCATGAACACGATAGGTTAAAAATGACATAAGATTTCAAAATAGTGCATACTTGTCGTCCGCCCAAAGCAAGGTAACGTCATCTGGTACACGCATACCATCGTCATAGTAGCCAAGAACATCCGTATCTGATGAAAGGTAAATACAGGAAGTTCACGAAGAAACGTCGGTTACCCACAGAGCACCCACTGCTGAGGTATATCGGTCACGTCTGTCTTATTAAAAACATTCATCAGTATCTGTCGCTGATCGGAGACAACTTTCTCCAGTAGATCAATGTTCGTGGTCTCCGACAACGGCACTACATCTAGCATTAGTGTTTGAGGAGAGTGATTCAAGAAGAGACTCACAGTCTCCATCTCCTCTCATTCCCATGGTGAATATGCTTTCATATGGTTTGGCACGCTCAGTTCCGTTTACCCAGAAGTCGTAGATAAACTGTGAGTTCGAGGTGTAATTCCAATCTCCTACTCCGAAGAGACCCCATTCAACAGGGATTGAACGCATCATAGGCTCTTCGTGGCTGATGCTGGGTGTCAGCCACATGCAGATAGTCGAAAAGAGTATGCAATACCTTGTCGACATCACCACTCCGTACAAATCTGCGAGTGGCTGATTCAACGCATCGTCCACATTAAACGCGCTGTTTTTAAAATATCAGCGTGATACAAACTGGCTGTGGATATTTCGCCATACCTAGCCCATTGAGCTATTGATAAGCATGGTAAGACGATTGCATTATAAGATCGTAATGGTCTGGCGACGTACCAGGCCAAAGTAGATTCCCTTTCATCCGTAATATGAGTTCAAACCTGGCAATTAGTCCAGTATTAGCGGTCGCATATTGTACATACTAACACGTACAATTTTGTGTAGAAGAAGTGATTAAACGGTGAGTCAGTTAGGGCGGCTCCAGTTCCATTTGTGAACTTTTCCATCGCCCAGTTTGTCAACGCCGGTTGTTCGTCGTTGAGGAAAAGGCCCCGATACTTCACTGTTGGCGAGCCATGCGAGCATCCTGAAGAAGAGAAGGAAATTTGGGAGTTTTTGGTCGTCGGGACATCCGCAAACCTTGATTCGATTCGATTCAATTCATGTTGAGGAATTCGTAATACTATTCAACTCACCAATGCCACGGGGAAACGCCCATTTGTTCTGACAAATCGTACATCGCGAAAATTGTTCCTCGCTTGTCTGCGCCTATTATCACATATGCATTTGGTACACCAGGAAGAGGATTGTTGACCATTCTCGTCATAA
Organism: Sanghuangporus sanghuang; assembly: GCA_009806525.1. Classification (NCBI taxonomy): domain Eukaryota; kingdom Fungi; phylum Basidiomycota; class Agaricomycetes; order Hymenochaetales; family Hymenochaetaceae; genus Sanghuangporus; species Sanghuangporus sanghuang. The sequence goes on from VVIT01000005.1 coordinate 661,507, forward strand.
ATGCTTCCCATTGTCCTGAGACAGAAGACACATCCAGTCGTGTATGGTTTACAATCGCGTCTATCAATGATGATTTTCCAAGAGTGCCTATAATAATCGGCGGCATAGATGCCTTTACTGAAGACGTAACATTAGACAACTTCGGCATCCTCCCGGTGACCTGTTCAATATCGGAAGCGAAGTCGTTAGCGGCCCGTTGAACCCCAGGCCATTCATCTTCAGATAGGAACAGGGGAGCAACCGAACGCCCATTCACGACGGCGAAAGAGGACGAATCATGCTTGAAGGACACACAGGTGGTCTGGCCGATGGCGATTACGTTCCTGAAAGAGACGAGAAGGACGAGAAGGACGACAAGATGCCCAGTGTTGAGCGAATGCATCGCACGCGATTGAGGAGTGGACCGCCTCTGCCATATCGAATGGGTTTATGTAGTGAGTACAAATTTCCAGCAGACCATGACGCTTGTAATACTAACAATAGTTATGCCGTACATAGTTTCCTTTATGGGTCTTCATGGCGGAAGCAGACCTCGGAGGAAATTACGCGTGACTTTAGCTGGCATCAAGCGAGCCGAGTGGCCCGCTCAGGACAGACTAGTACAATGCATCCAGCGAATCCATACTTGCCGTAACGCGCTAAAAATAAAAGCAGAGGAGACCGGCCGCTCAAAACCCAACAAGTCACCGACAGCCCGTTGATTATGGGTCACTTGACCAATTGGTCGGATAATTATTTAGCTAAGATGAACGATGTTCCGCCGGAAGATAGACGGAGGTCAGCTCGAGGCTCTAGAGCAGAAGGTAGCATGCGGCATCGAAAGAACTGCGAGAATTGATGAGCATAATGAACTTGAATTCAAACTTCGTTGAACGTAAAGTAAGGTTCGTGTTTTTAGAAGCACGTCGATCACGTTACTCGGCGCCATGTTCACACGCTTGAATCGCGATACGCCGCATGTGACATTCTGTGATGTAACGCGTTTGTTGATCAGATCATGAACCACCCGTCTAAGTTCAGAACTTTCCACACTATATTTCCACGGATTTTCTGGCGTTGAGGAAAATTAAACAACAACGTACTATGTGACTTGGATTGGGTCTGTGAGTAACAATATTCTGCTGCGTAATCATTAGGAAAGCAGGTAAGATGACGAATTTTGCGAGTCTTTATTTTATTCATGAATAATCGTATGAGCAAAATCAGCAGATCTAATTCCCCGCATCCAGCAAACATGGTCATAGGAAGGAGACAGAACCGTAGATTAAGTAGATCGATGCGTTTGATATTGAGGTCCGTCCTGGTCGTGCAATGCCGCAGATCGGTACGCAGGTGGAATGTCGACGGCGTTCAATCATAGGATTTCATACAAGCCATCAACAGATCTGGGATCCCTCATTCTGTTCATGCGTTCCGCGGGTGCGAATGGACAATATTTATCTGCTACCGAGTAACAATGGTGCACCATCGGACCCTCGCCGCTCTGGCACAGAGTGCGAGAACTGATGGACATAGTATTGTCGAGAACTTCGTCGGGAAACTCAGTATCACCGTAGGTTTGTTGATAGGCCTCTCTCGATTGTGTACTAAAGTGCAATTTGTGCCTATCTTTTCCATATGGAGGCTGAGAAGAGTGATGCAGTGCTTCGAAATTCTGATATTTCGACGAGGGCTTGATGGTTGGACCATGCCGGTGGAATAGGAATTCTGTTCTTGGTGGCAAGCAGCTTCGCCGCTTACGGGGAATGGACCAGAATGGAGATGGTAAGTGGATGAAGCCGTGGCTATCGGTCAAGAACATATCGGACATATTACGCGGCTCTGCAATGCAGGGTGGTAGCGAGAACTGATGGGCACTCGGCACTTTTGTGGTTAGAGATGTCCCAGAAGTTTGTGTCGGGTTGAGCAAGTCAGAAACGTTCATGACTATAACTATTCGCGTTACCGCAGATAGTAGGAAGGATGGCTCAAGTACACGTGTGGAAAAATCAGAAGAAACACTCACAGAGCTCGACGCGATTAGCTTCGAAGCAAGCGTGATTTCCGGAGATGTATGACCTAAAAGATGGCGGCTGAAGGATGCATCCGATGAGGGTACTTGCTGGAATTTATAAGAAAGCGGGCCACTACGCCAGATCCAAAGCTTTTATTTATGTGGTTGTTCTTTGACGCATAGCCACCAGGGTGGCCACGACCACCCAAAGTCACTTCGGTGCACACTCTTGATTGACCACCCAGCTTTGGAGGGACCAGCTTAAACTGGACGCAAAATTGTAGTATCTCTGTCGAATCGTCTATCAAGCTCTACACGTTAGCGCGTCTGAAATATCCAAATGGAATTTAGGAGCTTAGGCTAGAGTTGCGTTTATGGCTGACAGACTGTTGGGAAACGCAGCCGGGAAAGACATGTTTGGCGGATCGTACTCATTCGTGAATTTGCAGGTCTGGCTCTGTCACCTGCGCGACTCCTCTTTTTCTGTCCTAGCTTTATCCAGTGCGTAAGATACTGATTGCGGTGAGTAAAAGAAGTAGGCTCTAATGCTGCGAATGAGTCATGTTCTTGCATGAATTGAGTAAACTACTAGCTGAATTAACGAATTTCAACGTGTAAAATGGCATGTATCTACCATGAACAACAGTGCAAGAAGCACAAGTTTAATTTACAATCATCATAGAACGAACATCACCAAGGAGATCAACAACATATCGAAAAACGAGCAGATAGCATTGCAACAAACGTTTTCTCATCTGAAAAGTTTCTTCACGTAGCGTAGCAGATCTTTACCCTTTGAGAGCAATTAAATCAGTATCAGAGATTTGGCTCCATGAGCAAAGAGCACATACTCCGTGTTTCTTCACTTCTTCCACCATTTTCTCTATCCCGTCTTCGATCTCCATAGGATCATCGCCTGTCGAGACGGCTTTAGATGGTAGGTTGTCCGCTCCTTGTCCACTCGCGGATACCGCCGTATCAGAAGATGAACGTCCGACTTGAGCGTTCATCAAATGCCGCTGCCGCTGCCGTCGCCCAAGATCAGTGCGCATAACCATCGCGACTACTGCGCGCCAGCCTTCAACAGCCGCAGGATCACCTAGACCACCCGTAGCCTCAGGCTCGGGATGATGGGAGTTACCTCGAAGAGAAGAGAAATTGAAAGAAGATGCTGAGCTGTTGTGCGATGGAGTCGGACGGGGTCCAGCGATGGCATAGCTAGCAGAGAGACTACGCGCTGTCGACCCCGGATTGACAAGCGAAGATAGAGAAGGGACGGCAGTCGAGCGAACGACGTACGGGCAGTATGAACGATGCTCTTTGAGAAGATCAAATTGTCTTTTAGGAATTGGGCCCTGCGAGACGCGCCGCGTAGGCAGACGTGAAGGACCGTTGGTGATTGGCCCAGATGTAGAAATAGATGCGGCCGAAGACCTAGAGGTTGTCTTTGTCGTTGAGGGTGGATTGGATGGAATTGGTGACGCTGGTGAGGGGGTGTCGTCACTTCCCTTGAATGTCCAGAGCCCAACACGTCTTTGGCAAAGTGAGCAGTGAAGCGTATCGTCACGAATCCTCGTCTTGTCTTGACGACTCAGTCTTGCGGTAGCCGCAGATGATGTCCGCGGAACGGGAATACGAGACGGTCTCGGAGAGCCTGCCTCGCTGATCGACGAACTCCAACTCGTCCGGCGATCAGCTCCAGACAGTGCTGGTGCGCAGGATATGGAAGTTCCTGATACGATAGAAGGCATCGTAGGGCGTGACTCGGTTGGCGGTGGCTCTAATGACCAGCCGAAAAGTGCCGTGAGAGCTGCCTTCTCAGAAATTTCTGTCTCTGTCGTCTCTTCCTGTGTCACTTGATTATCGGTGGATGACCCTTCTGACACCGTAGTGGAAGGTCGAGATACCTTCACGGAAGACAAGGTCGACAGCAGAGCCCGGACTTGAGTCGAAGTCTGAGAATAGAATTGACACGTCAGCACTATACCAAACAAAAGGTGATGTAAAAGGCAATACCAAAGGGTGTCGGATGTCGACTCCATCTAAGACCTTTTTATCGTCAAGCGCAAGGGCGTTTGATTTTATTTCCTTTGAATGTGCAGAAGGCGCTTTCAATGGAATACAATAAACAGAATCTTTATGGGAGTCAGATCTTGGATGAATGAGGAAAGTAGAAAGAAATTGCACACCGTCACATTGCCTCGCTCGCCACGGACAGCCTTCTTTATGCATCTGCACGAGCTGTACTCGCTGCTTCTCGTTTAAAGCATCGGCTTGAAGCATAAAAGTAAGGATCAACGAGAGATTGTATTCTGGTCTGGCAAGCTCACCGGCATCTTTGCTCAGACCATTACGAGAAGCCAGAACCCAAGCGGCCTTGCATACTCCGCATAGCAATCGTTCCTTTCCTTCATTTATCCACCCAGCTTTTGCAGCTGCCACGGCGTCGATTGATGACGGCTTTGAGGAATATGTTGATAATTTAAACGTGGCTAGTCGTGATAAAAATGATGCAGTAGATGATGGTCTATATTCTACAGGTGCCGGTTGCAGAGTTTGTGCATTGGCGCTGATCACTGCAGAGCGAGTAAGCTCTTCCCGTTCTTCTTCCCTTTCTTTATTAACTGCAGCACGAGATATGATAGCAGATAAATGAGGCGCAGTATTGGAGAGAAAACTTAAATCTCCGGGTCTTGCGCTATGGTTCATTTAGATAAATGAAGACATGATGGCTGAAATGAGATATGACTGACCTAGGGGTAAGCTTGGACTTGGTTTTGATGCCATATTTGGCGAGCGTACTGTACAACGAGCCAGGGAATTTCATCTTCTTAGGCGGAGGACGTCGTACGTCATCCGTCGACCGGAGAGCTTGATCAAGATTGTAGAGAGCATCGTCAATTTTGCGCTGTCGAAGACAACCAAGCATATCTGAGATGAGAACGGAGATACAAAGCCTGAATAAACTATACCTTTGTGGCTTTTATAGAAGTACTAGAATCTGATTGCAACGTGTTATCAGCAGAAACAGTGCTAGACATTGACGTGAAAGACCTAGGCGAAACGATAAGAAAGTGGAGAACGAAAGAGTCAAAGACGCTCGTGTTGGCAAACGCGTTCCAACTCAGGCTTCCAGATACGCCTGAACCCTAGTTCATCATGGCACGTGACTGTAACACGCCTAAAAAGGAAATCCTCGTGGATCTCGTTCTTTCAACACCGACACAAACTTCGACTTTGCTTACGAAAATATAGGCAATTTCGTAAAACATTTATCATAAATGTGTCACTCATCTTTCATTAGGTTGTTCTTTCCTACACGCTCCACGCACAATGAAATAAAACGAAGCCCAGTCGTTTATGTCGATTTTCACTAATTCTGAGTCGACGCCGGACCAGTCATGTATCGGCTTATCACCACCACCATTAGAAGCACGCAGTCCTAATACCTGAACCCAGCTATGCCCTTGGTATAGAACAAAGGAAATCGTGTCCGTCCAATTTCAAACTGGACTGCAGCCTGGATAAAGCCAGCCACCCAGCCCACGCAAGTGGCTATCTTACTCTTTTCAGCTTCGCAACATTGCCCAGTTTTTGCTCATGCTTCTCTTGGTTTGAAGTCTTGGTCCTTAGCCGATAATGGCTCCCCACGTTCCTTCCGATAGCACACTGGCCCCCACAAAGGCAACTTTCCCTTCGTTCCAACACGATCATTCAAACCGACGCTCCTTAAGTACTACTGTTTCGATCGGATTTCCTCTGCCAAGTTCACCGGGCATTTCGCATGTCGTACTTGCCGAATCTCCACCGCATTTCGGCGTTGGCCCTCTCATCCTTCAACCTTCCTCCACCCGTTCCGTAGATACTGAGAATAGCGCTACTTCAGATCAACATGCCGCGTCTCCTCGGCTGGCATACCTCTCAATTTTGGTCATTCCGATTTTCGGTGGGATTGCCATTTATCTGCTGATACGACGTCGAATGCGCCAAAAACCAGCAAGGCATTCAACTCCGCCTCCGCTTCTCTTGCGAAGCGAGACCGCTAGAGCCCGCAAGGACTCGGATGCACCACGAATGCAACAACTTCCTCGTGATCGCATACGCGCTATGAACAGTGTAAATCGAGACAATGACATACCTTCGACTCCACCTGCGGAATACCAGATTTTCTCTCCTAGGCCAAACAGCCCTCCCGCCAATGATTTCTCGCGTCCTTCAGGGAATTACTTCGGCTCGGTTCCTGTTCAGGGAACTTCCGAACCTTCTACTCCCCTGACAATTAGTGAAACCTCCGTAACAAATCTCACGTCCTGTCCACCGACGCCTTGCACTCCGGGCTTTCCTACACCAAATATATCATCTCCGCATTCTGAAGATGGGACATGCGAGGAAGAAAATAATGAAGTATCGAGATTCACCTGGGACTTCCGGTGCAAGGGCGTCATGAACAGACTATCCAGCGTCACAATCGAGTCCATCCTGGAGAACTCCGAGGTGTTAGGGATCTCTATCACTGAAGGTTCTGAAGCGGACTCGAGCTCTGTCGTCGTAAGATGCATTGCGAAGACAGGAGGCACACTTTCTCTGGAAGAAACACCTACGACCGCTGAGGCGAATATCTCTGTTGATAGCGACGACTCCACGTTCACAAAGGCCTTTTCTTCTATGATTGAACTGGAAGCTCCAAAGGCTCTTACTTCAAGCGTCAGCTGCTACTCTACGGCGAGCGGACTGACTGTGCTCGATATCAAATTCGACATCACTTCCTTCTCTACAGAGGTCATTGCAGCGCTTTCCGAGACACCTGGTTGCTTGATCGTTGAAGATCGTGCTTCTAGCCCAACTACAAGTCCAAAAGTCCACGAAGAGCATACTCCGACAAAGGAATCTAAGAAGCGGCCGGTTCTCAGCAAACCGAATCATAGGAATCTTGCGCCTACGAGTCCTAGTTTGAAGGTCAATGCTCCAGCTCTTGATTCTGCTGTACACGGGTGCCGGGATCCTGCTTCTTCCTTAAGTGTTCTAGGGCCTGCTTCTACATCATCCGTGCCCTTGAAAATTATCCAGTCGGTCTGTCGAGCTCATTCCATCAGCAGAAAGATAGTTCTTTCCGGGCCGAACGTGCGATCACTCAGGAAATCTAGCTCTCTTAGTGTCTTAGCAACCATGACCGCTTTCAGCAAGAAATCTTTTGAGCTCTGCGAGGCCATCTCTCGACGGACTACAGCCAATAGGAAGCTTGGTACCATCTCTGTGACCGAAGGAGTGCTGTTTCGTTCTTCCCTCAGCATGCCCCTGGCTTTAGAGCGTCTGTGTCTTTCGCATCTGGAAAACAAAAGAAAGTAATTACTTCTTTGCCTTTTCTGTGTTTCGACCTTTTTTCTTGTATATATGACTACTTTATGTACGTTTTCAATACAAGCTGTACATTTGTGGAACCAGAGCAATTAATTGCCTCACATGAGGAGTAAGGCATCTCCCGACGATAGAGTAATCCTTTCATACTATAGTAGTGGCGAAGCGATCGGAAAGTTACTTTGGATGCGAAGAAATGCGCATATTCACAAAATGCGATGCTCTAACTATAGATACAATTGGTTGGGGTCTATCATAGACAACATATATCCGAGATAGGAAACACACTCGATGTTACTGTTTCTTCGGTTTACCAGCGCGACGCGCTTTTTCGCGCGCCTTGATGCGTCCAAGACGACGAGCCTCCGCACGAATTGCTATCTGCTGCATCTCTTTCTCTTCTACTTCTCTTAAGACATTCGTAATGCGCGCTGCGCCTTCCCTGTCACCTCTAGCCTCGAGAGCCTTCACGAACATCTTGTATAACGGGCGCGTGTGACGCGAGAACGAGATATGCTTCGGAAAGGCCTGCAGGTTGACCGGGAGAGACTTCCGTTTAGAGCTCGAACCGTCAGTACCGAAAAGTGAATGGGACCTGGTTGCAAAGGATGTATTGTGCTGTTCAGGCGCAGAGGCAGCGACTGGGTCAGACGGTACGGTAAGCATATTCTCGGGCATCGGATATCCATTCATGACCAATTTATCCAACAGTGCTCGAATCGTCGAAGTCGGCGTTATGCTCTTCCATCGGAGGAGTGCCTTCATGAGTAAATTCAACGTGACGCGATCAGGGACAAACCCTCTTTCGTCAATGAGCTGCGCCAACCTTGTCGATGCATGACGAACTTGTCGACGTCCTTTTCGAGTCGGCCGTAGGCTCGCGCTGAGTATGATATTCCCAGCTTTAGTCGGTATTTTGTCTGGTGAATGCTTGTTTAGAAGCTTTACTGCTGACGTGATGCGGCCTGCATCGACTAACAAGTGTACCGCACGCTCGAGCGTCTTCTCGTCCAGCCTTCCCACCTTCTGCAGTTGACTACTCAGCTTGAGCGAAATGACCTTTTTGTTGAGTTGAGCAAGACGAGGATGGAAAGGAATATGATCCTTTAGGACCGGCCACACGTAAACGGAAAACGGAAGCGAGCGAGCGATCTCTTGACTCGACGCCTTTGGAAATAGGCTGAGAAGCTGTCGGGTATACCGGAGGCGATAGCCGCGAAAGAGCGATGCTCGACGACCCGGCATCTTGTGCCACGCATCCTTAAGTATTTCTCCCAGAAGCTTATAATGCCGGTGAGAAATGAGAGCAGTTACTAGCTCTGCGAGGAATGATGGACTCAACAAAGTCGAGCTTGACCGACAGACGGCCACGACGATCTTGACGGCTTCCTTGATATGTCCTGCACGGACGCAAAGCTTGATAAACGTTTCCAAAGCATGATTATTTGTCGGAAGGATCGAGTTCTTGGTAACAATCTCTACAAACGACTGGACGATATTGAGGCGTAGCTTATCCTGATGGTAGCGCAACAAGCTGTCCATTACGGCGTTCAATAAGAGGCTAGAAGTGGAGCCAGGCATTCGACCATCCTTCAAGTAATCCAATACCAGCTCAAAATATCCCTCAGAAGCGAGAGCCTTCCCTACTGACAATAGTACGTCGCCGGATATAGACAGACCATGCTCAGCAGCTGATTTTACCAATTCATTCGCAAGCATGAGATGATTTCGAACCAAATGCATGACAAGAGCATCGGCTATGGAATTGAGGCATCGAACAGATTGCGAACTGTTTCCGTCCGGAATCAGCTGTGCGTAGCGCAGTGCACCCAGTATCCCGTCCCAGGAGTGCTGGGGTGGGGTACCGACACCCCAAGTGGCGGTCAAAACAGCGAAATGAACAGCGCACTCGTGTAGCAAGCTCCGGTACAATACTTCACCGCCAAGTTGTGCTGGATAGATGATGGAGTCCGCAATATGGCGGACCAGAGATATCGCAAGGCGAGAGTCACCCGAGACGGACGCAAGTGCCATAAATGAGGTGGTAGAGCAGCAAATAAGCGGCATAGAGCGCATCACAGCACCAGCTCTCCATGCTTCTTCTTTGCGCCAGAGAATCCACAATGTCCGAGAAATCTCTTGAATTCCGTGCGCGGCCGCCGGGTTTGTGACTTTATGCAAGGGCGACCGTATGCGTAGCTCAGACGACAAAGCTGCGAGTGAACAGATGACGGTCCAACCCAAGACTTGAGATTGAGAATCCACCCCACCGTCCAACCCTTGCTGAGGTGCAGCTCCTGCGGCGGACAATGATCCAGGGCCATTACGAGCTGATGCGAAAGACAACGACAACAGGACGAGATTGTTCCATGCCGCGCGATCCTCATCGTCCACCGTCGCGAAGGTCCCGTCATTAAAGGCACATAGTGCAGCACGTGCTTCGAATAGTGCCCACGGATATACCTCATGGAGGTATCGCAACGTCGGGTGCGTTCCAGGTCTCAAGGAGAATATAATGTCCGCGAAATAGTCCCGGATCGTCAAAGCATCGTGATATCCCGACTGCACCGTACTGTCCAGGCTTTCCCGGTCAACCTCCTTTGCAGCACGATTGGAATACATTGGCAATATATCCTGAACCTGCGATAATTTCTCTCGTAGAACGTGAAGAAATCGGGCTTTCGTAGATTTCGCTATACTGGCGCCTGGGAACACCACGACACGCCACAGAAGAACACGGAGACTCGCGGGTAGCCCTCCTTTCCAGCTCAGTAGGTTCCCCAATCGTGCCAATACCTCGTCACAGTATTCATGTCCACCATAATCGAGGAGGGCGGACAGGTAGATCTGGTGTACAGACCACGCATCATTCGGAGGAATTGATGCGCAGATAGTAGTTCTTTGCTCTCTCTAGACACGACTTTATATTATCGCCTAATGATGACATGAGTAAAAATAATCAATGAACAACAATTCAAACAACCTTCAGGTTCCTCTGCTGATAGACGTTTCACATCCTCAAGGGCGGCTTGCATAAGCCAGAAGTTGTCCGACTCTCCAAGACGTAGACCACGTGAGGTCTTGTCTTTAGCTACGGACAGAACAAAACCCCAGTGAGTTCGTCTTCCGATGGTCTGATGCCTGTGCAGGATAAGAGCCAACGGATGCAAGGCAAAGGCATCGGTATTGTTATCGCGGAACGCGGTCGAGTCATTGTCCAAATTCGGTAGTATTGACAGCGAGCCAAAGAGTCGTATTAAAGAAGATAACTCTTCTGAGGATAGCTCACATAGTAGGCCCTTAGTCTTCACTGCAAGATAAAAGCCCTTGATATCGCGAGGTGTCTGCAACTTCGGAGACGCAGACTTAGCATTCTGCTGAGAAATTAAGAATGCTAGATCATGGACGGCCTTTGACCGGTCTCGCTGTCTGGTCAAGTCCTCTCTGCTGTAGGCGGCATCCGGCCGGTCTGTCTTGTTGGAGATATGACGTGACGGAACCGTGCAAGGAGCGCGTCGCCAAACATGTGTTCTACGCGTTCCGTGAGTTAGTAAACTGTCTCACTCAAGGGCAAAATACTCACAACGTATTAATCTGTATCCCAACAAGAAGCGCGAGGCGACCTCTAGAGGTCACCAAGCATCGTAACATTCCATGGCATCTCCAACAGGAATCAATTTGAAGTATCTCAAGTTGACCGCCTAGGAACGATCGGGTCACGGTGCTGACAGCATGCCACGTGATGCTTCTTGAAATAGTCTGATCCACTCACGGAACACGTGATAGACGGTGCTGTATAGTTTCTGAGGAAGTAAGTATTGAATGAATGAATACATTATTCTGAACGTTCTCGACGACGACTGACCTGCTGCCTTGAAAAATCCATTGGCACAACTGGTTCGTACGCTTGTCCTCAGCGAGATCAGAAAGCGACGGGCTAATCTTTATGTAGAGGTCAATAGGGAGGCTCAGGTTCTCGACAAAACCTTCACGCTTTAACTCCCGTTAGGTAGGGCACTACACGGTTCGACTTCCCAGATGAACCTGATTTCTGTGGTACAGCTACATTTATCACGATGGGTGCCTCTCGTGCTCAAAAGGAGGAGTATTTCGTAAAGCTGAGGGAGCTGATCACAAAATATCGTATGTTTCGAGCCTTGAGGGAATAATTAGTTATCTAATCCAAAGGAATATGACAGCTTCAATCTTCATTGTAAACGTCGACAATGTCGGTTCAAATCAGATGCACCAGATTCGCCAGTCCCTCCGCGCTAAAGGTGTAGTCTTGATGGGCAAGAATACCATGGTCCGACGTGCCCTGCGCTCCATTCTCTCGGAGCACCCGCAATTCGAGCGTCTCCTGCCTTTCATTAAGGGCAACATCGGTTTCGTCTTCACCGACGGTGAGCTGAAGGAGGTTCGTGACGTTATCGTTGCAAACAAGGTCGCAGCGCCCGCTCGTGCTGGTGCCTTCGCTCCGAAAGATGTCGTCGTCCCTGCTGGAAACACTGGAATGGAACCCGGCAAGACGTCTTTCTTCCAGGCTCTTAACGTCCCGACCAAGATTGCTCGTGGCACTATCGAAATTGTCTCCGACATCAAGGTCGTCACTGCTGGCTCCCGTGTTGGTCCGTCCGAGGCAACTTTACTCAACATGTTGAACATCTCGCCGTTCACGTACGGTATGACTGTTGAGCAGATCTTCGACCAGGGCAACGTCTTCTCGCCATCGGTCCTCGATATCGATGACGAAGAACTGATCAGCCGTTTCCTGTCCGGTATCAAGACCATTGCCGCTATCTCTTTGGCTCTCAAGTACCCGACTATCGTCTCGGTTTCGCACACCTTGGTTAACGCGTACAAGAATCTCGTCGCTATTTCTCTCGCCACGGATTACACCTTCGAAGGTTCTGAAAAGGTGAGTTACTCTCTTTAACCTTCACTTCTTGAAGATGCTTTTCTTAACACTGAAAATTCTGATCGTCCTCCGGACGCTTGTTGAAATATTTTTTATTATACTGATTTATTCGCTGAAACTTAAACGAACTCATCGCTAATTTACGATGCTTTCAGATCAAGGACATACTCGCCAACCCCGAGGCATACGCCGCGGCGTCCCCCGCTGCTGCTGCCCCTACAGGCGCTGCAGAGGAGACAAAGGAAGAGGAGAAGAAGGAAGAGCCGGCCGAGGAGTCGGATGATGACATGGGCTTCGGTCTGTTCGACTGATTGTATCTTTACTCTTCTCCTGTAATCTATGCTTTCCGCGGAATCGAGATCCAGTTTCGCATCGCATCAAAATGGTCCATTAGAAAGTACTGAAAAGAAAGGGTTTTAAATGCGGTGATATTCGTCATTAGCACAGGTGAAAACAGCCTCCGAGTCCCTAGTTCTCGAGCCACTTCGTGCCATTGCGTATATGGCTTGAATACAGAATATGTACGCGCCTTGACACGAAAGAAAGGCGTTCCACTGCCTCCCGTTCTGGGGCTCAAGTGGCTCAATGTGATTGGACCAGTAATTTGAGAGTAATACCACAAGCATTAAGAGTGCAGTAAAGAGTAATTGTTCCTTGATGTTTAGGCGCTCGAACCCTCTAAATAGGCTCAAGGCGCTGCTGAAAACAATGAAGACTGCCCACCGACGTCCCTGAGCAGGGGACACCACCACATCAGAGGACGGTGGCTTCCGAGTCACTTTGCAATATATTCCTCGACACCTTCCTTTGCAACATATAAATCTTGTAGCAGGGGAGACACGAGAAACACTGGAAACAGCGCCCGTCGCTCCTTTGCACATCCTAACAACATTGCGCGCGCGCGCGAATCCAACCGACTTGTTGTCATTGCCAGAAACCTATTTCTCCTCTGCGGCGTCATCGATGGCCACAGCTATGGCGACCCAGGCATTGTCGGTCCAAATACCCCAATGGCCCTTGTCTCTGGCCCCTTCCCCAGAGTTGCCTAGCTCGCTCCCAAGTCGAGATGCCATCGAAATGGCCATCCTCAGGCTCTCCAAAATGGTCAATCTCCCAACGCCGGTCGAGAGTCCCGCGCCTTCGATTCGCTCGGAAGAAACCATGGACTCAGAAATCCTCGACTATCATTCCAATATGGAGGCCCTACCAGTCGATTTCGCTCCTTCGAAGCTTGACCCGGTTTACATTCCGAATCGAGACGATATCCTCCGTCCATTCTTTTTGAAGATCATGGATGAAAAGTACTATCAACCCGTCTTCGCGAGTGACATCCATTCGCACACCTTCCGTGGCTTCCTACGCACCATGGCAGCGGACCGGCCATTCTATGATCCCAGTGGACCACCCGAATGGACTGCTGAGTATCACGCGGTATATGAGATCTGCCGTCGCATTTATGTCCAGAAGTTCACGCAAGACGGACATTCCATGCTCTACCGAATAAGAATCCTCGACAAGGGTGAAGTGGCTGGACTTCGCGTTATTATCGAAAGCGTGATAGGCAGGCCCAGCCTGTACCAACAACGCACCGTTCGTATCTTCGAGGAGGCGATACCATATACCGAGACAGGCTTTTCTCCACTTCCTCCAGGTAGACCGCTCTGTGACCGTCCACCATCCGTGGCTCACCAGTGCGGTTGCTTGTGTCCGAAATACTGGCCCGAAATGATCTCGAACGCTCGAGACAGACTATCTATACCGTATATTTACCCCAAATCCTGAAGTCGAGCCCTTCGCTCCATTCATTTCCACTCTTCCTTCCCTGCATGAAAATAGAAAACATCTAGATCTGGTATAAGGATTTGCTCCCGACAATATCAGACCATCGCTACCCGTATATTTAGACATTTTTAGTATGTTGTTGGCCGGGGAGTTTCTCTCCTTTAAATCGTTAGTCGATAGGACGCTTAGAGGACGTCACTGGTGGCATACAGCGAGTTGCTATAGGACGAACTCGATTCCCCGGATCGAGAGGTGGCTTACAGATATAGGAGTTTTTTGCAGTACTGTTCAGCGCTGGCGCTGCTATGCATAGAACAGAACGGTAGATAGTTATGAGCGTACTATTCGCTCTCTAGTTCAATGATATGTGATAAGATAGTAGAGTCTTCAGCTCACCTATCCATTAGATATCCCAAAACGCGGATTGAGACACTATTATGGCTCTACAGGTACCAAGCAGCTAGGACGATCAGGACCGTAAGCGGATCGAGTCGTACTGTTTCCAGTGGCTGCTTCGGAGGATAGATACCAAGAAGTCACGATAGCGAAGCGAAGGCACAAATAGAAAGGCAAGAATGGAATATTTAAAGAATGTATTACCTGGCCTACCTGACGAATCCGGCCGTACCTCGGCGCATGGTTGGTCTCGGAATGTGACAAGTAACCTCGGAGTGGCCTGAGCTGAATCGGAAGGGCGTCCATGATGATACAATATCAAACATGGACGAACGTGCTTGTGGTCGAAAGCACCAGAAACACCTCGATCATTGAGAACGTCGACACGAAATGCTTCTGATAAATAGGATGAGCCAGAGATAGAACGAGGGAGCGATTCACCAGCATAAGTTCACAAAAGTAGGTGGCTCGGCACGATTCGGAAGATGAGAGAAAACGACGAAGCTATCAAAGTTCATCGAGAAGGTTGACGGAGATCCGGATTGTAGCACGAGTATCAGTGGTCGGGCCGCGTCTCTGCTTTCGTAGTTACCCCATTTCCCCTGTACGTCTTTTTTTGAAGAGAATGGTCAACAAGACCCGAGTTACGCAAACATCAACTGACCTCTGTGATTCAGGATACTTGGCACCTTCAACTCACTCGATGAATAATGTACACTGTATTCAGAATAGGGAATGAGTAGAGAAATGGAGAGATCACCTTTCCTTTTCCGCAGTCGGCGTCGGTCGAGACCGCTAATAGAGCGTGGGAGAGAAGTTCCAAATGCGAAAACCTGAGCCTTGCACTTCAATTGGCACTCAGGCGAAAGATGCGCAGATTGGCACCGTTTATGCTGTTATCTGGAGTCCACGTCGCAGCGGAGACTAGCGGAGACATGTCGGGGGGTGCTGATAAGCAGCGAATGAGAAGAGTGGCATGCTGCAACATCTGGGATAATCTGGAAATTGATGGAAGGAGCTGCAGTGGAAGATCAAATGCGATGACGTTTCTATGACAGACTCGGTATATGCACTGACTGACTGATAATACATATTAATATTTCTCGTCTACCCGTAATCCCATATCCGTACATCCCTCTTTGTCCTTTCACCACCACCACCACCTTCATTCCTCTTCACATCCTCACACCCTTCGCAATCATGAGCACCAACGGCGACGAAAAGCAGAAGCTCATTGTCGTATCGAACCGACTCCCTGTCACGATCTCCAAGGACACTAAAGGGGAATACCACTTCAAGATGTCCTCCGGAGGGCTCGTCTCTGCCCTTTCAGGGCTGCAAGAAGACGATGACCTTCACCTGGATCGGTTGGCCGGGCTTCAACATTCCTGAGAAGGACAGACCGCTCGTCGACCGCCGTCTCATGGAGGAGTATTCATGCCAAGCTGTCTATCTTGACGATGAATTGGCGGACCGTCATTATAATGGTTTCTCCAATTCAATCCTATGGCCCCTCTTTCACTACCATCCCGGCGAAATGAACTTTGATGAAGAGAACTGGCTCGCGTATCGACAGGCGAATCTTAAGTTCGCGGAGGCCGTTCGCTCGCAACTGAGAAGTGGAGACATGGTCTGGGTGCAAGATTACCATCTGATGCTCCTCCCGATGCTCCTCCGTAATATCATTGAAAACGTGGACAAGAAAGGGAATCTCACGCGGAGAGAGCTCAACCGCATCACCGAGGGCATGGGGGCTGAGTTGGATGTGCCTCGTAACAATCAACTTACTGACGTCAAGATCGGGTTTTTCTTGCACACGCCCTTTCCAAGTAGCGAGATCTACCGGTGAGCAAATAATCCTACGCAAGATGCTCGACGACTGATTTCTGCTCAGAATTCTACCTGTCCGACGAGAAATTCTTCTCGGATTCCTTTACTGTGACCTCATCGGCTTCCACACCTACGATTATGCACGCCATTTCCTGTCCTCTTGTACCCGAATTCTCGGCTTACCGACTATGCCCAATGGTGTAGAGTTTGAGGGCCGTCTTGTACATGTTGGCACCTTCCCGATCGGGATAGAACCGAGCGACTTCATAGATAACTTGGAAAGGGAAACCGTCAAACGACGTCTTGCTGAACTTGAACATCGATTCAATGGTGTCAAGGTCATTGTCGGCGTTGATCGGCTCGATTACATCAAGGGTGTACCTCAGAAGCTACATGCTCTAGAACTCTTCCTCACTCAGCATCCAGAATGGATCGGAAAGGTGAGAGTTTCACTTCCCATGGGTATCACGGAAACCCATCTAAATTGAGATGTGAAGGTGGTCTTAGTCCAGCTTGCCGTCCCTTCGCGGCAGGATGTAGAAGAATATCAGAATCTTCCGCTCGACAGTGAATGAGCTTGTCGGCCGAATCAACGGGCGATTCGGCACCGTCGAGTTTATGCCGATCCACTTCATGCACAAGAGTCTGCCTTTTGACGAACTTTGTGCCCTGTACGCGCTGAGCGACGTATGCTTAGTGAGTAGTACCCGCGCTGGCATGAACCTCGTCTCGTACGAGTACATCGCGTGCCAGCAAAAGCGACATGGTGCTATGATTCTGTCCGAATTCGCTGGCGCCGCGCAGAGTCTGAATGGCTCGATTGTTGTCAATCCATGGGATCCACAGCAGGTCGCGGATGCTATTTACGAAGCCGTGACTATGGATGCAGGAGACTCGGGCAGAGAACCAGCGCAAGCTCTTCAAGGTAAGAGTATCCTCCCTAAGTGAGCAGGCTTGTACTTATATTATTATCGGTAACAGTACATCAGCAAATATTCAGCATCATTTTGGGGAAGCTCTTTTGTCGGTGAGATGACAAAGATCCGAGCGGGTCAAACTGCGAAGCTGGCCCCTCCTGCGCAAGAAGAAGCACAGAAGTCTGATGTTGCAGGGAGGACGACTATTGTCAAACAGAAGAACGTCAATGTTGACGCGACTACCCCGCAAATAACAAGTGCAAATGGCGTTAACGGTGTCAATGGGATCTCTCATGACGATAAAGAGGCACTCAAGCAGGGCGAGCCTCAGATTGCTGTGTCCCATTGATTCCCGTCTCTGCTTAATTCGTTAAAAGTGACGCCGAGCTCGCATTCGAAACAGAAGCAGACCGACTAGTTTTTTACACAACCGATCTTACTTTCATCAACATAGACAAAAACGCATCTCGTGGTTCTATTTTTGCTGCTCTTCCCTCTACGCTTTCGGTTTTCTTGTCTTATAGCTATTTCAATTGCTCTATTAAGCGACTGTAGCGGCGTTCTCTCGTGGTGTACTTTGCATAATTTTGTACAGCCTTGGCCGAGCTTCTTTGGGATCGGAGCACGCATCTATGTATTGATACATGTAATTTGTACAAATATACATTTAGTTTCAACGGACGCGCGCTCATAGCGCTGCGCTTGCGACATTCGTGAAAGAATACTTGTGACAATGAGGTGCGTATTTCCCATCGGTTCTGCTTCGTTGCCATGTGCGTGCTATGCTGCAGAGACCTTCTCTCCTCGTCCAAGAAGCGTGCTGCAACGCAGGGTTCCAGCGGGCTAAATTCTTTCGGGTCTTTACGCAGGACTACTTCCATGACGAAGCACCTTTCGCAACTGCATTGAATCCTTATGAGCTCTGACGTCGAACGGGCCGATGAGTAAGCATTTGGAAGCAGGGCGAGGGAGGCTGCGAATGGTGAGCATAGGAAGTCTCGACAGAAGTCCAGCTGCGTTGGCAAGTAGAGAGCAGACACGAAAGGGTCGGGATGCTCATTGTACTTATCGGACGTGATGCTAACGGATTTATATTCGTGATGCATATATTCGGGTTGGGCAGCGTTTGGTTCTTCGGGTTCGCTCGAAGTTAGCGCAAAGAATCCATGGATTCGAAGACCTTTTGGTGGTTCGTCACAGCCCGTGTCGTGGACTAGTGATTCCTCCACGTTTAGTTCCTTTTCAGACACCGAGCCGCTCATCATTGGGATGTGGCTACCAAATTCGACAAGGTCTTCAATGAATACCTCTTCAGGCGAGGAGTTCTGCATTAAAGGGCTCGTGTCAGTGATAGTTGGGGAAACTGGTTCTCAGACTTGAGGACCACCGTCAATATCGCTGCTGCGTAGTCTTAAGACGGATATCGGCTCGGAATTTTCTTTCGCTGTGCGGCGCGAACCGCATTTCTGGTAGTACCAGATGCTTCATGCTGTCCATAATCGTCGGATAGTTCCGCTACCTGAAGTTCCAGCTTCTCCAGAGCTGCCACAAGTTCACCGCTAGACATTATCGGTGTTGTCTCGGGGGTCGTGCATCTGGTTGATGCAGAGCCGTCATGCGCTATTGCAGAACATGCCAGGGGACTGACTGCGGATAGAGCATCGTCGCGTAGTGTCGGTGGCTAAAAAGCAGTATACGCGGGTGATCTCGCAACATGCTATAGATCAGAGAAACACGGGAAAGAGATGAGAGGTAGACCAGAAGATGGGAGGTCTCTGGTTAAGATGTGGTCAGCCGGTATTCAGTTCTTCTATGCCAGCTGCCGCGGCCACGAAGCCCAAATTCATCGTTCTTCGACAGACAAAGAAATTCATTATGTTAGAATGAACTGGCACCGCAGTGGTGCCCACATCGATGATCGTGGTTTCACACCCGCGGCAACTGCCATGCGTCCTCTGACCCATGATCCGCGCTGAATCCAAGTCCCGCAATTCACTGTGATTCGTTGCTATTTGTGAATCGACCCCAGCGTCCGTCGCCACGATCTGATCTCAGGATTCTCTTTCGGGGCGATCCAGTTCCTCTTAACTTGAACAGATGAAAACGAGATATAAATTCTAGCTAAAACGCGAATTGTACTGTCGATGCTTCGTCGTACAATTGCGAATATTCTGAAGGTCGCTAGGAGATTGTGTAAGAATGCATGCAACGCGTAGTAAACAATAGTGAGTCCTATCAACTTTTTTGTAATCTATCATACAACCCTGCAAGACTAAATATTCCTCATGAGCTGGCGTATAGTGAGCCACGGCTCACTCGGATGATGAGGCTGCTTATGACCGCGGGATAGAGTTATATATATCCATCAGGAGACATCTATCGTTTTTCATGGAGCTATATGGAACTCCAGGTCGAACGGGAGGAGATTCGTCCCTGCAGCTTTTCTCTTCAACGTAGCTCTGAGTAGTGCAGAGTGGAAGTGCATTTGGGATGCGGTGGGTGTTATTGCGTCGTTTTGACGCGTCTCCATGCGACTCTCTCAGTTAAAACCTTCGTTTCGAAGGTACGAGTATCGATCTCAGCGAGTTGCGGTGCTTCCTTGATAGGTCGAGTGAGTCCAGAGGTAATTCGACCTCAACATTTCTAAGCAGAACCCGGAACCTCACAGTTCCTCTTACAGTAGAGACCATACTGAAGGCGCCAGGAGTTTGTGGAAGGATGCATATATACAGAGCAACGAATGCGGTCTATCAATACTTCTCGACCGTGATCGGTTCATTTTGCAGCGACCCGTCAGTCCTCCTCGTAATAGCGCTCGGTAAGCCATGGCTCGAACGGATGAGGTTCTCCAAAGTCGCGTGATAGAGCTACTTCCATAAGCAAACATCTATCACATTCACAAGGAGCCTTGTGGGCTTCGGCGTCGAACGGACTAATACCTATAGCATCCGAAGCAGGTGAAGCGGATAATGCGAAAGGTGAGTGGAGGAAGTCGCCGAAGAGAGCCAGCTGTGCCGAGCTGTAGTGAGCGCAGGCGAACGGGTCGGGATCCGCGTTGTACACATCAAACTGCGTCTCGACGTATTCATCTTCGTGATGAAAATGATCGGGGCCGAGGAGGTTCTGTTCTTCGGCGCATTCTTGAAGTGTCAAAGAGGACAAGTGCGTGTGGGACGCTGCGTGTGTACTACCGGTATGCACGTCGCGGCTTGATGGTGCATCCACACAACTCAGTGTAGGAGCTGATATCTTCGGCTCGAAGGTGTTAGTACCGAACTCGACGAGATGAAGGTCTTGGATGTGAATTTCTTTGTTGACCTCCTCTTCAGAGTTGTTGCCGCGCGAGAGAATCGCACCACTCGAGGCTGCTGAATGTTGAGCATAGGTACGAAGTGCACTGGCGGAATCATTGCTGTCCAGTGTTATGGATGACGCTGAATCTGAGTCATCTGTCGCTGCACAGCTCGAGTATTCGTCCGTGTCGGTGGTGTCGTTAGCTTCTGCACGCTGTTCACATCGATGGGTGAACTTCGCTACTTGATGCTCCAGCTCCTGCAAGGCATCGACCAGGTCTCTATATGAAATGATGGACGAGTCCTGCGGAGCCTCTGGATTAGAGCATCGAGGTGATGTCGGGATGTTGGATATTTCCAAGGAATGCGTGAGCAGCGAGCTGGAAGACTGGGCAGACAACATGATTGCAAAGGCTGGAAATGAGGGATGGGCAGCTTGAACAAGAGGGGAGCTGAGCTGGAGTGCGAGGTATAGAGACTGAACCAGAAGTTGGTTGGTCGCTGGTTAGACCAGGAATGAAAGCGGTCTACCTTTATATCCCAGCTCCGACAGCCACAAAGCCTTACCCAAGTTCATTGTTCTTTGGCCAACAAAGAAATGTTGATATTATTATGTCATAGTGGACCTTGTGGTGGCCGCATCGATAATCGGGACACCCGATCAACTCAGAAATGCAACGGCCCTATCCTCTCGTCAAAGCAACAATATACATACTTTCCTCGATGTTTCTATACAATGATGAAGTTAAAGCTTGTAAGATACCCATGAAGTTCGAACTGCCAAGAGAAAGCTGTGACTGATAGGCGGGCTCTCAAGCACGTGATCGTGTTTATCTGGTTTGGTTTACGTTTTGGAAGATTCGCGTCTTGAATCTTAGACTTAGAGTCACACTCCATTGTTCATTAGCCGATGTATTCGCATCACCCTCCTATGCATTTCAAAAAATCAATAGAGCTGAGTGATCAATTGATAAGTGACACTGGCAATGCAAGAAGCTAGTTTTCATAATGAAAAGGCTTGCCACTATATAACGAAATATTAAGTTTGCCTTGTAGATTGTGACACTCACGGTTCATCCATGTCAAAGCCACCACAAGGCTGAGAACTGTGGCCGACACACACTAGCCTTATAAACATGCAGATGATTTTGGTCTTCGTCATCTCTCCACCCTCGCATTTTCCATCTACCACCACTTTCTCTCCAACGGAAGCTGCCCAGTTACAATTCGCATATCGACTCTCCTTACCGTTCGACCCACCACTCCTTACGTATTCCCCCAAACGACCACATAAGGCATGAGCGGTTCTCATCCTCGTCCTAGTAAGAAGCAGCTAGAACAGGAGCGTGCAATGGCTGAGTCTCCATTTCCAATAATGCCTCTGAAACCGAAAGGGGTGAAGGGCAAATGGGAGAATCGCATCAACTATGAAGAGTTACGAGCCGAAATGAGCACGCCGCCTCGAACACCTGAAAGACGTCTATTAATGCCAAGACCAGCACGAGTTGCATCTCCGCTTAAGAAGAGGGATCCAGCAGATTCCCTCTTCATTACGAGGAAACCACCTGCGAGCGCCAGTCCTTTCAAGGTGTGCACCGAACGCCTTCGACGAGCGTCTGCTCCTTATTCCTCTCCGATACGACCGCAACCGAACCGGAGGATAGTAAGTGGCCCGGCGAACATCACTGGTCCAGCTCCAGGTATCATATACAAAAGGGTTCCACAAAATTGCCTCTACCCTCTAGAGCTGGATGTTGAGGACCGGCCGCTTTATCCTCCGGACGACGATGTGATCCTCGGGAGCTACGAACGCATTGGATGTTGTGCCGTCATGCCTGATGCGGTGTCGAAGGAATCACTTAATATCCGTTGGCCACAGATCCATGTTTGTTTTCAGTGGAAACACTATGAGCAATATGGCACATTCGAGTCGCGAGTCAACGTACCGAAGTTTCAAGATGACCCCTTTGATTCGCGGTTAGAGATCCTTAGCGAGGTGAAAAAGCTGTTTAAGGACTTCAGGAATAAAGTATCCGTACGTATTTGCTTTACGCCTTCTTTATAATGATAGTGATTGCTCATCATAACACTCAGTATCGTCGAAGTGTGGGAGATGACATCAGCAAGCCTCCAGTAGATATACTGGCGTTTACTGAAAGCGACATTAGGGTGATCAGGTTGGAGCGACGCTACGAAAACCTGTACCAAGTTGTGTTCGTGTATCCAACACGCAACGATCGATAACTATATGATTCTTGAGTCGGCAGCTCAGAGGTTTGGTGGCTCTTCTCGAGCATATCTTCCACTATATTTGTTATCCCATATTCCCGTATCCTTGCAATGTCATCCCATCCCGATACGCGACGCTCTTTTGCTTTTTTGTTATTTCTTTCACTTTTTGCTCGATATTCACAACTCACTATGATTCGCTTCTGGCACTCTGCCCTGCAAAAGATTTCTGATGATTTGGTATCTAGCATATACAGCCGAGCAGGTGGCAAGCAAATACTCGTTGCGATGGGTGAGTTGCGAGATGAATTACCGACTCTCTCTGGTGTCACAATTCACGTGATTGCGTCTCCATGGTTCGGTTCGTCGCTGTCAGTGTCACGAATGCCTTAACTTGAACCTATTCGTCCAAACAAATGCGCCATTTCTCCATGAAATTTCCGTTGAGACTTATGCGATTCATCAATTGAAATCTAATTGCCGAAATACGTGAAGACGAGGTCCTCATGAGGGCCCAATGAAAATTAGCAGAAACCACCGCGCGTTGCCTCCCATACCCGTCCCCCCACTACAAGTAAGATACAGGAAGTATAAACTCGACTACCTGTCACGCGTGACCTGATGACCCTGACGGACCCTGTATTAACCCGATTAGGAAGGACCCTGTGGCAAAATTCTCGAGGTTGAATTTTCCGAATGCTTGAAAACCACTTGTAGTTCATGTGGATGCACTTAGAATGCTGAATATAGAGTATTTATGCAGTTTTCACCCTTATTGTATTGCTTGAAGCACTCTTGAGATCCATTGGAAGTATTGCTTACTTAATTGTAATTTGTAATATCTTAAATTACTATATATGGAGT
This sequence comes from Sanghuangporus sanghuang, assembly GCA_009806525.1. Taxonomy (NCBI): domain Eukaryota; kingdom Fungi; phylum Basidiomycota; class Agaricomycetes; order Hymenochaetales; family Hymenochaetaceae; genus Sanghuangporus; species Sanghuangporus sanghuang. The sequence goes on from VVIT01000005.1 coordinate 685,084, forward strand.
AGTTTAGTCATTCGGTAATGTCCGGAGGCGGCAAAAATCTCGGGTTGAAAATTTAAAAAATTCCCGAAATTTTGCCAGAAGGCTGGAAAATAAATTCTGGGTTGTTTGGCACAAAAAGATTTATTTCCATAATTGGAAAGCCAGCTCCTAATATTTTTGAAAATTAAAACCGTAGATGTGTAGCTAATTTCAGTCTGAAGATATCTTTGGAGTCCAATTCGATGTTTGTGCAACACAAGAGGCAGAATTAAGGTGTTGTGTTGTGGTACCAAATGAGGTAAGTCAGGGTCTCGCGACGCGCGTCACAGGTAGTCGAGTTTATACTTCCTGTATCTTAGTACTGCTGGCCTTTTTCGCTCACTTTCCGTCGAACAAGGCGCGAATCCTTTTTGGGACTAGGTAACAAGGAACTGATCGATATCAATGAGGCCACCATCATTGCGTGACGCTAAGAGATTGTAGATAAGAATGTGGCTAGTCACGTCGTTCTGCCCAAATAAATATACGGACGATTTCGCCTCGTTGCCTCACACTCGTTACATACTCAACCATCATCAGCTTTTTATCCTTGACGCAAGCTGTTCAGGCATAGCTTCGCTGTTCTTTTCAAGAAGCGCTCACTGCATTTCCATCCTTCCCGCGTCATAGCATTCATGAGCGGTCCTTGTTCCCAAACCAACAACATCGAGCAGGAGGTCCTCTTAGCCGATTCTCCTTTTCCGATTATGCCTTTGAAGCCAAGAGCAAAGGGTGCTCGGAGAAGGAGAATCAATTATGAAGGACTACGAGTCCAAGTTATGCATACGGAGCCCGACACACTAGAACGACGACGATCCTCCCCGCCCCCGATCGTGACGACTCCCCGAAGACGAAAGACTACCATGGGCATGCTGTTTATCAATAGGAAGCCACTTGAAACTGCAAGTCCTTTGAGGATTCCAACCGAACGCGTTCGTCGCGCAACGGCTCCGTACTCGTCTCCTTGTAAGCCACAGAATATCAGGAGGACTTGTAGTGACCCGTTGCACGATCGTGGACCAGCTCCATGGATCGTGTACACAAGGGTTCCGCAGAACCCTCTGTATCCACCGCAGCTAGAGGTATACGAGCGGCCAATCTATCCGCCCGATGACGACGTGGTCCTTGGTAGCTGGGAATGCCTCGGGTGTTGCATCATCACACCCGATGCCGTCTCGAAAGAGACGCTCAACATTCGGTCTACTCACATTGAAATCTGCTTTCAATGGATAGGGTATGAGCAATATGGGATTTTCTGGGCAGGTATAGACATCCCGAAGTTCCAGGATGATCCATTTGGATCACGCTTGACAATCCTCTGCGAGATTAAGAAGCTTTTTGAGGAGTTTAGAAGTAAAGTCGCAGTAAGTCGTTCTACTTGTGTTTTTTATCCACGGAACCGGTGACTCATCACAGATCCTCCGTCCCCTGCAGTACCGCCGAAGTGTAGGTGTCGACTTTAATATTCCTGGTGTCGATGTTCTCGCATTTAGTAAAGGTGATATCAGAGTGACGAGGTTACAACGGCGCGTCGAAAGCCTATATCAGGTTGTTTTTACTTATCCAACTCGTAACGATCGATAATGCTGCATTTATGTAAGTCTCGGTTTGGTGGCTCGCTAGCTCAGCTTCTGTTTATGCTCCGTAATTTGCTCACAATCATATACGTATGTTCACTCGGCATTAGAGCCAACGTCCACTATTACGACTTTCATGTGTAGATGCTCAGCTTTGTATTTGCGGAGAGAATATATGCTTCTCATCATCAATTGGTTTCTATTTTCTCTTTTAGACCGCGATTTACCGATAACAAGTAGACGAGGTATCTCAATATTTCAGTAGTTCTTCGAGCCCGTGCTTCCTCTTTTCCCTGCCTTGTATTACAACTGTAAGGAAGTTCCGAAAAGTTTAGCAACGCTCCTTTCAATATATAACTCAACGAATGCAACGTCCGCACATATGTATCCAGGTCACACCGAAAGGGATCTTGGCCTGAACATCAGCATTAGAACGTACAGTGGAAATCATCGATACTAAGGGAGGCTAGGACAGAAGTCAGACTTCGAAAAGTGTTCTGATCTGTGATTTGGCTCATCCGACTATACCAGATGCTTCTAGAGAGTGGTGTTTCCTTCTGAATTGCTATTGAAGAGACTCTACCAATCTCTCACACGAAGGCGGATGCTATGTCACTGTTTCATTCGGACGGTGTTTAAAGCTCTGATATTAAATACACACTTGCAAATAGGACAGAATAATCATGCTTCCGAGTACATCGATGACAGCGAATAGAACGGAGTAAATGCCTGGGGTCGATCAACTGTAAGTGCCCAGAATCTTCAAGTGTATAAACTACAGAGTGAAAAGGAAATCAAGACCAGTTTGGGGCTGGTCTTATAGAGCTGTAATCTGTATGTCTAATACTTCTAGGCGTCTATGACCGGATCAAGCCAAGTTTTTTGCGTATATGAAAGAGCAGCATCTTTGATAGCATGTGAGGTGTCAGCAGTGCGGTGTGTGGTGCCATGAAGAATCGGACTTTGTAAAGCACGCTGTCTGCCTCCTTATCCTGTCCAACGATAAGAGGAATTAGCTCCGTTGAAATAAGTGGCAAATCCAAGAGAAGGGCGGAGGGAATGAAACGTACCAATCCTGCCATTTCCATGAGGGTCTTTCCGAAACTACCCATCAGCCATTCGTCACTGAGCTTCTCGCCCTTGCAAGGGTCCGTAGTGCTAAACTGATAATCTGCGAAGTTGATTGAGTGGACAGAAGCTGAAGTATTCATGCAAATCATGCTGACCTGTGGGTTTGGTTCCTTGCCAAACACCTCGGATTTTGTCCGCGTGTTTCATAAAGAAGTCACGACCGAAGTTACGAGGAATCTTCGTTGAGTCAGAAATCGGCGGAGACTTCAACATGCTATCCAGAGTCACTGCTCCGATTGTAGCTTTGGAACAGCCTTGCCTGTACACACAGTTGTATTATGGGACTGGAGATTTCAACCGAGAGAGAGATAGACTTACCCGTATGTTGGATTGGGTCGCTGTACGGCATCTCCTGTTGCGATGAAGTTGTGCGGTATGTAAGGAGCCTTTTCGTATAGAATCCAAGAAGGAGGTGCTGTGCCAAGCGGTGAGACGGGCTTTTTCGTTGCATTAAATAAGCTTACGATATTTTCCCGTCGACACTTCTACCTTGTCACTTTGTTCCATAAGGACGTCAAAAAAGGGGTAAATCCAGTCGGGAACCTTTTGGTGATCTTTCTCTAGATCTCTGAACCAGGATTTGATTTCCGAGATGTCAGATGGCGCTGGCGGTTCACCCCATCCTCCAAACGACGTTTCAACTGAAAAATTTACCGTTATTGTCGCTCGTCGGAAAGTTAGGCATATACTTACTGCGTTCTCCTTCAACCCGACTGAACATGAATAACTTCTGCTCTTTTCCGGGAATCGGGAAATACGTATACATCCAAGGGACATTTTTGTAACCTCCGGGAATGGGTAGACGATCGCGGGCTTCGGGAGGCACGGGCCACCTAAATCGGATATATTTTTGGTGAGTGTTGTACGAGATCCTCAAGTCATCCCATGAGATCGCGTTGGATGGGGCATAAAGCTGGAGAATTTTTGAGTTGACCGGGTCAGTGGCAATGCGACGAAGCCACTTGAGTCCTGCCTGCGAAGCACCCGTACAATCTAGCATAGTTTTCATTAACGGTAGGTAGACTCGAACAGTACGAAATAAGAATACCAATGACAAGTGTTGCCGGGATTTCCTCCGTAATACCATCCGGCAAGCGAACAGAAACAGACGAGATAGTCATCGGATCTCCGGACACTGTATTCAGGCCAGTCACGGTTCCAACCTGAGCGCGGATTCGGTCGGAATAATTTAAGACGAGCCGACGGAGTATGCGCTCGTACAATTCACGACTCGCGAAGAAACACTTTCGTCTGTTTTCGCCGGTAGCTTCTTGACTCGGAGCAGCCATGAAATGACGCCCATGGGCATGGCAGTTGAGATCATAATCGGCTATGCTAGAACAGATTGGATCAGCGATGATCATGATGGCAGGAAAATTGCTTAATTACATTGCATTGGCTTTTGTAAACTCGTCGCCGACGTTCGGGAAGTACTTGCTCAGCGCTTCGAGTGCGATAGGGTGGAAGGCTAGTTTTGCATATATAAGTGTACGTGAAGAAACATTTTTATTGGTTACTTACCATGGTGCGCATTGTACTGAGCAACTCTGGAACGGACGTGCTCTCTGCTATTCTCGATATAGATTCCTTTCTCATCGTAAGTGTTGCTCATCCCTTCTTCGGTCAATACCCATGTTTCCGGCTCGATGATGAGCACGTTCTCGAAATGGTCAGAAGCAATCAGCGCGGACCACAGTCCAGCGATACTGACACGAGACGTCAGAATATCTGACAAGCAATATCCAATTTTCATTCATACCTTCCGCCACAGACCACCGCTGTTCCGCTTATTCGTTTACCTTCGGGCCTAGCATGCTTCGGTCCAAGATTATCGATATCATTGAGAACAGTAAACTTGCGAGTGAAGAATTTGTCAAGAAACGATCCAGTTAAGCGCCACGCAATGAAGGTAGCAGGAACGGCGAGGGTCGTCGCAAGTAACTTAGGTGAGATATCCATGAGCGGTCGAGGAGGAATCGTAAAGACGGAAAGTTAGCAAGCACGGACATCCACTTTATACGGTCCTACCGCACTTGACGACACAAACTCTTTTCCGCTTGCGATGATAAGAAAGGATGAATGTATCAGTCGAGAAGACCCCAACCGAATCAGCCTCGTACCAGTCATCAACATTTTGAGGCCGCCCATCTCTTGATCAGAGCAAGGTAAGTATAGATGCGGCCCGTTGTACAGAATGAATAGACGGGGTCATTTTTAGAATTCCAAATACCAGGGAATGCAGCGCAGAGACACCGTGTAGGTCTATCCTGCTGGTGATTCTGAAACCAGTGAGTGACCGTCGCACGCAAAAGGCCCCATTCAGCATCAAAAGCAGCAGCGCCTGCGATATTTATGCGCCAGATGTAAATGATATCTGACATATCTATACTCAAAAAATGTGTCAGAAACGGACTTGATCATACGCGTATTCTCACGGTAAGACTCCTTTCATCATGTCTGGACTGTCGTTTCAAACGTTCGATCGTCGACTTGTCATTTAAGCGTATCGGGCGCCGTGTCTGGATGGAAATGTGCCTTCTTAGGTCTTGACGTAATCCACTCCGTAGCATTATTTCCAATTACCGTTATAATCGGAATAGCCCTTGATCGCGCCCGTCAAAGTATTCCGCCACCAGTGTACTGTATACCTGTCATGATCAGCCGTAACTGCTCAAACTATCATACATATTCCTTCATCTCGCAGGCAATTCCAGCTACAGTTACGTTGTCCAAGTCAACGTCGTTCGGTAAAGGAGTTTATGTGAATCACGATGGAAAGCGAGTGCAAACTAGTAGCCTGTCTACGTGGGAAAGGCGGGAGTCAACAAACCTGGAGGCTATGAATCCTCTGGTTCATCAATTAGATTGGGGCTTGTGCGGTTGTCGGAAGCCGAGTGGTCAAGAGCATTTACTCCAACTCATTCTCGGCCCGGCCAAAGTTCTTCCGCGTGGTCTTGCGATGGGAGTGCGGAATCCCCACCGCATCCCCAGGGTATTGGCAAATGCGCTCGCAACGCAAGAATTATCCAACGAGAGCATCGGCTCGGGTTTCATCCAGGATTTCCTTAGAGGCTCCACGAGCTTGTACATCTCAATTCAATAGCTATTGGGATGGATAAAAATAATCTGAGATCTTTTCCCAGATACTACGCCGGTGTGATCCAGCTTCTCGACGAGCCTGTCAGTTTCTCCTGAAAGGTCGAGAAATTACAGATTCTTTCGACTGACACGTTGGGGTGCAGGTGAGCGACATGAATAGTTTGTCCCGATGGACGCCTTGGTCAACAGTGAACAATGACTTCATGCCAGACCGTTCCACCTTCCCGATGACTGTTACTTATTTACTCAAATTCTGAAGGCGTGGCTCAGCGAGGTCCCCAGTTATTCTCTGACTTGAACAGATAGAATCGTAAGTCTCGGTTCAACTTCTCGCCGCGTGTCCACGCAGCTTTATATCGATTCTGCAACTTCCCTTTCGATCCAGGAATGCCGTAATGCGCAAGAATTGCTTAGGAAATCGGTCCATCTTTATGCGTTTATGATTTTATTATCCAAATGCTTCCAAATTGCAAGTAACGTAACGGGAGAAAATCATATCACCGATGCATCCAAAAAAGCGCGAGGTAATTCAGCTAGTCGAAGTGCCTACGCCTGTAGACAACATTGCAAGGATCCTTGGGTGTCGTGATCATTGTCTATATGATTGTGAATAATGGACAATACGCAAAGATGGTTGGGGATCGAATAGAATGGTTGTACGTACGTGATAGTTGTGCGCTGGGAACTCGCCTTCCAGACGAAGCTCCACTTTACGGATGATGGTTGCGATGATAGTGCCAATCTGGAGGTATGCAAACTAAAAAGGAAAAAAAAAAGGATCAGTTCTGTCGTCTGGTAATCTTTGACGAACAGTATATATACCTGCTCGCCAATGCAGCGATGTCTGCCAGCACCGAATGGCTGATAAGGGGACTCAGTGCCCTTACTGACTGCCCCGAATCCATAGTCGACCTTCTCGCCTTTCTCATCTGCATATGTTTTGTATGCCTGAGCCGCAAAACCCTCAGGATCAGTCCAGCGAGACGGGTCCCATTCTTTAGCATTATGCCAGGCTTTGGGGTCTACCTGACTGACGGCTGGCGAAGAAAGTACAAAGTAACCTTTGGGAACGACATAAACACCGTCTTTGGAAGGCGCCGAAAGGGAGGGCGGGACGGGGACGTCGTCGACGACTTTTCGGATGATGCTGTGGATAGGAGGGTGCAAACGAAGTGTTTCACGGATGACGGCGTCGAGGATCGGCAGAGTCTTCAATTCTTCATAGGTGATAGGACGGAAATTGCCCTCGCCGAGACCGAAGTGTTCAACCTGCTCCAGGTAAAGTGCCTCCCTGCTCATCATATCAGAATAGATACTTGATCGGATTGACAAGAAAACTTAGTTTACTTACGCGACTTCTGGGTTATCTGCGAGGTGCAATATAGTCCAAGTACCCGTCGTAGAGCTTGTGTGCTGACCAGCCAAGAGAAGCGCAATCATAAGATGAGCAACTTCACGATCAGAAAGCGCACGCCCATCCTTGTAGTGTTGTGACATAAGTGCAGAGATGATATCATGCTCAGCCTATATCAAAACTGTGAGAACAAAGATTAAAAATGTTGTGAAAATCCAGCGTACACTAGTACTCTTGCCTGCACGTCTCTTCTGAATCAGATCGACATAGAAGTCGCTCATTTCCCTTTGTGCCTTATCGCGCTTCTTGTAGCTCTCTAGTGGAAGGTTCGGGAAAAGGAAGTTAATCGGTGTGAAACCACCATCAAGGTCGTGGTAACGCTGAGCAAACGTCTTGTTCAGGCTATCGCGAACCTCCTTGCCCTGAAGAGTACGCGAGGCTGTTAGGATCGTAATTTCGGCGAAAGTCTTGAACGCATGGAAGCTGCCCCACTCGTTAATATCGTTCATTTGCCAGACGCGGAATCCAGGATCGGTATTCATGTAGTTATCGACCTCTTCCTCGATCATACCGACGTAAGCTCGGAAATTGTCGATTGAGAGACCAAACTTCACGAATTTCTTCTGCTCCATGAGAACTTCGTTTGGTACATCGTAGACAACATCTTTGCCGAATACTGGGGTAGTCAAGTGCTACAAAAAAGCTTGAGGAATTTTGACTGACGCGTGGATTTATTGTTCTCACCGTATAGGCCTCTTCAGCGGATAGCTGTGAGACCTTTCCACCAGTAACAAAGTTGTTACCCTTCGGTCCTAAGGCAACAACCATCTTCCGACCGAAAAGAACGAAGGTAAATACATCTCCATACTGTAGGAATACAATTTTCAGCCCGTGGATCACGTAGTATTGCGAACTTGCCCACCTTCTCGCGACACTTCAGAAAGAAGTTGATTGGGTCATTTCCGTACTGAATTGCTGAACCGATGATTGGAAGCCAGTGGAAGACTTCTGGAGGTTTTGAAGGGTCTTTAGGCTTGATCTGAGTAGTGGCATGCATTAGAGAATGCCATGGAACAAATCAATTTACGCCAAACTTACCACCTGCCAGAGAGCATTTAGGAGAACGATAGCAAGAGGCAAGTTGATGAGGCCGAGTAATACGAGACGACTAGTGGAAGGAAGATGAGCCTGGGCCTGCTGCGCAAAGCCCGACCATGCGTCAGCAACTGGAACAAATGAAGCGTTGCTTGCCATCGCTAGTCGACGTGTACAAACTACGACTTCGAAGTGGTGGGAGACGGTGAGGAGCAACTCTGGCCCGGGACCAATTTATTTTTTCGCGCGTCGAATTCCCAAGGTCAGACCATTTACAACGTCGATATTCATTTCGGCCTTTGCCGTGCTAATCACCATCTTTTTATTTCCACACAATTTTGTCGGACAACATCTGACTGGTTCAATACACTCAACAGCCAATCAATTCGCCATGTTCAAACGAGTCACCAAAAAGCAGAAGAAACGAGAGCAAGAAGAGGAACTCGGCCTTGACGATGATACGAGACAGATGTTCGGGTTGCAGGACACCGACAGCGACGAATCTTCCTCACAGTCAGACTCGGAATCGGACGATGAACCAGATCGCAGCGAGGCCGAAGCAGACATAAGAACAGAATGGCTTGCAGCTGAGGGCGCGAGCTCAGAGGACGAGGATGATAGCGATGAAGAAGGGCTCGATCTCGAGAGTATGGACGATGAGCCGCCTGTATCCCTCGCCGAGGCTGTGAAACACCCCATTTATCATATTTCATCGGAGAAGCTCAAGGACGAACGCGCATGCATAACATGTCCCAAGAAGCTACTGAAGAATGAAAAGATGGTAGAACTGCACCTTTCATCTGCGGTAAGGTGGTCGATTCCTTGAACCGTGTATTTATTATCTACACATATTGATTGCGATTCATAATTTCATATTGTCGGATTTCTGCAGGCCCACGTCAGACGATTCAACAAATTTTGCGAATTAGCGAAAAGGTCGAATAACCGTTCAGAAGATCCCAGACGTATCACAGCCGCCATCTCGCAGAATCCGACGGCAGTCACAAGCGCAGAAGGATTATCAAAACGCGGTCTAAAGCGAGTATGTATCGCACTTTTTGACTCCTCCAACCTGATGCAATCTTATTATATTTTCGCCAGAAACAAAAAGTCGAATCCATCAAACGAAAACGCGAAACGACGAAACATATCATCGAGCGCAAAAAACGGAAACGTGCTAAGAAAGAGCACGAAGCTGAGGCTGGGACGGACAAAGAGACGCAAAATGAGGGAAAGAGCGGCATCGACACGAAGAGAAGTAGACTATCAGTTTCTGAATCCGGCAAACAAACCTCCGAACGACCGCGAAAGAGGCCCAAGGTTCTGGATTCTGATGAAAATGAGGCCACTCGTGAGAATGCCGGTGGTAGCGAAGGCGGCGATAGCACGAGAACCGGGGAGCAGACGGAGATGATGGCGGGAGCAACAGCGGCGCCTAAGCCACCAAAGGTGAAGACGAAGAGGACCAAGGCTAAAGGTAAAAGCAAAAGCAATGCCAAAGCCGAAGCTAGTCCTGTGGGCGAGAACAGCGGGAACCGCGCCGAAGCACAAGTCACCGACTCAACATCAGCACAGCGACAGAAGGACAGGACCAAGACTGTCAGATTCTTTGAAGACGACGGTACAATCGACGACAACAGTGAAGCTGCTCGCACAACGAAGAAACGCGATTTGGAGAGATTAAAGACGAAAGGGAGAATTGGCCGAGAAGGCGCAGGGAAATTCTCCAAGCTCTCCAACACACGACCCGCGAAAGTCAAAAGTCAACGAAGATTACAGAACCAGGGAGACACGGCCCGCAATTCCTTCCTCCCAAAGAAGTCGGCTCGCTATTTTGATGAACCGGAGGATGGAACATCAGTCGGGCCGAAGAAATCCTCCATGAAGAAGCAGCTTAAGAAGACGATGTCGGAAGGGAAGGGCTTGAAGCGTAACAACTCGGCTGAAGGCGATGGAGAGAACCGACTACAGAAGGCACAAAGCAAATGGAGGGAAAAGGCAGGAGACGATCTAATTATTTTTGACTGAATGTGGAGTTTGCGCGACAGCGTGTCTTGTCCTTCTTCTTCTTGTCGTCGCCGAGTTGCTGAAATGTATTTTGCCCGTTCCGTAGGTCCGATAAAAAACATGAAGTCCATGAGACAGTGAAGTAGGAATGAACAGGGGAAGAAAATACAACAACCAAGGTGAGAAATGCGAGATAGAAAAAAATTATGCGAGACTGCGTATCGCAGCATCAGTCTTTTCGATAACCTAGACGCCGGAAGAAGTCGAAGCAAGAAGCAGAAGCATCGATTAGCGCCACATTACAACTGGAGTAATCTATTCCAACCGTACCTGGTGTATATCAGGCCGTTGAGCTGGGTCAGGCTTCAGCATAAAATCAATCAGATCCCGCAAGCCCTGCGAATACGCGGAATCTCGTGGATGTTTATATGCAGCATTCATAACTGCCATAGCAATTGACCCTCCTTGTTCAGTCGTTGCTTGTGTCTCAAAAGGGGAGTGGAGATACGCAAGAGCGTAAAGTGTACATCCAAGTGACTAGGTGGGAACATCAGCCATGCATACGCACGTGAATGATTCGATGCCAGCTGAAACACAACGGACCCATATGTCAACTTTTTCGTCAAGTGTAATGCCAGTTTTCACATCAAATAGCTCCGGTGCACGATAAGCCATCGTACTCTGCTCGGCAGCTATGTCCTGCGTCGTAGCAAATCAACACGTCAGCAGCTGAACACCAAGAACGGCAGAAGCTTACCTGTTGCAACAGCGCCTGTTGCCGGTTTTCAATCTTTATGCGAGCCTTGACTGCACTGCCGAAATCCATTAGGATCGGAGTGCCGTCGTCAGCAATCATGACATTCCTTCCCAATCAACATAAGTCGATCAGGCTGAAACGATTGTAAAGATGATCACTCTTACCCAGGCTTCATATCTCTATGTGCGTACGGGATAATTTCCATTTGACTCGGGTCCCCTTCAATAAGCTCTTGATGTGCTAACTCCTCGTCGCCATCAAATACAACATCTCCTTCGTCTTCTATCGTGTGTTTAGTTACTAACGGAACGCTGGACCCGCCGTCGTTCCCATAACTGTATCCACCTTCCCCATCGACTTCAGGATGTGGCAGCAAATCGTCTTCATCCTCATCGTCGCTTCCATGATGTACTGGTCTACTAAGTTTTCCGTTCTGTTTTGTCCTCGGCCGGGCTGATGCGGGAATACTTTCTAACCGGTGTTGGGCCGATGTCGATGCTTGAGTCTGAGAAGACTTGGTGGCACGGAAGGTATGCATCGCGCGGACGGCTTCGCAAGTCCCGCGAAATAGACGGAGCATTTCAGCCTCCGAGAAGCGCGTCCCTGTTATGAGATGTGCGTTGATCGCGTCTTGCAAGTTTCCTCGCTGGGAAACGGATGAGAAGACATGGACATTGATATGCAGTAAGAAGCACACCTTATATAGAGGCAAGAAGAGATAAACTATCTTCCCCTCCCCGCCAGCATCTTGGACGACCGCAGAATCCTAAAAAAATTGAGATGATATACAACATTCAAGGCACGACGAACATACTAAGATGCGTATGATGTTTGGGTGCCTGCAACATTCTCAGCGAACGGAGACTGATGGCAGTAAGGACACATACTTGAAGCGCCTATAGGCCTCTATTTCTCGCATTGCTTCCTTGACGCCTTCTGAACCTGTGGGGCAGCGGATCTTCTTGAGAGCAAACTGACGCTAGAACTACGATTGAATGACGTTCTGTATGTTTCAGGAGGTACCACAAGACCTACGCCACTAAGCTCATCTTGAACAAGGTATACAAATGAGAATCCACCCTCCCCGAGAACCTTGACAATTTTGACTAGCAGATAAACGTGTCAGCTAGCGGACAGGCGGACAGTTAAGCACAAGTAACGAACATGTTCGTCCATTGATTTTAACTTTTGCCGACTGGTGACATAAACAAGAGGTGAATGCATACAATGCGTCTTTTGCGCGCTCCTTTAGACCGTCGAGAGACTGTAGAAGTTGAGGGGGGATGGCCATGGGTGGTGTTGGTGAGCTGGTATACAGAAGTGTGAGAACGTCACGCGTTAGAGACGCGAGAAGCAGGCCGGCCGTCGGATCACTCGCGTCGTTTTCGGATTTTGCTTAGAGCGGCGCCGCATGCCGGGGACTCTTTTCTTCCTTCTTTACATACAACGGACAAACGGACGGACGCTGAATCCATGTTTCAACGTCTCTCTCTTGACATGAGTGATCATGATATGTAGTGCTGGCCAAACTCAAGTTATCGTAATTCCATCTGCATGTAAAGTAGTGGACTACGTCCGATTCTGATATTGCTGTTGCGCTCAGCGCACTGCACTGGTCAGTCAAGATGCGGACATCTGGAATTTGGTGATTCCAAATTGCCCTTTCTACAGGAAAAGTCTTGGTCAGGGTCTTCTCAATTATATTTTCCCGTTACGCGCCATCAAAGAATAATATTGATTCCGGGTCCGGACACGACCATTCATATCGTATATATAAAGAAGCACCTGGCCTGCCCACTTTTCTACTTTGAAGCCCCCATGGATTACTCTCCACACCTGGCTGCTACAGCCCTTGCTCTCCCCGCTACGTTCGTTGCATGGCGATTACTTGGCTCGTTCCTTGATAAATATTTCACTCGCAAATTCACTGTTCTACACGACCTGGATAAGCTTGGCCCACAGCATGCTAGATCCGACGAGAAACGGATAAGAGGAACAGCTGTTATCTGTGGTGGAAGGTGTGTAGACGTTGAGGTTTGCGCGTGTAAAATCGAGATAATCTGACTATCCAATAGTATCGCCGGTCTTTGGTCTGCGCTTGTCGCTGCCGACCACTTCGAGAACGTTCTCATTATCGAACCAGAAGCATGGGTCTTCACAGAAGAAGGAAAAAGCAACACATATGATGAAAATGGCATTTATATCGAGGACAGCAGGGAGCACACTCGTTCTAGAGTTGCACAGTATAATGCACATCATGGTGAGTAAACTTAGGGTTCCGTTCGTCACTATGGCATTCTGATATGGTTAAACGGCAGCCTTCCAGCCCATTGCTCTGGAAGCGCTAAGGAAATACTTCCCGAGCATCGATGACGAGATCCGAAGAGCGAACGGAATGTAATAAGTTCTTTTCGCTATTCAAACTTTATCTTCGCTAATTTAGTGTATGCAGCATATCCGATTACGAGGTAAATTGTCAAAGCCACGGCCGTCATTTTATGGCTTTACCTAGACAAGAATTTCCGGATGGAAAGCAGCCAAAATGTTTCTTCATGTCCCGCGAGCTCTACGAGCGCTTACTTCGCCGCCTCGTCCTTAACTATTCTGATCGTATTCGCACAAAAATTGGAACCGTGACGAATCTAGACGCCGACCCTGCTGATCTGATGACTATTTCATCCGTTTCTGTTCGCTTACCAGATGGCGATACGGAGGACATACCAGCAACGCTCGTCATTGGTATTCTTTCTCTCACAAAATTTGAAAATCTATCACTGTTGGCTGACAAAGATCAAACTAGACTGTACTGGCGGGACGCAGGCAGGACTTAAGTGGCTTCGCCGCATTGCGACCGACCCCATGAATTTGGAAGGTCTTCAACGCTATACCCCATCGGGAGCGATACCATGGGATGACCTGAGAATTGCGTACAACACGGCCCAGAAGTACATCCGATTTAGGTGGCACATCCCGGAAGAAGCACGGGGGCGCTTACCTATTCCCGGAGGTTACAATAATGTCCCCTGGATGTATACGTACTTCCCTGTCCCTGGAAAAGAACAGAAACTATTTATGTTCAGTCGGATTGAAGGACATCGCAGTAAGTATAGTATCTTTTCTAATGAGGACAGCGGTAACGATAGTGTTATTAGTTGATATGTCCTTTGGAGGATGGGGTGAGCCGCCGCTCCCGACGGACCTTTCGGAGATCCCGGACTGGTTCAGGGACTTTGGCAAAGATCATCATAAACCTCCCGACTGGGTTTATCCTTTCGTAGAAAGCTTGATGGAGCAGAAGGACAAGGTCGAAATTGCGACAGGCAGATATCGTGAATCTAATCTTGCTTATTTCAAGGGAACTGCTTCTGACTCATGAACGTAGCGTCGCTTTCTTGGATTCGATACGAGAAGGCTCCTTATGTACCACATAACTTTATCGCTATTGGAGATTCTGTTTTGCAGCCTAATCCCACTTATGGGTAAGTGTTTTTGGCCGCAAAGAAGATCCATATCTTAACGTGATGTCATAGTCAAGGTTGTTCAAAGGCTGTCATCGGTGCAGTCGCACTAAATGCCATGCTGAAGACCCTGCCGTTCGCTGAATCAACAAAGATACCACCCAATTTTGGAAGAGACTTCTTCATAATGCATGCGGACAAAATCCAGGTTGTATGGGATGGTACTAAACCCACAGGTCGGCCTTCTAGCCTGCACCAGATGAGAAAATGATAATAATACCTACGTTCCAGATTACCAATTCCCCACGACGATTCCAAGCAAGGGCGAGAAGCTCAGTGACGAATGGCTGATGGGTGGGCTCGGGAATATTGTCATGGAATTAGCAGGGCTGGTATGTCATATTTCCGCAGGCTTTTATTTTCTATTCTTCTGTTTGAAGATGTTGAATACTCAACGGTTTCTATTATTCTTGCAGGATAAGGAAGTGGACGCTGTTCTTTACAAAGTCCGCTTCTTCATGGCGCCACAGACGGCATTAATGACGCCGTATATGATGTCGAAAATCTTGTTATTCCAGCTTCGCAAGATGCTCGGCTTGATCCGCTCCTAGGCGTATACGCTCAAAGAAGAGCATCTGTTATCTCGGGTGTTATCTCGGGCTTCTCTTTTTTTTTGCGGATTATGATACGATGATCTTGGATACATACACTTCGTTCTACTTGCAAGTACCAAACAGCTTACTCTTCTACTTATCTGGTTCTCGCTTTGGGAGGCATTTCTCATCAACAAGCATATATTCTGTATCATAAACGAGCCCTGAACAATAAAGTCACGCAGTCGTTTCCCATTCCGCACCTAGTCTGACTTGACTTATGCCGGGAGGTATCTCAATGCTCTTCGTCATGCTTATTTACATAAGGAAGGAACATCGTTTATATCGATAAGAAATAAGGAGAGCCGAAAGGGTGATAGAAAAGAGAGGGTGATTAAGAGAACAAGATATATGTAAAGCCGGACCATTGGTCTTTGTATCAGATAAGAGTAAAAAGCGAGGGTTCTAGTTCAAAGGAATGAGCGGCGCCTGCGGGTCATTAATCCAGAGCCACCGAGCCACCATAATGAAGCCATATAAAGATCACTAATCCTCGACGCGAGCCGGGTAGGTGAATATGACTTGGTAGGTCATTTCCGACCTCCTCTCGAGCCTTGTCACCCGTATGTCATTGTCTCCGAAGGCGAGAACGTTGACCGCGGGTCTGCTCGCGTCCTCGCCCTTCCTGCGCCTTTCCTGCGATGTACGATGAGCAGTTGGCTCTTGGATGGGGGCATAGGAAGGGAACGTACCGCGACTTTGCCCTTAAAATCCAAGAAGATCCTTTTAACCTCTTTTAAAATGTTTCTCCTTGAATCGAAAGGCTTCTCCCGGAATTTGGGAATGTCGACACGCGTACTGAATACTCCATACGACTCATACCCCTTCCACTATAAAGAAATGTGACTCAGTCTACGGCTGTTCTTCTCGGAGGTTTTAGTATGTGTTTACCTGAAAGCATATAACGATATGAAGGGAAGGAAGATTCAGTGGCTCCGTCGATACTGCGTCGGGGGCGCCGACGCAGCACCCGACGTCCGGGTACGTTCCTAGATATACCGTGTCTTCCGATGGATAGTTCATGCGTTGGTCCGCACGAAGCCTTGGAGGATAGAGCGTGTTCTGAGGTACTTTAACGTTCTCGATCCCCGGGGCTGGCCCACTGAAGAGCCTTCGAGCGACGCCGTTAGGCCTGCTCGGAGAAGCATACGGACTAGAAACGCAGCGCATCCTGTCACTCGGGCTCTTCAGAGAGCTCGAACTTGGAGAAGGCCTCTTGATAAACATGAGGTCCTCTGGATTTCTCCTGCGAGGAGGAGTGGCTTGGAAAGCCCGACTCGAAGGAGGCGTCGTTGGGTGGCTGGGTGGTGGAGTTTTCATTTGAGCGCGTAGCGCATCATAATCAATGCGACCTTCGCCTCTGTACCTAACACCCTTCGGGCGCAAGGGCATGATAGGATACGGGGAGCTTGCGATCTCCCGCTCGGTGTCATTCTGCCTTCTGGGCATTATCAGCTTTACCAGGAAGATGAGAGGTGTCTAAGGAAGGTGGTGATAGAGAGTCGAGGACGATGCAAGCTGTAGCCAGACAGCTGAGGTCGACTCAAGGGTATCAATGAAGGCGGGATGCAACGAATGGTGAAAAGAAGTTGTGCAAAAGTAGTCGCATCTTTATACTAACGGGATGTGGCCGGCCACAGTCTTTAAAGTCAATTAACAACGGCTGCTCTTTGGCTTAGAGTGCACACCACAGCACCAAGGTGGGCATTGTGGTCTGGTCCAAGAGAAACAGAATGTAAGCGTCGAATCTCATAGAAGGATATAATAACGACACCATTGAATTGCAGAAGCATCGATTAAAGCCAGATGAAAACCCTATGCTCGGCTTACTGCGAGGCGTAAATCAGAGTGACGGATGTGTTCTTTGCGAGGCGTCAATGGTTTTTGTCGGTGTCTTTCGAAGATATTGACCGAAGTTAAGTTTGGTCATTATTTGTGCGAACTCTCCGCACTTTTTCGTCTTAAGAAGGCACAAAATTAGAAAATGATAGAGTATTTATCGATCGGCTAAATCATGTAGTCAGCCGAACTGTAATTATACAATTGTCAAAGCGCTTCGTGTTATTTGCCAACTTCATGCAGAATGATCATGTTATTACAGAAATATTGATCTGCCGGTAAAGAGGCATTATATATAAAGCCGTAATTCGAGCCTCAGAATTGTTTTCGTACCTTAGAGACGGTCAAGCATTTTCTTTGGCTGGAGGCCACTCGAGAAGATTGACTGAGGCTGTTCCTGCTTCTCACCATCAACCCAGACATCGACCTTTTCATCATAAAAAGCGACAAGTCCTTTGATATCAATGCATTCTGCGAGTGGTGTGCGATACCACCAAACAACGTTTTCCGCTAGTTTTCCGTTGTCAGGTAAACGGACTGAGTAGTATGACGCTATTCCCTGCCCTCGATACCACATCAGGGGTGTGAGCTTTAAAAGTGTACTAGTAGACTAGACCTTGTATGGACATTCCGTTGTTAAATCCGTTGGCTCAAGAAGATCCATCCTACAATCTGTCTTCGGAATGTAAGTCCGAACAGGAAGACCCGTCTCGAATAATAGACGCGGCCTTCTCGAATTCGCAACTTCTATGCCGTCAATTTCCACGCGGATGTGCCTCGAAGACTGAAGGACTTCAATCCTCTGGAGTAAACACAAATAGATTATTTCGGGTGCAACTATGCGTTCATATGAGCACAAACCAACCTTGTACGGATCTTTAGGATGCACGAAGATCTGTTCATCCTCCTCGAACCAGGCATCCATCGATGCAAAGATTATTTTAGATAAACCTGAAAGGTCGCCTTCGTCTTTGTAACTAACGACCGCCTTTTCCGCGACTTTCTCGCCTACGACGATATCAAAAACTTTTTCTGAAACGGAATCCGAAAACGAAGGTTTCAGGTATTCTTTCTTAATGTCTGTAGTCGAAAAGAAATAGGTTGGATAATAAGGATGCTCCCATCTTTCAAAAGTGTCAGAAGATGATTCAAAAATCTGTTCGTTGGTTATATGTACGTACACGAGTTTAACTGCCTTTGTGTCCACAATCCATTTGCCTCCAAACAATACCCTCACACGTTTGAGTGAGGGTTCGATGAACTGCTTGCTAAAAGGCGGAGCCATAGGAGTATGGTTGAAGAAGAGGAGAGGAGACAGCAGGTTATCCCATTTGAGCTCAAAAGGTTTGGGTTGGTCATCCAAGTCCGTGCCCAGAAAGAATGAAATGAAATGATCTTATATTCTTACGTAAACCATTTGTAATGTAGAGCCACGTGATCGCGGCGCGTCGCGTTGGATCGGTGGTTAAACTGGTTTGCTCTCTCTCGTCGTGCGGAGCTCAACCTTATCATCTATCCATCACTCACCGAACAAACGTCGTACGCTAGAAATGAGCTGGGTTATCGGGGACAGTGAGGATGAAAGTGAATTTGTCTTACGTGAGTAACTTGAGAACGCTGTAATGCTTAAATCTAACACATTCTTTTAGCACCGAATCGTCCTGTCGAAACTCATTCATCGATTTCTGACTTCACTCCATGCGAAATTGTTCTTCCCGCGAACGTATCTGTTATATCCGAATTCACGAATGCTACTTCGACGAAGACTGCGAATACTAGTATTGACTCCATCATTGTTCCTTCAACATCCGTCGAAGTTCCCGTAAAGCCGAAGCGTCCCAAGCCACGTCCAGCTTACAAAGGAGCTAAGACAGCCACGATCACATCTGATCAGAGCAACTCTTCGGCTTCCATGATCGCCACTGTTATCAACCAGACGAGCATGGCGTCAGTGGAGGGACCGCATCTGGACGCAGGTTTCTCCTTTGGTATTGCTGAGAGCGCGAAAACGCGAAAACGTGCTCCTACAGAGGGCCGAATCAACACTTCCAAATCCGATAGCAGTCCTGAGGAAACCTAGCTCGGTCAGTTGAAGGTTCTTCCAAGGATTTGATCAACCTTTGTTCATCGGACGCGGAACCAGAATCTATTGTGGCCCATTCAAAGCGAGCGGGCACGCGAAAACCTTCGGAAGAGCGTCGTCGAAGCTCCAGCACGCGCCGATTGGATGTGGCTTTCGGATCCGATGCGCTTTTTCCGCCAAGCTCCCATCCTTCATCATCAGTAGTCCATGCTACACGGCTTCCTTCTCCTCCACCTCATACTGGTGAGACACCGCCTTCGTCGCCCTTTGAACCCCGAAAGAAGAAACGAAAGGCACCAGCAGAGGATTTTGGCTCCTTGGAAGATAGCGTGGTAATTGAAAATGTTAACAAGTCTACGTCCATCTCTGCCCCAAAGGAACAGGGGCCGTGTGCGAAGAAGCACAAAAAGGATAAAGAAAAGAAATCCCGGCAGGGAAGGGGGAGGGCCGTACCTGAAGGCAACAGCACTTCGCACGGAGAGCCATCGAAATCAAGAAAGCGCCAGTCAAAGGTAAAGGACAAAGCACTGGAACCAGACTTCAAAAGCAAAGAGTTTGTCGAGGATTCGGAGGACGATGACCTCCTGCTTGTGCCCAGGTCATCCAAATCCGTCTCCCGGCTCGGCTATTCTGATCCGGCCAGTATAGAGATGTCGGCGAGAGCGTCAATTGACGCATCGATACAACCCTCTGCTTTCTCTCCGGATAAGTCGGGGGTGTCTTCAGCGTCTGTTCTGCATTCCGCTTCAACGTCTGTTCGGCCATCCGCAGTTGTTTCCGAGTCTCCCTCCACACACATATCTGCTCCTCCACCCTCGCCTTCTGCTTCACGGTCCAAAAAGTCTAAATCGAAAAAGAAGAAAGATGTTCCAGTAGATCGCAGCTCAAACGCCATATGCACGAGCGATTTACCGGACTACGTCACGACTAATCTCGACTCAGGTGGACCTGTTATCGCGCCAGAGAAAAGATCAAAGAAGTCGAAGACAGAGTCTTCTGCTTCACCAGATGGCGAGGAGAACCTGGAAGATTTACCCGCTTATGATCATTCCGATTCGGCGGAGCAATACATCCCCGTAGCCGGAAAGTCGCGTTCAAAGGAGATGAAAGATCGCAAGAAGCAGCGAGCGATAGTTTCATCAGACGAGGACGAACCGGAAGCCGAGTCATGCACTAAGATCAATCCGGTTGAAATGGAAGTTGACAGGACAAGGATGAAAGAGAGTGCTATGAGCGCAGATAAGGTGAGTTGAGTCTGAAAAATAGCTTGACTTCCATTCCATTCAAAATCATTTACTTCCGACTGGACTAAACCTATAGGAGAACCAGGTCGTGCCAACCCCAAAAGACCGTCATGACGAAGTGCCTGAGCCTTCGACTCCTTCGTCTGCGGTTGGTGTACAACCTCAGGCGTCCAAATCACGTTGCTCAACACCGAAAATTCATTCACGCAAAGACTCGATGTCCGCCCTTATTAGACGCGTTAGCTCAAAAGTGCAATCTCCACTGGGTACACCTTCGCCAGTACACATGTATAGCCCGCTTGCAAAAGCGTCTCGCACAGTACTCAGTCGTATCGCACCGTTACATCCTAACCGACGGACTCCGCCGCCCCCTCCGCCGCGCCCCCCAGCTCCTAAGAAGAGCAAGAAAATGTTAGAGCTTGAGGAGAAATGGGAGATGGAACTTGCGGAGAGCGTTGACGGGTGGTCATGTATGACTGATGAGGAGCGCGCGGCCCTAAGGAGGGCGAAGAGGGACGCAGAACTTGGCTATGACGACTAGAGTCCTCGTCTTCCTGCTTATTCGCTTTGTTTGTTTGTACTAATATTGCTGTTGTAATTTGCTATCGTTACGTGCTCCAAAATAATCCTTGCTCCTACTCTTGGAATGGCCATTTGTAGGTAGAGTAACTCTCATCGTTTTGTATTCCCAGTATTCTCGATTGTAAGTTCTTCGTTCAAACGAGATATCTCTGAGAAGGCCATTCTCAGCTTGTCAAGATCGGCTTCAATACTTTCTGCGCGGTTTTTCATCTACAGAACTTGTAAGCCAGCATCCAAAGGCCGCGATTGAAAGAGACTAACAGCAGAAATAGTGTCGCTGGCAGCAATCAGTTCGTGATGATGATTATATACTAACGATTGTCGCTCGCTTTCTAGCTGACGGATTTCTAGCGAACGAAAGAGAGCGAGAACATGATTCTCAGGACGCAACTCAGCTAATTCATTGAACTCATACCAGATTGAAGTTCGTTTTCCTTCTTTAACAGACCTGACAAGGTGGAGGTAGTTATAAGTTGTTCATAGTAGGTTTTCGCATCGAATGCAGGAGAATCTATTTATAGTTAAAGCTTCATGTCTCGGTCAAGAATGCAAAAGTGAGCACTCACCAGGATCCATTGGATCCAATGGTTTGTTAGGACCGCTCAGCGGAGGAGGTGGACCCACTCCGAGTCCATAATGTTTTCTCAACAAGTCTCGCGCTCTGCCTTTCCCGGCTGGCTTCGCGGGTGCATTGAAGTTTTCTGTAGGTTGATCATTCCAACCTCCATGTGTTGAGGGTCGCTGGCCGCTGCCATTTGAGTCGGAAGGATTAGGTCCAGGACTGATTGGAGTACTGGCTCGACGAGGCGTACTAGACGCAACAGCAAGTATCGAGCCAGGAGAAGATGTTGAAGAGAGAAGATCGGGACGAAGAGGCGACAGTGGCGGCCGTGGTATTGTTCGTGACCTTGAGGGTGTGCTATGAGGTGCTGAAGACGCTGAATTCGTTGTTGACATGGTCGTTAAGTACTAGTAGGAAGGATCCGTCAGCGTCGATCGCAGCGATCTTATAGTCGATTCTCCAGTAATGGCATGACCCGAATGTACGTACTGTAGATTGAACTAATTCAAATATTCGCAGGAAATTAACAGTCGAAATTAGTATAGCAAATTCTACGCCGACAGTTACTCATTCATAAAATATTAGAATATGGCCATCTTATCGCCTTCTTGAATCCAAAACTTGCCCAAGAAATTAAAATACATTTGATGCGCTCGTTATTCTCATGCTCTAGTCTCGTACACTTTTCAGTCTTCACACCTCCCGCTTCTATTAGATGGAAGCTGAAGGTCTCCTTCCTTGTGAAGATTCTTCTGTGGTCGTACAGCGAAAACCCTAATGTTATAGGTATCATGATAGCATCGCCCCGCATCCTGTGACTTTGATAATCGGCAGATCGGACCCGCGCATACCCAGGACAATAGAGTTTCATGACGATCGAGTCAAAATAATGACTGAAAGGAGTTGACAATGATCAGGACAGGCATATCAATCTGACTCCCACTTCATTTTGGAGAAGCACCAGACCCTGATCCTCGTCCAGCCAAGTGAGTGGAGATGGTAACCAGACGATAGAGAAATCTACCAGACTTTACGTTGAATCTTATACAACAAAATTAAATTCCAGGGATGCAATGAGCATTCATTACTATCATCGATCCGAGCGAAAGCAGTACAGGATCATGATGACTGGTGAAAGAGCTCCTTCTGGACAGATACCCACGATAGCCGTAGACAAAGACGATTTGTTTGGTAACGAGCACGTGATCGTGCTCGTGGTCTAAGATCAGCCTCGCGGCATCTGAGAAGTCGTGCCTTCCCTTCCTCTGCCCCATCACATCACATCCCCCACTTCCCTCAGGCCACCATCGCGACGCGTTTTTAGCCCAAGCGCGTTGTGGTCTCTCGAAAAGCTTCGCTCATTCTTTCTGCTTTTTTTCTTTTATCCACCTAGGACTCTTTCCGTCATCTAGCATATACGATCAATGCACTCTACCCAAAACGCTCAGCTTTCTTCACTGTCTCTCGTGCTGCCACGCCCCCCTTTGCCAAAGAGGACCTCGTCAATTCGCTCCTCGACCGAGTCTTTCTCTTCGCCTCGTACTCCTCGCAACAGCTTAGGTCTTCCTTCACCTACCCTCTTCAAGCTTGATTCGGCTGCTCCAAGGCGAAGCACTGACAGCTGGAACAGCTCCATTCATGATGGTGGCGATGATGACATGGACTGGGAGTGGACTTCAGAACAACTAGTGCTCTTGAGCAAAGTGAGTTATCTATGCAGCGGGACAAGTGGAAACGACATTTTGATCACCAGCACGTTCTTACGCAATTTAGACCCTTGACGCGCTACCATCCCACCTGTTTAGTCCATTCAACGGCTCCGTTCCACCACCAAATATTTTAGACAAGATTTCACGCAGTATTATCTACGCAAAGGATCCATTGGAATGGCCCCACTCCATACGCTCGACTCGCATCAAACTTCTCAAACTTGCACGCGGTCGTGTGCACGAGAGTGGGTCCTTGGAAGGTAGACAGTCAACTGATTCGACTCCTGAGATTCTTCAATCTACCACCAATGTCCCCAAGAAGCCGCTTTATAGGCAGTCGAGCATGGACTTTCTCAAAGGCAATACATTGAAGAATGAGAAAAATATTGATCGGTAAGTCTTGGCCGTGATCAATTAGCGAATAAGTCTGATTGTATGCTTCATAAGCCTGTCGACGCGTCTTCAAAGAATTGAGCAAATTATCTCGAACCCAGCATGCTCACACGAGCAGAATTCATCTGGTACTTCTTCACCTCATCTGGCGCAACGCCACCTGCTCAGCCTGGGTGAGCCGCCGTGTGCTCCGAAAACTCCGAAGACGGAGGACAATACTACTGTTGGATCTCGACCGTCCCTCTCCAGTAGCCGAGGATCCAGGCTGCGCCGCACTACGACCACTCTAACAGGTCTGCCGACAATCCCTTCAGGTGTGGCCAGTGATTGCATCTCCGCTGATAGCACGTATGTTCCTCGCGTGCCCAAGGTGAAGCGTTCTGAGTCATTCAGCTCACCCAACTTCAACGGTCTTGGCCATTCTCTTAAGCGTGCTCCGTCATATGGGAGTGTTTCAAGCAGGATGAGCATTGATGATCAGAAGGAGAACGATCCAGAACTCATTCATTTTGCCTCTGAGCTCGATATCTATCCGTCTAGCGACGAAGAAGAAAAGACAAGAAGCCAGAACATCAAGAAACAAAAGACTGCTGGCGCTTGTTCTACGGACCATCCGCAGCTCCAAACTAAGAAGTCAAAGGCACTATCGAAGGCTGGTTCGACTGCTACGATTAAAGCTGGCGGGCCTGGTGTCCAAAGGAAGGAAGTGCGTTCTCGCAAGTCATCAGCCAAGAAGATTCCGTGCACATTCGGTGCAGAGCTTCCAAACCCTCAGATGGCGCCTACCCCGCCTGTAGAACACGTCAAACCTCTTCAGATCGAGCAGTCGTTTGCGCTCCCAGCTGAAAATATGGAACTTCCCCATGCGACTCCAAATAGACGTCTGCGCCGTGTTAAGACCACGAATTTCCCTCCTCGAGTCAGGAGGCGCATTTCGTTCGGTCATTTGTCCGCCCCTGCCGAAATCAACGAATCGGTTGCCACTGGTTCCGGGCTCGAGAGCGCGATTCAACTGCGCTGAGCCTTACTTCGCCCAACTTCGCCCAAGCCACGTTATAAACCACAGACGGGACGAAAGTGTCCCAAGCAGGTGTTTGAATAACTACATCACCGCAGTATCAGTCCATGTGTTCCTCACGATCATGGACTTATAAATCCCAATCATCTCATGCATCCACTGACTCGCTAACACGTCGCTCCTTTTTTCCCTGAATTCCTCTTAACTCATATCATTGACCTCATATCGACGCTCCTTTCACTCTTTTGGATTCTCAACTCCCAGCTTCTACTTCTGCCTTCGACTGGCTTCGATAATCACTGACTTGTATATTACTGGATCTTCTCGAAACCCAAACGGATTTCCTCGTTTGTACTTTTACTTCATGGACAGCGCTCACACTTCACTAACTCTTTGTTGCTGCGTTCTCCTGCTGATCATCCTTACTTTTCTCAGTTTCGTCTATCTTTCGTTCTTTTTCTTTCTTACTAACGATCTTTGTTGCCGCAGAAGGCGAAATTTTTCAGTTCAAGATCTATGTACTTTGGAAATTCCTGGCGGCGCCAGTCACTTTGCTCACCCTTTTTTTCTATCAATTTTCGCTCACTTCGATTCTTCTTCAAAGTCATTTTCGCCACACATTCTCTTTTCTCAGCTTGAATCCGATACTTCACTCCTTTGATGCTTGGATACCATGTATTCATCCCACCTTCCTTCCGTTATCTCTGTGATCATTTCAACCTATGACTCATCACCGTCCGCTTTTACTGCAATTCCTTTCTTAATAAATTGTTCCTGTTGCATACGGTGATGTCCAAAAAGCATGTAATCTGCAAATTGAAAGGTAAATTGCATTCGTTCCTACGTTCTTAGCAACCTGGGATTCGACGTAGGTAAAAATATGCCATCCTTCTGCGATGGAAAGAGTGTAGCGATGGTTGCGGTGGAAAGAAGCATGGTGATTGGTAAGACGGAGCTGCTTCACGGTGATTCTGTCAAGAACGGCTCTTGATTTAGCTTGATTCAACATACATTGACACAAAAGAGAGGACAAGGCCGCCTGGAAACGTCCACGCAGCGCTGGCCGTCATCTTCATTGCGTTCCGCTTGCACTTTGTCGTCGTGCCTCGATTTCTGCGCGTTTTTGGGATAGAAGTTCTGCGGCTCGCAAGTCCCATTTGTATGCCCAATATCCTCCATAGCCAAAGACACCCATCGCGATGACGTGCCCCGATAAGTCTGAAATAGACCGAAGTCAGAGTCAACTCGTCTCATTGGAAGTAACTGTACATACTGTCGAAAAGGTTGCGCTTCTGGATACCAAGCTGGCCGAAACGGGCAGCAAGGCCCAAGGCGGAGAAGCCGAGAATGTTGGAAAGGAGAGCCATGGGTAGATGTGCCTTGTTGTCCTTTGAAGTATGGTGAGGAAGTGCGATTGCGACGAAGGTGAGAGTCGATCGTGACAGGGTCACGCTAATGTTACGGCGCGTATATGTCACACGCTATTTAAGCACCTCGGCGCCTGGCCAGACGCGTGATCCTTACATTTCATCTTGTGCTCTGTTCTCACAATCTTCTATCTCTTTTGATCTATCATCGAAATTCTCTTACGAGACCATTTGGTTGAATATGGCTGAGACCGGACTAGAGATCCTGAAAATCGAGGATGAAATCCCTCTAGAGAAGATAGAGACATATCTTGAGGGCAAACAAATCAAGACAACCGGGGATGCATTGTTTGGTACGGATCCCAAAGCGGGTGAGTCAGAGAGAGGGTCTTTGGTACTGTGATCGTGGCTTCTTCATGCTGACTGCGACTCTGAAGCTTTAGCAAAGTATCACAAGGTGCGGCCCTGCCATGTCTCTAAGTCTCATTTCACTGATATTAAAGAACAAGGTCTTGCTGCATTGGAAAGGCTTGGTTCGGTAAATATTCTTTCTCTTACGCCTTGCTCTAATCTGATGACTACTTCAGACAAAACCCTATGGTTGCCGGTAGTGATATAAAGGTGAAGAGTCAGGTGCGCCACTAAGTCCAATGGCCTACGCCACCTCCTCACTTCCGGCCAAAGTTGGATGAGGAGCTCGGGAAAGTTTACTCTAATATGGCTGCATGCCATCTCAGGCTTCACAACTATCAGCGGACGATAGAGACCGCGGATCAGGTGCGTTAGCTCGGTAAATTGTGAAGTGGTTGCTCTGAGAGGTCAATCGTGTTTTATTTGCTTGTAACATCGGATGGCACTCTGAAGGCCCTAGCGCTGAACAAAGACAACTACAAGGCACTCTTCCGCAAGGCTAAGGCGTTAGGCGAACAAGGTTTTTTTGAGAAGGCTGAGCGACTGTTCAATGAGCTGCTTGAGAGAAGTCCTGTCGGTGAGTTCTCGGTCACGCTTCCTTCCGCAGACTCGAATGACTGGCGATTCTTCTAACCGAACTTCAGAGGCGCCGACAATCAAGGCTGAACTAGAAGCTTTGCGTGTAAAAGACAAAGAACGTGAGCGGCAGGCAAAGAACAAATTGAGAGGTCAGCTTGAGTGTCTTTACGTGCGTGCTCTCTGGGGCTGAAAGGTGGCTTTACAGGCTTCTTGAACAATAAAGATATCTTCGACGCCGAGACCAGACCGACCACGGAGGGTGAGGCCCCGAAGTCGGAACCGGCGAAGATTGAAGAGGTCAAAGAGTGATGAGTCATGTATTAATATCAAACTTGTTGTCACTGCCGTGTGCAGGGTGCTCTGTTTTATTTTATTTCGGATACCGGGTTGTCTCGATAGGGTCAAATGTCTATCTGTCTAATAGAAATCTATATGTGTATGTACATTCTGGCAAAATATGGGTAAACTATCTGTGACGTGACTACTTGTGACTCACCGTGTTCTCACATGGCCACTTCGCGGAGTTACAACTTGGCCTTCTTTTCTCTCGCTCTACTTCCACCGTGACTCGTTGCCTCAAAAACACCGACGTGAATCTTTGGCCTTATCGATATGCGTCATGGAAAGCAACCATCATGCAAGAGGCCTATCATGGCGTATCCTCAACGCATATCACGGTCGAGTCTTCTCGCTGATAGACTACTTGATACAATCATTGGATGCGGCGACTCATCCTGAAATAGGTCAAGTCACACAGTTAGGAATTAAGGAGGTTCTTCGAAACCACTTGATCAGAGACTCGGACTCACAGGCATACCGAGACTTGCTGACGGGGTCCATTGTGGCTGAATCGGGCATAAAGCGTGATTTACGTTTGCAGATGTCTACGCCCTCGTCATCTATAGTAGAGGTAGGCCTCGCGCATCGGCTTGAAACTCATCCATCTTGCATCGATCCGGCACCTGACTCTTTAATTAATATCAAGATTATTGAAAGAGCACACGCTCGTCTTTTTGCTCGGAGCCGCAAACCGTCGAATGTCATCACTACCGGTTATCGATCCGTACGTCCTGCTATGGAATCTTTTCGTATTTTACTCGCTGCCGTATCTGACGCCATGCTGACAGGCCGAGCTCCTAGCGGAGACTTCGAAAGGTGGTGCCGGCGGTGCTAGACAGGGCGTCACAAACTTCTTCGTCAACACACTGGTCACAGCCTTACAGGCCCCGGAATGGGGCTTGCTTCTCAAGCGGTACGTGTATTGCCTTGCGTCGCGAAAGTTCGTCCTCATGCTCTGATATCTTACTTATCGATACACTAATAGAGTTGGCGATTCTATTATTTTGCATCTATTGACCGAAACTTCTGTTTACATCGCGCTGCCTAACGACTGCTATTGCCAGATAATCGGTCCACCCTTGCTTTACTCTGTTCCTCCTGAATCTTTGCCGAGGAGGGACTCTTCCAAGAAAGACGACAGTCATGAAGTCGATACACGACGGCTTCTCCCTCGGAAACGAAAACGCACAGATGAAGATGCGGAAAGTTTCGTAAGGGCTGCTAAGCGTCGGAGAAAGAATCTCAAGCCTTCTCGATCCTCAAAAATAAAAAATGACATAGCGACGGTTGTTGCAAAGAAGTACATCTACTATTTTCCTCGGAAGGCGGTACTAACAGTGATTGCTGCAAGTTGTTCTGCTACTAAGATACCAATTGCTCGAGCGACTATGTTCTACGCGAGAGCTCCTCGACGAACGAATTCGGGACAAGTCCGTCTCGGTTTGCCCCCAGATCGTGAGTTTTCTCACAGGCTGAGTTTGCCACTGTTCTGATGATTCTGTAGACGTTTTAAACCGGATGGAGATGAAAGGATGGCGCATTTCTAAAGGGCTTCTAGAGCCGAACGGAAATGCTAAGGCCGATCTAAGGCCCGGCGATCGAAACGGGGCGTCCGAAGCTCGTCATCTCGCAAAATATATTTTTCCCTTTCAGTACGGTCTGGATAACGTATTCTCCTTCCATGCACATCGATTGCGGAACGAGATATTTTCACGATTTAAACTCATGAATAGAGAAAATGAGATTGATGTGGGTACTTGTGTCAGTTCATCCTCAGTTACTGTTGGACTGACAGTTGTCCAGAGGAAGGGTATAAGCAAGACGCCCGCACGCTTGAAAGGCGTTTTTACCGTGCTCTCGCAGCTTTACGATCGACATACGAAGTGTGGCTATAAGTCATTGCTCAATAGAATTTGTCCATCTAAAGTGCGTTTATAGAGTTACACTCCACCTACATTATCGGAGTAACGTTTGATATTAGCTAAGGGCTGATTATACGGACACAAAGGTGGATAGCGGCACGATCCTGGAGCTCATTTCAGAAAATGCCTCGGAAGAGCTGCAAACGCAGATGAATTATACAATGAGCACAATAACTGCGCGGTCGACACTTGGTCGACAAGGCAGAGGCAGTGTACGCAGCAGTGCCATGGAGTCACTGTCCAAAATGCAATCTCAAGTGAAGTTGAAGCCGAAGTTCGCAGAATTCATTTGTAGCCACGCGGAAGTTTATCTATATGTCTGTGCTGTAACGAAGTCGGTCATCCCTCATTCGTTATGGGGATGTGAGAAGAACCGTAAAATGGTGTTCAGCCGTAAGTACGGCCATATGCTTTCTCCGAAAACCACTGTAATTCTTTATCTCAGATGTGAAGCAGTTGATCTGCAATCGACGAAATGAGATAATGACACTGCACAGTGTCATGCAGGGAATCAGCACAAATGAATGCGACTGGTTGTTACCCCCGAAACCATCTCATGACCTGAAACAATCCGAGGCCGAGATGTTGAAACGTCGAGAATTGCTTCAGGAATTCCTTTTCTGGTACTTTGATCAGTTCTTGTTACCTTTATTGCGAGTGAGTAACTTCCTCCTTCCTTTCTAAAGTTTCTCATCGGTTTCACTTGCAGACTACCTTTTACATCACTGATTCTTCCGCGTATCGGAATCGAGTGCTGTACTTTAGGCAGGATGACTGGGATGTCCTATGCCGACCACTTCTGGACCGGCTGGCAGCAACGACATTTGAACGTATTCACCAGGTAAGTTGTAGATTCTATTTACTACTGGTACATTAGGATTGACTTGCTGAGTAGCACGAAGCCGAAGAACTCCTGCAACAACGCAGGCTAGGATACTCATTTGTTCGCCTTTTACCGAAGGAAAGTGGTGTCCGACCCATAGTGAACCTGCGCAGGAAAAGAAAGACTGCATCCGACAGTCCTTTCGATCAAGGACAATCAATAAATCAGATTTTGTCGGCCGCTTTTCAGATTCTGGGATATGAACAGGTGAGATCTGTGCTTGAGTAAGCTATATCCAGTCTGATCATGCACCATTGTAAACAGAGGATGCAAGCAGAAAAGCTGGGAGCATCTGTCTTTGGTCCTAATGAAACCTATCTTCGTTTAAAGGAGTTCAAGGCTAAGATCGCAGATGAATCAGGAAAACTGTGAGTCAACTGAAGAGGTCTGATGATGCATTCTAATCAGTGTGGTCCAGACCGAAGCTATACTTCGTCAAAGTAGATGTCCAAGCTTGTTTCGACACGATTGAACAGAGCAAACTACTCGGTATCCTGAAAGATCTCATAACAGAGGTAAGCATTTCTTTTTTTTTTTTAACAGATGATGTTATGAATATTGTCACCATGAAGGATGTCTATATGATCCAAAAGTACGGCCAGATCACTCCAGTGGCTGGCCGGCTCCAGCGGAAGTTTGTGCGAAAGGCCATGCCAGAATGTATGCATTTCCAACGTCGTTTCCCGTTCCCATTTACTGAAGTACACAGATGAGCATCCGCATTTCCTAACATACGCCTAAACAACTTGCTGGTCTCCTGCGCCACGCTATTTTCGTTGACCAGGTTGTCTACCCATTTGCTTTCCGAGACGAGATCATTCAACTTCTGGAGGATCACATTACCACAAATATTGTCAAGGTACGGTGTTCACAAGATTAGTTTGCACATATGTAACTAATTTTGATGAAATACCTACATTTAGATTGGCGAAGACTACTACCGTCAGCGAGTCGGCATCCCACAAGGCTCCGTACTCTCTACGTTGTTATGCTCGTTTTTCTACGGTGATCTGGAGCGGAACGTGCTGGACTTCGTGGCAGATACGTCCAAAAGGAATGTCCTCCTTCGTCTGATCGACGATTTCCTCTTCAGTAACGACAGGACGTGGGAGATGCTCGTCACTTCCTAGAAGTCATGAATCAAGGTGTGTACTGAAAGAACATTGTCTTTGACGATCTGAAATGGATGAGGCTTATCGGTGCTCGAAGGCCACCCCGAATATGGTTGCTTTATTTCCAGAGAGAAGACGCTTATGAATTTCGAGCATCACGTTGGCGATATTTCGCAGCACAGCTTGAGCACTGTGATGCACCCAGACAGGAAGCGTGTGTTGTCATCAGTTCGCTATCAGTTCGCCGACTTAACTGACTAGTTGAATAAGTCTTCCCTTGGTGTGGATATCTGATTCACACAGAAGACTTGTCTATCATGGCCGATTATTCACGATTCCATGATAATTGTTTGTTCGTTACCATGCCTAGTGACGCTTTTACTGAGACTTGGTCATCCAGACCTCACGGACTCGTTGACAATAGAACGTTCTCCGCCGACCGAATACTGCTTTCCTGCATAAAATGCTTCAGTGCGTAACCATTTTTTAAAATGATCCCGAATATGTGTCAATGATCCTTACTATGTCAACGATCTGATTAAGGATTTCAAACGCGAAGACTCATGCGATTTTCACTGACACCGCCCATAACTCCCCGCGTGCGGTCCGCGTTAATGTATATCAGGCCTTTGTTCTCACCGCGATGAAGATGCACGCGTACATCCGGGCTGTGAGGCTCGATGCCGGCGGCTTGGCGTTCGTGCCACATGCTAGATCTGCAGAGTCAGACTCTGGGGATCGTGATCTCTGTACCGAAGTCATTCCGGAGCGCGATACTGGAAGTGTTAGGAGTATCGCAAGAAGGAAGACGTTGAGAACAGAGGGTGCATTCCTGCTGAGTAAGTCTAATCAGCTTGTGGTATGTGATTGGTGATGACGGAGGATCCATATTACAGAGGTGATCCGGCACTGCATCCGGTACACTTATGCGTCCATCCGGAATAAAACCTTGGGAAAGCTCGCGCGAGAATCAGGTGGAAGATGTGATCTTACACAGGACGAAGTGACTTGGTACGGATTGCTCTAGGTACCCTGATAACGCCAATAGATGCCTGATCCGCGAGAAATGGACTCCTTGGTGAGAAAAGAAAAACTTTGCACGCTCTTTACTCAACTTCAGATAATTTGGAACATCTGTCCAAAGACATGGATGAGAATGGCGCAAATAATTAGGATCAGGCATTTATTAGCATTATCAGGGGACCTATTGCTGTCCTCTTCCCCTTCATTCAAGTTTGTCTGACATAATGGTAATACTGTCAGGCTGGGAACACACGCATTCCATAGTATCCTCTCTATCAAGCGTACTGTGTACGCCCATGCGGGCGTGCTTGGTGCCTTACATGCTGACCTTGTTCATCCCCGTTTTCACTCTGTAAAGAGACGCCTGGCGACTGTTGCTCGGGAGAGTCTAGAAAATATTCTGAGGGATATTCGATTTTAGGTTACGGGATACATTTATTACTCACCAATAAAATATTCGTAGAGTTCGCAACTATGTTAATTAACAACGCAATTACACATTACTCTTTATCATCTGCCTGGGAGTTTCCGACTGGATAAGTCCAAGCTCCTCAGGCTCAATCGCAAACGTTTTGTTTTGTCTTCGCCACGTAGTAATTCAAAAAAAGTCATAAATAAGTCACGAGATCCAGTTCACAGCTTCTGAGAATCAGCTGCCACTGGATGCACTGGACGACGATGACAAGAGATGCTTGTGCAGAAATTACCAAGCACACGCACAGGTGGTTCGACATTGTTATCGTTGCCGTTGCCATCGCGAGCAAGTGCGATCTCCGTTGCCTTATATACATGTAGGACCACGCGTCTCAATCATTCGAAGGTCACACGTTGCTTTCTATCCACTTCTCTCCGCCCGTATAACTACGCTTCGCCTTTCCAACAGCGACACTTGTCAACCACTGCACAACTAGGAAACGAGAACGCAGAGAGAAACTTGAAGATGGGTGAAGGCTTCTACAGCTTGAAAGCCGAACTACCAAACGGACAGGTCTACGATTTCGAGCAGTTGAAGGGGAAAGTCGTTCTCATCGTCAACGTCGCTTCTAAGTGGTACGTCTCAGGTCTCCATATATCTTTCAAGTATCTATCGAAGGTGCTGAAGAAGAATGCGTTGGTATAGTGGATTTACACCGCAATACAAGGGTCTGGAAGCGCTGTACAAGAAGCACAAGGATAAGGGATTCGTCATCGTTGGATTCCCATGCAACCAGGTGCGCAGTCGTTCATTCACTTCTATGCATCCCCCATCAGCCTTCGCGCCCGTCCTGGTCTCGCGCTTCGTATTTACTTACATTGATGCTTATGCGTGTAGTTTGGCGGGCAAGAACCAGGCTCAGACGCTGAGATTGCCCAGTTCTGCGAGCTGAACCACGGCGTGACGTTTCCACTTATGAAGAAGTCTGACGTGAATGGTGATAGCACTAACGAGGTGCGATGAAACGTCCTCCTTTTCCATGACTTTCATCAAACTGAACTGAACGCGTACATGTAGGTATACAAATGGCTGAAGAACGAGAAGTCGGGTATTCTCGGCTTGACGCGTATTAAGGTGCATTTCATTTCCCTTTCCTCGTCTATCCGTGTGACTGATTCTGAATTGGATGGGCTGTGTAGTGGAACTTTGAGAAGTTCTTGATCGACCGAAACGGGAAAGTCGTGCACCGTTGGGCATCGACGACGTCTCCCGAGTCGATTGACGCTGAAGTAAGCAAGATCATTCCGACGGAGTTTCATGCAAAATACTGAAATTGCTGCGATTTGTAGGTTCAGAAGTTGCTCTAATCTAATATATGACTGAAATTCCATGTGATTAGCGCTATGTGTACGAGTATTTATCTTTGAATGACGGAATGAAAAGCGCCGATCTGAAGAGAAGAGTGACATCACTGGCTGTGCTATGATCGACGACTTACTCCACTACTGATCGACGCTACTCCGACACCCGAGCTGCATTTGCTCTAGTCTTTGACCAGCCTAACATTATAAGATGCTGAATGTCTTATCGAGCCCCTCTCACCTCGTAACCCCTCTAGCTCTCTTTCTTTCCCTCGTGCGTCTCTCGTCTTGCTACTGAGGACTGCGAACATCTTCAACCAATCTTATCGTATCCATGGCTGCGACTCTTGCACCAAACGCTGGTCTAGCTACGCCCGTCTCAGAGAGGAGTGTGTACTATGATGCTGATGCTGATGCAAATTGTGAGCATGTCGCTCCCGACTTTCATTCGTCTACCAACACTGCTTACGGTCACAGATGATAATCAGAATTCAAAAGAAGGCACAGATGTGATTCGTAAGCCATCGGTTGCTGCTGGTGCGCTCGAATCTCGTAAGCCCGCGGGCGGAGGTATACATGCGAATAAACGTGAGGGTAAGCGGGATGTCAAACCCAACTCGGATGTTGACGCGACGAAAAATGTCGCTTCTGGAAATGTGAGGGATAACGGATATGCTCAGCCTTCCAGTCCCGTTACGGATACAAAAGAGAAACGGAAAGATTCTGCATCTGTTGCGACTGCTACTCCCCCATCAAGGATGGATCAGAATGATCAGATTCATGACCCGAGTCCTGCGTATGACGGAAATGGAAATGCTGCCGGTGCAGGCGATGTGAAGGCCCCTCTCCCAGCAGACGAGAAGACTTCTGATGGTCCGTCGACCAGACGCAAAGTTTCTAAGAAGAAGAAAAAGTCGACGACATCTGACGAGTCCCAGGTACAGCCTGTACCCGCACCTGCGCCTGCACTTCCGCCTCGAAACACCGAGCAAGCTGACGCGAAAACTCGTCGTTACTCGAGCGAGGAGAAGCCTCGTGCTTCAGGCGCGTTTGCCAAAGGCGCCGGTGTCACTGGTCCAGATGCCATCCCAGACGAAGTGGATGGTCAACACCAGCGCACTGCGACAGCTGAGAGCCAGATTTCTGAGGGAGCGAAGAAGAAGATTACCAAGTATGAAGGTATATTCCATTCAGATTTAACAGAATAAATAGAATATCGCTGATCATTTCCTGTAATGTTATTTGCAGGGAAAGACGCGAAGCGCCTCATGAAAGTGATCAAAGCCGAAGGCAAAGCCCAGAAAAACAATCTCAGCGCTTTCCTGAAGGAACTCTCCAAAATGCAATCTGTGCAGAAACAAGCTTCGAAAAACGAGTCCAAGGCTCTTAGCGCGAGTAACAAAGCCACTGCACGTGCGTATGACAAGTACTCTAAATATGTTTCAGCAAAGGCAGTGTATGAGCAGGCAGAGGCGGATGCGAAGATGAGAAAAGAGGCGCTGGAGTCTGCGAGAGTGCATGCACAGGAGACGACTGCGGGATTAGCAGAGAAGACGAGGGAGGCGGAGGAGTTGAGGATGGCGAAGATGGTAGATGATCGTGAGAGGGAGGCGAGGCTTACCCATCTCTCGCAGATTGGGAAGCAGAATTGAATATGCGAGGTGAAATGAACTATGAGCGATCATGCTCTTCGATACCTAACCCGAATTAATTTTTCCCCTTTCAATTACTTTTCATATCGATGCAAACATTTAACGCTTTTTTTTATCTTTGTATGGGCATCTGATTCGTTGTTACGTGTTCTCAACACACCATTCACTGCATATTTTTTGTAACTAGTGCCACGTATTTCTCATCTGTATCCTCTTCTTGATAATGTACGATTTTCATCCTTGTATACCATGTCGTACACTCGCAAATTCGTCAGACCCTTCTATTCAGTCGGCTTGGATCACGCAGCATCCTTGGCCTTCTGATCTTGTGAAGGTGGTTGCTCATCCGAAATAGGCTGCAGGGCACACACTTCGGTGTTGACAAAGTCACGAATGTCATACCCGTACTCCGGCTTGTGAATTACCCCGGCCTTCACGAGGGTCCTAAACAAAGGTAAAGGGCGCGTCAATGTAATGATATCTGCAAATCAGACTCGACAGCCATAGGAAAAGGAGATACATACACACTCGTATCTTTTACAACCTTCTCCGGAATGACAGAACAATCCGCAGGATAGGCAACGGTCTTGAGCCACTCCCTCACATCCTCCTCGTTATACGCAAATCTTTCCTTGATAAACTCCACGCTTGGTCCTTCTCGTGCTTCTGGTGTCGAGAATTTGTTGACATAGGAAGAGAGAGTGGAAAGGAAGGCTTTGAGTGAGTCGGGAGGAGCACGTTCCGGAGAAGGATGGGCGGCTATTAACCAGGATGGCCAAGGAGTAGGGACACTCCCTATCTGTACCAAGCGTGGATTTTTGGTTGAAAACGGGCTCTGAAAGGCCGTAGTAAGAAATACTCACAAAACGCACTGAACCACTGTCGCGGAATGGTTTCGTGGTGAACCACTCCCACATGAATCTGGATATCTATACTTAGTGACCTGCTATGTGTCATGCTCAATAATACATACGCGCTGGTGCTGCCATCATTGACGGAGGCTATTAGTCCGTGAATGTCATTGTTCTCTGCAACAAAGAGTTAGAGAGACAAAATTAGCTAGAACCGACATTTGAATGAGAGGCTTACCTTTGAAATCGAGTGACTCTGGATCCCAGCCCTGTTGGAGAGCCATGACCAGAGCCATTGTCTGGCTCCCGCTATTTCACAAACTCCTTAGGTATCGCACATATGAGGAGCGCGGAAGCTGAATATATGCGCACCTCCCAGGCCTAGAGATACCCATAGTTGTACCCTTGAGGTCTTCAATAGAATTGTACTTCGTGTCCTTTCCTGTGATCACAGCCCTACATCAAGAAAGCTTCTTAATCAAACATGACGTTCAACCATGGCTTGCTTGAACGCATATACTCACCAGTTGAGCGGAGTAGTGACGTAGCTCCCAACAAGCTTATAAGCAGAGGATCCGCGTGCGATACCAGCGATGAGTGGGTCAGTCAGCGCACTGCGTTTTTTCATCGTATTGTGCGCTTTATGTTAGAGATGCTCTACCCTCTGCAACGAAGGCAGACGCACATTGCTACGTCGATTTCGTCATCCGCGAGGCGTCCGATGAGCTGCCCTGTTCCGCCTAATATCGGTTGCATCAGCCTAAAGAACACACAAGATTACAACGCCATGAAGATCAATACATACTTGGACACTCGACGAGAGTGAAGGTCTTTCCTTTGTCATCGTCGGCGAATTGGAGGAGTGGAGAAGAGAAATGTTCCCGGACTAGGAGAATTCTCTTGATCACCGAAAAAAAAAGAAGATGGAAAAAGATGTACCATAACCGACTCGAAGAACCATGATCGGTATTGATTGTAAATGGTATTTCAAGACCTCTGCCACCAACTTGAAGGCTTGAGTTGAGATTGTCGCAGTTCAGAAGGAAGAACTTGAAATGCTGAATCAGTCTCTTCGATGATCGACGATCTGTTCCTGTAAGATCGACTATCTGACGTAATATCTATACTATCTGTTTCCGTTCCGCGCTGTTTCAGATTCCTCTTGCTTTGCGCCGCCATGCATGTTCGGGATGCTGCCATCCGCCCTCGTCTCGTACCTCTTCAGCTGGCTCTCTGCCCTTTCATCTCTCAACAACTCAGGCAACTCACAGCTAGAGACTAACGAACTTACTTTTCATCTACGGCATTTCCATGCACACGTCGGCGCACGTGTGCTGTTTGCCGATGTATTTCCTGGTCTCTTGATGAAGGGGAACACAACATTAGAGAACGCATTCACAATCAAGACACGTCGGCGGACGACACATAAGCCGCGATCACACCCAGATTTCCTTGAGGCACGAAGACGTTCGATGATGCATAAGGAGAACGTACCTGTTCATTGGAATGTAGAGGAAGTCGAGGCACCAGACGTTGAGCACCGGGATTCGTTATTGACAATGGCGAAAATGACATACGATGCGTATGTGCTTTTGAATACGATTTTTATGGAATCCGCGTTGAATCCTGTTTCTGCTGTAGATATCTGGAGCCGACAGACAAAGATTGGTATGATCTTGGTGACAACTGGACAGACGTATGTATCCCAGTTGTCTCAGGGTATCGTATGCAATAATCATGCTGTGAAGAACCACCCTTTTGGCTGGGAGCCAGATGCAGATGGCTTTCGGGGTTATGTCTTCGCTGTAAGCACAACCTTGTTCACAGCGGTTAATGCTATTAACTCGAAGATAGACCGAAGACAACTCGACGGTTGTCCTCAGTATCAAAGGAACTTCCGCATCATTCCTTGGTGGTGGAGGCCCAACCGCAAAGAAGGATAAATTAAATGGTGCGCAAGCATCTTTAATGTTTCGGAGTCGTCCATGCAATCTGAATGGGCTATCTTCTCCTCCGGCTATCAAGATAATCTGTTATTTAGCTGCTGCTGCGCACACATCGATTGGACATGGACGCAAGTTTGCGACTGTTATCGTGGAGGTTGGAATTGCGATCTCAACTGCCTACAAGATGCTCTTATTGAGGAGAGTCTCTTCTATCCGATCGGTACTGTGAGATAAATCAGCCTTCTTATCTTTGACGGATATAGCTGAAGTACTGCACGCCTCTCAGAACCTTTATTATAACTTAACCTACCTGTACCCAAATTCGAACATCTGGATAACGGGACATTCACTCGGTGGAGCACTAGCATCGCTACTAGGAGTGACCTTTGGTGCACCCGCTGTTACATTTGAGACTCCCGGTGAGAAGATGGCGTCCGAGCGATTGCATTTGCCTCAACCTGTGAGCAAATTCCTGTTGTCTGCTTGAGATGTGTGCTGACGCTTGTTGCTTATTGAACCGGGTATATGATAGCCGTCGACACAGCATATCACACACGTATATCACACAGCTGACCCAATCGCGATGGGCACATGTACGGGCATCCTCTCCTCATGCGCGATCGCTGGATACGCTCTAGAATCTCGGTACGGAAGATTCCTTCTCTTCCCTTGCTACTTCACACCCTGATTACTTCCTTGCTTGACTTACCGATCATCTAGATGTCACCTTGGCGAAACAATCGTCTATGACACAATCTCAAACCTCTCCTGGGCTTCCGACGTACGAACACATTCAATCAAGACAGTCATCGAAAAGCTTTTGTCAGTGCCTTGGGCGCCTGCTATCGAACAGGGGAGAGAAGTACCTGAACCACGGAGAGAAGAGGACTGTGTCGTGAGTATTTTTCTCTTGTCGGACTATCTGATTAGGACTACTTGTGGATGTCTGTGATCTCACACTTACTATTCCAGGACTGTTTCAAATGGGAGTTTCAAGAGCCAACGATTATGACGAACTAGACGATCGCTGTGCTACTGCACGCCTCGTTGAGGTTACCTAATGGCGATGGTCTTGTGAAAGCTTATTGTATATATAATATCAATATATTGAACATTATACACGACAATCTATAATAATAATGCATCCAGAGAATAAATTAAACAATGCGTGCGTGCGTGTATGATGTGTGTCTATTGTTCTGTTGCTCAGGATCCCAAGACTGTTCGCTCCTCTACGACGAGGACCTCTTGTCGTTCCGGGTAAATCGCAGTCACGACTTCGCGCTCTTTCCATTGGCGTCTTGTACCCGATCCTGGATTGGAATCGACAGCGGTTGATGAAGGTGTGAGGGTATATTGGATGGAGAGCGCAGAGAGTACACCTCCGTAAGCGTGCGAGATCCCGGTATCGATGATGATGACTTTGCCATTGCAGCGGGAAGTTATAGCCTTGATTAGTAGGGCAGAAAATCATTAATACAAACTGTGTATGATTGGTCTATGGGAACGGACAAACCGTGAAGTTTGGTGTATGACCCATGATCAGCCTCCTAACACCCGTTTTTCTCAATACCTCGTCGACTTCAGGACAGACTACATGTTCGGGTTGTAATGCCCACCCTCGGTACCACAGCGGTCCCTCCTCCTCATATAAGCTCTTCTCTTCTTCACTTGCATCATGTGGCAAGCCCGCGTACGGATGTGGGGGATGTGGTGGAGGGACTGGTCGAGTTTGTAAGCGCCGTAGAAGTGTCGCTCCAAGCTCGTTGATTGCAGAGGGGTAGGGAGATAAGTGGGCGTAGGAAGGCGAGAGGCCGCCGTGTACGAAGCTTAAGTACGCAGTTCCTAAGGGATCGTCCGGTTGTTCTTGTCCAAAGTCCAGGTTTGACTCAAAGTCAATGGAAGAATGTCCCAAAGAAGGATCATACGAAGCGGAAGAAGGGAAGGGAGAGTCAGGACCCAGTGGTGGATATAAGGGTACACGCGAGGTGACGCTGTAGTTAGCTGTCCAAGCACGTCCTATTCGTCCTGTTTGAAGCATCTTTTGGCGGGAAGCGACTGAGCCAAATGTGTTTATTTCCCTTGCTTCGACATATCTGTGATGAAGAACCGTTAGAGTTGAATGAGAGGAATGGGGAAGAACCTGCGCACCTCCAGTCGGCTAAGGGAACGAAAGTTATATTGGTTTGCGAGATCAATAGAGCAGATGATAAGGAAAAGCATGATACGAGCCTAATAGATTCATCCATTCGTGATTCCCCAAGTGCGAGACAACGTCCCCACCAGCGGCACGCGCTTGCGAACGAAGCTGCTCCATCCAGAGAAACAGCTTGATGGTATCAAGCCCTCTGTACTTCCAAATGCACCAATATGTCCATTTGGCCAATTCAGAAGTTCCGTAACTATCTCAGCGGCATTTCAGGGAGGAAGAAGATAATAGCAATTCACCGATCAATAATGTCGCCGGTCTGGACGAACAAATCCACCTTGCCCGACCAATTACCCTCCTCATCGACG
This sequence comes from Sanghuangporus sanghuang, assembly GCA_009806525.1. Lineage (NCBI taxonomy): Eukaryota > Fungi > Basidiomycota > Agaricomycetes > Hymenochaetales > Hymenochaetaceae > Sanghuangporus > Sanghuangporus sanghuang. Next base: position 726,041 of record VVIT01000005.1, read on the forward strand.
ACGTCCGCCATTTGCAAAACACGAAGCGTGTTCGGGTAGTCCCCGTGCAAGTCTCCTACTGCGACTATCCTGCGTGTATACTGTGCTTCAGGTACGGACTCTGCACTGAACACGTTCTGCGCCGCTACGTCATCGTTCTGAACTTCATACCGAACTTCTCCAAAAGTGCTTTGTCTGAAAGCGACGAATACTGCGGCGAGGAGGAGGACAGCTGGGAGAAATCTGCTGAGACGTATTCGAGGCATCCTAAGTACAAGTACTATGGTGCCGTCGGTGATCCATGAGTACAAGGCTAGAAAGGATGATGTTCGACACACGTGATCGCAGGATTCACAAGAATAGAATAGACTTCCAAGGCTTTTCGGTCAAGAACTCGTCACTTTGAGTACCATCATCAAATGAGTTGTAATTCCTAGAATCTGACCATCCTCGAGACCTTTGATGCAAAACCATTCTGCCACAGGCTATCTCCTTTCTTTAATTGCTCGAACAAGGCGCACACCCTGACAAAAAGCAACTCTATGTTCCTGTTGTGCATCTGTACACTCAAGATCATCTTAACAAGCTTTCGGTTATCACTCAGTGGTTTCATCTCTCTGTCCGCAACATCAGCCAGGTTTTTTTGAGATGGCAGTTTCTGGCTATCGTCACGACCTATTGTTGATGAAGTGGCTTAAGGATGAGACAAGGAGTCATTGGAAATTAATTCTGGAATTTATGTACATAAGTAGTCTTTCTAATAAATGGTGATTACTTCAGAACATCTAGGAATATTCACAAATTACCAAATATGAACCGCACAGTCGTTCGGAGAACCGGGTCGAGCAAAATTCTGGTGTCGTGGGGTAGGAAAATTGCACCCTATGTTTTTTGACTCTGGAGTCGGAGTCTCTCGGCTACGGTAAAGAGGCTGAGGCTGAGGCTAAGGCTGTAGGATGCACTCAGCTTTGAATTGTCTATTTTTCGTCAAAGATCCGAGAAACAACTTAAGAGCATGCTTCAGAGGAGTGAATCGCATTAGCACTAGTTGTCTCATGCTATCATACGGTATCGATCACCTCGAGCTATGTACTTTTGACTTTGCGTGAGGATGAGTAAGATTTAACACAAGAACAATGAGTGGGTGGCGCATCTAGGGTCGTCGATCATGGCCGCCAAATAAAGTAACTGATCGGCCGTCGCAGAGATGGGCACAGAGCCGCTATCCAGCCGAGGTCTCTTTAAGCTCTTTCTTAACTAATAAAAGTCGTCCTTACTTTCTTCCTTCTTACCTCCACCATCATCACCATATCCCCGATTTCCCGCTCGTGCTTAATTATTGTATACACGCTGAGGATAACGAACGATGGCACCAGCTCTTCAGCATCCGCAGAGCGTGGGCTTCATTGACGAGAAGACGGCTCATGTTCATGAGGACGCTGCTGCGTATTACGGTAGTGGGGAATATTTCAGTCGGTCTCGTACTTATTCGCAAGTAAGTTGTTTGACTTTCTCGTTTGAGATGCTTTGCGGAGGACGTGTGTTGAGGCCTTAATGGCGACGCACGTCGTTCGTGGCGTCAGCCCGCTCTCCGCTCCACGCGGACTCATCGTCTTCATGTTCTGACTTGTTTACCGTGTAGTCGCATCTGCATGGTTACAATCCTGTCCGTCGACCTGTCTTCCAAGAGGACATTCACTCTCGCTCGCGGCGTTTGTCGCACGATGAGAAGCCAACCGCTCCGCGCCGTTTCCTCATCGACGTCGAGGAGACTATCCGCGTAATTCTTGAGCAGGAAGATACGGATGGAGACTTTCAGATCAGCATAACCGATGCAGGACCCAAAATCCTTTCGCTTGGAACTGCGACGAGCAATGGCTTCAAGAGTTTTGATATTCGGGTACGTACCGAGAATTCGCGCTGGTATGAGGAATGATGCTAACTCGCCCGCACCGGATGTATCAAATAGGGTACATACATGCTGTCAAATCTCTTGCAGGAGCTCGCTCTAGCGCGGGACCACAATCGGAGGCGCATTGTTCTCGACGAGGCACGCCTCACTGAGAATCCCGTCGATCGGCTGTCACGTATGATTAAGTACTCATTCTGGCACTCATTGACCCGCCGGATTGATGGTGATGGCCTGGAGATCATATGCGCGGACCCGAAGAATCGTACAGGGCGTTCGAACCCTCGGATCTATATTCCTCACGGCGAGCCTGCGATGGCGGAGTACTATAGAAAAGTGGCAAGAGAGAAACCGCATTTAAATCTGGACGTGCAAGTCCTTCCACCCAAACCTGATGATCCGAAATTTGTGAAGAGCTTGAATAACAAGCCGGGTATTCTTGCGCTCGCTATGAACGAAGTCGACGACGGCAAGGGTGGTAGGACGTTGAAAGGCATTCCTTTTGTGGTCCCAGGTGCTAGATTTAATGAGGTGAGTATGGAGCCTGATAAACACTACATAAAACTAACCTTCTTTATAGCTGTATAACTGGGACTCCTACTTCATTTCCCTTGGTCTACTTGTTGACGGCCAAGTAAACATGGCCAAAGGGATGGTTGACCACTTCATTTTCGAGATTAGGCACTACAACAAGGTATTGTATTTTCCGGTTAGTGATTGGCGCAAAATTTTTCTAATGTATCCAAGATTTTGAACGGCAGCAGGAGTTACTATCTTTGCCGCAGCCAGCCGCCCTTCCTTACCGATATGGCACTCCAAATTTACAATCAGCTTGACCGTTCAAACGTGGATGAGAATCGTGCATGGCTAAAACGCGCCATTCAAGCCGCCGTCAAAGAATATCATACCGTTTGGATGGCCGAGCCGCGTCTAGATCCGAAGAGTGGTCTCTCGCGGTATCGTCCTGATGGTCTCGGTATCCCACCCGAAACAGAGTCTACTCACTTCACGCATATTCTTGAACCTTATGCGGAAAAGCACGGCATATCCGTTCTAGAATTCAGTGAGAAATATAATGAAGGAGTATTGCATGAGCCGGAGCTTGACGAGTACTTTTTGCATGATCGTGCTGTTCGTGAGAGTGGACACGATACGACGTATCGGTTCGAGAAACGTTGTGCAAGCCTTGGTACGGTCGATCTCCAGGCACTTCTGTACAAGTATGAAGTCGATATTGGAACTGCCATTCGAGAGGTCTTCGATGACGAGCTTGAGATGGAGGAAGATTTCCCCTTGTCGCCGTTTCCTGTAACACCTGAAGCATTCAAGGATCCGAATAGGAGAAGTTCGACCGCTGCTCCTCAAACCAGTGAGGAATGGTTCCAGCGCGCTGAATGGCGTAGAGGGATCATCGATAAGTATCTCTGGAATGAGAGCAAAAACTTATACTTCGACTATGACACCGTCCAGGAGAAGCAAATCCTGTACGAGAGTGTTACTGCTTTCTGGATGCTTTGGGCTGGAGCTGCGAGTGATGAGCAGTGTTGGAGGCTGGTGTATGTTTTCTGTCTAGTTCTGTTCGAATAGCGTGCAACTAACGAGGATTGGACTTGCAGCAACCATTCTTTGAAGAAATTCGAGGTCATAGGAGGTCTGGTGTCTGGTACAGAAGAGTCGAGGGGCAAGATCTCACTTGATCGTCCGAACCGGCAGTGGGATTTCCCGTAAGTCCAATTTCATTCACCACGCTGAAGATTCCACTGACCTCTTGTTGTGATGTAGGTACGCCTGGTAAGTTTTATGTCCGATGGCTCGTCATTGGCCTCTTTCTTGATTCATTCTACCTCTCTCAGGCCGCCTCACCAGATCATGGCATGGGTGGGACTAGAAAGGTACGGATATTTGGAAGACTCCCAACGATTGGCGTACAGGTTCCTTTACATGTGCGTATTCTCAAGAAGTTGGACTTTGAGTTGCAACACGTGAACTCACCCGGAACACGCATTATGCAGGATGACAACCGCTTTCGTCGACTTCAATGGCGTCGTACCTGAGAAGGTGTGTCCTCTAACTTCTCTTCATTTCCTGTATTCCGGCTTGGCGACTTCGGCACGCTGGCTTTATGTTTTAGGAAGTTTGACTAACATCGGGTTTGGAACCATAGTTTGATGCGGTGAAGCTCTCTCACCTGGTCGACGCGGAGTATGGAAACCAGGGTATCGACTTTAAGATGGTTCCTCGCGAAGGTTTCGGATGGATGAATGGTAAGCGTGGTTTCGTCCGATGCATTTTACATATGTATGTGGTGCATGTCACATGTGCTCATGGAATTCTCTTTGTGTTCGCTTCGTGAATAGCGGCATACCAGGTCGGGTTGTCATTCTTGACTACACACATGCGCCGTGCCATCGCGGCATGTACGAGCCCTGAGGTATTCTTCGGACACGCTAAGTCGACCGATGTTGTGCCTCAAGCACGGGAGCAAACCGACGCTCTCGGCCTTGCGATGGAGGCGCTCTCGGTTTCCGCAAATTCTGGATGAACGAATCGGTCGCACATAGAGTCTGCCTTTTTAGGTTTATTTATTCGATGATATCTTGGAATCCGTATACAGCTACTTCAACACTCAGCTCTTCGTCGTAATGCTTCTGCTTTCTTGAACATGTATAGATATTCAGTAGACGAAGCGTTCATTGCTTCCATCCATGATGTTCCCGTCTCAATTGCTTTGCTTTAGACGTCCTCCACTTTTGCATGCCAGTCGTTTTGCACCCTTCTTCTGTTCTCGTCATCACCACTTCCTTCCTTCCTTCTCTCATCCACCATCTTCCATTCGTTATGTAGTCTAGGAAGAATCAGTAATGTGCATTTGAATACGTCAATTCTAGCCATCTCGTCTAGAAGGTTTCTCGGCGCTCAGATTGCACAGTACCATATGATCTTTGGTCGTTCTTTCTTCTGCCGTTCGCTTGTTCGGCGTCTCCAAGGTCTCCGACATGGTCTGGGCATGTGGCTAGTTCTAGTGGCGTTGAATCTCTTTACATCAAGTGGTTCTGTTTACGACAGTACAAATGTCTACTACAGCTTCCGTTTGTCGGCCACAGGCTGTCTTGTATTCACGTGTCTCATTTCAGGTCACACTCGCAAACGAGCAAACGTCGCACATGCGTAGGAAACATCAAAAACTGGTTTGTAGCTAGAAGCCTTTGTCGAGACCTTCTGCAATAAAGAACAACGAGAATTTGAATAACGAAGCAATGCCTAAAATTTAGGGGCATTTGCATATTCATCTGCAACTTTCACGCTCGAGAACGTACAATTCGACTGGTTTCCAAGACTGCCCTGATCCGAGGAACGTACACAGTCAATACAATAGCTAATACATGACCAGGGTACACACATAATACATCGCATAAACATAGCACCAGCTTTAATCCTACAAACCTTCCAACCTACCACCAGAATTGAACGTGAACATAGAAAAATGTATTATTGACACTAACTCTGACGGCGCCGCTCGTCAACGGACATGATGGCCGTAAAATCTTTGGTTTCCGTTCTCAAGGTACCCCATTGAATTATTGTAGTTGCCTTCAGCGGGCTTGACATACCCAGGCGGGGCGTGTGAACGCGGAATTACACCCGGCGCGTTGTCTGTGACGATCGAAATCTTCTCAGCGAGAAGAGGTTCGTTCTTGGCTGTAGAGGGTCCGGGCGTGAATCCTGCAGTCGAGAAAGGGAAGACGGAGACGTGGTACTGTATAACAAGCATGTGGATGGACAAATACTTGAGCGTCGATGATTGGGTCATTGAGATGGTGGAAAATCAAACGCACACGAACTGAGAGTCGGGGAAACAGGAATTCGGGTTTCAACGTCTTGGGTACGTCGATCTCGCCTTGCAAAACACGGACGGCGTCCTGCGATACACCTTCCTCACTCGGCCACCAGTACGCACGGCTTACCTGCTCCGGGAAGGTATTATTACTGCGCCGAGGAGCCGCGTCGTCTGTAGCCGTTGACCCGATGGCTATGGTACGTGTTAAGAAGATGTCCTGTGCGGAAGGCTGGGAGAGTAGATCTAGTGCTTGAGAGTCTGTGCCCTTGAGAATGAGGAAGAGCGGGATGGGAGATCCGAGAGCATATGAGAGCTATGTTAAAGATGATGTCATTTATGGAGATCTGCAGGACCAGCAAATAACGCACAGGAGATCCTAAAGCAAGCTAGTATTCGCAAATGATTCAGTGTAGTCAAATATACATCTAATTATCGACTAACGGTCATCTCCACTTTGACGGGTTTCGAGTCAAATAAAGTACCAGTGACGCTGACTGGAGGAAGAATCTTCCAGCCTTCCGGGTCTGCTTCAGGTCCAAGCAATTGACTCCCCTCGAGGTAAGCTGCAATGCGCAGAGGGGACGGTGGAGGTGCAACCCATCGCGGAACGTACACAAAAGATGTACTTAAGCTATCACACAATTTGTTGCTGACTCGTGAAATAATCGGATAATGCAGACCGACGACTCACGTCTGGTTTACTTTGAACATGCCTCTCTTCACGGTAACAACGATCTTGTAATCAATGTATGCTGGACTTGCTCGTTCGCTAAACGTCGGCGGAAGTGGATAATTCTTCCCCGGTTCCTTCGGCGCGGTTGAAACTTGGACTTCCTTGGGTAGACTCATTGAGAAAGGCCAGGTATGTGATCCAGACAGCTTGCTTGAAGACGGAGAGGGACTCCACAGATTTGTGGATAGATCAAGGAAGAGTATAGATTCTTGTCCGACAGTAGTAAATTCCCCAAAAATCTTCAAGAAAACCACCGAGCTTAGTATAGGATCGTTAGATGAGAGTGAAACCTACATTTATCGTTACACCTTTATAGCTCTCTGGCTTGTCGAGATTGATCTTGACCTCACCAGAAATCTCGTCATCGTCTCTAAATACCGGGAGAACTTTGGCCGAAACAGCACGACTCGTAACGTTGAGACTGAGCCACGGTTTTCCTTTCCCAGTTTCAAGAGAATAAGAATGTTGCGTCCGGAATGCTGCACTGCTACTAGCAGTTGGGCTTGCAGCTTTCGCATTGGAATCCGAGTAGCTCGGCAGCTGTTCATGCTGTTCATCTCCCTCGCCGTTGCGCAACGGAGCAGGAGCCATGGACGATAAGGTAAACAACGGATCCAGATGACAACCTTTATTGATCTCGAGTAGAGAGATTGGGCCCACTTCAGCTACACTCAGGAGCCACGTCCTGCGTTCTGGACAGAGAGAGGCTGTAGATGATAAAGCCAAGTAAGACGTGATCCTCCCACATCCTGATCCTGAGAGAACTGATTGGAGGAAAATAAACTCAAATTCATCACTTCCGTTTAGGAAGAAGTCATGCACGTGACCGAAGAATTTGACCACCGGAGCCGTGTCCCCTTCGTCTTTCTCTTCCTCTACTAGCATCATAAGATGCCAGCGCAAACGACGAACAAAAGCAATGCAAGTCGACAAGATCTTTCTGTTATTCTCGTCACCGGGTCATACGATCACGAGATTCGTTTCTGGGAAGCATGGAGCGGAATCTGTTCAAGAACCATAGCGCGGTCTGGTGAACAAGGCGTGAGCAATTCTTGACGCGTTGTCGCCAATGCACAGACCTGATACAGACTACAGCAAGTGAACAGACTGGCAATTTCTCCGAAGTAAGTTGTAATGAATCTCAAATAGTAGGTGCTAATCTGCATATAGCAAGCGCCTTCTTGCCGCTGCTATTCATAAGAAAATAAATATATACGAAGTCGCCAACCTCTCGAATACCGTCGTGCGTACTAAGGAATACGGCGCATTCCGTATTTCTTCTCACACATCTACATCAGGTCCAATGTTTCGAAGGCCATACGGGAAATGTTACCGCTGTCCAGTTCCATGCGGAAGGGAAGTGGGTAGTTTCCGGCAGTGAAGACGGAACCATCAAGGTGTGGGACTTAAGGTACGCAGCATTAATTTAGCCCCTCGGATGAAGAAACTGAAGAGCGCGTAGGAGCACTACTCCGCATCGGAATTACGACAATGGCGCGCCAGGTTTGTTTCAATTAACGAATTGTGACCGACAGCGCCTAAAAGTATCGTTGCTCAGTCAACGATGTTGTTATTCATCCGAATCAGGGAGAGTTAATATCTTGCGACCAAGCCGGGAGCATTAAGCTCTGGGACCTTTCGGAGAACGTTTGCATGCTCGATCTCGTTCGTCGTCCTGGCGTTTTCCTGCCCTCCCCTGTGTCAAATTGGCTACTAATAGATCTTGTCAACATAGGCACCAGCTGGTGATGTTCCAATTCGGTCCGTGACGATCGCCTCGGACGGGTCGTGTCTAGTTGCTGGCAACAACAAGGTCAGTGACAGTTATCTTTGAGTCAAATTAAAGCTTGTAGAACGGGAAACTTTCGCACAGGGCAAATGCTATGTCTGGAAGATCAACGAAGAGAGCTCAGATCTTCCGAGGTTCCAGGCGATCACGAAGTTCCAGGCGCACAATAAGTACCTAACACGTTGTCTTCTCAGTCCCGACGTGCGGTGAGCAATCATCGGCAAACTCCTTCTCAGATTACACCGAATCCCGACTGATACTGATGCATATTCCCTGTTCTGTAATGCCATATTCCATTCATTTTTCTGGTCAGATATCTTGCGACGTGTTCCGCAGACACAACAGTCAAAATCTGGTCGATCGGGAGAAACTGGGAATTCAAGCTTGAGAAGATCTTACAGGGCCACCAACGGTGGGTCTGGGACTGCGCCTTCAGCGCGGACTCGGCGTACCTTGTAACCGGTATGTACTTCTTCTCTTGCCGCCTTTCTTTCTCCACGTCTTGCCGAGCGAAGCTTCGCGCATGGAGCTCCCTCTCCAGGTTTATAATTATAATTACTTGTTCATTCGGCGAGGACGGGTATCTCTGACGATCAAAGCTGCCGAACGTAACGTCGTCGTTCGTCTGCTTCTGTCTCTGCCATGCTTGCTTGCTTGTTTACTTGCTCATTCGTACCAAAAAAAAATTTTTTTTGGACCGCGTGCTAACTCAACTTGTTTTCTTCTTTTTCTTTTCCCTCCCTCGCATCTTCCGCTCGGCATATCTTTACGTCTTCCGTTTCTTATCCACGTGTGCGCGCGATCCGACGCGAAACAACGTAATTCCTGGTTCGATGATCGATCGACACTGAACGTTGTCTGGGGGGGACGCGTCCGCATGCACTCACTTGTTCGTTCGTACGTATGCTCTGTGTACGCGCGCGCGCGTGTTTTCGCAGCTTCTTCCGACCATGTGGCACGCCTTTGGGAGATGGCTTCCGGCGAGACTGTGCGACAGTACAACGGGCATCATAAGGGTACGTTATGCATATTCTGCTCTTCTTTTCTTTTCTTTTCCCTCCTCGTGCCGGTCATCATCCCCCCCCCCCCCCCCTCTCTTCATCTTGAACACTTCCGCTTGTGTGATTTGGATCTTGTGAGCTTCTGCTTCTTGCCGCCCAGAGGCTGATGCTGATGCTGATGGAGAAGGAGAGATGGAGAGCGCTAACAAGACCACCTTTTTCTCAACACACCTCTTTTCCTTTCTTCTCGGCCTCTTTTCCCCGTTCCGAACTTCGCGAGATGCATACAAGGGCCTTAACTGATCCGTTTTCTGTCTTCTATCTTCTGCCTTCTATATATTTTCCTGATTGGAATGCGTGGGATGTACGTATGTATGTATGCATGTTTTTAGCCGTGGTGTGCTGCGCGTTGCACGATGGGGCCGGGTATTAGTGTACAGTACAAGTATGGCATCCTTCTTTCTGGATAGCTTCCCCCTCCCTCCTCTCCCGCGTTTTTTTTTCCACCTGGCGAGTTCCTATGTAGGCCTCTTCTGTGACTCCGCGCTGGGCATGCATATGTATGTATTGTATTATGTTATGTAACAGTCAATCTATGTGTCTTTTCGTTTCGTTTCGTTTTGTTTTCGAACATAGTACGGTACAAGTTTACAAGTGGGTTTACTGTATTTATGCGATTACTGTGTGTCATTCTTTGTTCGAGTCTAATTGAGTTGGGTTCAGAGGAGGGGGTTCGATTCCCTGTTAACTTTTCGTTTATGTAATGCTCTTGACTCAGTCTACGTGGGCTATCTACATACGTACGGAAAGAAAAGCGCTCGCTCCTGCATCGATGTTTCTATTGAAGAAAGAGAGAGCCCGAAAAAGAAAAAGAAATGATGCTGAGATTATGTGACGCGCGCGCGGGTAAGTTACGTAGTTACAGCGTGTGGAAAATACGCAGTGGATGGGTGAGTAACAGTACAGTATGTACATACGTACGTACGTGTGTCAGTATTCGTTTGGTTGCTTGGGATGTACAAACGAGGGGAGCGAAGGTGTGTAGAAAGCAAAGAAGACTCCAGAGATTCCACAACAACCCACCCGCAATTGTTCATTCATTCACTTCAGTTAATCCATGCTACCCGACCCGCTCACCGTGCTCGGACCCCCACTTTCAAACTGGTTGAAGAGACCCCACACGACGGGCTTCTTCACGCGATCGGCATGTACGGCGCGCTGCGCATGCGCGTCTACTTCGGGCGGGACGCGCGAGCGCGGGGTGGAGGACATCGTCGCTGTCGTGCTTGCTGATGCTGCCAGCGCGATCCCGGGTGGGAGCGACGGAGGCGGGGTCGAGGGAAGATGCAGGGGTAAAGATGGGTGGTGGGGTGGGGGGAGGAAGAGAGCGTGCTGCCTGATGAACCTGGCGAGCCGAGCGTCGATGCTGTAGGCGAGGAGGCGCTGTAAGGGAGCGTGGCGATGGAGATTATGGAAAGGAGGAGAGGCTCGTGGGTTAGTCGAAGAGGGGGAATGGAGGTGGGCGAGGATAATGTCGAGGGGGGAGAGAGGGACGAGGGCCCTGCGGAGTAGGGGGAGGTTGAGGTCAGAGAGGCAGGTGATGGAGGCGATAATGGAGGCGATGAAGGAAGGGCGGAGAGGGAAGGAGCGGGAGCGAGCTCGAAGCCTGGAGCTTGAAATGGGAGGAGGGCAAGTGCATACTAGAATGAAGAAAGCCACAAAAACGTCAGAAAATAAATAAATATCGATAAAAAAAATGCATCGTAAAGCCAAAAAAATAGAAATGAAAACCGACTTTGACCAATCGGCAAAACGAGACGCTTACCTTGACGCTAAACCCACCAAACTCGAAGCTCGGTACGAGGTCTTTAGGGAGCAAGATTTCGCCTTCAAATAAACGGCTCCGCATTCTCCCCGCCGCCGCCGCCGACCCGACGGAATCACTGCGGTCGCGGTTACCAGCGGTAACATTAGTGCTTATATTACTACTGCCTCCGCCAGCTTGCCGAGGCCACCAGACGGCACTTGTTATCGGAGACCTTGCACCATGCAGCGCAAGCTTCGGTCCAACCTTAGGCACTTTCTCTCTTTGCTTCTCCTTCTCTTTGATCTTACTCTTCTTCTCCGATCTTGATCTTGATCCAAAAGAAAGCGAAGAAAAAGCGGACAGCGCAGATAGCGATAAGGATAGCGTTGACGTTGACAGTGTTGTTGTTGATCCTGATGTTGTTGCCGAAGAGGAAGATATAGGTGGCGAGGACATGCTAGAAGCAGCCACTGACGCAGTAGCAGATGGATGGCTATACAAGGAAGAAGAAGGTAGTTGTTGTTGCCTTGACCTTGCCAGCGAGGCATTCTCCACACTGTCAGCAGCTCCACCACTGCTCGTGCTAAGAGCAGCGCCAGCGGGACCCGATCCAGAAGCGGAAGCGGAAGCGAAGGAGGAAGACGCCGCCGCCAGTTCACTTTGCGGGACTGCGCGTGGTAAGTATGCTCTTGAATTGAAATTACTCGGGACAGACGCAGTGACGCCTAGAGATCTATCTGCAGGTGAACTTTCGAGGCCGCTCTTCCAACGCGAAGATTCAGGATACCCAGTCTCATAGCATACTTCTCGGATGAGGTGCACGGAGATGTTCTGTGGGGCGAAGACCAGATCGAGAGCCTGCGAATCGCTGCATTTGATGGTGAGCATGAGCGGAAGCGGATGTCCACGCGAATAAGTCAACTATCGGCAAAAAGCAAGGGCAAGGGCAAAGAAGATAGGTTAGATGTCGGATAATTCGTTTTACTGAAGAAAGGATCCGCACGCACTGGTAGAGCCAAGGCGAACTGTTCGCATCGATTAATATGGAATATAAATTGCTGAAAAGGGCAGTAAATGACTCACAGTGCATGTGGCTTCGACCATGCGCACACCAAAGAGCTTTCCACGGACGAGAATGGGTGGAAGAACCATCCAGCCGTCGGGGTCACTGTCCGGACCGGCGAGTGGCCTATTATCCTGGTATGCTAGCTGCCGCAATAGCGAAGGTGCCGGCGGACGTGTGCGCGGTGCAAAACCAAAGTGCGTGCCTAGTCTGCATGGAAGGATGTTAGTTACCACATGCCGTGGGACGGAGAAGACGCGTCAAGGACATAGGGGAGGGAAGAAAAGATTGAAAAAAGCAGTATGGCACTTGGTGTGACTCGGGCAGCTGGAGTGGAATGGAACTCGAGAGAGCGTCGAAAAGACACGCACTTGCTATCTATTCGAAGGGGACCACGACGGATACGGACTGTTATCTCGTAGTTGATGAACTGCGAGGCGCCCTTTTCCGAGAAAGAGGGCGGGAGAGGGAGAGTGACGGGCGGTTGCTTTGAGTGCAGGGTAACCAAGCATGTTGACGGCAACTGAATAGAGAATGGGAAGGAGTAAGACCCGACGAGCTTGGAATAGGCCTTCTCCTTCGCTTTGCTCGAGGATGGAGCCGAGGGCGGAGGAAGAGGAGAGATATGACTCGACGCGCGCGGGTCGCCCATGTCCGTGTTCCATATGACGCGAGTGAGCTCCCAAAAGACACGTGGATCTGGCGCGTTCGCGGCCATGATAGTTCCGGAGACGGTGATGCTGATACCGAGGATAGTCTCTGGCTTGCGTATATCGAGCTCGAGCTTACCCTGGATGGCCTGACCCTCGAAGTAGGCTGGTAGGAAGCGGGGGGAGCCAACATTTGAGATGAGCTTGAGAGAAGCCCAGGGGGTGTTTCTAGAGTCAAAGAGGGAGTATAGGTGCTCGACTGGAGGGCGAGAGGAGTGGTGAGGGAGAATGGAAGCGCGCCGGGTGATTGGCGAGGGCGCGGGAGACGGCCTGTAGGATGGTGGTGGACGAAGAGAGGACGCGTGGATGTTGAAGAGAGAGAGGTCATTGTGCATGGCCGATGAGTAGGGATTGAGAGGGATGTGGGAGCTGCATTGTAGTGGGGAGAGGGAGAGTTAAGTGGCTTGTGCATAGCGTAGGGATAGGTAGCAGGCTAGGGCTAGTGCTAGTAGTAGTAGTGCAGTGCATGTGGAGGTACCATATAGACCACATGGCAGGGCAGGGCAGATCAGGGCAAATCATCGTATGCGGATGCGCGTGATCGGCGCTTTCTTCTTCGTACAGTACAACCATGTTCTCAGCTTTCGGTCAACAACAACAGAAACCATTGTTCGGCGCTTCAGCTCAGTCGGCGCAGCCATCTTCGGGTTTTACTTTCGGTCACTCTCAGCAAAATCAACAACAACAACAACAACCATCCAGTACTCCTGCCGCGACCGGCACTGGTCTGTTTGGTAACACTCAACCGAATACGGCCCAGCAGCCATCTACTGGTCTGTTTGGTTCATCTACAGCTCAGCAGCAGCCTCAACAACAGCAGCAGCAACAACAACAACAACAGCAACAACAACCTTCAACGGGTCTATTTGGCCAATCCACGTCCACCGGTACCTCTTCTTCCAACTCAATCACAAAACCCCAGTTCACAGATATTTATTCCATCCTATAGGCTTATTTGGTTCGGGCACGAGTACCACACAACCCCAGCAGCAACAGACTTCATCTCTATTCGGGAACACCCAACCCACTACGAGTGCCTTTGGTGGCTTCGGCGCGTCCACATCCGGAGGTCAGCAGAACCAACTACAGCAACAACCACAAGGTGGCACTTCTTCTCTCTTCGGCCAGCCGGCGCAATCCCAACCTCAGCAGCAGCAGCCGCAGTCACAGTTTCAGCAACAGCAGCAACAACAGCAATCCACCGCGTGGGTCCTCTTCCGTAAATTAACCCCGGCGAAGCATGTGCGTTACTGAGCCCCATGTGTTCGTTTCTTTCATTTACAGGGCCGCGAATGCTGGTGCACCTCTTTTCACCAAAACCACAAAGTTCAATGACCTCCCAGAGGACGTAAGGAAGAAGTTTGAACAAATCGAGTGCGTTTATTGCTATTGTGTGTCTTCTCCGTTCATGACTCACTCACATACACACACACATGTATGTATCGCATATGCATCTTCAATTTAATCTCAACCCCGTGTTCGGACGTTCGCTCGAAATTTAACCCTGATTTTCCGCCACCGTCGCGGCACGGCCTCGTTTCCCGCACATTCAATATACACCATCGCATTCCTGCTTTTTAAATGCCTCCGACGTCAAAAATCAATCCTCTTTAGCGCGCATATCCAGGGCAGGGTACAAATCTCGACAGAACTAAAACAGCACAAGCTCGGCGACGAACCGCGAAAGGGCGCGGAGCAGATCAGGATTGTCCACAAGGTACACACTTATTCTTCTTTTTTTCTACATACTTTCAACTCTTTTGCCTTGTGTTTGGTTTATCTGTTCTTTTTTGCCACCTCACTGGTTTTCGTCAGCGCGAGTGTTCAGTTCCGTTCTGTCGGGACGTACATGATTTGTTTCCCTTTGAAACAAGTCCGCGTGTGTATATCTCCTCTTTTTTTTTCTTCTATGTTTCGTCGTACGTACTGGGCATCTCCTGTCTTCGGAGATAGATCCCGAGGCGCCGGAGGGACGTCCGCGTGTGTGGGGAACAAAACTGAAGAAGCTAGACGAGCACGAGCTAACGAACGGAGACTTGGAGAGTTGGCATACTCTCCTCACACACATACACGCGCGCACACAAAACTCAAATGGGAACCACTACTGTGGTTATGGACGCGTTAACCCATCTGGAACCTCAAGCTTCGAGAGAGCTTCCTTGCACGGGGTCCGCGTCCGCGTTACTTCTTCGTTCCTTCATTCATTCTTGATTTTTTTTTCTCACCGCCGGTGTTCTTTCTATTATACATCTTTAAAGATTCAACACCGCCGATGGGTTGACTATTATTGGTCGCTTACTTCGGATGAGTCTGAATACCCCGATTAAGAAACGGAGAGCTTAATCGCGAGGGTTATGATCGAACGGTTTTGCAGGGATTGAATTGTTCGTATTCAGCTTTCATGTTTTGTTCCCGCGAACGACCTCGGATATTCCTGTTCCGTTTTACTCTTTTCTTACCGATGGATGTTTGCTTTGATACTTCCCGCCCGCCATCTCAAACACCTCTTCCCAACTCCTTTCAAATCTCATAGATCTCGTTGCCTAACTTTTACTAACGGAACCTTTCTCCCCCTCCCTTCCTTTTCGCTTCTTTTTTTCTTTCTACCCGGACAGGACCTCGTCAACAGCATCAACAAGCTCCGATCGGACATCGCTGCGATGCGCGAGCTGCGCGCGCGGATGGACCAGGCCGTGCAAGACACCATCGCTGCGACGCGGATCATTGATGCCTTCAAGGCCAGCCAAAGTGGACAGAGCACGCAAAGCCAGCAGACGGTGTGGTTGAAGAACTATGCTGGGTTTCCTCTTGAGTGCGTTTTTTTTTTCTACTTTTTTATATTTGTGTAAAATCATACAAATGTTTGATGTTCTGATGACTTTTCTTTTAATGCTTTGCTGCGTTGCTGTCTGGTGTCTAGGTTCTTCACGCGCGTCACGGAGCAACTTAAGGAGCGGTTACAGTGGTTTAATAATACTCTCGAGGTGAGGAAGCTGTTCTATCTCTTGCATGCATGGATTATGGTCGTTCTGACTATTGATATTTTTTTCTTTCCATTTTTCCATCTTGACATTCTTTCAATCAAAATCAAATCGACTTTTCGCACGAACGTACGCGTGTCTTATCGCTTTTCACTAAAATATGTTCGACGATCACTGGGATAACGTACTCAATTCGATATATCTCGCATATTCCGTGTTCGTATTCTCACTGGAAATCCTCGCGGGACCGATATTTGTTCTGTTCTTTTCTCGGTACGCTGTTGACATGTGGTTTTTTCCTTTTCCTTCCGAATTCGGAACGGAACCGATACGGACGCGGACGTGAATTTGGCTCGGCCTGGGATTTATTTTGTGAATATGGTGAATACGGTTCCCCTGGCCCGTTGGTGCTGTGCTGCGGACCTGTGGTTTGGCTTGATGCATATGGGTCGATACTTAAACCTCATTCTCTTACGTGGACGGATGGATGGTGTTTGGGATATCTTATCTTCTGACTCTGTCTCCGTTTCTTTGGGATGCTCGCAATTCCTGCGACTCTGCGTTAACTCCGTTCTCGGTAAACGTCACCATGCATCTTCTGGCAAACCGCGAATCTGCATGATTTGTGATAACGACGTGGATGTTGGAATCCAACTCGAACCTCGCTTCATCCCAAAAATCATCCACGCACACAAATCATGCGCACCTTATCCCAACTCTATCAAAACGCGTATTTTGATTTTGGAATGCCGATTGCTGCGACTACGACCTTCTTGCGGCCTGCTCCGGTCCGGTTCGGTATACCATGGTCCGCTCATGCCGGGGTCGATGGATGGATTTTGTGTGCGCTGGGATCTTAAACACATGCATTCCCATTCCTGCCCTGGTCGACATTAAAAACATGATGCAAATGCCGATGTGGTCATCGTCGACTGGCGGTTCTTGTCACCCGTCGGTTCCGAAACCGTGGCTACACTCATCTTTTTTATTTCCCTCGTTGATGCGGTGATATTTGCGCGTATCTGGTGGTATGGTATGGTATGATTTGGTACGTCCAGCAAATCGAGAGAAAGCTCGTATCGGAAGCGAACCATGTTTCGATCACGCCGCAATGTGAGTTTCTTCTTCTTCCATCTGTTTATTTTTGCTTTTATTGCATTTTTGGTCTTTCGTTTATACAAGCCATCATGACACTTTCATCTGTGGTGTGCTTCTTCTTATCAAGTGCGTTGATGTGCGCGGTTCGTCTCGGCGTCCCGCCTTTGAATGGTGTGGTGTCTGCCACATCATATCATATCATATCATGCCCACGCGGAACCGCAATTTTCGTTTTGCTTTGGAACACGCTTTGATTGATTGACCTAAATTTACTGACAATCTCTTTCTTTTCTTTCGCCTATTCGCCCCTTCCGCCCATCTTCGCGGTTTGGCTTTCTCCGTTCCGCGCGACATATACCAAATGGAACATGGATCGGCCCTGTTCGATAACTGAACTTGACTACTGCTCGACCACGTTTTTCCTTCTCCGTTTTCTCCGTCTTCGTCTTGCGTTTGCGGCCGCTCGTTCGCTCGTGACGATAACAACTATTATGAATTGAACATTGCTTTGCGCGTTGTGCTGCGCATTTGGAATACCATGTGGTTTGGCTGCTCGGTTGCTACGCGTAACGCCTTCTCGGGGATCGGATTCTTTCGCGGTCCAAATGGGACGGGACTTTGGTTTCTATCCTAACTTCCTAACCAACTTACGACGCGGCATGTCATAACCGCTCTTTTTCTTTCTCTCTAACTTCTATCCGGGACACTCGGGCTCCTGCCACCGTCATTTACAACTGCAATCACGCTATCGCTGCGGACCAACTTTCCAAACCCAATCTAACCAATTCGAAACCCCATTACGACACTAACAAAACAAAACACTGTAGCTGTAACCTCCACCCTCCAAGCGCAACACGCGTCCTTCGTCGCTCTCGCGGCCAAGACCGCCGCGCTCGACGGGGAGCTGCAGAAGTTGAAGCATACGTATAGGACGCTGTGGCGTGCGCGCACGGGCAGCGCGAGGGATCCGTTCAATGAGCTCGATAGGAGTACGATTGTTGGTGGAGGGGAACTTGGGATCGAGGGGTTGAGCGTTAGCTAGCTAGTTAATTATGAAGAGGCTGCTTGTGTCTTGTTTTTGTTTTTCTCGCATGTGATGTTTGATTTGTCTATTATCCATTATCGTGATTGATAGTTGCTCGATGATCACTATGCTTGATGTGCATTAACCGACGCTTTGCCAATAGTCTAAGAACGTCCGTGGTGAGCTCCTAACAGAGATCGTCGATATTTATTATTTAGAGTTTAGAGTTTGATACTTGGAAGTCTGTGGGAATATATTACCAGTATGTAGGTGAAGTAGTGACAACTACAACTCACGACACGCGATGGAACGCGTCCAAGCCTTGCCTTACCCACAGCTCAGCTCAGCTCATTGGCAAAGGGACTGACAAATTGACACAATATTGGTATTAAAGCCATGGATCCACATACACCGAACACAGCGACTTCTCAATTCATCCAAGCAGGTGCGTAGCTCTCGTATTTTCTTCTTTGGTGCGCGATTCTTACAAGGTTGTATCCTTCCCGCTTTTTTTTGAACGGAAACGATGTTGCTTATGCTGTGTTGATATGTGTGTGCAGACGATGACGACTACGACGAGGACGCGCTTCCGTCTTTCGGTGGCGAACTCGACCAGAACCAGAATAGTACTTCAGCGGCGAGCCCCGGGGATAAGGGAAAGGGCCGCGCGCAGCCTTATAGCATGACTGGAGGAGGAGGAGGAGGAGGAGGGGGCGGAAGTTCGAGTGTGAATGGCCAGGGGTTATCTGGAAATATCGGTTCTGGGGGTGGGATGGGAGGAAGAGGTGGTGCTGGACAGCAGGGATCGAGGAGGACTGTTGGAGGTGTGAAAGTCGAGACGCGGTGAGCATTTGTCTGGTTTCTTAGACATGTGTGTTTTGATGATGATGTCGGATGGTATGAATGAAGGTATACGGGCGTTGATACGCTTGACGAGCCTGTCACTGCTACAATCGTACGTATCTTCTCTTCTCTAAAGAACATCGCGGTGAAGCAGGGGGGAACTTACTGAGTAACCAACTGTTTTGAATAATAGGCGAGAGACCTACGGTCCATCTCTATCAAGATCGCTCAGGTGCTTTATCCCTCGCGGTCTGGTGCTGGACGCGAAGTCCTAAGGTGAGTACGCAGCTCGTGTCTTTACTCCCAAACACAACTAATCATATCATGTACTTTTGTCTGGTTGAACCAAAAGGGACTGGGATCTATGGGGCCCGTTAATTCTGTGCCTAGCCCTAGGGATTCTGTTAAGTCTAAGTGTAAGCACCCAATCCTTCCGCCGGTTATTTCCTGTGCCATGTGTTGACTCAAAATCCTTCTTGATTTGTGATTATGGCCATGAAGGCGCCGGCGGAACAGTCGCTCGGAGTGTTTACGGCGGTGGTCGTGGTTGTCTGTCTAGGTTCCGTAGTCGTAACTATCCAAGCCAAGGTAAGGAAGGAATCTTTCCATTCCTTTCCGCTCCAGCGTTCTAATGCCAGCACATCACTCCTTTCTCCCCCCCTCTTCCCCCCTCCTAATCTTCTCGTACATACAGCTTCTCGGCGGCCGAGTGTGAGTCCGAAAACACATACATCCCCCCTTTACTCTATCAGATCTACTCATCCGTTTTTCCCTTCATTCTTGTATGGTATCGAATCTCAGATCGTTCTTCCAAGCATTGTGTGCACTGGGATACTGCGTCGCCCCGCTGGACGTCGCAGCACTGGTATCCTATTTCGTCCGCACCATATGGGTGCGCATCCCTATCTCTCTGGGCGCGTGGGCTTGGTGCATATGGGGTCAGTCCAATTTCTTTCTCTCGCATTGTTGTGTTTGCATCGCATTGCGTATGCATGTCGTTCCTCATGACTGATTGTGTGTCCCCTTTACCCGTGAATAGCGTCAGTGAACTTCCTTGATGGAACCAAAATCGAGCAACAGCGTATCTTGTTGGCTGTATACCCACTTTTGTGAGTTGATTGTGTCTTTTCAGTTAAGTCGTTTATGTCTGATTGAAATTTTTTGGTGGTCTGCTGTATTAAGGCTATTCTATTTCATTCTTGCCTGGATGATCCTTATCCAGTGAAGAGCTCAACTTATGTAGAACTTCCCTACACCGCAGGCTGTTAATTTATCTAGTTCCTATGCTGTCTCTCTCAGTACTCAAGTCTGGAAAATATCCCTCTCGGCCAGCCAAAGCAACAGGATAACTTGAAGAAAGAGAAGAATGCAATTGCACAATAATTAAGAATGCTATCTACTCGTCATGACTGTTCATGAGGAACTATTACACGACAAACTGCGCATCAGTCCAGCGTCTCTACAGCTCCATCTTGTCCTCCTCCCAGCCAGGGTTTTTCGTGAGTATCACGAAGCCCTCAAGCACAGCAGCATAAGGGATGTATTCCTCCGTTGCCAGTTCCGCACGTTCGCGCGTGCCGAGTCGTACGGGAGTTTGATGCGTCTGGAAGCCGGAGATCGTGCGTGGCTTGCCTGCTTGCCCGACGACGTCGACCGCTTGGCCCACCCGGACTGTTACAGGCATAGATTTGAGCGTCTCGTCGAGCGTTATCAGGGAGCGTGGGTACATGGCGGTTACGAGGAAGTAAAGCATCCAGTGGCATTTGTCGAGGATGACTGAGTTGATAATTCATTGTTCATTGTACATGTCAGCGTGAAGATACTTGTGGCCATGAAGGACTGTGACTTACAGGATTTCGCATCTATGAATGCAGTGAGCACAGTCAGCAACCCAGCTACGGCAGGCCGGCTCATAATCGCGCGGTCGCAGAAGAAAGGGTTGACCGTTAAGGTCCCCTTGCCCATGTGCACAAGCCCCTGGGCCACGCGAACCATGAACAAGCAATCGGGCTCTTTGTAGTAGTAGCTCGCCAGCTGGCGCAGCATTTGAGCGAGACGCGCGTTGTTCGTCCCGGCGCCGACGAGACCCATGGCGAAGATAGCGTTGAGCGCGACGGCAAGATCGTTATCGTGGCTGTACTTAGAGAGCGTGTCGAGGATGGGGAGTTGTGGATCTGAGGCGCTTATGAGACCTAGAGCGAGAGGCACGGCTTTGCGGATGACAGGTTCGCCAGTAGTGCATCTGACGAAGCATAGAGATTAGCGATGCGGAAATCGATTACCACGTATTGACTTACCAAATGGTTGAATTGTCGAATAGCCATTTCGGCACCGACATCCTCACCCATTGCAATGAGCGCGACACCGATTGTCGCAAAGGCCTGATAGGTGTCGTCCTCCTTGCTGCCTTCCTTCTTCTCTATGTGATCCGCACAATGATGCATCATTGCTTGTACTTTGAGGACATTCGTCGAACCCGCCCACGAACAAATCTCAACAAGAATCTGAGCTTGCTTGGAGACATTATGCTCAATTGCTTTGAGTGTCTCCAGCGTGGCATCAGAAGCTTCTTGTTGACCCAGATACAGAAGCGCGAGACCCAAAGTCATGAATCGCGCCCATTTCTCATCCAGCGCCAGCTCCTCTCGCTCCATTAAAGCTTGAAGGATAGTGGCAGCAATCTCACCATTACAACTTCCGACGAAAATGAAACCGAGCGCGAGAGTAACTAGCGAAGCTATCTCCATCGAATTTTCCTCGTCGGCGACAATCGGCAAAAGCAATGACGAGAGGTCTTCTCGTTGCGAACCGACATACGCGAGTCCTAACCCAACGATGGCGCCAGTTTTCAGGGGGACGGACTTGCTTTCTACGTGCTCGCCTAGCAGAGCAAGCGCAGCGTCCGCTTCGGTGCGCACGCCGCAATTTAGCATACCGGTAGCAAGAAAGGCTCCAGCCTGAGCGCAATCGTGTTAGCGATGGTCCAGTGAACATATTCCAAGTCGTGAACTTACTTTGATATATTCCTCCGGCGAATAGGTATAACGGTCGACGTGGCTTAGCCCAACATCTGTGTCCCAAAGCAAACTTAGACCAAGCGAGGCAGCAGCACTCATCATGCCTGGAAGAGCAACATAAGCAAGATCACAGCAAAGTCTCTAAGTGTGGAGCGCACCGTGATCTTTATTCTTGTAGATCCAGCTGTCTCCTTCCGGTGCATCGACCATAAGCTTGTCATTGCAGAAACCAGCATTCACGAACGCGTTCACGAAAGATCCGGCCAAATTAGCTCGCGCAGAGTCAATATTCGGCCCAGCTGCCGCTACAAAGATAATCAGGACTCTTGGCCGTATTCCAGACATGGAAAAGACGCACGTTGGTTTTCGAGATGTGATTTGTAAATATCCTCCAAACTCTTTGGCTCTAATGCTCCGAGCTCCTTCCCATATTCTTTGAAGTGTTCCGACAGATGGGTATTACTTAGGCACTCCATAAGGTCTTCCTCAGGCTCCGCTCCATCCTCTGACTGGATCCATTCCAGAGGCACTTGAGCACGAGCAAGCAGGAAAGCCAACTGGCGCTTCATAATTCTGAAAGCAGCGGGAAAAAATTAAATCACAATAAAGCGATAGCTTGGTCTTTCATCAACTCACGGGTTACCAGCATTCTGATAGTTTTGGGAGATGAGTTCACGGTCCCAAAGGCGTAAAGCCACAGCCATGGCTTCAGGAAATCTACCCCGTTGAATGTATAAGTCGTGCACCGTCCGCAGAAAAGCTTGATCGTCGGGAGGTGCTAAATATGCGACACAGCTTTTCGCCACGGTTTATTAATTCGAATCTAAACGTGAATGTCTAGGAGACATACCTCAGCATATATTGACATACACGCGCATAGTTGTTGTCGTCAACTAGTCCAATTAGACGATCCGCGATTTCTAACTCCTCGAGCAAGTCAACAGCATCTGGTTCGGCGTTGTGTAGCAGCAAGAACTTTGCGCATTCGACGCCGAGTGTGCGAAGCTCTTCGACGCCCATGTCCTTGTCTGCTTGCTCCTCTTCCTTTTCGACTCTAAGAGTATACTCGGAACCAAGCTCGGCAGCCAAGTGGCGAATGTACTCGTGGCCCCATGACCCCGGGTCAGAAGGCTTTGAAGACATAGACGAAG
The DNA here is from genome assembly GCA_009806525.1 of Sanghuangporus sanghuang. Taxonomy (NCBI): domain Eukaryota; kingdom Fungi; phylum Basidiomycota; class Agaricomycetes; order Hymenochaetales; family Hymenochaetaceae; genus Sanghuangporus; species Sanghuangporus sanghuang. The sequence continues at coordinate 748,984 of VVIT01000005.1, forward strand.
CAAGAAGTCGGTATCTTAGAGTCCCGCGGGGCTCTGTATCCGAATATGTCATAGCAAGGACAGACAAGATGTCAGCAAAGAGACTCTTGTCCTCTGACGTGGGCCAGGTTTCGAGGAGAGCCTGAAGGTCGCGATAGTGAGGCCGAAGGAACTTGAGAGGTTTGGGAACTGATGTCATTGACGAAGTAGAAGTTCGAATAAGTGTTCGTAATGTTTCCAGAGCAGGACGGTAAAGTGTTGTGTCGAATTCCTGCATAAATGTTCAGCCCGTCAACTTAACCTAGCTTATGGTAGCTATTCGCACCTTCAGACGCTCGACGAGCATCTCAAGCTCATTCCGAAGCTGCAGGTCCTCTTCTGACTGTTCACCAAAGTCAGCCGTAAATCTAAGAAGTCAGTTGCATTCATACCAATTCCTCGCCTTCGCCTTCCTTGCCCTTAGACGCGTCCTTCGTGCCCTTCCCATCGAGCTTCACATCCTTCTCCTCATCCTTCTTCTTTTTCGGGTCCTGCGCAGGTACAGGTGCGACGGGAAACGATGTATCAGGCATTTTCAAAATATAAGGACTAAGTCAACGAGTGGGGACAGGGAAAGTTTCGCAACAGGCCCGAATCGCGAAAGTCAAGTCGAAGGAGACGCGTACGCATGTGCTGATCTAAGCAACGTCACATGACTTCAATGTTCACCGCGTCCATGCGTCGATCCCTTGTCTCCGCGCTTATGACACGCACGCATAAACCTACAAGTACTGCAGCACCAAATTTGCATGCCCTCTGCACGCCCTTTCAGTTAAAGCGACTGGACTCTGTCTTCTACCATGGTAGTTCTTGACACTAATTCGTACGCACTTTTGTTTTATCAATCTGCACTGGTAGTTCTAATGTTTTGATTTTATGACTTAGACTTGACAAGACGAACGATACGAGAATCGCGCTACCACAAACAGAAGACCAAGACTGGGAAGATCTTCCAACGATGCTGGATGATAAATCCATAGCACGTCGTGACGATTCATCCGAGAGCATCGCTAGCTCCCAAGCACCTTCGAGGTCGGCTTCCAATACTCCAAGGAGACGTCGGGTCGCACCCAGAGCCACAACTAGAACCGTATATGTGGCTTCCAGTGGAGCGTCTCCAAGAAAGCAAGCCGCACGTCCAAGAAACGAGAAATCGAAAGTAGAGAAGCCCTCGCGCGAACCTCCCCCACCTCTCGTAACGAAAGATGAGATCCATTCTGCACTAACCCGGGGAACTCGATCGTCAGCGTCATATATATTTGACGTTACAGCGAGTTTCTTCTCCCTCATAAAACGTTTTTTGGCTTTCTTTCTGTTCATCTGGGTTGTCGCGCTTATCATCAATGCGCTGTCGGCCTCCATCCGTTCTGTGCTCTCGCCGGTTTGCTACATCCCGGTTATTTCGAGTTCGCCATTATGCAAATGGCAATCTTATGGTATAGAAAGTTCCAAAGAACCACAACAGTAGGTGTATAGCCACATTTCGTACCTTCAATATGTCTAATTTTGCATACATTCAAGCGCGGAGTACCCACAATTGGTTGAAATACAGAGCAAGACATTCGAACAATTACTTGACGAGACTGTTGGGAGTACCAGCCTCGCGCTCGACATCAAGAAGACAGAGTTGGCGACTCATGACCTCGTCACTGTCGTCAGAATGAGTAATCTTCGCAGTAGAGATTATTTGGCAGAGGCCTTGGTCTCTTTTTCCGACGATGCTCGAGAAACTGCTCGCGGTCTTCAAAAGTTGAACGCGAAAATTAGTGGTTCTGTGGATAAGTGAGTTAGCAAAATGATTTTCTATGCACAGTTCTCACTTTCGATTCTAGTATTTTGGCCATAAGCGATTTCGCGCTGCAGACGATCGAGGGTGGAAAGACCGAACCATCATCTCTGACGAAATACATTTGGCCATTTGGCTCCAATGGATCCAGCAAAGAGCTTCTTGCATCAACCTTCTCCCAGTCCCTCTCTGTTCTATCAGCTTCTCTGGAGCGGCTCATTCTCTCTGCCGAAGCTTCCCTTGACTCGCTCAACAAGCTTGAGGAGCAGCTTGGTACTATACATGGGATTGTCGCTCGGGAAGATAATACCCTTTCCGTAGAGAACGCGGAACTTCTTGCTGCCCTATGGACACGTCTCGGAGGGAATCGCGCCAAAGTTGCACGGTTCACTAGCAACCTGCAACTACTGAAAGAGCTTAGCGGATATCGTGCGCAGGCGCTGGCTCGAGTGGTTGCAGCCTTACAGGTGAGTATCTTCAAAGTTAAGATTAGAGAGAATATCACTGATCTCAATTGTGTAGGCCTTACAAGACCTGTCTGCAAATATGGAAGAGCTTCGAGAACGTGCCGCTACTCCAGAGTTGGCAGGAGATGAAATCCCTGTTGAGGTGCATGCGCGCGCTATCAGAAGCGGCGTACAGAGGCTGAACGAAGGGCGATTACGAGCAAAACAGCTGGAAGAAGAAGCTGTCAATAGAGTCTTGGGACTGGACGCATAGTAGGAGAGCACTTCTCACCCATGCATTTGTTTTCATTTCTTCGTTCTTCGTGATGCATTGTAAATTACACACGGATAGGAGATCGTCATGTACAATAAATTATTCACCTGGTTATCCATGCATAGATAAAGTTCATGGGAACCGTAGCGTGGAATACAATTACCAAATGGGTGAACCCGGCTCCTCGATTTGGTCCACGTCGCGTCCTCGTCGAATCGAAATTCACTCGACAGCGCTGGCTGAGCCGCTGTGAGCTGCTGCAACCAGCGACAAATGTACCGCGCGCTGCCTCTATCCAGACGCGGGGCTCGTTATCCCGTCGTCTTGCACAGGATAAAGCAGCCGCGTTCCATCCGCGTAAGTCTTTGCTACTCACCGGCTCATCGTGTCCATAATAGCGTGTTGAGTTGACGGTCTGTCTGTTCTGTAGTCGTTCTCAAATTCCACAAGAGTCGCAAATGCGACGTCGACTACCCCACCAAAACCCAAGAAGCGTGGTTTCTTTCGAACGGTCACGCTTTACTCTACGGGCTTCCTGGTATTATTCTACGCGGCCAGTCCTCTCGTCGCAGCGAACAATGAGCGGTTCAATGTCATCTTCACCGAGAACGTGCCGTTTGGGGAGAAGATTATGTCCGTTATAGAGGAACAGGGTTTGGATGACAAGCTGCGCTTGGATTTCCTCAAAACCGGAGCAGATAAAATGCAAGAAGTCTTCAACCGCGTTTCTAAAAGCGCGGGGAGTGGACCTCCTGCTGCAGACAAGGTGGAGAAGGCCAAGGAAGCTGCTGTCGAGAAGGTCTCTTCGGCCAAAGTTTCTAGTGCGGAGAATGCTAGGGAAAAGGTTAGGGAAGCAAAGGAGCGTGCTCGTGGAGTTGTTGAAGAGCTGAAGACGAAGACAGAGAAGGATGCAGCAAAGATGTCAGAGAGGATATCTGAAGCGGTCACTTCCGCAGAAGAAAAGGCGAAGGACTTGACCAAGCGTCCTGCTGCTTTCTCCGAAGGTGTCGAGGAGCTCGTGCTTCGAGCGGAAGCTGCTTTGACTGGCAAATCTCTTGGCGATCTCCCCGAAGCCACGACTACTACTCAGCAACCTGTTCCGACTCCGTTTGACCTACTTCCAAAGGACAACAAAACTCCAGAGGCGTCTCCAAAGGAATTGATCCCTTCGGACAATAACGAAAACGTGTACCCACGCGAGCTTCCAGTTGGATTCGAACCACCTCCTGGATATAAGCGTCCAAAGCCGCCAGTGTCTCCTCCGTCAAAACCTGCAACTGAATCAAAGAAGGAAGACGTTCTACCCCTCGTTGCTCCTGCCATAGCTAGCATCGCCGCGTCTGAACCGGTCATTTCGGAACTTGCCTCTACGATCGACTCCTTAGCCAATTTTGTCAAGGATAACCCCGCTGCTGCGTCTTCAGCAAAGCCTATTCTGGAAACTGCGAAGACAGATTTACAGGAACTTGCTACGCGTATTGAGCAAGCACGTTCAGAGGGACGCGCGAAGCTCGAAGCTCAGTTGGACGAGCAAGCGCGTGAGTACACTTTGAAGCTGCTGGAACTTGAGATGGCTTCGCAGGATAAGCTGGACGAGCAGGAAGTTGAATTCAAGCATTTCTTTGAGGATGAGAGGAGAAAGTTGACTCAGGCGTACCGGGAGAAGCTAGAACACGAACTGCGGACACAAAGCGAGATCATCAACGAAAGGTAAATTAAATTTCCTCGTCACTCGTACTCAGAATCTGATCTATTGAGTTCAGGCTCAAGGCCGAGGTGATTGCGCAGGGCATTGAACTGCAGCGCCGCTGGATTCGTGAAATCAAGATGCGAGTTGAAGAGGAGCGCGGTGGGCGTCTCGCGAAGCTAGATGAGATCGTGACGAACCTGAAACAGCTCGAACGGATAACTCTTGACAATGCAGAATACCTCGATGAGAACATCCGTTTGCATGCTACCTGGGCTGCATTACGAGCACTCGTGGCCGCGTCAGCTGAAGCATCTGTGCGTCGACCGTTCCGCGACGAGCTTCGCGCGCTTCGATATTCTTCTGGTGCGAAAGAAGACGGGCTAATGCGGGCTGTTCTCGATTCCCTTGAACAGACGGACGTACCAGACGTTGGTATCGAACCGTTAGGCGACCTTACAACGTGGTTCGCAACAAGTGTTGCGCCTCAAGTCCGACGCGTAGCGCTTGTCCCAGAATACGACGCCGGTGTGCTATCCCACCTCGCTTCTCATCTGCTCTCTAGCTTCCGCTTTGCCAGACGAGGACTAGTGGAAGGCGACGATGTGCTGAGCGTTCTTGCTCGAGCAGAATACTATTTAAACGAAAAGGACCTGGATATGGCGGCGAGGGAGCTTAACCAGCTGAAGGGTGCTCCGAGGGTCCTGCTTAGCGACTGGCTTGATGCTGCACGTAAAAGATTAGAGGTGCTCCAAGCATTAGAGGTGAGTATGGCCTGGGACAAAATTATTTTGACGTTCTATTCTGACTTTCTACGATTTCGTTCTTCATCTCTTCATCAGGTCGTCCAAGCTCAAACTACGCTAGCTTCTCTCCGTGTAGTGTAATGTGCCTTGTCAATAAACACTGCATTGCTAATACATCAAAGCAAACCAAAACAGAATAAAAAGGAGCCCAAGCTGAAATAATAATTAAGATAATGAGAAGGGGATATCGCAAAGCAAATCAAGAATAGATAATTGCGTTTGGTATTAAGAACTGCCTGCGCTGACTTCCGAAGGAGTCTGAGAAGTGCCTGCCCGAGGCTCTAAAGCACACGCACAAATGACCTGTGCTCGTCGTACAACAGTCTGAATCATATCCGATTTCCCCTCGCCGTTAGCGGTCCCTTTGCTCACTTTGACCAAGCCGGGGAATACAGTAGCACCGACGTGGTCTGTCAGCCCGCTCTCGCTTTTGAGGCAGCGCTTGATGAGCTCGACTTGTCGCGGGTAGAGCACGCTGCCGAGTTCGGGTACGAACGCACGGTAGAACGTGTCGGACCCGACGGATCCAGCGCCAGCGCTGTGTAGCATGCGAGAGAAGTTGACGGCTGCTTCGAGGAGGGACGCGACCGACGAATTTAGCTCGTTCGTCTCTCTTGAAGTAAAGAGGTCCGTCAAAGCAGGCACGGTCTCCGCCAACAGCTGCGCGGACAGCGAGGGCGAACACGCCTCGACGGCAGCGCTGAAGGTCTGCCTCCGCCAGAAGCACGCAACAGTCGGGTCGCGCGCGAAGAGATGCTCGTGTATCCGCGTGAGCTGGACGTTCGCCTCGTGCGAGTTGGTCACGATGAGGCAGTTGACGACCGCCTCGCTGATCGTCTCCGCCATCGCGTGCGGCAGCAGGCTCTGCACGAGCATCGCAGTCGGCTGGCGCAGATCCGCTTCGCGCGCACCGAGGATGTCGTCCAGCACGATGTCGCGTAGCCCGCTCAGAGGAATTGGAGGTTCGCGGATGACGTCTGCCGCCCAGCGGTTAATTAGCTTTTCGAGCTTTGATGCTGTATTCTGAAGAAAAGAAAGCTCTGAGTTAATACTGGATCAATAAGAACGTAGCTCTAGGCGTACTTTGATAGACCAATCGTCGACGGATGTCCCTCCTTGGTTGCTATTCGCGATTCGAGCGGACTGGATATGATCATCTCGACCTTCAAGCGCTCGTATTCGGGCTCGTAGTTCCGCAACCTGTTTCTCTTGCTCTTGCAGCTGGACCCGCTGCTGCTCAACTTTCTCGTGTGCTATTCGCTGTCAACACTGACGGTAAGGAAACGCAATAATAAAAGCAACGAAAAAAGGCCGTCTGTATACGTACAAAATTTGTCAGGACATAACGATACTGATCTCCAGTCACTAAGTCCCCTTGAGACTGGGCTTGAAAAGCCATCTGGAAGCTTTTGCGCAGAGCTCAGAGACGAGGATATGTAAGACGAATTGTTGACAAGAGAAATGCGGAATCTTTGCATGGTGTTTTATAGCGAATAAAATGCCCTAGAGGCACTGCCCTGAAGACCGGCGCGACAGGCAAGAGGCGACTTGGTCGCTTAGCTCTGATCAAACCAGATGCATGCTGTGCAGTATCCTCAGGATTTCCTTCCCTATGATCTTGATCGCCGCCACCCTCTGGTGGTTGACCATTCTTTGGATGCATATTTAGATAAGTCTCGTACAAGTAAAATCTTTCGTGGTGATGATAATAGGCAACAATGCAGTAAAGTGTAGAGGTGTGTAATATTACAACAATTAGATAGCAACATCGCGATCCGGGTCAATTTAAAAAAAAAGGCACGAGGAAGACTACTCTCCGGTCAGGATTTCAACGCCTTCTTCAGAGTCTAAAAGGTATTTTGATGATCAGAACTTTGGGCAGTTAGCAGAAGAAGAAGCAGATTCTCACTTCCTCCATCACATCAACATCACTCGTATCTACACGAATGATTGTCCTTCCAAGAGCTTCTTCAATCATATGCATTTCTTCCCAGCTCTTCTTATTATGAACGAAGTTGATCGATACGCCCTTCCTCCCAAATCGACCCGTGCGACCTGATAGCACGCATCGTTAGCACGCATCGTCCTGAGAACTATACAGGGAAAGCGAAGCATACCAATACGATGTAGATAGGTCTCAACATCTGGAGTCTCGAACCGCGGGTCATAGGACGAGCTCTCCGATTTATCCGACATCATCGGTAGATCATAGTTGACCACAACATTGACTTGTAGGATATCGATACCCCGAGCCATCACGTTCGTGGTGATCAACACTTTTTCGTGGCCGTCACGAAATCGGTCGATGATCTCGTCTCGCTCCGCTGCATCCTTTGCTCCGTGCAATGAGGCCACCTTGTGCCCCTCCGCTGTCATACGTTTTGCGATGCGATCAGCAGTATTGCGGTGCTATATGTGATGCGGGTCAAGAAGACCGCGAATAAAGATAGATGTGTGCAGCTACCCACCTTCGTGAAGATGATACTCTGACCGACGGTCAGCAAATTATAAATTTGTACGAGAATTTCGTATTTTGACTCTTCGTCTTTGCAATCCATGTAGAACTGCTTGATGCCTTCCACCGATAGTTCCTCCTTCTTGAGCTCAATCTTGTTAGCGTTCGCTGCGAACTTGTTCGCAAAGTTCCGCACGCGATCCGGGAATGTTGCGGAGAAGAGAATGATCTGAGTCGGATGCTCTTTTGACAAGAAACTAGTAGAGACTGGTCAACGGACTGCAGGGGTCTGCTCAAAGTTTGCTCCTTACTTCTTGATCTTCAGACACTGTTCGCTCAAGTTCTCTTGATCCAACATGTTATCTGCCTCATCCAGGACTAGCACCTTCACCGTCCTAGGGTCAATGATCCGTCGCTTTAGATAGTCGGCCATGGTCCCTGGTGTCCCTACAACTATGTGCGCTGTGAGCGGCTCAGTAACACGCATTTCGGTTTTGATCGCATAATCGGTCCTGACAGGAGTGTATTTGCCCATAGCATTCACTACAGCCATAATCTGACGAGCCAACTCGCGCGTAGGAGCAACACATAGAGCCTGATGATCATCAGCAAGGGGCTTGGATTGTAGTCTTATAACGTACCTGAGGCTTAGCAAGGTTAAAGTCCACTCTGCTCAACATAGTAAGTGCAAACGCAGCCGTCTTCCCCGTTCCCGATTGTGACTGGCCGATCAGATTTTGCGGACTACGGTCAGGCAATGTATCAGCAATTGAGCCAAAGCAAAGTGATATCTGATCATGCTCACGGATCTCTCAGAAGTAGTGGTAGGGCGCGCTCTTGGATCTTTGAGGGTTTTGAGAAGTTCATGTCAAAAATCCCTTTCAATAGATCAGGAGATCTAAACCGCTTTGCTTTAGTATGATTGACATCTATATAGATAAGAATGCAACACACAGTCCGAGCTCCTCAAAACTTCTGACGCTGAACAAAGGAGAATTCGGGTCCATTTGCTGATCTGCGAGTGTGACCTTTACGGAGGGTTCATCAGCACCGCAGTATGCTTGTAACCTGGCAATACACTCACCTGCACATCGAACGTCGACTTGATCAAGTCGGTGGCTTGAATTTGAGAAATTAGGACTCTTATACAGAACAATGCGAGCAATAACCGTACCAGGCTTGTCCTCCTTTGGGGACTGAGCCTCTGAAGGGGCAGCCGGAGCCGCTGGTTTGTCTAATGACACGTTATGATCAGACGCCATCTTTGATGCTGTAAGAATATATGACTCAGTTGATATGCGGAATGGCTTAAAAGTGCTCTCACCTCAGTGTATGCGGTACACGACTGAGGGCCAAAGACGCGGCGGGCATGGTAAACGAGCTGCTGCCGGAAAAGGAAAGTAGATGTCACGGGGTGAATCGATCAGAGACGCCCTTCGACGCATATCACGTCGGACGGACAGGACAGAAAGAAAAAAAAAGAGAAAAACATCTTAGACCTGGAAAAATAAAATCGGGTAGTCTGCTGAAAAGCGTTCTACAAAAAAAAGTCCTTGTAAACTGGGTAGTATGCTATGTAGCGCTCGCCCAAAATCCATCAACAGGGCGGTCAACGTTTATTCAGTGGCTCTGGAAATCCATCGCCGTAGATGGAAAATGGGTGGTAGTCAATTATTGCGCCGCGCCCCCAAACTCGACAGGTGGTCGTCAATATGCGCCTTTGGAGAATATACTCAACGGCTTGTCGTCGTTTCCGACTATCCTGTCTTGCCAGTAGTGATCAAGGCTGATCAGAGCAGGAACTTGAATAGAATGCGGGTTCTGCATCCCAGCTTCTTCAAGTCCGTCCTTTTGAATCCTGCAGATCGTGGATGGAAGGATGAAGCACGTTCAAACATACCTTGACACCACACATTAATGATTATTCTCATTAAAGTTTGGCAAGAGAAGAAAAGCGGGTGCATTAAACTAGTAACCTGCTTTATCCAGCGCGACATCTTCGGTGTTGACTTTACGCTGCATCCGCATTCTCGGATCGAGAGAGAATCCATATATCTTCAAGTTTCGGAAACCATATGCATACAGTTGTTCGGTCGTGCGTAACCCAGCAGTGTGATCAGCAAGAACACCTGTTCTAGGCTAATATAAAGAGCAATTATAGAGAATGGGAAAGATAGAACGTATGTAGATTACGATATGGATATGGACTGGCGCTCTTCCATTTCTCTCATACTATTTCTTTAACCCAGAAAGTATGGCCTGGACTGCTCCGAGATCTACATTGGCCTAATGAGCAAGGCAAGTACCATGAATATGAATAATAGTTTCCCTCTTCCATCATGAGAACACAAAGCAAGATAGTAACATACAGTGCTAAAAACATAATCTACTTCCGATGCGAACGCCTTGGTTTTATCGGCATCCGTGTAGCTGCCCGAGGCCGAGGACCACTTCAACGCCGGGTTCTTCTGAGGAGTTTCACCTTCTCGGGCTTGTTGAAAGGCATTTTGATATTGAAGTTCCTCGCATCCTTATGGTTCGTGCCTGCAGGGATCCACCAATATAACCTAAATGCACATTATCGGATGATGTATATTCTTCTTAGCATCTAGCAGTTCGTTCGGCATGGCTGGAGGATGCGAACCGGTCGCACCCACCCGGAGATCCCCTCTCCCTTTGGGACATGCCCTTTTGCGTTGTATGAGGTCCGGGAGAAGAGAGTTGTTGTCCTTAAACTTCGATATAGATATTTATGAGAGCTTCTGAGATCTGCTTTCTAATACATACATCGATGTCATCGACGGATGTGCATCATCAAGCACCAGTGCTATAGATAAAGGGATATCAAGAAGCAAAAGGATGAGAGAATGTCAGGCGCAACAAGGCTATTGTAAGTACTTACAAGCCTCCAAGTCGAGCCTTCGACACTAGGATTCGCAATATGCTGAAGTGCATTTCCCGAGACTAATTGAGCACGGTCAGATATGGACTAGAATTTTGGCTCACGCGAGCATGCGCAGGTGCATATCCGAGAATGACGCTGAGAAGCTCGGAAAATGAAGATGCATCGGAATCCAGTGCGCCCAGTACGTAGTTAGTCCTCAAGGCCGAGGAGAGAACACCACGACGGAGGGCTAAGAATGCAATAATGATGTCGTCGTTGGAAGCTATATTATCATCTGCGTCTTTTGCATTCCGTAAAATGATCATCCATGTCGAATTCGGTTTAAGCTAATGGATCCGTCACTTCTCTTCGCGATCGGGATTCTGTGAAGAACTGCATGGTCATGGTAATTTTATGTTTCAGGAACATTGATAACCCAGTCTAGACAACGGTGGTCTTCCCAGCACCAGAAATTCTATTGTAGCCGCGACGGGAAGTAAAGAAGAGAAGACAAAGCGGATGTCGGCATGGCGCTTAAATTCTTCTGGATGATGTTAGATGGGAAAGAGGGATGGAATCGGGACCGGAGAATGTCATAGTGATTCCTATGCCGAGACGGAGGATCTCGGTGCGGTGGAAGGTGTGTTCTTGATGTTTTAGTAGACTCCCGACGATGTGCTGATACCGTAAGGCATGTAATTACCTGAAAATACACCAAACACATGTTGCCTCTAGACTCTAGATATCTGTGCCCGAAGACGATCTCCCTCTCTGGGTCGGAATGAATGGACAAGAAACAGGGGTTTATGCACGGACGGAGATCATAGATTTAGTGAGGTGAGTAAGCTAATATGCTTTTTAAGCCATCCATCATCATTCCGAGCGATAGGCGTTATCTTTGTTGAGTTGGAGGGTTTGTAACGAAGAGAACGGATGTTGAGATGAAGCTAGATGAAGATGAGTCGTTCTATTCTCATGTTGTGAAGCAAGCGAAGAGACGGGTGGCATGGAGTGGCCGTCTAGAACACGGAGCTGAGACGTCAGGACGTGAAGAAACCCTTTTGTTGCCCAGACCCAGATTCAATTAGCCGCTATCAACGGAAGTCGTCAATTCCAAGTCAAGCTGGTGACGAAGGAGACGTCATGGATGAGTACTAGTAGTCGCTGCCCTAGGCTTGCGAGTCCGTAGTGATACTAGATAGATGGAGTTTATGCATTTGGAATGCGCGTTTTGAGCGGCCCCGAGGGATGTGTGTTCGGCTTGGGATGGGGAGAACACCGTGACCGCCGCGGTTGCAAAGTCAGCGCAGTCGGGTTCAGGGTCCTGTGAATAAAACGAGTCAAGAAGTTCACGTCAGGCACTCGGTGCACCTTCCATAAGAGGAGGTCTGGCTGCTTTATGAGGAAAGTGCGGGGTAAATAAGGTTTAAAGAAGCGATGCATGTGACAAAGACCGTTCTAGCAAGTGTAGGGTAGCCGTGAATGTATAATATAAAGAGCAGTCAGTCCCTCACTTTCCCTTTCTCACCACCTTCTCCTCTGCGTTCTCCGTCTATCTCACTCGTCCATTCCGCTATCATGTCCGACAGAATTAAGCATTCGCAGCCCATCAACATCCCGAACAACAATTATTCTCACAGCCGCTCTCGCTCCGCCTCTTACTCTGCTTCCTCGGACGACGACTCCAACTCTCCACCTCTACGCACTCCGCCTTCTTCTGTCCCGGCACCTCGTGTCAACACTGCATACTCGCCATCCACTTCCCCTATTCTCTCCTACTTCTTCCACTCTCCAGCCAAGGTCCCGCCTAGTCCCACAGCGGGCTTCACTTCTTTCGGGCGGGGCATTTCTGCTAGACCCCAGGAGCAACCAATCATGGAGGAAGATGAGGATACTCAGTCTCCGCTCTCTCGACCCGCACGGCGCATGAGCACCTCTGCTGGATGGATCCCAACCGCTCCACGCTTCAACCCAGTACCCCCTGCAGATCATGCAGAGAGAGGCGCAGGTCTCTTGCGTAGACTAAGTCTCGGCGGTGCATTTGTTAGGGTATGTCCGCATATATTCACACGCACTGTAGAGCAGCAGCTCATCACTCCGTTTCAGCCTCAACCCCCTTCTCCTCCGGCTCAGCATGCAGTTCCTACTAGTCTTGCACCTGCTGCTCCTGTCTCGGAGGCAAAAACCCCTATCCCCCAAGGCCGTAAGAAGAGGCGAGCATCGACGTTAGGCGTTCCAGGAGAAGGCGGAAGGCCGCGCCGTTCCCCAAGTCCCATGGGCGAGCGCATCCTTACAGGTCACTTCGACGGCTTCAATTAATCTGCACCGCCTTCTTCTCTTCGACTTCTTCGACTGTACAAAAAAAGCGCGGGACGTTGGATGTCCATATTCCCCGTGCATACCCCGTGTCGGAAAACTCCTAATAGGCGCCGCGGAAGTCGTGGTCGCCGTGGACTGTATTTTTAGTGCCAACCGTATATTCACACACTCACAACATCCGTCGTCGTTGTCTATTCTAAATCAGCAACCGAACTCGTTTCCCGTTCTTCGTTCTCTCCCAGCTCGTTTCTGTTTCCGCACCTTTGCACCATTGTCTCTCTCATCTCCATCAAAAAGTCTTCCAACCCCGGCTTGATCATACCTTGTCTTCAACCCCGTATATATTTTGATTCAATATTTATTGATTTCCGTATTCATCACAGCATCCTTTTGTTCTCTTCCCTGAGTCGTCGCTTTGTCGCTTCGTGTCATTTTGGCTGAAAGTACTCTATTCTGAGTCACTGTATGTTTATCCCCTTCGTCCCTTCAAAAGTTTTCCTTGTCAGCTTTTCTGCCTCTTATCCCTCGCAAACAATCAAATCGAAGTAATGAATTAGATATAAATGATAGAGTGTAACAGATGTACTTCTACAGTCGTCGTATGTATGATACAGTCTAGACAGTGGAATGAACGAATTATTCATTAATGTCGTCGTACGCGTCGCTTGTGTCGGTTTTGAACATTGACTTGAGCCTTCCTGTGCGAGAGGTAAGTACAAGTACGTACGTTCATTGAGTTGATATCGAAGCGGAATCCGGTTCCGAACTTTTCGAGTTTTAGCCAATATTAATAGGCCCTCCGAGTCACTTGGTCGAAGTCGTATGTACAGCGCTAACCCAATCTCGTCGGCACGTACATACTGTATATACATACATGCATACATACATACATGCATTCTCACTTCATTCACGCACTGAATGATGATGAATGTACATGTGTCTATATAAACGAACGAACCAATACAAGCGCGGCGAGTGCACCCCTATCTTCTCAGTCTGAGCCAATCAGGGTACGCAGTCCACCCCACCCCACCCCCAATTAGAAGCAATGGAAAGCTCGCTCGGCAAGTGCGAACCTTACTTTAGGGAGCATAGTATATATAGTCTTGTCTTGTCTTGTATTTTCTATAGATCAGCCACTCAGTGGTGGACGGGAGAATGCTGGACTGGACTAGGGAATGAGATGGTTGGGGGGTCTCCAATAGGTTTCACTACATTCTGAACGGATTTCAATCGAGGTGAATGACCTCGTGAGTGGGGAGTGTGTGAGAGGGTTGATGGTTGATGATTGATATTGATGACAGACTCTTTGAATCAATCATACCATACCCTGGATCATCTGTGGGTTGTTTTGAGGTCAGCTGAGGTCACCTCAGTAGCTTTCAGGCTCCTTTCAGTAGATTCGGCTTTGAATTGGAGAGTCACCTCTATCAGATTGATATTGGTGAATTGTGTGTGCATACATACGTATGTACGTATTTTGTCTTCACTCGATACGATTTTGTCGGGTACGTACTGATTGAATATGATAGAATTGAGAAGTAGAATGTATTGGAGATAGAGATGGAGGGGATCTGAGCGGTACTCGACACGCCCACCAGAGTCGTGTGCCGGCAATTTCTATATCTCCTTTTCACATCTGGTACGCAGTCGGGTGTCGGTTGTCGGAAGAGAAAATCCCCAATCCCACTCGCCCGGATCTAGAATGCAGTCTACATAGTAGATTCAGACTTGGGATTAGATTGCGTTACGTTGCGTTACGTTACGAGAACTCCTTCCCAAGAAGCTCCCTCTGCCCCTTCTGGATTGTGCGGTATGAGAGGTGTGAGACGGGAACTCCTTTTGAAGCTACCTCTGCACCTTCCCGTCCGCAAAAAGGCCTAGGACTTAGCAGAGGCAATAATCAGCAATCTACCTTCAGACGTTCTTTTCGCTTGTCCCCTGCCCGGACCCCCAGGGAAGAAGTACCCAGGCATGCATGATAAGGTTAGGATGAAGCAGTCGCGCCTCATGTGCGCAGCATAAGGAAGCATCATGTCTGAATCTAGTCGGACGTCCGATAATCGGTAATCGGACAAACCGTATGGATACCCTTCCTTTGCTCGTCCGCACCTTCGCGCGCGATGGAGAATGTACCATAAGGTAAAGGAGAGGGGATCTAGGTAAATTTAGTTCGGGGGAGAAGGAAACGGAGACGGGGAGCTATGGAACGCGGTAGAAGTACAAAGAACGTGATGGAAGGGTAGCGATTGAAGAAAGAGGGGTGCGGACGAGAGGGGGTAACTGAAAAACGTTGTTCAAGAATAGAGACGTCGAGATTCTGTGCTTCGTGCTGCTGCGGCGAGAAGAGATGGTGAGATGGTGATGTTCGGGATAAAATTAGTAGACAGAGGGTGCATAATGGAAAAGAGAGTTGGTGGTAACAATGACCGTGCAGTGAAATAGTGAAATGAGATTTGGAGAAAACTCTAAGTGACGAGCTTAAAAATTGGACTGGAACATTCTACAAGAAAACACTTCTTGGAAATGTGCAACAAAAGCGCGAGAGGATAAAAACAGAAGCTCGGGTGTAAGAACGTTGTGGAAGCGAAGACAAAAACAGTTCCTTGTGCAAGACCATGACCTCCTTTCTTCATTTCGGTCTCGGAAACTTCCAGCGTGCACAGATAGAAGGACCAGAAGAATCCGAAGGGCTTGGCTAGCGCTACTTCCAATATACAGGAAGGTAATTTGGGATCAAAGTGTGTGAGAGTTCGCGGAAATTATTTTCCGTTTCTGATTTACGATGATTCAAAGTTGTGGTCATAGTGAAATGCGTCCTGTGGAGAGCATGACGAGCAGAAGGTCTCTGGCGACACTGAAAGGGATATTAACCTGTGTGAAGAAGCGCACCTAATCACAAGCAAATGGTCACGAGTTGTCGGATAAATCGAACTACTTCGTCCGAGAAGTGCATGCCCCTTCCTAGCTATTCGTACTTTACTTGTATTGCGCCGATACGATAGATTCGGGGGAGCAATGGACATGATCATTTACGCCGCGAAAGGAGAATTGCATTCTCAGAGTCGAGAGATAGATGGAGGATCTGCGTTACAGGTAGAGAACGGACAGGGTTCGGTTCTAGCCGCAGTATGTCGCAATATCAAAGTCGCTACGCTCTTGTCATGCATTGTCCATCCGTAGCGTCCTTGTTCCCCGTGTCGATAAGACTAGCAGGCTGCGATTCCAGGACGCACACGAGTAGAAGACTTCGGATAAGCAAGGAATGCGAAGAGAGCGATACATTCCAGATTCCAAAGTTCTTGGCTAGACACGAAAACGGGGCTCATGAGTAGCTGTGTAAGGCTACCTTGAGGATCGATTTTCACAGACCAGCGGCGCGAACTAGAGAAGAGAAATGGGACTCGGTTGGTGAAGAAAGAGGTCGACCAACACGTGATGGTAGCGCGCTGTAAATCAAACTCCGATTCTCAATGATCGACATCGATGAGCCCGAGTCATGTATAATGTATTTTCGAGAGCAGGCGAGATTATTTTGAACCAATGAGATGAGTATTCATTGTAGCCAGATGCAAGCACAGGTCTCATCAAGGCGTCCATCCCTGCAACAGACCATCCCACCGACGTTAATTATTGTCAGATACCGCAGCCACGGAAAGTCAAAGAAAGGTACCGGAGCTTATTGTATGAACCGATCATTTCGTGATAATACTATGTAGCATGTATGAAATCGTAATCCTAAGCTGGACCTTGATTGAGCATGGTAGATACAGTTACTATAATGCGCTGTTCATTCTTATCAATTTATAAACGACACAAATACATTACCCATGCATCTTTGAAAAGCGGGTCCTTGACTCGGAAGTATCGTGAGACTTGAGGATGATTCTGCACTTGCAGGATAGTTGACAGGCAAAATGCCTAAAGAGGCAAAAAAGGTCGTCACCTGTGCGATTCGAACACACGCGGGCAAAGCCCAACCGCTAAGCAAGATCAAGAATAGCAGGCGATCCCGTTAACCACTCCGGCAAAGTGACCTAACTCAAAAGTTGCGAACTTAGTTTCCGTATATGGATGATGTGACAGCCCGTGGATTTCTCTCATTAATCCGGCATTGGCCAGGTCACTTTGATCCATCATCGCGAGACACAATCCGTGTGAGCTTTGACTCAAAACTTCCGCGGCACTGACGCTTGAACCGACGCGGCAACGAGCAACGCGTGTTTTACTTGGACAAACATCACTTTGAATCAACCCGTCAGATTTCGACGATTGAGCGGGGACGCCGCTGACTTGTGGTCCTACCTCGTGTTCTAGCAGCTTATTTTGACAACCGACTGCCTGTCCCATTCGCCGTCGTGCGTCCATTATTAGCGGGTCGCGCTCAAGAACAACTTCCTTTTGTTCCCGTTGCACAATAATGGACACTTCTTTTCGTATTTCATCATTTCATGTCGACCTTCGCTGAATATGAGCGATGGGGGCGTTCCTCAACAATAGGCTATTCTGCTATGCAAGTGAAGCGCCGCATGCGGTTAGTATTTCTGCGTGTGCTATAAATTGCTCAGAGCTCGCGAAGGCAGAGTAACTTTGCTGCTTCTTCTGCCCCCAGTCTCCACTCATGGCAACTTCTTCGACGGTGCTTCGCCCCGCATCCGAACTGTTTCCAGTAGAAATCTGGCGAGAAATAATACGCTTTGCGTCTACCAACGCTTCTGCTTCCTCAACTTTTCCGGCCCCTGGTCGGATTGAGAATAACACGATCACGTTCGACTGGCCTCATACACCCTCAAGTGGCGTAATAGACGACAAGCCGTGCAGAACGAAACACGCGCTTGCGCTCACTTCATACCAGTTCTGGCATATAACATGCGAGTTCCTCTACGAGACTGTCCACATCCGACGCGCGGAGCACGCCCGTGACATTGCTGGAAGCCCTTTCTTGCGGGACGCTGTTTCCAAATGGACGAGGAATCTCGTAATTGCCCCCGAGTTTGATCTTCGCATGTATCAAGCCGAGTTTAGTCCGTTGGCCAAGCAGTTTGGAGGGGATGTGCAGGACGTGCTCGGATGCTGCTCCAAGTTGAAATCGCTCATTATACGAGCTGATGCCGTTTCCAAACGGCTTGCTATGTACGAACTTTGGATGAAAATTTGCCGCGCGGTGCCGTTGGGAGTGCAACACCTGGATATAGATGATGATATACATGCACCATCGCTATGGGAGCCGCAGCACTTGACCGAGACGAGGCATGATGCATATTTACGCACCTTGCGGCTTACGGCCGTCCAAAACAGCTGCGAATACGACCTGCCTAGTTTAACTCATCTTGCGCTGTACAGCTGGCCTATCGCAAGGAAGTGGACGATGGCGAATCTCACCCACCTCTACATCACGTATTTCCCTAACCTACCGCGCACGAATACTTTCTGGGTGTCGCCCAAGCCCGCTCTGGAGCTATTACATTTCGGATATGGGACGGATTTGAGCGTTTTCCCAGAGCTCGCGCGATTACTGAACTGTACCACTCCCAATCTTAACACACTTGAGTACTATTACTATGGAGACTCCGAGATGACGTGGGACCCCAATGCATTACCGGCATCTTTGAAGCGTGTTGCAATCAAGACCTTTCACCACTGGCCTACCGGTTACAAGCGCGGTCGGCTCGAGATGGACTTGGCAGAAAGTAGCGAGGACTTTTCACTACAACCAGCCATAGCAGAGCGGTGGACTACGTTCTCTAGACACCTCGCCTCTTTCACGGTACAGCCAACTATTTTTGTTCCGACAGGAACTTTGATCGAACGCCTCAAGATAGCGATTGGGCCTATTTTCGAGGAGTGCGGTACGCAGGCTTGTTTCGCAGAATCCTCCTGATCAGTTTCGTTTGTTCCATTAAGACATACTCTATTCCTCTCGTAAGTGTAAACCTCGCATAAATCATGATCCCACTTGGACGTTGACGTCCACAAGTCCCGTTTCTGGCTACATTGCATCACTTTATCTATGCTATGTTTCAATAGATCTCTTTTGGGCATCATTGCGAATATTGCTCATCCCAAGTAGTGACTTTACAGTAAAGTTGGACGCCACATGTCGACGTTTTCAAACTCTCCTGCTTGCCCATTTTCCTAATGAGTGCCTCCATCAAAGTCCCGCCTGTGCTTCCAAATGAACTGTGGACATGCATCTTCCGTTGGGCCACGATTGAATCTGCCTGTCCGCTCTCTCGAAGAACCTCCATTTCTTTCGGTTGGCCGTTTAATCCTGCTTTTGATGCCGCATTTTTTCTCTCATTCGCCACAAAACGAAATTTACAGCTCGTCTCTCGTCTATTCTTTGAAATAGCTTCGCAGTTCCGATACGAGACCCTGTACGTCAAAGACGCAGAACAGGCTGTCAAATTAGCTGAACAGTGTAGGACAGAGCTCAGGCTAGTCGACTACTTGCGTTCTTCGACAAAGAGTCTATGCGTTGTTCCCGTATTCACCGTCATTACAACGGAGCGAGACGTCGAGGACATCAACACGTTTCTACAGTCACTCCTCCTGATCACTCAGACGTGCGCGCAACTGCGGGACGTACTGATCGAAGCCGATACTCTCACTCTTTTCCACGAACCAACATATCAGTATTGGGTTCAAATCCTCAGCGTGTTGCCGTCCGGACTGCATCATCTTGCCGCCGAGAACTTCCTGTTAGGCCCCGTATCCTGGAATCCACCGTTGTTTAATGGGAGAAATATGAGCTCGGAGTTACGAACTTTGCGTTTAGATGCGGAACATCCACCATTCGAACATTACTTCCCATGCTTAACGCACTTGTGGATTTTCTCCTGGCCGACGGCAAGTAAATGGGATATTCCGTCTTTGGAATGTTTGTATATCGACTATTTCCCTGGCAATGATTCCACGTCTAGTTTCTGGGCAAAGGACAGACCGTATTTGAAGCTTCTTCATTTTGGTGGAGATACTGACTTTGGACTCTACTTTCCTGATCTTCCGCAACGACTGCGGGACTATGCACCAAATCTCAAAGAGCTTGAGTATCACTGTTCAGGGGACCTTGACATCCTCTGGGATCCTTCGCAATTGTCACAAACTATTGAGCGTGTTACAGTTAGGCTAGAAGACGCTGAGGGTCACGACTCGACCGTCGCACTTAAACCCGAGGACATCCTGCTACAGTACACCTCTGCTGGGTTTGGGATCTTACTTGAGCTGCTCACTGACCTCTGTCCATCGGGCGCGGACAGATGGCTTAGAATTGAGCGCCACTTAGAGAAATACAGCTCTCATCCTGCGAAAGTCTTCGTGCTTCTCCCCAAGCGTGCAGCTTCCTTGCTCCGACTTGATGATCCTCCACCTCTTATTACTTCGTCTCGGGTTTTAATACTGTAATATAGCCGTTTGGCTCACGAGTTTGGTCTATCATCACTTAGCAATATGGACCACTTGTTCCTAAGTTATAGCCTATCTGTATAATTCCGTCCAAAATCTTCAAATACGCGAATGCTTGTGGTAATAACAGCGGAGCAAGCGCGGTATACGATCGAGCTATCGCTCCGCATGCCTACTTCTCGGAAATTTCAGTCAGCAGTCCTTACCACCAAATTTCAGTGAGGAAATCAAATAAATTAAGATTTCTGTTATCATGAATGCATTCGCCTGGATCGTGATAATCTACTTGCAGCACAAGCTGGAAATACGACAGTCTCAGCCATGGAAATGGCACGGAAGGAACACGATCGTCCTTGTGATCAATCCCTCATACCGAGACGGCTCACTCATCGTCCACGAGTTTGCCCTCTTTTGGCGCAGAAGTAGGATTCGACGTAGTTGTCTTTTTCTGAGGTTTGCGTTGGTAGAACTCGGCGATGATCTTGGGCGAAATTCGGTTGAGCTGCTCCTTCGGGAAGATACGCAGTAATGACCATGCCAAGTCTAATGATTCAAAGACAGTGCGAGATTCGTAGGCGCCTGTACAAAGTCATCACAATTATGAGAGTAATCATTGGAGGTTTAGGACGTACCTTGTCCTACGAATTGCTTCTCGAACTTGTCCAAGAACTCGAGCGCAAGTTTGTCTTCGCTTGACAATGCTTCCTCACCGACTACAGCCTTCATTGACGCTGCATCACGACCAATGGCGTATTTGGCATACTAAATTTGCGGGAAAGGCAACATTGGTTTGCTAACAAGTTTACGTCTCCATGACATAGCACTCACCAGTTGATTGGACACATCACTATGGTCTTTTCGTGTGAGCTTCTCACCAATAGCACTCTTCATAAGACGCGATAATGATGGAAGCACGTTGATCGGCGGGTATATTTGCCTATTATGCAATTGTCGGTCGACGAAGATCTGTCCTTAGGTAATATAGCCAGTCAAATCAGGAATAGGGTGAGTAATATCTGCAAAATCCAACATCAGAAACAGTTGTGTCAGATGAGTACAATTGGCATACCGTCATTTGGCATAGTAAGGATAGGAATCTGCGTGATTGAACCGTTACGGCCCTCCACGCGACCCGCACGCTCGTAGATAGTCGACAAGTCAGTATACATGTAACCAGGATATCCACGACGTCCGGGCACTTCTTCGCGAGCAGCCGAGACTTCACGTAGAGCGTCGGCGTAGGATGACATATCCGTCAAGATGACAAGAACATGTTTCTCAAGTTGGTACGCGTAGTACTCCGCAGTCGTGAGAGCAAGGCGTGGCGTAATGATACGCTCAATCGTCGGATCATTGGCAAGATTGAGGAATAGGGTGACTCGGTCTAGCGAGCCGTTCTCTTCGAAGTCCTGTTTGAAGAATCGTGCCGTCTCCATGTTCACACCCATTGCAGCGAAGACAATACTGAAATTGTCTTCGTGTCCATCATGCACATCTTTGGTGGGTCCCTTTACTAGGCCTGCTTGACGACAAATTTGTGCGGCGATCTAACGAGGCTGCATAAGACGACATGCTATCTTACGAGCTAAGTGACGCACTTCATTGTGAGGTAAACCAGCCGCAGAGAAGATGGGGATCTTCTGCCCACGAGCAATTGAATTCATCACATCAATAGTCGAAATACCAGTCTGGATCATCTCCTCAGGATAGATACGCGAGTAAGGGTTTATCGGCGATCCTAGTTAATAGTCAGAGACCTGTCTACACAGCAGTTCAGCGAGTGGAACGCACCATTGATGTCGAGATAGTCCTCGGCGAAGACTTTTGGTCCATTATCAATAGGATTACCAGAACCGTTGAATATCCGCCCCAGCATGTCCTCCGCCACAGGAAGCTTCATACTGCTCCCAGTGAACTCGATATGTGTTGCCTTCACGTCGACGCCAGATGTCCCTTCGAACACCTGTACAATAGCCTTTTTTCCCTGTACCTCGAGAACCTGCCCGCCACGCTTCGATCCGTCTGGGAGTGTCAGTTCAACGATCTCATTATAGGACGGGAACTTATGCAAAGTCAGGAGACTGCGACGACTAGGAGCCTTTGAGAGTTACCTTGACATTGTCTAATACAACCAAAGGACTTGACGCAGTCTCAGCATATGCACATCGACCAATTTATTCTGTACGTACCCATTGACGGCTGATACAGTCCTGTAATCTAAGCACGAATAAAGATGTTACTCCATAATGATGCGTGCATTTATGTGCGAAGACTCACCCAAGTGCGGCTTCACATTGTATTCCTTGGTTACTGCTGCAGCGTTGATCGCAGCAAGCTCTCTGTCGTTAAGGCGTGGATCGGGCGCCATCCTCAGTCGTACAATAACAGCGTAAAGACGGATTGGCTTGCTGCATGTTTGGAGGTGTGCTTTCGTAAGCGATCAAACGACTACTGTTACGTAACATACGTGGATCAGCGTCGATTCAGCGAGAGACAGTGATGCGCTCACTAACTTTCTAACAACTTAAATGAACCATAGTTCAAAAATTTTGTTATCGTCACTAGCACAAACACCGATGAAGATCTCCAAATAGGCCATCTATTGGTAACTGTGAGAGTATTTTGCTGTCCGACCTCTCTGTGAATCTGAAGCCTGAGAAGGTGGTCAGTGGACCATCAGTTGAGGAGCATAAGACTACGGCACTCCTACTGGTCAATTTTTTGCCCTGAGGATGTGTCAGTTGCGCAATGTTGCATTGCATACATGTCGAACACACATCTTCGATTGGACCAGTTGAAGCACTTCGATATCCTTTCAGTTAAGGTGGATTTCTAGTCACAGGGCCAACTTCTTACTTGTGGGAATATGGGATTCAACTGGGCGAGTGCGATCGTGTATTCAATAGTACGGTAAGAGAACGAACATACAATCTAGTGACTACACATACACAAAAATATAGAAAGCACATAAATGGCTTGGATTGGCTTGAGGGTTCGGGAGAAATCCTAGGACAAGTTATTCGAATCAGTATGCATATCTTCGCAGATGAGAGGCTGTAGAAGAATAGTAGACGATCAGTTCTAAGGGAGTGTTATCAAAGAGATGTGTTATTTATACTCGAAAGTCTCTTGCACCCATCGCCCTTGACACCGCGGGCCAACAGGTAGCAATGAGCCTTAGAGAGCATCTTGATGGATTTGAGTCCTTCACATGAAATCACGAACCCTTGTTTGCTATATTTTATAATCCTGGAACTTGAGAAGCGCTGAAGGAAGCTTCCGGAGGAGGTTCGCAGAAACCTGCTTGAGAGTGCCGTCTGTAAGATTATTTTGAGAAGTCCTGCTTCATGTTGAGACTGCCAACTTCAGTGCAAACATGTATCATTGATACTTGCTGGGGTAGCTCGTATTCTCCAAAGGTCCCGGAGAACTCGCATGAAATACGACGGAAAGTTATGAAAGTTAGAATTCTGGCAACAACACCGTGCAAACCGGCGAACTTGCAGCATCCAGAGAAGACAAGGATTGCTTCGTTAAACTTTACAAAAAAGGTGGTTCTGGGTCTAAAGAAATAATCCTAGTAAGGTGAAGCCAAAGTGGATTAGGTCGAGTAGGCTAATTTGAGATACACAGACAACGTAAAAGAACAACTTCCAGTCTTCCGATTCCAAAGACAAGAGTCAGACTAGTCAGATGATCTCATGGCTCTTGTATCAGTACTGAAGCTTCTTGGAGTGCTTTTGCTTTGGCAGAAGTTGTCAGCGGGTCAACTAAAGAGCCTTCAAGGTCATTCCATATGTAACTCTTGCTTCTACCATGTAGATAGGACAAGTCTGTCGGAATCGATACCTCGTGCTTTATAACGTTTTCCGTCATTTTGTCATAAATGTGGAGGGCCGTCGTGACTCATCCTGACTCGGGAAACATCCGTGTTATGTACATTTGCAAATTAGCAACGAGCTGCACATAGAGAGCAACAAGCGAGATGATTAATTACCAAAATTAATGAAGAATTTTAAGGCATTATCCGATTCAGTGATGCGGGAATTGCAATGAAAGAAGATTTTAAGAAGCTAGTAATACTCGGGAAAGGACCGGTAAGTAGAGGAGCAATGCTGTCAGATTCATGTGATTATGTATTTGTCAATATAAATAAGAATCCACATCCCAAACAAAGGAAGACCGTTCATACGCGGGAAAGCACGGGAACTATAAGGAAATGCCACGCCGTGACCGCACGGCTTCGCCCGCTCTAAGCGAGTTGTAAATTGCTCTTCCGCGTTGATCAGATCAAACACGCCATTTCAATGTGATGAAAATTAGACCACGTCACGCAGAAAGATTATACGTGGACCGAGGCGAAGAAAAAAATCATCGAGTTTCTGTCCAGGCGATAAGATGATGTGAACAAGAGCAATGACGAGCTGAATCTAAGAAACGAAATGTTATTCACAAAAGACGGAATGAACTCTCTCGGAGATAGACTCGAGCCAATTGGTGGGAGAGGTACGAGTGGCGCGCACACCCGAGATCTGCATGTCTGAGGATCGACACAGAGCCTGGAACGGAAGGCGCTTTTGTTAAGAAATCTCTTCAGAAAACTCGAAAAAAATGCCGGATATTGTGTAGAACTACGCGAATGTGTATTTTTTCTTCACACATGTGCTGAAATGCTGAATTTTACGACGTATGCGAGAGTAATTCTGAACGTAAGAAAGACGCCTGTTACCATAATAGGAAGGCGGGTCACGGTGGAGAACCGCGTTTTAGATTCGTTGGGGACGCGCCCCCAAGGCCTCCCAATTGAAAAAAATAGGTATTTAATTTTAGCTTTGCCACTTCTTCCCTTACTTTCAGCTGGTCCGGTATGTGCTTTTCTTCGTTCTGTCGTGAGATCGCTCAGCACTCATAGCTCACATTTGCTCCGCAATTCTAGACGACAGACACGGTCATAGACATATAGACCGACGACGAGGAGGCAGAAAACAACATGGCTGCTCCGAACGGTCATGCAGACCCAAAATCTTACGACCTACAACGCCCTCTTATTATCCAGCTCGGAAAAAACAGAGTGAGTTTTTCTCTTCCAGTCCGACGTTCTTGCACACGTTGACTTGCACACTTTGTTTTCTTGTCAGTTTTCCGTTCCTGTCGACGCGTCTGGGGACGTCTGGGTGGCAGCAGAAGTTTTACGTGACGAATTTCTACACTCTCAGAAAGATGTAGATGCCGTAGAGACGACCAGTGATCTTGAGAATGCGTCGGAAGCGACCATTGAGCTTTTTGCTCGTTTCCTTGCGTTTATTGCAGACAGCCTCAATACCGAAGAGAGGTTCTCCGAATCGCGTACCGAAGTACTTCTTTCCGCGACCCAAGCCTTTACCAATGCGTATCTTACAACGAAGGATGTACATTCTCTCGCAACGACCTTCGACATAGACACTCGAAAGACTGTACTTTCATCCTATTACCGTGCGCTTGTTGCGCTCGAAGACAGAAACGTCTCGGGTATCCCCCGTTGCCCCCCTTCAGCACTTCTTTCTGCGGTCGAAGAAGGTAACGCCTCCGCGTATGCCTTGTTTGGCGGTCAGGGTACGAATGAAGTTTACTTCGACGAACTTCAAACCCTTTACGATATCTACCAGCCTTATGTCGCGCCGTTTATTACGATGCTCACTATTAATGTCCTCCAGCCGCTTGCCACGGCCTCCGCTTCCCGTTATTACACGTATGGCTTGGAAGT
Organism: Sanghuangporus sanghuang; assembly: GCA_009806525.1. NCBI lineage: Eukaryota > Fungi > Basidiomycota > Agaricomycetes > Hymenochaetales > Hymenochaetaceae > Sanghuangporus > Sanghuangporus sanghuang. Next base: position 774,806 of record VVIT01000005.1, read on the forward strand.
CGTTTCTTGGCTTTCCGGCGCGCTTCCTCGGCCGCCTATCGATTATCTTGCATCCGTACCGGTCTCATTTCCACTGATCGGCCTCACGCAGCTCACTCAGTATCTTGTCGCATGTCGAGTAACGAACTCTACTCCGGGAGAGCTCCGGGCGCGTCTGCGAGGTGCAACAGGGCACTCTCAAGGTATTGTCTCAGCTGTTTGCATTGCCGCTTCGGACAGCCAGCAATCTTTCTTTGAGAATGCCGGGAAGACAGTGCGCTGGCTTTTCTTCTGCGGCCTCCGTGGCCAGGAAGCGTTCCCTGTGCTCTCAGTCGAGCCTGGCATTGTGAGCGATGTTATCGAAGGAGGCGAAGGCAATCCTTCTCCTATGTTAAGCGTTTCGGGCCTTGCTCTTAAAGACCTCGAGCCGCACATCGCCAAGACTAACAAGTACCTCCCTGAAAACTCGAAGCTTTACGTTTCTCTTTACAATGGTCCGAGAACTTTTGTGGTGACTGGTCCTCCAAAATCATTGTACGGCCTTGTCGCTAGTTTGCGGAAAATTCGTGCTCCACCGGGCCTGGACCAGAGCAAGATACCGTTCTCACAACGCAAACCTGTCTTTTCGGCGCGTTTTCTAGCTGTCGGTGTTCCGTATCACAGCGCTTACCTCAATGGCGTGACCGACAAGGTGCTGGAGGATTTGGATGAGGAACTGTGGACTCCTGCAGACATTTCTATCCCCGTTTATAACACAGAGGATGGTAAGGACATGCTCAGCTTTCCAGAATGTACACACTCATATGTTAATTGTAGGCTCCGATCTTCGTGAATTAACGACGTCCGTTACACGTTCTCTCTGTGACCAAATATTCACAAAGCCTATCCACTGGACATTGGCAACAAGCTTCCCGGATGATACTACTCACGCCATTGACTTTGGACCCGGTGGTCTAAGTGGCATTGGTCCGCTCACCGCACGTCACCTTGAGGGTCGCGGCGTTCGTGTTGTAGTTGTTGGCGAAAAGGGTAAAGGTAGCTCGGAGCTGTACGACTCGGAGAATGTCAGATATGAGCAATGCTGGGCAAAGAAGTATGCGCCCAGGCTCGTTAGAACAAGGTTTGTTTTACGCTTTTGTTTGTGAAATATGGTCTTGTCTCATATGTCTCTTAGCGATGGCAAGTTACAGATTGATACTCCATTTTCACGCCTATTAGGCAAGCCTCCGATCATGGTCCCTGGGATGACACCGTCCACGGTCAAGGCTGGATTTGTGAGCGCTATTCTCCGCGCGGGATATCATGTTGAATTAGCCGGCGGTGGCCACTTTAATGCGGGTGGACTACGTGCCAAGGTCGCAGAGATACAAGCACAGATACCTGAGGGTGTTGGCCTCACATTGAACTGCCTGTATATTAACCCAATGCAGTTCAACTTCCAATTCCCCCTTTGGTTGGAGATGCGTCAAGAGGGTTTACCTGTGGAGGGTCTTTGCGTCGCTGCCGGTATTCCCACGACCGAGAAGGCCGCAGAAATCATTAATGGTCTCAGAACTGCGGGTATCAAACACGTTTCGTTTAAACCCGGTTCAGTCGACGGTATTCGTCAGGTAGTCAATATCGCGGCGGCGAACCCTGACTTCCCGATTATCATGCAATGGACCGGTGGACGAGCGGGTGGTCACCATTCATTTGAAGATTTCCATCATCCCATCCTCCTCACCTATGCTTCAATTCGCCAGCAGGAGAACATCTGTCTCGTTGGCGGTTCTGGCTTCGGTGGCGCTGATGATGTCTGGCCTTACCTCACGGGAGACTGGTCCGCGGACTTTTTCGGTGCGCAGAAGATGCCGTTCGATGGTTTTTTGTTCGGGTCGCGCGTTATGGTTGCGAAAGAAGCCCACACATCGTCGAGTGTAAAAGATCTCATTATCAAGGCAGCTGGAGTACCGGATAGCCAGTGGGAAGGAACGTACACCAAAGAGACTGGGGGGATTCTCACAGTACGCTCAGAACTTGGTGAACCAATCCATAAGGTCGCGACTCGCGCTGTTAAGTTATGGAAGGAGTTTGATGATACCGTATTCAAGCTTCCGAAGGAGAAGCGAGCTGAATGGCTCGCACAACACCGTGCTGAAGTCATCGAGAAACTCAACCGTGACTTTGCCAAACCGTGGTTCGGATGGAAGAAGGATGGACGTGTTGTCGCAGACCTGGGTGATATGACATACGAAGAGACTGTATTGAGAATGGTGCACTTGATGTATGTCGCACACGAAGATCGTTGGATCGACATATCTCTACGCAACTTCACGGGAGACTGGTTGCGTAGGATTGAGGAGCGCTTCGCTGGCGTGAACAAACCATCTTTACTTCAATCCTACACGTCGCTCGATGATCCGGTGAAGTTCATTGAGGCGTTCTTTAAGACTTATGAAGGAGCTACTCAGCAACTGCTTGCGGCTGAAGATAAGGCGTACTTCTTGGCTATTACTCTGCGTCCGACCCAGAAGCCTGCTCCTTTCATCCCGGTCCTTGATGCTAACTTTGAGTTCTGGTTCAAAAAGGCGAGTTATTATGCACATCGTATGTTTACGCTCCTAATATGGTGTTTAGGATTCGTTATGGGCGGCAGAAGATATCGAGGCAGTTCCGGATCAAGATCCGCAGCGTGTCTGTATCTTGCAGGGCCCTGTTGCGGTGAGACACTCCAAGATGAAAGACGAGCCCATCGCCGACCTCCTAGGTAATATAGTCTCGGAGCTTTCAAATCGACTGCTTGAGCGATACTACAATGGCGATGAAAACAAAGTACGCGTTGCAGACTATCTGAGTAAAGTCCCAGCACAGAAGGCTGTACCACGCGGTGTGGAAATTGACGTCAGCGGCAAGACTACAGTATACACCATTGGAACGAGTGTTCCATCGACAGACTCATGGATCGAATTGCTCTCTGGGGACGCGCCATCATGGTGTCGTGCGATTCTCACTGCTCCGTTTATTGTGCGGGGTACTTTATATGTCGATAATCCTCTCCGTCGAATCTTCTTACCACGCTCTGGTCAGAAGGCCGTTGTTCAGCTTTCAGATGGTGTACCTTCTTCCATAGCACTCTACGGTTCGGCGCGCTCGTTCGGATCCCACAAGCCCGAGTTTAAAGCTGTAGATGTTACGTATGATGCCGATACCAGGAAGATCACGGTCATGATGTTCGAAGATCGTCGTGGTGTTTCAGTACCGCTGACTTTCGTCTTCTACTATCGTCCTGATATGGCCTTCGCGCCAATTCACGAAATCGCGGAGGGTCGCAATCGACGTATAAAGGAGTTCTATTGGAAGTTATGGTTCGGGGATGACAGCAGCCTTCCAAGCCTTGATGTCCGCGAGACTTTCAAGGGCCCAGAGGTTACCATTGCGTCTGAGCACGTTGAAAATTTCTGCTCTGTGGTAGGAAACAACGGAGAAGCTTTCAAGGGTTCGCGTAATGAAAGCGTGCAAGCACCAATGGACTTCGCCATTGTAACCGGATGGCAGGTAAGTCAAATTATGTCTATGATTGCTTAGAATTTACAATGACGTACCGGTCATAGGCCATTATGAAGGCAATCTTCCCGGAGTCAATCGACGGCGATCTTTTAAGACTTGTTCATTTGTCCAACGCATTCCGTATTCTACCCGGGAACGAACCGCTTAAAGCTGGTGATATTTGCCATGCGGATGCGAAAGTAATTGCCGTCATCAACAACGATAGCGGCAAGGTGGTCAAGGTGAAAGGGCACGTCTTCAGGGGAGACAAACCTGTAATCGAAGTCGTTTCTTCTTTCCTCTATCGTGGCCGCTTCAGTGATTTCGCAAACACTTTCGAGATCATCGACGAGCCGGATTATGTTGTCCACTTGGACTCTGATGCCGCTGTCGGTGTTTTGCAGTCTAAAGAGTGGTTTGATTGGATAGATCATACAAAACCACTCCAGGCTGGAGCAACTCTGATTTTCCGTCTTAAGTCCGAGGTTTCGTACAAGGACAAGACTCACTATTCATCAGTGTCCGTTTCTGGAGACATCTTCGTCCGCGATCCCCTTAAGAAACTTATCAAAGTTGCGGCCGTCGACTACTCATCAGACAATTGTCAGGGTAATCCTGTTGTTGCTTATTTGAAACGTCATGGAACCGAACAGAATGTGACTGCGCCTCTCGCGAACGAGGGTTACAGTTTGACGAAGCCTAGCGTGCCAACTATCTTTAATGCACCGCTTACGAATGAACCCTACTCCGAGGTCTCGGGCGACTTCAATCCAATTCATGTCAATCCCTACTTCTCGGATTTCGCGTCGCTTCCTGGTACAATCACTCATGGGCTTTGGTCCAGCGCAGCAACACGCAAATATGTTGAAACCGTGGTTGCAAAAGGTCATCCAGAACGAGTTCTTGCGTAAGTCGTATGTTTCTCTGCAATTGTTTGCATAGCTCATTTAACATTACGCAGCTATGATGTTTCCTTTGTTGGTATGGTCTTACCCGGTGATGACTTGAAGACAGACATCAAGCATGTAGGTATGAAAAATGGCAACATGATCGTGAAGGTGTCTACTTCAAAAGTGTCTGGTGACAAAGTCCTGGAAGGTACTGCCGAGGTCGCGCAGCCCGTAATAGCGTACGTCTTTACGGGCCAAGGATCTCAAGAGCCTGGTATGGGTATGGAGCTTTACAGCAACTCGCCAGCGGCTCGCGCTGTCTGGCAGGGCGCCGATAAGCATTTGCTCGCTGTCTATGGGTTCTCTATCGTTGATATCGTCAAAAATAACCCCAAAGAAAAGACAATCCATTTCGGCGGTATGAAGGGCCAAGAGATCCGCCAGCGGTACATGGACATGTCCTACGACACCATGGACAAAGATGGACAGATCAAGACTCTTCCTCTCTTCGCAGATATCAATAACCGTACACCACAATATACGTTCAGTCATCCAGCCGGCCTATTATTTGCAACTCAGTTCGCCCAGATCGCTCTTGTGGTTACGGAAAAGGCAGCATTTGAGGATATGCGGGCGAAGGGTTTGGTACAACCGAACAGCGGTTTCGCTGGTCACTCTCTGGGAGAGTATTCGGCCCTTGCTTCTATTGCCGACGTACTTCCCATCTCAGCGCTCGTCGATGTGGTATTCTACCGTGGTATAACCATGCAGCGTGCCGTTGAGCGGGATGATCAAAATCGCTCGAACTATGCAATGTGCGCGGTTAATCCGAGCCGCATCTCTAAAACGTTCAATGATGCGGCTCTTCGCGAGATCGTGGATTCTATTGCACACCAGACGCAGCTTCTTCTGGAGATTGTGAATTACAATGTCGAGGTATGTTTTGAATTTGCGTCGCGCAGTCCACATCTCACAATGCCTGAATAGGGCCAACAATATGTTTGTGCTGGAGAATTGGTCGCCCTCCAGACGCTCACGAATGTCTTGAATTATTTGAAAATCGAGAAGGTGGATATCGCGAAGGTGAGATTGCATATGCTCTGACATAAACCAATATTGACGTTCTATTCACGATGAAGCTCACTGAAAAATTCACTGTCGATCAAGTAAAGGAAATGCTCGGCGAGATTATTAAATCATGCTCCCAGAAGGCTCTGGAGCAAAAAGCGGCACAAGGACATATAAAGCTTGAGAGGGGCTTTGCTACTATCCCCCTGCCCGGTATTGATGTTCCTTTCCATTCACGCTACCTCTGGGCTGGAGTCATGCCTTTCCGCGCCTGTGAGTCTATCTATATAAAAGTATACGTATGTTACTTATGTTATGAGCAGATTTGTCTAAGAAGATCAGGGTTGAGCAAATCAACCCGGACATGCTTATTGGCAAGTACGTACCGAACTTGGTGGCGAAGCCATTTGAAGTATCGCACGCATACACCCAGATGATCTATGACCAGACGTCATCACCACGCTTGGATAGAGTGCTCAAGAGCTGGGATACCGAAAGTTGGGGCGACGGCGAGCATCGCCAGCGGTTGGCTTACATCATTCTGGTCGAGCTTCTTGCGTATCAGTTCGCTTCTCCTGTGCGGTGGATTGAGACACAAGACATTTTCTTTACGCACTTTAACTTCGAGCGTTTCATCGAGATTGGTCCCAGCCCAACGCTCACAGGCATGGCCGTTCGCACACTCAAAGCGAAGTACGAAACTCAAGATGATTCGATTAGTTATCACCGAGAGATACTATGCCACTCTAAGAACACGAAGGAGATCTACTATGAATTCGAAGATGAAGCTGTAGAAGTGGATGCCGAATCTTCCGAAGCGCCAGTCACGCCAGTTCCTGCATCTCCAGCCGTACCTGTTTCCACTTCCGTTCCTGCTCCCGTCGCAGGCCCAGCTGTCGCCATCGCCGATGAACCTCTGAAAGCCGTCGACACTCTTCGTGTCATCATCGCTCAGAAGTTAAAGAAGGGTATCGATGAGGTTCCTTTATCAAAGACCATCAAGGACCTTGTCGGTGGGAAGTCCACGCTTCAGAATGAGATTCTGGGAGACCTGCAGCTGGAGTTTACGACCGCGCCCGAGAAAGGAGAAGAGTTGCCATTGGAGGAACTTGGCTCTGCGTTACAATCATCATACTCTGGCGCTCTTGGAAAGCACACCTCAGGCCTCGTTTCGCGACTTGTCGGTGGAAAAATGCCGGGAGGTTTTAACCTTTCTGCTATCAAAGCCTACCTCTCCAAGAATTGGGGCTTGGGATCGTCACGTGCGGACGGTGTGATGCTACTCGGACTGACCATGGAACCAGCGAAACGTCTGGGATCGGAAGCAGAGGCCAAAGCTTGGCTTGATTCCATTGTTCCGGTCTATGCATCTCGCTCCGGTATCTCGCTTTCTCAAGGTGGCCCAAGCGCCAGTAGTGGTGGTGCCTCCGGTGGTGCTGTCATTAATAGCGAGGAGTTTTTAAAATTCAGGGCCGACCAGGACAAATTCGTGTCTCAGCAGATCGAGCTCTACATGCGTTATCTCGGACGCGACTCACGTGCAGGCGAGATCGCCTTCGACAAACAGAAGGCATACGCGGAGGAGCTCCAAACACGTCTTGATGCCATCACCAGAGAACATGGTGATCTGTATCTCGATGGTATTCAGCCAGCATTCGATCCCCTCAAGGCTCGTCATTTCGATTCTTCTTGGAATTGGGTGCGACAAGATGCACTGCTCATGTTCTATGATATAATCTTTGGTCGGTTGACGGAGATTGATCGTGAAATCACTGCAAGGTGCATTCAGATCATAAATAGGGCAGATCCGACTATGCTGCGATACATGCAGTACCACATTGACAAAGTCGATCCTGAGCGAGGATCAACATATAAACTCGCGAAGGAACTCGGTCAGCAGCTCATCGACAACTGCGAACAAGCCATTGATCAAGGACCTCTATACAAAGACGGTACGTGGTTTCTATTTCTGTGTTCCGAAAGTATCTTACTCAACTTTCATGAAAAAAATGTAGTGACATTCCCGACCGCGCCTCATACAGAGGTCACTGAGCGCGGAGACATAGTGTACAAAGAGGTCGTCCGCGAGAATGTCCGCAAGTTGGAGGCCTACGTTCAAGAAATGGCCAGTGGAGACTCCATTCCTGGTTCTTTCAATATGCAGAAGATTCAGGATGACGTTCGCAAACTATGGAACGTTGTGAAATCACAGTCCGAAATAGGGGAAGAGCAAAAGAACAAGATTAAGGCATTGTATGACGGAGTAGTACAATCGTTACGCAAACCTTCCGATCCTAAGATTCCAGATGTCCGTCGCACACCCCGCAGCCGCCGCTCTTCCTCGCAGTTCCTCCGTCCTCAGATTCGAAACATTGCATCCGTGCCGGCTGACAAGATACCGCTCCTAAATCTGAAGCGCCGAGTCGGAACAACATGGGAATACAGCAGCAATCTTACTGGCGTTTATCTCGACGTCCTCAGCGAGATCGCAACGTCGGGGACGACGTTCAAAAACAAGAATGCTCTCCTGACGGGCGTAGGCAAGGGTTCAATTGGTGTCGAAGTCCTTAAGGGTTTGTTGTCGGGCGGCGCACAAGTCGTAATCACGACATCGCGGTACAGTCGTGCAACTGTCGAATATTATCAGGATATCTATCAGCGCTTCGGAAGTAGAGGTTCGGCGCTTACTGTTGTGCCGTTCAATCAGGGCTCCAAGCAAGACGTCGAGGCGCTCATCGACTATGTGTACGCAACTTTGGGTCTTGACCTCGACTACATCCTGCCTTTCGCTGCTGTGCCTGAGAATGGCCGCGAGATTGATGGATTGGATGATAAATCGGAACTCGCTCATCGTATCATGCTCGTTAACCTCCTCCGGTTACTCGGGGCAGTCAAGACGAAGAAAGCAAGTCACCACTTTGTCACTAGACCAACTCAAGTCATCCTGCCGCTCTCACCCAATCATGGTCTGTTTGGTAACGATGGATTATACTCAGAATCCAAGATTTCTCTGGAGACGCTCTTCAATCGCTGGAATTCGGAAAGCTGGGGAGAATACCTCTGCTTAGCTGGCGCAGTGATTGGGTGAGTATATCTTCTTGTTTCAAGCGAATGAGCCTGACTTGTTCCAGATGGACTCGTGGTACTGGCATCATGGATGCGACAAACACGGTCGCGCATCAATTGGAGTCGTACGGCATTCGGACGTTCTCAGCAAAGGAGATGGCCTTCAACATTCTTGGACTTATGCACTCTCTCTTGTTCAGCATTACGCAGGTTGAGCCAATCTGGGCGGACCTAAGCGGAGGAATGGATCGTTTACCTGACCTTGCGGAGATCACGACGAACATTCGCCTATCAATCAACAAGCAAGCAGAGCTCAGACGAGCGATCACTCGTGACAACTCTGCGGACTTCTTGGTCATAAAAGGAGGTGAAGCAGAGCGTGTTTTACAGACGGCTACCATTACACCTCGTGCTAACTTCAAGTTCGAATTCCCTACGCTCGAACCGGCGGATGCATTCGGTGACATCTGTAAGTTGCGCGGTCTAATCGACCTTGACAAGGTTGTCGTCGTGACAGGTTATGGAGAGGTCGGACCATGGGGTAGTTCACGTACACGCTGGGAAATGGAAGCGAGGGGTCAATTCACCATTGAGGGATGTATCGAGATGGCTTGGATGATGGGCTACATCAAGCATTTCGACGGAAAGCTTCCAAATGGTTCACTGTATGTCGGCTGGGTTGACGCAAAAACCTCAGAACCTGTCGACGATAAAGATATTCGCGGAAGATACGAGAAAGAAATACTGGCGCACGCTGGTGTTCGTTTGATTGGTATGTACTTTGTTCTTGCAACATGCCGCTTCTATTTTCTTATATGATGTTAGAACCGGAAATTCTCGGCGGTTACGATCCTAAAAAGAAGAACTTCAATCAAGAGATCGAGCTAATACACGATTTGGAACCTCTTGAGGTATCTGAGGAAGAAGCCAAGCGCTTCAAGCACGAGCACGGTGAGAGGTGTGACATATGGATTGCAGATGGGGACCAGTGGTTCGTAAAGCTGAAGAAAGGCGCACGCGTTTACATCCCGAAGTCAATCGTGTTCAGTCGCACTGTCGGTGGCCAGATTCCGACGGGTTGGCACGCGGGCCGATATGGTGTTCCCCAGGATATCATAGATCAGGTGGATCGCTGCACGCTTTGGGCTCTCGTTTCCACTGCAGATGCGCTGAATATGTCTGGTATCACGGATCCATACGAGTTATATAAGTACATGCACCCGTCGGAAGTCGGCACATGCATTGGCGCTGGTATGGGCGGTGTCGAGTCTCTCCGTAAAATGTTCCGGGACCGTCGGGATTGCGCCGAGGTACAGAACGACGTACTCCAAGAGACATTCATTAACACGACCGCGGGCTGGATCAATCTACTTCTTCTTTCATCCAGTGGACCTATCAAAATTCCCGTCGGTGCATGCGCGACCGCATTACAATCGGTTGAGATTGCTAGCGATACACTTCTTTCTGGTAAAGCGAAGGTCATGCTGGCGGGTGGTTATGACGACCTCAGTGAGGAGGGTTCATATGAATTTGCTCAGATGAAGGCCACAAGCAATGCCGAGACAGAATTCGCCATGGGCAGAGAACCTACAGAGATGTCAAGGCCGACCACTACGACGCGCTCGGGATTCATGGAATCGATGGGTTCTGGAGTCCACGTTCTCATGACTGCCAAAACTGCACTTGAATTAGGTGCACCCATTCGAGCTGTGATAGGATTCAGTTCGACTTCGACTGACAAAGCGGGCCGTTCAATACCTGCTCCTGGACGCGGAGCTCTTTCGATTGCTCGAGAGATCCCTTCCAAGCATTCAGCACCTATTCTGGATGTCGGCTATCGCTCACGGCAACTCGCATTCCGTCGCAAACAAATTTCTCAGTGGCTGAGCAATGAACACGACCTTCTCCGTGACGAAGTGGAGTTCCGCAAGTCGCAGGGCGAGCGGGTAGATGAGGATTACATATCAGCGCGCGTTGCTCAAATTGAACAGGATGCTGCTCGCCAGGAGAAAGATGCAATGGCGGTTTACGGCATGCTTTCCGGTTCTGATCCTCATATTTCTCCTCTTCGACGCGCTCTTGCTGTCTTCGGCCTCTTGCCGGATGACATTGGCGTTCTTTCTATCCATGGCACTAGTACCAAGGCCAATGAGAAGAATGAAACACAGATCTGGAATGATATCTTCACGACTCTCGGCCGAACCCCGGGTAACGCAGTCCCAATTGTGGCCCAGAAGAGCTTATGTGGCCATTCGAAAGGTGGCTCTGCTGCTTGGCAACTCGCTGGTCTCATTCAGACAGTTGCGTCCGGCATTGTCCCAGGTAATCGGAACGCAGAGTAAGTCAGTTCTTGCTCTCCGCATAGTAATTATGACTGACTGTGTCCACAGTAACGTCGATTCTGAGTTCCGTAAACACGAGCACCTCATGTTCCCATCAAAGACAATACGCACTGACGGAATTCGCTCCGGTGTAATGGTACGTTGGTCTTTTGTACGCTATCACTGAAACATGGTTCTGATCGGTTCACAGTCGTCATTCGGATTCGGTCAAGTTGGTGGCACTGTTCTTGTCATTCATCCTAGATACCTGCTTGGTGCCGTCGAACCCGCCCATTACGAGGCATACAAGATCCGAAATCGCGAACGTGCCTTGGCGTGCTACAAAGCCATGACATCCATGATGACCACAAACTCTCTGGTCAAGATCAAAGACGGGCCTCCTTATTCAAGCGAACTGGAAGTTCCCGTGCTCCTTAATTCCATGGCACGGGCCTCACTTGATGAGAAGACTGGCGGTTATGCATTCTCGAAGAATCTCGCGTCAAAAGCTTCGATCGATACGTCGAATGTCGAGGCCGTTGCAAAAAGCCTTGCCATTGGGGAAGGTTCTGTGGGTGTTGGTGTTGACCATGGTAAGTCAGCGTTGAATAATGATGTGAAGTCGTCGTATGCTCACCACCAGTGCTTCACCAGAACTGATTTCTGCAGTTCCGACCTCTAATCCAACTTTTGTCTCACGCAATTTCACGGATGCAGAGATCACATATTGTCGCTCACAGTCCGCTCCTGCGGCATCATTCGCTGCACGTTGGGCTGGAAAGGAAGCGGTCTTCAAATCGCTTGGAGTTGCGTCGAAGGGTGCAGCAGCTGCAATGAAAGATATTGAAATTCTTCCTAATGAAGCTGGTGTTCCATCTGTGAGACTTCATGGTGATGCACTTTCTGCTGCGCAAAGCAAGGGAGTTTCGAAGGTACATCTAAGCCTTAGTCACTCAGAGAATGTTGCGATTGCTTTTGCGCAAGCAGTTTCTTCTTAATGTTCAACTTCATGTTCGGTCTTAGATACTAGTTAGATTTTCTTTCGGATGGGACTGCGATTTGTACACTTTGTCTTCTGTTACAACGATTCTTGTGTTTATTACTCAAAATAATAGAACATAGACTAATAATATCAGGTTATATGTTTCGATGGATGCCGAGGGTTGCCTAGGGTCAGCTTATTTGCACATATAGAGTCCTTGATTTTCGATGTAATCGCTGACTCGTGACGGAACCATTGTTCTCCACTCTTGAATGCCTTCCATCCGCTTCCCTCGCACTTCGGTTGAGCTAAGTGACATTTCATAGTCAGTCAGCGGTAGAAATGATACACTCCCGGTGGAGATGAACGGTTGGGCGATGGATAATGTTTCGCGTAACCTTTCCTGGACCTCTGTGACTTGCTCCTCCACTTGTAATGGCTGTCCCGGATGCAGTCGATTAACTTGCTTTTGACCCCTCCAAGCACAGACGACTTCGGAACCGTCACCGTCTGGCGGCGATGCAAAGAATTTGCGGAGAGCATCGTGCATGTCTATGAGAGAATTGTTGTAGTAACGAGGAGCAAGGAACCGTTCCAAGGTATCAAATCCCATGAGAAACGAGAGTTTGATTTCCTTTCGTTTTGGGTCTTTGACTTCGGATTTCGAGCCGTCGGAGCGAGGTCCGCCCAGATTTGTGACCAAGTTCCGCAAATACTGCCGCAAGACAGCAGACTTGCGCACGAAGGTCGGTTCGTCGATGATGGCGACGGCGATATTGCGACGAGTCGGAGATGATTCATGTTCTACTGGTGCGTCTTCGAGTTCTTTTGCCAGAAGCTTCATCATATCCAGTCGCTGTTCGTAAGTTGGTTCTCCCGGTTTAGGCGGCGCTTTATCCGCGTTGCGGACGGAGAGCAAAAGGAGACGCGCATCATAGTCAACTTGATGCGCCCGTTCCGATGGGCTTGCGGAACCGGGACGTTTTGAGCGCGCAAGAGCAAGATGAGCTAGAGTCGGAGGATTGAATGAGGAGTCGAGTACGGATATTCGAAGATCTGGGAAGTTATTGATGAAATAACATGCATAACAAACGTTCTGCGTATCAATCGCTGTAGTTGAAGTTCTCATTTTCCCGCCCACCTCGTTTTGAATCGCCTTCTTGAGTACATTCCGTTCCTTGCGTTAGCGGCAGTGGCCACCGATCATGGGATTTGTAAATGATGTGTGCTGCCTCTTTACGATCCTGTACATCATGGATGTACTGGGTAAGCTCTGTCATCCTAACATGCGTTCTCAAACGCGATATGAGAATTAGATGAATACGTCTAGGAATCAGCTTGAAAGTGCGAACACAAGTTGAAGGCACTGATCGAGTCGAGTAACAAGTAAGTCCCAACCCAGGATAGGCAAGGACGACAATCTCTTGCATAGCCACACAATCAATCCGAAGTCAGAAGACAAGACACGATCACTCAAGGGGAGCTGAGATACGTGGAATTGGATTTTTTTGAGAAGTGAAAGAAAGGACAGAAAGTCTATGATTATAAGACTGGCTAATCATCACACGTAGGCGAAATAACACAGACGTAGTTGGTAAAACTAGGTACCTTTATTCATCTGAAAATGACACAAGACCCGCCCAGTGCACGCCCATAAAACACAGAACCTGCCAAGATCAGGTACACATACATAGCATTCCTGCCAGACAGAGTATTCGGAGAAGTTGTGAGGTCTTATTTCAATGAAATGCACTATGACGGAGGAAACTTTATTGACAAATTACAGGATATCGACCATCCAGGACAAACATTGAAACAATTCCCGGTCTGAATGTCCTATCGCCACCTATCGTCGACTTCGATTCCATTGGAGATAGCGTCCAGATAATACAATTGATGAGCTACTTATGAGGATTGTAAGAATCCGCCGATCATATTATGCTTCCTGATCTCCATCTGCTGGCCGTGCACGGGTCGCATTGCTCTTTTGTCCTGTTCGTAAAAGGAAACTGGCAAGAAAATAAGAGAGGCCCGTCAATCTCCGCGAAAAATGGCCATCAGTGTATGTTGAGGATGTCCATATGCAAGCGGCTTCTGGACAATCATAAGCTCGAGTGTTTTCATAAGCAATACGGATGAAATACAGTGCTCGCCAGAAACTCCCAACAGCTCCCAAGGGCAGCTGAAGCTTAGAATGGAGAGCCAAAGAGAACGTTATCATCCCGATCGAATCATTGAGTACAAAACAATGGCGGTCGAATGAAAATATGGAAGCGGAATCATGGCCTCGATATAAGGCCCCATTAGGCCAGTGCGAGTGAGAATTGTATTGTCGGAAGAGTATATACGAGAGAATCCATGGGAAGGCATGGCTGAAATGATATGTTTCACAACTTGCGGATCTTGCATTCACCAGTGTGTTCATGATTATCCGAGTTATAAATCTTGAAAAATAATCCTATCCATTACACGGCGAGGAGTGTGGTGGATGAGTTGATGAGGCCAAGGGACAATGGTCAGGGCGGGATCAGGGGGGGTAAATTGACTCACGTGACCGAAGGAATGGAGAGAACCAAAAGGGCAGAAACAATAAAAATAACTTAAACCTGCGCCTGCAGTTCAATATGGCGTATTTCCTCTTCTCTTTCGCATTTTCTTCGACTGCTCGCGCGCATCGTCGCAATCATCGAGCTCGAAAAACTTATACTTAGCTGTGACGAGGACAGCGAGGGCGACAAAGGAAGAGCGTGAGTGCCTACCGTGTTATCTAGATCCTCCGAACCAGACCCGTTCACCGGCTGACCAGCTATTCCGGTCTCAGTTTTGCCCAAGCGTCGTCGGTCGTCGTACACGGTAGCCACTTGGCTGTGGACAGCACTCACAAAGAGAGAAAGTAGATCTGCGGCGACGTGGTCTCCCTGGCTTTGCTATCGGCGTTGCGCTGTGCTCATTTTCACACAAGCATAATCACGCGTCCATAGCCAAAGTGGGAGTTGTTACCACATGCAGGCTATAAGCTTTACTGGCCGAGTAGTATGTCGCCGTTGGTTTCACCACTTATCTCTCAACTTATCTCATGCTCGTTCTCCAGGGTACCGACGATGGCCCACCCTCTGCCGACGCATACAAGAGGGCGGTCTACAAACAGCCTCCTCGGCACTTTGCAGTTCAAGTATTACCTCCGCAAAAGTTCGGTCAGTCGCGCCTTTTCCCTAGCGGGGCATGGATGGTATTGATATGAAGTCCAGGCAATGCTTTTAGCTATGGCATGCTCATCACGCCTCTCAATGATAATCACGACCGTCATTCGATCATATCAGGAACTTCTGGCTCTTCCGGATCTAGCAGTGGATCACAAACAAGCACAGCAGTCCAAACGATTGTCGATACTTCAACGACTGCGCCCCTCGCAACAGAATATGAAGTCTGGCGCCGGTGGGAAGACTGCCTTTATTTCCAGGACCTTCTTGAGGCTCAGTACTCGCTGATGTCGAAGGAAAAGCGTGCAAGATTGCTTGCTGGTAAGGGAGTCAAAAAGAATGGCATGTATGAACACGAAGACCCCATCCGTCGACTTCATCGAGCTGCATCATTCGAATCATTGCCTCCCGGCCCAGATCCAAACTTGATCGCGAAGGATGTCCATGAATTGCTTCCGCGCCTGACGAAGAAAGGCACCGTATTCAAAGCGAGCAGAGAAACTATTGAACAACGTGGACGGGAATTCAAAGCGCTTATTGAGACTCTTCTCCACGAAGGGGATGACGTCCCGGCCCTTATCAAAGAACTCCGTCAGCTACGAGTTGTACGTGACTTCTTTGGATTCTGGCGCCGAGACCAAGATCGCTTAGAGAAGCAGCTGGGCAAAGACGTAGATAGGTCCACTTTGCGCGGGCGTTCGGAATCCCTTGGATCGCGTGCTTCGAGCATCTTTAGTAGCTCAGGAAGTTCAGGAATCTACTTCAACCCAAGCAATTTGTCTCTGCAATTGCCC
This sequence comes from Sanghuangporus sanghuang, assembly GCA_009806525.1. Lineage (NCBI taxonomy): Eukaryota > Fungi > Basidiomycota > Agaricomycetes > Hymenochaetales > Hymenochaetaceae > Sanghuangporus > Sanghuangporus sanghuang. The sequence continues at coordinate 790,631 of VVIT01000005.1, forward strand.
AGTCCCAATGCATCGGAGCAGGTACCGACGAATAGGAGCCCGCGTCGACCGGCATTCATGCAGAGTGGGAAGCTCGCCATCAATCTCGTACCACCGTCTCCCAATGAAGCAGGGCCTAGCAAGGAGAGTGCGACACCTCGAAGGCGAGCGCAGACTCTTCAGGATACGACGAGTGCGGGGCCAGGCTTATCAGCGAACACGTCGGACACTGAACTACGCGATCCACCTGCTTCAGCGCCTGCAAACATGAACTTCACCGACGCAATGGATAATGGATACAGCTCTGACTCGGCGAGTACGGCAAGTAACAGGTTGCCAATGTCTCCACGGTCATTCAGTACTGCATCATCATCTGGCTCACCTCCGTCATCCCGCATGACGCGGCCTGGATCTCCTCGGTCTCACATGGAAATACGTTACAGCGATATCATCCTGGCAGAAGACACCGACGCGCAAAGAAAAAGCAAAATCGAAGATAAGAGCAACCCCGTTATCGTGGAATCGGAGGATGTCGATGGATTACCATTCGACGCGGACGAGATGTTTGTTGGGCGCGAACATGGATATCTGGTATCGGACAGTATTGAGTCGCGATTGGGAGGGTACCATGCCTTGCAGCATCTTACGATAAAGGAGGAGGATGAGTCTGAGCTTGACGATGAAAGCAATGGTTTCAAGTTTAATTATGCGAGCTTTATTGACGCAGACAGCCACACGGAAAGGCCGAATAGTGCTGCGTGGAGTTCTTATTCGATTCCGGCCCCGTCAGATCGCGCAGCTGCTGCGCACGCGGAAGCGCTGCGGGCATTGACGGGCGGACGTGCTTCAACTCCGACGTCAGGTCAACACGTAGCGCCAGCAGAGGCGCCGTCTGCGCGGTCCTCTGTTCTCACGACGACCTCGGGCTCGGGGTCAGGCTCAGGGTCTTCGTCGCGCTCAACAAATTCTGGGAATGCGCATTCATCGGACACGCAGTCGAGTGTCGATGTGCGACCTTATTCGTATCAAAGTTCCGTTGCTTCTTGCGAGGATATAGACCGCAAACTCTCCTCATCCCCAATCATTCTTCATTCCCCCTTGCTTGAGGACGACGAGTTTGAAGCCAGTTTTCCCACAGAGTATAGGCAGAGCGTCTCTTCGTTGGATTATCGACCTCACGACTCTATCAGCAGCTTTCGGACCTTCATGACTGAATCTTCTGTGGACATGATGATCCCTCCACCACGACAGCCACATCCTGGTCCTGCTCGCTCTGTAGGAGTTTCGCCATCTGCATCAAGGCCTCATGTGGAGAACGGAACCACTTTAGCGCGTTCGGATTTACGAAATTCGCAATCTTCTGCTAGGACGGTTTCTACTCGGAGCTCTGATGACGGAGTGAACATGGATGCATATTTTTATGGTAAGGCATCAAAGATTGTGATGTGTCTATTTCTTCTAACTTGCATCTATAGGATTTAGCCCCGTCCATTCGCCAACCGAAACCAGAGTCAACGATCCTCAAGACGTCGTCAATGCTTCCCCGACTGAGCCAGAGAGCAATCGTTCAAGACCGTTGCACAACAGGTTTGCTGGGCAATTCAGTCCTCCGACATCTCAACAGCGACCAACATCTCCCGGTTTGCATTCAAACGTCCGCAATATCACAAAGCCTGTAGGCGCCCCATCATCACCCATAAGATCCGTCAGCCCTTCTCCGAGCACAAGTTCCTACGCACCATCCATAGTGGCGTCTATGTCCGAAGAGTCTGGCATGAATGCGGTCTCGATAAAAGCCATCTACGGCGAACACATCGTCGCATTCAGGATCGATAAAAGCAGCTCACTCGCAGACGTGCGCGAAAAGCTGTGGCATAAGCTCACCGATCAGCAAGGTGTCATGCTTCCTGATAGCTTCTCGCTGGCGTTCAAGCCACCTGGTCCCGGTCGAGTCCAGCAACTTCGGAAGCTTGCTGGACGCGCGCGGTCGAGCTCGGCGTCAAGTGTCGGCATGATGGATCCCAGCTCCCTGAGGATAATGTTCTCTCAGCGCGACTGGCTGGATGCTGTTGGTTCCTGCCCTTCAGGAGCAAAGCTCACACTTCATGTTCTAAATCGTTAAAATTTTTCGTTTTCCATTCTTTAATTTCATTCGACCCTCTTCTGTGCGTCACCGAATTTTGCATACCCCGACATAAACGCAATTTTTTTTGCGCCTCAGTTGCGCATTTTGAATATCTTTAATTCCCCTTCGTAATTCTTTGGAACCTAAAGTTCTTCATGCAATTCGGATTCAATTTTATTCTTCCCCTTACATCCACATCTACATATTTTAGTTTCGGACCCTTTTTGTCTTATCTTCCTTGTGCAATTCAAAAACTTCCGCATGTTGGTTCTTCAGTCTTCAGTTAGACAAACTTTGAATGATACATGCCCCTTTTCCGGATTGAGGTTCGCGCCGACATATTGCTTTGAGAGTTTGCACCGCTTGCTGAGAGACACGAGGTAGGACCATGTGCACAAAGATATACTTGGGTGTGTATTCAGCGATACAGATGCACCAATAAACACAAAGTATGTGAGGGTATTATTATCGGCTCTCATCCATTTGTACAGGAGTTACTTCGATCCGTGGCGGACGAGGTGCTGGAGGTGCACCAGGCGGCAAAGCCGCTCTCGTCCAATCAGGTAGATGGAAGCCCGGTCGTTTTGTCGGAATGGAGCTTGCGAGCGCAGCAAGGTCCTCTTCTTCCATATCTTCTTCTCCTGCTTCTGCTTCGTCCCATTTCTCTCGCGGGATCTCTGCGCCACTAATTTTCATCGCTCTGTTGGAATGAGAACAAAGTTAGAATTAGGGGACTTGTTTGTACGGGAGGAACGGAGATAAGTGAACGAAAAACGCACCCTGCGAGCGACCCGCCTACCCACGGAAGCATTGCCGGTGTGAAGGCAGGCGCCTTTCCGGCACTTGTTGTGATATTTGAGTCCGACTGTCGAGGCGAGGGATTGTTGAGGATTGCGATATATGGCGCGAGCGGGCGAAGTGGGGAATAAGGATCGTAGGGGGGTGGGGAAGGTCGATTAGATCTCGAAGGACTTCTATGCGTGCGTTCGCGTGTGAGTAGACGGACGAGTTCGTTGTGTAGTCGTGGGATGAAGCCGGGAAGCATCGCGGTCCCGCCGACTACTAAAATTGATCCTGCGAGTGCTCGTCTTAAATCGAGGGGAACACGTAGCAAGGCGTCGAGGATAACTTCCGCGACGCTGCCTTCGTCGACGTCTCCGCCTTCGAAGAGCACCTCCGCAGCGCGCTCGCGTACCCATCCGGGTATACGCAGTGTTCCCTGCCCGGTGCCGGTATTCTGGGAAGGCGGAGGGTCGACACGTACAAGCAGATCAGTAGCAGTCGAATAATGACTGTACATAGTCGCGATCACTTGAAGGTGTCGTTCACCGGATGCTCGGTCAAACCCTTCGGCGGCAGCACCAGAGCCTGTCCCTGCTCGACTTAATGCGCGGGTGAGCGACGTCAGACCTGATGGAGATGTAACCGAAGAGAGTCGACTTGAGGGTGGCGAGGCAGGTGTGTTCACTCCTGACTCCACCTCTGGCTGGCTTGAATCACTAGGTGGAACCTCCGGTTCCGTTGACCCATCATCCGCGAAAGACGTTGGTACATGCATTTCAGAATCAATCATCTCGCCGACGAAACAACATCGTGCTTTAATGTCTTCCATCACGGCATCCGTCAGCACTTCTTCCGGCACGCGCATTGATCGAGTCGCGACTGGTATATTGGCTGCGCCTCCGAGAGTCGTTAACGGAGGGATGTACGTTGCAAACATGAGTACCAAGGCTCGCAAGTGCAGAGTGAAGCGACTGCCTGCTAGAGGTGTTGTTTTTAGTTGAGGAAATAGAGGGCGGGATGCAAATATCTATTGTCAGGATTAGCACAGATCGTCAAATAGAATTGTCTTCTAGCTTACGGGAAGAACGGTGGATTCCAGATATCCACAGTCGAGAACTAGTCCAGTCTTCCTCCCGACAGCGAGTAATGCTAACATATGGCTCGAAACAAAGGAAAGAAACGGAATCTTGACGCATATCAGATCTGCAGTTTGCGTGAAGACGAGAGTTCACGAACCTGTAAGTTGTCAAAGAGCACGCTGGCAATTATGTCTTTGATATACAAGGGCAAGAAAGGATGCTCGACGATGATGACTTTACGAGACTTAGGATCTGTCAGAAGAATTCTGAGAATGAGATTAAAACTACACGCTACACTCGCAATGAACATAAGTTCGGCAGGCTTACTCATGGAATACTTTTCGTAATCTGTCCTGGAGTTTAACCTTCAACATCCTATCCTCCTCTTCGCGCGCAGCGCTCCCTGGTTCTCGGGTCAAGCTCCATAAGGACGTTCTGTCACCAGTTTCTGCAAAGAACACCTCCCGAGGGCGTCCTTCACCACTGAATCCGACTTTCCATACGCGTGAGCCTGGGTCTATGATGATACGATCCTCTGTGCCATACAGCGAATGTCGACGCGTTGTCGCATAATGAGGCGACGAGTGAAGAGTGGAGGCAGCTGAAGCAGCAAGGCGATTACCCACTGGAGTTGTTGGATCCGTGGCGCCTTTCGAGCGAGGTGTTGATGTTACGTTGGCCATCGTTGAAAGCCGCAAGTCGCGTTGAATTCGAGAGCTGAGGACCGCTTACATAACGCACTTCTCTGAACGCGTCGCGTCGCGTAGCGTAAACGCGTCTTTCTTACTTTACCGCGTGCAACTCGCTACTGTCTCAATGATCATCACCATTAACACACCAGAGAGATCTGTCAGGCCAATAACAAAGTTCTCTCCGCAACTCGCGAAACTTGGAAGTGATGAACTTATTCTTATAGAGCTACAAGGCTCTTTTCACGTCGAAGGTGACGCGTCTGGTCAGCTAGCCGCCCAGCTTAGTCTTGACAACGTAAGCCATAGTATCTCGAGCTCGAGCACTGAAGCTTACAATCTTGTAGGAGACCAAACCGACTATGCTCATTGGCCATAATCTTCTCGAGGGAAAAATTGTCAATCTGGCAAAACCACTTGCCGTACTACGAAAGAAGGATGACGACCTTATGCAGGTCGACGGTGAATCATCGCAGGAGGATACGGGGCGCGCATGCGAATATGATATGGTAGCTATCGTGAAACGCAAAGTACTGTTCTCCAAGCGGCCCATGCCGGTGGTGAATACAGTATCTGTCGCGACGAATGGAAGTAAGAAGACAGAATAATACGTACGCCTCTAATTCCTTGTTTCTTACAAGTGAAGCTCAGACTCATGTAGACAAGTATTGCTCTTTGTTCACTATGATCTTCGGACGTGACATCTGAGCATCATCTCCTTGGATCAAGCGACGTGTCAAACCGCTCTGTGCTCTTCCAGTCGCATACCGGATTCCGAACAGCATCGGTTTACTGGGCATCTCGTACTGCTATCCCTCATACTTGTTCGAATATGGATGGATGGAGTTCCAAGAGGGATTGATGTGTATTCGGCGTACATACCTTAGGAAACGCATTCACAGAGTCTCAATTTGACTAGGCGCATTAATCCAACAATATATGTTAATGTTGTTGGAGAACTGAAGGACAGAATGTTTAATGTAAATGCATACATAATTTATTTTACGACAATAAAAATAGCTCTCGCTGTTCCGTTCCCTGCTGTTCCCCGGATCACGAACACGTGATGCAACGTAGAAAACACGATATTCTTGGCTTGTAACGGCTTTCAACTGGCATTCACAATGTCTCTGTTGCACTGTAAGCTCAAGTCTTGTTATTGTCATGGCTATTTGATTGTAGCGTTTAAACAGTGCTACCTCAAACGCCGGGGCTGCTGCCGAAATGGCAGCTCCTCGTCTCAACAATGGCTTTGTTCAACACTGTGCAGTGCTTTGCCACGACGAAGCTCACGAGGAGGCTTTATGCTCAAGCGCCTATCGGTCAGTTGACGCGTTTTTGGCGTTTTGAGGGCTTGAGCTGGACCAGCTGTTCGCTTTACTAGTGACGGACCTGCAGGCGCGTACCTTTGCTATTTGGACGCTGGCCTCGGCGATCGTACGATTCTATGCGGCGTATAACATCACTGATAAAGCGTACGTCTATTATTCTCTGCATTTCATTTTACTTGTATGCAATGCGTTTCATTCTCTTCGTATAGCGTATACGACATCACTCTATTCACGTATTTGCTTGCTTTCGGACATTTCTCGTCGGAAGTGTTCATCTACCGCACCGCAAAATTCTTCTCTCCCGTCTTGAGCACCTTCCTCGTTGCGTGTAAGTTCTCTTCCTCTTTTGTACCCGGTTGGTTTTTTGGGATCCTGACGTTACTTTAGCTACGTCTCTGGTCTGGATGTTGTTGCAATATGACTATTACGTGAAATTCAGTAACTAATGATAGCTCGTTGTGTTGTCGCGTCTTACAAATCCTAACAACTCACTTTGAACGCGTCCCAGACGACGTCCCTTAGCAGAGTAGTGGAATCATTCCAGACCTTTTAAGACTGATTTGACCGTGATGTGATGTCGCTCAAATCCAGTAGTCTGGATGATAAGCGACTGAGCTTCAAGCCTGAGTATTTCAGGGAGGTATAAGTGCAAAATAACGGCATCTGATCATGATCCACTTCAATCATGATGCTCTGCTTTATGAAGTGGAAAGCTCCCGCACGCTTAGCAGGCGGTCGTAGGTGATGATCCTATCATTGGCTCTGACACGCATTTTTTTCTAATGGTCAACTGCTGTGTGGTTATAATTCGGCATTACACTACCGTTCCGGCCAGGCGATTAGACGGAATTCCCGACGGAGCAGCATCCCGTCCCTTGTTTATTAGATGAAATGATAGATTAGGTTCCGCAGGTACAGTAAATATTAATGAATGGGCGAGCCCGCTGACACCCAGAAAACTGAAAACTAAATATGCTGCTGAGGGAGAGGATGTGATGCATGCCGAAAGCGTCTGAATATGGAAAGGATGATACATTACAGATGACTTACGAGACGAAGATAGACAAATGGAAGAGAAAAGAGAGAAGAAAGGGAGAAAGCAAGAGAGTAACGAAAGAATCTAGAGATGCAACTTGCAAAGAATTGGTATTACTAGCTTGAAAAGCAGCAAATATGAATAGGGTAGGGGAAGTATTAAACGAAGGGGCAAAGGCGAGGGAAAATCAGTTATACCACGCTTCAACAATGCCGGATCCACCGTCCCTTATGCGCTCCCTGACCCATTGAGCAAAGAACCACTCAGACACTAGCGGTAATGACATCGATCGACTTCCGATGAACACCATCCCGCGCAACGTCCGCACGTCATGTCCCAGCGCACGCTCAACGAGGCCCCGGAGTTCCGCAAGGGACGTCCCCGCAGGCGGGGTGATTGTCACTCTGCGACCGGGGTACATCAAACTCGAGGAGGCTGCAGCACGATTCTTCGCGAAGACTGTGATGTTTAACGGAGGTGTCGCGGGACGGGGTGCCCATTGCGTGTTGAGCAGCTCTGGGTTGCGCGGTGGGCTCAGGGGCCGGTTGAATTGCGGGGGAGACATTGTTGGGAGGTCGTTTGCTGGGACGCCATTAATCAGCAACGAGGGCCGGGCGAGCGGGGGACTTGACATTGGTTCTCGCTTCATTGCAGACTGCTTCGTCATGCCTGATAAAGAAGTGTCAAAGAGGATGCTGATTGGTTGCCTTGAAGACACGCGTGGAGGCGTCCTGGTCAGATAGGAAGGTATCGAGCCGATATCCGAAACTGTTTTTCTTGGTCTTGGAATCGTTTGTGAATCAGAATCATGTCTTGACACAAAGTTTCGTCGCCGACAGATACAACTGCGGAACCCGCCGTTACTTAGTATATTAAAAGACACTTCTGAATAAACCCGGACATACTTTTTGGCTGCTCCAGATCGCAGTTTGAAAAGTTTCCATGCGCAGGACGCATTGCATAGTCTGGTCTCGTAATGTTTGACGAGCCTTGAATTCAGCCTGTGGTTGCTTGCGAGGGCGGAAACGGCTCGCTTTGATAACGGTATGGCGTAGCACATTCGCCGAGTTGGTCTTCTAGTCTCTGAAACGGAAAAATCGAGATTCGCCTTCTCGCTCTTTGCTTCCATGTCATCTATAGTGGCCCCTGTGGTAGCCTCTGACTGGCGCACTTCCTGAGTAACAGATACTGGAAGTAGAGAGGAAGATAACGACTCCGGTTCGTAGAAAAGGCCCTCATGACGATCATTGATATAGTAATCCCAGTCTATGGACTCATCGTCCGAGGAAGTGGATGAATAGACACTGTCTTCACTATACACACTGCTCATCGACTTTTTGGATACCCATGAAAGAAAAGGATGGTATCAGTACGCAAAGTTAGCACATATATAATCACTGAGAAGTAGACGTACGTCGAAAGAATACATCAAAGGTGGAGGTGTTGGCGGGAGCTTGCGTACGAGCTCCAGCCGCTTCAGCTTGCCTTCGGAGCGATCTGCGGTACGTTGGGAAGGCATTGAATTTTCATTAAGAGTATCCTGGAATTCAAGTTAGATAGACGAGCTAGGGCGGACATTAGAAACACACTAGAGATTGTCCGATGCTCGCTGGACAGCTTTGCGAGACATTGATTGAGCTCGAACTAACTTCAGCTCGGACACGCGGCGCGCTATACTTGAAGCTGCTCCCTTCGTATCCATAAGGCGCGTCATTATGGAACATCTTCGGGTTCATTTCATCATGACTGCCCGCCAGGTTCGATTGAACCTGCTGCAGACGGGGCAGAAGGAGTTCTTTGTAATGGGACTTGGCCGGTTTAGCTGGACTGAATAAGAATGGTTGAAGTGGAGGCCTATTTGCTATGGACGCCTCGACTTCGGCGTGAGATGCTATCGTGGCATCGTTCAAAGTACTAAAGCGGTTGGTATATTCATAGGAGACCTTGGGTTCGGACCCGGAGCGTAACTTCTCTTCGTCATCGGCGAATTCAGCGGGAGGAGGAAAGAGGCGACCGCGGAAGATGTAGATGAATATGCAAGCGATGACAGCCAGAGCGACGAGGACTCCAATGAGACCGAGAACGACGGCGAGTGTTGGCAAGCTGTTGTCAGGACGCAGGCTTGGGATGGGTGATGGAGAGTACCGTTGATGAAATAGAGTGTGTGCAGAGGAAGAGGATGGTTCGTAGAAAGATGGAGACATCTTGAAGGTTGGGTAGAACGAATGGTTGGCAAGAGAAGTAGCGAAGGAGCTTGAGGAAGTGACGTTCGTCCAGACATCTTATACCAACGCACTGTTGAGAGAGAAGAGGCTGGAATGAGGACAGTCTAGGACGAAATTTTGTTGTGCTCGAAGACATTAATATTGACATCAAGCAGTCTGGATCAGAACAGTTGGTCATCGCGTTCCTCGATTATCTTGCATACAACAGACGGTCTGGATATGAATCCAAAGAAAGACACTAACGCACAATTTCAGTTACGACAGTTACGTCTATTCCGGTCCTTATGTTCGAAAACCCAGTTTTGAATTGGGAATAAATTCTATACCTGTCAGCCAATTGTTTAGAATTTGCATTCAACAGTCGTTGATAGCGAACTCACAATGTATTAAGTCAGTTAAGTCCGAGACTACGATAAATGCCTGCCCAGCTCCTCATCACATATTGCCCAAACTCTGCTGTGTCAGAGCTGGCGGATTCCACATTCTGAGAAGTCTCGAGGAGATCGTCAAGAAATCCGTCTGCGGTGCTTGGGGAACTGAGCTGGTGAAGTTCTGTGGGGGAACGTCAGGAGACTGAAAGCCCGAGCTCCCAAGCTATACGAACCTGCAGCAGTATACACGGCAGATAGCGCTGCTCGCTTTGCATACCAAGCATTCTTGCCAAAAACAAAGCAGATTAGCGCGCAGAGCAAGCAAGTAAGGACGAGCATACCGCAATGCTTTTGTCTCCGGACAGGTAACAAGCCTGGTTAGCAATAGATGCAGCGTGCTGGATCGCATGCCTTACGTCAAGGGGCAAGATTGTGGACGAAGTCATCATCATAGCGAACGCCTCAAGACTTGCACTTTCAACAACACCATTCCGCAGACTCCCAACTTAATCATCAACACACCTCGGGAAGGTATTGAAGGACCGGCTCGTTCCAGCGAAGCCTGTGCTTCAACAAGCCACTGATAGTCTTATCCTGGCTCTGTTCCATGTTCTTCCTCCCCTCTGCAAGCCATGCGTTCAGAAGCGTCCGACGCGCCTCCTCGCCCTCACCGAAGAGCGCGTCAATGGCGGAGTCCGAAAGCGGTTTCTCGGGAGGTTTTGGAAGGGAGAGCGCAGCTACAGAGAGAGCCTGACGCGTGAATCCGTGTGATCTTATCAACGGGAACGCGCATTTCAAAAGTTGCTGAGAGCTCATGTTCAAGGGAGGGTGAAGTTGAAGACTGACTCGGAGGTCACGGTGACCGTGACGACATCGCACTTCCGAATTGAGCAAATAAATACCAATTCAGTTTGTGATTTTCTTTCGGCGTTCGCCACAATCAACTCTTTAACTCTTTGTCCTGCCTGTGTGTATGCTTGTTGCTTGCCGTCCTCAAATCCTGGCTTCATAACATCTCTGTACTCAATACGAAAGAATGTCTGACTGGGGTACGAAAGCTCGTTGCAGCCTTTGTGGAAACTGCGTTTACGAATAAATTTGCAGACACCTCCGACAGTGACACCAACGCTGCACCCTCTGCCCCGAGTAGAGCTGTTCCCGCCGTAAAGCCACCTGTGAAGAAGACAAAATGGGAGGGCGAAGACGAAGACGATAATGATGTTGCTGTGCGTCGCTCCCGCATTACGCTAAATCGTATCGCAATCGCTGACCTCTGACCTCTGACACTCTATGCACGCACGCATACATCCAGTCGGATTGGGAGGAATCTGAAGAAGAGGAAGAACAGAAACCCAGAACTACTGCTGCTGCTGCGCCTCCTCCACCAGCGAAGAAGAAGGGCTCGATCAAGCAGAAGATCGCGGAGAAGGAGGCTCAAAAGGCTGCGCGGGCAGCTGTAGGGGAGGATGATGATGTGTACGATGAGGACGATGTGCTCGATCCCCGAGAGAAGGCGCGACGGGATCGAGAGAGGCAACTACAAGCGGACTTGAGCAACGCTGTGGATCTTTTAGGTGCTGCTGCCTTAGGAGGTACGGATTATTCATTCTCGTCCCTTTCCTAATTTTACCGCGGAGACCTCACCTGGTGGAATTTTATTCGATAGGCACATCCGACAAGGAGCTCGACAAACTCATCTCCTTCGACCCGCGTACGAAAGAGGACTTCCAGGCGTTCTCGAAGCGGATCGTCGACTACATCATCAAGCGACACCAGAACAAGCCGCTGTACGCCTCGTTCGTCGAGCACCACGTGCGCGAGCTCGCGCTGCCGCTGAAGGATGTCGAGGTGCGCAAGGCCGCGAGCGCGCTGACGACGCTGGCGAATGAGAAGCAGAAGGAGCAGCGGGACAAGGCTGGGGGGAAGAAGAAGACGAAGGCGGCTGCGAAGCCGGCGCTTGGGTCGACTAAAGCTCTCGGCAAGTGCGTTTTTAACTTCGCTTTTTTATGTTCATTCATGTGGGGTGATTTTTATTGACTTGGCTATTGAAGACTGGATACCAATGCGTATGACGAGGTGCTGGACGACTTTGGGAACGATCCGAACGATTTCATGTAGTTCTCCGTATTTCGTACTATCGCTGTGAATTTTATAAACATTTGTGATATCTAACCTATTCAGCTACATCGATTGAGAAAAAAGAGCAACAGCAAGAAAACATTGGAAAACCAAATGCAGATAAACTACAAAGATCAATCTACACTTTCAATACGTTTTGCCCTAACGCTTTAGTCGCCCTCATCGCCGCTATCCCCTTCATCGTCACTAACAACGCCAATGACACCGCCGCCTTCTTTCTGTCGTACTTCTCGTCCAGCCTCTTTCAGCTTTTGAGCGAACGCTTTGCGCACGCCTGCGTTCGCGCCGACGTCCCAGATCTGAAGCTTGGCCTTTGAGCCGGCTGCAGCGACTGTAAGTGGGTCGTCCGGAGAGAAGGATGCTGAGAAGACTTTGCCCTACATCCCGGCGAATAGAGACAAAAAAAAAAGTAGATGCATTAGAAGTGTACTAATGACGAGAAAAACGGGAACTCATGCTTACAACGCCCAAATCCCGCGACGTGACGAGGCTGACTTCCTTCTTCCCGTTATTCTTGTCGCTGACGTTCCAGAGTTTGACCATTTTGTCTGTGCCGCCTGTGACGAGGCACCCGCGGATGTGCGGGTTGACGTCGAGCGCGGAGGCGGCGCCGTCGTGCGCTGCGAGCATGAATCGGGAGGGCGAGGGCTGGTTGAGTGTTGAGGGGAGAGCGCGCGCGTCGAAGTTGAGGATTATGCCGTTTTCTAGCGAGACCTGCGCATGCATACAAATTTTTTTTTGGTTTATGAGAGGTATATGTTATCGACGAGTGTCGGGAGAGGAGATAGGAGAGAAGAACTCACGTAGAACCCTGTGCTTTCCCAAGGATCCCATCGGACTGCTTCGACGTCTGCGCCGACGACGGCGACGACGCCTGCGGCTGGGGAGCGCGAGTCGAACGTTCTGACTGTGCGGTCGTAGCTCCCCGTTAACAATACAGTCGGCTCTTTCTCGTTCCATTGTACAGCTTGGACTTTATCCTTGTGTAGGTCGAAGCTCCTAATCGCTGCCCCTCCTCCCTCGCCGTCCCCATTCCCAACACCAATGGGATCCCTGGACAAATCCCACAGCTTCACCGTCCGATCCGCGCTCGCGCTCGCAAGCAAGTTCCGATGCGCGCGGTTCCACGAGAGCGCCAGGACGGCGTCGACATGGTGCGCAGGGTTCGCCGCGCGGTGTTTCTGCTTCTTGCGCTTCTTCTTCCCCGTGCCGAGGGGTGTCGGGACGTGCGCGGCTGAGACGTCCGGCCGGCCGAGGATGGTGTGCGGGTAGAGCGCGTCGACGACGTCGAGCGACCAGATCTCGATCTCGGGCTCGAACGTACCCACCGCGATGTAGTTCCCGAATTCTGATTTTTTTGGTGGGGAGTCGGAGTCGATGTCTATTGCCATGTCAGAGTCTCTTTTTCTGCTTGATATGTTGTTATTATTATTATTATTTGTGAGGGATGAGGAAGAGGAGGAGGAGGAAGGAGGACAAGGTGGGAAGTCGAGCCATTCGAGACAGAGGGGGAAGGCGGGGAGCATGATGTCGTGGTGCACGAAGAGGTTCTCTTGCGACTCGTCGTAGACGTATACTTCGAGCAGCGAGATCTCGTCTTCCGTCTTTGCAGTTACGAGCATGTTGTCTGTTGGGAGGACTTCGAGCTCTTTTCTCTCGAGCTCTTCTTCGTCCTGCAAATCGTATAAAGATTAAGATATCAAACATGCGGTGCAAAAATAAATTGGTATAACCCACCTCTTTTAATGTGATGTATGGATCTTCATCGTTATCTTTGTAGTATGTCAGTCCTTTGATGTTGCTGAACGGGCCTGCAGCGATGGACTTGGACGCCTTGTCGTAGTCGTCCAGGTTATACTTTGCCAATTCGTCCTCGTCGTTTTTAGGTTTAGCATCAACATCGGGACTGTCGTCCATCTCGACGTCCTCTTCACTTCGATAGCAAAAAAAAAAATTCAATCAATCTGCTTCTCTTCACCCTCGAAGGATATAGATATGAAAACCGACGCACTCAATCCACTCGTCTTCATTCTCCTTATCCTCATCTACATCTACATCTTCGTCATCATCCTCTTCAGCACCACGACCCATCTCCTTCGCAGCCTCTTGCGCCCTCTCCAGCTCCACCCTCGCATCTTCGATCTCAATGCGAGCGAGGGCGCTGACGCGCTCGAGCTCCCGCTCGTCGAGGTTGTATTTTGTGGGATGTTGGGCGGCTATACCGCGTTTTACCCTGGTGTGTTAATGTTTATTGTAAATATCTACTTTGATTCTCATATGTATGTGAGACGCACCAGGAGACGGAGGATATGAGGCTACTCATGGCAACTCCTGAGTTGCTGGGCTGGAGCTGAAGAAAGTTTTTGGCACAATATCTTTCTTCCCGATTTGGGATACGCCGATCAGTAATTGGCGCGTCGATCAACTATCAACCATCACTTTTTATCTGTTTTTCGTGCATATATATATTGTATTGTATGTGCCAATGTCTTCTGCTAGTAACTCCTCAGAAGTGAGAGAACTTCATGTTAAAGAGGCATCTGCTCCATCGTCGTCCTCGGTGACGACCTCGCCACGAGTCAAACCCGCTCCGTCGAAGGATGCGATACCTGTTCCGTTTGATTATGCACCGAGTGATGATGGGACGGACGAGAATTTGCTCATTCTCTTGCATGGTTTAGGTGAGTAGCTCGTATAAAAGAATGAAAGAACGGCTAATTGCTGAATTGTGTTCGCTCAGGCGATACCCATATACCCTTCGGCAAGCTTGGTAGACAGCTGCATCTTCCGCAGACCGCAACGCTTGCTTTGCGTGCTCCTCAACAGTATGTCCCTCGTTACGACCTCTATCTCAGATCTAACCCAGCGATGCCACAGGATTCCGTATCTAGAAGAAGGCGCATACCAATGGTATCCCTCGTTCGACGACCTCGGCGAGACAATCGTGCACCCAAACCCAGAAGCAGGCGTCTCACTTCTACGCAGTGTGATCGTACACCTCACCTCCGCTTGCTCCTGGCAGATGCAACAGATCCATCTGTTCGGCTTCGCACAGGGCGGGTCGGTCGCACTCGAGACGTGTATAACGATCTGGAAGTCGCGCCCTCGTCTCCTGCCGGGAGGGACGCAATCCGATGAAGAGGCAGAGGCGAACGCGACGCTGGGAAGCGTGATTAGCGTTGGTGGGCCTTTACTCCTGCATCATGCGATCTCCACGCCGTGTACGACGCCTCTCCTATTCTTACACCGTGCACCTCCTAGCGCGCTGGCGCTGGACGGGACGGGCACGCAGCTGGCATCGCTGCGGAAGCTGTTTGGAAAGTTCCGCGAGGTGAAGCTTGGGAGCGGGGAGAGCATGCCTGCGAGTCAGGAGGAGTGGCAGCCTGTGATGGAGTTCTGGAGCGAGAGGCTTGTGAGGAGGAGGGTAGAGGACGGCGGGCTGTATGAAGTGTTGACTGGGACATGAATGATTATTTTATTTTATTTTATTTTATTGTATGCTGTGATGTTATTGGATTGGATATACCCTATGCATTGAGCGTGTCCTTGTCGTCGTCGTCGTCGTCGTCGCTGTCGCTGAGTGCGGTGACAGTTGTACGTGTCGGCTGTATCTGCAGCAGTGAATACCGGAGTGAGCCTAGCTAGCTGTAGTGTGGTACCGCCTCAGCTCAGCCCCGCCCGTGCCTTGAAGTCACTCCCCCTCACGGCGCCAAGCTGCGCCATTGACTCCCTCTTAACGCCTATTTCTCATCATCTTCGTCTTCGTCTCTCTTCGACCACCCGCACGCACACGACAACGACAACGACGGAGGCGACTACTGCAAACAACAATACAATAAGTATCTCGATCAATCACCCGCATACGGCGCATCTCATCTCTAACCGAGACCTCGCTTTCCCGTAGCAACACCTATTTCCGTATCATATCAGTTCAATTCTCATCCTGGCTCTCTTCCCTCCTCAAAATCACAATCCGGGGCCGATCTCTGCAACAACTGCAACAACTCAGTCTAATACCAATACATCTACATCTACATCTGCGCCTCGTCGCCACCCTCTCGTCCGTCTAGCCGCAGTCGCCTTCCGTGGCACGCGCCCACGAGCGACAAGCTTCGCGTGCCCTGCTGCGCCAGACGCAGTTGCAGAAGTCGTATTCACTAATCAACAGGAATTCCTCCAAGACACAGACTCCCGTTTTTCAGAAGACATACCGAGGGATAGGGATAGGGATACGAATAACAAGCGACAGCGCCGCCGGTTTTCCCAGCAGTTCTCTACTTCGCGTCGTCGACGAGGATCGCAGGAGAGCGAGAGTCAGAAGAAAGCTGAGCTCGCGCCTGACCTTCTTCCCACTTCCATTTCCGCTCCCCCACATCCTCATTCGACAGCTCATCCTCATCCTCATTTTACCGACAACACAAACACATTAACAAGCACGAACGCCGGACCCGAACCCGAACTTGCTTCGACGGAAAAAACGATGCTACACGCCACGCGCGCAGCCGCGCACCACCCGCCGGACACCGACACCGAGCTCCCACTCCGAGAACGAGAACGCGAGCAGAGTGACAGCCCGTCGCCCCCGCCGCCGACCAAGGCGAGCCTCAAGGCGTGGTGGAACCAGTTCAAGTTTATGCAGCGGATGAAGGTGGGCGCTGGTCCTGGTGCTGCTGCTGCTGGAGACCAGACGAAGGCGCTTCCGCCGGGGTATAGCTATAATTATGGGCTTGCTAAAGGTGCGTTCTGCGTTTTTGTGTGATGGTGTGCGAGTTGTTATGTCGTTCTCGTTTTCTATGTTCCGGTTTCCCTTCCATCTCGCCATCTGCTCATCGTCTTAACTTCTCTCATTATGTTGACTTTGTTTGACTTTGTTCTCAATGAGATGAGAGACTGACTGTATCTTGCTGGGAGTTAGATGACGGTCCGCACCCCGTCTTCGGTGCACCTCTGAACGAGAGTCTCAAATACGCAGCCGTCCAAATTTCCACGGCAAACTCAAATGGAGAGCTGTATGTCTGGGGCGACATACCCGTCGTCGTCGCAAAGTGGTGAGTGGGTCTTCTCACATTTTTAATCAAAATCATTCAGCTGAGTACGGAATGGGATGAATACTCTGGATGTTGTAGCGGACTGTATCTCAAGGAGAATGGTGCGTTTGTTTCATTCCTGCATACACAAGTGCTTGGGGTCTCATGATGCTCGTTGCCCGCAGCGACGGAGGTTGAGGGTACGTTCCGAGTGAGCGGGTCCAACAAACGCATGCGCGACCTGCAAGCAATCTTTGAAACGCCACCCAAGGTGCGTTCCTCATCGTTATCTCTCGGCTTCCGAGCTATGAATTATCTAAACTAAAACTTTTTTTGCCTTTGCCTTTTCTCCGTCTTATTGTCGACGCGGTGCTTTTTAAAGTATGGAAAGAATCTAGATTGGAAAAAGGAGAACTATACGCCTCATGATGTCGCCAGCGTGTTCCGACGATATCTCACGCAGATGCCTGAACCTGTAATTCCACATAATCTATATAGCAAGGTGTGTAACCTTCCTGTTTCTTTTGTATTTGGAGTTTCCCTTGAGGACTGACCTGTTGCTTGTATGTAGTTCCGAGAACCTCTAGGTACGGTGTTTAAGCATCTATTTCTAGCACAGCGGAGTTTAATGGTTACTTTGTTCTGATAACTAGCGAAAAAGATGTCGACGGACGATGTGATCAAAATTTATAAACAACTTATACGAAGCATGCCGCCACAGAACCAGTATTTGTTACTGTATGTGCTTGACTTGTTATCGGTGTTCGCCCGCAAGGCGGATAAGAACCTTATGACTGCTACCAGTATGTATTCGTCGGCTACCGTCAGGAAACACATCCGCTGACTGTCTTTGTGCATGCGCGTAGATCTTGCTGTGATCTTCCGACCGGGGCTAATAAACCATCCTCAACACGAGCTCTCACCGAAAGAGCACAACCTTAGTCAGGAGGTGCTGGAGTTCCTTATCGAGCATCAGGATTGGTTCATGCTTGACGTGCCGCCTCCACCGCCGAGGTCGCATTCGTATCAGACTAATCCCGGATCGCAGAATGCGCTGCCTTCGATACCGGACGAAGAGCGGGAGCGGGAAAGGCAGAGGAGCGGGTCGCCCCATCCGACGATGGTGTCGATTGCGTCTGGTTGGCGACTTGTTGAGAAGCCTGCTGTTGGCGGTGATTATACTACCCCTGGAACTGGGGCTGGGGCCGGGCAGACAGGGCCGGGCAGTACGCCGAGGCGAGGGAGTAGGAGTGGAGGGGGGAGGAGACGTTCGTCCAGCGCTGCGTCCTCGGGCGAACATGCCGTTGGCGGAGGTGGTTCGACGCACGTACGACTTGCGAGTGCGGATGCTCCGCTGCTCACTTCGTCTTCTCACCATACTGGTACCGGCACGGGATCGGGCACGGTGGGAAGTGGTGTTGTTACTGTGGCCAGGAGCCGGACGCTGCCTCCGCGGACGGAGCGGAGTCGGAAGGATAAGGACCTTTCGCGGGATGGGCGGGAGCAGCGACATCGAGAGATGCGAGATCGTGATCGCGACAGGGAGGCGGGTGCTACGGCTGCCTCGAGGAACGTGCTGAAGAAGCAGAAGCGGGCGAGCATGCAGAACCAGAGCCAGAGGGTGCTGGGGGCCCAGCAGCAGCTTGTGACGGTCCCGTTTGCGGGGAGCGTGCAGAAGCATAGCAATCCTACCTCTGGAACGGGTGGCGGGACTTCGTAGTCACTTGCCCCCGACTTTCTTTCATCCCGTATCTCTGCCTGAATCTGCTAACCGTTTCCTCATTTCGTGCTGTTCTCCTCGTTCTCGCCCTTTTGTTGGTTCTTCCTTCTTACTCCTTTCTTACTGCCTCCCGGTTCGACGCACTCACGCTCCCAGTCCTACCAATCATGCTAAATACTATACCCAGACCAGTCCCCTCTGCTGTTCATGTTCACGTTTCTAACTTCTCGATCCGCCTCCCCCTTCTTGCTATTGAACACTACTTGTTTGTTAATCGTATGCATAGCCTTTCTACGTTCTAGGCCTACTCTAACTGATGATCACTTCCCGCCATCACCGTCGCCGCAGACGTCTTTCAATCCTGACATCGGTTACTTGGCAGCCGCACCCGCACTCGCCGCTATCCGCAACATCCATTTGTACATACGCCTTCACCTATTCATCATCGTTCATGATGTATCCGGACGCTATGCCTCTCACGTCTTCATGCCATGTCTTCTTGCCATTTTCTATTCTTCTTTCTGGTGTTTAGAATCTGATAGTAATATCTGTAGTGTTTCTTCCCCCTTTTCTTGGTGTTTGCCTAGGTCCCTTTTAGTTTGTGTCTTCCTTTATCTCTCTTCTTCTTTCTTGTGCTTTTCCTTGTGTGTGTGTGTTTGCTTTTTGTGTATTTGTTTCGTGGATGTTCATTAATGTTAATGTTTACGAACTCATGGAATACTACTTGTCCCCAGCCGTCGATTCTGCTTTTGTCTTTGTCGGGCGGTTATCCGATTTTCTGGATAGTATCTTATGGGATCGATTGTTCGTACTTAGTAGGATACCGTTTTATTCTTTTTATATTTCATGTGTTGATGCATGTTAATTTCGAGCGGAGTGGTGTATGTGCCAAGAAAGGGAGGTGACGGAATGAATGAATAAATAAATAATATTGCATCGCCTCGCTGTGTTGGACTTGGCTTGGCCCCTGTGGTTCAACTTCGACTTCGACTTCGACTTGTTCGCTGTTCCGACTCTCACGATTACTGTCACCGTCCTTCTCTCTCGGTGTGCATGCTCAACGACGACGACGACTTACGACACGAGTGTAATTTGTGAGTGTACCGACTAACCAAACGGAACAACATACGCCGAGCCTGAGAGCTAAGAGCTAAGAGATTGAGATCGTGATGAGCCGGAGAAGTGAGCCAGAGTACCTCGGGTTCGATGGAGACATTCCGGTGAGTTTGTGTATTTCGCTTGACGACAGCGCAGCCAATTCATTTCTTTTTTCTTTTTTTCCTGCTTGCTTTCTTTTTACCTCTAACCACTACTACCATCCCTCCTCGCTGTGCTGCACTCGCTCGTGCACTCCGTCGTTCGTTACACTCCTTACCACATACCCCCAATTGGATTTGGATCCGGGCTTATATCGCCTACTCGGTTGACACACTACGTTACATTAACACATCACCGCCGTCCGTCCATCCCATCCCATTTTGGACTCATACATACCTACTGTACGGTGACACTCTCCCGCTGCTGCGCAGCCGCCGCACCGTCTATCCCATCTATACAACTCTCCTCCCTCCCCTTCCAACTCCAACTCTTACTCGTACTCGGAATCTCCACACGCCTATTCGCCCTCTCCGTCCCCTTCTCTCCCCGCAGGCGCCGCACCAGCAACAGCAGGACTAGGATTAGGATTGGGCACAGCAGCAGCAGCCGCCACCACCGCAGCAGCAGCAGCAACAACAACAACACCGCGTTCGCATTTGCAGTCAGGCTTCCAGCCCGTGCCGACACACGAACAAGAAGAAGTAGACACATACTCTGATAACCCATTCATGCCGTCCTCACAATTCGCGTCCAACCAGGGCGCGTACAACCCGATGGACTCGGGCAGCGCGTGGCTCGAGAAGCAGGAGCGCTCGAGCAGCCGCGCGAAGTGGATCGTCATCGGCTCCATCGTGGGCATCCTCGCGATCATCGGCATCGGTGTTGGCGTCGGCGTCGGCGTGTCGAAGAGCAAGGACAGTGATAGTAAGAGCAGTAGTAGCGGTAGCAGCTCTGGCTCGGGCAGCTCGGACGACCCGAGTGATTTTACGAAGAATAGCTCGTTGAAGCAGAGCTTCTATGGCTTTGCGTATACTCCTGACGGCTCGCAGCTCCCCGACTGTGGGAATAGCCTTGGTGCGTTGTTGGTTCCGCCGGTGGCATCACCGGAGTGTTCTATTTTTTTTTTGCTGATGTGCTGGCTTTTTTTTTCGTGTGGACAGACAAGGTCATCACGGATATTCAGGCGAGTTTCTCACTCCACGTCTACTTGATAGATGGACAGGTGTATTGATGCGCGTTTCACCCATACAGCTGCTCTCGCAACTGACCACTCGCATTCGTCTCTATGGAGCCGACTGCAACCAGTCTGCGCTCGTTGTACGTAAAGACTTCTCGTGAAAGTCCACCTGACGTGTACTGATGGGTTTCCTTTGCACAGCTTGAGGCGATTGAGCGAACGAAGGTCAACATGACCGTTTATCTTGGTAATTACAACATCCCAACCGATGCTGGCGCCGCATACGAACGCCAAAGAGACACTATCAAGGAGGCGCTTCAGACCTACGGAACGGATCACGTCGCTGGCATTACCGTCGGAAATGAGTTTATGCTCAAGTGCGTTGATTGTCCTATATGAAATTGAAAGCTCCGTCATACTGAAACTCAATTTTCAATGATTCCAGCTGGGTTGACTCGCAAGGCGTCGACGCGACCGCAGTGAACACGGCCGTCGGTAACCAGGGTGCTCAGCTGCTTATTCAAAACATCACTGATACTCGCAATATGCTGAGTGACTTGGGCTTGAGCGTCCCCGTAGGGACGTCTGACGCCGGTTCCTACTTCAATGATGAGGTGCTTGCCGCTGTGGATTATGGGGTGCGTTTTTTTCCATCATGGAATCAAGGAGTGTTCTGATTAGACGGATTGTTTTATTCTGCGCTCTGCTCCATTTGGCGATCCTTCTCATCGGCGTGTTTCGATGATTTTCGTTGTTCCTGTTGTTGTTGCTGCTGCTGCTGCGCACCGGCTTCCGGAAATAACTCGTTTATTCTCACTTTGGGCTATTTTTGACTTTGTTGACTTGAATGACGTTTACCCGTATATTTTCCCGGTTACGCGGTCTTGTCGCTTTCCGATTGAACAGATGGCGAACGTACATCCATGGTTTGCCAACACGTCGATTGACGACGCCGCTTCATGGACTGCGTCGTTCTTCGAAGAGACGAATATCGCCCAGGCGGACTCGGTGTCCAACAAGCCGCAGATGTACATCGCTGAGACTGGCTGGCCGAGCGTGCGTATCTTTCTCCTTTATCCCAATTATCATGCATCCTCATCTCACATTCCATCACCCCTTTTCAGGAATCATCCGACGCAGGGAACGAGTCCAATGGTGCCTCTACCGCGTCCGTGGCGAACCTGCAGACCTTCCTCGACACGTTCGTGTGCCAGGCCAACGCGAATGGCACGGGCTATTTCTACTTTGAGTTCGCGGACGAGCCGTGGAAGGATGCGCAATATGGTGGTGTGGAGGGCTGGTGGGGGCTTTTCAACTCGGATCGTACGTTGAAGGATGTGACGATTCCGGATTGTTCGTCGTAAATGAGTGAAAAAACCCATCTTCCCTCTCGCGCCCCCCTTCCTTCCTCTTCTCCCCTGTTCGTCTAAAGACACTACCGCTCCGATACTTTTGATGCGTTGGTGCTTGGGCATTACGCATCGTCCTTTCGTTTACATGCACCTCTCCTTCCGCCAAACATCCTTCCTACGTACGTACAAAACAAATATACAACCAGTGGACACTCCCCTAACTACTGCTATTGTTACCATTACCACTACTTTACCCCTGCTGTTATCAACACAAGGACACGTCATCATTCATGTAGATATTCATGCCTTTTCACCTACTACTACTACTACTATTACGCCACGTTCTCGCCTCCTACTGCAATGCGTACGCGGCTAGTGGCCACGTTGTTCAGAGCCTTTGGTTACTCTAGTGGTTCTTTATTTTTTTTTCTGTTTTTATTTTGTTTGTTCGTTGAGACGACACTGGACAATCGAAGATATCCTCATTCCATCCTACTCTACTTTACTCGATTTGTGGTCTGATTGGAGAACCTACTCATCACGAATCCCTTTGCATGTGCTTAAGGCTCTCCTTCCGTGGTGCTTTAATTTTTTTATGATTATGTTCAGTCTAATCAGATTCAGATGCTGGACGATATCGACTGGCCGGCGGACCGCTTAGCTTAGTCTGTGCCCTTGTGTACCTTGACGGCGTCCATCGCAGTTCTGTTCTGTTCTGTTCACATACATACTTTAACTTAGTTCTTGCATGTGTGTATGTATGTATGTTATGGTTACTTATCTTATTCTTAGGCCGCCGGACTGACTATTGATTGATTCATTGATTGATAACAGATTACTATGTATCTGTCTGTTAGGGTACAGTATGTATGTATTCATGCAAGTCACGTAAAGCTGTCGATGAGGGCCGGGATTGGCGCGATTAGTATTGTTTCGAAGCCATCGAGGAAGGATACGCAGTTTGGTGGTGTGTGTGTGTGTGTTGGAGGGCTTGATGGGGGGTCTGTTCAACTCGGATTGTAATATTGTACGTACGATGAAGGATTACATGTAAGATATTCCGGGTTGCCAGTGTTCGTTGTAAATGAGATGGAAACCACACCCTTTCGTCCAAATATTAATATTAATATTCATCCTCATCCTCATCCTCGTCCTCAGTCCTCTGTACGTACAAAGCACAGACACAGAGCCAGTGGACTTCTCCCCCTTCCCAGTACCGTTACTAGTACAGTACTCTCACTATTACTACTGCTTATCTCTGCTGTTTCCGACGCAAGCTTACTGTAAGGACACACATCATTCGTTCATGCAGACAGATATTTATCCTCCCATTTGCTACTACGCCTCTTTGTCGCTGTGCGTACGTGACTTTGGGATTATGTTGTACAGACTCTTTGGTTACTTTGGCGATTCTATTTTGCATGCTCGCTGAGACGACATTGGATAGTTGAAGATTCTTGTTCTTTTCGATACTAAATCACGACCTGATGGAAGAATATACACACCACGATTCCTGTGCCGACTTGAAGGCTCTTCCTGGTCTTGATGGTCTCTTTTGCTTGAGGAGTGAAGATCGGCAGCGGATAGGAATCAAATGCGGCTTTCATATTTTGCATTCGACCGTATGATATTGCAGACTGGAGGTGGAATCGACGTCAATGATCAGAAGTCAAATGGTATTAACCAAGTGCATTAGAAGAACAAAACAATACATACCCTTTGGTGAAATGTTGATTATGCTCAGTCCATGTAGATATGGATATGGATTGGATGCTGAGCAATACCAGCAAACCAGCCGGCCGGCCACATAGATCGATCTCTACCCTCCTATGCCTTGACGGCGCCCGCCGCATTTTTGCTATCAGCTTTTCTCGGAATATTGACTAACGACTTCTTGTCCAGTTATTCGAGATCATCAATGTTCGTTCATCTGCCTATTCCATCTATTCGTAAATCACCTATCATGGTTGGGGTTGTGTCGTTCACATCTCCTTCGGAGTCTGAGTCGTTGATTTCGTATGGTTGATATATACGTTGTATACCGCCTTGAGAGACGCAGGGAGGGAGTACCGAACTCAGAGGATATTTGGCTCAAATTGATATCCTCGGATAGACCTATAATAATTCGAAGCTGGATCGTTCCATATCATAGACCATATGAGCAGTATCCTATTTATGGGACGGGATGAGGACGCACTCGTAAGGAACGGTGATAACATTAGAGGCAATGATAGTGAAGGAGGTATGCTTACATACATGATTCAAATATTGCACTTGCATGTGAAGATCAATCATTATGAGGAGACAATCACACACACACACGTCAACGTGCTGCGGGTGGAGTACGGAAGAGACTTGCAGGGGTCCAATGTGAGTGGGTGGATGGGAAGTGCACCGAGGTATAAATAATGTATAGGATCCGTTGAGACTAGTACTATGGTCCAGGCTTGTGGAGGATGCTGTAATGTGTTTGTTAATGCCGCTGTAATCCAAGTACTTGGGCATACGCCGTACCACATATACCTTCGAAGCTGCGTAATATATGCATGCAGATGTCCTTGAAATCACTCCCCGGAAGCTGATCCATTCCGATAAATAAATAATAAGCTTGACCATGTGATTCCACTCTCGTTGGCAATAGCTTGTCTTCCATATGTCGCAGGACGAGAAGAACGAAAAGAACAAGAAGAACGAGAGCAAGCACGAGAAGCACTTCTTTGAAAAAAAAGGAAGAAAGAGGAGAAGACGAGGAAGAAAAGCCAAAGCTCGGAATGCAAGTCAGTTGCGTAACATGTCAGGCTAGAAGATCATACACGAGGTTGAAATGACAAAATGGTGAGAATGCTAATACGCTGGACGTCGGGACCCCATAGACCTTTTATTCTATCATAATAGAGGGTCATAGAAGGTAGATAGACCCGCCGTTGATAAGTCGATATTAACTGGTACATTTGTGATCCTCAGTAGAAGAGTGTTGAGTGAGAGGTTCATTATCCCGAAATTTGCGGTATCGTGCTTGCGTCCGGGTGATATTGAAGCAAAAGCCACGAGTTAGTTATCGCTCTCTATAGACCCTAGTCCTAGTGATTAAAACCAAGTGGCCAGATAGTATCGCAAGTCAGAACTCGCAAGTTCAACCATGGAAGAGTCAGATGCTCAGAAAGAAACCACAGAGGTAGGAATATACATTGAGATGATGAAGAGCGCATGTTTCAAGGCGAGAGACGCTGCAAGCTAGTAGGGTGTCAAGCAGGAATATTGTTGAGAAAAGGTTGAAAATGAATCAGTTAATGACTGTGCGTGAGACGATGCATCACATGACGTAAAAAAGCGCGCGCGTCCCCCTCACGTGCGCATTGAAACTCAGACGCCGCCTCTCGGCTCCGTGTTACCAGGACCAACTAGGGAGGATTTTAAGTGGACCAAAGCACAACTGTGGCGTCTCTACTCTACAGTTCCGATCACATTTCATTTCCCGTTGAATGCCCATGGTGGACACTGGCATGTCTCGGTGACCCCAACAAATTAACGGAACCGAAGGAGATGCGCAGATGTCTACTGAATTGTCTCGGATCTTCAATTCTTATCTGCACGTTTTGAAAGGCCAATCGAAATGATTTGACAAGTAGCAGGGTTGGTTGAACAGAGATAAGCATTTATCTGGATCTGAGACATGAGATACGTTTCGAATTGTTCGTTCATTCCTTACGAAAACATAACACATGCTAACAGCCCAAAACAACACTTTGAGTTTACAGCCAGCAAACTACTAGTCCTGCCTATGGCTAGTAGTCCCCCGCGGCCACTTACTATAACGTCCACTACTGTTCTTTCCTTAGTCTATAACCTTCGTCTCTTCATCGTGCTTCCCGCACTTTCTTACAAGCGGCTTGGAGAATCTTATAGCGTCATGGGGTCCTTGACTATTACCAACGCCATTGATCCCCGCAGACAATGCACGGGTTTCCATTATTGCGATATTATTGGCTAGAGAACACGACATACACGGCTGTGCTTCCTCTCGGAACTACCCATGAACTTCAATATTCGATATCCAATGTAAGGCAGCGACGAATGACAGACGTCGCAACGATCAGTGATCGAGAGGGATTTGAGGATTCGAGGCGTCGGGAGGACCTCGTGAACGCCCCACATGACGAAGCTTAAAATCGCTCGGTGACGCCACTGCAAGAATAGGTATGGTCTTGTCAAAATGCTATGACATTATTTGACAAACCGTATATGTCGGCTGCACACGTTTATTTGCATCTCACGAGTACACCAGTACTAGTGTCTGTCTATGTTCTGTACTAGCAATGGCACTGGTCCCGCACACACTAATATTATATTGATATTAATGAAGACCTCGGAATGACGCCCACTTCATATTACCATAGAGTGAAACTGCACCGCGCTCCCACTCTCTCCCCCAGTCTCCCAGACAGAACACTCCGCCAGCTATTTGAGCCTTCGTCACTAATCTGGGTATTGCCATTCTAGACAGACGCTCGAATGCTTGGATCCAGAGCACTCGATGATTCATAACAATGCGCGCCATTCATGGCAATGAACATCACCTCCACAATATCGATATCGAAGGAAGAAATCGATCTTCTTTCTGGGTTCTTCCGCCGCATCAGCCTGTAATGTCAAATATGCAGTGGGAAAAGTATCAGCGCTTTGAACGCATCCTTATAAATCGCTCTGAGGCTGAGTTCAAGGCTGTGGCCATGAGTAGAGGGGAACGGTAGGCTCGTGCCCCAAGTAAGAATAGAGGGGGGTTCTAGCGTGGAGAAAGCTTTCTTGTTCTGAAATAGAACGAGATGTGTCAGTTCCCCGTTGGAGGCAAAGAGCTTTGAAGGGTGAAGGAACCCTTGGATATGGGAAGGGAGCGAACGGCAGCTCAACTACTTCCGCTTCTTGAAGCTGACGAAGCTGCTATTCACATTGTCGTAACCTATGAGGTGTACCTGTGGAGTCGATCGGCATGGAACCAGTACAATTGTGAACGCCGTCCCAAGAACGATAAGTATGAGGACTCAGGGTGATCATGAGAGAGTCGTAAGAGTATTAAAAGCCACAGAACCGCCGCCGCTCGGTGCTCGAGGGCGCGAAGCGGAGAAGCGGAAGAAATGTATAAAAGGAAGGAGCTCCTGGCAATCCATACCATATGATAGCCTTCACTTGAAAGCGGAGAGCTACTCCAACGCGGGAGAACATTGTAGAAACTGAATGGGACGATAAGTAAATCATCGAGTTTCTCATCATCGTCGAAAGCCCTGTCCCAAGTTACGACACAACGGGAGCAAAGAAGTTATCCAAACCTTCGCATGTTCTTTTCTCTGTATGTTGCGAAGCGGAGATGGTAGTTCCATTGAAGGAGCCCGACTTCTCGGGAGACAAGATCCGTTCCAAGGAAAAGGAGCATAGAAGCTGAGTAGCTAGCAACAAAGTCGGAAAACGAGAGACTTTCTGGATACTCGGAGCGGAAACATCTCGAAACGACAAATTGGCTCCGCCAAAGCGCTGGTAGAATTTATGAGAACGGCGGAAATCGGTACTTCCTCCTTCCCCTTCATTTTCCAGTCAAAGCGAGCTGACGAAAAAGTCAGATCCGCCAAATTATAGGGTTATTTCACCTGAATAAGTGCATATGATCCATGTAGCTTGTTTTCGTATCCACGCACCTCCACAGATCTCTGAGAGAGAACACACGGGAGCAATTTTTCCCGCGAATTAAGACGTGGTGTGAAAAGTGGTGTGGATCAGGAGACACGCCTTATTCAGAAGAAAATGATGAAATATAAAGCGAGGTACGCAGGCGAAAGCCCTAAAGTGGTATATAATACACTTGAGCTGCGCTGCTTGATTGTGGGGTCACCGCGAGGCGATTGTGTGCATTTGAATTGTGATGGCAGATCACGGACATTAGGACAATTGTGGTTTATCAGGACCTGGGCTCGGGAAAATTAATAACGTTTTGTGATCTAGGCAATGCGCGTATCAGTTTGGTGAGGGACGGGGACGCGAGTGGTGGCGAGATGATGAAGTCCCGTGAAAGACCTGGGTCTGGAGGTAGACAGCTGATCTCGAGAAATGATCTTGAGTTAGGATGGATGCAAGTGGGAGAAATGTTCGGGTGTTTCCTTGCCTTGTGTTTTAAGGATGGGCAATCGAGGGGCGGAGAAGGACGTCAGAAAGGGGAATCGCGTGACTGAATATTGTACATGATGACGAATTCATTTGCCCGTCATGGATTATGATATGGAGCGCCCTGGCTTTACGCGGATTTTGATATTCCGTTTCAAATCGCGCTCGGACAAAAGTCTATCGGGATCTGAGTCCGTCGTCGTTGTGTATCGAGAAAACCGGCCACTACGACACGGACAGAAGAGAATAGCTAAGGAGATCCATCTTCGAGGAACGTCGGCTCGCATAGTTATGAAGAAAGGAGGGGTTGGCTTACCTCTGGCCGTGCATGGCTGACGTGATGTGTCGACATCCGACGACCGGATAGAGCCATAGAAAGTGCTCTGCACTCTACATTCTGAATAGTCTTCGCTGATTAGAGTTCAAATTGTTTATCCATGATCCCGTCAAAGCTTGCTCGTCTTCTTAGATTTCCCTGGCTATAGACTGCTCATAGGGACTGTTTTGTTCATCATGCATCTGTCATACTGTACGTACTGTCAAAGTCGCGACGAGGCTACGCGCTAAGCCGCATGAAGTCGTCCGACCGCGCTCGTGATCACGGTCACTGGACTAACTTTGCGTGTTCAAACGGAAGGTTGCGCTCAGGTTCGGAATGATATCAGCCGTGATGAGAAGTGAATTAGACATGCGACCAGGTGACCTGACCGAAAGGTGAATAGATGACGAAAATGGAATGCCTGTGGGCATTGAGTGCATGGAACAGCATGCGTGCACTCGTCACATTCATGCAAAACACCTCATTGGCAGGTGAATTGCGCGAGAGGAGGAGGGGATTGGATGGACACACACATTTGTTGCTGCTAAGCGAGGATGCTTGGAGGCAGGCACGATGTACGTTCTGAGAGGCGGCTAGACCTGCGCTGAGCTTCTTCCCCCATTTGCGCGAAGCTGATAAGAAAGTTGTCGTTCAGTAGAGAATGGCTCGGTTGTTCTCCGGATACAAGTTAGTTATCTCTTGGTGAGGCCCTTTTGGGACGGGAATGAATGGGAAGAACGGACGGACTTGCTCGGACACTCGTCTGGTTCTTTGGTGGTGATTGAGGGACAAGAAGCTTGATGATGAACAAAGGGGCTGATACAGCGAGCGAGTGTGAGAGCTCAGAGAGAAGCCAAGCTGAGCTGCTGTTGGGTTCACTGCCTCCATAGACTCTCGTTATCTCGCGACGCCCGTCGTTGTTCCTCGCATCTTTGTTCGCGCTGAGAGGGCGTTCGAGCAGAGCAACCACATCTCGGTCGTTTTGACTTTGATTGTATGCGATGCAAGCGCGGATCTCGATCAATGTGCCGAATTCATTCATGGTCCATCCAGTCCATTATCGCATCGCCCCCGGATGATGGACCCTTTGGTATGCGAGATCCCATCGGGCGCACGGATCCGTCGTGCTCATGACCTTCGTCTTGGTCGCTGACAACAACAGAGAGACAACAGAAAGAATCATGCCTGTTGTCAATGAGAAATAAGGTCGTTTTCAAAAGAGGGTATTTATTGTATTGTACAAGGGAGAGGAGAGATGTGGGCAAGTAGGCCCTGCAGCAGGGAAAGCAGGGAAGCCGTTGTGTTGCCATAGAAAGATAATGGACATGGACATAGAAGGTCCAGATCGCAGTCTCCGGGGTCCTGAAGAAGACCCGAAGTTTCTCACGGTACTGAAATAGTCGTTAGTGTCCCACGCTTGTAGATACGGTTATGTACTAAGTCGCTCCCCTCACTTAACTGTTTGTGTTAAGTACTGCAACTATCGTACGTTCCGCACCCTTGCTTTCGTTCATCCCACCCCGCCGGCAACGACATCGACAACGATCCCGACGCTCCCCACGACCTGGTCATGACAGACATAGACAATGCTTCCAAACGTACTTCCGTTCCTGCGCCCAACGTCCACCGCCTGCCCGTTCTGCTTCCTCGACCACATCCTCATCAGCCCATTCGCGCAATAGATGCCGAAGCCTTTGCAGACCTCCATCTCGCTCATCTCACCAGCGACGTTCCGGACTCGGTTCTCTTTCCCTTCCTTCATGGTCTCGAAGGTGACAACTATCAGCAGAACTCGTTCTTCGCTGCTTCGAGTGGTCTTGACCTCGGACCTCGTCGCAGTGGAGATGCTGCCGGTAAAGATAACGGGTACTCATATGCGTCCCATATGCATGCCCCGAGCGTGGTCAAAGTGCCAGAATATCGCGGACTTATGTGGGTCGCGTGCGATGATGATGAGCACCAGCTGAATTCGCGTACTCGAGAACGCGACGTCTTGGACTCTGACGAGGACCTCGAGCTTGACTCTGACGATGATTATTACCAGGGCTCGAGCGAGGACGATGAAGAAGTAGTCGAGCATGGCGAGCTCATGCAGGTGGACGACGTTGATGTGCAAGTAGACGTCGTGACAGCTGAGGATGCGCTTGCAACAGAGACGCAGCTTGATACTTCGTCACAGGGTGAACATATGCACCCGCAATTGCTCCGCAAACCATCCCCTACGGCTCCGATAGCCATACACGCTACCCACAACCACACCTCGTACTTTACCTCCTCGTCTCCTTCACATCATACGAATACCCATGTTCATGGTGCGCAACCTGGGCATACAATTAAGTTTCCTACTTCCGAGTCTTCACCTGCAATCCTAGATTCGCTTCCCGGTTCTGAGCAACAAGGCTCCGAATCGTACGACCGCCGTCTTTCCACGTCTTCTGTCACAAGCTCTGATTCCACTTCGTCCGTCTCAACGTCGGTTAGTGATTCCACTCAATCGCACTATGGCTTTAGCACCAGTGCGAGTTACTCGACCACCGCTTCTAGTGTTGCGCAGCTTAAAGATCTGGACACTGAAATCGACTCCGATTCGTCCACTACTGATTCCCCGTCCACGGAATCTCCTGTAGACTCGGACGCGACTGCCTTGACGACGCCTTGTACCAGTCCTGTGACTGATGTCGCCATTGATGATTGTATTCCGACAGTGGATTCTGAGATGGAATCTATCAATTATGTCCTGCCTTCTGGGCCCCTCCACACCAAGAGTGATGCGAGCACAGCAACTGTCGCAACGATCAAGCCCTCAGCCGGTATTTCTTCTGATTCAACTGCCGTTGCTCCGCCGGATATACAGAAAGCTAAGGAGTCGGACATAAGTCCGCCCGAAGAAGAGACTGCAAGACTCACCATTGCATCTTCATTCCGTGCGAATGACCTTCTGACGACTGATGGAAGAAGCGGCGAGTGCGTCTTCGTGTCTCCGCAAGTGCCGAGCGGGATCAGCTTGCGAAATTTTGGTATCCAAGTGGTAAGTTTCTTGATGAATAACGTATTCTATCTCTTGTCCGCCGGCCCTTGATGCATGGACGATTCATCAAACCCTTTCTTGACGAAGAAGGGTGGATGATTTGATTTACGAGTTGCATATATGCATATTTGTCTACCCCGGCTTTTTCGGCAATTAGCTTACGACATATACTTACGCTTTCAATTGTCTTACTTTAGCCAATATTTGCGACACTTTCCGATATCGTCGTTTATAGTCGGAAGGCGACTCCAGCGGCGACTCGAGCAGCATTTGCACTGGCTGAGAAGTTTAAGCTTGCGATTGAGAGAAAAGCGGCGGAACGCAAGAGGAAATATGAGGAGGCGGGTGTGAAAGTCGAGTGGCTCCATAACGGACAGTATGGCCAAGTGAAGCCATCTGAAGAGTTGGGAAAGGCATCGAGTCATGGATCTTTTAGTAAAGAGGATGCAATGGATGTGGAAGATGGTGGATCATGCGCAAGTTCACAGGGATCCTTCGATATGGCTACCCCTCGCGCATATCTCGTTGCCTATAACGTCTTCGTTTTGACTGACCCTCTTCACGTCCTCGCTCAAAAGGCACCCTGGCTTGTTAATCGCCTTCCGGATCCCAAGACAGAGGTACAGGACTGTGAAGAGTTGTCTGCTTCTCGTCCCCGAGCGGCAGTCGTGAAAGGCGAAGGTAAAGATCATGCAATCGCTCCGACCAAATCTGACGGTACTTCAAACGATTTCACTACGGAACATCCGCCACGAGCTGCGGTCCTCCCAGCTATCGATTTTGGTCAGCGTGAACATGATGAGATGCGTGAGCTAACAAAGGCGACGGAGATCATTGATGACTGCGTCTATTTGGGAAACGTCAAGGATTGCGTACCGCCGTACCATTCACGCGTCGATATCGAATCAGATTATGCGCGATCTAAATGGCTCCGGGAAGGAGAGACCGTCGAGGAATTGACCTACCAGGAGAAATTAGGTGATCCGTTCGACAGCTCCGACAATCCTATGGGATATGATCTTTGTATCGAGTGTCGTGATCCCGCTCTATTGATAACGGACGATCAAATTCGTGCCGCGGAATCGCACTTCGCAAGTCTCGATAGACTGTGGGCAGCTAGACATCATGCCAGTGCCTCCGCTAGCGAAACATCCTCCTCCTCTTGTCCACCACGCCCTGCTCCTTCCGCATCGGCTGTTCTACACATGACATTCCCTGCTTCTCCACCCTGCTTAACGTATACGCACTGGCATGTGATGCCGTTCCTTAATTTCCTTGCTGGTCTCGTATCGCCCCATCAGAACTCACCTTCGTCGCGACCGAAGCGTATCTTGATCTACAGTGTAGATGGCTATACGGAGAGCAGTGTTCTTGCTTTGTTCTTGCTGATGAAGGTTCGCGAGTTGAACCTACCGGAGGCATATTTAGAGCTTCAGGTGAGCTATATATCCCACGTATTTGGAGTGTGCGAAGCCTTGTTTGATCCGCGCTTTATGTGTTGGTTGCTTTGATCTTCGTTTTACTTTGGTGACCTGTTGCCCGTTGAATGATACTGACTCTCTTCTCATCCTCCAACAGGTTAATAAAGGCCGTTCGTTCTTTGTCTACCAATCGGACCTGACGATTCTCAAACGTGTTGAGACTCAACTGAAAAAGGAGCGCGCTAGTTTGGCCGCGTCATCGTCAATCCTCCCACCCCGGAGCCTTATGTCATCGCCAGTTCCGAGTCGCGTGGAGCGGCACAGTTGGTCTCGTACCTGGAGTTGCGCGCGAGAAACTGGTGTTTCCCATCCCTACGCTCGTTCTCCAAGCAACTCGGTAAGCTATTCCACTTCCGGGGTGCATGAGTTTGCGTCAAGCGCACCACCTGTTATCGTCCCAAGCCAAGGACACGGTGAATTCTCTTCACCCTTCCCGAGGCGCCCGCGAGCACAAACCAGTCCTTTCTTGTCACCTCATGTTGACCATCAAACTTGGTTTAATGATCCTCGATTTGACGGAAGTTTCCCTAGTCGCGTCTTACCGTTTTTATATCTTGGCAATCTGTACGCCAGTTTATCTAATTGCTCTGGTATATTTGCTGAAATTCGTCTGAATGTTTAGTGCTCATGCTCAGAACGCGTACATGCTTCATGCGTTAGGCATCACCCATGTTGTATCTGTTGGAGAATGTGCTTTGGTACCTCCGTCCAACATTGCGACTGATGGCTCTTCCAGCGGTTACCATTTGGTCTCTACTGGCGGACACGGTTCTTTGTGGATGGAAGAGCGGGAAGGACGCATAAAAGTCTTGGACATAAAAGGTGTCTGTGATGACGGCATTGACAGTCTGCAGCACCAGTTGGCACCTATTTGTGAATGGATGGAACGTGCTCGTGAAGAGGGCGGAACGATTCTGGTCCATTGTCGGGTTGGTGTGTCTCGAAGTGCAACAGTAACCGTACGTTTGCAAGTTCCACAGACGGGCTATTTTTCCTGATTTCATTTACTTTTTTGACCAGATTGCCTATGTTATGAAACATCTTCAAATCCCGCTTGTGGATGCTTACCTTATCGTACGGTCTCGCCGACTGAACGTTCTTATTCAGCCGAATATGCGGCTTCTTTACAATCTCTGCGGTTGGGAAGTCGACCTTGCTCGCGAACGCGCCAAGGGCG
Source organism: Sanghuangporus sanghuang (assembly GCA_009806525.1). Classification (NCBI taxonomy): domain Eukaryota; kingdom Fungi; phylum Basidiomycota; class Agaricomycetes; order Hymenochaetales; family Hymenochaetaceae; genus Sanghuangporus; species Sanghuangporus sanghuang. The sequence goes on from VVIT01000005.1 coordinate 824,917, forward strand.
ATACCAACAAACTCCGACGCGAACTGGCACGAAGCCTCAACTGGCCGTACCTTGCGCGCGAGGTCCATAGACTGAACGAAAAGTACTTGCATTGAGTGCGCCCTTCTTTTAGGACCCAAGGTCCGACATCCACATAGACGTATCTTTTGTCCGAAAAACCCTCTCGGCCTTCTCACTTCCGATATCCATACATACGCTTATTAGTTCCGACTAGTACCTCCTTTGCTTCCTTCACGTTAACTCAAAAAAGGTTCTAGCGAGCTTATTTCGACGGATTTCTGAGTTAATACTCCGCCTAGTGTTTTATCCTCCATGCACTTTCATCAGCCACGTCGACTTTTTGGCCTCTTCGGTCCATCTGCACTGCTTGCGAGACTGCATGTTTTTTGTAGCACTACATTACTCTTACTCTCAGCATCACTTTGTCTTTTGTCGTATCCATCTCGTCAATGTTTCTTGTCCCTCATACTCATATCCGTATCCACATCCATGTCTTCACTTCTGTTGTCTTGTTCCAGCCGTACGTTCACAGATCGGCTTCGCCATTGTCTTTGTTTCCCGCTCGTCTTGTCGCCTTCGCCTCTTTTTTGTCAATTTTTATTGTGTTGCAGTGCAACATCTTTGCAACATGTGCATTGTGTACACGCTGTCTGCTTGACCACCCTTTTGACCATCGCATTCTGGTTCCTGCCCGCCCAACTCGAAGTAATACATGTACTATATGTGCGCGTAACCGTGTATACCATGGACCGTGGATGCCACGTCTCTTCTTTACCATACATAAAATGCGCAGGACGGAAATTTTTATCGCGTCACAATGAAACCGCGTCATGAAGCCGTGTATTGAAGTCCTGCCTAGTCTACACACGTTGAGAGTATATACATGTGATGAGGGCATATGAAAGCAGAAATCGAGCAACGTATGTCGAGAATCTGGGTAGTTTGGGAGTAGGACATGCCATCCAAGCACGAGGTATCCGCGAGCTGGTAGACTTTTTCACCGCTTCTCGCGAACGTAGAAGTGCAAGAGTAGCCAGGTCAGCAAGGTGAACGACCCGAAGAAAATTCCGAGTAAGGCGATGTTCGGCCACCAGAATGACTGCGCAAGAGATAAACAAAAGAGTTAGGAACGAGGCAGTAGGGAAAGATAGGGGCTACGTAGTCGGTGTAAATAAGGTGGGAGGGGAAGGACACGCACCTGGGCACGGAGACCAAATATGTTAAGAATGGTCGCGGCCGGAACGTCAATTTCCACACCATACTGGTAGAAAAAGAAGCAACCGAAGTCAGTAACTGTGAAAATAAAACAAAATGTATAAGAGTGTCGGGGGGAAGAAAGAAGCAAGCCATAGAAGCGAAGAAGGAAACATAGAGTTCGGGGGAGAAGCAACGGCTTTAAATACTTACCCGTCGCTCTCTCAGTTGCAGGTACCGTAGCTCGTTGACGGCGAGGGCCTCGAACGCGGCGTGGAAGAATGAGACGGTGCTGAGCCATTGCGCTCGCCCGAGCGACTCGCGATTAATGAGCAGACCGGCAAAGAGTAGACTGAAATACAATAAGGTGGACGGAACATAAGCCTCGTGGTACAAGGAAAGAATAGGGACGGTACTGGTACGTACTTGAATAGCATCACGAGCGTGCCCACGAGGCTAGCCACGCCTGTACTCGCGAAGGCGACAGAGATGCAAAGAACTGCGCTTGCAGTAGCTAAATTGAACAAGACCAGTACGAGCAAAAACTTCCAGAATGTAGCAACCTCCGGCACAAGACCGACAAGCCGATATATAATTGCCCCAAAAACAAGTGGAGGTACGACTCGCAAAGGTATAATATCGAACAGAACCTAGAGTAGCATGTTTAGACGCATGGATAACACGTTACTTCGGGACTTGCCTTGGACGAGAAGTATGTAAATGACGAATAATAGCGGTTTGCTCTGTAGACAAATTGCAGAACGCATGGGTTCAGAATGGACAAATACTATAACAAATGGCGACGATCACACCTTTCGCGCATGTACAGAAGTCGCTCGTTAGCGAACAGACCGATAACAGATAGGCACGAGAATCCAAATAGGGCCAGAGAGAAGAAGAAGACACCTTAAAATCATAGGAAAGGTCATGAATGCAACGGAAGCGCGGGTCCGCGATGAAAGCAGTACCTAATCTGTTCTGGAAGCCCCTAATGTCATTGCTGTGGGATAAAGGAAGTTAGAGTATTCTTAAAAAGTCTCGAGCATAGGAGTGAGGGGTTATTTACCCGACAGCTTGGAAGAAGAACCCGCAAATTACTGTCGATTGAGACCATTTTAGTCAGCATGCAACCTGAAATAGATAATAATAACTCACAAGCAAGCGCGATGGAAGACAAATAATGTGCCGCAAGCAGCATGGGATCGCGATACAAATTCTTGAACGCCCGGCCGCTCAAGATGCGGAACTGTGTTAGCCAGCTGGCACCTCGTCGACCTCTCATTAAGCGATGTTCCTCAACGACATTGGGAAGCTCATCAGTTAGGTCGCGATTCGAGATGGACTCTATCTCGGCTCGGATACCGGCGGCAATGTCACTCGCTATGTATGCTTCGACGAGGGCCGCGACCTGCGGGGAAAGCGGTGCATTCCCCTTATGCTGATTACCCCTGATCACATCGATGAACTGCGAAGTCTTTCGTTTGACGAAGCCAGAGGAATCAGACACAATAGAACCGCGGCGGGACTGCAGCTCGGTCTCATCAGCTTGTGTTGACTCCGTGCCGTTCCCACTTGAGAAATGTGAGTGTGAAGACCTCCCATTTCCTGACCGCAAAAAGCCACGCTCTTCATCGGCTAGACTTGAAGAACCTTCTTGTGAAGGCCCATCTACATCAAGAGAAGCCTCATCTCGTGAACGTGACTCTACGCTGACCTCGCTCGTCAAGTCAACTGGGAGAAAGAAGTAATGCGTCATTGCAAGTTTCTACGAGCCTGTTCTAATTTGTCCTTACTCAAGTAATCGGCTAGGTTGAACCCTGGAGGGCATGCGCGACCAGCGTCTGCCAGGAATTCGTGGCATCTGGATACGTCTCCAGAATAGACCATTCGTCCCTGAGCAAGCAAAAGAAGCTGATCAAACAGCGCGACGATATTGCTCCTCGGTTGATGAATCGTGAAGATGACCGTTCTGTTGTAATTGCGCGCCAGAGAAACCAGGCTATCTATGACGTTGAAGGCATTGTACGCGTCCAAACCTACGGCGGATATTAGTGAACGATCCGTCTTCGCATGTTCCCGTATAAGAAGCACAGAACCAACTTACCACTCGTAGGTTCATCAAGGAATAAAATAGACGGACTGGTCACAAGCTCGCAGGCGATAGAAACGCGACGCTTCTCCCCGCCAGAAATTGAGCGGTGGCTGGAGTCGCCAATTCGCATGTCCCGAATGCCGAGGATCCCCAGCTCGTTCATAGTCTCGAGTGTACGATACTTCTTCGCTGCTAAACTCATGTCGCGTGGAAGTCGAAGCAAAGCGGAGTGCAGGACGGTCTCATAAACGGTCAACGTGCTCATAAGAGTATCCTCTTGGTCGACGAAGCCCACGAAACGTTTGAACTCGCTGTCGGTAACTTCCCGTCCATTCACTTTGATGTTGCCTCCAACAATGCCCCTCTTAGATTTTCGTGCGAGTATATCTAGGAATGTCGTCTTGCCAGCTCCAGATGCACCCATAATTGCCATCACCTGTCCTGGCTTCACACATCCAGTTATATCAGAAAGGATCGTCCGCGAACCCAAGGTGTACGAGATGTCGGAGAAGTGAAGCGACGCGGGAACGTGCTCGTTCATGAGCTTGTACGCCTCATTCTCTGGCAGATTGATCTCGCCTAGATGTTTGCGGTCTCGACCAAGGTACCAGAACACTAAAAACAACATTAGCATAACTTTGAAATGGATCAAACAGAATGATGCGTACGGAGGAACGCGGATAATACGAACAGAATAGCCCCTGCTACACTAAGGGCCACGAAACGAGTGCTACTCGGTGGAGGTGGGGTCTGTGGACTCTGAGAGCAAAGAGATTAGACATGGTTTGAAATAAGGTCTAAGAACTATACTTTATATCCAGGAACTTGAGAATAATGCAGGCACTCGCCACTATTACATGTCAACGCAATGAAGTTGTCGCCAAAGAACATGTCGATGAGGTCGTTCATTCCTGGTTCCTCAAACCTGCAGCCAGTACCTTCTTTACATGTGTATTTTGCAGGTCCTTTTATCTCGGTGGCAAGGAACTCCGTAATGTCTAAACATGATCAATGCCAATGCAGCTGTTCTATGGTCAGAGATTACTCACCGAGACTTCCGTCCTCACCACAGATGAAACGACCAGGTATACAGCTGCAATTGATGTTCTGGCAATCATAACTAGTTGTTCTCGTACCGGACGTCCGGTCAACTTTGGACGTGCACGTATCAAGTCCGCAATAGAATGATTCGACTCTGTTCACCCAGAATTGGAAGAGGCAAGTAGCTTTGTCTTGATCGCAGCTGAACGTGACCTGTGGCGGACGATCAGGGAGCATCGCAATTATTCCAGTATCTGATTACATTCTAGTGATGAGTGATGAGCGAAAGAATAGAGGAAGACCGCAACGTACTAGTAACATCACACATTTGATGATTTGTGAACACTACGTCGCCGCCTTTGTAACATGTCATGTTCAGAGGCTCATCACCACTTCCGCTAGGTAGTGGCGAGTCTCCTCCGGGAAGAGGGAAGTTCGTGCATGCGTCGTCGGTTTCGCATACTAAAGACAATTTTAATTGCTTCGGTGAAGTGAAGTTAAATACAGCACGAACCGTTGCAGTTTATTCCGCCCCACCCCTCCTTACACGGACATTCTTCATCGCCATTCCACATCCGACGGTGTTCACCATCCGCAAGCGAATCACATTCTTCGCATAATTCGTCAGCCTTGTCCAGACAACCTGGGCCAAATATGAGGGACTTACGTGGTGTAAGGCAATCAATGCCGCCCCAGCCTGCAGGACAATTGCATTGACCATTATAAGTGTCACAATCTCCATATTGTCCGCAGGTGAACGCAGGTAGAAGACAGTTAAAACAGGGCGGGCAGTCCTTCGGACGATCATCAACTGGAATAAACGGAGAAGCGGAAGAAAGATTGGGTTAGACTACACGAAGATAACCGGAAGCAATGAAGACGCACCTAAAGAGGGAGCAATGGCTAACGCCTACATTCCAAGACACGGATTGTTTAGCATCAATGTTCGTTGTACGACGAGCGATAAAGGACAACTCACCGATAACCTATAGCTTTCGTCCGCCCGCGTCCAGCTCGTAAAGTTCTGATATTCCCTGGATCGCGCCAGCGCCGAAGACGAAAGAGCGAAAAGAATGAGGCCATTCCTTAGCTTCCATGCAGAATACACGGTCTGACTCGAGGCCATGGCGGTCGTTAAAAGATAAACTTGAACCGGACAACGTAGCCTGAAGCCGCCTGAACCGGACCTCCCTGCGAGGTGCGGTCGGTCACGTGCATCGCAACATCTTTCGGCGCTGCGCACTGCTGCACTCGCTAGAAAGGGACACCTATGACTCGGCAGATATCCCGCCCCGGCCCGCAATAGGTATAACTTTACTTTCGACTCCATGTCTTCTAGTTTATAGGACTCCGAATGGTCGTTCCCACAAAGATGGCATGGAACTCGAAGGTATCCTATAACCTATAAATGCTGTCTATGCTATCCGAAGCCAGAGATCTTCTTGAATTTTGCGCTCTGCAGCTTACTTGGCTCTGTCTACGGCTACAGTGGAAAAATGGCTTTGATCCAACAAAGAAGTTTGACAGGTACTGAGCACAGACGCCATTCAAAGGAGAAATTGGACTCGAATATGCCCCTTGATGTAAAGACTCCGACAATTGAGTTCGCGTCTGATGAAGCCTCTATCGATGCAAGGGATGGCGACGAAGCACTGGGGCTTGTTGGTGTGCGCCGGACAACACAATTCAGTGAGGAGTACAATCTGAAGCTGCGTAAGAAGCTTGCGCGTATCCTTTTCCGTCCTTTTCCGTGGGATCTCGCTCATGTCTATTGGCTGCTCAGGACTGGGTGATTGCTCCTTTAAGCGCCGCGGTGTATTTCACTCAGTACCTGTAAGCAAGGACTCCTTTTAGCTCGTATGGACTGTATGAGAAACTCAGTACTTGCTTTCTAGTGATAAGACGTCCCTGAATTACGCAAAGTACACGAACTCTTCCAAGTGACTTACAAGCTCTCATTGCGTGCAATAGCATCATGGGATTTCCCATTACCGGACAGGTCAGAAAACAGGCTTTCCCTAATCGGTCCCCTAGCTGACGAATGGAATCGTCCTAGAATTACAATCTTGTCGCATTAGCCGTTTATGTAGGCAAGTACATGTGTTGATAATTTTGAGGCAGCTATCTTACTGTGATTTCAATATAAGGGTATTTCATATGGGAGTTTCCAACCCAATTTATCGCGCAGAAGCTGAGGCTTGGTAAATATCTTGGTGAGTACTAGTATAGTGGAATTAGCATCGGGAACATCGAATATCCACGTCTTTCAAGGCGTCAACGTCGTTCTCTGGGGAGTCATCTTGATGCTCCAGGCTGTTCCCACCACGTTTGTACCCTTCTTTGTGTTGCGCCTTCTTCTAGGTATCTCGATTACTTCCCTTCAAAAAGTATGACAATACTCACTCCCCTTACATGACACGCGTGGTCAGGAATGCTTGAGAGTTGTGTCGCTCCAATCTTGGTTCTCATCGTTTCTATGTTTTACAAGAAGAACGAGCAGGTACGTTTACATACGTGTATACTAGAAAAGCTTTACATAGATCACTTTCCCGAAGTCCCAGAGAATTGCATGGTTCTATGTCATGGTATGTTCTTCAGTACTTCTTCTCTGCTTGTTTAAAACACTGGCAAGATTGGTTTGGCCCCCGTCTTCGGAGGTTTCGTTGCCTACGTGAGTTGCCTTCTTTTATTTGTCTGGTAATATTAATGAAATGATTTCAGGGGATATCTTTCGATTCAGACAAAAGCTTTGCATCTTACCGAATTCTGTTCCTTATGCTCGGAGCTCTTGCTATAGTGGTCGGTATAGCCGTCCTCATATGGATGCCTGATTCTCCGGTTCTTGCGAACATGCTGACGCGCGAGGAACGTATTGCTGCTCTTGAACGTGTTCGGGATGATCAATGCGGGACGGAAAACAAGACCATCAAGAAGGCACAGATTATGGAAGCATTGACGGATATCCGGACATGGCTGGTTGTACTCTCAACTCTTGTCAGTGCGTATATACACCTCTTTTTGCCTTGTGACACAGTCGAATCGTTTTCTTCCAGCTAACATCCCGAACGGAGGATTGGCGAATTGTGGGTTGCTCATAGGAAATCCTTGCTGATTCTAATCGGGCAACTAACCATTGCTTCTAAGTTGGCTCTATTATCATAAAGGTATCAGCGTACAGAATATCATGAAGAAAGGTTTATACTGATTCTATGTGAACAGAACTTCGGTTATACGTACGAAAGCACTGTTTGATCTTCTCCAGAGTGGTTTGACATTTGACATAGGTCCAGGCAAGCTCTGATTCTGGGGACTCCTGGGGGTCTCATTGGAGCAGTCGCAACGCTGGTCTTAGGTTGGTACGCTGATAAAAGAGTAAATTGAGCTACTTTATTTCAAACTTTCTCGCGTCGATGATGAGTGTCTCCGTAGAATGAGAGAATGATCCCTATTGTCCTATCGTTAATTCCTACGATTGTCGGAGCCGCCATGTTGGTTGGTCTGAACGAATCAGGAAAGAAGGGAGCTCTCCTTTTCGGCATGTCGATTCCTCAGCCGTTATTATTTCAGAAGCTTAACGATTGACATCTATTGCTTTTTAGCATCCTGGATCGTGAATTTCGATGGTTGTGCCCTTGCACTTCTCTATGCCTACAATGCAAGCAACACCAGCGGACACACGAAGAAAGTCACGGTGAATGCGATGACACTTGTCTCATTCAGCCTAGGAAATGCGATTGGTACAGAGACCTTCTTGCCCAAAGATGCGCCAGGTGCGTATTCCCTTCAAGAGTAATTAAAACTGTGAGGAAGCACTAACGAGAGACCTGTGGTTAGATTACCTGCCGGGGAAGATATCGATGCTTGTCCTACTCACTTCTCAGTTGTTCATCTGTTACATTCTCCGCTACATCAATCTCCGCCTGAATGCGAAGAAACGTGCTTATATCGCAGAACTGAGAGCGAGAAACGGGTGGACAGATGAAGATATTGAAAGGGAACGAGAGAAGCACGCTTTCCTTGACCTAACAGACATTCAGTGAGTTAAGAATTACCTTGGGCATAATGAAGAGACTGAATCGTTTCCTTGCGTACAGAAACCCTTATTTCATGTATACTGCTTGACGACGGCTCGATGATACTCTGATGAGATGGAAATGCAAGACGTGATGAAGTGTGAATAGCCCAATCTGAGATTGGATTTATCATATAAATCTAAGTGAGCTTCTCTTCCTCATGAGGCACCTTATGCGCCCATCCAAGCACTCTTTGAGCTTTGTCGCTGCTAACAAAAATCGAGTGCACCTCAAGCTCCCATCTTTCACTAGAACTTTCGGCAAGAATCGTTCAAGGAGCTCAGCACTGAGGCGCCCGTCAGCAAAGTCGGGGGCACCGATGAAGAGCGCTTCATGCTCTTTCCATCGATCTTCTTCGGCTGTCAACAAGAGAAGGGATGCGTCGGCTGCAGCGTTTTCGAGGATCCAGCTCCATAGATCTCTGCATGACGTGCCTCCGGGTGGTCGCGTACAGCGTGTTATCGTGATAGAAGAGCCCAATGAAGACGGAAATTCTCAATGCCCACTGCAGGCCAGTAATGCGCGATACATCCTTCCTGTATCCTGCGATCCTGAAAACCATGTCGGATGAATTGAGTTGTGTGCGACTCACAATTAAAGGCTTTTATATTGAGTATTATATAATATTTAGTTACGTAACGCATTGCCTTCATGCTGGTCCAAGTCTCTGTGTTGCTCAGCTCCGTAATCTGAGCCTGAGTCTGAGTCTGAGTCTGAGTCAGTACAGTGCTGTCCTCAATCCCGTTCAGCTGACATGCGTCACTTTTAGATAACGCGCCAAATATGTTCCGCTTTCGTATTACGGAATCATGGCATTATCAATTCTCAAGAGTTTCTTGATTCTATTGAAAAGAGATAAGGTACTCTGGGTGCCTTGCTCCCTGAGTTGGAGCCCTCAGCTTCTCCACTTTCCCCGGACCAGATAGCATTCGAGGTGTTTTCTGATGAAGATTGCTGTTACCGGATGCAACGGCGTCATCGGGCGGCACGTCGTCGTCCATTGTCTGAACGACGGACATGCTGTTGTCGGTATTGACCACTCGGACCCGATTTTGGATGAAATTGCTGTTCGGAGAGCTGAAGAACACGAAGCCTATACTTTTGTGAAGGTCGATCTGCGTGAATATGACGAAGTTGTTAGAGTACTCAAAGGATGTGATGCTGTCGTACATTTGGCTGCATATCGGAACCCAGGAGACTATGTTTGGCAGACGCACAACAGGTGCCTCTTACATTTTGTTACATTTTTGTTCTAACGTTGATATACGTTATACGAATAAATAGCAATGTTGTCATTTCTTGGAATGTGCTCCGCGGAGCAGTGGAGGTTAACTTCCCGTTTCTACTTCTGTTTATTACTAGGAAGTGACATTCCTGCTTCAACAGGTCGGAATAAATCGTATAGCTCAAGCTTCGACGTGCAACGTCGTGCAGGGTGTCTTCAGCAAGAACGGTCCAAATCCTAAATACTTCCCTATCGATGAGGACCATCCATGCGAGCCCGATGAGCCATATGGCCTTTCCAAATTGCGAGTAGTTTCTTTAATGAACAAATAATAGAATTTATCTGATATTGACATTCAGGATTGCAGAAATGCAGGCAGAGTGTATCGTGCGTCGCTGGTCGGACGTTCGCATCGCGAGTCTCCGTCTTCATTGGGCTCTACCGTCTCGATCACACGCCGTACGTGAAAACCCAGAAGCACGTCGAGCAGATTACTGGGGATGGGTTCACATAGATGCCGTTTCCGATGCGTTCCTTCTCGCATTGACGGCAGAAGAAGGACGATGGAAAGGGCATGAAGCATTCTTCATTGCTGCTCCGGACCTTGCTGACGAGCACTCCAGCGCTGAGCTCCTTGAGCGATTCTTCCCGAACGTTCCTTTGAAAGAAGGCAAGAAGCTTGAGGGGCGCGCGAGTCTTCTTTGCAGCGACAAGGCTCAAAGGGTACTTGGATGGGTGCATAAGGTACCTGATGAGGGAGAGGAGTTCACGTAGATTGATATGTTTAACCTAATTTGCGTCATGCGTTTCACCACTTTCTTACATCCCATCGGTGTTATCAGTACATTTCAATCCAACCGCGATCAAGCTGTATACACGAAATACGGATTTCTAGATGGAAGGCACAGAATCGGTTTCTTCATGTCATGCAAAAGTAATTCCTAACTCACTGAATATCCGTTAGATCAAGGAAAGCGTGCTTCTCTCGTTCCCTTTCAATATCTTCATCTGTCCACCCGTTTCTCGTTTTCAACTCTGAAATATGAGCACGTTTCTTCGCATTCAGACGAAGATTGATGAAACGGAGAATGTAGCAGATGATCAACTGAGAAGCAAGTAGGACAAGCATCGATATCTTCCCCGGCAGGTAATCTAATTACAGGTCCCTCATTAGTGCTTCCTGAACAGTTTCAATTACTCTTGAAGGAGAATACGCACCTGGCGCATCTTTGGGCAAGAAGGTCTCTGTACCAATCGCATTTCCTAGGCTGAATGAGACAAGAGTCATCGCATTCACCGTGACTTTCTTCGTGTGTCCGCTGGTGTTGCTTGCATTGTAGGCATAGAGAAGTGCAAGGGCACAACCATCGAAATTCACGATCCAGGATGCTAAAGATCAATGGACGTTGATCGTTCAGGCTCTCAGCACCGGCACAGCTGAAGAAACGACTTGCCGAAAAGGAGAGCTCCCTTCTTTCCTGATTCATTCAGACCAACCAACATAGCTGCTCCGACAATCGTGGGGATTAACGACAGGACAATGGGGAACATCCGCTCATTCTGCAGAAATAGTCGTCAATGAGTTGAGGAACAATGAATTAAGATAATTCATTTTACCCTTTTATCGGCGTACCAACCTAAGACAAGCGTCGCGACTGCACCAACAAGACCCCCGGGAGTGCCCAAAATCAAAGCTTGCTTGGACCTATATCAAACGTGAGCGTTATTTTCGAAAGGATTCATCTGTGTTTTCGTACGTATAGCCGAAGTTCTGTTCCCATGGAATCAATATAAATCCACTTCATGATGTACTATGCTCCAAAATGCTGATACCTTTACGATTATAGAGCCAACTGTAGACTGTAATTAGCATTCGATTCTGATCAGGAAAGACGCTTAGTGTAGCAACTCACAACTACCCAATCCTCCATTCGGGATGTTCGCTAAGAGAGAATTGTTATAGTGCGTCACAAAACAAGACGAGACATTGAACACGATTTCATACTCACTGACAAGAGTCGAGAGTACAACCAGCCATGTCCGGATATCCGTCAATGCTTCCATAATCTGTGTCTTCTTGATGGTCTTGTTTTCCGTCCCGCATTGGTCATCCCGAACACGTTCAAGAGCAGCAATACGTTCCTCGCGCGTCAGCATGTTCGCAAGCACCGGAGAATCAGGCATCCATATGAGGACGGCTATACCGACCACTATAGCAAGAGCTCCGAGCATAAGGAACAGAATTCGATATGATGCAAAGCTTTCGTCTGAATCGAAGGATATCCCCTGAAAGCATTTCATTAACATTACCAGACGAATAAAAGAAGGCAACTCACATAGGCAACGAAACCTCCGAAGACGGGGGCCAAACCAACCTTGATGATATTTTAAGCGAGCAGAGAAAAGAAGTACTGAAGAACATACCATGACGTAGAACCATGCAATTCTTTGGGACTTCGGAAAAGTGATCCATGCAAAGCCTTTCTGGTATACACGTATGTAAACATACCTGCTCGTTCTTCTTGTAAAACATAGAAACGATGAGAACCAAGATCGGAGCGACACAACTCTCAAGCATCCCTGAACATACGTGTTAAGGCCAGTGAGTCTCGTCATACTGATCAAAAGGAAGGATTTGATATACCTAAAAGTACACGTAACACGAAGAAGGGTACAAACGTGGTGGGAACAGCCTGGAGCATCAAGATGACTCCCCAGAGAACGACATTGACGCCTTGAAAGACGTAGATATTACTCGTTCCTGATGCTTTTTAAACTTAAGTAGTACTAACCAAGATATTTGCCAAGCCTCAGCTTCTGCGCGATGTATTGGGTTGGAAACTCCCAAATAAAAAACCCTTGGATTACAATCATAGTAAGCGTGTTTTCTCAAAATGATCACTACTGGCGCTCACCGACATAGAAGGCCAATGCAACGAGATTGTAATTCTAGGGCGAAGTCATTCATCGACTACGGAACGTCTTGGGAAAATATGTTTACTGACCTGTCCGGTTATAGGAAATCCCATAATGCTACATAGAATTGATTACTGTACGCTACCGTACACAGAAGAAACCGAGTACCTTGCATAATTCAGTGACGTTTTATCGCTAGTGAACGAGAGTTATAGATTTGTGACTGTGCAAACCGCAAAAAGGAGGGAGTGCTTGCTTACAGGTACTGAGTAAAATAAACCGCAGCGCTCAGAGGAGGAATCACCCAGTCCTTATCAGCCAAAAGACATAAGCTAAAATCTGCGAAAAGGACGCAGGAGGAGATGGCCTACAAGCTTCTTACGCAACTTCAAATTATATTCCTCGCTGAATCGTGCAGTGCGACGCATACCCACAAGCTCTAGCGCCTCGTCTCCATCCGTTGCATCGATAGAAACTCCATGAGACGAGACCTCGTATGGCGGAGTCTTTTCATCTAGAGGCATGTTTGAGTGCATTTTCTCCTGAGATTGGTGTCTGTGCTCAAGATCTATGATGCTTTTCTATTGGATCGAGGCCATTTGTGACTGTATCCACGGATGGCAGCAAGCAAACTATAGATCGCAGACCTCGGGAAGCCCTCCGACTCCAGATAAGAAAGACAGCATGTATAGAATGCCTTCATTATTCCGACTTGGTGGGAACAAAAACCAATAAAGTAGCAAGCATTAGAGTCGATGGTTAAAAATATGATCACGGGCCGGAGCGAGGTTCAGATAACGACATGGCAGATTGTACCTATTCCCATGCTCATGATGCACGCACAGTAACTGCTGCGGTTACAGGCAGGCGGCAGAGCGAGTGGAAATACTGCTATTACATTACATGTATTACGCAAGGTTTAATTATGTAACGGCGGATACATGTAAGAGCGTCGATCACCGGCACGCGTCGGCAATGGCGAAGCGTGTTAACCAGGTTAGGGTTCACGCGCTGTTCTGACTGACTTTACCTCCTACCCCAGTAATCCCACGGAATTTGACTGGACTTGCAAGACCTCATCTTAGACTATTTTACACTATCTCTACTTTGTGACCTTCATTGACAAGCATAGATAATGTCCTCAAATCCTTCTCGTCCACTAGACATCTCATCTCCACGTCGCAATCCAGATGAATTTGCTCCCTCCTCTGTCCAACAAACATCGGGCAGTCCAGCATTTCGATCTGGCACATCTACGACACGTCTGGGGGTCTCAAGGGCAGGTACACCATCGACGCCGCCGATAGCCAACATACCGCCTTGGTTTGGTGGCGACGGCTCGCCCGCAAGTGGTGGTGGTCTTCCTGCAAGCTTTAGCGCTCGATCGCCTCGTCCACGTACCCCACAAACGAATGGGTCGGATACTCCCTCAGGAGTGCCTCCAGGTGGAAGTCCAGCAAGCGGAAGGTTGAATCTTGATGTGACAGATGAGGAGATGGCGCGTGTTCTACGACGACATCTTGTTCCTCGTCGTGGGGCGGACGCGAATACGGATGAAACTTCTACGACACCAAACCGTCACGGGTCGGCTTCGGCATCGAGTACACCAAAACAAATTCCCCAGCAGGAGGATTCCGACCCATTTCCGATACCGTTTGACGCTCCCGGAGGTGATATAACGTATGTATTGTTGTCTTTGATAGTCGCTCTACATCCTTAAGAGTCTACGGCAGACATCCAATATACAAATGGCAAGCAGACCTACAACGTCAGGCTGCGCGTCCACGCGCGGCATCATTCCATTCGTCATCCCCAGAACCATTACATCCTTCACACACTGCATTTGAACACATTCGGGAGCCGGGTGGTTTCCGACGAAATTATGTACTCCATCGGGCCAACCAGCAAGGTGTAGAAGAGCCTGCCGTTTCAAATAATTTCATTGAATTTCTGTATCTTTTCGGACACTTCGTGAGTTTCGGACTTTGACGCCTATTCACATGATCTCATGACTGAAGGTCATTTATTAGGCTGGTGAAGATCTAGAGGAAGATGAAGAAGATGAAGGTGATCAAGAACAGGCTCTGGCAGCTCCTTCAGGTTTGTTATTAGCTCAAGTAGATATTATCCGTTAACATTCAGTAATTTTCTATTTTTATTTTTAACATTAGAATATGGAAGAGCATCGGATGTTGTCGAGACTACGGAGACTGCGCCACTCTTGGGCTCTCGATCAATGAGTAAACGTTCACTCTCTAGGGCCAAACGCGCGGCGCGTCGAAGAAGTGTTGGTCCCGATGCTCACGGAGACGCGACCGTGACACAAGCTATACTTATGGTGAGGTAGAAGCGAGATACAAATTTTCCCTCCAGCTAACGTTCTTGGTAGCTTTTGAAATCTTTCGTTGGCACAGGAGTATTATTCCTAGGCAAGGCGTAAGTTTGATTTCGAAAGCTATACGCATTCCGTTTGGTTATAGTTGACGCTTTCATTCAGCTTCTATAACGGCGGGATCTTATTTTCCTCCATTACTATGACTGTCATTGCTTTAATATCGTTATATTCTTTCCTGCTTCTCGTGAAAACGAAGCATGTCGTACCTGGTAGTTACGGAGGTAAGTGTTCGGTTTCAATCCACTATGTCAGGTATTCATGCTGAATGGGAACATCAGATATTGGTGGCGTCCTTTATGGCCCTTGGATGCGCTATTCCATTCTAAGCGCGATCACTTTGTCGCAATTGGGCTTCGTGTGCGCATATACGATATTTGTTTCAGAGAACCTGCAAGCGTTTGCACTTGCCGTTTCGCATTGCCTACGTCTTATACCAGTGCAATACTTCATTCTGATGCAACTAGTGGTTTTCTTGCCACTGGCTCTTATCCGTAACATCGCCAAGCTGAGCTCCGCCGCTCTGGTCGCGGATGTATTCATCCTCGCCGGCTTGGTGTACATATTCGGAAGCGAGATTGCTATTATCAGCAGCAGAGGAATTGCGAAAGTCGAGCTCTTCAACCCGAAGGACTTTCCATTGCTTATAGGGTGCGTTTCTCTTGGCTCAGTTGGTCATAGCAGAGTAGATTCTGACTTGAAACTTGCAGAACGGCTGTGTTCTCGTTCGAAGGCGTGGGTCTAGTGCGTCCTAATTACATCGTATGCTCTACATGTACTCATAGAATACTATACATTGCAGGTTATCCCTATTTCGGATTCTATGCGCGAGCCTCGCAAGTTTCCGGCAATTCTTACAGGCGTAATGTTGTTCTTGATTGGTGAGTCTGAGAGACTATTGAGATTTATTTAAGTTGCACATTCTCGATGACTCATTCTATACCTCTATTTGAGTCCTTTTCGGTGGTGGGGGTGTCCTTGCCTACCTTGCATTCGGTCCGGAAGTTCAGACAGTAGTTATAACGAACCTAAACTCAGAGAGCAAGCTCGTCCAAGCCGTGCAGCTCCTCTCTTCGCTCGCGATCCTACTGTCTGTACCGTTGCAGTTGTTCCCGGCTGTACGTATCATGGAGAACGGCCTATTCTCACGCAGCGGGAAAGGAAATCCTTGGGTAAAATGGCAGAAAAACTTTCTGAGGTTCGTGATTGTTATTGGATGTGCCTTGATTTCATGGGCGGGAGCAAGGGATCTGGACAAATTTGTCGCGCTTGTTGGGAGCTTTGCCTGGTCAGTCAGACATTTCGTGATATACTCTGCTCCCGAGCTAAACTGATTGACCACTGACTTTAGCGTACCTTTATGCTACGTATATCCGGCGATGCTACATTATAAAGCATGTGCACGGTCGCGCCGAGCAAAGGTTGCTGATATCGCATTAATGATCTTTGGCACTCTTGCTGCTGCCTACACGACTATCCAGACCATCGCGGTGCGCGCTATACTCCTTCCTGCCTTCCTTCCTTCATCTAGATCCACTGACTTGGAAATACAGTTGATGGCAGCACCTTCGGAAGGCGGTCCTACTTTTGGGAACTGCGACAGTTCCTCTCCGCGTTCCTAAGTCTCACCGCGGGCTAGCACTTTCGTAAGTATCGTCGATTATAACCGACTCGTTGCTTTCAAGGTGGAGGCATCTACACTCATTAATGGGTCTGGTTTCGATCTCTATACATTTTTTGCATGAATTATTGTACTGTAGAGCATAATTACGGACTACCAGGAGAATCTATTCACCATTGCAAGTCGGAGCCGTTTCAAATTTCTTGAGTGAATATGTATTAAGTTTCTTACAGTAATCGATGTCGACGAAAAGAAGGCTTGTGCTTACGTAATGACTTTGATTGCTTTCATGAATTTAACTTGAATTGAACGGTCGTGACCGGTCATGAAAGGGTACTGCATTTGCTATTCTATGACTTTTCCTGATGCACTTAAATATCAGCGGGATCGCGATTATCGTGATGGTCCAGTTGACCTTCGTCGATAACCTCCCAGGGGTAGAGGTGCGTACGCAAGAGAGCAATTTGTAGCATTCTCACGAAAATATGCAAGGAGCAGACGTGGTACGTTGTTGACTCTTCACTCGAGGTATGGATTTTTTAACTTTTCCGCCTTTTGCAAGGTGGTGGAGGATGACTGTTCCAACGACGTCCGGGTGTCTCGCATACTCTCTGGTATGGCCGTTATCATTTGGCAACGCTTTGAAGAAAGTGGAAATATCAAAGACCTCGATTGCACCATTGCACTAGAACGGCTTATGCTTGATTTTTGCCCCTGCGAAGATCCTAATCGTTGGAAGGCTATGCATGACCTCGCGATAGCCCGTGCCCTTCGATTCAAGCTATGGGGAAATATGCCGGATCTGGACAGAGCAATTGCACTATGGCAGGACGTCTTGAAGCTATGCCGCGGGGATGATCCTCTTCGGTTTTCATTCTTACATAGCTTTATACACTCCCTCTCGCTTCGCTTTGAACGGTGCGGCAGGGACGAAGATCTTGATGATTTGGTGTCACTGGGACGCTCGGCTCTGGAGGCTCTGGATCTTCTTCCAGATGAACATGCCGGTCGAGCCAAGGCGTTGAACGGTCTTGCTTGTTCGTTAAAGACACGTTTTGATCGAGGCGGGAGGGCAGAAGATCTTGAGGAATCTATTGGACTACACCGTGTTGCCTTATCGCTCCTTCCTGATAGACACCTGGATCGCTCCGAGATGGTGTGCGGTCTTGCTGATTCTCTAAAGACCCGTTTTGAGCACGGTGGGAACAAAGAGGATTTGGACGAGTCGATTACATTGCATCATATGGCCTTATCCCTTCCCACGGATGAAAATACAGATCGCTCAAGGATATTGAACGACCTTGCTTATTCACTGAAGACTCGTTTCGAGCGGGGCGGAAGTGCGGGCGACTTGGACGAATCAATCACACTGCACCGCGACGCGTTGTCTCTTCGGCCCGAAGGGCATCCCAATCGTTCTACACCATTGAATAACCTGGCGGCTTCTTTATTTGCTCGCTTTGAGCGAGGCAGGGACACAGGTGACCTCTACGAGGCAATTTCGTTGTTCCGAGATGCCCTGACACTCTTTTCGGAGAGTCATCCCTCGCGTCCGTCGGCGCTCAATAACCTCGCAAGTGCTCTTTCATCCCGATCCAAGCTTCATGGAGACAAAGACGGCCTCAATGACTGTATTGAACTGCGTCATGCTGCACTGGCTCTTCAACCGGTCGGACATCCAGATCGCTTCCTGTCTTTAAGCAGTCTCGGACTTTCTCTTGTGGATCGTTTCAAAGAAGGCGGAAAGCCAGAAGACCTAGATGAGGCGATCGCATTACTTCGCGCTTCCGTAGCCCTCTGTCCTGAGGGCCATCCTAATCGATTCGGGCCTCTGACCAGCCTTGCGAATTCTCTTCTGACTCGCTTTGACCAAAGCGGAAATTCGGACGATCTAAATGAATCAATTGATTTGAACCGTAGGGCTGTGGATTTATGCCCTCAGGACGACCCTTTCCGCGATGGGGCAATGGTTGATCTTGCTAACTCTCTCGAGACTCGCTTCAACCGTAGCGGTAATAGCGAGGATCTGAATGAGTCTGTTGCACTGTACCGTAGTGCGGTGGCGCTTGAAGTACGGCATTATCCTTATCGCCTCGCTGCAATGAATAATCTTGCGAGTGCACTAATTTCCCGTTTTGAGATTGGCGGGAATGTACAGGATATTGACGACTCGATTGCTTTACATCGAACCGTTCTGTCTCATGCCTCAGAGGAACACTCGGATCGTTTCTTGTCTACGATCAATCTTGCAGGCTGTTTATTGATCAGGCTCAAAGAAAGCGGAAACGAAGACGACCTCAAAGAATCAATCTCATTGTATCGTACCGCAGTGACTCTCCTTCCCAAGAACCACTCCGATTATCCGTCGGCACTTAGTAACCTTGCGAATGGTCTAAGCACTTCCCTTATGCATGGTGGAAGTGCGGAGGATCTCAATGAGTCAATCGCGCTACATCGCACGGCGTTGTCCCTTTTACCAGAGGGTAATTTTGGTCGGCTTGAAAAGCTACACAATCTCGCATGTTCTTTGATGACGCGTTTCGAGCTAAAAGGAAGTGCAGATGATCTGGAGGAGACGTTTGCATTGTTTCGTTCCGCTCTGCTTCTTTGTCCGGAGACGCGTCCCGATTATTGCCTTCTCATTTATAACCTCTCGCGTTCTTTTTATCTCCGATTTGAGAAAGAGGGGCGCGAAGAAGACTTCGAGGAATGTATCCGACTTCTGAGACGAGTCGTTAGCCACGCCCCATGTCGATTATCAGTCCGTTTGAAAGCAACTGAACTATGGATTAGGTGGGCGCGAGCCCATGAACATAATACAATTCTCAATGCCTACAGGGCAGCGATATCGGTCCTTCAGCGTACTCTCACCGTCAAACCTACACTGGCCATGCAACACGACTTCCTCAAAAAAAGCGATCAGCAAGGGCTGGCTTTAGATGCAGCCTCCTATGCAATAGAGAAAGGGGATCTCACGCAGGCAGTTGAACTTCTCGAATATGGTAGAGGTCTACTGTGGTCCCAGATGCGCGGATTCAGGACGCCGCTCGATCGGCTCGCGGAGCTGAACAGGCCCCTAGCTGAGAAGTTTAAGGAGGTTAGCAGTCGTCTCGAAGCTCTCGTGATGTCGTCAGAGCGTTTGACAGGTCCGGGCGTGGGTGGAGACAACGGTCTGACGCATGGCAAGATACAGAATCAGGAATCGATCGATGAGATACTCGCGAGCATACAACGACTCACTGGTGAACAAGAGGCAATCATTAATGAAATACGGGAAGTACCTGGATTTGAAGATTTCCTCCAGGCGGCATCCTTCAGAGCATTACAGGAGGCAGCTTCAGAGGGTCCCGTCATCCTGGTCAACCATAGTAAATTCCGATGTGATGCACTCATCGTCACGTCTCGTACTGATGTACCCTGCTCTCTTGTTCCCCTGGACGAGGACTGGTTAATAGACGCCGTAAACTTGTGCAACGACCTTTTGATAGCCCGCCACGAATTCAAAGTGCACTCGTCTGAATACGACGATGCACTCAGGCGTACGATGAAGGTGCTTTGGGAAAGAGTTGTCTCCAAGGTTGTAGAAAAACTTGACGAACTTGGAGTCTCCAAAGGATCACGCATTTGGTGGTGCCCCACGTTCTTCCTTTCTTTGCTGCCTTTCCATGCCGCAGGACCTTACGAAGACAGGGATGGGAATACAAGATACCTTCTGGACGACTATATATCATCTTATACCCCGACACTCAAGTCGCTCATTATTGCCCGGACTGGGCTTCGCGACGGAAGCCAGAAGTTGCTTTTCGTTGGGGACACGAAACTTAGAGCGACGAAGAAGGAGCGTGATACCATCCGCAGATTCAGGCGTATTGACAAATGTCTCCTTGATGAGCGAGCTTCTCGCGAAGCAGTAGTAAAGGCTCTTCGGAAGACAGAATGGGTGCATTTTGCTTGTCATGGAATATTGCGAGATTTCGAGCCATTCAAGTCGTCGATCAAGCTCTCTGGTGGCGAGCTGACTTTACTCGACATTGCCAAAGCTCATCTACCCAACGCAGAGTACGCGTTTCTTTCAGCCTGCCACACCGCAGAACAGTCTCCGGCCTTTGTAATGGACGAGGCGCTCCACCTGGCTGCGGCAATGCAGTTCTGCGGATTCCGAAGTGTGGTTGGAACGATGTGGCAAATGCTAGATCGCGATGGACCTTTCCTTGCCGGATGCATCTATGCGTACCTTATGGCAGGAGATGAAGATGAATTCAGGTTCAAGAGGTCTGCTGCGGCTGTTCGGGAGGCTGCATTGCGCCTGAGAGAACGACAAGATGAGGCAGAGGATGGCAGTGGGGTAGATATCATGCTCGAGAGATGGGTGAATCTTGTACATATCGGCGCGTGACGTCCTTGATAAACAATGGTGAACAAGATGTGGGGGCGGTACATGGGGTGCTGTGCCACTCATTCGTTCTGATTCTGTTTGATTTGTTGCTTATGAGACCGTTTATCTTGTATTTTCACTATTCTTGCATCAAGACGATTCAGAAATGCCACTTCCTTCCTTTGTCCCGTTGCTCCAAGCATTGCTAATTTTACAAATGGCTCGTTTCGGATGTTCCACCCAGTCCTGAATTGAATAAGCACCGGTGCTCACTTACTTACATAGTCACATCTTCTTCTTGAATACTTGATACCAACTTGCAACGAAAGCACCAGATACTACGCCTACTTATAGCATCTTGAAGAGCGCTGTTGATACGGCTTGGAATCGGCGGTGAAGCTTCCTGGGGAAAAGTTTGGACGATCCTTTCAGGTCAGGGTTTCCAGGTAGGTTTGCAAATGTTTGATTCTATGCTGTGCTCGACAAACTCAGGGGACGGTTACTCCGGAAGTTATAGCCCTGCAGATGTTTCTAGGCAAGAGTCTGCACGGAAATTGCCGAGCCGCGAAACTGCCTTTCACGCGTCTTTCGCGTGCATCTCATCTCATCAGTCATGGCATGGCGCTGATAGACAACATCAGAGAAATGTACAATGCATCTCTCACCGCATCTAATCTTGTCAAATCGCTGTGGGATTCTTCTCATTCATTGCCAGTCCTCGTGCTTATCAACGTGCCAGCAGCATTTCTGGGGTTTCTCCGAGTTCGATTCCAGGCAGTATTTCAAACGACTCGCAAGTGCTTGGACGTCCAAGTTAGGGCGCATACTCCTTCGAGCGATGAGAGCTGTCGGTTGTCGGAAATATCACTCCTTGGTGTCCACAGTTGGCAAAGGGTAATCAAAAGCCAAACATCAACCATCGTCAGCCGACGTCGACTAGGGAAGAGAGAATAGATCAGAGATGATGCTGTTGCTTTGGCCCGGCGGGCCAGTTCGCCAGAGTTGGTCGATTGCCTTGAGTGGAGTACCGAATTTCACCCAATAAAGGCGAGAACACGGCGACTCGTGAGGGAGAGTCTATCTCCCTAACCCTCTTTTTATTTCTTCTGTCGTGCTTGCTTGTTTCCCGGACTACTGCCTGCTTTCGCTGCCGCGCCACTTCCGCCTGTCTGTCCATCTGAACCGTCTGTACGGTGTGCCTCTTGAGCTGCGTACACGTTGCTCTGGTTTTGTCGGCCTTTTTGGCACCTATTCGCTTCGCCTCGCCTGCGGACGAGAACTAGCGAGAAGTCCACTCCGCGGCCTCACTTAAGCCTTGACCCTCCACGCTATATAAAGACGTCGACCGTCTTCTTTCCGAGTTTTGACCTGGTGTCTATAACGTCCTTTCGTTACCATTTACACAGCACACAGATCCCGTCATCCTGGCCACACCTATCAGGGAAACGACATAACTAGCGGCGACTATTAGGTCAACCAAGATGTCTGAGGACGCTACGACGCCAACAACAACATCGTCGATTAAAGAGAAGAAGAGACAAAGCCAATTAAAGCGCAAGCCTCCTCCGTCATCAGCAACGCTCCTTGATCTTGAGGTAGTAGGCGATTCACCAAACGACCGTTACCCGCCATTTGATCTGGACGACCCATTCGCGTCATTAACGGAGTTGCGTCGGCGGCGAAGTCATAGTTGCAGTTATTCACTCCAGAGTGTAGCTGCGACTGGTGATCTGCATCATCAGACAACCGGCACTGCCCCATTTGATCTTCCGCACCTCAGCCCCAAAGCATTCCCATCAGATGTACAGCGGCGATACACGCTTACGGTTGCTTTGCCTAGTCCTCTGGCATTGTCTCCTGCAGATACCGCATCTCCGGCTGAGATAGAATGCAGTAAAGAGGTGCAGCGAGAGGATGCATTGGCTAAGCTCACCAAGCGTATGAGCTCAGGAGAGAAGAAGAAATCGCTTGATAGAGATCCAGTTTCAAACAGATCAGGGGATGGCTCTACAGGGTGGACATCACATCAAGAACGTCATCGTAGATATACCCATATCTCCATGCTCTTCCGAACAACTTCCCCGGCTCACCTGTCTCAAAACGGGACCTCTGGTTCGATTACGCCCACTCACACAAAAAGCCACTATATACCCCGAAAGGCATCTAGTCTCAGCTACATGTACACGCCACCTCTGACTCCGGACGTCAGTGGGAGCTCTTCCTCTTCAATCTTCGACCCGTCGATGATGCCTCCTCCCAAAGTCGAGGAGGATCCTATCCCGCCACCAAAGAGCCCGACACCTTCGACGCACAGTTTTGTTAAAAGGCTCCTTACGAAGCGTAGCGCAGGATTCTTGCCTTCTCTTCCGCGACGCAACGAGAGTTTGGACGCCAAAGAATTGCCTTCCCTACCACCAAGTCCGATGCTTGGTGCGAAGCGTGACGCGGATAACGGTGCGCTGGGTGTTCCATTCCCTCGCTCTTCTGCGCAGGCTAGCATGTCCGATGTAACACTACCAATAACACCCTATTTTGAAAAACCAAGGACCACCGTGTCCATAATAGGTGCATCACCTAGGCCCCCACTCGTCTATGCGCGTCTCTTACCACCTGATTGCGAGGGAGGTGGATACTCAACCGCGCCTGAGACGCGTCTTCCGCCAGGTGCGGAGCTTGATGCTGGGTTCGCACCTCCGAAGAAGACCAAGCTCTTCAGTTTCAGCTCGCGTTCACTTCTTCGCTCACGAGTAGACCTCTATGAGGCCGCAGACGAGATCGGGAAGAAAATAGTTCTTCCCGAATCATCTAAAGCGGAGTTCGATGAGTTCGCGCTGCCGACTCCGAAACAGTTGCTAAATGCTTCATCGCTATCTGTCGTCTCGGAAAGTGGAGTTCGCATCCAGTTTGGCGAAATCTGGGAAAAGCAGAAGACAGTGGTTATTTTCATCAGGCACTTTCGGTACGTCGGTTTTTTTTTTTTTTTTTTTGCTTAAATGATACTCCATGTCAATAAAATTGCTGATGATGGGAATCTAGGGCAACTGCATGTCAAGACTACGTGCGCTCTATCGCATCTGAGGTTGATGTAGAAGCGTTGGAGAAGGCTGGTCTGAAAATTGTGATCGTTGGCATGGGCTCCCCTTCATTGATCGCACCTTACAGACGTGAGTACTGGATTTGATGATGTCTCGTGTTCCCATCGCGTATTTTCGTATGACACCACATCTTACATCTTTCACAGAGCTCACTGGTACGACTTTCCCGATTTACAGTGATCCGACACTCGCTGTGTACCACGCTCTTGGGATGACACTCCGTTCATCGGACCGGGGCTCCGCCTCGGAACGCGGTCACTATATCGTTTCTCGAGGAGGCGCTTTCGATAGTCTGCGTCGCACAATTGCGGGAGCGACGCGTCTCCCGTTGTTTGAACGCGCAGGCGACACAGCGCAACTCGGCGGTGAGTTCATCCTCGGGCCGGGCGTGAACGAATGTGCATACGCGCACCGGATGCGCACCACGCGTGCGCATGCCCCGATCTTAGATGTCGTCACGGCGAGCGGGGTTCAAACTGCTCGTACACGTCGCGTGAAGAGGGGTATACGTTTGCGGATGATCGGTGGGACAGTCACGTTCGGCAGTGAAAGCGAGATTGAGAATGAGAGAAGGGAGAGTATGGAAGATGAGGATGCGTGGATGGCTAGGAGACGGAGGAGTCTTGTACGGCTGAGGAAGAAACGTCAGCGGAGACGCGCAGGGATCGGTCTGAGCGCGAAACAGGAAAGTGTTACTACTGCAAATAGCAGCACTTGCGCGTCGGAATCTGTCGAGTCGGATGATGCGAGCAAGACGCTCGTGAACGAGATAAAATGCCACGGACGCTTCTCGGTCGTTGAGGAAGAGGACGATGAAGGTCCCGACGATGCGTACGACGCGACTCTTGGCGCGCAGTAATTCTATTCCAAGCATGCACTTTCCGACGTTCCATGCTCTTACACGCCCGCGAATAGGCGCGGCTTATGCATCCCTTTATCTTTACTCATTTCATTACACCAGTATTGCATTGCAGACTTTCCTCTAACTTATTATGCATTCGGTTTTTTTGTACTTTCTACGTCCCCGACATCCCGTTCCTCGTATTCTATCCTATGAACGGTGTGGTTGATTGTACTATTCATTTCGCATTTGATTTTTTGTTTCCGGTTTCTCATTTCTATTATACCTTCGCATTTTGTATACTTACTGTTCTTTCATACACAATACCCTTACCTTTTCTCCCTTCTGATAATCCTACATTTTCTTCTTCGTCTTTTAAATTCTATCCCCGCATTCTCCGCTCGCTGTTTTGTCCTTTGTATCTCGAATCTGTGTTAGTGTTTACTGTTTCTGTTCAGCATGGACAAGTCGCTCTTTAAACCCTTTCCACTCGTTTCATTAACTAACTCTCATGTACTATTTTTTTAGGTCCGCTGAGTATGCCGAAATGAATCCTCATTCGTTCTTTACCAGTATCACGATCAAGATCAGAGTATCCAAATCGAGCGTTTTGAATATAGTACTCGAACGACTTGCGTGAGTCTATTGTAGTATACAGCATTGCTAGTGAGGGGGATACGATCAGATCATTGTCCCGAGGGATTCGAAACCAGATTGCCAGAGATAAGAAACGGTGATCACACAAAGTACTCGTACGCTGCACTAATTGCTTCTTTGGCTGATAATACCATCATGTCGTTTCGTGAGTGTTATGCCCAGTTGTCGATTAGCGAGTCGCGCATCTCGCCGATGACTGCGGAGAAGTCGTGTCCTTGCAGTTCTGGGAAGGGAAATGCGATGTTTGTTTTGTTAGTTCCAGTGTCAATCAAGTGATAGAAATGATATGGGGCGATGAGCGGACGGTGCGAGGGTGATCATCAACGAAACATGGTGGGATAAGAAATGATCAAGAAGGGATGAAAGCAACGTCGGGGAAAGGAAGGAAAGAAATAAGAGATTGGAAACCATGGACTTACTGAAGGCTGCTTCGATGACGCTGATTTCGGTCGCTGTCGTGTCTAGCCCAGGTGAATGCGCACCAGTCGTTTACGACGAGGCCTGCACCAATCACATCCGAGCCTCGGTTTACAGTACCGGCCTGTAAAAGAAGCCTCAATGAGCATTAAGAAATAAACAAAGAATTCGAGAAAGACTGACCACTAGGGGAACCTGCAGCAGACTACTCAGCTCATCCTGGTCCTGTATGCTCGTCTTGGGGTGGACGAGCGCGCCCTGGTTCGAAAGCACACAATACGAGCCGACGAGGACGTTATCCGCCACCGTCTGCCTGAACACCTCCACCTTCAGCACGTCCGCGATGATCTCCTCCGTCTCGCGATCCACGTCTGGATGGACGAGCGCGACATAGTCATTGCACGCGATCACGTTCCCCAGCGCGCTCAGTCGCTCTTCCACGCGCTGGATTGCGACGGAGTCGGGTAGGGAGTTACGGAGATGCTGGAGTTCTTGGTCTGTCGCTGTCGATGGGACGAGCAGCCCGTGTCGGTTTCCGGCCGTCAGTCGCCCGATGATGCGCGTCCCGCCGATGCTCGTCTGCACGATGGGCACGACGTCCGCGAGTTCGGCCTCGAAGGTGCTGTAGAAGTTTGTACTCCCTTGCAACGCGACGAGCGCGTAGGAGTTTGTGAGTTTTGCGAATACGCCGATATCACTGCTGTTTTCGAATTGTGTGCCTGTATGCGTTGGCTTGAATGAGATATGATAGAAAATCAGAGTAAATTAGGGGTACGCACGAGTAGCCATTATATGAGAGTAAATGGGTATCCTTTTTCCCCCTTGTTTTCTTTTTCTACTTTCTGATTAGGTCGTGAGTTGTAGCTTGGCTGGGGATGGTGAGGAGGACGATGTGTTGGTTGTGAGAGCTACAATATAAATGCAATTTTTGGCACAGCACTTGGTTGATAGAACGGCGTTAGCCGATTCGACGGTACCGAGATTCACGTTTTCTTCCGCTCGTCAAGTCATATCAACATCCCTCTCATCTCGAGTCATACCGGATCTTCCACGATGCTCGCATCGAGAATAGCGCGGAGAAGGACGTTAGGCTGTGCTGGGTCTTTATGCGGACGTGCGCGTCGCAATAATGTTCGGGGTGTTGCAAGTGCAGCACCTCAGAACATGACACCGATCGAAAAAATAGTCCGTGACTCGATAAAGGTGCATTATACTTCCATGCTTACTCTCCAAAGCTTGATTCTGATTTTAGAGAAAAATAGGCAACAGGACCAATGTCCATCTCAACATACATGCAACTCTGCCTTTCACACCCCACACACGGGTACTACATGAACCCAGCCAACCCCATCTTCGGCAAGAAGGGTGACTTCATCACGAGTCCGGAAATCAGTCAAGTATTCGGCGAGGTCAGTACTTCTCCCCCCCCAAAAAATTCAGTTAGAGATGGAATGGAAATGACACATCCAAGACTTGACTTGCAATTTGTAGCTTATAGCTATATGGCATTTGCACCGCTGGATCGTAGCGGGGCGTCCTAAACGCATAAGAATCGTTGAATTGGGTCCCGGGCGCGGGACGCTCATGTCCGATGCTCTGCGCGCGTTCTCGCAGAATGTACTTGCACGCGAGGCTCTGAAATCTACGGGTATGGTTCACTCTCGTCGAGACGAGTCCGCCTCTACGGAGATTGCAAGAAGAAACTCTCCGATCTTTCGGAGCTTTGAGAAGTCTCGAGGTGGAGGGCGAGAAGGAGAAGGAGTTCGTGCAATGGCACGATAGTCTGGAGGATGTAAAGGAAACTGAGAAAGAAAACCCCGTGGATGGGGATACCTTCACGATGGTCATTGCGCATGAATTCTTCGATGCGTTGCCAGTGCACGTCCTAGAGGTCCGTTCTTCCTACTTTCGCTATGTACCTAACTCATGGATTAACAGAAAGGAACCAACGGCTGGCACGAAATCCAAATAACATCTTTCCCTGACCCCGCAGCTCCAACCGTCCTCACACCCTCCAACTCATTCTCACCCAACGCTCTCCCTCCTCTCCGACTCATCCGCAGTCCGGAAGCCTCGACACTCTCAAACTTCCTCGGGTCTATCTCAGCACGATATTCCGACCTTCCAGAAGGAACCCGCGTGGAAGTCTCCCCAGCGAGCTTCAAGCTCGCCAGACAAGCTGCAGAACTCGTCAATGATCCCAAGAGCGCGGGTGGGAGCGCGTTGATCATTGATTACGGATGGGGAGGGATCTCAGGTAACTCGTTGCGAGTGAGTGGACTAAAAACGAGTCTTGTTTGCAGAAGAGGACTGAATGATTCTGCTTTATTATTCTACCTCTTGCAGGCATTCAAGAAACATCAAATCGTCGATATATTCCGGACGCCCGGTGAATGCGACTTGACTGCGAACGTCGATTTCGAACTACTGAGAGAAGCCATTTCCGATGCAGGTGAGCAAGCAGAACCCGCTTTATTACCATGTCCTTCTTTGATCCTAGTTCTAAAAAAAAACCTGTGTGCATCTGAAACGTATATTCTTTTGCAGCAGAAACACACGGCCCTGTCGCTCAACGCTGGTTCCTCAAAGAGATGGGCATCATGGTCCGGCTCGTAGCGCTCGAAATGGCCAAAGCTGCCGCGAAGCGAAAAGCCGAAGCCGAGGGGAAGAAGACCTCTCCAGAATACGAAAGTTACAACCCCAACAGCGAAGCAGTGCATCGCCTGCTTGACCGGAACGGGATGGGTGAGCAGTACAAGATGTTTGGCGTCAGGGGACCGGAGGGAGGGAGATGACGAGCGATGAGGCCTCGGAGCGGGGTTGTTATCCGTTTTGTAATGAGGAGTTTTGGGAGGAGGACGAGGAGATTGAGGAGAGGTTGTGGAAGGATTAGGTCGGATAATGCTAATCTGTTGCTATAGTAGTAAATACAATCATAGCTGGAGGCTAGCTGGGTGGTGAGCGCTCGTGTCGATGGCTTTTGTCTTTGTCTTCGCGTTTTCGTCGATGTCGGGATGGCGAACGAGAGCGGGACCGTACCTTCCGTCGGTCCCTCTTTTCTTCTTCGTGTCGGTCCCTCCGTGTCTCGTGCGGCCGACTTTCTTGTTCCTCCTCAGCCGGCTCAGTTCCAGGTTCCTTTTCCCTGTCTTTCCTTACCCTTTTCTCCTTGTGCTTCTCCCCACCATCCCCACCATCTTCAATCCTCCTCCTCTCCTTCCCCTTCTTCTCTCTCTCCCTCTTCCACATCAACTTCCGCAAACACGCATCGCACAGCACCACTTTCACCAGTGCAGACTTGCGCTCACCGTGCTCTTCATATGCAAACGGCAGTTCCACCGTTTTCAGACCAGGAATAGGTGTAGACGTAGATGTAGAGGAGGGAAGATGTAAAGGACATCTCGTGTTCCCGCACGTCTCTTCCCCCGCGCCGTTGATGACTTCTTCCTCCGTTCGCCAGCGTAGTGCAAACTAGAAAAAAAAAGGTCAAAAGAGAGATCAGTAACATCGACACCAGTGAACGGCAGCTGCAATTACTACTCTACTCGCATTTCCAGACTTGTAATGCTTCAAATCACACACCGCGAACTCGCGGTACAGGCTGTCGTAGTACTTCTGCGCTAGGCGGTCGCCCCAGGATCCATCCGCGTTTGTGTCCGCGTCTGCGTTTGTGTCCGGGTCGTCCTCTTCGCGCAGGAACCTGTATGGACGCGTTCAGTGAGTTTAGGCATCTCAGAGAGGAAGAATGCTATTGGTTCGAGCACGAACCTATGCGAAGCCTTGAGGATGTCGAACTCTGTTAGTCCAGTTGGTACTGGCGGACGTGAGCTGCTCGCTCGTCCGTACATGACAATTATGTACTGGTAGATGAAGGTCGGAAGCAAAAACGAACGTCGATCAATTATAACTCTGAGAAGGAATTTTATCCAGGAAACATATAAAACATATAATTTACTTAATTCGGCTCTGATTTTATATACGTCGGGTGGAAATCTATTAAGGAATAATACAGTAGCAGCTACTTTATGTTAACTTGAGAGCCGCACATGCTTCTTGGATGGAGGAATGTAAGAGACGAAAAGAAAGAAAAGAATATCGGGACAAGAGGTAGTAGGCAAGAGGAGATTCGGAGTGCAGGGGTATAGCTATAAGACAAGAAACTTGAATGCTATGAGGTGAAGAACGAGCGAAGGGGGATGCATGGTGGAGGTAGTATCGTGTTGTAGTGATAGAGCGGAGAGTAACGCCAGCCAGCCAGCCCGAGCAATCATCCAACGGTCCATGCGGAGCAGACACATAACAAGCAGGAAGCTGCAAACCAATGTCGATATGCATGAAGGAAATGAATATTGCCTGCCGACCACGGCCAAACCGCACCCCTCAACATCCTCCGCGAAATGAAGAAAGAAGATGCTATAATATAAATTACCACACGCAACAACAGCAACAATTATCCAACCAGCCAAGCCTCGCAGCCCAAGTCCGTAATGGTCTCAATCTCAGAGAACTAAGAAAGGTAAGAGCAAGATATCATGACAATGCTCAGAATCCGCCGCCATACGCAGGGCCCGGTCCGGGACTCTGCCGCCCGCCCATCGCAGGGCCAACTCCAGGCGTAGTCCGTCCACCATACGCAAGGCTCGGGCCAGGCGACTGTCTGCCCGCCATAGGTGGCTGCGGCGACACGCGTCCCATATCCAGTCCCACCTGCGGTCCGGGAGACCTCCGCCCAGCAGCCGTCGCAACACCCAAATTACTCATCGGGATCGCCTCACCCGCATGCGGTCCCGCAGAACTAACGCTCGCCGTATCGTTGAACGTCTGCGGCAGGGGCCCTCGGTAGGGATCGTAGTATCCTTGGCTGCCGAATCCTGGGTCATCGCGATAGGGTTGATTAGGATTCAGATGAGGAAGTGGAGGCACGGCATATGGATCACCTCCGGGAGCGTATAAATCTGCCGTCGAATCTGCCGCTGTTGGGTGCGAGTACTGCGATGGCTGGGAATACGCCGAGAACGCCGCTGCGGAGGCACCGCGATTCAAGTTGACTTCAGACGCGGAGTCAAGGCCGGCGCCAGCACCAGTCTTTGAACGGTCGGTTGGCAGCTCGTAATTCAAATTATCATTCGCGTGCGCGTTCAGCTCAGGCCATTTGATGGGTTCTGCAAAATGGTCAAATTTTCTTTCCACAGGTAAAATCACAGCGTAGAATGCCTTACCATCATCAAAGTCCGTGTACCGTTTTCTGGTGAATTTCCAAATGAAGAAGGCCACCACGCCGATGACAGCAACACCGCCAGCGACGCTCAAACCAATGATGGAGCCCGTGCCGAGTCCGCTACCGCTGTCGTCGTCCGAGCTAGCTGACTGCGACGCAGAGGAAGCAGAGGCAGAGGCGGAATCCGTAGAACTCGAAGTAACGAAAGTCGTGACGACAACGACGGAGCCATTCGCATCTGTCGTTGTTGACGACACAGGAACTTCCGTCGGCTGGGCTTGAGTCTGCGTTGGCGGCTCGGTGGTGGTGTTATCCGTCTGCGTGTTCGCCGTCGTCTGTGTGCTTGTGGGCTGTGTGTTCGTATTGGCATTTGTCGTCGTCGTCTGCTGGTCTGTCGTCTGTTGGGTCGTTGTCTCCTGAGTAGTACCCTGAGTGGTAGCTGTATTCGTGTTGGTGTTGGTGTTGGTGTTGGTGTTCGTATTTGTGTTGGTGTTTGTGTTAGTCTCCGTCCCCCCCGTAGTCGCTGTCGCGCTTGTCGTCGTAGCATCGCCTGGAAAGCTGATGAGTTGACGTTTTGCCAGCTGGTTGCTGCGGAGCTGGAGCTGGTTGGCTTCGACGCGTTCGCACACAGCCAAGGCGAGACAAAGGAGGATGAAAAGAGAGCGCGAACGCGACGTTAGGCGTGCCATGACGAGGAACACTCGTATCGCTCACGCGTCGAGGACGAGTGGTGAGGATGAGGAGGAAGAAAGAGAAAAGGTGAATTGATGGGATGGCGATGGCGATGGCGATGAGTGAACACCAGCAGTGCAAAGGCAAGTGTGGGACGAGGCGGTGGTCGGCACAGCCACACCGCGCCTCTTGACTACCCGTAATATTAAATATTAAATATTACAGCTAATTGCATCCATCCACAGGTCGTCGTCTCTAGGATATACAAAAAATCATAAAATGAACTTCACGCTAGACTCCTGCGACTCAGTATCGTAGTAATCTCCCTGCGCTTCTTCAGCCACTCTGGGAACGTCGGCACTCCCATACTTTCCGGCTCCTTCTGCGCCGCCAGCTCCTTTAGCTCAATCAGGTAGTTCGCGAAGACAATCAGGGCGCCGTATCTGGATTAAAAAATATTGAATCAGGGAAGATCCAATAGAAAATCGTACCTGTGTATAACGAGACTTACCGATATCTTTTCGCACAAAGAAGGGGAGAGCCGCACAACGCCTCTCAGTCAACGCGCAAACACAATCGCTAGGAATAATACACGCACAGGTAATTGACACCGAGGTTCATAAGTTTCTTCTGCTTGTCGCTTCCCTTGGGCAGTGCCTCAATCTTCAGCTTGTAACTAGAATAACTTCGTCAGATCCGCGTTTCGCGAACAAAGGTAAAGCCTCACTCGTAGATCGCCTTTCTCAGATTCTGCACATCCTGCATGAGATCGATCGCCCGATCCGTAATCGTTTTTGCTGTCTTTCCGTGCGACAAGACACCGACCAGTTGAAGTATGGTCTTGTATTCGCCTTTCCAATGGATTGATTAGCCAAAGAACGCATCTGATGGCTCTCTGATGTTACCTTGTAAATATGCCTCTTCTTCGCTTGGACCATCAAGTGAGTCATAAAGCTGATCATCACTATCAACCTCACTCGAGACGAGCAAGTCTTCCGCTGCTCCATTCCATGCTGTAATCGTAGCGACGAGACACGCAGAAACCATGCCTGTGGTGGTACGCCCCCTGCCCATTTGGCAGTTGAAGATAAAGTCTCCTGCGCCGTTCGGCTCCAGTCCAGATTGCACCCGCTTCAACAATTGGAAGAGCGCATCCGGGAGTGGTGCCTGCTCGTCAGTCTACAAACAATGGACATCAGGATTTAGATATAGTTTCGTCCTTTCGAAAGCCTACAATCGCTATCCTGTCATAGTTAATCTGTTCATTGGTACGGCTCAATACCGCCTTTGTTTGCCGGAAGCGATTCACAAAGAGCGTACCTTGAACCCCTCTTTAGCCATCAGGTCAAACACGTCGCGCGGCGTCAGGATGTCATCCTCAGTAACATTCTCCCATTGAGGTACGATAGAGAAGACGCCGGGGCGTTCTTCTACTTCATCATGCAGTAGAATCCTGCCTTCGTTTGCCCGGACTTCTCGTATTACATCGCGCTTGAGGTTCTTTTCCATCGCCTCAACTGTTTGCGTCGTGACGCCGGTTGCTCTGAAGCAGAATTTTATCACACTGGCGAAGAACAGATAAATTGCTACTTACTCGACATTCTCGAGCGGTCTATCAACGAGCCGAAGGACATGGGGTCTTCCTGCAACGTAGAGCACCGGTTCCTAGTGGCATATTAGTACTTCAGATTGGCACATTTCAACCCAATAGCAATGCTGTCTACCTCGCGGAGGGAAGTCCAGAAGACTCTGTTATTCCCTGAGGGATCTGCATTCACTCTTTCTAGCGCTCTTCGCAAGCTGGATCCACAAACGAATATTAATTATATTGTCCTAGTCACGCGTCGAAAGTCAAGACTTACCCTTGAACGGTTGGCATTCCACTAAACCTTAATTAGCACACAGCTAAGGAGATGGTAATAGGTCGACATACCTTCCGCAGACCATTTTACCTTCGTATGTAGTACCATTCGCACTCGTTACTGAGGAGAGCTGGATGATCATTGGAACGCGACGGAAATTAGGTGACCCTTCAATTCGCCTGAAATGATATGTCAATGCATTGACAATTCGCAAGAAAGAGAACACCGTACTCAGGTAAGGACATCTTCTGCAAATTCGAGAAGAAGTCACTCTTGAGGATTGTTGACGCCGAAAGAACAGAACCTTTTCGATTCGCAACGACTTGACGTGCTTCGCCGGGAAGCGCAAGTCCTTCCTCCAAGTCGACCCGTTCCAACGGTTTCAAAGCATGTAGACCCTCAGCAAGTAAGTCTTTTTCGAATGTCTTGATGACTGACGAGCGATCTCAGCAAATCAAGATGAGGACTGAAGACTAAGAATACAGACCTGGATGGTTCTTCACGAAGCTCTCAAAGGACTCTACCGACCTGATTATATCGGGCTCGATCGTCGAGAGATACCACTGGAAAACGATGAGCTCGAAATATCGTCTTAAATTGTGGAGACCTGTCGGGATGTCAAGATGAAGAGTGATGTGAACATAGATAAAGTACACGTACCCCGTTGCGCATACAATTTCCTCTGTTGATCAGTTGTAGCTTGCTCAGCACTTATCCGAGCTTCTTCAATAGACTCGCGCAAATTGAACGCTTCTGAGCATTTGTCAATAGCCGCGTCTACTGCATCTTTTACCATTAATCCATTACGGATGACTCGAAGAAGATCTGTCGAATAAAATCCAGATAAGGAGGCTTCGCAGAATGCTCAGACAGAAAGACGAACTGTTTATCGCTTGATACGAGTGCCGATGTTGTTCACTCTGAGCGAAACTTGTGTCCATGATGCTATTCGAGCGACGTAGAAATACGGAAGGAGACCGAGATAGCCTAGCCTGAACATCGTTTTGGGCATTCTGCAGCCACTGTTTGATGAGGAGAATAATGATCTTCGAAGGGTAAGGTTAGGCAACTTAAATGCCCGTGATGGAGATAACGACTTACAGAGGCGACGGTACTCCTACCTCGGCCCAGTTGGTCGTTAAGTACTATAGGGGTGTTCGTCGAATGTAGCCGTGAAACGACATCCATTAGGTCACTCAAATCAGTGAAATCGGGTGGACGCTCCGATGTAATCGGAATACGACGATAAAGCAAGCGCGTGCCGTCGTCTGTCTGAACTCGTTGGGCCATGATGTCCTTCAGCACCTCAACTGCACCTGGTCTAACATCTTCCCACACGGGGATTACTGAACCGTCATGCGCTTCCGTATGTAACAACAGAAGACCGCCGAATTTATCAAGTTCAGCAAGAACGTCGTCCTTTAATCGATCCTCCAGTACCTCAAGGCGCGACGCAGATATGCCACCATAGTCTACACACCAAACCAATATGATTAATTAGCCAGAACAACGGACGTCTCGGATCACAGACCCTTCATGTTGCGCAACGTGAATGCCTCTCGCCGCAGACAATACGGTTCACCATTGATGTATACTACAGGCTCCTCCCTCAAGGTGATCCATGCAATGTGTTCTGCGTTCGGATAATCCTCCTTTATTCTTCGTACGACTTCATCGATCGCGTCTATGCTTGGTTGTCCAAGGGCGTAGATCGAAGTTCCAGCGATATTACGGAAGTTGCTCGCTCCGCGCAGTCCTTGTGCAGCATCGTGCATTTCACTGAGCCACTGATCTGACTTAAGCAGTGTTCTGTGAATTAAAGAACATGCCTTAGTAATTGGGCATAATAGTAAAATGATAAAATGATACCCTTCGCGCAAGATGACCCCGTTGCGAGTCTGTATTGTTGAAAGGCTATGTAAACTAGCAATCTGGAGAAAAGGAAAACTATGATACCTTGACAACATGGTCCGTGTACTCGTCTCCCAGGACCTGTCCGCCGGCTACTGTCACATCACGATTGACACCCCTTGCGGTAGGATGGATTTCGGATCCGCTCTTTGATAAACCAGAGAGGTCATGGACAGGGGCAAACACATTCAATCGGGAGCCACGGGACTTCCGTAGGTACACCACTTGGCTTGAACGACTTGTAAGCATGAATGAATTCTACAATCCCTTGACGCTCACTTCCATATTTCTGTTCGAGCCTGGAACGGAAATAAATCATCAATTGTCGTCACCGGGGACCAAATTATGTTGCAAACCTTCATCCACTGGGTAAACGTTTCGTTGAAGTTATCGGAACCCCTCTCTTCTACATAGCTGGCAAATGCTATTATAAAGAAACTTGGAATGCATTTCATCAGCCTTGAAAGTTCGGAGGAGTCCTCTCATGGCGTAGGTGGTCCAAGCATAACATAACATTGGTAACTCACTATTTCTCGATTGCCTTCGCTGCTTTATCAAGGAATATTTCGCGTCTCTGATCGTCTAAACTTGTGAGCGAGTAACGTATGCGGTTCGTGAGAATTTCCTCTCGCAAGTTAACTACTTGGTCACCTTCAGAGAGAATAGACGGTAAGAAAATGTCGATGATATTCAATCCTTTGAATAGCATTAGGAGAATGATAACTCACATGAATCGATGACACGGTCTACAAGGCGCTTGGCCTGGTTCCCATGATCAAGACATCCGAGGAGACTCAGAATGACACTGTAGTTTCCCGTCAGTCCCTTACGGAGGCTGTCCATAAGCGTTGGCTGCGTCAAAAGCAAATCGACAGCAGACAGCGTACTCTGACCCTGCAAGCCTGGACGATAAGGAGGTTCAGTAAGCAAACATCACAGTGAACAACCGGAATGGTGTGTCATTGTCGTCAAAGGATAAATGCCTACTTCGTTGCAGCACGGCCGTGAGTCGAAGAAGTGACTTGCTTAATTCTTGTTGAGCATTCGCCTGCTCCAGGGACATGACAACCTGTGAGTTTGTCGGCTGAAATGCTTGTCAGTCTCCGCGCGTGCCCCTTTTTGTTATTGACGAACCGTGCTGAAACCCGACGGTGAACTTGATCCCCTGGAAAGGAAAGGGTCGCCTAATCCTCGAGTGGTGATTTGTTTCCGTCGAACAAGAAGCGCCGCTATCTTTTGAAATCGATGTTAATATCACCAAATGGAACGATTCCAGAGTGGACGCAAGCTGACCATGGCAAATGTCGTGCGAACTGCGCCCATGCCACAGGAGAAAACCAACGAGGCTTTGATTGGATCTGTTTGCTTGATGACGCGTATATATGCGTCCAGATAGTTGTCCTATGGTACGTTCAAGTAAATATCTTCACTTTGTATTACTTCTGAGTGAGCTCGCCTCGATAGGTCTTTCTGGAGAGATTGGTATGCTTGATAAAATCCGATCAATGCGCAGGAAATCGATCTAACATACTGCGTGTCCTTACCGATAATACTTCACAAAGAATCGTCATATAAGGGTAGGTCATACATGCGATGCTGGAGAGAACATACCTCAACGCGCCATCCATCACGCTTCATGGATTCAAATAGTTCCCTTGAGGTCTTGACATTGTTCGCATCTACAGCGGTCCACGTCGGTACGATGGCTCCGTCCGCTATAGCCGATGGCTTCAGTAAGTGGTACTATACGATCAAGCGTGTCACACCTACTAGCTACCTCATTATGAGTCAAGATTAGACCACCGAACCTGAATGAATGGGTATCAACGAAGAGTCGTATTCCAGACGAGGATTAAACGCACTTCACAGATTCCTGGAGAATATCATTCTTCAAACGCTTCTCTATGTCTTCAAGATTCTCAGCCCTGTCGGACATGGGTAAGCTCTTTCGAGGCTCGGAAGCATCACGTAAAACAAAGGAGCGTCCAGAGATATACACTGTGTTTCTGTTAGTATTGACATTCCTCTTTAACACATTTAAGCTACCTATAGGCTCTTCTCGTGTTGAGAACCAGACGCAATCATGAGGATCCGATACGCCGGGACGGCATCTAAGAATCGACAAGATAGCACGCAATCCCTGGGAACGAGGTTGAGCGGTACCGAAGACGTTCAGATTGCCAGTCTTTGGAGCCCGGAAATTTGGAGCACCGTGCACGCTGAGATCAAGATCAAGAGCACGTCCTAAATCAGACCATCGTGTCAGAAATGTGCTCGCTGTCCTTTCCTTCGTGCCTCATGCGTACCAGATGGATAATGATCGGTCTTGAGGATGAACCCTCGCGAGAGCACGCTGCCTGTTCTGCTCTTCACTACTGAGTGCACCGCTCGTTGCAGAAGAGGAGTCTGATCTAGCACTGGTATAGCCGATTGAGCTGCCGATTTCGGCCTGTCCTGAGATGACAGTCTAGACAACGAGTTTGGACTATAAGATGGTATCGGAGAAGCAACCAGCGGGCTTGAAGGACGTCTGTCCATCAAGCTATTGGAAAGCCTAGATTGCATTGGGGAGCTCACAGCTGAGTAGCAACTATTCTATGAAGGGTATGTAGTGGTCGATTGTCAAGAGATCGATCGCTTCAATTCTTCGCCACAGGCAGCTCGACTTGGAAGACTCGAACGCTTCAAAATTAACGATGTCGTCAGACTCATCACGGAAGGAGAGCGGAGGCACGTGTACGCGTCGCGAGGAATGAGATAAGATATGCGATTACGTATTCATTGATGGCATCAGGTCATCATCCCGAAACGGACTGGTCTGGCTGATAACTCGCTCGCTTTGTAGTTTCGGCACTGACCAGGTTGAGTGTTCTTTTCGCTCTCATGCGACTCCTCACAATTGCGTATTACTGCTCAGGACATGGTGCGCTCGATTCTACATTTCTTTCCATAAAATAAGACTCATTTGCTCTGTAGGATATGGTCACGGTACACGCGTATCCGCCGTTGCTAGCTACCTACGGCAGCTGGAAGAAGCACCGACAGTCTATATTGTCTCTTCAGCCCCTAAGCACGTATTTGACTTGGCTATGAGCTTTGGCGCTCGCTACAGATATGCGGAAATCGACCCAGTAATTGTTCAGCCTCTCGCGTAGGTACAAAGCACAGTTGAATATTGGATTGGATTTCGCTGAGGCATGCTCTAGATATTATGTCGACAGAAGGAAAAGCATTGATGTGCTCAGATCATTTCTCTCCCAGAAAGATGGGAAAGTTGCAGAGGAAGCTGTCTGGCTGATGGACAATACCGTGGACTGCGTTCTGAGCGACGCGGAGTTTCTTGCTTGGTGCGGTGCTTTAGTTTGTACGGGTTGGGATGTATTAACCGCCTTCAACAGCAAAGCAGCCAATGTGGCAAACATTCCGTCTATGTTAATCACCAATTTTACTTTTGATTCTGTTTATAGCTATCTATCTATTCGCTTTCCTGACGGCTCTCCCTTGAAACCCGCCAACCGAACAAACGACAGTTTAGACCCTAGAATACCCAGCCTTCTTGATGGCCCAATCCCTCCGGAAGAGATAGATTGTATGGTAAAAGAGCTGCTTGACGGATACCGGTGTGCTGAGCTTCTTCTTCGACTTCCGGGAAATATACCTATACCCTCATTTGGCATCCAACCGGCCCTCCCTTCCTTCCTATGGACAGATCCAGAACGGAACACATTTATACCAGAAGTTCTTCTATCCATCTCAAGGCCCGCTTCATCGGAAGTTCTTCACCCATCCATTCCGTTTCCACCGATGCGAGGTATACGCAAGCACAAGCCTTTACCTCGTTCCGTGATGCAGGCGCCTCTTGTTGTGCGGCATCCATCTCCAGATGCTTATACTTCCGCTGGTCGGAAGCGCATACTCAACTCCGTTGGAATCCCAGAGAGTCTTCAGATAGCGCAAATGAAGATACTTATCGTTAGCTTCGGTGGACAGGTCTTTAGGCGGCCTCATAGCCATACGACGTCGAGGAGCGAAAGTCCCTCAGGTGGACATGGAGGGAGTACAGGTATATCACAGACTCCATCAACCGAATCGATAAGCTCTAGTTGCGACTTGAAGAATGACTACCGACACACTCACTCGCACGCTTTTGTCCACGTTGTTCCGCCAATTGCAACCGAATCTCAGTTGTGGGTGCCAGGTGCCCCGCCAGCGAACATGTCGCCGACCACCACTGACCCACATCGATTCCCCTCTCAGGACGTTTCCCTGGATGATGACGATGAGCCCTTCGGAACTCCCGTTCCGAATCAAGTATCGGACGATCCTGATCCTGAGCCACCAAGTTCAGAGCATCAATTTCTCCCGGATGACAGCTGGATTGCAATTGTCTGCGGAGCAGCCACCACTAGCAAGAGCACAATAGCTGAGGATGAAGAGTTGCCAACAAATTTCTTCCTGGCGCCCAAAGACGTCTATATGCCTGATCTTACTGCGCTAGCCGATGTCTTGCTTGGCAAACTTGGATATGGCACAACGGCCGAATGCGTTGACACTTGTACTCCTTTCGTATATGTCCCGCGCCCGCTATTTGTTGAGGAGCACGGGTTGAAACGCCTCTTGCAGGATGAAGGCACCGGTGTTGAACTGTCGCGAGAGAAGTACGAGGGCGGCGAATGGGCAGATGCAATCCAGAAAGCATGGCTCTACGGCAGAGAAATGAAAGCACGAAAGCGGGCTACTGGCGACGACGGTACCAGGAAGAGGCAAGGGATGAAGATGGCGGCGGATTTGATGGGATGGATAAGAAACTGGAAAGCAGCAGAGTTGTCACAGAGGGACGCGGAGCGATTGACAACAAAATCCGATGAACAGTTTACGGACATAAGCCTGCGCATTCAAACCTGACTGTGCAGACTGCTGAAGAGACCCGAGACTTTGCACCCCAGCACCATTGGACCTTGACATTCGTAACCTACACTGTTCGTCTAATTCTACCTCAAATGGCATCGTTATATCATACAGAACAACCACAATGTGTATACCAGAATAGAGCATCCTTTGTTTATTCGTCGTTGTTGACAGCGAGCCTTGCTTGAGACAGCTCGACAACGTTGAACTTCTTGTATTTGTAGTAGTCACGTACTACGCTCATACCGCAAGTCGCCTGTTGTAAATCCGTCCTGAATCAATATCGAGTCGGTCTCTAGTCCGAAACCTCTTACCTTGAAAATTTCCACAAGGATGAAAAGCTCAGGGTCTTGCAGATCAACCTTATGTCTCTCCGGTATGCATTGCGCGATCACTCTGATAATCTCCTCGCGAGACAGTGTGCTGTGGTTCCGCATACGAATCTCGATCTTGTACTATATCTGGGTCAAATAAATTTTCCGAAGACAAATGCAATGCGCACTCGGTAAAACCCTGAGTCTTCCTTCTCGAAAACAGGCACAGCTATGCGTTTGCACAAAGAGGTAATTTCGGATAAATTGGCGTCACACGAATTGGTGACGGGAGTTAAGCGAAGTGTACTCCTTCAGTCCGGAACATCAGTCACACGACGGACAAATAACTGCCAGCATGAAGGAAAGTCACCTGGTCTGAGTGACCCCTGTCTCTTCAACTCTCTTTACGTGCGTTGAGACGAGGGCTACTGGGTCAACTGGAGGCTTGCAGGAAATGAAAACGACTGGTGGAAGTTGTTTATCAGCATTACACGAAGCCTCAAAAGAACAGTCACAAACATACGACACGGAGTATTGGTCTGGCAACTAGCTGTTCAGACGGTCAGAAGAAGTAGAGTTGTATACATATGCACCACTTACCGAACCATTTGTCTTTTCTCGGTCGTTTAATGACTTCTAATTCTCTTGATATGGCTTTCTCTAGATCCTCCTGTCCATGAGCTTGTTTCGAATCTTCGTCGTCATTAGCGTCCGAATCTGCGGGCCATAGTTCATCTGCGAGCTACCGATGACTGCGCATAAGTTCGACTATTAAAATAACAAGTATCCTATCACTCACAGACTCGAAAAGATCGTATGTTTCTCCTATAGCCTGTCTTTCCTTGCCTTTTACACAAGCTAGCCAAACACCAGGACCATCAATATTGCGCCTTGACCAGACGGAGCTCCCGTCCTACTAAGGATAAGATTATGAAAATACATCATCCCTATACATCGACGATGCTTACATTTCTGAATCGCTTCTTCAGCAGACGTTCTTGATTTTCGGACATGGCGTGCAGTGGAAGAAATCGTCTGGCCGGATAAGGCAACGATGATCGGAGATCCACGCAAATCTACGTCACATCACATCGTCGCGACCTCTTCCATCAACCACTGACAATCACGAATCTCTGAGCCCTTTAAAGCCTTTTGTCCTTCTCCTTCTCCCTCTACAGCTAGGGCTAGTATCTTCGCCTCCTTCGCTCTGCTTGGCTATGGCGAGTCCCTATGAGACTCTCGAACTTGTCGAATACTTGCGAGTTGCACATCTACTTGTCAAACTGGGAGGGCCTTTTTGACTGCTGTTGTTGTTCTGAACGACGCCCCCGACCACCTTTGCTCCCAATTTCCTAGGAAATTCCGACATTTAATGAAATAATATTTATCAGAGGGGCTCGGCTCAGTTTGAGACCCTTTTGTTCCTACGGTACGCCGGCACCTATTGTTGCTCAGGCCTGCCGACCCTTACACTTTCATGCAGCATGAATTGGAACATCTTCTGGCAACTTCAGAAGGCTTGTGATTTTAGACAACCGGGTGACCACATTGCTATGAGCTCACTGCCTTCTACTTGATCTGATGTTTCTTTGTTCCCTTTATGTTCCTGTAGGACCAGCAGATCACTTAGTCAACTGATAGTGGCTTCATCTTAAAGTTCACGTAACTTTTACATCTGACGCATTCGTGTGGCTAAGGCCCTATAAAAGCGCGACGCGATGCGTTCTTCTTCAAATCTCATCTTTACTTCCAACCAATCACTTATGCGATGACCGATCTCAGAAGACTTAAGTGAGTTCTCTCGTCATGCTCGCAGTTTTCTTCAACTGAGAACCTTTTCAATAGAAGAAAAGTAGTATCTGATCTCTCCGGTGTGCCGGAGGACGACCCTCCAGGTTGCGCAATAACCACCAGTTTAGTGCTGGGGAAGCATTCGTCGACTCAGGTGAAGCGCCCACGCCAGGAATATCCACCCAGCGAACCAGGTGTTAAGCGATTACCACCTGAACTCTTCTTGGATGTTAGTACAATGCTCTTCAAAACTGTGCATCTCATTGACGAAGCATGCAGATTCTATCCTATCTTAGCCCCGGTGATTTGCTTTCCCTACGTGGAGTCGACAAATTTTATAAGCAATATTTCGACTCGCCGGAAAGCAAGGTAGAGTGGAAAGCTGCTGAACGGAAAGTCGGTTTACCGGAATGTCCGCCTGAGCTCAGCCACCAG
This sequence comes from Sanghuangporus sanghuang, assembly GCA_009806525.1. Lineage (NCBI taxonomy): Eukaryota > Fungi > Basidiomycota > Agaricomycetes > Hymenochaetales > Hymenochaetaceae > Sanghuangporus > Sanghuangporus sanghuang. The sequence continues at coordinate 867,964 of VVIT01000005.1, forward strand.
AGATATGCGGCCTTGATGTTCGGCAAGAGTTGTATGGTGTGTGGTGCAAATTTACGCGAATGATTGAGGAATATCTGATCACATAAATAGAAATGCTCCAAGTTCCGTTCAACCAAGCATTTTTTCATCTCCAAGATTCGTCTGTGCAAAGTATGCTTCAGAGAGAAGTATGGACGGCAATTTCGTTCCGAAGATATCTTCTGACTTCATTTTCAGTATCAAATACGGCAAGGACATTGTTCCTCTCGGTACATTGCACTGTGGCTCGATGGATGATATTTACTCGCTTGCTCCTTGTGTTTCGCTTGCTCGCCGTCAGCGCGTCTTAGGGTGGAACTCGCAGTTCTCTTATGATCAAAAACTTCAGCCGCTCGAACGTTGTGTATATTATGCACCAGCGCTAAAAGCTGTTTTCGATCGGTATTCATCTATGCCTGCTGGGAGTGAAAGACAGGCATACTTGACCGCAAGAGGCGAAGCTATAGTTAAGGCCGAGAAGGCAAGCATTCGGGATTCTCTGATTTTTCCGGTATCTGATGCAAACAGTAGCTTGCAGAAGCGCTAGATAAATGGCTCGTGGAATGGCAAGTGAGACAGCCGGGAGTAGTCTCTTCGCGGAGGGAAATGCTTCGACGCGAGTGAGTAATCAATCTTATCCAAATATGTCGCACTGAGAATACGGTGTATGAAAGAGCCACCAGGCGTTTGAAGAGCTTGGGATACTCAGACGTGCAATTGAATAACAAGGATGATGAGCCAGGATGGAAATGGGACGAATTGATCGAGAAGCCCAGAGCATTGACCGACAGATGTGCGCATCTCATCGTATCTTATACTAATTCTTTATAAATGATTTGCATTTGCGGCAGCCTGGAACGTATTACTTCCCCAACTGCGAGACACCATTTTCTTGCGGATGATGAAGTCGCAGGCACTCAGTGCTGAAAAGCGGCGCACCGAACTGTCTCGAATAATGGGAGAGATAGCGGACGTACATTGCTGCGTTACCTTTCAAGATGTCCTTCAACTTCCGCTTGCGCAGCAAGTGATGGACCATGACGGTTCAACCGGACCGTTTACGGATGTGGATCTGAGGACACTGAAGAAAGAAATAAAAGGGATCAGCAGATCCTTCGAGTATCAGCTACTAAACTACTGCGCATTGTTGCTTGATTGTCCCGACCGTCGGTTCAATAACAAATATCGCGCATGTGATCGTCCCTCGGCATTCTTCCTTTTCCGACAGCGTTCGGAACATTACCATCTTCAAATGAAAACCTACAAGGAAATACTGCAGGACATTCGAGACGAATTTCGAGTGGCTCGTACCGAGGGAAAGACGGCCACGTGGAAACTCGAATCGCGAATTTATGCTCCGCCGACGTCTTTGATAGATGCATTGTGCGATTCAGTGCAGATATCTGTATCTTCGCACGACGAAATGGCAGCAAAGGGCAGTCGATTCAAATGCTTACGTTGTGGCGACGGCTTGATGACGTGGGTTGATCTGGTACGTTCGCTAAGCGTGAATACTTGGTCTCTGTTATGACGTAATTCACAAGGTTCGCCATTTTTACGAGAAGAATCTATATCACTACCGTAAACACGGACGGGTCTGGAGGTTAGTAGATAAGATCTGCCCTATTCTGTGCGCTAATTTACTGGCCTTTCCAGCTCTGATGTTGCGACTGACAAATCCAACGATCACGGTGCGGATATTACTGTTCATGGTCCTCTTGCATGTGATACGACAGAGACACCTGGTCAAACTACCAATGGTCACGCCGTTTCTTCAATCGTCAGCGTGACAAATCGCCAGTGGGTTATCTGCTCTCTTCCAACTCTGATTACCTTTCTGATTTTTTCTCGCTATTTCATTCAAGACTGTGAACAGTCGACAGATTTGCTAAAATACAAGTCTCCGTGGTGTTCACTTCAAGTCGAAACAACAAATAATTCTTTCTCGTTTCTCTCTATCTGATTTCTTATTTATTGAAAAGGACGTGTATCGAAGCAACGTAAGGTGGACCCTTGTCATGCGCTTATGGTTTCCGAACGACGTGGCATTGAGACGTTGCGAGGGATACGAGTCACAAATACTCTCGCTATCGTTTGCTAAGGGTCCCAACGGACCCAACGTCACGGGCTTCCATCCGTTCGATACACGCTTTTTCAGAACTAGAACAAGAACAAATATGATGTATGATCTATGCAGTATGCAATAAACTGATGTCGTGTGTTTTATCATTGCAGGAGGTGAAGTTTTATTAATCTAGTTACGGTACATCAAAGGCAATTCTATTGGAACGAATTTGAGGTGTGCAGAAACAACTGTTCGTGACACTTAAATCAAACCTGAGCATGGGAAGACAAATTTCGCTTTTTTATATATATACAGATGGTCTCAGGCCGACATACATAACACTCCAAGTACATGTACAGTCTCGGATCAAATCAAAGCGACAGCGCAACGGGACAACAACGCGATAACTGGTGGCCTGTTACCAGGCTAATTCAGGAGGGGCACTCTCTCAGGAGAGGCGCTCTCTGGTGTCGATGCGTCTGAAGGATACTTGCGTACAAGCCGCGCGAGCTTCGCGCCTCCTTCCAACTCTTCAATCTCTTCAACGATCTCGTACCCGCCCCAGCGAGGGATGAGTACAATCCAAACATAATAATAGAATGCGCAAGCCTTGAAAGCATTTTCAGTTAGGGGATCAATGCGGAAGTGAGAATGAGACGTACAGCGAGTATCGCGATTCCCACAACACAGTACCTGCAAAGTCGTTAACAACCAGTCGCGCTTCCTTGAATAACTGAGACTTACGTCGCATACCAAAATGATACATCCGCGCGTCCATCTTCTGGTGGAACCCTAGGGGTTTGTCGGCAAACAATGACAACACTTGTCAGAAATTATGACTCACCAGGGCATTATCACTAAGAAAATGCAACTGAAAATGGATAGCGAGACTGAAACGTTGGATGCTCTAAATCTCCTATCCAGGGACTTATGAGTCGCAGGTCTCTTTCTCAAGATCCAGACGCCGAATGCAGTAGCAAGCGAGAAGAACTGAAAGACAGGAAGGAAAGTTCAGGAAAGCCAAGACCCAATTTTCTTGATACATCCTACTCACCAAGTGAGGATACGAAGCAAGATCAAGCAGAAAGTTGAATGCATCGGCGGCGGGTAGGGCGATAATCACCAGGACAGTCAGGGAATACTTCAGCAAGACCGGACCCAGAGGCGTTCCAAAAGGTCGCGTTGATGCGAAGAACTCCGGCCAGGGTAGAAGACCTTGACGTGCTACTTCTCGTATAACACGAGCTTGTCCGACAGTCTGCGTTGACAAAATGAGAAGTGAAGGTCCCAACGGAACAACAATATAATGGACTCACAACAGCAATCTGAACAGCATATTATCAGTATAGTCCGAAAAAAAAAGGAGATGCTGAGACACTCACGATATTTCCAAGACAGCTGAATGTGACCATGACCGGAAGGAGTTTTGCTGCCCATGATTCACCAAATATCCTCTGGAAGAATAGAGCACCGACAAGTTGACCGGACTGCTTGATGTCGTCCTTCGGAATGGCCGCAACATACGCGACATTTGTCAATAAAAACAACGTTGAAACCAGCGCCAGGGCTATACGGCCCGAGTTGCGGACTGTACGGACAGGATCACTTCTGACTTCGCCTAGGACGTTGAAGGCGTTGCTCCACCCGACAAACGCGAAGTGTGTCTTGACGAAAGCTGTGGCGAGGGCGTTCCCGTTCGATGAGCTCTCGGCCCATGGATCCTTGAAATTCGACCAAGGGTCTTTGATTCGTGTTATGCCAGCCAATACGGCGAGACCAGCAGCGGCCACGCTGACAAGAGACGATTAGCTTAAGGCACGGATTGTCATGGAAGGTATTGTACAAGACTTGAGATAGAACCTTAATCCCGGACATTGCATTGACGGCACGTAGGGACCATTTTGTTGAAATGGCAACGACTAAAACGTAGATTAAATAGTGTATTTTCCAGAGTAAGGAGAAGAACTTACCTGCAACTGCAAATGTTGCAACAGCGAGAGCGATCGCTGTTTGTCTGAATGCGGTGGATTGGATATTAAACAAGGACATGAAGTACTGAGCAAAGACTATAGAGTTTGTTGCACTGAACCTGCGGTGCGATGCAAAAAGGTAATTATCTTTTCGCCTTACAAACAAGACTGGGCCAACTTACGAGAGCAATACAGTCGTTACGGCGAAAGACACAGGTACAAGAAACTTGGGCCGCGGATAGGCCTGCTCTAGATATACAACCTCTGCTCCAGATCTATCCGGAAACATACTGGCCAATTCAGTATACATAGACAATCCAGCTGAAAGAAAAAATGAGGCCATTGGTCTAACGAGAACTTGGTGTCTTTACAGACCATATGCAAAGACTGGTGCAAGTATCCATGCGAGGAAAAATATGCCAGTTGAGCCTACTGAATTTAATATGACTCCGGGAACGGAAAATATGCCAGAGCCGAGCATTTGGCCCAAGTTGAGCATCACGCATGATAGCAGCGTCACTTCATGGCCGAGGGGATTGATCTTCGTTGCATAAGAGACCTGTTATGCCGACATTTATACTCAAAGAGACACTCTTCACCTTTTCCACAGGAGCACCCAATAAGGAGCCGTTATCTTCTACGTCCTCGCCCTCGTTTGCCTCCGCTATGTGTTCAACAACGTCCACAGTCACCTTTGGAGTGTTCATGTTCAGGAGAAGGGTGATGGGGGTAGAGGTTGAAGGGAGACTGTGGCTCTACATGATAACGGCGCTGATGGATATCGTAAGGATCACACAGTCAGAATGAATAAACGTCTTATGAATGAACGGAGGAACGTTCCTCAGTCAGACTGCCATGGTTTCAGACTTAGCGCCATTTTGATCAGAGATGGCGCGTTGTGGCACTGATCGGCGCGAGATCGACGAAGGTCACGTGCACGCGTCAGGGCTTAACGACACCCTACAGCAAAAGCACTTCGTCTTCAACCCCGTACAAGCTGCGAGCCAACAAACGCCTTCTCGACTTCTTTAAAGTGACCTTCTATGGCTGGATCTAGATCAAACATGTTTGTTGACAATTCGAATGCCATACCGCTTGAAGCGCCACCTGCATACGAGGCTCCGAAACCAGACGACGTCGACATTGAACAACACGCTAACGACCAGCGTGAGGACCCATCTGCAAGGATGATGGCCTTCTTCTCGCGGTATAGGCAACACTGGAAGAAATTTGCGCTCTATTTCGCGGTCGCCGTTGTTTCTCTGTGGTTCACTGTCGTCATTCTAAATGCCTTCGGCGTACGACGCTCTGGAATCATATATTCGACTTCGTACGTAGCACTTCACGACGTTTTGTTGCTGAAAACTCACCTGTGCATCTCTGCAAATAGCTATTCAAAGGAGCATCGCTTCCGCCCGGCTGCTAGTCCAATCATTACTCAGACACTTGATGATGGACGCACTCTTATTCGTGGCGCTCAACCCACGGTGCTATAAAGCTTCCGCATTCTTCATAGGTCATACCGACGTCGGTGGAATCTGTGATCCTTGTAGAGCATGTCTGATACCCTCTGCGGCATTGCTGCCGCGTCACAGGCCAACTAACCGGGCTTGTTTTGATTCGGACTGATTTCATATTGACTGCATCCTGTATACTTCATGTTATTTATCGTATGTAATTCTTCCCTCGAAACTTCTGTAAAACGCTTCATTATTCAACGTTGTCGTTGGCTTCGATTGGAAAGCTTGGCTAACCAATAGCATCGTGAAAGCGACTGAATATTTATGGACGGGTTGACTCCAAGTAAAGAAGATTTCTTGACAACTATTGCACCCAATAACAGCCTTTTCTCGGAACCACTGCGCTTTGAAGGTAAAACGGCACGTTTGTTGCTCAAATTGCCATTGGACCGAGAGAAAATACAAATCCATCCAATATAAAATACAGTCGGAAATTCATGACCGAGTAACATAATTAAAAGTGGTATCCAGCAAACAGAGTCAATCCGACGCCTCAGAAAAGAAAACCCAACCATCCAATGGAGAACAAGTATAAACATTGTGTCTATAGCTCCAGCTACATACACACTTCATAACGCAGAGATACCAGATCGGCTTTTAATGACGCATTAGTTCTAAGCAGCCGACTGCGCCTGACTGATGCATTGCTGTTGTTGCTGATTGCAGTTCGCGACAGTCAGGTCACCCTGATTGCCTGATGAGTTCGCAGCGTTGGCGCACTGGTTGTTCTGCACATCACTATAATTATCCGAATTAGCACGAGCGGGGACTAGACGATTTGAGGGTAAACATACCAAGAACGGACGAGAGCGTTCTGGAGGCTGTTGAATGCAGAGTTGCCGGTGACCTGGAAGCGTCCATCACCAAGAGAAGTCACAGTTGGAGCAGTGGCGCCAAGGTCTCCAGTGAAAGTCTGAAGGTTGTCTCCAGAGACTGTGCCATCAGAAGCGGCGGCAGTAGCAGAGGCTGCCGCTGCGGTAGCAGCTGCCGTAGTCGAGGCAACCGCGGTATCAGCGGCGGATGACGATGCATCGCTCGCTGCATTATTTGAAGTCCCCGAGCCGGTACCCGCAATGACATTTCCTTGGTCATCAACTGCGGCCACAGACGCGAAGTCCGTAGTGATACCGAATGCTGCATTGAATGCGTCCGCCTGCGAACACAATTAGCGGATGAAATCTTCTTAAGATTAAGTCAAAATTTACCTGTGCACCAGTCTTTGCGGTAGCTGCCTCCGCTGCAGTCTGAGCACTTGCGCAAGTGTCCTTCGCAGTCTGGTCAGCGCCACAAGAGTTTGTCAGGGTATCGCAGATGAACTGCGTGATGATGTTAATAGCCTGAGCCGATCCGTGGTTGAATGAAGCTGATAAATAAAACAGTGCGCGTGAGTAATCTTGAACGCAGCAAGATGGTGTTCTATGTTCACCTTTGTCAACGGGCTGGAAGCTGGTCTCCTTCCTGCCGTCGAAACCGACACCGAATTCAATTTCCGGGACAGAGCAAGAGCCAAAGTTCCCGATGTTCGAGCTTGATGTACCAGATCCAGTTGAGCTTGAGCTGGCTGCAGTGCTCGCAGAGTCAGTGGCGCTGGCTGTCGCAGTTGCGTCGGAGTCAGCCGCAGCATCAGTCGCAGACGCAGATGCATCGGATGAAGCAGCGTTCGACCCGGTACCAGAAACGATGTTGCCCTGGTTGTCGACAGCAGCGACTGAAGCGAAGTCGGTTGTGATACCAAAAGCAGCGTTGAACGCGTCAGCCTACGGCGAGAAATTTAGAATCAAATATATTCTTCTGAGTAAATCGCAAACCTGAGCACCGGTTCCCGTGGCCGCTGCAGATGCCGCGGCTTGAGCAGTCGCGCAAGTGTCCTTTGCTGTCTGATCAGCACCGCAGGTGTTCGTGAGGGAGTCACAAATGAATTGCGTAATGATATTGACATTCTGAGCAGAGCCGTGGTTGAACGAAGCTAGACATTTGAACAAAGCGGTTAATTACTTTCGGGTTGCCTGCTCGACGCTGTAAAAAGCCTACCTTTGTCGACAGGTTCAAAGCTGGTCTCCTTCCGTCCGTCGAAGCCAGTGCCAAACTCAATTTCAGGAACAGAGCAGGAACCAAAATCACCAATGTCGGAGGCGGCAGCCGTGCTAGTGGGAACAGCGGCCGAGTCCGTAACGTCAACAGTAACGGTCGCAGACGAATCTGCTGCAGAGGTAGCCGCAGCGTCCGACGATACGGTAACGGTTACAATACTCTGTTAATAGCCTCAGAACAGGATGTAATACCCGATAAATCTTAGACGTACGCATTGCTCGTCATCAGTACCCTCAGAGCTTTCATTCGCTACTGCAGAAATAGCAGTAGGCGAGGCCGCCGAGGAATCGCTAACTGATGCTGAAGCATTCGTGGATCCAGAAGTACCAAAGGGAAACGTGTTAGCCTGGCTACCCAACGTGACACTTGCTCCAAGTGCCGGGTCAAAGAAGATGTTTGGGTCGTTAGCCGGGTCCTGCGCTTGCACAAGGCCATTCAGCTCCGCGTTTCTCGGTGCAGTCTGACAGAAGACGGAGTTTCGGTTTGTCGGCGGGTTCGTGGTAAAATCCTGTAAGACACATCACGTTTAGAAATCGGCAACGTCATCTCCGGAAAATTCGAAATAGCGTACGGGAGGCGTGTTCTTTTCGACCTGCCGGAATTCGACGGCGAGAGCTATCATGTTAGCCTTCGTCGTGTCGTCAAATTGCTGAGCGGCATCTGCATGCGAGAATTTTCGGCTTCAGTCACTCTTTCCTTAGACCAGACAGTCGTACCAATGATATCATCAGCCAAATCTTGCTGAGCGCATTCGCCAGCAGCGCCGAGCAACGTCGAGGGCCCCTGACCTGCAAGCACGCCACAGACCGAGCCATCGCAAGCTGAGCCCAACCGGGTGAGCACATCCGGATTTTGCTGGCCGAAACGGCGTGGATGGAGGAGTATTGGCTTGTTGTCCCGCTCAAGCCATCGATAGCGACCGAGTGCTTGATCAGTCACGGAGAGCACAGAAAGTGCGATAGTGATGATAGACGCAAACTGCTTGTTCAACATGATGACAGTACCGGCGTCGTCAAATAACGAATGACAGTGTGCGCTGGATAAAAGCGAACGTGAATGGATTGAATGAATGGAATGCGAACACCAGGCCGAGAAGCAAAAAGGTGCAAAAGGGTAGGGTGCCGTTCAACGACTGAAGGTAAGAAGAAAGACGAACGAGAAATGAAGAGAAAGCGAATGAGCAACGAAACGGGTGAAGAGAACAAAGGAGCCGTAGAAGAGAGAGCTTTATACGTCGCCTCCGTCGCCGGCTCTAAGTTTGTTGGAAATTAGCGTGGGGACACTTGTCCGACGCGCGAGGGCTAGAAGACGAATCCAGAAAGAAGGAGCATGTCCGGACGCAATAAAGCTTCGTCGTCCTCCGCCTGTTGCCAGCCCGACGCCATGTACTCGGAGAAAGAGCCTGGAAAGATTCAAAGAAGGCATACCACCAGACCGCTACCTACGCTGCCATGTCGAGGTGCCTGAGATATAAGGTCCGCGTCGTCAAGGACGGAGAATGCGAGAGAATGCGACGACCTCTATGATCGTTGCCCCCAATCATCGGCATCGGAATCATAGAGCAAGATCGACCACTCGGAACATTGTCGCTCGTTTATTAACAGAACGTGCGATCAGAAGCTTGAGAAGGAACAATTCTTGGCCCTTTCGGAAATCCGTACTCAGGAGTTCTCGATACCGTCAGCCAGAATCGCGAAACCATAAATTGTTGACGACCGATGTTGAACGTTCGAAGAACTCAGTGTCTGGCAAGGCAAGTGGCAGCATTGTCGCATCCAGCGTTATGGTCGTCGACTGACATCAAGCGGGACCATTATTCGGCCAAAATAGGGCTGTTCCTGGTCACGGGACCCGTCCTATTCAGCGATTGGTGGCAATGATGCGACCAAAGTAGCAATTATTCAACACAGAAAGTAAAGAAATGAGTAAAGAAACACGTAAATTGTCACGGTGAAAAATATCATCAAAAAACAGAATACAAAAAGAATCGAACCTATCGTAGTAGCGAGCCAAATCGTCAGAATATCCTCCAATTACCCTGCTAACGTAAAGTGACGTACAACATGCCGCGTCGCTTTACGATCGGATAGCAACAACCTCCATAGGCCCATCAGGAACGAACACTCTTCAATCTTCTGCCATATGAGCGAACAACAAGAGCGGCAACCAGGAGATCAAAGGAACTTGAAGTACTCAGATACAATAGAAATGAGAATCAAAATATCAGGTCCACATAGGATCGCCGCGTCCCACGACTCTCTTCGAGCCCGAGAATTTTAGCTTTACCAGCGTCTGCGCCCTTGTAAGAAGCGAGGGTTTCCGGGCCGTCATTGTATCACTCGTTGTTATGCTCACACCGTATCCTGCTGAAATCATCGGTTTCCCCAATGTCGACCGACGCCGAAGACGCTGGGGTTTCTTCACATCTACGAGCGTCCAATTACACTTCTCACCATCATTTGTTTTTCTAAGAAGATCTTCGGCGGGATGGTTTCTCCACTCCGCCCGAGCGTGGGCCAGAGCGTATGTAATGCTTGGGACCGGAGGGACTACACTGGGTATTTCGAGACGAGAACGGCGAGCTGAAGAGGCTACTAAGTGATACGGGGTGGAAGAGGAGCGAGCGGGTGTTCTCCTCAAGACCGCATCCCCAGTCGACCCGCTTTCATTTATGCCGTTCCGTAAGCGCTTGCATAACGGAACGACGCATACACCAGATTCAGGAGCAAGAGCATCTACATCCGAGAGTAGACCCCCTGAGCGGATGAGCTTCATTTCATCAAGCATAGTCCATATCGTCTTCACGCGAGCTTTTGATAAGCACGGAGAAGAGGAAGGAGAGCTAGAAGACCGAGCTCCAAGTGGAGTGTGCTTCAGTACTTGAGATGGTAGAGACAGAATGCTGCTTAGAGAGGTCAAAGAAACAAGTGTTGCAGAAGTTAGAGGCAGCAAAAAAGGTCGAGATTTCGATTTGCGCTCCGGGGCGGGTTCGATTGTATCTACTTGACGAATCCCAGATCCGGAGAACTCTGTAGACGTTCTCATGATTTCCACGTCAAATAGACGTTGAGCTGAGGTCACCTTTGTCGGCGTATGCTTCATTATTATTGTTGGTAAAGACGGTATGCTGGCTTGCTTGTTCGGTGTTGTGTCTTTCTTCAACTGAGGTGGAGCTGGCCGAAGAGATGATCGGCGTGGGACAGGAGGTTTGGGGACATTCTCATCGACCTTGGGTAGCAGAAACACCTTGCGGGGGGGAGACTCATCTTGTCTCAATTCATCTGGAACAAGAGGAGACTGCCTCCGAGTGAAAGTACGCTTTGGCCTTGGCTGTGTATGTTTCCCCGACGTTCTTTTTGAAGAAAGCAGAGTAGAAGGGTCATTCTCTTTGTTCTTGAGTGACAACAGCGCTGATGTACTCGTTGCTTTCGTGGGTGCAGTCCTGTCTTTTCTGTTACATACCGACGATTGAATGAAGTGGCCGACATCCCCATCCACCTTATGATTAGCGACTGGCTTGGCAGATGCATGGCGCATGAGAGTGGATGACCGCGGAAGCTTTGAAGCAGGCGTGTTCATTGAATTCATGGCTGTGTGGTGAAGAGAAGTCGATCGTCGAGGAGCATACATAGGTTTACTTGACGTGAGCGAAGCCCGTCGGTTGTTACACTGCTGATTTGTCGGGACAGCTATGAGTGACGTTCTTCGCGCAAGCTTATCATTTGGACCACTCCTACTCTGAGAAGAAGATCCTGACTTCGGTTTGATGAAGATCCGTGGAGGCGAGTTCCCGTGAAGTGACTTATATTGACTTGGAGCATTCCGCGCTAGTGTTTTGTCAAATACATGTCGGGATGTGTTGTCGCGGTTGTCGTTAGACACAGGCAAAGAGCGTCTTCTTGACGTACGGCCGCTTGACATGAGGCTTGTTTCCTGAGAATAGACAGCCGAGATAATGTATGTTCTGGATACAAGGGCAAGCGCGAGAAGAGATGGTGACGGTCGCGAGACAACAGGAAATGGTCCCAGAATTAAGGTCGCCGGAGGCTGACTGGCGGGACCATCTCGAGCCAGACTAACTGCAACATGTCAGACAATTTTGTGATATCTGAGATCCGGTTTGCGACTCTCCAGCTTGCGGCGAAAATGCTGAAGCTGAACAAGCTGAGGGATGATGGTGGTACATGTTCAAGCAAGGCCAGAAAAGGGATGTGATGATCGACGTGTGCGTAAAGTCAGGAATCGAAATTTCGTTTGAAGCAATAATTATAATAATGTACTTAATTATCCACTTCACTCTTCTCCCTTCATCCACGTCACTATCGAACAAAATCACTCTTCTACATAGATCGTTTCCCGATAGACCATCATGACAACGCCAGTATTCCCAATTGTGCCTACAACACAGAAGTATGACTGGGGGAAAGTGGGGTTGAAGTCCAAAGTCGCGCAGTTCGCGAATGCTGCACGCGCACCGGGCTTCACACTCGACGAGGATGCACCCTATGCAGAGGTGAGCTCCTGGCTTCTTGTGGCCACAAACAAATCTGACAAGAAATGGCCGTTTGCAGTTGTGGATGGGCACACATCCATCGTCTCCGTCGCGTCTTCTAGATGGTACCACGCTCGCGGAGCACCTAGCTGCTAATCCTTCACTCATAGGCGACGAGATCATCATGAAGTTCCACGCAGAGAACGGGGACATTCCCTTCTTATTCAAGATCCTTGCCATCGAGAAGGCACTCAGCATACAGACTCATCCTGACAAACAGACTGCGGAGAAACTGCATGATGAATTACCCAATATTTACAAAGGTACGTGAATTTCATCCGACATACTCGAACAGTCAAATCTCAACGAGCATTTTGTGTAGATCCTAACCATAAGCCTGAGATGGCTATTGCGCTAACACCGTTTACCGCCCTCTGTGGATTTCTCCCTCTTCTTCAAATCGCCACATTCATCTCCAGCACGCCCGAGTTCGCCTGCCTTATCCCGGCAACCGTCCTCTCGCAATTCATGTCTATATCCAATTCACGCACGCCCTCCGGGCCTAACGAGAGAGCTGCGTTGAAAGAACTGTTTTCTGCATTAATGACCGCGCCCGAAGAGAAGTTCAAAGAGGAATTGACGAAGTTAGTTGGGAGGTATAAAGAGGGGAGAGAGAAGCCCGAGGAGAAAGAAGTGAAGGACCTAGTGCTCCGCCTTGAAAGCCAGTTCCCTGGGGATATTGGTGTTTTCTGCGCATTTATGCTGAATTACCTGAAACTCCAGCCAGGCGAAGCTGTATTCCTCGGTGCTGGAGAGCCTCACGCATACGTCTCTGGAGGTTCGTACATCCCCAACTTCTCTAGTAAAATTCATATTCACCCGCTTTATTTCATCTCGTATAGACATCGTCGAAACGATGGCCACCTCGGACAACGTCATCCGCGCAGGTCTAACTCCCAAGCTACGGGACGTGCCGAACCTGATCTCAACGCTCACCTACACCTCTTCCGAGGCGAGCAAACACACCATCACTCCGCAGCCCTTCGGTGCACCCGCCGACCCATTCGCCGACGTCAAGGCCGAATCTTTGGTCTATGACCCGCCTATCCCCGAATTCGCCGTTGTGCGCGTGGAGGTGGATAAGAACGGGAGCATCAAGCACGAAGGACTTAATGGCCCGAGTATCTTTATTGTTACGAAGGGGAGGGGGCGGGTTACATGGGAGGGTGAAGGGGAAGGCGGGACGGGCGAGGAGCTGAGCGAGGGGAGAGTGTTCTTCGTTGGTGCGAGGACGCCTGTGACATTCTCTGCTACGGAAAGTTTGCAGGTACATCGAGCGTTCGTCGAGCCGAGGCCTCCTTCCCTTCATGACCTCTGAACGCGTCTTTTGGCATCAAACATAGAATACTCACGACCAGCACGGCTATAAGATGGTTAAGAATTCATTGCTTGTAGATTAGCTTGTATCAACGAGAGCATCTTTCATAGACGACATTCCAACAAACGTTTCGCTTCTCTGATGAAGATTATAACCTTTGCGTTAGTATCTTGAAGAATGATCTCAGTGTGCGCCATGCTTTTGCGGTAGAAAAGGCCGTGATTTAGATTAGAATGCAACTTGACTACGTAGTCTCGTACAGTACGTAGTATTTTGAGCGTTGCTTGGCAGGTCTTTGATAGTGTATTCCACCCACACCCACACTCACACCCGCTTCGGCTTTGTTTGCTTGAGTAATAAAATGGTGCGCATTCGTTGCGGAGAACATAAGATGGACTGCTTCAGTGCGAGTGCGCATCCTCTTCCGTACCCTGGTAGTCAAGGGTGTAGACTAAAAGCAATTTCAGGTGATCAGAAGGAATGCTGAGATAGTAAGAGAGAAACATACCAGAGCCGCATTCTGTGCAGCGATGCCTCGGGCTTGCGGTGGTAGCGGAAATCCAGACGACATCATGAGAGTCGGCAGGCGAACCCGTGCATCCGATCAGGCGTTCAGGGAACTAACGACACATGCAACCACGAAATCCACGGAAACCATCGACACACAAACAATACAAAAACACCAATCAGACATTCCCTCACCCGGCAAAATCTACAGATGGAAAACTCACGAGCGTAGGAACCTTAATCGGGTCAGCCATCGTGCCCAGACGACTCGAATCCAGAGCGCGCATGTCAAAAACGTCGATTCCTTCCATCTTTCCAAGGAGTTGGAACCGCTCGAGTCCCGTAGCCTGCTCCTCGTCCGTGGGGATACGCTCCGGAGGGGTGTGATCAGGTCCGTAGAGCTGAGGAGAGGGGACGGCGGCGTGATGGTCCTCGGCGAGAGTGCGTGGGGTTGTGCTGAAAGAGCGCAGCGCGACGGCGCGCGAAGGGAGGTTACGCGCTTGGTTACGTGCGAGCGGGCGGAGTGCGGTGAGTGCGCGCTGCATGGCGGCTGGTTTCTCGCGTTGGTCGAGTCGAGAAGAGGGAAGGAGGATGGATTGAAGTTGGTGATGTCGCGCTTCGGATTGGCACGGGTCGGGAAACTACTGGTTACTTTTCTCGGGAATCGCCGGCTCAAATGGCTCAACTCTCGCCATACCATAAAAATCCAGTAAAATACGTATTCATTCCTTGATAATACAACAATGGGTTACAGTTTTGCCCCAGCTTTCCCTACGGCACCAGAGCGATAAATTGTTATCAATTCTTCTCCAGAAATACCCAATTCGTTCAAAATTTCTTCTGTGTGTTGTCCTGGCTTCAGAACATCAAATTTCCTCGGCGATTTGGTCGAGGTTTGAGATAGGAAAGGATGAGGGGAGGGTATAGGAGAGCCTGCTGCATTTGCTGCCTCTTCTGGAGATAGCACGGGTACACAGCAGGCGTCCGTTCCTATAAAGCAAATGTTTCAGCTCAAAGTTGATCAGAACCACTACGTTTCTCGGTTTACCATGGAACACCTCAGCCCATTCGCCTCTCGACTTCGTCTTGAAGCCTTTCTCAAGGAAAGCCCGAAGGCGAGGCCAATCCTTTTCATCCGTACGCATTTCCATCGTTGGTCTCCATTCGCCCTGCTCTTCCAAGAACGCTTTTGGGAGCGCCCCAAGGAACCTCACAATAAACACTCGGAAGAATTGCGGCTCAAGGCACCCAACAGACATCCATCTCCCATCCTTGCACGTATATACATTATAAAAAGGAGCACCTCCATCAAGTAACTTTGTCCCTCTCCCGTTCTCCTTCTCCTTGCCATTCCCAAATGTCGGGCTGTTCGGAATGAGATAGTGCAGTAGAGGGAACGAACCGACGTATCGAGCACCAGAAACCATATCTGTTTCGACTATTTGCCCCTTTCCTGTTGTGTTTCGTGATTGGAGGGCAAGGAGGATGCCGAGGGCGCAGGTTAGCCCGCCTCCGGCGAAGTCGGCTAGCAGATTCAAGGGGAAGGTCGGTTTGTCTTGTCCTGGAAGCATCTGCGAGAAACCCGTCAAGGGATCGTGGAAAGTCATATATATGTATAATGATTTACAGTGAGAACTCCACTAAGAGCAAGGTAATTGATATCATGGCCTACATATTGCAAAGATCAGTATTCAATCATACGAATACCTTTATAGCGTCTCTTGCGTACCTGCCATATCTTTCCACGGACCTTATGGGAATTTAAATGAGGTCATGAGCAAGGAAGCAGCCATGCATAAATACCAGTCCGAGTGAATCTAGAGGAGAGAGACGGAATCAAATTGTTTTTGAAACCAAAGCAAGCCAGACGGAAACGAGCTAACCCATAAAGTCTCGCATAAATCAATCTCTTATTTCTCCCTGTATCCTCATTCAAGAAGACATCAGGTCCAAGACCCAGCTTCTCAAGTACACCAGGACGAAAAGGATCAATCAATACATCCGCCTTCGAGATGAGCCAGAGCAGGAGTTCTCGTCCTGCCGGGACTTTCGCGTCTATGGAAATGGATCGCTTCCCGCGACTGAGGACGTCTGAAGAGGTGGACTGCCCGACACGGTCGATTCGGGTTACAGACGCGCCGAAGTCGGCGAGGATCATTCCTGCAAAGGGGCCTGGTGCTAAGACCGGCGAACTACGAGAGCATGTTGGTGTTCACTCGTTTGTAACGAGTTTCTGAGAATACCTCGATTACGTTTATACCTTCGAGGGGTAATCTGGACATGTCGACTTGAAGGACTATAGGAAAGGCACGAAAGAGCTGGAAAACATTTGCATATGAATTGTATAACAAGAATGTATTGTGATTGGATCGTGCCGATTAGTGATCGGCGTGAGAGTCTACCAATCATGTGAGAAAGTTTGTTTGTATTTCCACCAGAGTCAGCATCGTCATCTTTCATCATCCAATGGCGTACAGTACTTATATTCAACTCAGTTTCCAAGCCTCTCTTTCTTACTACAACCACAACCACCAACCTCCGTGGATGAGACTGGCCCTAAGCACACTCTCCCGTATGGCAGTAACAAAGTTCCCAATCTCCGCTCTCCCTCTTCCTCCCAATTCACATGTCCTCACTCAAAATCTCACTCCCGACCCGAAGACCGGTCCTTTTGTACAGGCTTTCAAAAGCGATGTCCTTACGAAGAGTCCGAGTATTCAACGCAGAGCGCGTCTGGTTCATCCAGAAGCTCATTTCTCGAGAGTGACTCCGATGAACTTACCATTCCCATACCGCATAGAGGCACCAGAGAATGCAGACATTGATGACCAAGCTGCTTTCATTGAGAAGTGGCTAAGTGAACGTGAACCCTGGAGGAACGATCATTTGTATCTGCCAGAGACACGGAGAAAATTAGAGTTCTCAAGAAATATTCTCGTGACACGAGGGAGTTGAAGCGCGAACTCATTGCAATTTCCGATTCTTGTCTCCGAGATTGTTTGCCACAACTCGATGTCGGAGATGCATTCGTTCAGCTCGGAAAACCTGCTCTGACTGAAAGCGATGAGACTCTCGATGATCCAAATAGCCAGGTTTCTGCTGAACAGAATGCTGTGCGACAAGAGCTTGTTGATATCCTCACTGGCCATTCTGTGCTCATGGCTGCAGACGAGGATAATGAAGTTTCGTACGCTCCATGGTCATCTCGTTATAGTGGGCATCAGTATGTATCAAACTTACTTTCCATACCGCCGTCCAGCCTGATCACGTCGTTAAAGATTTGGCTCGTGGGCTGGCCAGTTAGGAGACGGTCGTGCAATATCAATCTGTGAGCATTCTAGTTATTGAATCTTAGTCGGAATTCTGATTACTGTCCTCGAAGTGGAAACACCTCATCCCTCTGATCCAGACCTCACATATGAGTTGCAACTGAAAGGTGCGGGTCGTACGCCGTACTCTCGTTCCGCTGATGGTCTGGCCGTACTTCGGTCCTCGATCCGAGAGTTTCTGTGTAGTGAAGGTGTGATCGTAGTTTACTCGTTTTTTGAACCATTTTAATACCTCTTTCAGCAATGTATGTTCTTGGTATTCCTACGACACGCGCACTGGCTTTGATCCACCTCGAGGATCTTCCGGTCATGCGCGAAACAGTAGAAACTGCATGCGTACTCACGCGAGTTGCGCCCTCGTTCATACGTATCGGCTCCTTCGAGGCTCTCAACCCGCCGCACAATGTCTTCTTCCTTGGAGGAGGTCAGCAGCCCGTGCATTTTGACGCACTGCGTATTTTAGGCGAGTGGACGAGTCGCCGCGTACTGCGTCTGGGAATCAAAGAGGGAGAGCCGTGGGGGAAGAAACTCGTACTGGAGAGCGCGAGGCTGAACGCGGAGATGGTCGCTCGTTGGCAGGTTTACGGATTCATGCATGGAGTAATTAATACCGACAAGTGAAGTCGCCGTCAGTATTTCCCTTGGGATGCTTATTGACTAATATTTTATTTGGTCCAGTGTGTCGATCATGGGTCTCACGATCGACTATGGTCCATATGCATTCATGGATATTTTCAGTTCCAATCACATTTGTAATCATTCGGACGAAGAGGGAAGATACTCCTACAAGGTGAGTTCCTTCAAGAATTCAAACAGTTTCTTTTCTCTGACAGTGTCTCCAGTTTCAACCGACTATGATGTAAGTATATAGACTTATTTATACTACCGAAGTCTAAGGATCTTCTATTACAGTGTATATGCGCTTCGTGCCCTGCTCAATTCACTTGCTCCTCTCATAGGAGCCGAAGAGGAACTTGGAACCGCCGTGAAGGCAGGTTGGGCCGAGGATGCATCTAAGGAAAAGATTGATGAGTGGACGAAGAAGGGTCTCGAAATTGAAGGTGAGATGAAAGCCGTGATTGAGAGTGTGATGGAGAAGGCGTACTGGGCGTTGTTCCGTAAGGTATAGCAGTAATTTATGATTTTCTCTGACTCAATGAAGCACCATTTGGCTAACAACCGTTGCAATTGTAGCGTCTCGGCCTCAAAACCGAAAACCCATCAGACGCAGATGCTCTAATCCGACCTCTCTTGACCCTCCTTGAACGGCACCGACTGGACTTCCACTCCACCTTCCGAACGCTTTGTTCTTTTCGCCCATCTCTCCTCGCTTCAGATGACCCAGAAGGTCTGAAATCGTTCATTGCAAGAATTGCAGCCAACTCGCATGAAACACAAGCCGACGATGTGGACTTTGTGCGTGATTGGACGGAGTGGCTTGCAAAGTATGCCGAGAGGGTTGAGGATGAGGTTAATGATGGTGTTTGGGCTCGGAGCTCTGGGGAGCCAGAATCCAAAGAGCAAAATGGTGCTGTTGTGAACGGGCAAAAGAGAGAACAGAAAAAGGAGAAGGTATGGAAGGAAAGAGAAGCGGAGATGCGAAAAGTGAATCCGCGATTCATACTCCGTCAATGGGTGCTCGAGGAAATCATCAAGCGCGTTCAGGAGGACGTGCCCTCCGGAAAACGCGCTCTTGCGAAAATCCACGAGGTCGGTCTTTCATATACAATCTCCTTCCTCTCTCTCATTTCAAAAAAATCGGATTTTATATAGATGGCTACGCATCCATTTGACCCATGGGGCGCGGAAGACGACGAGCGGCCTACATCTTCGCTAAGCGCCGAGGAGAGAGAAGAGAGGAGGTTCTGTGGACTCGGAGCGAAGAAGTTCGTCGGGTTCCAGTGTAGCTGTTCCAGCTGATTGGTTGACGTCTCGCAAGTATGTATTCCAAGCACCTCTACATGTGCATACTGTATTGTATATTAGAGTTTGTATCCTATGATTTGATTTGATTGTCTCCAAAATGAAAGAAATACACTACGAGATGCGTTTGGCTTCCACCTTAGAGTCCTTTTTTTTCCACGCGCACATTCACGCAAAGCTCAAACGGTACGTAGCAAGAATAAATTATATTTGCCGGTTTGAATAAATGAAAAGCGCTAGATACTAAGGAAACAAAACGGTATAGTATGATACTGCGGATTACAATACCAGCGAAGGGCGAATTGTAATAAAGATATCCAATCTAGCTAAGTAACTACGTAGTACTTGTTTGTACTGCCATGGCTTCCATGCTGGTATGAGGATTAACGTTAAGGGGCTCTGTTTGTGTATGTGCAAGGAAGTCGAAGCACCGCTCTGCATATCATAACTAACTAGGGAATTTGAAATGCGAAATAATAGAAGAGGAGTACTTAGGTGATTAGGATTTAGAATATAGGAGTCAGGAGTCGAGATGATTGATCCGTTGTAGAGATGGTAGTTATAGTTATTGAACGACGCGCTGCCGTAAAGAATCGACCGTCGTTGAAATAAGTACGTCCGTCTTCACAAGGACGTCCACTTCTCTCCCTTCCTCCTCTTCTTCGTGCTCTCCTCCCTCGCCTTCGCGCTCGTGTGCGTGCTCACGTCTCCTGCGATACCGCGCGGTCCGCGAGGTCAAAGGACTAGTAGGCGCAAGAGAAGTAAGCGTGAACGACTTTATCGACTTCCCGTCGGATTGGGATCCGTGGAGCGTCTCAACTTCTGGCTTGGGCACGCGTCGGCGTTCGCGCTGGAGTGTTTCTTGGCTGGGCTGTGCACGAGGACCGGGTGTGGGCTGGGTATGTCGATGGCATGGACGACGAATGATGCGCCGTAATCCGAAGCTGAGGGAGCATAATACTGTCGGGTGTGTCGACTCACCCTCGTCATCCTCTTCTACAAGCTCGCTCTCAACTTTAACATCAATGGTCTCAGCGAATTGATCTTCCTCTTCATCATCAATCTCCTCTTCGTCCTCGTCACTGTCGTCTTCGTCCTCTTCTGTGGTATCTCGATCCCACTGTCT
This sequence comes from Sanghuangporus sanghuang, assembly GCA_009806525.1. Taxonomy (NCBI): domain Eukaryota; kingdom Fungi; phylum Basidiomycota; class Agaricomycetes; order Hymenochaetales; family Hymenochaetaceae; genus Sanghuangporus; species Sanghuangporus sanghuang. Next base: position 888,383 of record VVIT01000005.1, read on the forward strand.
AATAATCGTATCGGCCCACGTACGCGTCGTTGCAGTCCTCGCATGGCTTCGCGTCTTGCTCTTATTCCTGACAGTACCCGCCCGCGTATGCGTACGCGTGCCAGCCGTTCGTCCACCGCGCTCCGTCCGAGCCGTCTGTCCAACCCACTGTCGACACTCCTGATCGACGCTCTCCATGCATCCACAAAGAGCCATGTCCATCCCTGCTCCTGGGTCGTGCTCACTTGCATCCCGGCCAACATGTACAGTAAACACCTCGCATCCCACAGGAGAGCGTTCCGCCAAATCATTCGCAAGCTTCGCAGCGCGCTTGACGACGTGCGATATCCGTCTCCCGTGCTCTCTGCTGAGCTCCTGGAGTAATACACCCGGTGGACTGTGTGCACCTGAGAAGCGTAAAATCGCTTCTGCTCCTACGAGGATGTCCATTTCCAGTAGATGGATAGCGTGTTCTCGGGCGGCGGAATATCCTCCACCGGCTGTGGATGGTGATGTAGTCGGAAGAGACGCGAGAGTACGGGCGTGTCGATGGGTCAGAGCGCGCCAGCGCGCTGCAACCGGCGGGGATTCTGAAAATGGTTGTAAACTACAAGAAAACATAGAACATGATTGAAGGCTACTTACCACGGTATTGAACACGCTCGAATACCCGCCTAAGCATCTCGTCTTCATCATTCTCAAGACCAAATAAGAACTTCTCAAAGACGCGTTGTAAGCAAGACACGATCCAAGACTGAAGCGCCAGGCGAACAAGAGTTACATCTTGAGAAAAGTCTGCACCCTTAACACCCGACAATAATCGAAGACACCTCGCTAAACCAGGTTCTGCAGCCTCGAGCGCCCACGCCTGAGCAGCTTCCCAAGGTTCACTCAAACGAATGTCCCTGGCCATACCAAGAGCTAGAGAGCGCAACTCGGTATTGAGAGTCTGGACTGAAGTCTTCAGTGTGTCTAGAGTTATCTGAGGTATCTCTTCATGGAAGAACCTCAACGCGACAAGCTCAGCGTCCTTCAGCTGCAGTCGAGTAAGAAGTGCGGTCGCTTCGCGCATGCCCTCTAAAGTTGAAGGCATAGCGCCAGGTACCGGAGCACTTGGCCTCGGTGGAGGCGACACAATCGGCCAGGGATCCGTTTGAACGGCTAATTCGTGCAAGCTCGGTACCTTCTTCACGCTCGGCGCTTTACTTCGCGCATCTTCTGTCTCTCCAGTGATGTCCTTCGCATAAAGCTGCGTCGCCGATGCCACCGCGGCCGTCTTCGCAGCGTACTCGGTGATCTGGTTACGAAGGTTGTCAAGCTCCTGTTCGTAGCTGTCGCGCATATTCGTCACGACGGTCTCTAGCTCTCGTACACGTTCCTCTGCCCTTGATCGCTCGCGATCAGCTTCGCGTCTTCGCTCACGGTAGTGCTCAACATGGCGTCGGTACGCTGTTAGATCCTTCTCTAGACGTTCCGTCCGCCGTCGTAAAGCTCGGTTCTCCTTGAGTAGTTCATCCGAAGAAACATCAGGTCTCGTCTCCACCTCAGAAGGCTGAGGTGCATGCGAGGGTTCTCGAGACTTTATTTGGGACCTCGACACAGACCTGACTGTATCCCTGGAAGTAGTTATAATTTCAATAATTGTCTCTTCTTTCTTCGTTTCCTGTTTGACCTCTTCCTTCTTGGAGGATGACTTCTGCTCTCGATCTCCCTCACGTTTCTCATGCCTCGGACGTCGGGACGGCTCCCGACCGGGCGCAGCAGGGGCAGTGACGGTCGATCGCTTCGTGATCGTCTCATTCGCAGTAGAACGTTTGGCGCTTACATTAGTAGCAGCACCTCGCGATTTGATATCCTCCTCCTTTACGTTTAAATTCGCGACAGTCGTAGACCGTGCCGTTTCTGGACCTATTACAGTCGCAGCTCCGACCCCAGGGGCGGCAGAACCATGTCTACTCGTGACATGCTCATGTACATGCGCACGCGCGGCAGTCGTGGTAGACTGCTTGGATCTCGATTTAGCTTTGTTTTGAGACGAAGAAGAGCGTTGTCGTTCCACGTAGGTGACTGTTTCGGAGCTGCAGTCTGTGAGGTCATCAAGTATGGCGAAGGAGCCAAGGGAGAAGGGGAACGAATCGATGAAGCCCATGCCCATCCAGACCGGCTTGAGCACTAGCACTTCCGACTAAAATTTGAATCCCAACGAAAATAAAGTAATTCTTTGTCACTATAGACCTGACGAAAGCCAAGAAATTCAATACACGCTAGTTAATTCAAGATAACCTGCACGTACTGGATTGCAGTCGGTGATGGGATAGATAATGAAGGTAGGTGTAAGAGAGAGGCTGAGTGCAGGACAGGCAAGGCAACCGTTCGGGGCGCCGGACAACACGAGGGATTTCGTCACTGCCACAGTCTGCATAGCCGGGAGCAAATCAATATCAATTCACGTGATCAAATATTACCTCATGGTCGAGGGACAATGACATCGCAAAAGTAATTTCACATACATACACGAGGATAATATACAGAGCAAGAGGTGGAAACAAATAATACACAGATGCCAGTAACTCAACACAACTCATCGCGAAATGCATGATAGAAAGGTTCTGTATTCAGGATGCATCAGCTGCCTCCTTTTCTCGTATCGTATCGGGAACCTTCGCCGCGTCTCGACTCACGCATACATTCAAATCGTAGATCCCTATCCCCTGCTCGTCTTCGTCTTTATAGTCTCAACGGCCTCTTCAACTGTTTCTGTTACCGTCCCAAGTGCATCCTTCAACGGACCCTCGACCTCATCGCGTTCGTACTCCGCCTCCACCTTACCAGACGTTATATCGTCGGCATGATGCCTCTCGCGGATATGCTCGATGCTCTTGCGTTGTAAGACCTCCGGGCTACCCTCGGACTTGTCTGCTTTTACTGCCGCCTCGCTCGCTGTGGCGAGATACTCGTTCCATCCCGGAGCATTATCGTCCCAGGTGGACGATTTGTGCTGCTTTCCGGACAGGTTCTTTGCTTTTTCGGTCTCGAGGACGTCTGGGTCGTTGTCGTGGACAGTGCTATGGTAATGTCAGCAACCTATATGCACGCTCGGAAAGCGGACGGAAGAATACCTGGAGAATCTCAGCTGACTCGTTATACCTGCTCGAGAAGTTGACACAACGGAACGTGGAGCAGCTGCAACGGCGGCAGCGCGACGTGCAAGACTACGAGTTAACATGATGATAGTAGTCGTCGTGGTCAGAAAAAGAGCTAGATAATGATAAATACAAGAATGATGAGGATGGTCCCGTGGTGCAGCATTCCGTGAGTCTGAGTCTGAATCATCTCTGGTTCTGTAAGCGGTGAGCCTTGGTTGGAGTTCTTCGGGGAGGAACGAAGAAACACAATGCAATGTCTGACGTCATCGAACTTCGCCCCATTTATGGTTAGTATTAGGAGATCTTCCTCCCGATTATCTCGGCTTCGTTGAAGTGTTTTTAATTTTCTGTGCACACAGTACACTCAACAGCAAGGAGTAAACTAGATTATAAGTTATACAGACGAGTGTAGTGAGGTTTTCTGATACAGATGCAAGGTAATCAGTCTACAATACAGTCCATCTTGGCTTTTTTATATACAGTGCTCAAATGACAGGAATGATACCCAAGAAATTGAGAAGGCGAAGGCAGAGATAAGGGTAAAGATAAGTAAAGACAAGAGGAACCACCGAGAAAATTGGACCTGAAGGAAGGACAAGCGACATGGATCTAGAAAAGAAGCTCAGATAGCCTCCCAGTGCGTCTGAACCTCTTCAGGATACACAGTCCCCAACTGAGAAAGTTCATATAGTTTCCTGTCATCGCAATCCAAGAGGTAGTCGTCAGACATTCCACATCCGCTATCGCGAAACTGAGGATCGTTAAACGTCCACATTGATCCGATAAGGAAGGAACTATATAACGGAGTCAAATTGTTAATGAGATAATGAGATAAAAAGTGGTTGGCATGCCTTGACTGCCCAACTGTTACTCGCGTCCGTGATCGAGAAGTTTGGAAATCTCGCGCATTGGCTTTAAGGCTTAGGACTAGTCTAGACCCGGCAACGTTTACTACTGCCGTCGCCCAACTTCATACACCATTGAGTAAACATTAAAGGCATCGTAGACTGAGCGAACGCAAACAAACATACTATTTGGCAAGACCGACAGACTCGTTTGTCCCGACCATCCAGACAAACATGCAGAACAACGTCGACACTAACGGCGCGTCATTAGCTTCGCAGTAGTAAAAACCCTTAAGGCACCTACTAGAAAGTGTAAGGTAATAGAGTATCCCATCCCGGTATAAGATCGACGAAATGGGGTGATACACGTTGTTCTTCGCTTCCCGAATGGCTTTCAGCGTCGTCAATGTAAAAAGTAGACTTTCAAGTAACAAGCTCGGCAACCAGACTGTCCAAAGCATCGACGATACCTATTTCAAATAATAATGGAAGAAAAAGAAATTTTTGGTCAGTGCACACGGTCATAAAGGTCAATTTTAGACAAGAGTCGGCGACATCGGATTCATCGGTCAGTCCAGGGTCAAGCATGAGATGAAAAACCCGAGCCCGGTCTGAACGATGAAACACGCCGGAGGATAGAGGAGGAGAGGGAAAGGGAGATTGGGCGGGCGTACCTCCTCATAGCATGTGTTGAAATAGGGCTCGACCGTCAGTGTAGCTAGATAATCAAAAACAGAGTCAGCATGAACGGTGCGAAGAGAAATATATAACTGCAGCGAAGAAACTAGACATCAGCGGAGCTGTTTTCGTCTGATATTACAGCCCTTCGACCCTGTCCTCGGCGGACGACCTCGCAAAGTCGCGCAGCGATAATATTCTCGTATACACAAGAACGGTGCCAGAGATGCCGCCGAAGTTAAAGGAGCAGATGCGGAGGAAATTCGGCTTTTTACCTTGTCCATGCCACAGTGCGATACCAAGCAAGATCATCGTCAGAATGACATAAACGATCCAAGAGGACCACAATAAAAGTTTGATCCCTTTCCCACCGCCGAACAGGGCGTGGACGCGCATAGCAACGAGACCTGCGCATATGGCGCATTAGTGCCATGTGATCGAAGCAAGAACGAAGGTAGGGGTGTTCAGGTACTCACCATGCAAGCTCATGAAGGAAATAAAAGTCAAGTACGCCTCAAGCCATACCCACACACTACAGCTAATCGACAAGTGATCTCGTTAGGAAAACGTTTCGTACAGTGTGTCCAAAAGAAACCTACAACTGAAGAAGATCGTAAGTGAATTATCAAACCTTGATACGCACGTCCAAGTAAAAGGCGACATACATGATGACTAGGAGAGTTTGCCAATCCAAGACGATCTATATTAGCACAGGCACAAAGACGATCAGATGGGCAGTCGTTTACACAAGAACACATGAGATGAAACGTACCATAAATATCAACTGCAAGCATCAGCGGACTAATGAAACAGATTAATCATATGCATCAGCCGAAGATGTGTTGCAAAAATGAAATACCAACACTATGTATCGATTCTAAAACCCGTCAGTCAATCTCTACTCTGGACTGAGCCCCAGCGAAAACTTACCGCAAGAAAAATGAAGGAGATATGACTCTTTGGAGCCTTCCAAATAAGCTCAACCTAACTGGCAATCAAGATTCCTACTAGCCTTGACAACTGCACGACATACCTCTTGATGAATCTGTAGGAAAACCAAATTACTTTTTGTACGTTCGGTGACGGAGGAGAACTCGCTCACAGTTAAAGAATAGTCATATAGAAGAAGGGCAAACCCTGAAAGAGTCAAGTATCTGTTTGAAGTCAAATGAAATTCATGACAATAGATGATACGAGTACTCACTGACTAGCCCTTACAATTGGAGCAGCTCGCTCGAGCGCCTCGAGTGTCTCCTGTAGCGTCGCGTCTGCCATATTGTGCTATGATAACACAGAGAGAAACCGCATCCAAGCGTCGCAAAGGATAGACGGAAAGACCAACGGGAACAAGAAAGCACAATAGAAGTAGGGAAAAGGAGACTCGTAGTTATTTCACGGGAACCCTTTATGTATAGAGCTAACGGAAGTAAATGAGATCGATCGTAAATCAGACTGAACAAGATCGGAGCCGTAGGTTCAGGAGCACCGGACACCGGCAGAGCCGCAGAGTTCATATAAGAGGAATGTTGGGGCAGATGATGAGGTCCCAGCTTTTAAGCTTGCGAAAAATAGTGTAGGTTATTAACAGTCACGCATCTGTTGCAGTGCCGTCATAATGGGCGATGGAAGAGAAGAATATGCCCTGGAACAAATAGGCGATCTGATTGTGTTCACTTCGAGTATGTAGAAACGGACTGCAAATTACCCTCGCCGTAATTAGCTTGGATCAATCCGAGTCGGGAAGAAGAATATTCCGTGGTGGGTTTAGATGAATGCTGGGTTGCACAGCTTGAAAGCATGTGCACTGCGCCGACGGTATTTATCCACTCCAAACAAGGAGACTGGCAAATAGCCTACCGGGCAGTGCCGTGTGAGCTGCAACGTGGTGTCCCACGGAACCTGTTTCTCGACTTCTTGAAAACTTGATTTGAACTGAGACAGATGAGCAGTTGAAAAATATCATACCAGGATTCACCTTATAGAGTGAGAGACTGAGCAGACGCGGTTCCCTATCAGTATCGTGATGGAGGGAAGTGAGAAGTTTGCGGGCGCCATATACGAGATGTTAGGGCACTTCAGGGCATGCAAATCTGCAATAGAGATAGCAACAAATTTGGGCGAACTGGGCTATTGATAAAGGTGATGATGAGAATGCCAACGGGTATTAGGTTTAGATTGTGCGATGGTTTGAGACACGATCGGTTTCTGTGAAGAGGCGTGCTGCTCATCGCTGTCACCCACACCGACTGGGCGCCAATTTCGAGAAGCAGTCGCATTTCTTCAGCTCCGCGAAAGAAGCATAGCATCTAACGGTGATACCTCAGCAAAGGGATCAGATACTGTTAGTATCCGGGTACAACAGAAGAAACATCTGCCCCAGTCTTGCTCGCTGTTCGGGACCAATGAACCCAATACGACACGGTTTGAAAGCACCTCTGCTGACCAGTTAAGTCCAGATATCTTGTCTCAAATGGGTGGAGCATCGATGAGATCGCGAATCCATCAGAAACACGAGGCTGCTCAGTGGGTTGGAGGACTGCACATTAAACGATGAAAATTCGTACAACAGATTCAGCATGCAGCTGGCTACGACTTGCCAAGGGTGAGACATAAAATCAAGAATATCGACTGTAGACAAGATAAGGGGTGATGGTCTTCCCTGTGTTGTGGTACGGGCAGGTGCAACGAGAGTCAGAAGATGATCTGTATCAAGACCACCAGCCAAGGTCGCAAATTTCCCTGTCTTAGAGTCATTAATCACTTCAAAGAACTTCGGGTGCTTCTAAAATATTTGGTCGTTGTGAAGCGAATATGGTTGTCGGGGTTTGGGAAGGTAGATAGTATGTCGTGGTGAAGACTTGAGGGAAATTGACGCGACAGATCCCAGGCGCGACAGATCTGGAGGTCGTACGCGTGTCAGGGTCTTCATTTCATCTCTGTCTTTGCACGCTCAACGGCTGAGCTCTACATGAGCTCGCGACCACCTCCAAAGAAACCGTCAGGATCGAGGCCCAATGTTCGCAAGCTACTGTCGAAAGACTCCTTCTCATCGCTTGCTTCGTTCTCTAAACATGGCCGTGAGGCTTCCGAGCCAGGGATCCTCGATAATTCGATAAGTCATAGGACATCAAAGCCTTTGACACTGCCGACCTTGAATGAAAACCATGGTAATAAAGAAACAGCACGGCCATGGATGAAAGAAGAGGTGGTCTCGTCCCCCGTATCGCCGAAGCATGAACGTGATCCTTTTAAATTTGATGAATACGCATCGTCTGCGAATGCTCAGTCAGTGAAACGCAAAGTCTCCAAACCAACCCTGCCTTCAGAGAGCTCTTCAAGGATACTCCTGACTGGCCAGAGTACGGTGTCATTCGCTACAGAGCCCTCACGGTCGTCAACATCTTCTCCACCACCAGTTTCTCCTTCAAGAGTTCGCTGGGATCAGCTGCGACAGCACGTCCTCCCCTCGTCGTCTGCTGCGCCTTCTCCGGACCCTAGCTTCACGTCATTCTCTCAGCTAAGCCTAGCTACTCCTGTCCCAGCATCACCGCGTCCGTCCCGCTTTGCAGCGCGTTTCGGGTTCCGACAGGTGGTGAATGAAGCTCGCGAAGCTGCCGATGACATTACTCGACGATTTGCGGAGGACTTACAGAGAGCATGTCGGTCGGTGCGCTTTGGCGATTCGAAACCTCCTAAGCCCGAGCGAGAGGCTACACAAGCGAGTTCGCTCGGTTCGACATTGCATCTCCCATTCATGTCGTCCACTTCGCTTCCGCTTTCCGCCAACATGAGCTCTAATAATTTGTCGGCACCGAATTCCTTCAGAGGGCTACGTACTGCACCTTCCACGGCGAACCTTGCATCGAATGCTGGGTGGAGGACTGCGGCACTCAGTAATCTTCAAAGCATAATAGCGCGTTATGCTTCCGTTACTATGATGGAGAAGTCAACATTGCCTCTTGAGAAAGAGGTTCTTTCGGCTCTTCTGGTTCCTTTCCTCAGTCATAGCACCGCACAGGATGCAAGTGAAGAGAGGCAAATGTCATTAGAAATATTCGAGTTGATCGTTCGTAGATGGAAGGCACCTTCAGCAGGAGTAAGTCTATACTGCTACCTTACGGAATGTAAACTTATGCTCTCTCAGGGCAATATTGACAGATGTTTATGGTGCTGTAAGGCTGCTACGGCTCCAGCTTCAGGATCACGAACTCGTCTTCTATATATGCTCAACAGTTTCTTGAGCTCTGGGGACAGTCCATTATCTTCACCTCCAGCTCTTCTGACGATACTTCCCAATATCGCATTGCTCGTATCGCATTGTCAAACTTACGATCCCTCGCGCTCCATTTCAATGGTTGATAAGGCAGATGACCTCGCTTTTGTGCATGACCTAATAAAGAAAACGATAAGGGGAGATTGTGGTCAACTGGACACGGACGAACTCGAGCAGACCTATCAAGCTTTGTTTCTGAAGAGTGATAGCGAGGATGATCTAAGAGCAGGCCTGTGCATCGAGGCGCTCGCTAGATGCCTTGAGTTCGGGATGTCGCAGCAGAAGAGAGCTATGCTCCGTGTCATGGAGGTGAGTTCTGAAAGGACACTTACAACTCTGCCTTTTGAGATGACTGACCTATAAAAATGTCTACTGTAGAAATATTGGCCCAGTCCGGACCTATCAAAGCCGTCGACACCTTTACGATCCAAAATCCATCTAAGCAAGATAAATTCGTTCCTTCGCCCTGTGTTGAGCATGCTTCAAGATTCACTGGACGCGTCAAAGCTCGGTGTTTTGGACTACAGGATAATAACTCAATTATTGACCGCTCGAGTCCTGCCCGAAATAGATATTTTGACGTCTGCAGATGATTCTTTGCAAGATGTTCAGTATCTGGCTGTTAGGGTGACGCTGACTTTGCTTGGTTCGGAAGTAGACGACGAAGAGGAAGAGGATACTTTCATTGCTAGTCGGCATCACGAAGTCAGAGACATTGTTCTTGATTGGTTAAATGGAAAGGCTTCACCGTGGCAAGAAGCACTGCATAAGGAATTGAAAGGTTTTGTGAGTAATTTCACTTCATTCTAAGAGGATCTTTTCGTATCTTATACTATGGTCAGGCTGCAAGTGCTGATTGGAAGAGTGTGATCTCGATAACATCCAGATTGCTTTTTACCCTACCCGAGAACAGTCGGAAGATTGTAGTAGGCATGATGATTCCACAATTTCAAGAGGTAAGAAAACTCTTGGTAATGCACAATTCCGTCTCATCATGCATTCATTCAGCGTATAGTCGACGACTTTCCGGGATCTTCAAATGATCACTTGTCACGTCTACTCGCTTCGTTCGCAGTCATACATCCCCAAGTATTCTACAAACCCCTGTTTGTCTGCGCGGCATCTGTTAGAGAAGAGACAGTAGCACATCAGCTTGCAATTCTCGTCGGAATCGAGCATTATATGCCAAACTTCTGGACAAGTGATGCGGAGATGGTGAGTGTGGCGTTGATGAGTGATCCAGGTGGATCGGGCCTTGGGAAGGGTAAAGCGAAAGAAGGTCAGACTCCGATGTGGGGCAAAGCTAGACTCGGGCAGACACTTGTTTTGCTTGAGCTGGTGAAGAAACTTAAGAACATCAGGGAAGAGTTTCATGACAAACGGGATAATGCCATGGTAATTCGCCCGCTTCATGGTTGATTCGTCTTGTTTAACCAATCATATGTCAGGGCTTGAACGGATCTATCGGAAAGGTCATCAAGTTCGTGACTGCTCTTGAAGCAAGACTGGCGATTCTAATCGAAGCGAAGGTAACAAAACTTTTCGCTTTTTTGCGCCGTGCTGACAACCGAAACCATAGGAACAAATCGCGCTCCTTCCGTTGTCGCAGCGTATTCTGTTTACTAGCTTGTTCCTTGAGATCAGACTTCTTACCCGATCTCTGAAGCCGTATGTCCAATATAATTTAGTGAGCTGCTCGCTCACTTATACACGCATCTGGATAGGACAGCTTGGCTCGCTCGAATCATTTCCTGGACTATGCAGTTTGGCGACGACCCGGAATCACAGACTACCTGGCTCCCGTCTATTACAGAAGATCTCCACGATGAGATTGACGAGATCTGGACGAGGCTGGATGTCGTTTATTCGCTCACAAGAGCCGGCATGAAGCCTGCCAGTCAAGTAGGTACTCTTTTCCGTCTCTCTTCTTAAATTAACCTCCTGCATGTAGCGAAGGAACACCACCCTCGTATCTCCGAAGACTAATGGCTCGTTTCCTGATGGATCAGCTGATTCACGAGAAAGCCTGGTTAATTCGCGTATCGAGTTTCTGGACAAACTGCCAAAGGACCCACTTTGCAGCTTCCTCGCTGTTCTTGTTGCGCTGTCCGGTGCATTGAAGCGGGAGGACTACGCTCGGCTCGGATCCCTGGTTTGGGATAAGTGTTTGAACCTCACCGACACCCAGGCAGTAATTCATGTACGTAGTGGAACTCTTGCACTGCATTGCATTTTCCTGATGTGACACCTGCTAGGCTTGCTTCGTTTGTATGCAGTGTGCGGAGAAGGCACAAGATAAGTTCATCGGACTATTGCTTGCTCGTCTACAAAGGTGCCATTGTTTTCTCGTTGACGTGTAATAATGTTAAGCTGAGTCACGCCCTCAGTCCTATCGCTGCTATCCGTAGAACAACCTTGCATAAGCTGGGCATCATATCAAACTGGCGATTCCGGCTGCTGTCGGTAACTTACATCACAGACCGGAACTATCGTCGACCCTTCAAACTCGCAAGACCTCCTCTAAACTTCGTCGCTACAGATATAGGGGACAACAAATATATTACAGAGGATGATCTGGAGGAAGTAGCCTCGGGTAAAAGTCATGCGCTTCCGCTGGATATCAGACGTCGACTCAATGAGATTGGCTGGGACGATGAAGAAAGGCCTATTGATCAGCAGCTAGAATGGCGCAGGACTCCAATGTCTCTACTAAGCAGCACTCAAATTGATCATTTGTCGACTTCGGATGCAGCAAATGATGACAGCCGCTTCTCTGATCAGAGTCCTAGTCCTAGCCCGACGAGTTCCGGGAACTCCCCGTCCATGTCTGCCAACAGCGAGGGAGGACTTGTTCGTCGCAATTCTTCCTCGCACGGTCGCCATGCTGGGAAGAGAAGGCCAGTGTTTGTACAGCCACTTATCGCCGTCTTCCTCCCACTTGCGAAGTTAGCATTAGACAGCGATTTTTCAGTAGCATCAATGGCAAGAGACTTGATTATCGACTACATGCGGGACGACCCTTCTGTCCTCTGCCGGCCAGTCATGGATATTCTTTCGGAGAACGTCGAGCTTATTGACAATGCAGTCAGCACACTGCGGACTTTTCTCCAACTCAATAGGATCCTACCTCCGCGTCTGACGCATCATACGTTTAACCACTTGGCCGGATTTTTGAAGCTATTGGCGAAGGATCCTTCAACTCCCGCTGGTCTCCACATTCTTGCCCAGACCGTTCCCTCTCTTGCCAAGTTTGCGCCCCAGGTCAGCGAAATGTCTGTGAGAGCTATTCGGCGAGGGAAAATCGAGATTTTCTTGTTTCCGTCTGGTTCTCTCTATTTTCCGGAGTCCGCCCCGCCTGGCTCAATGTTCCCAAAGAGTCCGCTCCCCACAACGAACCCTTTCGAGAGCTATCCGAAATACTTAGTCGATCTGATAATGATACGAATGTCACAGAATATGCTCTTTGTCGAACTGCTAAAACGACATCCGCAGGACGTGCATGTTATTCGCAAGAATTGGACTCCATTAGTGCTTCCTGATGTCACTGACGGCCTCGATGACAACGACGTTGTTCCGCGACGGTCTCATCGCAAGGCGATACCTGAGCACAGCAAGACCGGCTTTAGGCTATCTCTTTCATTCTCCAGAACCCATCTGTTGTTCGTGGCACAAGTATTCCGATGTCTGACGCGACATCTCAATGCACGAGAAGAATTGGCCATGTTCCTCGACGGAGTCAACAGCATATTGCTGCGTCATGGTGATGACATCGGAATTGTCGCACATGCGTTGATAGGTATATCGCGGCATATGCATTTTTACGAAAAAAATCAGTCACTGAACACGGTTATTCTTCAGTCTACATGATTGCAAGCACCCGTTTCCGTCGGCTCATGTCATCCACAGGATTCACCATCTTCCTGCCGACTCTGATCAAAGTCTATTGTGAAGCAGAAGGTGACCCCAGCATCCGAGAGGCCATTGAATACGCCTTCCATCGATTCTTTGCAATCCATGAAGAAGTTTTCGTCTATCAAGCTCTGCAGGTCGTTTCTAGCATGGTCTCGCAACCAGCCGCAGACGGCGCCTGGATATCAAGCCGTGTCTATCATCTGTTATCCACACTAAAGGCTATGCCTTTAACAAATGATGCTGCCGGAATCCGCGATGTGAATAGAGACCAGGAGGAGGAAACAGCACTGGTTATAACAGCCGACGAGAGACCGCAGATGTTCCTAGCATCTTTGCGTAGTAAAGAGAACAAAGATGGGGCCGAAAAACTCAAAAAGTCACTTTCGGTGGAGATTTTCGACAAGAAACGGTTCCATCCAGACAACGTCATCCGAATGTTATTGACTGTCATTGCGCACGACCACACGGTTCGTCGGGCGCAATATTTTGTTCGTCTATTTCGATACCTTGTTCCCGACTTATATGACGCGTCGACCTCTGCTCGTAATGTCCTCAAAGAAGCTGTTGAGGCGCTTGGAAGTATCATAGCCAACAAGGCTAACAAGGCCAAGGGAACGGAGGTTGTGCCGAGGTCTAGCGATACCGGAACTGAGAATTCCAATCCGGATTTCGTGGATTTAAGCAAGGTCTTCGGCAATCTTTCATCGCCGTGTGATCTGCAGGTGATACGGTCCGACTTCTTGTTTATTTTCGCGGCGTACGTACGTTGTGGTGGTGCTCATCGGGATGCTGGTCTTCAGAAGGCCCTTGAAATTGTCAAGATCCTCCTCAGGGAATCTTCCGCTTCTCCTGAAGCTGTCGACTCAGTACGCCTGTTTCTTGAGCAAATTGGCGAGTCGTTCAGCAAAAGACAGGATGTGAAGTATGCCATCACCCTACTGAAGGAGTTCGCGATTATCATCCGCATGCACGGGATCGTATTGGATTTGAGCGGCTTGCTAAAAAGCTTGGTGACGCTATGTTCTGCTCCGACATTCGCTAACGATAAGAAATTTTCGAGTGTCGTTGTGACTCAGATTTGCTCTGCCGCGCTGGAAATATGCGAGATGGCTGCACAGGAAAACATCCTATCTGATATCAAATTCGTTCCCAGCCTCGTTACCCTCCTCGCTCACTCAGTCTGTCTCTTTGGCTCGGACGTGGTCGGAGAGCTTGAAAGAAGAGACCCCTCACCTGCATTTCTCACCTACGTAGTGCTGCCGTTCATATTTCAGCTACGAACGACTGCTGAACTTGCTACGCAGACACAGTGGACCGACAGCTGGCGTCAAGATGCGCATGCACATGCATGGGTGCGTCTTTTATCATTCGCGTTGGCTACCTTCCAAAATCAGCACGGTGCAAGTCTAAAGACGCGGGGCTCCTTAAGACGATCGCCATCATTCAAAGAGGAAGCGGCCGACCCCTCTGCAGTGGTGGATCTGGAGACAACTAAAGGATCAATCAGAAAAGCGAGACGTCGCCCCTCAGGTCAGAGTAATGCTGTTACATCTGTACGTCTTGCCATGGCTTTCATTACACTCAAGGCCGTGATACTACGTGGAGAGGAAGATATTTCAACGGTCTTCCCAGGTGCTTGGCTTCGCGTTGCAGCGATTTTACGGTCTATGCTTCGAGATGGAAATGCAATGTTTGCTCTTAGGCTCCAAGTTCCTTCAGCACCACCGTCTCCTGCGCTATCACCAATGTCCAGTACTACGTTTACCGAGTTTACCGATAAATCGCCTGAGAAGAAACATAAGCGATCTTCCTCCACAAACTCAGACGTCTTTCTTCAAGCACCGAATAAATCATCCCGACCGTCCTCTCCTACCAGGTTTCCTTCACGCCGGAATAGCTCGCAGCAAATCCCTTGTGCGCGGATCGTAGACTACCTCACGTGGTCAATGCTGGAATTCCTTTGCCTCCGCAGGTCACCCCTCTGCGTCCAACTGCGCACATACATGTACGAGAGAGTAGTTCCATTGAATGACTTCCTTCAAAGTGATGATTCCGTGGCTGGCGAAGTGGGCTTTAGGAATTTTTCTAGGAGAAAGTCAGTTCGACCGATTAGTACGATATACACAAGGCCTAGGTATAGATCTGGCTCTACAGCAACCACTCCGGACGCTTCACCGCGGCTTGGGCCGTCTGACCCGGGTATTACGATGGCGAATAATCTCTCGAACTTGTACAGCTCGCCTGGATATACCGGTATTGACTACAACACGCCGACTACTAAACGGATAAAAGGAAGGCCACCAATCACGCACCTCGGAATATCCGCGCCGCCTCCAAGCACCTTCCTTTCTCCGCCAATCATGCCGGCCTCAACTTCGGCAGACTCTCATTTATCGCAATCACAATCCGTTGAAAGCGTGGGCCAGAACGACATGGCATTAGATGCACGCGAGGCTCTCGCGTTAACTGTTTTGCGATCTCCTGGACTCGTCCAGCGGACTTTTGAGCGAATACGCATTGTCCAGCGCTGCCTCGGCTATAACACGTACCTACCTATTCCTGAGGCTCTGACAAAGCCTGAGGTAGCCATGCTGAGTAATCCAAACACTTTTGACGGCGGGACAGGTAACATAACTACCTCCGCAGGTCCGCGCACAACTCTGATTATGAACTCGGACGAGGAACCGGAGGTGCAAGCGTGGACGAAGAGGAAGGCTGCGATGCAGTTGATGACGGAAGCAGAGGACTTGCTGCGCGCATGGCAAGTGGAGTCGGGTGTGACCGCGTCTGGTTCAGACACAGGTCATAAAGATGGGCCGTTTGGTACATCTGCTAGTGCTGAAGGAAATCTTGATGCTAGGGGTAGCTTGTCGACAGGAGAAACGATTTCCTGATTTCATTTATTTATTTCGTTGCACGGTTCTTTCGTACTGTCCTTTGCAAGACTACTGTCAGATAGCTCTGTTTAATTCGTTGTGAAAATTAGTATACTGTAGTTGCTATTGCATTCCAGATCTTTGGGCTAGGCTAGCTATAATGAATCACGTGTTACCCGTTTCGTTTCAATTACCTCTGCAGGCTGAGTATGACTGACCGTCAGGTTGATTACGACTGGCTTCAGCTCCCGTGAAGAACCAACTTGTATCTACCAACAACATACATAGATTGACTTGGGCTAAATAGTAATTTAATTACCGTGGAACCTCACCGGCCTTTTCACTTTGCCGCCATCAACCGGCATGGAAGAACACCTCAAATCCCGCTTTTGGCCCGTTCACCAATCGAAGATTTCCTATATCTTTCACAACTTTTCTTCGTTCGTGCCGACCAGAAGTGCTGATAATGGTCTACGTTAAGAGCCCCTATCCTCCCATCCCAGCTCTGCCACCGCTCAATGTTCATACACTACTTTTCGAGAGACCGCCTGGCAACACAATCCCACGCGATTTTGTTGTCCATATTGATGGCCTCACTGGCGAAACGAGGACATACGGCCAGTTCGTAGAACGGATTAGGGACTGCGCGACTGCGCTCGCAACACCTGTAAGCCAGGGTGGACTGGACATTCGTCGTGACGGACTCGAAAGGGAGATCATTGCTATCTTCTCACCAAATTGCTTGGTATACTTTTCAATTTGTGCAAATTCTGCGGGTAGGCTCACTTTCGTATTAGGATTACTTTGTAATGGTACATGCCGCACTGGTCCTGACAGTGCCATTTGCTCTCCTCCCATCAAAGCCGACAACAGCCGAGCTCGTTTACTTGCTCAAGAAATTGAAGTCTGGTGCAGATTCAGTCAGAGTTCGCTTGTTTACGCACCCGTCGCTACTGGAGCAGGCACGAGCTGCTTCAAAGCTAGCTGGGCTTCCACTCGATCAAATCTACCTGTTGGGCAAAGGAACGGCGAGATCCAAGACTATAGAACTTCGCTCCCTGATTGAGAATGTTTCCAAAAAAGAAACTCGCTCGGCAGGCAGTTGTTCCAGCCGAGAAGAATACACTTGCTTATTTGATATTTTCAAGTGGTACAAGTGGACCTCCAAAAGGTACATTCTTCCAAAGATTGCTGCAGTTGTTGGTGGATTTGATCATTTTGCCGCTAGCTGTTATGGTGTCTCACGGAAATCTATGTTTTTCAACAATGCAGTCGATCGTTGGTAGAATGGAAGAAGCACGATATATACCGGTAAGGCATCGAGTGGATTATTCTATCACCTTGCTTGCTAAGCATACTTCGCAAGGCACCGAAGGAACCTGTTCCACCGGCTCGTTGGCTTTGTTTCCTGCCTTTCTATCACTCGATGGGACTTCATTTCTTTATTCTTAAGTACGTCTTGCATAAAGCTATCAAATATGGTGTCCTTACTTCTTTTTTTTCTCTTTCTTTGGAATTACAGATCTGTGTTAGCTCCAAATACTATGATAGTCTTGCCGCGTTGGAACATTGATCAAGCATTGGAAGTCATTCCGAAGTGTGTATGATACTAATATCTCGTGATTCACATCCCCTAAAATACCTTCTTTCCAGATATAAAATAAGCCACCTTGCTCTAGTCCCATCCATAGTACATCAGCTCGTGAACTCTCCAAAGACAAGGCATGCGGATCTTTCAAGTGTCAACTTCGTAGGTTGTGCGGCTGCCTACCTCCCTCCGGACCTTGCGAAACGATTCCGTACATTCTTGGGCCACTCGGAGAGGGGTGAATTGCCACCAATGATAGAGGGTTACGGATTGTCCGAAGCGGTAATTCTTCCTAGTTTCATCCTGACTTCGCTATTCTTCTTGTTTGATTGACGACCTGACCTGGCAGACAATCGGAAGCATTTCACGACCCCGTCCGGGCCAATACGGTCTGTGTCCTGATCCGAAGAGCACAGGGATACTCCTTTCCGGTCAGGAAGCACGCATAGTAAGGGAAGATGGCACAGATGCGGATCATGATGAACCGGGCGAGCTTCACCTGAAGGGTAAGAATTACATGATATATTTCACGTGCTTTCGGTAGCCATTATGGTCATTATACTTCTCCCAGGTGGAAACGTTGCCCTCGGATACTGGGGAGATGAGCAAGCGAGTAGAGAAACATTCCTTCCTGATGGTTGGCTCCGGACAGGTGATCGCTTCCGAGCAAATAAGGACGGAGTATTTTAGTATGTTTTCAGACCTCCTTAGAGACGATCTGCCATTCTAACGACTGCTTTGCCAATCGATGAAGCTTTGAAGACCGCTTGAAGGATACTTTAAAAATCTCAGGAGCACAAGTAGCTCCTGCCGAGATTGAGCAAGTATTACTTGCTCATCCTCAAGGTCTTGTGCTCGACGTGGCCGTCGCCGGTGTGCCCGATCCATCATCTCGCAACGACCGTGTCCCGCGTGCATGGATTGTCCTCAGTTCGGCTGGGATAGCTCTCGGTCCGAATGAAGTAATACGTTTGCTGGACGATTGGGTTCGAGAGCGCCTGAGTCGATATAAATGGTTGACAGGCGGCATGGCAGTTGTGCAGGAAATCCCAAAGAATCCTACCGGGAAAGTATTGCGACGTGTCCTCGTTGATGGGTTCGTGAAAGAAAAGGCGCTTAGTGCCAAAAAAGCGAAATTATGATCGGCCTAGGGAGTGTTCCGAGGCATTTCTGTAAAGTATGTCATTGAACATGTGAAGTGTTGCGAATGCGGCCCAGCTTGCCAATTGACCTTATAAATATCTCATTAATTTTCTGATAGCTGTACACCCGAATTCCAAAGCATGCATATTAATATCTAGTGAGGATCGAGTTATGCAATCTTTTATAATTTCCTGGGCCGTGCGTGGCAAGTGGCAATGAAATGACCACGGTGTCCAGTCCGCTTCGATAGTCAGTTGTAATAAAGGAGCAGAATCGGAGTCAGAACAACAGTCAACATCCGCAGACAAAAGTATAAGTAAGAAAGAAGACGTGAGACGCGTTGTTGGGCCTTGTTGACACTACGGGCAATTTAGTATTTTACATCGGATGATAAATGGATTGATATGTAATTTGATATTTTCAATATCATTCAATATCATACTGCATATCCTCATTAGGGATATTTAAAATATCATCGAAGCAGATATCCCTAAAAATTATCCCGATTGGTCAATCAGAATATCTGCTTTGATGATATTCTAAATACTTTGATGATATTTTAAATATCCCTTATGAGTATATGCAGTATGATATTGAATGATATTGAAAATATCAAATTACATATCAATCCATTTATCATCCGATGTAAAATACTAAATTGCCCGTAGTGTGACGAGTAATTGTCTATCACGTGCAAATCACGGACTGAGTTCATTTTTCGCCTCCCGAGGCTTTTGAAACGAAACTGGAACGTTGAAGCGACATCACCGACTGACACTACTTACTACTGAAGCCTGTCATTAGGCCGTGCTTTAAATACTTTCTACTTTGCCTGCAATTCTGGTCTTTGTAATGATCGCGATCTGAAAAATGTCCCAAAGGCGTAACTTTCATGAAGGATTCCCATGTATACCATCGCCTCAGTAATACCAGTATCTTTGTCCGACCAGGACATATGCAGTAACAGCGATCACAGACAATGTTGCAGAATAGCAGATACGGGCCCTTCGTTCATTGATTTTCCATGGAATGTTAAATTGCCATTATTATGGTAAGACCTCTGGTACACCAGCGAATACCCGCGCGAACTTGGCCTACTGATGCATGTGGCGGGTCTTTGATTTCAGATACGATCACCAAGATGGAGGCAACCAGAGTTCATAGGCTCAAGCGATTCGCTCACGCATCTTGGCTTCTGTAGGTATTACCATTCGCAGTCTGGCAAGTCCACATCTGCCATTTTTAATCCTCCAATCCCGCGCCATTTTCCCCCTTTGAACTAGATCGACCGACAGAAAGAACGGACAGCATGATTCTTTACCGAAGAAGACCGTTTACCGCAAATTTCTCGACAGCTCAAGGTGTCCATGGCAGTACCTCTCTCGGACGGAAGCGTCGGATTGTCAGCAGGACTCTTGTCAGCGGGTTTTCTCGAGAGCGCATTCTGCGCAGATTTTCTTCGCCGTTGTGCATCTTCACTACTAGTGTGATGACGGAATCCACAATTCGCTTGTTTGTTACCGAATTAGGAAGTCCATCTCGTCGGCTACTGAGGGACCCTAACACCGCGAATCCTCTGGGCATTAAACCCGTGGAGCCACGAAGTACAGCTAACTGGGAAGATGAAAATCTATACATGCTTAGGAGGACAGCTCGTAAAGCTCAATGATAAATCGTTGCTTCTCGAGCGCCGATATTCCGTTCTTTTTTCTCTCCAGATATCATACTAGGTGTTTTTCGATGGTATAAAAGCACCTCAGTTCCCCGGTTTGAAGGATACAAGGACCTCTCCCTCTCTTGCGGCACTCTCTTAAAAAATGTTGCTCCTGTTTGTGCAAGTCCTTTCGGGCGCTCTTTGTTTATATTTGATAAAGCGCCGCTTTTCCCACAAATCAGCATTCGCAAACATCCCAGGACCTCCGAAAAATTTGTGGTGGAAAGGTACACGAATGATTATTCAATATTCTAATTGCCGTTAAGCTCTTTGTGACCCATATAGGTTATTTTGATCAACTTTTTGATGCTAACGGCTGGAATTTTCGTATCATTGAAAAGTACGGCAGTGTGGTCAAGCTACCCATGCTTTTCGGCGTATGTGGGATCCGAACTGCATTGATCTAGTTTATCTGAAATTCAAATCATCTTCCCATAGGACGAAGAGTTGTATATCACTGATCCCTTGGCATTGCATCATATCATTGTAAAGGATCAATACATATACGAGGAGACCAGCGTGTTTATAACGTATGTTTTGGGATGGTAATTTGTTGGTCGGTACAGAAAATAACTTATTTCTTTGAAGGACCAACATCTTGACTTTCGGAATGGGCCTTCTGTCCACACTTGGTACGTCTCGCTTTCCGACTTGCACGGGATACTTGACCCGAATTGTTCATCATACAGGAGACCACCATCGCAAACAGCGCAAGATGCTGAACCCTCTATTTTCTTTGAAACACATGCGCGATCTTCTTCCTATATTTTATCTTATAACATATGATGTGCGTGTCATGCTATACAGATCGCTGGAGTGATACTAAACCGTTACAGCTCCGAGATGTTCTCGTCGAACAAGTACGAAATGGAGAAAGACAGATTGATGTCTTGCACTGGCTTTCAAGAGCGGCTCTCGAGTACATTGGGCAGGCTGGATTTGGTTACAAGTTCAACGCTCTTCACGACGAGGAGTCAAGCAAGTATGGAGAATATGTCAATAAAATAGCGTGAGCTCTACGCCTGTTGCATGTTTTCTCAAGATTGACCGGTTCCTCTCTTTTACCTTTGTTGCAGACCTATTCTATTCAAAACAGCTTTTCTTCGTCGATTCCTCCCTTGGTTTACAAAAATCGGCTCACCGGCATTTTGGCGTAAATTTCTGGAAAACGTCCCATCCAAGCTCGTCAAGGAATGTATTGAGGTTGTTGACGTTCTCGAAAGCGGATCAAAAGTCATATACGAGAAGAGCAAGAAGGCGATGGAAAATGGTGATGAAGCGACCTATGAGAAGGTCGGAATGGGTAAGGACATTCTAAGTGTCCTCCGTAAGTGCCCATTTTAACTAGTTTAGGATCTCACGCAAGCATTGACCCATGTCAATTCAGTTCGAGCAAATACGACGGCGAAGGAAAGCGACAGGCTACCTGAGGAGGAGGTTATCGGACAGCTGAAGTGAAACTGTTTGGTCTCTCTACGAGGACTATACTAACATGACGAAAGCACTTTTATCCTAGCTGGTCAGGATACCACTTCGCATGCCCTCACTAGAGCTTTGCACCAACTTTCTTTAAACATTTATGTGCAAGACCGTCTTCGAGATGAGATTATTGCCGCCAGGAAGGAACGTGAAGGAACAGATTTTGACTACGATACGCTCATGAGATTGCCTTATCTCGATGCTGTCTGCCGCGAGACACTGCGCGTTTTCCCTCCGATTGCTATGATTGCTCGCACGTAAGTTGTCTCGTTGTTCCTGCTTCACTAAAAGTGATGTGATCAATGTGTTCTCTGAACAGAGCAAGAAAGGATGTCGTTTTACCACTCGCGTGGCCAATTCCAGATGTTGATGGAAAGACTGAAATAAACGAAATACCCATCAAGGCGAATACGAATGTGATTGTTTCGATCATTGGGGCCAACAGAAGCAAGAAAATCTGGGGCGACGATGCTGAGGAATGGAGGCCCGAGCGATGGCTCGAACCGCTTCCAGAGAGTGTAGCCAAAGCACATATGCCCGGAGTATACGCTTCAATGTAATTCACTGTTTTCTCGCATTCGATCGAAGTATTCTAACCAAAAGATGTAGGATGACTTTTATCGGAGGAGGTCGTGCTTGCATGTGAGTTGTTCTCTTCAACTTCGAGCGAGTCCCATCTAACTTTGATTATAGCGGATTCAAGTTTGCCGAAATGGAGATCAGTACGCTTTGCTTCTTGCTACCGATCTATACGTGACTAAATGCTTACAATATCGATAGAACTCGTTCTGGCGACGCTGCTAGAAACCTTCAAGTTTGAACCAGGACCGGAGGCAGAGTGGCGGATGACTGGTATCGCTAGACCTGTCTTGAAGAACTCCCCAGATAAGGCCTCAAAGTTGGTCTTGAAGACAACGCTCGTCAAGGATTGATCTCCTACCGAATTCTTTCTGGTAGTAGATTCCTCAAGTATGATGTATACATGAATTTTTTGTGAAAATTTGAGCTTGGTCTTCATATGTCACGCACAAAGAGATGGGGAAGATTTATCCTTGAGTAATACATAAGTTGCAGTAAGCAGTTTGATACTTCGCTTGTTCCCGCATCCGCCGTGGGTCATATATCGAGATGAGAGTTGGTCAACGACTCAGCGGATTCAAGGCTGGTCATCGGGTGCTCATAGACGTTCGCGTCTTGCAAGCCTACGTCGCCGGAAGGTCAACTTCGCAGCTATATAACCGCTTGCTTCGACAACTCTCGGACCAGACGAAGCCATTCATTTTCTAGACGGCTGGGTGCTGGAGCACCTGAATTGATACAAGTGGCTGACAAGGGGCATCGCAGTTGTACAAGAGGACTCGAAGAATCTATACCCCTAAAGTAATGCGACGCGTGCTCGTTGATGGGTTCACGAAAGAAAAAGAAAGAACGCTCAGGGTCAGAAAGGCGAAATTATGATTGCTCTGGGGCTGTCCTGAAACACTATTTTTGAGCATGTAAGTTTCACCAGTTCGAACCATAGAATATTGATTTGGTGTGGATGCTTCTGAGCAATATCTTGACGATTTTCTGTATGCTCTGCCCCCTTCCGAATCACGCATATTGATGCCTTTTGTACCGATGTATGTCTTGGGGAACCACAGAATCCACGGTCAAGAGAAGAGTGCTTCAGATAGCAATTGCTGTCCATCGATATAGCAACAGTGTCACGGTCTAAACAAAGGGATAATCTTCCACTTCATCTAATCCTTTTCCATATAATCCTAGTGCTACATCTCGTGGATTCTTTGCGGAGGACCGGCCTCTGCAAACAGAATGAACTTGCACAAAACGAAACGGCAGGGATGTGCCTTCGGAGTAGGCGGTGTATCTTTGCAAGTGACTTGGTGACACGGGATGCGGAGATTTTCACGCGAGGTACATCTCGCAAGCAGCCACTGTTTGCCTCAGACCATTCCAAACCACCATTAACGGCCTGACATCAAGAACATATCGATGCCAATACCAGTGCTGGCAACCTTTCTTCCCCCCCACCATTCACTGGTCGGATGACGGTCAGAGTGGCAGGTGTTGCATTTCCACCGGTGGCCGTAGGCCTGGCCAACGGGCGAACGATGTAAAATCCTGGAACGCTCGGCGACCTTTCCGCCCCCACTAGCCAAGGCTCGATGACATGATAGTCTGACCTGTGGGCCCGACGACCACCCGGTCTTTTTGGACTGAGCGCCACAGATATGCCGATCAATCAGACGATGAGGGCGAGCCGTGCACTGTCCCGATGCACCGACCGCGCTTGCAACTTACATTTGAGTGCAAGTCTCATGCGCAGTCGGAGGGTGGTAATATACGGCTGTATAACCAGCCAACATTTTTTACATGGTGCAACGTGAGCTAGATCAAGGCTTTTTTTCTGTGTTCGTCTGTCTGTCGTTTGGGCGACTGTTAGAGAAAATCAAGCGGATGGAGTGGCACTGTCGATAGATAAGCGAACTATCGCCACGAGCGTATGATGAAGGACACGGCCGATATACTTGCGAATTCAATGCCGCCACTGCCGCCAGTGCATAGCCCCCATCCACGATCTGGGGTCCAGATAGACTATGACTTGAGAGGATGCATGGTGAATAGCAAGCGAACATGATGATGAAACCCTAGGGTCTGAGTGAGAGCAACCATCGGTCTGATTGGCAATGTAGGAAGAATGCTACCGGACAGAGCAGGGATTGCGGTGGAAGGTGGAAGAGAATATATGTATGGAATGAGAGGTGGCAGCCTTTTATAACTTCCTGGGCCCTGGCTAGAAAGTAGCAATGCAGCGATCAAGATAGCTACACTATATATAATCTGGTTCGATACTGAATTGAGATAGAGGAGCAGATGGAGCAGACAGTAGCCAGAGATATCGATAGATGAGGCAAGGACCGGACATAGTTCGCAGACAGGATCGCGTTGTTGAGCCTTGTTGACGCGTCTATGACCGTCACGTGCATGTCACGGACTGAGTTTTTTCTCAACTTGAAACGTCACACTACGGGCAATTTAGTATTTTACATCGGATGATAAATGGATTGATATGTAATTTGATATTTTCAATATCATTCAATATCATACTGAATATCCTCATAAGGGATATTTAAAATATCATCAAAGTATTTAGAATATCATCAAAGCAGATATTCTGATTGACCAATCAGCATAATTTTTAGGGATATCTGCTTCGATGATATTTTAAATATCCCTAATGAGGATATTCAGTATGATATTGAATGATATTGAAAATATCAAATTACATATCAATCCATTTATCATCCGATGTAAAATACTAAATTGCCCGTAGTGTCATGGTCTGTTCCAACTCTGGATCTTTCTGCTTTGCTTGGAATTTTGGTCTTTGCTATGAATGACGTTTGTAGAATGTCCCGAGGCAAAAGCTACGAAGGACCCGCGGATGCTATCGCCTCAATCAAATATATTTATCACAGGGGTCAAACCACCAAGATGAGAAGAAACGACATTTACACACACGCTTGCTCCCTGGGAGTGTCTTGGTGGCATAAACACTGCTTTATCCCGCCAGGAAATATGCAGTAACAGCGGTCACGAAGAATGATGAAAGATAACAGACACGGGACCTTCACTCATGGATTATCCACGGTATTCAAATCGCATTTCTATGGTTGGACCGTCTACGCCGCTCCACCGGCGAATACCCGCGTGAATTTGGATTGATGATGTATGTGAGTCTAAGATCAGATACGATCCTTCCATATCCTTCGATGAAGTTGTTTTCACCTATCCACGAATAATATTCGCAGTAGGTGCCTTGCTTTGTATTTGAAGATGGAGAAGAACAAAGTTTATAGGCTCCCACGAGCTTCCCCTATACACCATAGCTTCTGTCTGTATTCCCATTCGCAGTTCACATCTGTCGTTTTAGTATTTCAATCCTGTGGAGTTTGTCCCCTTTTGGACTGGATAGACCGTCTAGAAGAATGGTCAAGTGGATCTTTATCAGAGAAGACCGTTTACCGCAAACTTTGTTTATGGCAGTACTTCTCGCAGTCGGGAGCGTCGGATTGTCAGCAGGGCTCTTGTCAGCGATATTCCTTTATCTCGGTCTTTGCAGGTTTCTTCGCCGTTGTGCGTTTTCGGTGTGGTGACCGGAGTCAAAAGTTCGCTTATTTCTTTCTCTACGTTACCGAAATGGAAATTAAGCGTTCGATCTACCGAGGTGCCCTGGTGCCGCAAAGCCTCTGGACATGAAATGCCGCTGAGCCACGAGTCACTGTTAACTTGGAAGAAGAAAGCATCTACACATGCTTAGGAGAGCAGCTCATAAAGGTCGATGATAAATCGATGCTTCTTGAGTGCCGGTATTCCGTTTCCTTTTCCTCACCCTACGTGTCTTTCGATAGTATAAAAGCACCTCGGGTACCCAGTTTGAAGGATACAACATCCCCGCATCCCTCGTGACATTCGCTAAAATAATGTTGTTCCTATTCGTGCAAGTTCTTTCGGCCGCTCTTTGTCTATGCTTGATAAGGCGCCGGTTTGCCCACAATTCGGCATTCGCAAACATCCCAGGACCTCCGAGAAAATCATGGTGGAAAGGTACATAAATAATTGTTCAAAGCCCAGACCGCTGTTGAGGTCCTTCTGTGCCACATCAGGTTATTTTGACCAACTTTTTGACGCTAATGGTTGGAACTTTCATCATGGTATTGTTGAAAAATATGGAAGCGTGGTCAAGCTACCCATGCTTTTTGGTGTATGTGGCATCCGAATCGCATTGGTTCAGCTTGTGGTCTAATTCTACTTATCCTCTCATAGGACGAAGAATTATATATTACCGATCCCTTGGCGTTGCATCATATCGTTGTCAAAGACCAGTACATTTACGAGGAAACCAGCATGTTTATAACGTAGGCCCTATGAAGTAGTATTGTCGGTACAGTGCATTGCTCATTACTCTTCAGGACCAACGCTTTGACTTTTGGAGTGAGCCTTCTGTCCACACTTGGTACGTCTCACCTTTCAATCTGTACGGATTACCTGGTCTGGATCTCGGCATCACGCAGGAGATCACCATCGGCGACAGCGCAAGATGCTGAACCCTGTATTTTCCTTGAAACACATGCGCGATCTTCTCCCTATATTTTATCCTATCGCCTATGACGTGCGTGCCATGCTTTATAGATCACTGGACTGACACTAAACCGTTATAGCTCCGAGATGTCCTTGTCGAACAAGTACGAAATGGAGCAAGACAGATCGATATCTTGCACTGGCTTTCAAGAGCTGCTCTCGAGTACATTGGTCAGGGCGGATTTGGATACAGGTTTAACGCTCTTCACAACGAGGAGTCAAGCAAGTACGGTGAATATGTCAAGAAAATAGGGTGAGTTCTACGCTCTTTGCGTGGTTTCTCAAGTCTGACCGGTCTCTCACGTCTTTTATGATGCAGGCCCACTCTATTTAAAACAACTTTTCTTCGTCGATTCCTCCCTTGGTTTACAAAAATTGGCAGTCCGGCATTCCGGCGTAAAGTCGCAGAAAATATCCCCTTTAAGGTCGTTAAGGACTATGTTGAGGTCGTCGACGTTTTGGAAAGTGGCTCCAAGGTCATCTATGAGAAGAGCAAGAAGGCGCTGGAGAATGGTGATGAAACGACTTATGAGAAAGTCGGAATGGGTAAAGACATTCTAAGTGTTCTTCGTAAGTACGCACTTTGACTATAATAAATGCAAGGTCATTCATTGACCCACGTATTTCTAGTTCGGGCAAACATGACGGCAAAGGAAAACGACAGGCTACCTGAGGAGGAGGTTATCGGACAGCTGAAGTAAGACTATTTAGTCTCTTTACAAGTATTGTGCTGACATGACAAAAGTACGTTTATCTTAGCGGGTCAGGATACGACTTCGCATGCCCTCAGCAGAGCTTTGCACCTACTTTCTCTGAACACAGACGTGCAAAACCGTCTTCGAGATGAGATTATTACTGCCAGGAAGGAATGCGAAGGCACAGATTTTGACTATGATACGCTCATGGGACTGCCTTATCTCGATGCTGTCTGCCGTGAGACACTGCGCGTTTTCCCTCCACTTGTTATGGTTACTCGCACGCAAGTTGTCTCGCTGTTATCGCTTCATTAGCAATGATGTGACCAATGTGTCTTCTGAACAGAGCAAGAAAGGACGTTGTCTTACCTCTCGCATGGCCGATCCTCGGTACTGATGGGAAGACTGAAATAAGTGAAATACCCATCAAAGCAAATACGAACGTGGTCGTTTCAATCATCGGGGCTAACAGAAGCAAGAGAATTTGGGGTGACGATGCTGAGGAATGGAAGCCCGAGCGATGGCTCGAACCGCTCCCGGAAAGTGTAGCTAAGGCGCATATGCCCGGAGTATACGCTTCAATGTAATTTATTGTCTTCTCGCATTCAATTGAAGCATCTGACCAAAGGATGTAGGATGACTTTTATCGGAGGAGGTCGTGCTTGCATGTGAGTCACTCTTCCTTCGAACTGGTTGCAATCTGACTCTTGAATACAGTGGATTCAAATTTGCCGAAATGGAAATGAGTACGTATTTCTTCTCGTTGTGTAACTAAGTGCTTACAATATCGATAGAACTCGTTCTGACGACGCTGCTGGAAACCTTCAAGTTTGAACCAGGACCGGAGGTGGAGTGGCGGATGAATGGTATTGCTAAACCTGTCCTGAAGAACTCCCCAGATAAGGCCTCAAAGTTGGTCTTGAAGACAACGCTCGTCAAGGGTTAATTTCCCATCGAATTCATTCTGGTAATAGGTTCTCCAAATACGACGTGTACATGGATATTTTGTGAAATTAAACCTTCATATGTCACACACCCAGAATAAGCAAATGGCGAATTCCTAAGAGACGGTGCAGATTCAAACTTCAAACTTAAGTAGTAAGCTAGGCAACTTGATACTCAACGTCCCTTGTTTTTGTCCGTATCAGCAGACCGAATCCATGGGACACTTGGCTAGGGACCGTTAATATCAGCAGTGATAAGGGGTTTGTCGAAGCGCTGTAACTCGCAGGGGCGAGGGAAAGTTAAGAGCATCGGTATTGGCGACCGACATATGCTTAATGCTAGTTCATTGATTATCATGCTTTGTATGGAAGGTGCTCGCGAAATAGACTTGTCCATCTCACTAAGGATTGAGCCTTCGTCTCAGTCGTAAGCAAATTCGCTTCAGAATTGTCCGTAAACGACGTACGTAACCATCAGCGCTCATTTCTCATCGTAAGAGAAATGTTCCCATATTCGTGTGATGAGAAGTAGCTCCCAATGAGTTCGTACAAATTTTCCTCCCGTCCAGGAACTCATAGTCAACGCAGGTGTTGCCAGAATTAATATTATAATTCTAAGTCGTCAGGTCGAGACGATTGTATGTTGCGCGGATCGTCTCTATCTCAAATAGGACAGATTCCGTTGTAATCCTTCTTTTGAAAGCTTCAGTGCTTGAGCGCTGAAATGAGCATGGTTTGCTGATGAGTAACTAGCAATTATGAGCAACGCGATCGGAAGGATTATACAAAGTCGGTTCACTGATGAGAATAGGAAAAGGAGGAGCAACGAGCTTAGGTGAAAAGACGATGATATGGTCGTTTCAGGAATCAGGATCCGTGTTACAGACGTTGGTCGCAAGCCACACATACATTCCAAAGTACAGGCCTCAATTCAAAGAACCTCTACGTGTTTCGTCCTGTTCTTCCCTAACAATCCACTAGTTGAATGCTCCAAACCGTTCAGCGACCCTAGAGGAAGCGTCTGCGATGCAGAAAAGAACGTAACTTCGTATGCAAGTGTCGTGGTCCAGGTACAAACTTCGTCCGACGTAGTGTTGCATGAATGCGAACGCCTGACTGATCACAGCATGTCGTGAAAGAATGGTATGAGACTGGCGTAGATGATACAGGCCTGCGACGATTAGGTGGCACATGACGATGAGAGTTAAGATACGACATACTTCAAATTCGTGACCAGCTTCTGTCCATTCTGGATAGCCGTCAACGCTCTGGCTTCAAGCACATTTCGATTGCCAATACCTGTACTGTCAGCCCTCCCAAACCCTGCCACTCACCATTCGGATGATCATCTGCAGCCGGCACCCGTCGGTAACCCTCATGGCTATAGCAGACGTCGTTCCGATCAGGGTGGCAGGTGTTGCGTTTCCTCCGGTCGCCCGTAGGGCCTGGTCGCCGAGCGAACACTGTTGGCATTCCGGAACGCTCAGCGACCTTTCCGCCTCCACTCGTGTGGGATCGATGGCATTGATAGTCTAACCTGTGAGCCCGTCGGCTACCCAATCTCTTTTGAACCGAGTGGTACAGACATGCCGATCTACCCAACGAGGAAGGCGAGCCGTGCACTGTCCCGATGCACCGACCGCGACGTGCGACTTACAATTGTGTGCGAGGCACATCTCATGCGCAGTCGGAGGGTGGTGGTACGGCGGCATAACCGGCTACACGCTGTCCTGTGTTTTTAACATGGTATAGCGTCTGTCGATGACTACATCAAGTGTCTTTCGTTGAATTATTTGTCAGATGGGCGACTATATGCGAGCATCAGGAGCGGATGGAGTGGCAATATTAGTACTTGAACGAGGTGGAACGAGATACTCGATGAAGGAAGAATGTGACAGACGAACCGGGGAGATCAGTGTCGCCGCTGCCACCAGTAGACGGCGGCCGATAAAGGAGCACATGGAGGGATGCACGATAGGTAGCGCGAGAACATGGTGACGAGACCTCGAGGGTCTGAGAGGGGGCCGTCGCATGGTCGACGATGAAGGATGAAAGGGACAAGAGATAATGATGGAAGGAGGCCGCAGAGCGAGAGGGGACGACCTTTTATAACCCGGAAATTGGCAGGTGGTGGCAGTGTGGCAAATAAGGCTTATATGGCCAGCAGCTTAGACTCGGACTAGCGCAAAACCGCGATAAGCAAATTGACTCGAACAATTCCAGCTCCAGACAGAGAACGCTCTAGTCGGTTAGAGGCTAAATTATCGCGACAAGCATACTACACTTGAGCTGGAGACACTTCACAAATCATTTCGGTTGTTGGCGTGGCGTGAGTCGCGCAGTCAAGTCGCGTTGTTGTGGTTTGTTGACGTGTCTTGTTACGGCACGTGGTGCTTACAGTATCATCCGAATCCGGTAACAAGCTTGGCTACGCCTCGAGCTCAAGATGGTGAACCACTTCTTCTCCTTTTCCTTATGTCCATCATAGACGTCCCAGTGGAACTTAAATGGTCGGAATATTATTAGTTTGTGTAGCACTAAGTCTAGGTCGAGTGTTTTGACTGCAAAATACATCTTTCGTGTCTTTACTGCCTTTTTCATATGTATTGTCACTTGCAACTTGTGTGATTTTTGTCACACAGAATACCTCAAACACAAAAATCACCATATCACACTCAATTCTTGACCGTTTTGCATGATCTAAGTTGCTAAATTCATATTTTTTAAAATATGTTTCAAACTCCAACAAGGATGAAGAGAAATGATAAAAGAATGAGTGAGATATGTTGCAAAAGGCCGATTTTAGACACATCTTTCATGTGCAGTTTTTCCTGCCCTCATCCCTGCTTCTACAGTCCTGCAGGCAAGTCTGAAATGATACAATTATTTTATTGTAAATTAACAGACTGACTTTGAGCTCTATTCTGCATTGTATCTGCTGCTTTGATACATGTCTGAACTGAGCTCAAACCTACCTTTTCTCAAGGGCCCCCAGACCCCAAAATAAATTTATTCTTAGGAAAGCTAATGTCTGTAAATTCATATTATGCCAATAGCACCACCCTGGTGCAGTCTAGTTTGTTGTAGCACTCAGTCTGAGGGCAGGAAAAACTGCACATGAAAGATGTGTCTAAAATTGGCCTTTTGTGATATATCTCACTCATTCTTTGATCATTTCTCTTCATCCTTGCTGAAGTTTGAGACATATCTTAAAAATATGAATTTAGCAACTTATTTCATGCAAAACGGTCAAGAATTGAGTGTGATATGGTGATTTTTATGTTTTGAGGTGTTCTGTGTGACAAAAATCACAGAAGTCGCGAGTGACAATATGTATATCGCTGATGATTTTAATTTTCCGCGACGATGGACAAAAACTCCGGGCTATGCACCGTATAATCGTCAGATCCAAACGATAGTGCCAATGCCTTCCGTCATGAATACTGGAAGAGTCGGTTTGAAGATCATAGCGTGACCGTGAAGCATTCCAAATACACTATATCATGGAAGATGTACCACTGGACCAGGTCCTCAGTGCAATGCGAGCGAGATGGCATGACGGTGAGACCCAAGGTTCTGGGTGAGAGCTGTCGTCGCTATGATTGATGGAAAAGGGGAAATCCGGCGGATATGATAAGAGATGATGGTGGTGAGTGGAAAAGATGGATGTAGGTGAGGAGCAGGACTGGCAGCTTTTCATAACTTTGTACGGCAAGTGGCAGTGCTATGGACAGGGTGGCTAGTAATCGGGTACGACACTAACCTGCGGTAGTAGAGATGATTCAGACAACAACCAGCCTCGTAAGAGCTTATATCAGCTTGCATCCCGCTGTATGGTTAAACGCGTGAGATATCGACGGATGAGCAATTGACAGACTAAGTCGACATGGACACGCGTTGTTGGGCCTTGTTGTCGCTTGTTGATGCGTTTTCGAGTCACGAGTGGAATGGCTGAATATTAATAAGAGCAAATTCCCACTGGTCGTCCATATTTTTGACTTATTCTCGTAATCAATTCTTTCCCGCCTTACTTAGATTTCCCTTTGCATGAGTGGATTCTGAAGGCCGAATGCATATCTCGAAAGCTTCCGTGTACATGTCATACTCGAAATAACCTACTTCCAGAAGAAGCCTGATGGGATATCAATCCTTAACCAGTGATATCCTCAGGGGACACTTTGAGGCATTGTCTGCTGGGTTCTTCAAGACAGGTCTAGCGATACCAGTCATCCGCCACTCCACCTCCGGTCCCGGCTCAAACTTGAAGGTTTCCAGCAGCATCGTCAAAACGAGTTCTATCGATATTGTAAGCATTTAGTCACATAACGAGAACAAATACGTACTCATTTCCATTTCGGCAAATTTGAATCCACTGTATTCAAGAGTCAGATTGCAACCAGTTCGAAGGAAGAGTGACTCACATGCAAGCACGACCTCCTCCGATAAAAGTCATCCTACATCCTTTGGTCAGATGCTTCAATTGAATGCGAGAAGACAATAAATTACATTGAAGCGTATACTCCGGGCATATGCGCCTTAGCTACACTTTCCGGGAGCGGTTCGAGCCATCGCTCGGGCTTCCATTCCTCAGCATCGTCACCCCAAATTCTCTTGCTTCTGTTGGCTCCGATGATCGAGACTGTCACGTTCGTGTTTGCCTTTATGGGTATTTCACTTATTTCAGTCTTCCCATCAGTACCGAGGATCGGCCATGCGAGTGGCAAAACAATGTCCTTTCTGGCACTGTTCAAGAGAAGGTTTGTCACATTATCGTTTAATAGGTGACAGCAACAAGTAAACTTACGTGCGAGCAACCATAGAAACTGGAGGGAAAGCGCGCAGTGTCTCACGGCAGACAGCATCGAGATAAGGCAATCCCATGAGCGTATCATAGTCAAAATCCGTTCCTCCACGTTCCTTCCTAGCGGTGATAATCTCATCTCGAAGACGGTTTTGCACGTCAATATTTAACGAAAGTAGGTGCAAAGCTCTAGTGAGGGCATGCGAAGTCGTATCTTGACCA
Organism: Sanghuangporus sanghuang; assembly: GCA_009806525.1. NCBI lineage: Eukaryota > Fungi > Basidiomycota > Agaricomycetes > Hymenochaetales > Hymenochaetaceae > Sanghuangporus > Sanghuangporus sanghuang. The sequence goes on from VVIT01000005.1 coordinate 921,823, forward strand.
GCTAGGATAAACGTGCTTTGCAATGTCAGTATAATCCTCGTAGAGAGACCAAATAGTTTTACTTCAATTGTCCGATAACCTCTTCCTCGGGCAGCCTGTCGCTTTCCTTCGCCGTCGTATTTGCTCGAACTGAATGTGCATGGGCCAATGTTTGCATTGTTTGCATTTGCCTCCAAAATATAGTTGAAATGTGCACTTACGGAGGACACTTAGAATGTCCTTACCCATTCCGACCTTCTCAGAAATTGCTTCATCGCCATTTTCCATGGCCTTCTTACTCTTCTCATAGATGATCTTTGATCCGCTTTCGAGAACGTCAACGACCTCAATACATTCCTTGATGAGTTTGGATGGGACAGTTTCCACGACTTTACGCCGAAATGCCGGTGAGCCGAGTTTTGTAACCCAAGGGAGGAATCGACGAAGAAAGGTCGTTTTGAATAGAGTAGGTCTATAACACATTCATGTGAGGGATCGGTCTAACTTGAGACGGGTATAGCTCACCCTATCTTCTTGACATATTCACCATACTTGCTTGACTCCTCGTCATGAAGAGCATCAAACTTGTAACCAAATCCCCCCTGCCCAATATACTCGAGAGCCGCTCTTGAAAGCCAGTACAAGACATCGATCTGTCTCGCTCCATTTCGCACTTGCTCGGCGAGAACCTCTCGAAGCTGCAAAGATTAAGTATCGCTCCAGTGATCTGTAAAACATGACACGCACGTCATAGGTGATAGGATAAAATATAGGGAGAAGATCGCGCATGTGTTTCAAAGAAAACACAGGGTTCAGCATCTTGCGCTGCTTGCGATGGTGGTCTCCTGCCATGATGTTAGAATTCCGTTCAGATATCCCGTACAGATTGAAAAACGAGACGTACCAAGTGTGGACAGAAGGCTCGTTCCGAAAGTCAAAGCGTTACTCCTTCAGAGAAATGAGCAATGCACTGTACCGACAATACTACTCTGTAGGGCGTACGTTATAAACATGCTTGTTTCCTCGTAAATGTATTGGTCCTTGACGACGATATGATGCAATGCCAGAGGATCGGTGATATACAACTCTTCATCCTGCGAGAGGATGATTAGATCAGAATCGTAGTAAAAGTCAAGATTAATGTGAATCAGACGTCACATACACCAAAAAGCATGGGCAGCTTGACCACGCTCCCGTACTTTTCAAGAATATCACGATGAAACTTCCAACCATTAGCGTCAAAAAGTTGGTCAAAACATCCTTAATTGACATGCAAATCACTTAATAACGATAAGAGCATCGAAAGGGTGTTATATACATACCTTTCCACCATGATCTTTTCGGAGGTCCTGGGATGTCTGCGAAAACCGATTTGTGAACAAAGCGGTGTTTTGTCAAGTATAGAAAAAGAGCAGCCAACGAGACTTGTAGGAATAAGAGCAACATAGTTGAGAGAATATAGCGAGGCAGGGAGTTAATGCCTTCAAACTGGAGTCCAGAGATGGCTTTATATTATCGAAACTTCGCAGAGTGAAGATATTGAGACAAGAAAGAGACGGAGTTCCGGCACTCGAGAACCATCGATTTATCATGGACCTTTACGAGCTGTCCTCCTAAGTGTGTGCAAATGTTCTTCTTCCCTACTGACGGTGCCTCGTGTCTCCGCGGATTTTCTGTACGGAGGCTTTGCGGCGCTACGACACGCTCGGTAGACCATGAGACGAACGCTCAAATTCCCATTTCGGTAACGTAAAGCTAACGAAAACCAATTCATTAGATCCGACATCGCACTAAACCGCAGAACGTCAACGAATGCCTGCGGAGACCAAGCTTTCGCTGACAAGAGTTCTGCTGACAATCCGACGCTTCCGGCTGTGAGAAGTACTTTAGTGCGCCTTGAGATTTCAAGAAGCTTGCGGGAAAAAAGGTCTTCTTTGATAAAAGATTGACGTAACTGGCTTTCTTCACGGCCTGTCCAGAATCAAAGAGGGGTGACCCCACATAACTGAATTATAATAAGCGGCAGATGTGAATTTGCTAGACTAACACCGACAGAAGTCAGGGCGTGTAGAGGAAGCTCGTGGGAGCCTGTAAACTTTCCCCGGCTCACATTCGACGACACATGTACACTCTGCCGCTAGTGTGCGAGAACAGGCGAAAAATTCATTATCAGAAATGGAAGGATCATATCTGAAGTCCGGGACTCACATACATCCGCGACCCAAGTTTACCGCAGGTATTCGCCAGTGGTCTAGCATAAGCTGTCCAACTGTGGGTATGATTGAGCGAATACACATTTCGCGAATTGCATTCATAACAACGACCGGTTTCCATGCAAAGTAAAGCGAATTAGGGTCATGATGCGATTATCTCCAAGGTTCGAACAAAAACTCACACTACGGGCAATTTAGTATTTTACATCGGATGATAAATGGATTGATATGTAATTTGATATTTTCAATATCATTCAATATCATACTGCATATCCTCATAAGGGATATTTAAAATATCATCAAAGTATTTAGAATATCATCAAAGCAGATATTCTGATTGACCAATCGGGATAATTTTTAGGGATATCTGCTTCGATGATATTTTCAATATCCCTAATGAGGATATGCAGTATGATATTGAATGATATTGAAAATATCAAATTACATATCAATCCATTTATCATCCGATGTAAAATACTAAATTGCCCGTAGTGTCAGGAGGACATGGGGTGCACGTGACTGGAAAGACGCGTCAACAAGGGTCAACAACGCGGCTCCCACTTCATTCTAATATCTTGTCAGCGAAATGTGTTCTGGCTTTTACCGCGTCCATCTCGTGAGTGAAAACCTCTGATATGGCTCTTGTGAGGTTGGCTATTGTCCAGATCAGATCTCCTATAACAATTCTGTGTCAAACTAGGCTGGCTCGCCGCTTTGGTCATTGCATGGGCTATCCACTTGCCAGCCACTGCCCAGCAAGTCATAAAAGACTGCCACCCCTTACCGACACAGTATCTGCGTATTGCACACATATAGCGGGTTCTGTGAGGCCGGGAGGTGGGGGGCGGTCGAGTGCGAGTTGAACATCCAGGAGAATGACTTGTTAACCCTCCATGCTGCTACAGATCTCGTAGGTTGATCCATTATCGGTGTACCTCGTTGCATTTTCGTTCGTGTCTTAACAGAGCTGCTGGCACCACATCCGCTCTCGATGTTCACTAGCAGACTCATAGCAGTCGCTCCATCCGACAAATAACCCAACGAAAGATAATTGGCATGCTCTTCGACAGATGCTATGCTATACAAAATAAAAGATTCACTGAACAGGGTGTCTCTAAATACGCCGCCATACCGCCACAGATGACAGTGCATGAGATGTGCGTTGTGCACATGCAAATCGCGAGTCGCGGCCGCTACGTCGGAACAGTGCACTGCGCGACTGGTGGCCAGGCCTGCGAGTCAAGGGAGGACACAACTCCTGCCACCCTAGGGGAGAAGAATGGCTGAGAGCACTTGGTATGAGCCGGATGCTAGGCCCTAAAGGTCATTCAAGTCGAACGATCCTCGCTGTATTTCACATATCGAGATGACTGCCTGCCGACAGACTCAAGGACTGACACTCAATACTCCTGGACCTTTGCTTCTTGCAAGTTCCAAACACGGTCACCAATCTCGCAGATATATGGCTGTTCACAATATATGGCTGTTCACGCACTTAATATGTCGGGTGGTTAGCCAGTGCTACGTAGGACATTGCAATCTGATGGAATGTAATGCGACGTAATATCATATGGCAAGACATCTTACGAAAATTAAGACGGTTATCGTTGACTTATTTGCGGACATGGGCTGGATGACTTCACTCCGAATATTCAGGTTACTGGGATAAACGATATGCTACTGAGCCGTAGGATTAAAACACGAAGGACCAACAAGATATAACCAAAGGGAGATAGACAACAACAGCAACTATCCAACGTAACGTAGATGTCCATGAAGCATTCACAAAAGTTCTTTTGCAAGACGCAGATCGTGAAGGGAGGCGTGTATCAAGCAAGCATACTCATCATTGTCGCGACTGCTGAGCAGAAGCCGACGATGATGTACGGCACAGCGGAGGTATCCATTGCAGCGACGGATCCGCTATTTGAACCGGTGGCTGTTGCACTGCTGGCCCCGTTCGAGCCACGACTTGAGCCACTTGCAGCAGAACCGGAAGCAGCAGAAGCAGCGGAAGCCGAGGAAGTGATGGTGAAGCCGGCGGCTGTGTCCGTTGCGGCTGCTGCGAACAGTTGCTCGGATGAGAAAGTCACGCAGTTAGAAGATGCTGGAATGGTTGGAGTGTAAGGAGGGACGACTGGACCATTCCTGGTAAATGCGATGATGGATTAAAGGAGATGATTTTTTTCGTAGATGGATGATACTTACTGAGGCTGGAACCACGTAGTTAGCGCTCCATTAGCTGAAAATACACCAGGAGGAGTCATGTCATCGCTATCGCAGACCTGTAAAATGATAGACGAAGGAAATCGTAAATGAGTAAACGGCCAGAAATTTGAATATCCCAACCTCGAAAGTGCCATTGATGGAACCATAATCCGCAAGAGCATTGTACGTGCATCCAATCTCATCGTAAATGTGCTGGCACAGTTCAGCCGCATCGGGGTCGTCCGGGTTGCACATCTTAAGGCAGAACTGACCGTTGCCAATGAAGTCGATCCATTCAATGACTTGCGTATAATTCTGGTTAGCCGTGAAGTTACCCGAGTTGGCGAGCTGCTGGAAAGAAGCCGCGTTCATGCCGAAACCGTTCGTGAACACGATACCACCGAGCGGGTTTCCTTGCTCGTCAGCGCCGTGAGGGTCGAGCTAAGAATAGAACAATTTGATGACATCGTGAATAATCGACAAAAATGGATGATGAGATCAGATCAGAGAAACCGTACCTCTCCTCCGGCGTCATCAGCAGCAAGTCCAACTTTCGTCTGATCGATGAAGCCGACGACTTGCAGGTAGTTTTTGGCGTACAGCCATTGGGCGCCTGTGATTGCTCCGGGAGGGATGATGCGTGTGCCGTGACCGGGCGAAGTACACCACGCGACTTCGCGGGCTTCGGATTCACCTGATTAGGAAATGAAAAGTGATGTGTCAGCAAAAACCAACGTCACAGATGAGAAATTTGTAAAGGAAAGGACGCCTCGTGGCGAGGATTCGTAGGTAGGGCTGGATGGTACTGACCGATAGTGTCGTCCGTCTGGCCTGAACTCCACATGCAAAAGTCACCCAGGTTGTTGAGGAATGCAGTCTGCGCGAACATGAACCCGAATCTTGACCTTTAAGAAAGGATGACGGCCTCTTACCTGGCACATCGACTGTTGATTTTCCGTAGAGCTGTTGCACAAGTTGAAGCCAGACTGGGGACCACGAATGCCTCCTTGGTCTCCGGTGACTTGGTAGGGTATATCAGGCCATGTAAAATGCTTAGACGCAAGAGGCTCGAGCGACGTCTGCGCCTTGGCCGTGTGAGCGACAGACAGTGCAACGCCGAGGAGGGTCAAAAGAGTGTGGTGCTGAGACATCGTGTCAATAAACCAAGAGCCCAAAGAGTATGTATTCAATCAGAAAATGAGAAGGATGAATGGTATATTAGTATATGGTGGTAAGGAGGACAGAAGTAACCACCAAAAATCGTCGAGGTAGTTTGTGGAGATGGCCGGAGACACGAGGAGAGAAAAAGCAGACTGACGCCGGACTTCCTCGCGCTGATGGGAATGAGGGAAAACTGAATTAATATTACGTCTCTCACACTAGCATCTAAAAATAGAATAGCCCGATATATTAATAGATCAAATCTTGTATACAAATCGGGTAATACACGAGGCGCGTGAAACTTCGGTCACGTTGTAGGAACATGTCGTTGAATAAATTCCAACTGCGCTTTGAGCGAAATCTCATAGTCAGGACCTCCATGGTACATATCAAAGTGACCTGCGAGAGAAAGAAATGATTTGCAATCAAAAAAAAATCCAGATTAGCTAACAAGTGTCTGCTGAAAGGACAGCGCTTTATCCGTCTTACCTCCGGGTGTCCTACTCTCCGAAACATTCTTAGAAGCACGAACGACGCGGCGTAACACGAAATCAAGTGGACAAAGCTCGTCCCCTTCGCCGATAACAAGCAAAATCGGGCAGCCTATTTTCGACGCTTTGGATGAGGGGTTGTAGAATGGGAACTCAAACATGCTGGATGCGGAGATCTGCAAGAAATGGATTCATGCATGATAAAATTAAATGAAGCGTTCGTATAAAGACAACTTACGCGATTGGGGTAATCTCTGCTCAATATTAAGCACCATCAGCGAAATAATTTTGATTCAGAACGATGAAGTAAACCAGGAAGCAATAGTACGGATGAAAGGGGTCGCACCGCTTATCTCTAACAAGCCTCTCCAGCCCCGCAATACTATCAGGCGTAGTCATCGCGCCCATCTTCCCCGGCTCTGCGCAAGCAGAGATATACAATGGCTCGCGTCTGACCATCTGGCGCAAGAGGTCGACGACGCCGTATGCACTCATCTTGAGGAACACGCCAAATGGAGGCTTCGCTGCCTTCCCGACGTAAGGACACTGCGCGATCGCACACGCGAGTTTGAGATTCTAGTCGAGCATAAAGGGAAAGGATTTGTATTTGTGAGCGAGGATGTTGGTTTAGGATAGAGAGGAGGACTGACCTGCTCAGACGCGAGGCTGACAGCATGGCCACCTACAAATTGCCATAGCTCAAGACTTTATCGCATATGATATCGGACAGCAACGTACCAGAGTAACTCGTCCCCCACAATACAACGCGCTGCGAATCAAACTCCTCCTGCTGCCGCACCCACGCAATCACCGTCCGATAGTCCTCAAGCTGCTCCGACGTGTACACGCATTCTCGAGGAGAGCCGTCTACGTATCATAAATTTAAGCCCAGCCATAAAGGAGGTTGAAGACGTCAGTTTCCATATGTCCTGCTGCAAGGCACGATTAAAATGAAATACCAGAGTCCCCAAACCGCCTATAATCAAACACGACACACGCATACCCCTTGCTCACAAACGCCTCCGCATACGGTGCGAGACCCATCTTCTTATTAGCAGAGAATCCATGGGCCCTAGCAAACGATCAACATTTATCCTCATCTTGATCGAAAGTATGAAAGGGAACCAGAATAACATACGTACATGACGATCACAGGAAACGGCGGTCCTGATGTTTTACTCTTGGGAACGTACTTCCATGCATCCAAGCTCCATCCAGAGGTCTTCGAGGGTATCTTGACGTTGCTCAGCTCGAAAGACGCGTCGTTCTCTGACATCGCGGTCGTGATTGGTGGGACAGTATTGCATGATTCGTTCGCTCCGTTTCCTCTCTTTAAATGCCTTGAGTCGCGTGATCTACGATATTTGGACACACTACGGGCAATTTAGTATTTTTTAGGTGATGATAAATGATCGGAAATTTAATTTGATATGCATTATATAAGTATGAATATCTCCATTCAGGATATTAAAAATATCCACATGCATCTAAACCTAGTTTATATATTCAATATCATGCCGCATTTCTTTGATGATGATATTTATTATATCATCGTGATCGATATGGATATAGAAATCTAAATTGATATTTTCTTTATCAGCAAAGAATATCATTGAGGTAGATATTTTTTTGATGATATTTTCAATATCAAAGTGTCTGTTATTTGAAATATCATTCTGTATATCAATGTCAATGACAATTTACACGATGAGCGGGTGATGAGCGGGCACGATGAGGGTGCACAGTGGGCATGTTGTGGGCGCACAGGGGGCAGAGAGAGGGTGAACTGCGGGCGGGATGGGGGCACACTGTGGGCACTGTAAGGGCACACTGGAGGCACAGAGCAGGCACAGAGAGGGCACAGAGAGGGCATACAGTGTGTGCGGGTGTGTGAAGAGTGTCCGGAGCGCACAAAAGGAGTCGGAGAACATAGAACTCACAGCAGGAAGGCTGTTATTTAAAACCGGAATAAATTCATAACTAGATGTCAGATCTTCACTTTGAGAACCTGTTCGCTCTCGTTCGTAAACCTTCAGAACAGTGCTGTGGACTATTGCTGGGACAATCTTGTGAGCCCCGTTGTTGGTTGTATCCAAAGTATGATCTGATGGGTGGTACACGCAAACCTCATCATGATTTTATGTGCAAAACTTCATTGGCAACGAAGCCTGGGATCGATGTGTTGGTGATGAGTCGGACCGTGTTGTTGGTGCAACGTGCGCCCCTGCGAACTAGGGCTCCGCGTGTATCGTATACGATATGCGCATATAATTTTAGGCTTATACACATATGCTCATATTTTATATGAGCGTATACTTGGTTCTGAAGTGTGATATGCATACGCACGTATAATATACGGTGTATACGCGTTGTAGGATTCTGGTGGTATTCCTATCTGAAGGTGCTACCGATGTCCGTCCTACTATGGGTACTGAATGTATGAAGAAACCTCCAGAAGCAAAGCCCTAAGCTATCTGACCCTTACCACCTACTACCTGGCAGGTGCCAAAGACCATCAGAGATGTAATGGAGTGGCCTAGTGACGCCGAGGTATGAAAGGAATGATCTAGTAGGTCCGCCGGATCAAGGGGGAGGTCACAGGAGTCCGCCGAAGTAGCGCAATTGTTACGAAAATCGTGGTTAGCTAATGCGGAATAGTATCAGACAAGTTATACACCGTATTATGCAACCGAATCCAGCTTATGAGCAAGGGCTTCAAAGCTATCGACCTGGGGATGATACAGGTCCGCTACTACAGCCAGTACCTAACGAGGTAGCTGCGAACAACGAAGTCGAATCGAGCGAGAGTGATGATTCAGTAGGCATACGGTCGACTATGGCTAGGATGCATATTGGACATACTTCTCCTCCACGAATACGAGGCCTAGGAACTATGGAGAGCAGTAATGTTGCGAGGTATACCGAACTCCTGCAGAAGAGACGTTATCGACGAGGTGCAACCAGACGTCTAGTTCACGAGAGTCTGGTGTGCAGTAATTGCTACTTAGCATACCAACGCAGCTGGGTTCTTTCGGAATGGCTCCTCAAGAATTTCGTGGAACGGTTGGTGGTGAAGGAGGCAGCCGATGTCAAGATTCGGCACAGGCCTGGGCCTTCAGAAACAACAGAAGACCAACCATTGCCGAACCGCGGAATGAGCGCATACGATCACAAAGTAACCATATGGCTCAGCGATAGGGATATGTATGCAATGAAGGTCTGCGTGAGAGCTTGGATCAATCAGCATCGTCACCAGACCTTATGCCCTTACGTCGCAGTGGAAGTCGATTGGCCGGTATACTTGATACCGCCCTCGGACATTATCGAACTCTCGGAGGAAGCAATCGAAGGATTCCTAAAGGCTTGGCGAACATCAGATACAGGGGTTATTACAGTTGACGAATGGCGCGGACCTCGACACATCGGTCAGCGATTCAGGTTAACGACGGGCACCGGACTACAGCTATCGGACATTGCAATAGCGGCTAGGCACATTAGGCTAGAAGCCTATTTTACACAGCCACCGAGATTAACCTCAGAAGATCGGCAAGCGTTGCCGGTCGCGAATCCCGAGATCACGGCCAGCCCCATGATCACCGATTAGCGGCAGAAGCTCGGCCGAGATAACGGAGCAGCCTGGAAGCATGTGCTCGGCAAACTAAGGAAGGATCAGTGGGAAGATCGGCGGAAAGGATTAACATGTGATAAGCGATGGGATCGGAAGAAGCACGGAAGAAGCTTCGGAGCAACGGAGGTTAGAAGGAAGCCTACCTAATAGGGAAGGAAGTATTCGGAGTGGACACAGGTGATGTCACTTTATTTTATGTCGACACAAGGGCGGTAGCAACTCGGTGCTAGGACTTGGTGTCGACACAGGTGGGTAGCAACTCACGCTGAAACATACTGTCCTGTCCAATGGTGAGGCGGTTCCAGTAGCAGTAGGTAGCAAGTAGTGAATAGTAGAAAGTCTATATAAGTGCCAGCTGAGCGGGGCATTGTCCCTCAGCAAAATTATTTTGTACTCTCAATCATAACTGTACCCCTTTGATTGAAACTCTGCTCTACTAGTAATTCAAGCTTGAGCCCTAAGCTCGCTTATTATTAGTACATCTAAACCTTTACTACTCTACTCTCCAAGCTACAATAGTACGAAAGGAGGAAGCAGGGACTTGTTCCGGTACGCTCGGACTAGCCACTTCGTCCGAGAATACCGATCCTAACAGCAATCTCAGTAATAGGGAGCTAGGGAGCGTTGTAGTGCCCTGGCCAATCCTGTGCCAGGACACTCATACTCTGGCTCTCCCCTACTGCAGACACCATATACCACCACCACCTACACCTCAGAAGACCAGGGAATACTCATATCACACTCTAGAGGCCATATGAGCACATATCCATGGATTCTAGCCTACGCTTTCCCCTGCGGCGCCCTCCGAGAGCCCAGATGAGTCCGCCGCTGGCTCCCTGGCACCCATACAGGTCCGCCGAAGGCTCCTACCCAGCACCAGACACCATAGGAGATGTCCCCCAATCATTATAGGCCTTCGTTATTGCGATTCTTCATACGTACAGCCTCGAGGCGGATTTGGATGCCCCTGCGGCGGCCCCCCCAAAGCCTCAGATTGGTCCGGCGGCCACTCAGGCGTCCTCAGGTGCCCTCGCCGAAGCCTCCCACAGCTTACCAGACAGTCCCCCAAAGCCTGCGAAGTTATCTAGTGTCATCTCTGCTCATACACCGCCGAAGGCCACACTTTTATGAATCCGCCGCCGATCGAGCAGCGACTTGCAGATCCGCCGCTCCGGCACCCTCCTTACTTACCATGGATCGCCTACACTCTATATTGAGTGCGGCGGCGGCCTTGGGCGGCCTAGGGACCCTGACTGATGTGCCCTCGATCTCATATATGCAATATTAGCCTCCGAACATCGGCCCTGACGTTTCCCGACTTCCCCTCAAGCGGCGGGCGACTCTAGGCCATATATAGCAGTCAGGCATGTGGTACAGCGGTGTGCCAAGCCACCGACCGCCGCTGCCAAGCCAGACTCCGCTGGCGCCCGTTTTATTGCAGATACACGATATATCATACTATTGGATAGTCCCCTCACGTTGGCACCGCCGTACGCCTCCTAGGCGCTCCGGCGGCGGCCCTTGGTAAGCCCTATGCCTCAGGAGATGTTGTCAGACAGTAGGACTCAGCAGCGAGAGCAGTAGAATATATATAGAGTCTATATTTGTCAGTAGACAGGAGCGAAACATACACACAAAGCCCATACATAGCAGACAGTGCAGACAGGCCACACATCATAAAAAGACCTCGGCGGCCCTCCGGCGCCCCAGGCCTTCTATTCTACACCCCTTCGGCGCCCTTTCCAGTTACTGGCCGCACATTGGTCCTTATATTCATCTTACACGGCCCTTACCTTTCGACTACCTAGTTTACGCTACTGCGGCGGATTTGCACACGCTCCCTTGTCCCAGGCGGCCCCCTATCGACCTCGGCGGCCCTCCGGCGACCCAGGCCTCCTTTCCTATTCCCCTTAGGTGTCCCTTTCATCCACTGGCCGCACGTTATTTCTTATATTCATTGTACACCGTCCTTGTCTTTGATCTACCAAGTTTACACTACCGGGGTGGATCTGTGTGATGCTCCCTTGCCCCCGGCGGCCCCCTATTTGACCTCGGCGACCCTCCGGCGACCCAGGCCTTCCATTGCATTCCCCTTCGGCGTCCTTTTCACTTACTGGCCGCACATTACACCTTATATTCATCGTATACGCTCCCTAGCTCCCTATTACTGAGATTGCGCTACTTCGGCGGACCCCTGTGGCCTCCTCCTCGATCCAGCGGACCTACTAGATCATTCCTTTCATACCTCGGCGTCACTAGGCCACTCCATTACGTCTCTGACGGTCTTTGGCACCTGCCAGGTAGTAGGTGGTAAGGGTCTGATAGCTTAGGGCTTTGCTTCTGGAGGTTTCTTCATACATTCAGTACCCATAGTAGGACGGACATCAGTAGCACCTTCAGATAGGAATACCACCAGAATACTACAGCGTATACGATGAATATAAGGTGTATTGTGCGGCCAGTAGGTGAAAAGGACGCCAAAGGGGAATACAATGGAAGGCCTGGGTCGCCGGAGGGTCGCCGAGGTCAAATAGGGGGCCGCCGGGGGCAAGGGAGCGTCACACAGATCCGCCGCGGTAGTGTAAACTCGGTAGACAAAAGACAAGGACGGTGTACAATGAATATAAGGAATAACGTGCGGCCAGTGGATGAAAGGGACGCCTAAGGGGAATAGGAAAGGAGGCCTGGGTCGCCGGAGGGCCGCCGAGGTCTTTCTATGATGTGTGGCCTGTCTGCACTGTCTGCTATGTATGGGCTCTGTATCTATATTTCGCTCCTGTCTACTGACAAATATAGACTCTATATATATTCTACTGCTCTCGCTGCTGAGTCCTACTGTCTGACAACATCTCCTGAGGCATAGGGCTTGCCAAGGGCCGCCGCCGGAGCGCCTAGGAGGCGTACAGCGGTGCCAACGTGAGGGGACTATCCAATAGTATGATATATCGTGTATCTGCAATAAAACGGGCGCTAGCGGAGTCTGGCTTGGCAGCGGCGGTCGGTGGCTTGGCACGCCGCTGTACCACATGCCTGACTGCTATATATGGCCTAGAGTCGCCCGCCGCTTGAGGGGAAGTCGGGAAATGTTGGGGCCGATGTTCGGAGGCTAATATTGCGTATATGAGATCGAGGGCACATCAGTCAGGGTCCCTAGGCCGCCCAAGGCCGCCGCCGCACTCAATATAGAGTGTAGGCGATCCATGGTAAGTAAGGAGGGTGCCGGAGCGGCGGATCTGCAAGTCGCTGCTCAATCGGCGGTGGATTCGTAAAAGTGTGGCCTTCGGCGGTGTATGAGCAGAGATGACACTAGATAACTTCGCAGGCTTTGGGGGACTGTCTGGTAAGCTGTGGGAGGCTTCGGCGAGGGCACCTGAGGACGCCTGAGTGGCCGCCGGACCAATCTGAGGCTTGGGGGGCCGCCGCAGGGGCATCCAAATCCGCCTCGAGGCTGTATGTATGAGGAATCGCAATAACGAAGGCCTATAATGATTGGGGGACATCTCCTATGGTGTCTGGTACTGGGTAGCAGCCTTCGGCGGACCTGTATGGGTGCCAGGGAGCCAGCGGCGGACTCATCTGGGCTCTCGGAGGGCGCTGCAGGGGAAAGCATAGGCTAGAATCCATGGATATGTGCTCGTATGGCCTCTAGAGTGTGATATGAGTATTCCCTGGTCTTCTGAGGTGTAGGCGGTGGTGGTATATGGTGTCTGCAGTAGGGGAGAGCCAGAGTATGAGTGTCCTGGCACAGGATTGGCCAGGGCACTACAGCGTATACGCGGCTAAGCCTACTCATATAATATATTGGCTGTTAGGTTTGACGTTCGAGCCTCAAAAATGCTTACCGGACACTCCTTGACCCAAAACAGCCCACAGTGTGCCCCCATCCCGCCCACAGTTCACCCTCTCTCTGCCCCCCATGCGCCCACAACATGCCCACTGTGCACCCTCATCGCGCCCGCTCATCGCCTGCTCATCGTGTAAATTATCATTGACATTGATATACAGAATGATATTTCAAATAACAGATACTTTGATATTGAAAATATCATCAAAAAAATATCTACCTCAATGATATTCTTTGCTGATAAAGAAAATATCAATTTAGATTTCTATATCCATATCGATCACAATGATATAATAAATATCATCATCAAAGAAATGCGGCATGATATTGAATATATAAACTAGGTTTAGATGCATGTGGATATTTTTAATATCCTGAATGGAGATATTCATACTTATATAATGCATATCAAATTAAATTTCCGATCATTTATCATCACCTAAAAAATACTAAATTGCCCGTAGTGACACGACGCGGAGGCTTTATATCAGGAATGGCTGGGAAACAGCACTTAACGCCATACATTAGGGCTTCGTGCGTGTCAAATACGGATATGCACGGAGCCCTAACATCCTGACGAATGAAATGGTCGGAAAACAACATTCTGTGCTATACCTAGCTCAATTCGAATTCCGGTTCTCTTCATTCTTGCTGGATCATGGAGGAGACTGAGGAAGTATAGATTCAATCGCATTGAAGACGCAGAATAGCCAGGTTTTCACCGAAAGATTGTTACACATTTTGTAGTCGACTCCAAAAAATTGTGAAAAACACGTGACTCGGGACAGCTTCCCAATCTCACAGAATGCCAGTTCGTTTTTTTAGCCGGCCGCTTGCCGCCACCAGAATCGAGCAAGAATAAAGGGATGCTATAAGTGAACGGACGCTCTAGCCAGACAAGACATCTAACTACAGCCAAAAATGTCAATAAAGCTTTAAAAAGATCCAGATATGTAAATTATCATGTCCATGTCAATGCAAAACAAAGTATTGCTAAAACAGTCTCTTATGTTGTGATAACGTATTCATCAGCATCCATCTAGGTCAACTATGATCATGCTCAAGCAAGAATGGTCATCATCGTAGCCAGCACTGTGAAGAAACCAGTGACAATAAATGGTGCGGCGTTGGTATCAAATGCTGCTGGTGAACCGCTGCTCGAGCCAGTTGCTGTTGCGGAGCCAGAGCCAGAGGCCCGACTGGAGCCTTTGGCAGTCCCGCTAGCCGTCGCCGCTGCGCCAGAAGTGAACGCGGTATCGGTTGCGGCCGCCGCGAATAGCTGCTCAGATGAATAGGTTACGCAGTTCGAAGAGGCGGGGATGGTAGTCTGATATGGAGGGGACACGTAGGAGGTCCTGCAAGGAATCAACGGAGTCAGTGAGAGTAGGATATATGCAATCGGCTCCCACTGACAAGTCCTGGAACCATGTAGTCAATTGACCGTTTGTCGAGAATACACCAGGTGGCGACATGTCATCACTGTCGCAGACCTGTCGTTATGCATCAACCACGTCAGGAACTGTCAAAGACCTTGAAGTATCAAATGCACTAACCTCAAAGGTACCGTTGATTTTCGAGTAGTCCGCAAGTGCATTGTACGTGCATCCGACTTCATCGTAAACGTGTTGGCAGAGCTCAGCTGCGTTCGGGTCATTCGGATTGCACATCTTCAAGCAAAAGACTCCGGAGCCGATAAAGTCAATCCACTCGATAACCTGAGTATAGTTCTGGTCGCTTGTGAAATTGCCGGAATTGACGAGATCCTGAAAAGAAGCAGAGCTCGATCCGAAGCCATTGGTGAAAACGATGCCACCGAGCGGGTTGCCTTGCTCGTCAGCGCCGTGTGGATCGAGCTGGATTATTAGGGTCAGTTGATCGGGAATCTTCATTGACAATGCTGCGGACGTACCTCTCCTCCGGAATCATTAGCCGAAAGGCCGACCTGCGTTTGGTCAATGTATCCAACGACCTGAAGGTAGTTCTTCGCGTACAACCACTGTGCGCCAGTGATCGCACCCGGCGGGATGACACGAGTACCGTGCCCAGGAGACGTGCACCACGCAACTTCACGAGCTTCCGACTCGCCTTTCAGTTTTTTAATTCGCATCAAGGTCCATCAGATTGCAATCATAACTGATCCGAAAATAGAAATTCACCAATAGTGTCATCTGTTTGAGCCGAGCTCCACAGGCAGAAATCACCGAGGTTGTTAAGGAAAGAGGTCTGATCCACGGTGATCACGTAAACTTCATTCATCTCATCTGCCGAAGGGAGCTGCGACCGAAGAGCTTACCTGGCACATCGACTCCTGATTCTCCGTCGTGCTGTTACAGATGTTGTATCCCGCTTGGGGGCCACGCACACCACCCTGGTCTCCAGTAACTTGGTAGGGTATATCGGGCCAGGTGAAGTGTTTGGATGCAAGCGGCTCGAGTGAAGTCGAGGTTGCATCCTGAGCCCTAGCAGCATGCACGAGTGCGAGTACGAAGAGGGACAAAAGAGTGTGTTGGGACATCATGATGGATGTCAACGGCGGTGGTGAGGAGAGGAAAAGGACGAAGGCGAAAGGAGAAAGCGAAGAAAAGAGAAACCCTGTTGTTAGTTGATATGAAGAGGGAAAAAAGGGGGGGCGTTCCGCAGTTCCACCATTTTATATTTTCCGCGAGGGCCCATGAATAGCCGATTGATGTTTACGATATAAATAGATTAGAACCTTCCAACAGAACAGAACACTATTACATCACGTGCATACATCAAGGTATAGCATATATTCAATGGCAAAAGTCCTCCTGAAGCTGCCATGTAAAGTCTGCAGGCGCCCGTACCTCGTATTCCGCCTCCAGCTTCACTTCCTCCCCTGCACCCAAATCCACAAGCCAGACGTACTTGCCCTCCTTCTCGCTGCCATCGCCCTTCCACCTAACCCTGACAGCGCAAGTATCGCTTGACGATACCTTCGGAACGTCAACAAGCGTTTCAGGTGGCGCCTCGCCGAGGCCTTCTGGACGCTTAACCACGACCTTGATTCCTGGTCCACTCCCATTCTGAGAAGTTTGTCCGACGTTGGGTGCACAGTCTCGGACTTGCATGCCCTTCACTGCGAAGCCATGTCCGTTGGTCACTGTCGTGGCAATCTTGTACGTCGTCACTGTCGTCTGTGCTGCATATGCTGATCCAGAGGACGAGACAACAGGCGGCAAGCGTGTGCATTTGACACGCAAAGATGGGTCGGATCCAAGAGTGCATTTGAAGACTTCCTCCCTGCTTACGTCCTAAAGATTAATAAGTGAGTACATCCAATGTTCTCCTGCAAAATTAAGCACATACATTAATTGTAGTCCTTGAGACAGGGCTATTATCCAAGAAGACGTTGACGGAACCGGGGAGTAGACGATACTCGCTAGTATTTTTGACCTCACACTAGAAACCCGGGAGGGGTAAGAATTTTCATCATATCACAAAAAAAAATACTCGATTGAAGCATACCTGCAGGAATGACATAGGTGCGGAGCGAGGAACTGTGATATAGTTCACTTTCGCAGCAAAGGACAAAATTGCGATAGCAACTTTATGTGCAGTCGGCTCGCTCGGAATCGTGCAACTTCCCTCGATTCTGAACGAGCTTGACACAGCACTTTCCGTGACAACTGCCTTAGTCTCCATCCAGGTACCATAGCGATCTTCATCTGCCACCTCATCAGATTCATAGTCCTCATCGCCAAGCGTAGTCCAACCATCCCCGGTACCCCGAGGTACATCTGACACCGCGGCAACAGCAGTAAGTGCCGATGACTGGCCAAAATTCGAACCAAATACCGCAGAAGCCGTAGGAGCAGTAGAGGAAACAGGGCGAGGGACAAATCCACCTGCCGCACGAGCCATCTGCATCTGCCTTGCTTGAGGAGGTGGAGGCTGAGGCTTGTTGCCGAAGCTTCCTGCGTTAGTATTCTTACTCCTATATGTAGCAGCCTCCTGAGAGGCGGTGTAGTGCGCCGCACTAACCTGTACCGGTTCAGTGGCACAGGCCTGTATGGAGCCTACACCCTTACTCTACACCCAGGACTTTCCAGGTACTATTGTCTCCAATCCGCCCTCCACCTTCATTATGCAGTACATACTCCAATCAATGGCCGCTGGGCCTCCGCTGACTTCGGTGAACGCCTGCGGCGCCGCCGCCGCCGATCGAATAGTCCGCCGCCGCGGCGTCCCCGGTGCACCTCGAAGTCACCCCACTTGTCCGGTGAGAGAACGTTCCGGACTCCCCCGACCTCGTGAGGGCCGCCCGACAGGCTGCGGCAGATGTATACCCTGCTGCGGCGGGAGTATACGTCACCGCGGCGGCGATGTTTACCCGCCGCCGGGACTGACGGGCCACCTCTGGCCTGGTTCAGGACCATCTCTTCGAACGATTTACATCCTTATCTCACCGCGCCACACGCCGAGGGCGTTAGCGCCCCGGCGCCCGTTTGCATATTCCCCTTTTAGTATTAATCGACGCCTTGGCGTTTCAGATGCATATGGGCCACCGCATTAGCGATCCGGACGGCCCCGATATCGGGGCGCGATGCCCCGGCGCGTCTCGTCTGATTGGGGCACCGTTAGGTATTAGTGCCTTGGCGGCGCGTCTTGGCGTCGGCCCCCGCCATCACGGTGCTCATGTCACGCCTCGCTGCGTGCCGCCGCCGTCACATTCGTTATTAGTAGCCTACAGTATATATTGCCCCCATGTACATACATCCAGAAGTAGTGAATAAAGAAGATAGCACCCAGAGTTCACAGAAAACCCCAAGACAGAGCCGCCCTAAAAAGGGTCGCCCCTCTCATTACTCTTCCCTTTTTACGCTCGATCCGCCGCACGAAACACGCTGCCGCCGTCCCGCGCCGGCTGTAAAAGGAATCGGCGACTCGACCCCCGAATTGGGAATTCTTCAAGCACGTGCCTTCGCCGTCCCTTTTTCCCGGGCGCCGCTCTCACCTACGCTCGAAGGATCCGCCGCCGCGGCGGATTATCCCATCGCGCGGCGGACATTCGCGGCGCGCGGTGTGGCATCTGAACTAAGGGTCTTTGGATTCTCCTAGACGGCCTCTGGCCCGGGATACTTCCCCTTGTTACCTTCCGAGATACTGACACCAGCACCGCCTCCCTGTGGTCGAACGCCGCCGCGGCCTTCGACAACATTCAGGAGGGTCTGATAGTCTACATTTTGGAGCCCACCGCGAGAGAGGTAAAAAGGTGTCGTTCCAACCGGTCTCGGGCCCACCTAGGGGCACGCGATACTTGCTGAGGCTGCAGAGAAGGGCCGAAAACAGCCAAACGGCCTCAGCTACAACCGCCGGTCAACCATACCACTACTCCACACTCTTTACAAGGGGCCGCACTGAAGAACCCCACCCCACCGCTCCCAGATCACCTTCTGCACCAAACCGCCGACGTGCATCTATCGCCGCCGACGACCCAACTGCCTGGCGACCCAGAAGATCATCCGCCACCCCCCTTACCCGCAACCCGCCGCTCGAAGAAAGTGTAAGCGCCACCGCCGCACGACCGCAGCCACCCATCAATCCCCCCCGCTTCATCCACGCCCCCAAAGACCTCCGCGAATCCGAGATCCGCCCCAGCACTCACGTCCGCGTGCCCGGCAGTATCGAAGACCTGTCAATATCTCTCCAGGAACCGCCGGCCACTGGCCCACTAGAAACAGACCTTTTCGCCGACATAGAAGACCATCCCGCCGATCAGCCCCGCCTCACCGGCCTCCAGTTAGACACTGCCGCCGAAGAACAAGAAGACGACGACGACCTCTACGTTCCCGACTCACTCGTCCACGGTCACGCCATCACCCCAAACTCACCACTCACCCCCGTCGAAGAAGAACGATCGGCAAGGCTCTTTCCACCTCTCCCTCTCTCACCGCCGACTCCAGCCCAGCGCTGACGGCGCTCCCCAATTGACAACCCCCAATCGCCCTCTGCCAGTTCAACCCCTAACTCGGCCTCATTACCAACCATGACTAGCGCATACGCCGGCGGCCCCGCTACACAATATGCGACTTCGGCATCAGTCCCGCCGCCGCCCCAACAACACGGCCCCACCGCACAATATGCGACTTCGGCATCGGTCCCGCCACCGCCCCAACAACCCTCCGCCGCCGCACCAACGTATACCACCCCATCACCCGCCGCAATTGGTGCCCCACCCCCCCTTCCTGACCTCAGTGACCCAGACACCCACCCACTCAGCGGTCCCAATCCCCCAGTGCCAGGTGCTACAATGCCCTATCCGGGAGACCGCCGCGCGCCGAAGTTCAATGCCGCCGGCGACCCTGCGGAAATCCCCATCTTCTTCAATCGAGTCCGGCTATTTGGACGAAGCGCCGGCCTGTCAGACGCTCAGATGATCGCATGGGCAAGATGCTACGCCGACGCAAAAGACGACCAGCTATGGTGCAAAAGGCCGGAAACAAGAGGAAACGACTTTATGGCATTTAAGGACGCCATCCTAAAGTACTATCCCAATGCCACGACGCAATACACCCTCGGCGACCTCCATAACCTCATCGGCGCAAGCCGCAACCAAATTATGCTCAACACCGCTGCCCTCGGCGAATATCATAGGAACTTTATCACCGTCTCCTCATACCTTATTGACGCCGGAATGCTTTCTGAGTTCGAACAGAAGCGCATGTTCAGAGAAGGGCTTCACCCCACACTAAACAGAGAACTCGATCTGAATCTGCGGTTCGTAAAACATGATCACCCCAGCGGCGTCCCTTGGGACATCGACACGGTCGTAAGGGAGCTTGAACGCATACTTACCGGCGGCCATCTAACGACCGCCGACCAGCCACTAACGTATTCAGCTACAACGGCCGTACCCACCTATACCCATGTCACCACTTATACGCCGCCGCCGCCGCAACCCGGCGCCCCTGCCTACGGCGTCATCAATCAACCCCAAGTGAAGCAAGAAGAGCCTTGGGTATCCTTACTTATCCAGGAAATGCGCGCTCTCCGAGAGGCCACCGAGAGATCGAACCGTCGAGCGCCGCCGCCGATCGCCGGTGTATCACCCCAGCCTCGACAAGCCAGATTCAGCGGAAAATGCGCCGTCTGCGCCAGCGCGTCGCATTCCACTCGAGACTGCCCCACCAAGATCTCCCTGATCCAAAGAGGAGTCATGCTCGCCGACGCCAAGGGATACCTATACCCGGCCAACAGCAGACTCCCCCAGGGGGAACCAGGAATGTCGGTTCTGGACAGAATTAACAAACTCTTCATCGAAAACCCGAACTACGCGCCGGTCGGCGTCCCACTCCCCATCCAACCTGTGCCCGACACGCCGCCGAGGATTGCGGCGCCGCGGCAAGAAAACATGTACCAGGCCCAACCCACGATGCAACACTCAATGTATCAAGGACACATTGCGCCACAGGAATCCATGTACCAAACCACTGACAGGGCACCGCCGCCTGCCATGTACGGCACCGGTTCGCCGAACGGTCCGCCGCCGCGAGTCCAGGAATCAAACTACTTCGAGGCAATCACGCCCGACGAATCCCCAGAAGACGACCCCTGTGAAGGGATTGCCCTCATTTTTGAACAAGAAGAAAGCCCCGAGGACCCCCAAGAATGCCTCGCCGCCGCCGCAAAGCGCTCAGGACCGAGAGAAGTTTTCGACGGCGTTGAAATTGTAACCAGAAAGGGACCCTCAGGACTGAAACCAAAATGGCGAGACGAGAACAGAAAGGGGAGACCACCCGGACATCGGCCAGCATCGTCGCCCACTCCAGCGGCGCCGCAAGAAGAAATCGCCGCAGATCCCAAACCTCAATACCGGACTACCATACCAGCGTACGACGCCGCCGCCGTATCAAACATTTTCGGCAAGATTCTCGACTCAGAAGTAACCCTGCTGATCAGAAGCCTATTCGCCGCGTCCCCCGAGATCCGGCGAAAGTGCAAGGAATTCGTCACCGGTCGCCGGGAACTAATAAGGGAAAACCCCGATCACGGGATGGCAATGTACGCCTCAATCCCGCGGCCCACCTCGCCGATTCCGTACGGCGACGAAGAACCTACCGTTGCGCCGCCGAACATCCCCCTCCGGGAAATCGAAGTATGGCTCGACGACAAAATTGAAGTGAAAGCCCTGCTCGACTCCGGCTCAACTTTTATCGCCGTGCCCAAGGAAGTGTGGAAAGACCTTGGATCCCCTACTGTATTGAGCCAGGCGATCACAGTAGAAACTGCCGACCGCCAAATCTCGCGCTCAGTGGGACTCATTCCCCGCGTCCGACTCACAATAGGCTCTTTCTCCATCGTCCTACAAGTCCAAGTCGTCGACAAGGCGCCCTTTCAACTACTGCTGGGCCGGCCATTCTTCGTACACACAAGGGCACAAGTCATTGACGAATCCGACGGCGACCAAACACTATACCTCACACACCCAGACACGAACGAAACCATGTCGATCCCGACGATTCAGCGCAGCGCCGGGACTGAAAACCAGCGCCCCCCTAACCAATGACGCCCCTGCGGCGCCCGCCGGAATCTATGCGGCGAATACCCATTTCTATACCCGACGCATACGTACTCCATCACGGACCGGCGACTGTAAATATCGGCTTCAATCCTCGTACTATCGACGTCTCTATATCCTTTTCCAACCACTCCGCCGAAAAGAGTTCCATAGCCCAAACAAAACCACAAAAACATCCAGCTTTCTTTATTAACTCTGTTTTCGATGACAAATCGCTCCCAATACGCAACCACACACGCCGCTCCAACAGCGCCGCTAATACAAAGGCCGCTCAACCGGTCGCCCAAGCCTACAAGTATAAAAAGGTCGCCCAATGTACCAAACCTATATCGGCGACCCTTCCTGAAGACTACCGTATCATACGCAAGGCACACCCCGAGCCACTCAAGGGGTTGCCAAAACTCCCTGTTCATCCGCCGCACTTCGAACCTGGCCGCCGCTTCACCCAGGAACGCTTCGACGCCTTAGATATCGATCCAACGGGGTTCCTTAGCAATGAAGAAAAGAATCTCGCTTATTGGACACTCCGCCAACATGAAGATGCACTCGCCTGGGACGAAACAGAAAAGGGCTCCCTCAACTACCAGTATTTCACGCCGGTCTTGATCCCCACCGTCGACCATACGCCGTGGGTGATGAAGAACATCCCCATACCACCAGGGATCTTCAACGAAGTCGTCCGGATCATCAAGGACAAAATTAACTCTGGCGTCTATGAGCCGTCCAATTCCTCATACCGATCCCGCTGGTTTTGCGTCGTCAAAAAGGACGGCAAGTCCCTCCGGCTCGTACACGACCTCCAGCCGCTCAACAAAGTCTCTATTTGAGACCCCTCCGTCCCATACCCCACAGAACACATCGCCGAGACCTTCGGCGGGCATGCATGTTACACCACACTCGACCTGTTCGTCGCCTTCGACCAAAGGAAACTCGATGTACGATCCCGCGACCTCACAACCTTCCAAACGCCGCTCGGCGCGTTCCGCCTCACCTCAATTCCCATGGGGTACACCAATTCACAGCAGATCATGCACGCCGACGTTACATTCGTCCTCAAAGATGAGATACCCCACGTCTGTATCCCTTATATCGATGATATTCCCGTAAAAGGCCCCAAATCGAGATACGAACTCACCGCCGGCGCATACGAAACGACGCTGGGCAATCCAAACATCCGCCGCTTCATCTGGGAACACCTCAACGACGTCAACCGCGTCCTCCAACGCCTCAAGGTGGTCGGCGCCACCGTCTCCGGCAAGAAACTTGTCATTGCCGCACCCGAAGCAGTCATTGTAGGGCATACCTGCAACTACTCCGGCCGAGTCCCCGATGCCTCTAGGATTAAAGCCATAGTAGACTGGCCGCCACCGCAGGACGTCCATGACGTTCGAGCATTTCTAGGAACCGCCGGCGTCCTAAGACACTTTGTAAAGGACTATGCCAGA
Organism: Sanghuangporus sanghuang; assembly: GCA_009806525.1. Taxonomy (NCBI): domain Eukaryota; kingdom Fungi; phylum Basidiomycota; class Agaricomycetes; order Hymenochaetales; family Hymenochaetaceae; genus Sanghuangporus; species Sanghuangporus sanghuang. The sequence goes on from VVIT01000005.1 coordinate 945,331, forward strand.
CTGTCCGCCGGTCTCAACAAGCTCCTCTGTAAAGACCAGCCGTTCACACTCGACGAAGACGCCTGCCGATCAATGGACCTACTCAAACACGCCGTAGCATCCTCCGGCGCCATTCGCTCCATTGACTACGAGTCAAGGCGCCCTGTTCATTTCTGTGTAGACTCCTCCATCCACGGCTACGGCGCTGTAGACTATCAGACCCTCCTGAACGTTGTCGAAGGCCGCGGCGGCGTTCGACCACAGGGAGGCGGTGCTGGTGTCAGTATCTCGGAAGGTAACAAGGGGAAGTATCCCGGGCCAGAGGCCGTCTAGGGGAATCCAAAGACCCTCAGTTCAGATGCCACAACCGCGTGCCGCGAATGTCCGCCGCACGATGGGATAATCCGCCGCGGCGGCGGTTCCTTCGGGCGTAGGTGAGAGCGGCGCCAGGGAAAAGGGGACGGCGAAGGCACGTGCTTGAAGAATTCCCAATTCGGGGGTCGAGTCGCCGATTCCTTTTACAGCCGGCGCGGGACGGCGGCGGCGTGTTTCGTGCGGCGGATCGAGCGTAAAAAGGGAAGAGTAATGAGAGGGGTGACCCTTTTTAGGGCGGTTCTGTCTTGGGGTTTTCTGTGAACTCTGGGTGCTATCTTCCTTTTTCACTACTGCTGGATGTATGTACATGGGGGCAATATATACTGTAGGCTACTAATAACGAATGTGACGGCGGCGGCGCGCAGCGAGGCGTGACATGAGCGCCGTGATGGCGGGGGCCGACGCCAAGACGCGCCGCCAAGGCACTAATACCTAACGGCGCCCCAATCAGACGAGATGCGCCGGGGCATCGCGCCCCGATATCGGGGCCGTCCGGATCGCTAATGCGGTGGCCCATATGCATCTGAAACGCCAAGGCGTCGAATAATACTAAAAGGGGAATATGCAAACGGGCGCCGGGGCGCTAACGCCCTCGGCGTGTGGCGTGGTGAGATAAGGATGTAAATCGTTCGAAGAGATGATCCTGAACCAGGCCAGAGGTGGCCCGTCAGTCCCGGCGGCGGGTAAACATCGCCGCCGCGGTGACGTATACTCCCGCCGCAGCAGGGTATACATCTGCCGCAGCCTGTCGGGCAGCCCTCACGAGGTCGGGGGAGTCCGGAACGTTCTCTCGCCGGACAAGTGGGGTGACTTCGAGGTGCACCGGGGACGCCGCGGCGGCGGACTATTCGATCGGCGGCGGCGGCGCCGCAGGCATTCACCGAAGTCAGCGGAGGCCCAGCGGCCATTGATTGGAGTATGTACTGCATAATGAAGGTGGAGGGCGGATTGGAGACAATAGTACCTGGAAAGTCCTGGGTGTAGAGTAAGGGTGTAGGCTCCATACAGGCCTGTGCCGCTGAACCGGTACAGGTTAGTGCGGCGCACTACATCTCCTTCTGACGAACTAAAAAAAATGATTAAAAAAAAATGCTGGGTAGTGTAGGGGTAATTAGGCGGGAATGAGTGCGGCCGAGGGGGTGGAGTGGTGGTATGTTTGCGGCCTGTGCCTAGGCTAGTTTTCTATGGTGAGATCGATCGTCGGCGAGTGTTGGTGTGGTTCGGCGGCGCCCGGCGTAGGGTTGACGGCGTTGGCGGCGATTTGTTGTGGCAGGTTGGGAAGGTGTGGGTGGCGTTGTATAGTTTCGCGGAGCTCGGCGAGGTGATCTTCGATGTCCTGGGCCGCGGCGATTGCTGCGAGCGAGTAGTGCTGAGATTGTAGCATGATAGTGATAATATTGGCGGCGCAGTCGCGAATGTCGTCGTCGCCGCGCTCGTCGAAAAGACGTAGGACTTGAATGATGGCATTGTGGGCGAGTTCTGATGCTGCGTCGGAGTAGATGACGGCGTTTTCGAGAGAGATGGGCCCCTCCCTTAGGATGGCGAGGGGGGCGTCGGGCAGAGCGGCGTCGCCGAGCGGTGCGCCGAGGATGACTGGGATTGTAGTGAGGGCGCCGCCGACACGGAGCGTTTCTCGAATGCGGCAGACGAGTGTGGCTTTGTCGGCGGGGTTCAGGTGGTGTCTGTTGCAGAGTTCTGGGATGACTTGGAGGAGTGTGGTGACGTGTCTGGCGGGGCATGGCGTCGCCGCAGGGAAGGCGTCGGCGAGGAGGTCGCAAAACGTCTTCCAATTGTCGCCGGCGAGGCGCGGGTCTTGGCTGAGGAGTTGCTGTGCGTCCGGTGTGGCCCAGATGTACAGCAGGAAGATGAGTGTCGTCGTGTCAGGGCAGGGGTGTTGGAGACTGCGGAGGGCGACGATGAGGATATGTGGTATGGCGGTGTATTCAGGGGTCCATGGGTATAGAAGCATTGGATGGCCAGGTATGGTGACCAACTGGGCGAAGTTTAAGTTTAAAAGGTGTTGGGCATGTCCAGGGAAGTGGACTGGGTGCGGGACTTGAAGGAGTGGTATCGCCGGCGCGAATGGGAAGGCTTCGGCGAGGTTGGGGAACGGTTGGGGCATAATGGGAAAGCGCCGCGGGCGGGTGTACTGTGTAGAATAGATGTTTTTGGGCGGTGGGGGAGACGCCGCTTGGTTTATATGTATTCGGCGAGTGTATTCAGGGCTGGAAGTAGCGGCTAATGGCAATTCGTCGGTGTTTTTGGGTATAGGGGCCGGTACAGGCGATTGGCGATGGGAAGTTCGAATGGAACGTGACCTATGCGAAGGTGTTTTGTATAGGGGTTGCGTCGGCGGGACGGGTAACTGGGTTGAGCGGGCTGCGGCGAGGCTATTTCACCGAGATTGTTGGTACAGGGGCCGGAAGCGGCGGGGGCGAAGTGTTTTTCGACTAATGGGGGCCTGGACGAAGGAGTTCCGTGTAGGCGAGGTGTCGGCATGACGTGTTATTGGGTTTAGTAGGGTGCGGCAGAGTTGAAGTGTTCTTTCGAATGGAAGGGGGGGGCTTCTCGAAGGTATTTCATAAAGGCGGTGCATCGGCGGATTGGGCTTCGAATAGAAGGGGCGCCGGAGAGAAAGTCTAAATGGCTAATTCTGGAGGGTGTCGTCATATCATGATTTCGATCTGGTTCCAGATATAGATACAGTGGGGAGGTGGCCGGAGTGGTAGTGGGGCGGAAATGCAGTTCGGCGGATTTTGGGAGTCCAGGAGTTGGTGGAGGACGCTTGGAATCTGCTTAGGATGGAGTGAATGAAGGCCTACAGGTTGGAAGTTCTGTGGTTATTGGGTATAGCGCTAGTTTGATTGTGTGCCTTAGCGGCGGCGTTTTTGTGGGTCGTCAAAATGATCGGCGGCCTTGGCAGGGGCGCGGAACTTGCGGCTGTGTCTGCGGCGGGATGGTCCGGCGGATTCAGTTAGGTGTGACAGTGGCCGATTATCTTGTGGATTTTGGGTGGTAATAGAAGCCGCCGCAATGTGGGTGATTGAGTAATTGTTTAGTTGATCGGAGGCGGGTTGGGCGCGTGTCCGAGGGCTGAAATCGGAGTTTGAACTGTATCCGGCGGGGATATAGTTGTTGGGGGTCGCGTGTAAGGTCTCCGTCTTTCTTTTTCTCTTTCCGCCATGGCTCAGTCGGTCCGTGGCCGCAGCGGCAGCGTCAGCAGCAGCAACAGCAATAGCAACAGCAACAGCAGCAGGGAGGACGAGGATGCCCTCGGCGAGGAGGAGGCTCCCGAGGAGCAGATGGAGGTGGACGCCGACGTGGCGTCGATGGCTCCCGCTGCGGGCGGGATGGCGCGGGCGGCCAGCGGGCAGGAGTGCCCGCCTGAGTCGCAGGGGGAGACGGAGGAGGAGGGGGGGGGGGGAGGGGGGGGAGGGGGAGGTCCATGGCGGCCTGTGGGCCGCCATTATGGCGGTGAGGGGGTGGGTCGACCGGGCGAACGACGACGAGGGACCCGCGGCGGATGAGCTCGACGAGCTCCTGGTACGTTTGCGTCCCCTTGATTATGACTGTGTGGGTTGGTTAATAGAAGTTTTTCTTTTCCTTCTCAGAAAGCGGTTGGGGACCAATTCCCCACGCTCAGCGACGAGGCGAGGGCCGAAAGGCCCGAGTTGTACTGTGTGGGAAGGTGGGTGGGGAACCGCGGGACCCTGGTGGCATTGGCCGCTGGTGAGGCCAAGGACGCCGCCAGGGGGCTGGCGAAGGCCGCCCAGTCGGAGGTCGAGCGCCTCCGTCGGGTCGCGGCAAAGGTCGCCGCTCGTCGGGAAGAGGAGGCCCGCGAGGAGGCGAAACGGAGCGCGGCGAGGCTCGAGGAGGAGGCGAAAGCCTCCTTCCTCGAGAGGCTCGCGACCTTCCGCGGCGAGGCGCCGGAGGTCGTGGCGGCCTTCTGTAGGTCGAAGGGGCGCGACGAGGCGGGGAACCTGGTATGTAATGTCTTGAATCTTGTTCTTCACCGTTTCCTGATTCCTTTCTTAGGTCGGGGCGGCAGACACGAGCACCAAAACGAAGGTGCGGCCGCGTCCTGTGGCCAGGAAGGCGACGGGTAAGACGATCACCCTTCCCGGGTCGTCGATTCCCGGAGTCGGGGTGGCGGGCTCGGGCAGCGAGACGCCCAGGGGGGAGCTCGTCCCTGGGGGCGGTCGGATCACGCGGCGGGGGCGTGCGAAGACACTTACAGGAAAGACCATCAACCTGAGCGAGGATGAGTCTGATGAGGGTGAGGTGACGGTCAAGGGGCCCGCCGGGACGGAGGTATATGTTGATGTGTGTTTCTTGTCCTGGATTTTATTCTTCCCTGATGTTTTCTTCTATAGGTCCCCTCCCTGCCGAAGCGGCTGCGCGAGCCGGTAGTCGAAGCGCCGGTGAAGCGCGCAAGGGCGCCGGGGGCGGCGCCTTCGATTGCGGTGAGGGTGAAGGAGGAGGGACGGCGCGGCGGAGAGGAGGCGGTGAGTATCGCTTTGAATCTTGTTCTTCACCATCTCTGACTATAATATTCGAAGGAGGGCGGGTGGGAGCTCGAGAAGGTGGCCCGGCTGCCCAAGGGGCAGAGCCGGCGCCTCCTCGAGATCGTGTCGCCAGGGTGTGCTCGGTGCATCCTGCGCGGCGAGATCTGCACGAGGCGCCCACCGGCGCCTTTGTGCCAGGCGTGCCGAGTCTCGCACCACCGGTGCGAGATTTCGGAAAGCGAGGCGGGTCTCCTTGCGGAGAAGGAGGCCGCCGTACTGCGCCGGCGGGTGGAGGAGATGGGAGAGGTGGCGGTGGGTGGGGTGGGAGGGGGGGCATCTGAAAAGGCCCTGGGTAAACGCCGTGGGTAGGCCCCGAGCCAAACGACGCAAGCGGCGTCGGCTCGAGGTCTCGGGCGACCATGAAATGCTCATGGGCCGAAAAAAAACAAAAACATAGGGAAAATATAAAAGTAAAAAAAATGTATTTTTCTTTTTCTTGTGTACTATAGTGGCTTGAAATAACAAGTCGAAAATTTTTCTTGTGAACTGTTTGTGTGGGACCAGGGAGTAAGATATCTAGTGTACTAGTAAGAGAGAGGGGGGTGAATAAGTAGTATGGGCGATCTATAAATAGCGCCGGGGCCGAAGGGAGTGACTTGGACAGTGTGAAGAGTTGAAGGAGAATGACTAGGTGCTTCGCCGCAGTCGTGTGACTGTTATTAGGGGGGGTATATAGATGGGGATGGGTTCAAGAGACTGAGTTGGGGGCTGGACGAGAAAGAAAGGGGGTATTATGAGGCTGCGGCGGATTCGGGTGAGTCAGAGTCGGCGCCTAGATCGTGCGCCGCGGGCTCTTCTACTAGTTTGTCGAGTTCCGGGGTTGATTTCTGGGTGAGGTCTTCTATAGAATGGACGATCCGGGTGCGTGCATGGTAAGGAATGATTCTAAAAGCGGCGTATCGGAGTGCTGAGATGGCGCCGCTGATTTCGGCAAGGATATAGGAGCCTCCTTTGGTTCGCCGCACGACGACCATGGGTCCCAGGTACTTCGGCTTTGTCTTCCTGTTCAGCTCGTTTTCAATCTGGGAGTTTCGGACTAGGACTAGTGATCCTGGCGCAAAATTGTAGTCTTTGATCGTTGCGGCGTGGGCCTTCTCGAAGTCTTGGATGGATTTGAACCGTCCTTGGATGACAGATTCCTTGACTCGTTCGAGGTCCTCTGGTCGTTTCTGGAGTGCCCTTGCCCTAGCCGCGATGAGTTGCGCGTCGGTCAGTTTGGAAACGAACGCCGGCGAGATGTAGGTTTGTTCGGCGAGATCGAAAGGGAGCACGGGTTCGACGCCGTGGGCCATGAAGTATGGACTGTAGCCTGTGCGGCGTTGGATTGTGATTCGTTCGGCCCAGATGGCGTAGTATATGTGTTGGGACCACTTGTCTGGGCTTGCGTTGGCGAGTTTCATAAGTGTTTCCCTGAGGTCGCGGTGGCGGCGTTCGATGATTCCGTTGGCTCTAGAATTGTACGGCGAGATTCTGATGTGCTGAACGTTGTATTTGGCGAGGAGGCGTGGTAGGTCTTTGGAGAATGAGGCGCCGTTGTCCGTTACGATCTCTTCGACTCGTCCCCATCTTGACAAAATATCTTCAAAGACGAATCGTGCTATGGCGGCGGCGTTGTCTTTGCGTAGCATTCGAAACTCGGGGTAGCCGGTGAGTGAGTCGCGGGCCTGGACGATGTACTTGAATCCGCCGGAGGGCGGCATTAGCATCACGTCTATGTGTACTCTGGTGAAAAGCGGCGCCGGCGTTGGGCTTTGCGGCGTGGTATAGATCTTCGTGAATTGCCTCGTTTGGCAGCGGTGGCACGTTCTGATATACCATTTGATGTCCTGATGCATTCCAGGCCACCAAAAACGGTCCTGAATCGTCGTTCTGACGGAGAAAAAGCCTTTGTGGCCGAGTTCATCATGGGTTGTCCTAATGATGGAAATTCGGCGCTCTGGCGAGACGACGAGTGCGGCGCGGCCCTTCTCGTTCTTTCTGTATAGTTCTCCGCGTTGGAGGAAGAACCGGGTGGCTCGACGTACGAATTGTTTGAACTGGGTGTCTGAGAGGTCAGCGGGGCGGGAAGGGGCGGCGAGAAACTGCTTGATGTGGTCTATGTCTTTGAACCCTTTTTGTGAGGTTTTGTGATCGGGAAGTTGAAAGGATTCGCCGCTTTGGGTGTACGCCGAGTGGGGGCGATCTTGGGCTAGGAAGGAATACTGATGGTCGATCCATTCTTCGAAACCTTCATCTCGCGGCGGATCTGATTGTGCGGCGCCGCGTCGTGATAGGCCATCTGGGCCGAGGTGTTTGGCCGCCGGTGTGTGGATAATCGTGAAGTTGAATAGTAGGACGCCGGCGATCCATCTGTTAATGGTGGCATTGGGTTGCAGGTCTGGGTTGTTGATCATTCCTTTGATGTAGCTGGCGTCGACTTCGACGAAGAAGTGGTCGATGCCGACGAGGTATATGCGCGCCTCGTATAGGGCTCTGAAGAGGCCGAAGAGTTCTAGCTTCGCCTGGGAGTAGTTTCGTTCTCTGTGGTTCCAGGTTCCGGACATGAACCGTGATGGGATTCTTTCGCCGCTCTCGCTGAGCTGTAGTAGAATGGCGCCGTAGCCGTGGATGGAGGAGTCTACACAGAAATGAACAGGGCGCCTTGACTCGTAGTCAATGGAGCGAATGGCGCCGGAGGATGCTACGGCGTGTTTGAGTAGGTCCATCGATCGGCAGGCGTCTTCGTCGAGTGTGAACGGCTGGTCTTTACAGAGGAGCTTGTTGAGACCGGCGGATAGTCTGGCATAGTCCTTTACAAAGTGTCTTAGGACGCCGGCGGTTCCTAGAAATGCTCGAACGTCATGGACGTCCTGCGGTGGCGGCCAGTCTACTATGGCTTTAATCCTAGAGGCATCGGGGACTCGGCCGGAGTAGTTGCAGGTATGCCCTACAATGACTGCTTCGGGTGCGGCAATGACAAGTTTCTTGCCGGAGACGGTGGCGCCGACCACCTTGAGGCGTTGGAGGACGCGGTTGACGTCGTTGAGGTGTTCCCAGATGAAGCGGCGGATGTTTGGATTGCCCGGCGTCGTTTCGTATGCGCCGGCGGCGAGTTCGTATCTCGATTTGGGGCCTTTTACGGGAATATCGTCGATATAAGGGATACAGACGTGGGGTATCTCATCTTTGAGGACGAATGTAACGTCGGCGTGCATGATCTGCTGTGAATTGGTGTACCCCATGGGAATTGAGGTGAGGCGGAACGCGCCGAGCGGCGTTTGGAAGGTTGTGAGGTCGCGGGATCGTACATCGAGTTTCCTTTGGTCGAAGGCGACGAACAGGTCGAGTGTGGTGTAACATGCGTGCCCGCCGAAGGTCTTGGCGATGTGTTCTGTGGGGTATGGGACGGAGGGGTCTCGAATAGAGACTTTGTTGAGCGGCTGGAGGTCGTGTACGAGCCGGAGGGACTTGCCGTCCTTTTTGACGACGCAAAACCAGCGGGATCGGTATGAGGAATTGGACGGCTCATAGACGCCGGAGTTAATTTTGTCCTTGATGATCCGGATGACTTCGTTGAAGATCCCTAGTGGTATGGGGATGTTCTTCATCACCCACGGCGTATGGTCGACGGTGGGGATCAAGACCGGCGCGAAATACTGGTAGTCAAGGGAGCCCTTTTCTGTTTCGTCCCAGGCGAGTGCATCTTCGTGTTGGCGGAGTGTCCAATAGGCGAGATTCTTTTCTTCATTGCTAAGGAACCCCGTTGGATCGATATCTAAGGCGTCGAAGCGTTCCTGGGTGAAGCGGCGGCCAGGTTCAAAGTGCGGCGGATGAACAGGGAGTTTCGGCAACCCCTTGAGCGGCTCGGGGTGTGCCTTGCGTATGATACGGTAGTCTTCAGGAAGGGTCGCCGATATAGGTTTTGTACGTTGGGCGACCTTTTTATACTTGTAGGCTTGGGCGACCGGTTGAGCGGCCTTTGTATTAGCGGCGCTGTTGGAGCGGCGTGTGTGGTTGCGTATTGGGAGCGATTCGTCGTCGAAAACAGAGTTAATAAAGAAAGCTGGATGTTTTTGTGGTTTTGTTTGGGCTATGGAGCTCTTTTCGGCGGAGTGGTTGGAAAAGGATATAGAGACGTCGATAGTACAAGGATTGAAGCCGATATTTACAGTCGCCGGTCCGTGATGGAGTACGTATGCGTCGGGTATAGAAATGGGTATTCGCCGCATAGATTCCGGCGGGCGCCGCAGGGGCGTCATTGGTTAGGGGGGCGCTGGTTTTCAGTCCCGGCGCCGCGCTGAATCGTCGGGATCGACATGGTTTCGTTCGTGTCTGGGTGTGTGAGGTATAGTGTTTGGTCGCCGTCGGATTCGTCAATGACTTGTGCCCTTGTGTGTACGAAGAATGGCCGGCCCAACAGTAGTTGAAAGGGCGCCTTGTCGACGACTTGGACTTGTAGGACGATGGAGAAAGAGCCTATTGTGAGTCGGACGCGGGGAATGAGTCCCACTGAGCGCGAGATTTGGCGGTCGGCGGTTTCTACTGTGATCGCCTGGCTCAATACAGTAGGGGATCCGAGGTCTTTCCACACTTCCTTGGGCACGGCGATAAAAGTTGAGCCGGAGTCGAGCAGGGCTTTCACTTCAATTTTGTCGTCGAGCCATACTTCGATTTCCCGGAGGGGGATGTTCGGCGGCGCAACGGTAGGTTCTTCGTCGCCGTACGGAATCGGCGAGGTGGGCTGCGGGATTGAGGCGTACATTGCCATCCCGTGATCGGGGTTTTCCCTTATTAGTTCCCGGCGACCGGTGACGAATTCCTTGCACTTTCGCCGGATCTCGGGGGACACGGCGAATAGGCTTCTGATCGGCAGGGTTACTTCTGAGTCGAGAATCTTGCCGAAAACGTTTGATACGGCGGCGGCGTCGTACGCTGGTATGGTAGTCCGGTATTGAGGTTTGGGATCTGCGGCGATTTCTTCTTGCGGCGCCGCTGGAGTGGGCGACGATGCTGGCCGATGTCCGGGTGGTCTCCCCTTTCTGTTCTCGTCTCGCCATTTTGGTTTCAGTCCTGAGGGTCCCTTTCTGGTTACAATTTCAACGCCGTCGAAAACTTCTCTCGGTCCTGAGCACTTTGCGGCGGCGGCGAGGCATTCTTGGGGGTCCTCGGGGCTTTCTTCTTGTTCAAAAATGAGGGCAATCCCTTCACAGGGGTCGTCTTCTGGGGATTCGTCGGGCGTGATTGCCTCGAAGTAGTTTGATTCCTGGACTCGCGGCGGCGGACCGTTCGGCGAACCGGTGCCGTACATGGCAGGCGGCGGTGCCCTGTCAGTGGTTTGGTACATGGATTCCTGTGGCGCATTGTGTCCTTGATACATTGAGTGTTGCATCGTGGGTTGGGCCTGGTACATGTTTTCTTGCCGCGGCGCCGCAATCCTCGGCGGCGTGTCGGGCACAGGTTGGATGGGGAGTGGGACGCCGACCGGCACGTAGTTCGGGTTTTCGATGAAGAGTTTGTTAATTCTGTCCAGAACCGACATTCCTGGTTCCCCCTGGGGGAGTCTGCCGTTGGCCGGGTATAGGTATCCCTTGGCGTCGGCGAGCATGACTCCTCTTTGGATCAGGGAGATCTTGGTGGGGCAGTCTCGAGTGGAATGTGACGCGCTGGCGCAGACGGCGCATTTTCCGCTGAATCTGGCTTGTCGAGGCTGGGGTGATACACCGGCGATCGGCGGCGGCGCTCGACGGTTCGATCTCTCGGTGGCCTCTCGGAGAGCGCGCATTTCCTGGATAAGTAAGGATACCCAAGGCTCTTCTTGCTTCACTTGGGGTTGATTGATAACGCCGTAGGCAGGGGCGCCGGGTTGCGGCGGCGGCGGCGTATACGTGGTGACATGGGTATAGGTGGGTACGGCCGTTGTAGCTGAATACGTTAGTGGCTGGTCGGCGGTCGTTAGATGGCCGCCGGTAAGTATGCGTTCAAGCTCCCTTACGACCGTGTCGATGTCCCAAGGGACGCCGCTGGGGTGATCATGTTTCACGAACTGCAGATTCAGATCGAGTTCTCTGTTTAGTGTGGGGTGAAGCCCTTCTCTGAACATGCGCTTCTGTTCGAACTCAGAAAGCATTCCGGCGTCGATAAGGTATGAGGAGACGGTGATAAAGTTCCTATGATATTCGCCAAGGGCAGCGGTGTTGAGCATAATTTGGTTGCGGCTTGCGCCGATGAGGTTATGGAGGTCGCCGAGGGTGTATTGCGTCGTGGCGTTGGGATAGTACTTTAGGATGGCGTCCTTAAATGCCATAAAGTCGTTTCCTCTTGTTTCCGGCCTTTTGCACCATAGCTGGTCGTCTTTTGCGTCGGCGTAGCATCTTGCCCATGCGATCATCTGAGCGTCTGACAGGCCGGCGCTTCGTCCAAATAGCCGGACTCGATTGAAGAAGATGGGGATTTCCGCAGGGTCGCCGGCGGCATTGAACTTCGGCGCGCGGCGGTCTCCCGGATAGGGCATTGTAGCACCTGGCACTGGGGGATTGGGACCGCTGAGTGGGTGGGTGTCTGGGTCACTGAGGTCAGGAAGGGGGGGTGGGGCACCAATTGCGGCGGGTGATGGGGTGGTATACGTTGGTGCGGCGGCGGAGGGTTGTTGGGGCGGTGGCGGGACCGATGCCGAAGTCGCATATGGTGCGGAGGGGGAGGGTTGTTGGGGCGGCGGCGGGACTGATGCCGAAGTCGCATATTGTGCGGTGGGGCCGTGTTGTTGGGGCGGCGGTGGGACTGATGCCGAAGTCGCATATTGTGTAGCGGGGCCGCCGGCGTATGCGCTAGTCATGGTTGGTAATGAGGCCGAGTTAGGGGTTGAACTGGCAGAGGGCGATTGGGGGTTGTCAATTGGGGAGCGCTGTCAGCGCTGGGCTGGAGTCGGCGGTGAGAGAGGGAGAGGCGGAAAGAGCCTTGCCGATCGTTCTTCTTCGACGGGGGTGAGTGGTGAGTTTGGGGTGATGGCGTGACCGTGGACGAGTGAGTCGGGAACGTAGAGGTCGTCGTCGTCTTCTTGTTCTTCGGCGGCGGTGTCTAACTGGAGGCCGGTGAGGCGGGGCTGATCGGTGGGATGGTCTTCTATGTCGGCGAAAAGGTCTGTTTCTAGTGGGCCAGTGGCCGGCGGTTCCTGGAGAGATATTGACAGGTCTTCGATACCGCCGGGCATGCGGACGTGAGTGCTGGGGTGGATCTCGGATTCGCGGAGGTCTTTGGGGGCGTGGATGAAGCGGGGGGGATTGATGGGTGGCTGCGGTCATGCGGCGGCGGCGCTTACACTTTCTTCGAGCGGCGGGTTGCGGGTAAGGGGGGTGGCAGATGATCTTCTGGGTCGCCGGGCAGTTGGGTCGTCGGCGGCGATAGATGCACGTCGGCGGTTTGGTGCAGAAGGTGATCTGGGAGCGGTGGGGTGGGGTTCTTCAGTGCGGCCCCTTGTAAAGAGTGTGGAGTAGTGGTATGGTTGACCGGCGGTTGTAGCTGAGGCCGTTTGGCTGTTTTCGGCCCTTCTCTGCAGCCTCAGCGAGTATCGCGTGCCCCTAGGCGGGCCCGAGACCGGTTGGAACGACACCTTTTTACCTCCCTCGCGGTGGGCTCCAAAATGTAGACTATCAGAACCTCCTGAACGTTGTCGAAGGCCGCGGCGGCGTTCGACCACAGGGAGGCGGTGCTGGTGTCAGTATCTCGGAAGGTAACAAGGGGAAGTATCCCGGGCCAGAGGCCGTCTAGGGGAATCCAAAGACCCTCAGTTCAGATGCCACAACCGCGCACTGCGAATGTCCGCCGCACGATGGGATAATCCGCTGCGGCGGCGGTTCCTTCGAGCGTAGGTGAGAGCGGCGCCAGGGAAAAAGGGACGGCGAAGGCACGTGCTTGAAGAATTCCCAATTCGGGGGTCGAGTCGCCGATTCCTTTTACAGCCGGCGCGGGACGGCGGTGGCGTGTTTCGTGCGGCGGATCGAGCGTAAAAAGGGAAGAGTAATGAGAGGGGTGACCCTTTTTAGGGCGGTTCTGTCTTGGGGTTTTCTGTGAACTCTGGGTGCTATCTTCCTTTTTCACTACTGCTGGATGTATGTACATGGGGGCAATATATACTGTAGGCTACTAATAACGAATGTGACGGCGGCGGCGCGCAGCGAGGCGTGACATGAGTGCCGTGATGGCGGGGGCCGACGCCAAGACGCGCCGCCAAGGCACTAATACCTAACGGCGCCCCAATCAGACGAGACGCGCCGGGGCATCGCGCCCCGATATCGGGGCCGTCCGGATCGCTAATGCGGTGGCCCATATGCATCTGAAACGCCAAGGCGTCGAATAATACTAAAAGGGGAATATGCAAACGGGCGCCGGGGCGCTAACGCCCTCGGCGTGTGGCGTGGTGAGATAAGGATGTAAATCGTTCGAAGAGATGATCCTGAACCAGGCCAGAGGTGGCCCGTCAGTCCCGGCGGCGGGTAAACATCGCCGCCACGGTGACGTATACTCCCGCCGCAGCAGGGTATACATCTGCCGCAGCCTGTCGGGCAGCCCTCACGAGGTCGGGGGAGTCCGGAACGTTCTCTCGCCGGACAAGTGGGGTGACTTCGAGGTGCACCGGGGACACCGCGGCGGCGGACTATTCGATCGGCGGCGGCGGCGCCGCAGGCGTTCACCGAAGTCAGCGGAGGCCCAGCGGCCATTGATTGGAGTATGTACTGCATAATGAAGGTGGAGGTGTTAGGACTCGAACATTTTTATTCTTCTTTTTCTTTTTCTTTTCCTTTTCCTTTTCCTTTCTTACGTCCTTATTTCACTCACGTTACATTTCCCTCGTATGACTCATTCACCTTTACTAATTCCGTTCACTCCGTCGTGGCTTATTCATCTTCAGTCATCTGCCATGACTAAATCCGTTCCTTCCGACTAAGACGCTCACTAATTACTCCACCCCCTTCTCATGTGACTCCTTATTAGAGTAGACCTTTCACACGCTCGAAGTCTATATAAGTAGATAGTTTGACTCTTTCGATTCCTTGTCTTACTATTCTACTTACCTTCACTTCGACATAGGTACCTACTCTTGTATTATTAGTCTATTGAAATTCTACTTACCTTCACTTCGACATAGCGTGCGTTCGCTCGGCAGTTCGCGACTAGCTTACTGTTTGTTGTTGTGTTGGCCGCCTCGAGATCGACGCCTGTTAGTCTCGCCGCCTAACATAATAGTAAGACCTACCTCTAGCCCGCGTAAACGTTTGTTCGCGCTCGCTATCGCTACTCCACGCAAGGAGTTAACGCCGACGGTTTACCACCGCGCCCATCCCGGATTCATCCGAGCAACCCCTATCTAGCCCGTCGTAGTCTAAATTGACTCCGACGTGTTTCCGGTAGTTTCCGAAACCAGCACCACCCTGGCCCCTAAGCGCCGTACCTGTAACCAACGCCGTGGTCCTTACGTGAAACCCAAGCGTTACATCATCCCTTGGGAAGACGTTGTGTCCCACCCAGACTTTGACCCGAACGACGTCATCACGCGAAAGGACAAGAAGGGAGACTACGTTATCATAGGACTAGGATACCATCTTAAGCCAATCATCCCTAGAGTCGAGGTTAAGATTGAAGAGGTCGAGATTAAACTCGAATTCGATTAACTCATCGTGGCACTCCGCATTAGTATCTGGTGGGGAGGTCATCTGACGTGTTCGTGGGTAACGCGACGAGTACAATCTTCCTCCAGTCTTTCATTCGTCATCTACGTGGGAGTTTTTCGCGTAGTCCTTCATTTCCACGACGAGCCGAACATCCGAGGTCGGGCCCGTTCGAACACACCCATTCCAGTCCCACCCCCAGTTCGTCAAGGTGGACCTAACTGACGAGCAACGTCGCGCTCTTCCCCAAGTCCGTTGGAGCGAGACTAATAAGTGTTATCGAGCTCGCCTTCACGGAACTTCTTACGACCTCATCTGGGACGACGCACGGAAGGTTTGGAAGTCGCAAGACGCAAAAGGAAGCTGGTTTCCGTGGGCACCCAATCCCGACGCAAACACCTCCTTATTCAACGTTGAAGAAGGCTCATCGAACATTCCACCACCAATCATCACAACTCCAGTTGAAGCCCCACTTCTCACGACATCCTTGTCTTTCACGGAACCACGAGAACCAATCCCCGAAGTTGAAAGTCGAGCCACAACCCCAGAACCGTCAATGGCTCCCCCAGTTCCGACAACTTCAGCGCCTGCTGCACAGCCTACGATTGATGCCACTATCCTCGCAACAGCAGTCGCATTAGCGTTACGACAAGTTAATGGCGGAGGGATGAAGAAGGGAGTAGCACCCCCACGCCAATATGAGGGTGGAAAAGATTACCTTGACTTCAGGCGCGAAGTATTACTCTACTTCAAGGCTTACGAATCAAGCTTCCAGGATGACGACGACAAGATCACCTTTGTCCTCTCTTACCTCAAGGAAGGATCAGCGGCGACATGGGCGGAGAATTATGTTAACGAAGCATCGAGTACTGGCCAATTCCTAATTACGGACACTTGGAAGACGTTCCTCAAGGAATTGGATACCTCCTTCGTCGACCCCAACCGCCACCAGAAGGCCTTCGAGAAGCTAGATGGAATGCGGCAGAAGAGTATATCTGCTAGCGAGTTCTTGAATGACTTCGACATCGAGCGAGTAAATGCTGGACTTACGAAGCCAGAACATGATGGAGTCCTCATTGACAAGCTGAAGAAGGCACTTAACGCAGCCGTAATCGATGGTGTGATGCGAACCGATCCTGAGCCGCAGACGTATGATGATTGGAAGAGACGGGCCATCACGGTAGACAACGTTGAACGCCAGATAAGGCACCTTCATGAACAACGTCGAGGAATACAACGTCCAATGGTACCACCTCCTCGCCAACAAAACTTCGCCCGACCCTACCCCCAAGCAGTGACAAGACCAACGGCACCTTTCCCTCAACAGGATCGTCGTGACGCAACGGGAGTGACGTATGGAGGACTGGGACAGCCCATGGACGTCGCTATGAACCAAGCACGCGCCCGACGTGCATGTTACAAGTGTGGCAAGGTCGGCCACTTCATTAGAGATTGCCCACGCGGTCGTGAGGCAATACGGTCCATCATCGCCGCTCTCGAACCAGAGGACAGATTGGCTTTCCTCGAAGAACTCGGCAATGCAAAGGAATCAGACTTCGAGAGCGTCGACGTGCGAGCAGTGCCAACTGAGCTGGAAGAGATAGTTGATGGCGAGGATTTTCAGGACGACCAGGCGTAAACGTCGGAACGACTGGTCAAACGGCTAAAGGACTCTTTTCGTCGCGTTCGTTAAAATATAATCGCCCCGATGTACACTACCTAGATGCGAATATGCGAGGCGATTTCAACCTTCGAAATGTCCTATCCGACGTGACACCCAACGAATCAGAAGAGGACGATGATTTCGACGTCTATGATGAGTTGTTTGCTCGAAGAGTGAGTACGCAAGGAGGCGACTCAGATGTATGGAGAGCGGAAGAGCGGATTCAAACCGCTACAAAAAATGAGGTTGTGACGGGTGAACCTTACCGTGAGAACGTTGTCGCCCAGGCGAACGATACTGAGGCAATATGGAATGTTGTTGGCAAGCGCGCGGCTGATGTATGGCGCGAAGGGATAGAGGATGTAACGTGTGGGGAATTCGTTAGGAGGAGAGGCGGTCAAGAACTTGATGCCTTCGTCAGCATTGTACACCCACAGGTAGCGAATGATGAGGAGGTAGATGCCTTAGAACCGCCGAAGAAGGATGAGTACCTAATTGACGCCCATGCCCTCATCGACTCGGGATGCACCGGCTCTTGCATTGACGAAGGTTTTGTTAAAAGGTATAACTTCCCGACACAAAAGTACATTCGTCCACGACCTGTTTTCAATGCTGACGGAACGAGCAACGAGAGTGGTCTGATCAAGGAGTATGTCATTGTACGCATGATCTTTGGAAGACATGAAGAAGAACTCCGCCTGGCAGTAACCTCACTGGCATCGTCCAACATCTTCCTCGGTCATGACTGGTTGCAAAGACATAACCCCGAGATCGATTGGAAGATTGGGAAGATCGATTTTACGCGGTGTCCTGAGGAGTGCGGATGTGTGTCATCGGAGGAAGAGATTGATGATGAGTATGTACGAAGGGTGAGGGTGGACGAAGCGAAGAAATGGCCATCGTATCTCGAGGAATACTCCGACGTCTTCAGCGAGGAGTCCTTCGAACGGTTACCTGATCATCGAACGTGGGACCACGCCATCGATCTGAAGCCGGATTTTAAGCCAAGTGATTGTAAGGTATACCCACTGTCGCCCAAGGAACAAGAGGCGATGAAGACATTCATTGAGGAAAACCTTGCATCGGGACGTATCAGGCAGTCGAAATCTCCAATGGCGTCGCCGTTCTTCTTTATCAAGAAGGAAGACGGGAGTTTGCGAGCGATCCAGGACTACCGAAAGCTCAATGACGGAACAGTCAAGAATAAGTACCCGTTACCGCTAATCAATGAGCTCATAGATAAGGTCAAGGACGCTAAGTACATCACCAAGCTCGACGTCCGTTGGGGATACTACAACATCCGGATCCGTGAAGGCGATGAATGGAAGGCAGCATTCAGGACGAACCTGGGATTGTTCGAACCGACGGTAATGTTCTTTGGCTTATGCAATGCGCCGGCCACCTTCCAAGGATTCATGAACGACATTTTCCGAGACTTGATCCATGAAGGCATTGTCATCATTTACCTCGACGACATACTCATATTCTCAAACACCCTGGAAGAGCACCGCGAACGAACCAGACGAGTCTTCGAGATCCTCCGGAAGAACAAACTCTTCTTAAAACCCCAGAAGTGCGAGTTTGAGGTCAGCACAGTCAAGTACCTTGGACACATCATTGGTAATGGCGAAGTACGTATGGATCCAAAAAAGGTAGTCGCTGTTCAGGAATGGCCAGTTCCGAAGAACGTTCATGAGGTACAGCAATTCTTGGGTCTAGGCAATTGGCTACGTCGTTTCGTCGAAGGATACAGTTCGGTCGTTAAGCCATTGACGTCATTGACAGGGAAGGCAGAGTGGAGGTGGGGAGAGGAGCAGCAGAAGGCGTTTGAGGAATTGAAGAAGCGGTTGACGAACCCCCCTGTCCTGGTAATCCCAAATAATGAGGACCCTTTCCGTGTCGAGGCTGATGCGTCAGATTTTGCAACCGGAGGCGTCCTTCTTCAGAAGCAAGAAGCTAGATGGAAGGTTGTTGCTTACAGATCATCAACGTTCTTAGATGCTGAGCGGAACTACGAGATCTATGATAAAGAGATGCTCGCTATTGTTCAGGCGTTGAAGGAATGGCGTCAATACCTCCAAGGGGCTAATCAACCATTCGAGGTCTGGACTGATCACGCGAACCTGACGTACTTCAAGGCTCCTCAGAAGCTGAACCGACGACAAGCTCGTTGGCGACTTGACTTGGCAGAGTTTGACTTCACGCTCGTACACAAGCCGGGAAAGACGCTCGGAAAAGCGGATCTATTGTCACGACGTGCAGACTACGACAAGGGCGAACACGATAACGAAAACGTCACCTTTATCAAGAGCGACTGGTTAGTCCGAGCGACGATTGAGACGTCAAGGGATGCGCTAATGGAGAGGATCAGAGAGGCTCAGAAGGAGATGAGCGAAGAAGACAAGCCGTCAGGACTGGTGATGAGGGATGGCGTGTGGTCGAAGGAAGTAACGGTCAAGGTATCGACGACAAGCTCGAAGAAGTTCTGGAACGTCTTCGTACCAACATCGGTAAGAGAGGTCATCATGAAGGAATGTCATGACTCAACGCTGGCGGGACACCCGGGAGCGAATAAGACGGTGTCAATGGTAAGCCGAAGCTTCTGGTGGCCAAACTTGTATGTCGATGTTCGGAACTACGTGCGAGGTTGTGATCGTTGTCAACGAACGAAGGCTCTGCGAATGACGAGGGCAAAGGTTTTGCACCCGAATGAGGTACCGGAGGCGCCATGGCAGATTGTCACGGTTGACCTGATTGGAGAACTCCCTGAGTCCAATGGTTTCAATGCGATATGCGTTGTGGTTGATCGCTTCAGCAAACAGATTCATGCGATTCCAACGACGACGAAACTAACAGCAGAAGGCATGGCACGCATTTACCGCGACCAAGTTTTTCGACTACATGGACTACCAAAGAAGATCATCCACGACCGAGGCGTTCAGTTCGATGCAAAAATGATGAAGGAACTGTACAAGCTCCTCCATATCGAAGGTAACCCCTCGACGGCATACCATCCCCAGACCGATGGCCAAACTGAGCGAGTTAACCAAGAACTCGAACAATATTTAAGGCTATACGTCAACCACCGTCAATCGGACTGGGCAGACTGGTTAGCGCTTGCAGAGTTTGCATATAACAACCGCGAACACTCAGCAACGAAGCTGTCCCCATTCTTTGTCAACTCGGGAGTACACCCAGTAGGCTTCACGGGCATTCGGACTTCATCTTCAAACATGTCAGCCGAAGAATTCGCGAAACACGTCAAGGGTATTCATGAACTCGCACAAGCAAACCTCATCAAGGCCAACGAAGACATGAAACGCTTCTATGATCGTCACGCGGGAAAGTCGATGGAATACGAGGTGGGCAGTAAGGTTTTTCTTGATGGACGTAATATCAAGACGACAAGACCGACGAAGAAGATGGATGACAAGTGGTTCGGCCCTTTCGAGATTGTCGAAAAGGTCGGGGCAAGCGCATACCGACTCAAATTACCGCGCACTTGGAGGCAAGTCCACCCCGTCTTCAACGAGGTCCTGCTTAAACCGGCTGTCGAACCATCCTTCGAGTCTCAGCAAAAACCTCCACCGCCTCCACCGGTTCTTGTAGACGACGAAGAGGAATACGAGGTCGAAGAAATACTCGACTCGCGTCTACATAGAGGAAAGCTTCAATTCCTCATCAAGTGGGTCGGATACGACGAAGCAACCTGGCAACCCGAATCAGACGTTGGCGATAATGCGAAGGAAGCAGTCGATGAGTTCTATCGGAAGCATCCAGGCGCTCCTAGAAGACTGTCAATACCCCGGCAGAATCTTCGTGCGATACGTAAGTTCACGACATCGGAAGGATATAGCGGTTGGTCGGGACGCCCAACCTTGAAGGGGGGGTGATGTTAGGACTCGAACATTTTTATTCTTCTTTTTCTTTTTCTTTTCCTTTTCCTTTTCCTTTCTTACGTCCTTATTTCACTCACGTTACATTTCCCTCGTATGACTCATTCACCTTTACTAATTCCGTTCACTCCGTCGTGGCTTATTCATCTTCAGTCATCTGCCATGACTAAATCCGTTCCTTCCGACTAAGACGCTCACTAATTACTCCACCCCCTTCTCATGTGACTCCTTATTAGAGTAGACCTTTCACACGCTCGAAGTCTATATAAGTAGATAGTTTGACTCTTTCGATTCCTTGTCTTACTATTCTACTTACCTTCACTTCGACATAGGTACCTACTCTTGTATTATTAGTCTATTGAAATTCTACTTACCTTCACTTCGACATAGCGTGCGTTCGCTCGGCAGTTCGCGACTAGCTTACTGTTTGTTGTTGTGTTGGCCGCCTCGAGATCGACGCCTGTTAGTCTCGCCGCCTAACAGGAGGGCGGATTGGAGACAATAGTACCTGGAAAGTCCTGGGTGTAGAGTAAGGGTGTAGGCTCCATACAGGCCTGTGCCGCTGAACCGGTACAGGTTAGTGCGGCGCACTACAGCGCGCCGACTCAGTGTCGATGCAGGACGGGAGCGAGGTGATCGAGAGCTCATTTTGCCCTGCTGCGAGCTCGACGGAGAAAGTGCGAATGACTTCAGCCTTGCGCGAGCTGAAGACCGTAACGGCTTTGATGAGGTTTTGGAGTGCGTCGATTGAGATGGTCATAGTACTGAGTGTGATGTTTAGTTCAGATGCCTGCCCCATGGTCAATATATATGCTTATACGGTATGTGATGCACTGCCACACGGGCCCGGGTACGGTGACTAGCCCAGGATGTTGGCATCGTTTCCGAGTGTTGCTGACTCGCTCAATAAGTGTTGATCATTTCTTCCGTATCCTGAGTGCGGTGAATCACACTGGGTAGCTGGTGCGGCGAATTCGTGTACCATTTGAAAGCATCAAAGAGAGTGAGAGTGGCGCTGGCGGTACAATACTGCTTGGCAGTACGCGAAGGGAAATTTAAAGTCAGGCAGTCACGTTACCTCAACATGACCTCTATCCTCTTCTCTCTCAGGCTTGCTTTCCGTTCTCACTATAAGCTTCCTTGCAATCGTGTTTATCTATCAACCATGTCTGCCCAGCTTCCGTCCTCAGAACGTCCGAAACAGTCTCTATTATGCATGTATCCTGCAATCTCGCCTTACAAGGTCGATTATCTCAAGGTTTCGGACTTGCATACCCTTTAGTCAGTTTATCAACGACTTTATTCGGGAATTTTTGCAGATAATAATAACTTGTATGCATGTAGTTATGATATCAGTGGAAATGAAAATGGGGCTCCAGGTTCGCATTGATTCATCAATTAATTTTGCCAACTGCGGCTTATTGGCCAAATCACACACATATAAGTTGTCTTCTTACATGGCGGTCCAGGTGGAGGATGCGATGAACAAGATCGATGCTTCTTCAATCCGGAGAAATACAAGGCGATTAACCACGTTAAGTATAGCAATGCTGTAGGCTGATTATCAGCACAGATCATCCTCTTCGACCAAAGAGGGTCTGGCAAATCAACGCCGTCGGTATCATACTGATTCGATTCTTGACATTTATATACCTGAGTATACCCGTCTAGGCCAGCGTCACTCGAAGAGAACACGACGTGGGACCTCGTCAAGGATATCGAGAAGCTAAGACAGCATTTAGGTATTGAGAAGTGGCATGTCTTCGGTGGCTCTTGGGAATGTCGTTCTAGCAATTACAATGCATTTATGAAAAGTCTCATTCCGGATTCGTTCTTAGGGGTCGACGCTTTCTCTGGCATATGCTGAGGTAACCACCTTAGATCGTTATAGAGTTGGCCGCTGATTGCATTTCCAGAGTCACCCAGATAGGGTGAAATCCTTAATCCTTCGAGGAATCTTCACTCTCCGACGAAGGTATGAAAACGATCGATAAATGACTTCTCAGAATGACCATCGTCCTCAGTGAGCTGGAATTTTTCTATCAGAATGGTGCATCGCATCTCTTCCCGGAAGCATGGTAGATATTTTCGTCGTGCTATTCTACGCTTATCCATTCGAAGCATGATTTCTAGGGACGAGTTTGTAGAACCTATCCCAGAGCCCGAGAGGAAAGATATGATCCTCGCGTACCATGCCCAGCTCAATGCCGTGGATAAGGAGGTCAGGATCCGAGCTGCGAAAGCGTGGTCTAAGTGGGAGTAAGTTCAGGCTTGAAAGATTTACTATTCTCGAATACTACCGGAGGTTAATCTCATGAATAATGTCAGGATGTGGACTTCGAAGCTCTACGTCGATCCAGACTATATCGCTCGCGCTACAGAGGACGACTGGGCCAAGTGAGTGGCGCATTGCTCTCCGGACATAATAGGAGCTGTTGCCTTATCTCTCTGCACAGTGCCTTTGCGAGGATCGAAAACCACTACTTCGTGAATGGAGTGCGTAACATCTCTTTCCAGTCCTAGTTCCATGCTGATACGATATTCACTATTCTAAGGGATTCATGCGCGACGGCCAACTGCTGGAACAGCAAGAGATCGATAAAATGTACTCCTGCATTTCACGAACAATTTTGTGCGTCCGACTAACATGAAATGCATAAAAAGCCGCCATATCCCTACGATCGTCGTACAAGGACGATATGATGTAGTCTGCCCCGTGAGCTATGATTCCATTCATTTCGAGAGAAGGCGTATTGAGTATACCTATCATCGTCTGCTCGCAGATAACCACCGCTTGGGCACTCAAGAAGGTAATACTCCCTCCAAAAGCATGAGCGATGATCATTCATTCTAATACATTTCACATTTTGCAGGTCTTCCCAGAAATTGAATTACACATTGTCCCCGACGCGGGCCATTCTGCTCGTGAGACTGGTATCGCGAAGTTACTCGTTGAAGTATGCAAATGCAATACACTGCCCCTTCGTAATACTAACTTTTGGTCTTTCGGACAACAGGCAGCCAACAAGTTTGCTGAACTCTGAGTCCGATAAGTATATCATCACATTCACATATATATACTGTATACCTTGCGTTGCATTTGCATGCTCGAGTAAAGTATCAGAACCAACAGACGACAAAGAATTATGAGGGAAATGCGTCTTTCATTCTGCCAGACCCAGGAAAAAGGTCAAGGCTTGTTTTAATAAATTAATACAGATATACATGCCTGCTTTGTCCATCGTACAAGATTGCTTTCTAAGATCCCAGAAATATGCTTGCATGGACATCACAGCAAAAACAATTAGTCGACACAGCGAAACAGAAAAGGAAATCCTGAGAAGCGGAGAGGAGCGAAGAGAGAAAAAAAAACAAAGGGTACCGCGAGAACGAATCGAGGACAGTAAAGAAAACACAACGCCAGAGAGAATAGAAACAGATAGGGGAATAAAATACGGTAAGAGTAGAGTAGATACGTGCTGAGGATGTTAATGCCAAGATTGCCAACCGAAATGGGATGAAAATACGTAGCGAATATATCGTCAAGGGTCTGGCGCGGGAAGCTCGAGCTTGCGTTCACCGTGTACACGGAATCGATATAGACACGTGAACTCCTTCATACCCCAGTTATCGTTGACGAACAGGACAACAATGCCAAAGTCGATGCCGAGCTCCTTCACTTCATCTGGTACGCTGAACGTCTGAATATTATGTGGGTCGTTGATATCGTACATGAAGGAACCAATCCGCATGTATTCGGCGTTCTTGGGAAGGCTCGAAGGACGAGGAGGGTCTCCTGGTACAGACCGACCTTCGGCTTCTGAGGCTTTACGCCCAGCGTCCAAGCCGGCCCGGTAAGCGCGTAGCTTCTCAAGATTGTCTTTGCCCTCAACGAGGCCCCAGACCTCTATATGTCGGGGTGCAGGTCGCATGTCATGTGCGACCGACCGCGGTACATGGTCAATCGTAAAGTCCGTAATCCGAACTGGTGTGGCAAGTTTGACCCCAAGGTGGCCTTGCGATCCCGCGAATGGCCAGCAATAACCCAGAGAGGTCTCGTGATGTAACGCAGTAACCGGTGATCGTGCATATACCGACGAGCCAGAGATGAGGCCGAAGAAATAGGATGACCTGATCTCGAGAGTTGGCGACGTGAGAGACGGAATGACATACGCGCCTCCTGAGCTCAACGCATAGTCAACTCGTGCAATGCCATCTGCTGTATAATGCATCAGAGCCTGATCGACCATCTGCCCGATAAGTTGTGTCACATCCGAGCCGTCGCCCGCCTTAATCGTCAGACCTGTCGTCGAGCCACTGCCAAGCTTCGACCACCAACGAGAAGCGGATTCAGCACCGACAACGGCAGATCCCGCCTTTGCTACATTCTGGCTCAGCTCAAGAGCCTCTTTGACTCCGCCTTCGACTGAACCAAGCCTCTCTTCGAATGCACGAAGTTTCGCTCTCGCTTCCTCGTCGCTCTTCGGAAGTTCTGTCCGTGAGGATAGCTCCAACTGTTGCGCCTGAAGCGCGCGGATCTCGCGTTGAATGCTTTCAAGGTCCTTGAAAGTCGAACTACGAGCGTCGTCTCCGGACTTCTGCATGCGGGTGAGTTCTTTATCGATCCGTTGATTCATGTGAGTAGCAACCTCCTGAGCCTTACGGACATCGTTGTATAGCCTGTTGCGATCGTTGACCGAATCTGACTGCAGACCAGCAAACATGTTCTCGAGCTTCAGCAGCCTCGAAGTCAGTTCATCGATACTTTCCGGCGGTACGTCAGGAGCAACAAAGGGCCTGTGGTAACCGATGGAGTTGATGACACTGGACACGTCGAAACCCTTCAAAGTCCTCGTCGCCAGATAAAGAACGACTCCAAGAACCGCATACCTGCTTAGCCGCGGAAGTACCCTGTGCCGTCGAATGAATAGCAATGGCTCCCGAACGACTACGCTAAATATAAATCCGATAAGGCGTCCAAGGAAGAGGAAGAACACTGCGAAGAGCCGGACGAGAACATTAACCAACGTCCCTAGGGGACCACCGATAGCAGATTGACGAGCTGGCCGCGTCCGCGAGCGCGATCGCGAACGAGGGCGTTGCTTAGCGGAAGCCTTCAGATCTTCCTTTTCAGGTTGCAGGACGGTCATCTCATCGACTTCGGGAATAGAATCTAAGCCAGTCTCCAAGTCAAATCCGTTAGGCTGGCCATTATGACTATAGCTTCGCGAGCTATCAAGAGGCACCGAAGCACGCGGAAGAGACGGTTGGCGTTGTTGTGGAGTTACCGACCGGCGAGCCTGCTAAGGAATATAAAATCAAATTAATCGGAGTGACACAGAATCTGGAAAGCCAATCCGACCTGTTCACTAGTCCGAGACTGCTCCTGCTCGTCCTCTACACTAACATCCTCTTCACCTGCCTTGCCAGAACGTCCTTTTCGCTTTCTTCGCTTATCGTAATGAATGGCCGGCATATTCGTTAGGGGTCCTCCTCCGCTCTCTCTCTTCTTCCTCCGCCTTCGGCCCCTACGACCGTCATCGGAATCTTCTTCAGTCTCCTCCTCTTCATCCGAAGCAGTGGGTCGATAAGCCTTGTTATCTACGGACATCCTGTTGCGCTTAGGGGCCGACGAACTAGGTTTCCTCGAGGACTTCTCGATTTCCTGGAACTCCTCTTCCTCCTCAGCATAATCGTAACTGTTGCTATTATTTTGTGGGACGAGAGTTGTGTCAGTAGCCTGACGAGATGGAGGGCGGACATCTTCAGGCTCTTGTGATCGCTGGCGCATCAAGAAAGTAGCCTGAGATACAGCTCGTTGGGCATACTCGGAGATGTGCTCGAATGGGCTTTTGCCTCGTCCATTGGGACCGACTGAATCGCCTGATCGATCATTTTCCGCATCCGAGCCACGGATATTAGGAACAGATTTCGCACTTGAAGGTGGCTTGGACCCAGTCCCCCGCATCGGTGCGACTGGAAGACGACGGCTCACATTCGTGTGGGACTGCTGTTCGTATTCGACAGAGGTGCTACGCGGAAGATTAGCACGACTACTTGTCCATTGGTTTGTTTTAGACGTCATAGTGTACGACGCTGCAGCTACGTTAAATGCGCTGGCTATGTTAACTGAAGTCGGGTTGAGTGTGGCCTCGTTGGGGAGAGGGGGAGTGGTGATGACTCCTGGACCAAGAGACGAACCTGGACGGCTAGCAAGAGTCTCGTTACGCTGTTTGAGTTGAGTGTAACGCGCGCGACGGGTTTCCTCCTCGCTGTCGTCAGTGCCTTGGCGCGGACCGACCTGATTGGATGAGGAAGGTGGCTTTGCGGAGCGCGCAGCCAGATTTGGGGCCCTACATGTGCATGTAGGAGAAGAACGGCATGAGCGAGATCTGTCACAGGGAAACATGGATGAAGAAGAAAGTGGGAGATATGGACGTACCCGTATGCGTATGATATAGGGACCGGATGAGTGATGGAGGGGACGCGTTTAGGGGGGTTGTTAGCACCGAGGGTGTAAGGTTGGCCCTTGAGGAAAGCTTGATGATCTAGACGTCTGTCTTGACCGAGCGGTGTGCTCGAGAATGACATGAACCTCGTTCAGGCCAGGAAAACTGACGAACAGAGCGTGTCCAGCGCGTGTAAGCTCTATCTTTCCTCAAAAACATGCCCAGCACGTGCGGACTCACCTCGGGACAGTCTGCACGAGGACGCACAGTGATGCAATGTTAGTTCAAGGCGTAAATCGCGCGGGATGTGAGTAAAACGTTGATGAATCGTGAGCACGGGGGCAGATCACAGTCCGGATGAGAGCACGGAAATTGGAGGTCGGGGCGAAAACAAACTTGCGATACTGCCAATCTAGCCACGGGTACTCGCGTGACAGTCACATAGCAACCTTCGATATACCGCTTCTACTCCTCGTGTCCTTCATAATCAGTCACAGTCACCCCGTGCTTTGTTTTCGCGGTCACAAGGCCTTCGTTCAGCTTCTATGGCCCATGCTTGAGCAAGACAATGCACTCACTTGACACTGCATGCGGCGGGATTATACTTTGGATTGTTGGTCGGCTTTTTCCGGTTTTCCTAAGCGGTCACTACCCGGCAGTTCGGAAGGTGCTGGAAGCTCGAGCACTCGGCGTCACCAAGTGCAAATTCACTTTTTGTAGCGCTTTATAAAATGTAATACTGTCGAAACCAGACTACTTTGCAGTTCCTTGTTAATTTGTATAGGTAGAAAGAATCGCTGTTGGAATATTAGTTGCTTTTTACAAGCTCAAATAGCATCTATTTATATTTACTCGTGGTCCATTTCTCCCCTACCTACTCAGGCTTGTCTATGAACTGCAGTGACCTCATAAGTTTTTATCTAAGACTGATGTTTCTGTCATTAATATTGTCAAAAATGCTTGCTCGTGACTATTACGTAACAAACGCGTCAAGTCGCGTCAGGCCATCGCGTCTGTTCTGTTCAAAACATCCATCTATATAATTATGCCTCGGGTCAAAAGATACACAAAGCAGCGCTTGCAAAACCTCGGCATAGAATGGAAACCTAAAAGGTTGCGTAAAAGCAAACAGCAGGTGCATACAATGAAATCATGTGGAACCTATCTGAGTCTCACATTCAACTCGCCTTCGTTTTGGTCCTTCACAGGAATCAGCTACGGCGGAACCTCCGGAAGATGTTTTAACGAAGTCTGCCAAAGTCCGTGCGAGTGTAGAAAAGACTTTCGCGGAAACCACTACAACGACATGGGCCGAGCGAGATAAGAACACTGATTTGGAAGTACAGCTACTTTACGAAATGACCGACGAACAACAACATGCGGATTCGTCCTATTCATTACAATCAGGCAATTTTTAGTCGCTCGTAGCGGACTTGATTCGCAGACTGACAACTCTATGGACTTTAGATGACGGTAAGGAAACTTCGTTATGCCATCCTGGACTGATCGTCTCAACGTCTACTCAATATAAAAGTAGTTTTGACGTGATCGTGATGTAATCAATCGTTGGAACTATTGCACTATCGCAAAACTGCATACCATGTATTGCAACTAGATTCGATTTTGAGGAGCTCTGAGCAGGAGCAGACGATAATCTCGAATGTAAAGACACTTGCAAGTGTTTAGGGAACATATGACAAGACACAGGAGGATTACAGAAGGACCCCCGTGCGTCAGGTAACTTGTATCAAAGGCATTCTACGACTAAGCAAACCACCCCCACCAGGAAGTCCTTCAACATCACACATGTTCAATCTCGCTATACTTTTATGTCAGCTCTCGGATACCCAAGGTGTCACTTCTTCAAGAAGAAAAAGAAGCGCTTTCTTGGGATCTGGCTACCAGCTGTAGTATCAGCACCATGACTAAATGAGCGAGGGAAAAGACGAAATTATATGGCG
Source organism: Sanghuangporus sanghuang (assembly GCA_009806525.1). NCBI lineage: Eukaryota > Fungi > Basidiomycota > Agaricomycetes > Hymenochaetales > Hymenochaetaceae > Sanghuangporus > Sanghuangporus sanghuang. Next base: position 973,860 of record VVIT01000005.1, read on the forward strand.
CAAGGAGAAGCAAACGAGTAACGCTATAGCGCACTTTCTTCGCGCGCATTTAGTCTATTCAGGCTGTTCAGTCGGGCACCTTCAACGTACGTCAAAGCCAGTTCGAGCCACTCTCCTGGGGCAGCTCCGATAGTTCCCCATTTCGCACCGCAACCCGACTATGTTGTCATTACGAACGGTAAATATGCGAGTCAAATCATATCATCTGTGTTCAGGGCTCCAGGCGTATTGGGATCATGCAGTCCCATGTGTCTATGTTCACGCCGCTGGTGTGATAGAACTTATGTTCGTATACTTTCAACCTGTCAAATAGGAAATCATTCACGTATCTCGGAAAAAAACCCTTCGTAGTCCGTGGTTCAGAGGGATCAAGAATGCACAGAAAGCGAAACACCCAAAATAAATTCGCATTTATGTACAAAGCTTACACCTAACACTCGAACAACAAGAACAAAGCAACAGGCAACAAGCATATCGAAAGCGCTACAAGAAGGGCAGGCAAAGCTACAAGAACTACAGCAAAGCTCAATTGGTATCAATACAGAACGCGCGGAGGTCAGGACATTAGTACCAGTGAGGCGGGCGGATAAGATGAAAACGAGGGTTACAACAGCAAAGTGAAGTAGAAGCGAAACGGAGAACATGCAAAAAGGAAAGAAAGCTTTGAGTTTGGATATCTAAGGATGTCGCATAAAGAGCTGGCACCTGCCAGATGTTTGTGTGAGGGTGAAAACTGCATGAGAACGAAAGCAGCATATGAAGGAAGAAATGAACGATGCAGAAGGGAAAGCATATCCATGGGCATAAATCCGGTGCAAAATGTATATAGACGCGATCGAATATTGAGCTCAAAACCAGGCACCGCCGCCTGTACTCGTTGGTTTGCTTCCAGGCTTGCTAATGTTCCCGAACCCGAACCCCCAACTGTTTCCCCCGCCGCCGCCCCCGCCGGTGTTGCCCCATCCACCTTTAAACAGGCCTTCCTTGATGCCTCCGCCATCCTCTTTCTCCCCTTCCGCATCGTCATCTTTCTGTTCCTCATCACCGCCGCCGAAAGTAGAAAAGTCGAAAATGCTCTTTCCCTTCCCACCAGCCGGAGGCGCAAATTCCTCCTCTTTGTTTTCCTCATCATCACCTCCGAACTCAGCAAAACTGAAATTGTTCTTCTTTCCCTTCCCGCTAGCAGTCGACGAGACTTTGCTGATAGGATGTGCGAGTTCATCCATCTTCTTATCGTCATTATCGTCATCGAGCTCGAGAGTGGTCTGCTTGCCCTTCTTCTTCTTCTTTCCTTTACCAGCCGGTTGAGAAGGTGCAAATTCAGGCTCCTGTGAGACCTCAGGCTCTGGATCCTTAGCAGGTTCCTCTAGCGCATTCTCGGCCTGAGGGTTAGCAGAAGCTTCTGCGGGAGCATCCTTCGGTGCATGAGCCGCCAACGCAGCTTTCGCCTTCTCCAATTTGTCCCTGGCTGCATCCAGGAGCCCTCTCGTTCTGTCAACCTCCCGCTCTGCGGCCTTCTCAGCCATACCCGGCGTCACCTTCTTGCCTTTCTTCGGTTTTGGTTTTGGAACCTTCGATAATTTGACCTCAGCGGCGTTGAAATCCTCTTCTGCCTTCTCGACATCTTTCTCGGCCTTCTCTACAGCGGCTTCAAGCCTGACTGTCTCTTCGTCGACAGGAGGAGCGGAGGGAGTAGCAGAGGGTGCCGGTTCCGCTGCACCGAATTCACCTGCGACACCATCCGCAGCATTCACCTCAGCTTCAGCTTCAGCAGCGGCTTCTGCAGCCTCTGCATCAGCTTTTGCCTTAGCAGCTGTCTCTTCCTCCTCCTTCCTCTTCGCTTCGGCCTCAGCTTCCGCTGCTGCAGCTGCCGCCGCGGCTTCTGCTGCTTCTGCTTCTGCCTTCGCCTTTGCTTCAGCCTCAGCCGCTTCTGCTGCAGCCCTCGCCTTCGCTTCAGCTTCAGCAGCAGCAGTTGCCGCCGCCGCTTCCTCTTCAGCCTTTGCACGAGCCTCAGCCTCAGCCTCAGCCTCAGCCTTCTCCTGCGCTTCCTTCTCAGCAGCGATACGGGCGGCTTCAGCTTCCTTGGCACGACGCTGTTCAGCTTTCGTGCGCTTCTTGTTCTCCTTTTCAGCGCGCTGGCGGGCTTCTTCTTCCTGGGCGCGACGCTGGGCTTCAAGTCTCTCTTCCTCCCGGGCTCTCTCCTCAGCTTCAGCTTGCAAACGTGCCTGTTCTTCAGCTTCAGCTTGCAAGCGCGCTTGCTCAGCTTCCCATCTCGCTTGCTCTTCTGCTTCAGCCTGCAGCCTAGCCTGTTCAGCTTCCCATCTGGCTCGCTCTTCCGCTTCTGCCTGCTGTCTTGCAGCCTCTTGAGCTTCGGCTTCAGCCCTCGCGTAGGCCTCAGCCGCCTCCCTCTCGCGCGCTTCTGCCTCGGCTTTGGCTTTTGCCTGAGCTTCCGCCTCTGCTGCCTTAGCGCTCGCGCTACCGTTCTTCAGAATACCCTTGGGCTGTTTCTTATTCTTTCCGGAGCGACTGGAGCTGGTCTTCGAGATAGGGGGAGCAGCAACTTCTGGTTCCGGCGGCGCTGGTGCTTCGACAGGAGCTGAAGACTCAGCAGCTGGAGGAATGACCTCCCATGCACCAGGTGCGGAAGGATCTTCGATAGGATCATCCCAGCTAGTTCCGCCAGGAGGTGGAGGGATGAACGGTTCTTCTGAATTCTCGAATGTAGCAAGCGGGACATCTCCTGGAGCACCTGCGTCTGCAGGTAGACCCCTCGAGCCGAACATCGAGCCCCATCCCCATCCCTTCTCGTCCTTTTTCTCTTCGATAGGCGGAAGCACGGATACGGAAGGAACTTCCCGACTGCCACGCTTGGAAAGAGGTTGCGGGGGTTCTTCCGCCGCGGCATGTTCTGCGGGATGCGGAGGTGCAGGCGAGATAGACCGCGAGCGGGTGCGCGTAGCGTCCAGACCGTCTGCAGGCGCACCGTTGAAGTAATCGGCTGCGGAGCCAGATATGTCAGGCTCCGTGGGCGCGTAGAGGTCTCCCTCATCTAACGAAGCCATCTGCGATGGGGCGCGAGAGCCATACCCACTGCGTGCGGAGTTCTGACGCATAACTGAAGGCACCCGCGAACCAGTCGAAGGCGCACGGCTCATTGATGGACGACCAGAAGAGGAAGGTGCGCGGGATGGTATAGGAGATGATGTGACTGCAGCGGCGGCAGCACTGGCTGACGGGGCACGCGACGGGACAGCAGATGGAACTTGCGCTGCTGAAGGAGCACGAGATACGGCGGGGGGAGTCGCAGACGCAGCCGAAGGGCTACGCGAGTGCGGAGCAGACGGGGCTGGTGCCATTGACGGTGCGCGGGAATGAACGGAAGGCGCCTGGGCCACGGATGGGGCACGCGAATGCATAGAAGGCGGCGCCGCCACAGACGGAGCGCGCGAATGTATAGAGGGCGACGCCGGGACAACCGTAGAGGGAGCACGAGAGTGCATCGACATCGGAGCGGATACAGACGGAGCGCGGGAGTGCATCGAAGGCGCACGCGAGTGCATTGACGGTTCGAGCTCGCGCTCCAATGCTGTTTCTGGCTCAGGTTCATGGACAGATGGGGCGACTGAACCAAGACCACGCGACCTGCTCTTTCCTCTCATCGAGCTGCTTATTGAGCTTGCCACAGGCGGAGCTGATGCTGGCGGAGGGGACGGCTCACGAGTGACAGTCTCGACGGAGGTCGCGTCCGTCTGTCCGCTCATGGAACGGCTTATTCCAGTACCGGAGAGCGAAGGCGCGTGGGCCTGATGAGACGGCTCTCGGTGCATACCACGATCTCTATCACGCTCCCTATGACGCGAGCCGTGAGTGGATGTGGAACGGCCAAGAAGTGAGCCATACGGACGGCGAGGCGATACGGGGATGTTGTCGTCGCCGCCTGCAACAGAATGAGCGTCATCTTCGTCGCTTCGTACACCCTTCTCGTTGTAAACAATCGTAGCGGGACCATAGCGGACCTTGCCCTATTCACACAGCAAAGTCAGCCTCCCCAGTTGGAAAATCTGAACGCTCCTACTTACATCTTCGTTCCACTTCATACGTGCCTTGAACTCCGTCAAGCCAAAGTGGATTTCAATGCTGAAGACTACGGTCCAGTACGTCTGTCCGTTCGCTCCCTTCTTCGGTTCGGCGCTGTTACTCAGCTTCGACAAGTCTGCTCGCACGAAGCATAGACTACCGAATTGGTCTACATGAAATTGAAGTTACAGTCATTCTTCTCGGAGCACTGAAGGTAGAAGAATTACCTGAGTTTCTATCGATCCATTTAGGAATTGTTTCACCTCCGCGGTAGCACCATATCTCAATCTCGAAAACCGAAAGCGTGCTTGGTTTCGTCACTTCCGTATAGTATTTCCTTGAGAACACAGAGCTCTCCTTCACTCGCACGTTCTGCGAATAAAAAAGATCAATATAACCAACACAGTAAAGCGAAATACATTTTATTTTACCTTAGCAAGAATGCAATCAAAAGCATCAGGAAGATATTTGGGTCCGGACGGAAGCTGCAGCTGACGGCCGGCACGTGTGACGTGTTCCTGGTCATTTACATCGATTTCACGCAGATACTCCACACCATACATGTATCTCGACATGCGTGCAGACACGTGATGATCGCAGAAGAATCCGATTGCTCCATCTGCGACGGCTTTTGATCTATGCGTAGATAGATAGAAGCAAGTCAGTTATCTTCCAGGCGTAGTTAGGGGTAGAACTTACGTCTGACTGTCTGGTCTGTTGACAGTGACTCCAAGCGGTAAGAGGCGCTGCTGGAGCTGGGAGAACAGCCAGGGACTTGCAGCGAAACCACCGACGAGCCAAACAGCCTGAGGAAGACGATTGGAGTCATGCTTCTGCGATTTATCAAGCGTAGAAGACTGAATCCTACCTTTACAGCTCCTCGAGAAAGTTCGATCTGCCTGCGGATGGACGCTACTGCCGCCTGAATGGAGGGCTCGAAAAGGTCAGCTACTTCCGTTCTAGATCAAGGGATAACCATCAGCTGCCGTGTTCGCGAAGCACCCACTGACTCGTAACGATAATCAACGGAAGTCTATCACGTACCCCAAAAGCTTAAGCTGTCCGCTCCGGATGCCGACTCTGGAATCCTTGTCGAGAGGAGATCCAAACTGGATGTACTGCGGCTCCTTTTTGTCACGGAAAAGGCGTTTTGTAGTCTCATCAAAACGTTTTGTGATATGGTCCAGAATGTCAGGTTCACCATATTTGGACGTTCGGAGTTTCTCTGGAGAGATAAAGGAGAAGCCATTTCAACACAGCTTATCGCTAGTTTAGGAAGCAGCAAGGAGGTGAGCTGACCTTCAAGGAAGACACGGCATCGCCGGCTCACGAACACGGCCCCAGAGAAGACGCCTGTGAGAAGGTAATAGTAAGTTAGGGGCTAGGCGCACGTGAACAGAGATAGGATAACCTACAATCTGGAGGAGCGACTTCCTCGATCTGCAGAGGATGCGTGCCGCGTAAGATGTAGCTGCTCACATCGAGAGTACCGCCGCCAGCATCGGCTACGACGAAGCCATTTCCACTTGCTAATACATCATGCGCGAGGCCGCTAAGAATACATGCATGCATGCTGGCCTCGCCTTCAGTGACGAAACGTATTCTGGCCTTCCCTTCATCAGTGTTGGGGATCAACCCCCCGCTGATGGCGGCTCGGCGCATACGGCTCTGCTGTGCGCCCTCCCATCCGTTCGGATGGCTGAGCACGAAGTGAATGTCCCTTTCGACGGCGAGCCAGAGGTTTGCGCCGTTTGCATGAGTGTCCTCAATGAATTTTCTCGTGCAATTGAAGAGATATGCAAGGAAATCTCCAAACACATCCTCCGAGGACTTGCCAGGGGGCAGGGGGCTTAGGCGCATGCCGTTCATGTCTAGCTGCATGCGCCGGGGACGCAGTCGCAGCTTGAACAGCTCGACTTTGTACCAGCCATAATCCTCAGCCTCAGCTGCTATCTGGCCATTTTCAGCCTCTGCACCAGCAGCGATTACTTTACCACTTCGGTCGTAGTAAAGCAGAGAAGGGATTTTCGTGTTGCCAGTAACGTGCTCCTGGCCGGGATACCTTCATGCCGGCGCGCGCGTGAGTATTGTGTGCAAATTGAGCGCATAGATATGATAGCACTAGCACGCACCGAGTGACGCCATGAATTTTTGGGACCTCGCCCGGGTCAAGGAAGGCATAAGAAACGCCTGAAAAAGTTGTGCCGACGTCGAAGGCAAGGACGAGAGCGCGACGATCGCCATTATATGGCTTTCTGTTATTTGCTTTGCTGCTGCCAGCCATGTCTTTGCCGACTACTGTTAGGTAAAAGGGGGCGGGAGGTGGTGGTGATAAGAAAAAGAAAAGGGAGGAGAGGGGGCAGACTAAGATAAACCGGAGACTCGAGGAGAACGTGCTTCGAAGAGTAATAAGTGATGCCTCGTGCCCGCCTTGAGGCCTCCCTCCTCGAAAAATTCACGTTAAAGTGAGATAATTTATTCATCGACACATGTACGCCCTCAAGAACGCGGGCGGCTCTCTCGGCTCGTCGCTTGCGAACTACGCTCATCGTCACCCGTCTTCGTCCACGTCTCTGCGCTCAGCAAACACCTGGGTTCCCATTTCTGGAATCTCGTCATCAAACCCTGGCGGTTCATCCATTTCTCACAACGCAGCTTACGACGAATTCTACGGCGAATACGACGACGACGTAAGTGACGAGGACGGCCGGGAGACCGAGACTGCTGCACACGAGGCGGGTATCGTGTACGCAGACAACTATTACACCGGTAGCACTAGTACTATTCGTCACGACGACCTGGCTGCCCCAAACCCCGCTCTGGATCAATCACCCCAGGCAAAGGAGATCGCCCGCCTCCGGGCAGAGCTAAAATCTCTCCGCGAAAAGCACTATACGCTCCAATCAGCCTTCAGGGAGACTTCGACCCAGGTCCGCACAAAGGACATACTGCTCGACCAGCTCAGGGAGAGGAATCGCACGCTCGATGCTGAGAATACTGAACTTCGACGGGTCGCTGAGGAGCGCAGACTGGAAGTACGCTCGATGGAGCGATTCCTCACAAAGACGGACCGCTGGGCGGGAAGCGACCTCGTGCAGGCCGTCAAGGACATCAACTCTGAAATACTCCAGTTTGCTGCCGCGGCCAGCGAAGCGATGCACCCGCCCGCGGCGAACGGTTCTGGTTCAGCGGCAGCGGGATCTCGCAGGAACACACCGTCGCCGTCGCCCGCGCCTGGACCCAGTGCGAGCCGACGCAAGGCGCTCGAGCGTGTCGCTGCGCGCTTTGGCTCAAAGATGCGACAGGTCCTTGAGAAAAGAGACCATTCTCAGGATCCGACGATACTGCAGTACGCCTTACAAGGTGAGCGTCCATATGTTCAATACAACCGAAGACTGATATAATGTTTCGTATATTATTATATAGCTTGCGTTTGCCAATGCATCGCCCATGCAATGTCGTCCTTCTGTTTCGGATCAACTGGCAAACTCGAATCGCACCTCTCCAAGATCTACTCTCACATGCACGCATCCGGTACGCTTCCCGCATCCTCACTTGACCTGTATCTATCTTATCTCGTTCTTCTCTTCTCTTATCAGAGCCCCAACCCACCTCAAGTCGCTGGCGGGCGCTTACACACTCGCACATCCGCGCTCTATCGCCCAACATCGACCAGCTCGCAACGAATGAAGTGACCGACACCTGCCTCCGGGGCGTCGCCAACGTCCTCTCCGCCGGCGGCGCAGGCGAGGTCGAAGAGCTCCTCACACGCGCCACGCAGAAGTACCGCTCACAGCTCCGACGGATCGCAGAGCTCGCAAATCGGTTCGCATTCATCATCCGCGAGGGGCCTATGAGCACCGACTTCCAGCCTCTCTTCGTCGAGAGCGTGCGGGAGTTCAATCCCGTTACTATGGAGAATGTGTATGAGGGTTATGGGCCGAGCAGAGGTCGTGTTCTATGCACGACGGAAGTCGGGTTACAGTGCTTGACGAATAAAGGTAAGGATGGCAAGGACTTCTCTCCGCAGACGGTTGAGAGAAGAGTCGTCCTCAAACCTCGGGTTGTTCTCGAATCTATTGTTCAGATTTTGGATCGATAGTCGTGGATTGTGTATTATATTTTAAGTACTCTGCCTGCATCGTCTCAATAGCTGTTTGTATATCGCACTGTTCTTGTTCTCATTAGACTGCGTCAATACCCTTTGCCTCGAAATCAAATAGAGATCGAATATCAACTTGGCATCTCAGACTGTGTGAGCTCGCGATCGAGCCAATATAAAAGTTTGTTTCTACATTATCTGCACAAGTTGTCTTCTAATCTACTCAGAATCCTGACCTGCGACAATCACGTCGTCTGCAAAAAAATAAGTAGGTCAGAAGACTGCTTCTTGTTGACAATTCGGTATGGCCACTGACCTATTTTGAGGACGGCTCTTGCGAGCTGGAGATAAAAAAAAAATAGAATCCATTAGATTAAGCGAATGCCGAAGAGCGACAATACGCACCTGAGTCGCTAACAAATACTGTTGCCGTTTTGAAATAAGTGGATCATACACAAACTGACGCTTCATGTCTGGAAACAGACTGATGAGCCTATAGGGAAGCATCCGAGGAGCAAGGTTACTTACCGTTGTCACCGGTACCCATGCAATCGATACCAAGAAGCGGATTCCCTTCGGAGATTTGCCGGCTGCGTACCTCCGCAAGCGTTTCAATCGGCGACAATCCAGAATTCTCTGCGAGTGCGAGTGGCACAGAGTCCAAAGCGGACGCAAAGGCACGCATCGCGTATTGCTCGATGCTTGGGATCTGATTGACCAAATGAAGTCAATGACAATACTAAAGGGATAAATAGCATTTTTTACAAACCTCATCTGCAGCCTTTGCAACCGCTGTCGAACAACTGATATCAGCCGCCCCACCGCCATACACGACACGATTATCGACGACTAGGTTCCGCACTACGCAGATAGCATCATGTAATGCACGCTTCGCTTCATCGATAATCTGAAATAGTTGAAATTACCTCATTAGCCTTCGCTCTATTAACTACAATAAAAATATATATGAGAATTACCATTTTGTTGGACCCGCGAACGAAAACGGTAACAGCTCGCGTGTTTGCGCATTCTTCAATAACAAGCATCTTGTCTTTCGTAGTACCAAAAGTGACTTCCCGTACAATGCCAGCTTTTCCGAGCTTTTCTGGGGACAGATCTTCGAATCGCGGAACAATTCGTCCATTTGTTGCGATCGCGATGAGCTAACATTGAGTACGGTCAGTTTAGCAATGAAACAATCGGATGCAATAAAACTTACCTCAATCTCAGGTCCACCGACCCATCTCACCGCGGGCAGATCGTTCTGCATAAGCAAGTGATTTGCTTCATCGTCGAAGCCCCATTGGCAGATGACGAGGTTCGCGCCAGTGTCCTTCACGCGTTTGATCATATCCGTGAACTTCTCTTTTTCGTACTCTCGTAGCTTCTTGAACTCTTCCACACTTGTGATGTCGAGCTTGTGTTTTGTCTTCGGGCGCGGCGGCTCAAACGGACATGTGAGGATCGCAATACGCGCATCCCTAACCGTACTCGGCATTCCAGGATGTGACATGTCTTTGTCGACTAACACGCCCTTGATGAGCGCAGTATCGGCAAGAGAGCCACCAACTTTGCCATCGACCTTAATGAGATCGAAAAGTACGTCTTTTCGTTGCAGGTCGGCAACAGAAAGCACAGCATCAATAGCGATTTGTGCAAATCGATCATGCTCCTTAGACACACTGTCCTTCCAAACATCAGTGACATCCTTTTGCAAATAAAACTGGATTATACATTTTACTCCCCAGAGCTGTCTTCGCTGTTTTGAAGAGGTTCAACGTATTCGTTTTCGAGAACTCGACAGTGTCGGAAATGCTGTCTAAATGCTTGACAGCCAAAACGCAAGCTCGCTCGAAACCATCGGCTATTCGAGTCGGGTGGATTCCTCGATCAAGCAAAGCCTCGCTCTGTTCAAGCAGTGCACCAGCAAGGACTAAATTGTAATTTTAGGAAACCAGGACGTAACGGGAATGGATAATTACTACTAACCGACAACACCGGTTGTACCGTCACCGATCTCATCATCTTGACTCTTTGAAAGCTGGACAAGAAGCTTCGCGATTTGATGCTCGACTTCCATCTTTCCAAGGATTGTAGCACCATCGTTCGTGACCGTGATATCACCGTCTGGTGAGATTAGGATTTTGTCCAGGCCTGCACGACAAGGGTCAGTGTACGACTCGTATTAATTCAAAAAAAAAACAAGCTACCTCTGGGTCCCAACGACGTCTTGACGATGTTCGCCACCGTCCGCGCTGCAAGGATATGCGACTGGTTTGTCAAATGAGCACTGTTCTTATACAGCACGATCAAACTGCGCTTACTTTTATTGCCTCGACCCCATGACTCCGTGTTTTCTTCTGCTGCTCCCTAACGATGATGAAGGGTCGCCCATACTGCATATAAATATAAGTTTGTTTCCGAACTTCATCTTTTGCAGGTATATGCGCACCTCGTCGGTTGCATAGACGGCTTGCTGGTCCATGGTCGCAGGCAAGTTGCTCTAGTGCGCGACGAATGCGCGACGCGAATTCTGGAGACTTGCAGTCACAGCCTGTCACACACATACGACACCATTCAACACTTTGGCCCGGGAGGCACGCAACACAGACTTAGACTCGCACCACTTACTCGATTTCACACTAGATCAAGAAATGGAACAAGAATTAGACAAATGGATCGAGCAGCTCGCAGACTGCAAACAGCTGTCTGAAGATAACGTAAAACGTCTCTGCGAAAAGGTCAGCTTTCCTCTCGCGTGCCCTTGTTCCGGACAAAGTCGCTGAGATGTATGCGCTCTCGTGTTACGTTTACTAGACTCGAGAAATTCTGATGGAGGAATCCAATGTTCAACCCGTAAGGTGCCCAGTAACAGTATGCGGGGACATCCATGGCCAATTCGTACGTACCCTCGGCCCTCAGTTCTTAGAATATTCCAATTTTAAGCTTCCGTTTTGACTAGCACGATCTCACCGAGCTTTTTCGGATCGGTGGCAACTCGCCAGACACAAATTATCTCTTCATGGGCGACTACGTTGATCGTGGATACTACTCTGTAGAGACTGTAACGCTGTTGGTCGCCCTCAAACTCCGGTACCGCGATCGCGTCACCATCCTTCGCGGCAATCACGAATCGCGTCAGATAACACAAGTGTATGGCTTCTACGACGAATGCCTTCGAAAGTACGGGAACGCCAACGTCTGGCGCTATTTCACAGATCTCTTCGACTTCCTTCCCTTAACCTGCCCTCATCGAAAATCAAGTAGTGTCGACACATCATTGGTGGAAGACATGTGACATATGGCTGATCATCGCATCATTGCTTTTCCAGATCTTCTGCCTTCATGGCGGCCTCTCACCCTCTATAGATACCCTTGATCAAGTCCGCTCCATTGACCGTGTGCAGGAGGTGCCGCATGAAGGGCCTATGTGTGATCTGTTGTGGTCTGACCCGGACGATCGATGTGGCTGGGGTATCTCACCTCGTGGTGCAGGGTACACTTTCGGGCAGGATATTTCAGAAGCCTTCAACCACAGCAACGGGCTCACCCTTGTCGCTCGTGCGCATCAATTGGTTATGGAAGGTGCGTACCGTACTATTCTTAATCCCATGGCCGCAATATTAACATATATCCCAGGTTATAACTGGAGTCAGGATCGAAACGTAGTGACTATCTTCAGTGCACCGAATTATTGCTATAGATGCGGCAATCAGGCAGCGATCATGGAGATCGACGAAAAATTAGCCTACACCTTGTGAGTCCTGTCATTTCAGTCGAATCGTTCATCATGGACTAACAAGGACGCTTAGCCTACAGTTCGATCCGGCACCGCGAGCTGGTGAGCCTTTAGTATCTCGTCGTGTACCGGACTACTTCCTGGTGAGTAGCTCCATCCCTAAAGCTATCTTTGATGCTAATTAATTTCAATCTTTAACCAGTAATAATCAGTAATATATTCGGACAACAACAATTTCGTTGTCTTGTTCACTTGTACGATGTACGCAACGCAGCTACTTTCCACCCTAACATCACACCTTTCCTCCCTGAGCTACGTTTTTTCCGCCAAAGATTCACCTACATGGACATTTCCTCTCTCAAAATCAATGTTTTGCTGTGTGATGCAATTTTTATGCTGCTATTCGACTCACGTCAGCCGTACGTTCGTACCTTACCGTCTTTTCTCTTCAGAATTGGAGGTCACGATCATCAGGCTTACAGAGAAAGAAAGATTGAATTGAAGACCTAGTCCAGCGATACATTTTCCCATGATATATTTTGGAATGCTTCGTTCCACTGGTAGAATCTATGGAGCAGCCGTCACTCTATGGTCTTCGAACCGATCCTTCCAGGATTCATGACAAAAGGTATCGGCGCCATCGTTTGGACTGGGCGGTCATATATGTGTATACACTCACTACTCTTATTACGGTGCATAGTCCGAAGTTTTTGTCCATTAATATTGTCGCGAAAAATAAAAATCATCAAAGACAAAAAAGTGTGTCTTTAAAATGTTTAACCTAAAGCTAGTACTGTACTAGTGGTAATGAAAAATCTGACTTATTTTACCCTGAATGTCTATAAGGAAAAGGAGAAGACGTGGTTCACATCTTGAGCTCGAGCCTGTACTAACCTGAAGCTCGTTACCGAATTCGGAAGATAAGTATCACGTGAATCAATAAAACGCGTCAACGTCAACGTCAACAAGCCACAACAACACGATCATGATTTCATTTCCCTGTGCCTCATGCCACGCCAACAATTGAAAAAAATTAAAAAAATCGATCTACGGACTGTCTTCAGGTAGAATGTAGCCGCGATACTTCAGCCTCTAACCATCTAGAGCGTTCTCTGTCTGGAACCGGAATTATTCAAGTCGATTTGCCTATTGCGGTTTTGCGCCAGTACTAGTCCGAGTCTAAGCTGCTAGCCACATAAAGCCTTACTTGCTTCACTGCCACCATCGACCTCTTTCAGGATTATAAAAGGCTGCCCTCTCTCACTCTACGGCCTCATGCATCTCTTCCGCCTTCTACCATCATCCCTTATCTCTTTTGGTAGCTTCCATCCCTCATCGTCGACTCTCCCTCAGACCCTCGAGGTTTCGTCACCATTTCTCGCGCTACCTATCGTGCATCCCTCCATGTGCTCCTTTATCGGCCGCCGTCTACTGGTGGTAAAGGCGACACTGATTTCATGGGTTCGTCTGTCATATTCTTCCTTCATCGAGTACCTCGTTCCACCCTCGTTCGAGTACTAATATTGCCACTCCATCCGCCCCTGATGCTCGCTATTAGTCGCTCATCCGACAAATAATTCAACGAAAGACACTTGATGCAGTCATCGACAGACGCTATACCATGTTAAAAACACAGGACAGCGTGTAGCCGGTTATGCCGCCGTACCACCACCCTCCGACTGCGCATGAGATGTGCCTCGCACACAAATGTAAGTCGCACGTCGCGGTCGGTGCATCGGGACAGTGCACGGCTCGCCTTCCTCGTTGGGTAGATCGGCATGTCTGTACCGCTCGGTTCAAAAGAGATTGGGTAGCCGACGGGCTCACAGGTTAGACTTTCAATGCCATCGATCCCACACGAGTGCAGGCGGAAAGGTCGTTGAGCGTTCCGGAATGCCAACAGTGTTCGCTCGGCGACCAGGCCTACGGGCGACCGGAGGAAACGCAACACCTGCCACCCTGATCGGAACGACGTCTGCTATAGCCATGAGGGTTACCGACGGGTGCCGGCTGCAGATGATCATCCGAATGGTGAGTGGCAGGGTTTGGGAGGGCTAACAGTACAGGTATTGGCAACCGAAATGTGCTTGAAGCCAGAGCGTTGACGGCTATCCAGAATGGACAGAAGCTGGTCACGAATTTGAAGTATGTCGTATCTTAACTCTCATCGTCATGTGCCACCTAATCGTCGCAGGCCTGTATCATCTACGCCAGTCTCATACCATTCTTTCACGACATGCTGTGATCAGTCAGGCGTTCGCATTCATGTAACACTACGTCGGACGAAGATTGTACCAGGATACTTGCATACGAAGTTACGATCTTTCTTGCATCGCAGACGCATCGTCTAGGATTGTTGAACGGGTTGGAGCATTTAATTGGTGCATCGTTAGGGAAGAACAGGACGAAACTCGCGCAGGTTCTTTGCTTTGGGGCCTGTGCTTTGGAATGTATATGTGGCTTGCGGCCATTTTCTGTAACACACCTTTGAACGAACGGATCCTGTTTCCTGAAACGAACATATTATTCGCTTTTCACCGAAGCTCGTCCCCCTTTTCCTATTCTCATCAACGAGCCAACGTCATATAGCTCTTCCAATCGCGTTCCTCATAAGCTCTAGTTACCTGTCAGTAACTCATACTCATTTTACCGCTTAAGTACCCGAGCTCTCAAAAGAGGAATTACACCGGGATCTGTCCCAATTGAAAGGAAGACAACTTGCGCACGACAAAACACTCTTCTGGACTTGATGGCTTAGGAATAGTATTAATACTGGCAACACCTGCGTTGACTACGACTTCCTAGACGAGAGGAAAATTTTTATGATCTTATCGGGAGCACTTTCCTTAAATATAAAAAGAGCACTGATGGCCACGTACATTCTTTACAGACAACTCTGATGTCTGGATAACTCGGCCTGTCATAAAGCACAGTATACGCAAATGCACTGCACTGCTCTTTAGTAATTCCAGTGACGGTATCTTCATTCGCACATGCAGCTAAAGAAAGATTACTAGATCTGACAACAAGTGAAAGTGAACGCATATGCGCAAATGACGGCGATCAGAAAGTGACTAGGCATCCTTCTTGTTCTTTTTTGACTATCAGTGCATCAGGACCTCGCCATAGACTATTATAAAATGAATTACTCACAAAAGAAAACGGCGCCATGTCATAATCGATGCCCAGTGCCTCTAGTTTTCGCTTCTTCTGTTCCTGGCGCTTCAGTGCACGCCTCTCGATTTTCTTCTTCTGAACAGCAGTCCTTGTCTATCAAGCAAACATCATATTCAGTATCCATTCAAGCGGAAGGAAAGAAAGCAAAACTAACTTTGTTCTGCTGGAGTCTTTCCAGTCTCGCCATCGGCACCTTTCTGAACTTGCGATTCGACCCAATCCAGAGTTCGGGATGCACTTCTTCCTTGGGGACGAGCTTGCATTGAAGAAGATGTCCCATCAAGAGATAGTTGTCCATCGTTTCTGCGACGATTTGAGCGACGGCGGCGGATTTGAACTCGATGAAGGCGTAGTGTTTTGATCGGCCGGTCTAACAGCTCCTGGTGAGTTTTAAGGGGTGTAAGGAGAGAAAAAGAGCGAACCTTCTTGTTTCGAGAAAGTCGTAATCGAGTGACATCCCCGAATTGAGAGAAATACGCCCTCATTTGGTCTTCGTAGAATCCGTGCGGTATGCGGCCGAGGTATATGACCCCTCTTTCCCCCGACTATAGAAAACCAGAAGGAAAAGAATATTAGCGATGGATGAAAGGAACAGAAATGTGAAATACGAAGGCGAGCGAGAAACGCATCGACTTACCGCCTGCTTCTTCGCCTTGTCAAGTTTTCTCTTCACCGTTGCGTCGTCTTTCGCCACGGTGGGTAACTTCGCGACATCGATCGGCTGGACCTTGTCTACGGCTTCATCTTCGTCCTCTTCGTCAGAGGAGTCGGATTCGTTGGATGAGAATCCGCGTAAGTGCGTTTCTTCATCTTCATTGGCATCGGCATCTTCCTCCTCCCCAGAGACGTCTTCATCCTGGTCTGAGCTGGTGCCAGCTTCTTTTTGGCTCCCAGTACTTTTGCTGTCATCTGAAGATTCGACCGCGCTTTCAGCCTCATCTTCGTCTTCATCCTCCTCGCCATCGCTTTCGCCCGAGTCAACTTCTGCGTCTGAAGATTCCAGCGAGAAGGTCGGCATTTTCCTGTGCTTCGTCTTGCTCTCAGTTGCAGGGTTTTTCTTCAGCGTTTCCGTAGCTACGCCTTTCTTGCCCGTCGCCTTCTTCGTCACTTCCTTCTCCTTTCCAATTGTCTTTCGACTTTTCTCCTTCTCCTTCACTTCTGCCTTCTTGGCCGGTACAGGTACCTTGTCTTTCGGCTTAGGCTTCACCTCTACATCCTTATCCTTTGCCTTTTCCTGAGACTTTCCCAGAGACTTCCCATTTTCCTTCCCCTTTAGCTTTTTAGCCTTCTTCTGCACCTCCTCCTCCGCCTCTACCTCATCCTCAAAGATCAACGCATGTATTTTCCGTTTCGCAGGCGTCACCGACGCCGAAGTCTTCCCAGGACCCGAGGCAGTGCTCTTCGAGCTCTCCTTCATCTTGGACAGAGTCTTGACGAGCACTGGCATCGATAAAGGGTACTGCGGACAGGACGATCTTAAAAAAGTCCAGAAGGAAACTTGAATGCAGGCGCGCGTGTGCAGAAATTGAAAAATCAAATCTTTCTAGCCGATCACCATTGAATGATCGGCAGTTACCAAACGTAGTATCAGGCTCGCTCATCAGCCAGCTTCGTTTTGATTATTTTCAAGTACTATGCTAATAAAGTACTCGTACAGAGTTGCGTACAACAATCAAAAACGGCGCTGTACAACTATTCAACAAATGTATACTATAGAAGAAATATGTATGAATGTCCTCAGCCTAAGGTAGGAAAAAAATGTCCACAGCGCGAATGAAGGTAAAAAAGTGATGAAAGGGGGGAAATAGAAAATAGTGTTTTTTGTATGCGTTGATGTGTTGTGTTGTTTGTAAATAAATGAGTGAATGAATGAATGATTGCAGAGCAGACGTGAGCTAATGCGCTGAGAAGGGAAAAATATATAGACGCGAGATACAGTCAGATGAAAGTGAGTTATGCTGACAGACGCGAGAAAGACTGGATAAGATGAGAAATAGCATACGTGCAAGACAATATGCAAATGTGAATGGAGATGTGTTAGGAGATAAATTGCGAAATATGATCAAAGGTCGATAAAAGTACTATGTGTCGTCAGTAAAGAGATGAACAAATAAAAAAAGTTCAATCCACTGAGAAAGTCCGAAGGTTAGTATAGTCCGATCGTCTCACACTCGGAGCAGAAGCAATCATCCTGGGAGGAAAATCACTATTGTTAGCAAGGTGACACGCCAAGAGTAAAAGAACATCAGCTTCGGGACCGACCTAAGCCAAAGTTTCCCAGCACCACAGTTCTCAAGCATGATCTCATACTCGTGCTCGGTCTCCTGACCGCCGCGGAGCGCTTCTTGCAAAGCAATCTTGCCTTCCGGTGTGCCTTCGCCCTGAAGGACCCATTCACCAGCCCATCCCGAGCTAACAAGCGAGCCAGGAGAAGGATAGACATCGAAGCTCGCAAGCCATGCAAAAGTCTTCACATGTGCATATCCTCCAGGAGTCTGAGGAGAAGCAACCCTCGTAGTCAACGGTGCAAGAGAGTAATGAGCACGAAATGGTGGGAGAATAAGGCGCAATCGTGGATTTATGAAAGGAGGGAGTATATGCATGTAATAAAAAGGAGAAGGAAGACTGAGTGCACCCGTAATAGGAGGAGGCTGCGTCAGATGGTATATTTCCAGCTGCGCGCCGGTAAAAACGAGCCACCGCCTACGATCTTTTTCCTGCCCATTTTCTTCTGGTTCCTCGGCAAGAGGAACGTAACCAAAATTGCATACAACGTCGCCAACGGACATGTGCTCCCAAAGGCCGTCGTCAATGAGCTGGTCTTCACATGCTGTTATGACTTCATCGGTGAACTCAGCACAGGGAACAAATACACGTAAAATCGGCGCCCGATTTCTGGACGTAGCAGAATAAAGGTCATGTGGCGACGAAGCGTTATTCGGAGTTGCGGCAAGTCTGCTGGAACTCGGAGATGGCGAGCTTCCAAGCGATGAGTTGCTCGAATAGCGTGATGTTACAAATCTACGCTTGGGCGGCTTCAATACGCCATCATCGCTCGGTGGCGGAACGTAGTACGAGCGTCGCCAGCTCCCAGAATAGTACCGCAGCGCCTCGGGCTCGTTTGAAGGCTGTGGCAACGGTGGTGGACGTTGTCCTCCAAAGATGGAAATCCGAGAGGTGCTGCGGTCACGTTTGGATTTCCGTAAGTCTGATTCGAGGCTTCCATTTTCTGGACCCCATTTTTTGCTGTGCCGCTTCAGAGACTTTGGAATGACCATCTTCGAGCTAGAGGAAGAGGAATGGGCCACAGTATCACCGCTGTCTGAGGGCGGTCTGCTCTTACTGGAACTACTACTGCCATTTGTCATGTCCAGATCGGCGTATGCGAGAGGAGCAGGGAAGATCAATTCGCGTAGTCCTGTTTGTGACGGGGACCCGCTCGGCCTTAATAAGGGAGCATCAAGATCAGAAGGAACCGGGCGGGTACTGCTGTATACTAAGTTTTGTAATAGCAAAACAGCACGAGAATGGCCTTGAGAATACGACCGGAAAAGATTAGTGGTGTGTATCTGCTCCCAAGTAGGTAGATCACTAGACAGCACCGATAGTGCGTGCATAGGATACCGATGCAAGGGCAAATCCAGCGCGGCAACTAAGGAACAAGCCTTCAGACTTCACTTTTCATGAGAAGAGCACGGACGGCACTCACTGAGAAGCCCGAGATCCGCATAGGTCATCCTGATATTGTCCTGCCACAACCTTCTGTCTCTCTCCTTCAAGGCTATGCGGTAACCAGGAATAAATCGTGCAAAGACGGTCTCTTTGATGTTTGCATCAAGGAACAAACGGCGAATGCCACGAGATGTGCCACTGAGTGAGTGAAAGTCTGACCAAGTCAGAAACCTCAATAAACACGACAAAATACGCATGTTTGAGCATATTGTGGCTAGACCCATGGAGCGAGCGCTCGAGATGAAGCTTGCACGAGCTGGGCGCGACAGTGGCGACGAGGACACGACGCTCGAGTTGCGAGTAACGCCGGGAGCTGGAGGTAACGGTCTGCGAGAAAAGGACGGCTTTGAAGAGACGTCAACAAGCTGACTCCGTTCGACGGCCGAAGGCGAAGGGGATGCACGATTGGTAATCGCGGGGACCGGGGCTGCGCCCACCATCGCCTGGACGGCGACGGACATGGCGAGAACGATGGTTATGGCGGAGGCCGAGGGAGAGGAGGATGCAGAGAGGAAACTGGGACGAAAATGCAACTATTTCTATGAACGGCACAGATGAGTTTCGGCAAAATTCGGCTAAATGAGGGAAGCGATGATGACGGAACACGCCTCAATCTCACATCATCCTACCCGCCAAATCATTTACTCTCTCGGATGGTACTCACTACAACTACACTCTTCAGCAGAGGTCGACAAGCGTGACTGCTTACCCTCGAGCGAAAATACGAGTACACGACGAGGACATATGAATTGAATTTGCGGAGAAACTAGGTTACAGTTATCGAATCAAAGAAGCCTTCCGATCGCGAAGCCCCGCAAGTTGTTAATAATAATATTGCTTGCATCATACCCAATTCTCAATTTGGTTATATCCACTCTTACGTATCCACTTTGCGCCGGTCCGCGCCCAATCAATGACAGCCGATCCTACCGCCAGAGGGCCAGGGCCGCAACGCCGACCTTTCACATAAATAATATTATTATATCCCTCACAATTTCAACAATCTCACATATTTCGTCGCTATGGATTCCCAGTCACCTTTCTCTCTCGAAAATAATCCACTTACAGCAATGCCAGCTCCATAAAAATTACAACAAAAAAGTATTCACCCCTGCGGCGACAGGGATTGATGCAACGCGGTATGAACGTGCGATCTTGACTCTTCGCGGAATGCTATTGAGCGCCGCTCCTTGACCCGGTACCCTTCAAGGCACCCGTGCTGCCGAATCGACAGCGAAGATAAAAAATGCATCGATAGCCCTGGCTAGTTTCAGCTTCTACCAGAGATAATCACCACTAACTAAACTCCTTCAAAAATTGTGCATCCTACTCAGTAAAAGTGGACATTGAACACGATTTCTGACTGATGAGTGGGAATCGTTTCAGGTCATTTGTCGTCAAAAACGTGCTTTGCGGCGCACACTCTATTGCCGACCAGCCGAACGTGAGCGTGCCACTCTTTCAAAAACGGATAATCATTCGACGTAACCACCAACGGAAGAATTGAATGTCGAATTAGCCTGAATTTCAATAAGTAATAGAAGCAGGACTAGCGCGGTGTCAACGAGGACTTAGCGAATGTGAAGTGTTGTGGTGTGGATTGGAAGATCTACTGCTGATCCTTTGACCAACGCTTATGTAACTCATATGCTTATGTAAAGCTTGAGCTCATCTCCAATCAGCGCGTCTACCGTCCTCAACAACAGCAACGATGTCGAATGTAAGTATTTAGGTATAAGTGCTGTAGAATAATGTTTGATGTTTCTGTATAGCTTCTTGAAAGAGATATCTTCGGTGGCTCCGATTCAGAGTTATCATCCGCAGAGGAGGGTAAGTGTCCTTTGGCCTTGACAAGAGCGACACACAATTGAATGAGCAACAGATCTTCATGAGGAGCGCCTTGAGAGGCATCGCGCTTCCCCTCCACCTCCTCGATCCGAATATGGATCGGCTAGCGACTCTGCCGACGAATACGTACAGGAGAAGGCACCGAAGAAAAAGAAAGTAAGGAGACATACGGATGAGGAGGGTCGGCCAGTAGTAGTAGTGAAGAAACGGAAGAGGAGGCAACGTGTTGTCGTACCAGAGCCCGAAGAAGATCTTACTGAAGAGCAGAGTGAGCTTCCCAGCACTTCCTCACACATAGTAGTTGTCCGAGACTAACACTCTCTTTGACATGTTTAGAAAAGAAGAGGGCACTGGAGAGAAAAATAGATGCCATCGTCAAGACCAAGAAGACGAATCGGCCAAAAAAGCGTAGGAAGGACCAGGATGAAGAAATGATTGAACGTTTTGCAGATGAGGAAGTCTCACAGCTGCGGGAAGAGATGCTCAAAGCTGCGGCAGAGGACGATGATGCAAACCGAGAAAAGCAACCTGCAATTTCGAAGCTAAAGCTCCTTCCTCGCGTCAAGGAGGTCTTGCAAAAGTAAGCCTTTTGCGATTCCACTAGCCCCTTTCATGCTGATGCGAGTTTCATTTGGACAGGTCTTCCCTTGCGCAGTCGATTATGGACAATAACCTGCTTGAAGGCGTTCGTCGCTGGCTCGAGCCACTTCCGGACCGCTCTCTCCCTGCGCTCAACATCCAGATGTTCCTATTCGAGCAACTCACGAAGATGTACATCGACACCAACTCGCTTAAGGAGTCTGGATTAGGTCGAATTGTGCTCTTCTATACAAAATGTAAGCGGGTGACGACACCCGTCGTGCGGATGGCGAACGATCTGGTCGCCGCATGGTCCCGGCCAATCATCAAGCGCAGCTCCTCATACCGTGACCGCCTCATTCCTGTGGCACCTTCCACCGAGGATGCAGCTCCGCGAAATGCACCACAGCCTGCTCGTCTAAACACCATCCTCGCCAAGATGCGCGAGGAAGACGCACGCCGCGTTAGAAGGAACGCCGTCCAGATTCCGAACGCTGACCTCAGGACGTATACCGTTGCGCCTCGTGATAGTCTGAGCTTGCAGAAGTCCAATGCGAGCGTTGTGAATGATATTGAGAGAAGGAGGAGGGCCCAGGAAAGGATGAGGTCGTTCATGAGGAAGATGTCCTCAAAGAACTAATTTTCATGTTTGTCTCTTCTCCCCTCTGCCTGTATGTTCTGTGTATCTGGAATTGTATTTAAGTCGTTAGTACAATTCGTTTTTCACTCTACGAAATAATATTTTTTCAAATTGTCGCGTGGAAAACACGTCCCGTAAGTCACGTGTTACAATTTCTGAGGTTACGCGTCGCGATTTGCGCTTGCGTCAGCTCCTGACCCTTCCACTCCGACTCTTCAAACTTGCGCTCACTTTGCACCTCTTCACCAATAAACATTCGAGTCGTTAGGGATACATATTATAATCGATAATGGTTCGCAAAGCTCTTGTTATACCTTTCTTGGATTATACATTCTGACTATTCGTCTAATACAATTTCCAGGGTAATGCACAATCAGGTTTTCAACCTGGCGGAGGTGCTGGTCAGGGTGGAGACAAGGATAAAGCAAAGGACCAGCAGAAGAAGTGGGAGCCACCCGTCCCGACGCGCGTGGGGAAGAAAAAGAAGCGCGGACCGGATGCAGCGACCAAGTTGCCGCCAGTCGTACCTACGACGCGGTGTCGCCTCAAATTGCTCAAGATGGAGCGAATTAAGGATTACCTCCTCCTTGAGGAAGAGTTCATCCAGAATCAGGAACGACTGAGGCCGGAGTCTGCGCGCGAGGAGAAGAACGAGGAGGATAGGACGAAGGTGGATGACCTGCGGGGGAGCCCTATGGCTGTTGGTACGTTGGAGGAGATTATTGACGACGAGCATGCGATCATTTCGACTACCTCTGGCCCCGAGTTCTATGTTTCGATTATGAGCTTCGTGGACAAGGATGCACTTGAGCCTGGATGCTCTGTCTTGCTTCACCACAAGAACCAGGCTATTGTTGGTGTATTACAGGATGACACGGACCCTATGGTTAGCGTCATGAAGTTGGACAAGGCTCCGACGGAGAGCTATGCGGACGTTGGTGGATTGGACCAACAGATTCAAGAGATTAAGGTAAGCTGACTCGTATGTTATGCACAATAAGTCTGCTAATGCTAATAAACCAATAAATCTCCAGGAATCTGTGGAACTTCCGCTTACTCATCCGGAATTATACGAAGAGATGGGCATCAAACCACCCAAAGGTGTTATTCTCTACGGTGTGCCGGGGACAGGCAAAACGCTATTAGCAAAGGCTGTTGCGAATCAAACGTCTGCCACGTTCCTGCGAGTGGTTGGTTCCGAACTTATTCAGAAATACCTGGGTGACGGGCCGAAGCTTGTACGAGAGTTATTCCGTGTCGCTGAGGAGCATGCACCAAGCATTGTCTTCATCGATGAGATTGATGCTATCGGAACGAAACGGTGAGTTGTTTGTATCCAATGCGAAGGGCGGCAAAGATTATTGCTGTTGCTTTTAGTTATGAATCAACGTCCGGTGGCGAGCGTGAAATTCAGCGAACGATGTTGGAACTTCTCAACCAGCTTGACGGATTTGATACTCGGGGTGATGTCAAAGTCATCATGGCCACAAACAGGATAGAGTCTCTCGACCCGGCGCTCATCCGCCCTGGACGAATCGATCGGAAGATTGAATTTCCATTACCAGACGTCAAAACGAAGCGACATATCTTTAGGTACGTTCCTTTTGCTTTTTTGTGTCATGTACTATACTTAAAGCTCCTTGTGGCTTACGTTGTGGATAAAAAGGTTGCACACGTCGCGAATGAGTCTAGCCAAAGATGTCGACCTCGAAGAATTCGTCATGACGAAAGACGATTTATCCGGTGCCGATATCAAAGCCGTATGTACCGAAGCGGGTTTACTTGCCGTACGAGAACGACGAATGCGTGTGACGAAAGCTGATTTTACAACGGCAAGGGAGAGAGTACGTAATTATTTCCTCCTTTCCACCCTGTCTTCCCTTTTGTGGCGCGTTGAGAGTGCTTGTTTTCTTATTTTAACGTGGCTGTTTCTTTTTGCAGGTCCTTTACAGGAAAAACGAGGGTACACCGGAAGGCCTTTACCTCTAGACTTGTACTTCTATGATTACTATAATCTTATTCCCCTTTGTTTTCTGTGCGTTCCTGGCAGGGTTTCGCGAACACTTGAGTTCTAGGAACGCGAACGGCGCAAATGCTTCTTTTTGACGCCTAAGTTTGAGAGACGGTTTGACTGTCTGTCTGCACCAGGTCTGACTCAGCGAGTTTATCCCCATTATCGATAACTGTGGTCGACTGTCTCGTGCCAAGTAGCCCTGTTCACAAGTTATCAGTCACGAAAACTCTTTGCTTTATAATAAAGACACCATATGACTATAATAAAATCGTGCAACGTAGCACATGGTATTGGATCTATATTGTCAAAAGTCAATATTTATTTGGGAGACATGGGAGCACCGACGGAGCCTCGGATGTCGCGTCTTCGGTGAACTAAATGTACGAGAGGCACTGAACCGGCCGCAAAGAGCTTATTCAAATTTAGATTGTAAGGACGGCCTTTCAGAGTAGAGTGGGTGTTTTCAAACAGGAGTCCAAGCATTGGTGGGATTAAATAGCTTTTTAAGTAATTGAGCTATAAGGAAATGGAAAAGGCACTATTGGTAAGTAAGCGTCTCTCTCTGAACGGTATATTTATTTCTATATCTCCCAGGGTTCGGCGAAAAAGGATAATGCAATGGTTCCCGCATTCACGTAGCATGCTGCTAACTTTCGGTTTCGATTTTTGGACATCGCCCTTATTGTTGTAGAGGCCTATGAGAGCAAACATTATTCACCAACATTCTTCTTTGTCACTCACGTTTTATCCGACCACAGAAGGCTACTTGAAAGGATGGAATAGCTGTCATTCTCTGTAGCCATTTGCAGTCTTTCGACAGCTGGATAAATCAATAATAATACAATTGTTTTGATAACCGGAACGTCTACAGTACAAGCATGTACACTGAGTTCCATTGTACAGCATATTCATGTACAGAATCTATTTAAAGAATCGGATATCGTGAGAATGGACTTGCCGAGTTTGTGTGGATGATCATAATCATGAGTCGAACTCAGCGAAGTCCGCGGACGCTGGCTTTATTCAGCACGTCTGCCGACCCTCGGGACAAGAGACCAGCAAATGAATTGGGCCGCAAGCAATGCGACGATAGAAGGCTGCACCGTCCAGATGCCTGCCTTATTGCTTATCACACCTATCGCAGTACCGGTTATCAGAATGCAGCTACAAGATACGAAGCTGCGAGGTTAATGAATTTCTTGATGCTCGCTCACCTATAACGAAAGGAAAGATCGCGCTTCCGCTCTGGCCGATGCTGGAGATCAGCGTCATAGCGGATGTATGCATCCTTCTTGGAAGAAGCTTCGAAGCCATGTGGATGGCAGCGGTGTAGAATGTCGAGAGGACGAACCCGACGAGTGCGGTCGCCACTGCGGTCTTCAAACACGACATATATATATAAATCTGTGTAATGAGTGCTGTGAAGAAAATGGAAGGGATAGAATGTGCATACCGCTCCAAAGCTTTTGACTGCCCATGAAATGGCTTGGAGCCCTCCGGCGAGGATGATATATAACAAGACAACTCGGCGTTCTCCGATGAGGAGATTGAAGAAAGGCAAGCACACCCTGCCCACAGCGATGCCTATGATATTGTGAATAGCATATTAACCACTGATAGCTTTCAAAAGCTGCAAAGAAGCTCACCGAGATAGAAGCCGGAAGCAACCCAGGCGCCCCCTCCGGCACTGCCATGTCGGACGACCTCCATGTAAGAGACGATCCAGCCACCACTAGAACACCAAGGTGAGAGTACGATATGAATACCGGTCCAATGATGACTTACATAGACTCTTCAGCCCTTCAAAGTGAAGAAGAAAGAATTAACATTGGTCCCTGGACGAGGGCTTGTACTTACCCGATGTAGAAAAGCAAGAAAAGTGCCAGAATCCAGACATCATATCTACTCACGATCTCCTTCAGAGTGGCAGTTGCCACTTCCACATCCTGGGTCACAATAACGACCGGTTCTCTCGGAAGTTTGTCGTACCGTGCGGAACCGTGTACAAATGCAAAGTACGATATAATTATAGATGGAACGATCAGACCGAGAGCTGTCAAATAAAACAGGTTTATCTATTTATAATGAGCATATATCAAACTCTGATGTAGTGGTGAGTATAACTGATGAGAACGGACCTTAATATGATGAGAAATGAAGGTAGATGCAACCAGAGGGCTCGTGAAAGCACCAAAGCCTGAGAATAGACTTATAGTTCATTCAAAAGATCAACTCGTGGAAGATCCGAACCATAAAGTCCATGCAAAAGACCCATCCGAAGCATCGGATGTGGAAGAGTAGCGAAATAGGCGTTAGCTAGACCGAGCTATTGAAAGAGAAGTTCCTTAGAAGCAGGTGTACGAGAAAGCAAATGACAAACCTGTGTTGCGAACCCCATTCCGACAGCAACAAAAGCAACGCACATTAGCGCGAACGAAGCGAGCTGCGAACAGTTGATGATAATCTAGGTGACTTGAATAGGCACATCAAACAGGATGTATAGTTGGATACACAGACCCCGATCATCATTGATATTCCGGCTCCGATGAAGGTCATTCCGAAACCCCATCTGTATATGATAAACCTTTATGATAGAAGAGACTGAAAATTGTGAATACCTGTCTATGACCTTCCCGGACCCAAAAGCGGACAAGAAATATCCGACGCAAAATGCGACGAACAAAAGAGCGACAGACGAATAACTGAGGTGATAAATCTTTTCTATCGACGGAAGAAGAGTTCCGGTGACTCCGCAGCTGGAAATGTTGCAGTAGTCGGTGCAATAGCTCTGCACAACCAGCGGAAATCCACGACTCACTTGTATCCGGATATGTACAGACACAAATAACAGGCCATCTGTCGCAGCCTTTGAATCCGCAGCGAAGCAGGGTTTTCTTGATCAATCATCTGGAGTTGTTCTAGTTGGGTATGCAAGCCAACAGATGGAAAATTTTGCAGTGATGGATTCGCAGCCTCTAGTTCGAGATCCTTAACGGAGACATCGTTTGTTACTGCCGGATCTATCGAGCGACCGATAGCGTCGGTAGGTGCATTTTGAGCGATAGATGTGGTCATCGCTTTTCCACAGCTTTTAGCGAAAGTGGCCACCTGTATGCGAGGGTTAAGGAATTGAAGGAGATAGCAGTGACTCTGTATCTACGTTAGCGATTTTTAAAGTTGAGTAAACACGTAAAGCTGTTATCATCGTCATCTGGATCCGTACCGCAGTCCGGTCATGTCTTGACGATAGGATGGTCCGTCCGAGTCCATTAGATGGATCGTAAGTCTAGATTTTCGATCGACGTAAATGAATAAAGAGATAGCTTCTAACTTTATATCACGAACCTACTATTGGACGCCAAAAATCTTAATTGAATCGGAGCATGTAATGGCAGATCACTGAGGCTACTAGACTTACCGTGACCTACCAGGGGGCATGACTAGTACTATCCGCACTGAAGAGCGCCGCGAGCTTCTTCGGTCCGTATGCTACTCTGCTGGAGACAGATATCTATCCACGGAGATCGCAACTGGCCCGAGGAAATATCAGAGCCCGCAGGCATCGCTGTCTCCCACTTTTCTGGTCGGGCACAATACGTCCTCCTGCTGATGCTACGTCAACTTCGAATGTTAGGGAAGTTAGGACTAAGAATAGAATTCAAAGTTGTATACACCCACTTCATTACGCACCAACGATTGAATTGGATGGATTGCTTGAAAGGATGAGTACCCCATTACGAGGGCGGAGAACACTAATGCTGTATGGGGAACTACCCCTTAGCAGAGGGGGATATTTTATTCATGCGAAGCGCTTTTAGCAGCCGGGGTGGTATGTTTCTACTCGGTATTCTGTTGTGTGACTCATGTGCATATTTTTACATTCTTGCGCGCATTAACAGCGAGCGAAAAGCTCCGAGGACCAACGTACTCTCGACTGATACTGAAAAACATTTAGTAGAGCTCAATGTCAGAGCTCGCTCATCTAGTGACGACTCTCGGGGCGGAGAGAAAGAAGGCTATTATTGCGTACTCACAGGCCGGCAAACTCCTCAGTAGCCCCGATAAAGTACACGGCTGGAAAAGAACCGAAGATCCATGAGGACGCTAAGGAATCGCAGTTCCAAATAAGTATTCTTCAAGAGTGAGTATAATCAGTCCGACTAGGATAGGATGGGAAATGCGTAGACGTCGGATGCACAGGTCAGAAAGACATGGATCTACAGCTGTTCTCATGCGCTGCACAAATAAACGATCGAGTCCCGACGAAAGCAAGGTACACTCAGCGATTATCGCCCTGACCGGTAAGCTATACAGCGAGCAGTTAGCACTAATCGGAGGTTGTCTTCGTCGGCATGGCGGAACAGGAAGTTGCTATTAGGTGACTGGCTCGGAGAGCTTTAATTGTTGTGAAGTCCGCCATGCTTCTCCCCCTGGGTCCGCGTCTTTACCTCCGCTGGTGAATAAAGAGTGCTTCGATTTGTTGAATGCATTTGGTAATACCCATCGTACGTCCCACGACATCACGTACTCCTTTTGCGCGTAAGCTAAATCTGAATGCTGAGGCGGTGTCATGAGAGTTCGCCTGAAGGCCGGATGTAAAGGACCATGAAGCACCGTGGAAAAGAAGTCGAAGAATCACCAATAAGTCCTCAGAGGATAAATAGAACACGTTGCTTGAGAGCAGCCTCCTAAATCTCCCCACACCATTCCATCAATATGCTTGTCCTTCATCTCGTGTTCTTCGCTTGCTTCGCGTCCATCCTTGCTATTCCTATGCCTATTGAGAAGCCAGGACATAGTGGTAAGTGCCTCAGCGCTGTCTCATCTCCCGGCAAGAGCTAAAGCTATCGATAGTGGTTGATGGAGCACCGCTCGGAGAGACGTTCAAAGTGAGAGGTGGTAAGTCCACATTGATTGCCATTTATTCGGAGTCCTTGAAATTACCCGCAGACGTCGGCGGAGCTCCACTAGGCGAAACTTTCCGTCGTTCAAAACCAGGTATGGTTAAGTAAATTCATCTGCACATAGAAATGAAAACCCAAAATCCCAGATTCAGCCGGGACTTCTCTCGGAGAAACATTCCGAGGTCGGGATGGTACGTTCTTCACTCCTTTTGCAGTTTGACAGTATTATAGAATACTTTTCCAGGCGTCGACGGCGCGCCATTAGGTGAAACTTTCCGAGTTAGGGACAGACAAGGTAACGCTGGTGCACCGTTGGGTGAGACTTTCCGCCCGCGAGATAGGCAAGGAGACGCTGGTGTACCGTTAGGCGAAACTCTTCGATCCAGAGACAGACAAGGTAGCGCAGGTGCACCTCTGGGCGAGACGTTTCGCCCCAGAGACAGACAAGGAAGTGCTGGTGCTCCATTGGGTGAAACATTTCGTCCGCGAGATAGACAGGGAAGTGCGGGGGCACCGCTAGGCGAAACCTTCCGTATTCGCGATGGTAAGATCTTGTAGCCAATTTGGTTTATGACAATAGTGTGAGATTGATGAAATGCCATTAGATGACTCGTGAAAATGTTGCATGTTGCGCGTTGCTTGATGGTGAGAAAGCAAGCTTCTTGTCCTTATGGTCGTCTGTGTCTCTCGATCTGATTCAATTCGGATTCCTTGGCGAATGGCACATCCATTTGGTTGACTCGATCACGAAGCTGTTGTAATGTTATTCATTCTTACGAGTATATGGGACTTGTTACTAGATTGGATATAATTTAAGTTGCGAGATAAACTAGTGGAGTTTATCAAACCTACCAATTCTGTTCCGAAGTCGCACTATCTTATTCACGTCTTCCCGTTCTCAAACTTCCATTTGCATCATCAATAGAGTTTCGAATGTATCGTCGCTTTGGGGCTCATCTGAAGTTTGCGCACCGATTCCTGCCAGAAGATCGCTGTCGCTCTCCGGAACGTTCCATTTAAATGACTGCGGGCGTCTAACTCCGACAAAAAGGAAACCTTCAGGTCCGAAGACATGCCAACCTTGTGCCTCAAGTGATTCTCGCGCTGTACAGTCAAATCTCTCCTGAGACGTGCGAAAGGTCCCATCGCGGACAGATACAGGAGAGAATGAGAACCATAGACCGAAAGCAGACCAGAAAGCTGTCTCCTTTGAAAGACTCCGAATCTTGTAGGATATTATGACCTCCGGTGAGTGTTCCGAGCCAGAGAAGGGCGGAGATGTAAAGTGTAGCAGCGTTCTGAGCAAGGGTGCGAGTAAATGAGGAAAGTAAACCTAAGCTAGTTAACTTCATTACAACAGTGAAAACGGGGAACTCACGAGATCGCTACAAATAATATGAGTCAAAGCTCTTGGTTTACTCATAGCGTTCCGTTCGCCACCAAGAAGATCCGATAGTCGGTCAACCTCTGTAACATCTCCCCATGGGAGTGGAAGTATCTTCACGGGAAGAAAATCCGTGCACGCGGGATGTGAAGTCATCCATCTGTGTTTTTCATGATGCAATGTCTCTTCAAGCAGAACACACACATCAGGAAGATCGGTTAGGATGATTAGATCGGATCTCTTTCCTAGTCGCGAGAGCTGTTTCGCTAAATTGAGGCCGACATAGCCAGTCCCGGAACCAAGTTCCATTATGGTCACATCGCGGCCGTCCTTCCTGCGAATTATTGAGCACGGGGGGTCAAGCTGCCAATCGGATGATTCAGACAATCGAAAATAGCGAATCATAAGCTCAGCAGCTTCCCTAGTACATTCAACTGTCCGTGTGAGCTTGCTGGGCATATCGGCAACGTGATGGGAGAGCAATCACCAAATTCTTCCGGCAATTCCAAAGCGCTGTATGGCCCTGTTCTGAGCTTCTGCATTGAAGGATCCATTCTCATCGTTATCCAGAACAAGGGGTCCGATATCAAGGCCATGAGGAAAGTTTGGGTGAGATGTCTGGGCAGGCGTTAGAGGACCAGACATTTAAGTGGTTATGGTTTGAAGTCAAGAAATGAACGAAAACGGAACAAATATTTAACAAATACAAAAATAAATTGAAATGAACAAATCAAATCACGACTTGACCAAGGCTTTACTATCACATGGCTCGCGTTCGGGCAACGACTTGCCCGACCATCGTACTCCATCATGATATCCAAGACAACCCTCTTGTCTTCGACCACCATCGTCGAAGATGAGCTCGCCAAAGCAGCGACAGGAGTTGACGCCGTTCGGTCACGCTTTGTCGGGAGCTTTGGGTGCCGTCTTCAGTAACGCGTATGTTTCTTAATATCCGCTCGTGTGTCTTGATTAACACTCTCCTTTTGTAGTGTTGTTTATCCTCTTGACACGTGTGTAACTTGTGTCGTCTATACTGTGGTCTTCATGGATGATCTGACGAGATACCAGAGTTAAGACACGCATTCAAGCGGACTCATCAGCATCTACGAAGGGCAAGAAACACGATGCATCTATCGTTTCTCTTCTTATCCGAATTCTGCGTGAAGAGGGTGTATCCGGCTTCTACAGTGGATTCGGCGCGAGCATGTTGAATACGTTCTCAACGCGTAAGTTCTTTGCCTTGCTGCGCATGGCTTGGATGTGTGCTCATTCACACGCAGAATACGCATATTTCCTTTTCTACTCCCTCGTCAGAGGATCTTATCTCAAAAGGTTAACAAGTCGTCTACCGAAAGGCTCAAAACCTCCGACGATTTCGACAGCTATGGAGCTTCTTCTGGGAGCTATTGCAGGCGCTCTCGCTCAGATTTTCACTATCCCTGTCTCCGTTATTGCAACACGACAGCAAATTGGCCATGTTCGGCGCTCAGACAAAGGGCCTGCGCCCTCGTCACCGTCCGAGGTGTCGCCCTCAAAGCCCTCATATAGTGCTGTAGCAGATCCAGGGTCTTCCGTCTCTGCACCTCCTGATACGACGCTTGACAACTCGTTCCTGACTGTCGGAAAGGAGATTATCCGGACAGAGGGCGTGACCGGCTTATGGCTTGGGCTTAAGCCTTCTTTGGTCCTGACTGTTAACCCGGCGATCACCTACGGTGTATTCGAGCGGGTGAAGAGTTTACTCCTCCTGGCGAAAGAGAAAACAGGTGGTCAGCCACGATTAACTCCATGGCAGAGTTTCTTCGTCGGTGCTTTGAGTAAAACGCTTGCGACTGTGGTATGTTTTCCTTGCCCTTTCAATATGTTATGTTTCGCGCCTTATTCAATATATGAAGGTGACTTACCCGTATATCATGGCCAAAGTCAAAATCCAAGCTGGAACTCAAAACGCGGATGATGAACTTCCGACTGCAGCTCCCGCCTCCTCCAAAGGCAAAGCGAAGAAGGACGGCGCCGTTACGTTGTTGACCCGCATCCTCAAGGAACGTGGGTTGGTAGGCTGGTATCAGGTAAGCTTTACCAAAATTTGTTTCTGGGAGCTTTGTTTCATATGTTCCTTTCAAAGGGAATGAGTGCACAGATCATCAAAGCAGTACTGTCGCAGGCCCTACTGTTCATGTCGAAGGATCAGTTCGAGCAGTATGCGCTTGTGATCCTGAGTGCCCAACAGAAGCTCGCAAAATCATAGATAATATTAAACTATACTCTGCATTTCCACAATGTTACTGCAATTTTTAGGCTGCATTCATATTTTTTGCGGTATTCAGTCAAACTGACGGACAGAGTTGGTGACATGTATACATACGTATCGATCAAGGATCGAAAAGAAGAAAACACAAAAATTATTGGATTTATCTGAACAAAGTTTCAAACTCAGCTTGAATAACGACGCGTTCACGACGCGTCTGTGAACCCTTAGCCATAGCAGCAATAAGCATCCATCCAGCCCTCTTTCCTTGCCAACTTTTCTTTATTCTCTTTCACCTGGAAACAAAATGACGGATCTCCTGGACTCAATGCTCGACCTCATGCGTCGGCTACCTCCGACAAAAGTAGAGGAGAACGTCCAGACGTTGGTGAACATCTGTCCGGAATACGCTGATGACTTGCTCGGGAGCGTCGATCAGCCACTAAGACTTATGGTTGACCGTGCGACGGGGAGGGAGTACCTTGCGTGCGATTATAATCGGGATGGGGAGAGCTATCGGTGCGCATCTATCTGTGCTTTCAAGGCTGACCGGTGAATTGACAAATGCACTCTGCTATTTATGCCGTGCCTTGATTCTGCATACATATCTACGAAATTATGTGTTCCTCGATCGTTTGCTTGTATCGCGTGGGATTGAAGATCACCTTGGACGAATGAATACGATCCACCGTTAGACGACGGTA
This sequence comes from Sanghuangporus sanghuang, assembly GCA_009806525.1. Taxonomy (NCBI): domain Eukaryota; kingdom Fungi; phylum Basidiomycota; class Agaricomycetes; order Hymenochaetales; family Hymenochaetaceae; genus Sanghuangporus; species Sanghuangporus sanghuang. The sequence continues at coordinate 1,007,011 of VVIT01000005.1, forward strand.
CGACGCCGTCTCCAAAGCTGCGGAAGCTGGAGATCGCAGCGAACGAGGCGTTTGATACATATCGCGAGATGTCGGTATTTACTCTTCTCTCTCGTATGAAACCGAAAGAATAGTCCATAACGGATGTATCGATGTGTTTTCGATCTCGTGTCATTACGACAGGTACTTCGAGGGCGGTGTATCTTCCGTATACCTTTGGGACCTTGACGACGGCGGGTTTGCAGGCGTCGTAGTACTCAAGAAGGGTCTGTCTCTTTTCCCGCTTCATCCTTTCACACTTGTCACTCACTATAATTGTTCCACGCCAGTTTTCTCTCCAAACTCCTCCGACGCACCTTCGGGCGCATGGGACTCCATCCACGTCTTCGAAGCCTCCGAGCGCGGGCGACACGCGCATTACAAGCTCACAAGCACGATCATGCTACACCTCACTACCCAAAGTAGGAATAACAACGGGTCGGATAAGGACAAGAAGGATGTTGGGATCGACAGTAAAGGGGAGGGGACAATCACCTTGAGCGGGAGTATGACGAGGCAGGTTGGTCTCACCACAGTCCATGTCCCTATCTATCCATTCCTCACAACCGTTCACAACACGTCAAATAATACAATTTATCTGTGCTAGATCGAGCAGGACTACCCGCTCGCCGACCCATCCTCGCACATCACAAACACAGGCCGGATGGTCGAGGACCAGGAGCTCAAAATGCGGAACCTCCTGCAGGACGTGTACTTTGGCAAGACGCGGGACGTCGTGCACGAGCTGCGGTCGTACGAGAGCCTCGAGCGCGCGCGGAAGCAGCGAGAGCTGCAGAAGGAGCTCGTTGGGCTTATGCGGAAGTGAATGTAACTTTGTAATTCGTAGTTAGTTGACTATGTAAACTTTTTTTTTGTGCGGTACACTGTGGGTGTATTTGAGTCATTGTGTAACTTGGGGGAGCTGGTGTTTTCTTTGTATTGAAGAGTGAGATTTGTATGAGTACATACATACATACATACATAGTGTGCATACAATAGTCGCACTCATTTTTTGGAAGAATCCGATACCAGACCAGAAAATAAGGAACAGCAAAAATTGCCTTCATCTATCTTCATCGTTGTGAATCACGTATATACGTACAGATATACACAATTGTATCTACGAAAACTACATAAATGCATATGCGTCTTCGGACGAGGAAAGCACATCACATCCTGATCGCCCACTCCGACGAACAGATGGCATTATACGTAAGAAGACGAAAACAGGGACTTGTCCGTACGATAAAGAAAAGATAGAGGAAGAAAAGACAGGCAGAAGAGAAGTAATAGTCACCGTGAGCTCTAACGGAAGAAAAAAAGTTAATGTCGCCTCCAGGTCTTTAGCGCAGGAAGATGATCCTTCTCTTGCAGAAGAGCAGGAGCTACAGAGCGCTACCCAATCGCGTAGCACACTGACTACGACCTTACACAATAAGCACATATGCATGCGTGGCCGACCAGAGAAGGCCTCTGCGGGACCGTCCAAAGCACACACATAGGCGGTTATTATGGAAATTGTTTATCGGGAGTTCCGAATGGACGCTCGAATAAGTCGAGAGAGGATATCGTCGATTGGAGCTTGGCGTGATAAAGAATAAGAAAGCAGCAAGAAAAGGAAAATGAAGAACCAAAGTTGCCGGTCCAACCTCTGTGTAAATAGAAAAAGAGAGAGAATAGATATGAGTATCAGTAATCAGACACGAAGGAGGAAGTTATCAATCCATCCGCATATGCATCTCGTCGAACGAGGTCGCTGAGCTAGCTTCCGTTCAGCGACACTGATGCTGGTATTCAAGTATTCACATTCCTCGTTCGTCCCCCATTACTGCACCAGAGAACAAGTAATGTGCAGAGACGACTCAGAGTGGGCAGGCACTGAAAACAACAGGAAACGCTCAGAGAACCCCTCGTTGTTCGTCCGTCACATTCATTTTACACCGACAACAACTCCTTCTCTCCCTTTTTCTCCTCTCCCGAACTGGAATTCCCAATCAAGGTACATCAATTCCATCCCACATTTATCCGAACGAGACACTCTGGCTCTGGAACCAGAAAGAATCCAGTACGATCAGCCTCCTACTATTTGAGCAGCGTCGCATCGGCGATGGGGTTCGCGTGTATAGTCACCTAGTAATCGCCAAGAGAAAACGTAGAACAGACGTGCCCAAAAAGAGCGTATCGAATAGGATCGTGTGAGATGCAATTCAAAAGCATATACACACGAGTGGCGGGAAGGTTACCATCCAGGATTGAATAGGATACGTAAGTTAGAATGTACGAATTGAAGAGATAGAACAGGGCTAGAACGCGGGTACGTACGCTGTTGAGGAGGACTTCCTTGAGTGGACGGTGTTTCCCGTCTACGGGTTCGCGCTCGATTGCGTCTAGCGTCGAGTCGGCGCCGTCTATTACTCTAGAGCCAATCATATGGTCAGCATATCAGACAGTCAAACCATACGAACCGAAACCCGAGAGCAGGAAGCTTCGATGAATTTGAAGGAGTGTACAGAATGGAATGGAAGGGAACATAGCAGTGAGAGAGTTTGACCGACGAAGAGAATAATACAGAAAAAGCAATGGGTGTACTGGACACTTACTTGCCGAAGATGGTGTACTTCCCATCGAGATGAGGCTGTTTGGAATAGGTGATGAAGAACTGGGACTTGTTGGTGTCAGGTCCCGAGTTGGCCATAGCAACGATCCCGCGCGCATTGAACTGTAATGGAATATCGTTAGCCAGAGGGTAAACGGAGGAAAGAGACATGAGATATGGAAGATCTCGACCCGAAGAGAGATGAGAGTGCGATATGATATGCCTGTTACGTGGCAGTTGTTTCTTCCGGTTGCTACGATCGATGGCTTCTATCGAGCATTATCGGGCCCGTTGGGCTTCTGCGGTGAGCGACGATCAAACAGTCAAACGAGATGCAGACGACAGGACGATGGGCTCAAAACGGGGTTGTGAAAAGTCGATCGTAGCCAGTGCGGTGCAGAGACCAACACCTGTTGCTGTTCAGATCGCTCCCGACCTCTCTGAACCCAAAGTACGCAAAGTATTCCAAGCCTAGTGGGGTACCGCACCGCACATCTCATCTCATCATTAGATGAGTTCCAAACACGTATGATTGCCAAAGACCAGCGCGAAGGGAGAACAAGGAGGAGAACAAGAAGCATTGATGGCGTAGCACTGGCAGTACCAGCAGCCATCACTAATCACCGGGTCTCCGTGCACAGTTCTAGTTCTACTCTACTGCGGCAACAGAGATCGTAGCCATGACTCATGAACTCACAGCACAGAGACAGGAACACAGATGCGGACGGAAACACAAACATACCAAACATACCATACCTTGAGAGTAGCTCTGATCTCATCCGGGAAAGGTTTTCCCCAAATGCTCTGACCGCCCTTTCCCGTGCCGGATGGGTCGCCCGTCTGGACCATGAACCCCGCGATGTTTCTGTGGAATTTTACGCCATTGTAGGTGCCCGCTGCGCAGTGAGCGAGGAAGTTTTCGGAAGCCTTTGGGGTTGCTTCGCAGAATACTTCGATCTGAGGCGGATGAGAACGAGTAACAGCTTGAATTTAATGTAATTGTACACAAACTTTCAAGTCGCCATGTGTAGTGTGTAGAGTGACGGACTGATGCTGGTGTTGAGTATGGATGTGTTGTGTTATGCTATGCTGTACGTACCATGATGTGATGGTGGTTCAATGCTAAGCGATGATCGACAATATAATATAATAATGTGCATATATGCGGGATATTACTGGCAATATTAATTGCTCGCCTCCGGTGCTGAGATGAGATGATGTGTCTCATCTCATATGATCTATCTGTATCAGGCACATTAATAATAATAATAAACAATAATAATACTAATACCACTACTTCTCTTCCAAACACCATCACTCTCTCCCTCCCTCCCTCTCTCTCTCCAGCAACACAACCACAATGATTCGTACTCAATCTCGCACCTCGACAATATACTCAGATAATGACCCTCTCGCTCTCGCCCTCAGGCCTCCTCCGTTCGAGTCCGACATCGAGCGCGAGCTCAGAGTCAAAGCCGAAAGGGAGGCAAAGGAGATCTCGGACAGAATAGACGAAGAAATACGCCTCGAGCGCGAGGCAAAGAAACGTGCCAATACCCAGGTCAAGGTAGGTTGCTCCCTCCCTGCTTCAGTGCTTGTCTCCGAGTCTCGTTCATTCTATTCGTTCGGCAGTCCATGCCTTACGTGATCCCATTTCGTTTCACTGCTTTCGGACCACCGCTGCTCCCGAACTTCACTCTACTCTGCGTTACCCACGACTTGCTTAGCAGGGGATTATTTTCGGACTTAAGAAAGCACTAGAACCCGTGGCTGGCGGCGCGGTGAGGGAAGGGAATCTGCATCGCCTTTGTCAATTCCCATCCCAATCGCTGTGCCGAGTGGACATGGGTCAGTTTGTGCTTACTGAGGTGGACCAACGAGCGCACACGAGCGGACATGCCATGCCATACGTGTCAGAGCGTTGCAACGCCTGTTCAATTCAAACCTCAGACACATCATCATCATTCTTCTCCTCTGTGCCGTAAAATTTTTGATCCCGCTCCTCGCCTCACCTCCGGCATGTCTTCGTTCACTAAAAGCTGATAATAACCATCTTTGATCGTTTCTAGTTACTTCTTCTGGGCCAAGCAGAGTCGGGGAAATCGACGCTCCAAAAGCAGTTCCAGCTCTTCTACGCTCCGGCATCGCTTGATGAGGAGCGGGCATCATGGCGCGCCGTCGTGTACTTCAACGTAGTCCGCAACGTCAAACGGATCCTGCAGGCGCTTGAAGCACTCAACCTCGGATCACCGCAAAACACCACTATCGCCCTTCCCAACATTGCGGGACCCAGCTCTGCTGCTGCTTCTTCTAGCGCTGCCGTTGCCGGTCCGTCGTCTGCCGTGATGGACAATTCTCTCGACGCGCAGGACGAGGCGGAGATTGCAGAGCAGGATGCACTGGCAAAAGCCGAGAGCGAAGGCGGGCTGCCTACGCTGACGACTGCGACGCGCAGAGAACTCGCTACGCTCAAGCTACGGCTGAGTCCGCTGCTCACCGCGGAGGCCAGCCTCGCGGATCGTCTGAGTGGCGGCGTCCAGGTAGGCACGCTCGCACGTCGCCGTGGCGGTGGCGTGTACGTTCGCTCCGGCTGGCAGACGACCATGAGCGTCTCCGGCAAGAAGAGAAGACACTCTGAGGAGAACAATCATGATGAGGAGAACGCGAGTGGCAGGCCGAACCCCGTAGAAGAGGAACTTAACAAGATTTCACGCCTTTTGTTCGCGTGCCGGGATGACGTCAAGGCGCTTTGGTCGCACCCGGTCGTGCGGGCCATTATCGACAAACGCAAGCTTCGTTTACAGGAGAGTGCTGAGCAGTACGTTATCTATTTTCACTCTGGGACTTCTCTTGATCTTGTTTAATCTAACATTCACTCTAGCTTCATGAAGAGCATCGACCGCGTCTCCGCGTCAGATTACACACCCTCAACAGACGACATCCTTCGTGCGCGTCTGCAAACAATGGGCATCGCTTCTCACGAATTCATGGTCCAAGTATCGGGAAAGAGCGTCGTATGGCATCTGTACGACGTGGGCGGTGCGCGCGGACAGCGCCATACCTGGGTCCCGTACTTTGATGATGCGAATGCTATTATTTTCTTAGCGCCTGTGAGCGCATTCGATCAGGTAAGGAGCTTGTTCAGAGTACCTTGTTTAGAAAGTGGGATGCTGATATTTGGGGATGAAACTCAGTACCTGGAGGAAGAACCCAAGATGAACCGGATAAACGACTCCCTTCAGTTGTTCACGATGATCTGTTCGAATGAGCTTCTCAAGAAAGTCCATCTCGTCCTTTTCCTCAGTAAGCTTTGCTTCCATTCGCCACCGCAGTAAAGTATCCGACCTACTAACCGATTTTTTTCCTTCCGTTTACGCGTTACAGACAAAACAGATGTCCTCAAACAAAAACTCGCCGCAGGTGTCCAAGTCAAGCGATAGTACGTCCGAATCTCATTACTTCCATTTCTCCAACCTCTACACATGTGAACTGTTCTGAGCTGAAAATTTTCTTTGTTCGTTACATAGTATTCCATCATACGGCGACCGTCCGAACACTTACGAAGCGGTCATCGAATACTTCCGCACGCATTTCCTGCAGGTGCATAGGAAGAATAACGAAGAACATCGGGTGCTGTACACACATCAGACTAGTGTCGTTGATACGAGTACGACGCAGAGTGTTATTCGGAACGGTGAGGTTTTTTTTCGTCCTTTTTTTTCTATTTTATTATCCTTTGGTTTCTTGGGTTTTTTTTTTTGACGGATCCTTTCGGCTTCGGAGTCTTTTGTTCCAACGCGCTGTTGCCACTTTGTTGCTTCCGCCTTTGGATTGAAGATGCTTCTTTCCCCTCCTTCCCGGATGGAACATATATCCGAGATTGCGTGGTTTTCGGGTGCAGGTGGATAACCGCCATCTGCAACCGTATTTTTCATTGCTGCTTCATCCTTTTGATGAATGCTTTCCATTCATCATATCCCCAACTTTGCTCCTCTCCTTGGCAGCGCAATCTCGGATCCGACGTAACTCTCGTGCACCGCATCGACTTCGGGATACTTTTGCTTTTTGTTCCGAGTCATGATTCGGGATTCGGAATGAGCGGGTTGCAATGCTCCCTGCTCATCAGAGCATTGGTATTTGGTGCACAGCTGCACACTCATTTGGAATTGCGATCAATATCGGCCCATCACGCCATCAGTCAACTTATTCCATGATAGGTGGCTGTCAGGCGCTTATTTTTTTTGGAATTTGAGATTAGGAGTGGGAGTAGGGGACATGTGATAGGACCTGCCTCCTTCCTGGTCCTGCTCCACATCCGCTCAAACGCCGCGCATGTTGGCGTCTGTATGAGCTGATGAGATGTGATATTGCACATCACTTCTTATTATTCGATCTTCGTCATTCTGGGAGAGGATCGGCTTTGCTCTTCGGTGTTCGTCTTCGCCATCATTTGTTGTGGCGAGGACCGGTTTGATTCGGGAATCGTGGATATTGATGCATCCACTTCTTGTTTGATCGCTTTCGCTGATGCGAAAGAAGAAAAGTCATCGCAGTTTATTCATTCCTTATCACTCCATGTCATTTTTCTATGCAGAAGGAGTACTGGTACTGATCGACCGTTCCTTTTATTACAGTGAGAGATTCGATATTCCGTGGATACTTGCAAGATGCTTCACTCGTGTAATTTATCCCGGTGCCCCGCCCGCGCACTCTTTTGACTTTTATTGTGTGGTGAACTATGCCAGCATCTCGTCTCGTTTTCGTCTCCCATTCCGTCTCGTCTGTCTGCCTTGCTATGTCTCTCTATGATGATCCTGATCCTGTATCCATCCATCCATCTGTTCGTTCTGTTCTTGCATTTGTGGCCACTACGTAATCTGCGACTCCTCCCTGCATCTTGGGGTCGTTGTTCCGCGTTCCATGTTCGTTGATGATCTTATTCCCTCCCCTCTTTCATTCTACACTTGATTATGATTGGTGTAGTTGGTCATTGTCGTCGTCGTCCTGATGTTATCGTTTTCTCGTCTCCCGGTATTTATGATCCGTAACCAACTCTCTTCCTTTCCCTTACCTCTTTCTTCTTGAACGCTAGCTCTTTCTTCTCTTCTCCTTTTTCCTCTTTTTAACTCTTATCTACACACATAATACCTTACTGACAAGCTTACGTCTTATGCGTCCCTGTGCAATGTCTCTCGATAGTATGCGATACACGTTACCTCCTTCCCCCTCGTTCCTTCTGTCTTTATCTCTACCGTAGAATATATTGTGTCCTCCTTAATAGTAGTTCAAAATGCATTTGAATCATGCTTTGAGTTTCTTTCTATTTTGCTTGTTATTGAATGTTTGTGTTTTGATGGCGCTGGACATGGGACGATCCGCAAAAAGTACATTCTTAGCAGCTAGTGCTACGAAATACAGATACAGTACAAGAAAATACGTCTATATCTATTCTATGCATCTATCGTACCCCGTTGGTCTGACAAAAATAATTGTCGTGTAGTGATAAAACGCAGACGCAAATGGGATTAAAAGTGTATATATAGATAGAATATAGAATATGATCCGGATGTCGAACATGGAATTGAGGAGAATGGGAACATAAAGATAACAACAGAGTGAACCAAGAAATAATAAAAATAGCGTCATGGATAGGGGGTAGGGGGGGGAGAGTGAATACAAAGTGTACAGTGTTACATACGAGCTGACCCGTTATACATCATACATGTATGCAATACATGTCAGAGGGAGGAAGGGAGGGATGGGGAATTGAGTTGACTGTGAGCATGGTCTTTCGGGATTGTCAAGATGACAAGAAAGATGAAGGTGGGCGGGGAACGGGGACGGAACTGAGGTGCTGGCATTGGTGGTGGCTATATCCGTCAAGCCATATCTGTCGTGGTAAAAAGCCGCAAATGACGAATGACTGAATGAAGTGGGATATTGAAAGGCGTAATCTGCGCTTGACGACAACACACCGCATAGACAGACTCGTTCGTTGCCTGCCTAACGTGATCGCTGATCGCAGTCCAGCGCTATTCTGGATGGGTGTCGATATCAGTATCGGTGTTCAGGCTATAGTAAGGATCGGTGTCGGTTTCGAGTATGGGCTGATCATGACTTGCCAATGAGATGATGACATAGCAATGATACGCGCAGCAATCACGATCAATGATCGCTAGATGTAAAGTAACATCAACGGGTGCATTGTCGAGATGGGAACGGGGCGCGGGGCGGTAATGAAGGTCCACGAGTTTGAGGTGTCGTCGCAGCTCGTCGCAGCGAATAGACCGCCGACCTCGACTCCTCCTCCTCTGAGTCCAGATCCGGATTCGAGCTCGGACGCTCATCTCGGAGAGAACTTATCCGCTCCGGCGGATGAATCCAACGGGAATCACAGTCAGATCCGAAATTGGAAGTGGAAGTAGAATCAGAGTTTAGGTTTGAGTCTGCGGTGTCGGCGCATTTGGGCAGAGAAGGAAGGGGTCGATCCCGGTCATTAAAATCTCGGTTGCAGCGCCTTGGGCACGCAGGATTTGATGGACCTCCAGTACTCCGAGGCGGTGGGAAAGTCGCCGAAGATGCTGGTACAGGGCGTGGCCGTGGCCGCTCAAAATTAGCATGTGGCTGCTGTCTGCACGTAGAATTCGCACGGGATACAGATGCTGTTGATGCTGTTGAGCTTGGGCGCGTTAATATAGGCATGGGCGGTGCTGAGGCAATTTTGATCCCCGTCCGGAAAAATATGGCCTTCTCTCCGTCTTCAGCCACGAACCCTGCGGCTCGGAAGGGCAGTATCTGAATTTCGTACTGAGTAATCAAATATGAGCACGGGCATATTATTACTCGAAACGCACGACAAAAACGGACCTTAAGAGTCATTTTTGCAAACGAAAACGACGGTGTTAGATCCGGCGCAAGACATATTTGACCAATAAGTATCTTTGAGCGCATATCACCTCTCAGGCTTGTCTGCAGCCCACGTATGGCTGCTTTTATCTCTTGGCTCTGCCCATTGCCGACATCTGCCACACACCAGGTTGCACAACTGACAAATGTGCTTGGCTGTTTGATTGCATCCCATATTTTAGCAATCTTCGTCTCTAGGCCAGAGCCAATATCTTCAACATGGCGAGTAAGCCGGACAAAAGGAGCGCGACTATTTCCCAGCAGTTCCAGAACATTTTCGTCACTACTCTCTATGGCAAGTGCACAGGGGACCGATGCGCCTCGAGTGTAATACAGAGGCTTCGGGAGAGCGAACTAGTGGAACAGAGCAACATCAATCCAGGGAAAACCGAATAGCAGCCACTCAAGCTTACCGTACAGACTACATCAACCGAATATGTCGCGAATGCAATCCCGCGTACTGAGAAAGATTGGAACACTTCCCAATGATCTTCATCCATAGCTTGATTGCATGCCAGCCCCACCGGTGATGCTAAGCAAGGAGGCCGCATAGCGGGTACATATAGAAATGAAGATGAAAGACTTCGGATACGAAAGTCAGCAATACCCAACTCTTAAAAATGTACACTTACGTGAGATTACGGCGCCCTCTGACGGTGATATTCATCTCATAAGAAATGCTCGAGTGAGAGTTAGATACTGAGAAAGAGGGAGGAAGCTGTTGACTGCCGGTCGGTCCACCAGGATTGACATCTTTTGAAGGTATATGACAAGGAAGCTTCAGAGAGAACGGCCAGTTGAAATATCCTTTCAATTGTACGCGATGGGCTTCTCCCGTCTGGGGCCCCGAGCACAGGTCCTGGTCGACCTGATGCGCATCCCAAAGTTGCTCCGTAACCTCAACGAATACTTTTGCATGCCCAGAGAGACCTTTCATTATTCCTCGAACCTTCACAAACAAACAAAAAAATCATCAACCCGACGTTTGGAAGACTCTTTAAAATAAAACACACTGAAAGAACGACTTCTTCCACGCTTTCTGGCTTTGTGAGATTGAGTTCGACATTACCAGTAATATCCTCATTCTCAAAAAAGATGGGGATTGAAGCTGGGATCTGTGGAGTTCTGTAAATCTTGAGTAGAATGACCGGCCTGCCATTGTTGTCAACCAGAGCAGAAACTTTATCCAATGTCTCTTTTGAAGAATACAGATAAGAGCTGTCATTTTCGTTGGATGTGTCGCTTCCTTCGAAAGGGCTGCTGCGTGGGTGGAGAACAAGGGCCATGAGACTTGCCAGCTACCACAGGGCGCGCGGAAAATGGAGACGGTAATCAGAGCCAATTCGGTACTGTCATTTTATATATTCCCGACTGTTCTTGAAACTCGAACAGCGCCGGTGCATCAGGCCCCACGTGCGATGCGGCAATAAACAAAGAATATTCTGAGGCCTCTATCGCTCGCTAAAGGAGTAAGTGAGGCGCTCGCGGCCCAAATCCAGTCCTCAGTACACGAAGTATCTGGTTCACCAGGCAACCATCATCAAGGTGAGGCCAAACGAGACCCAATAGGCGTACGAGTCTCTCATGACGAATGAGGCGTGAGGGAATTTCCAGGATCTTTTAAAGCCAATGAGAAAATATGCACTGCGTTGCTTAATGATGCTGATATTCTTAACGGTGTCGCTGCCCAACTGAGCCGGGCTCTACAAGCTCAGAGTAACTCTACATGCCTGAAGTCGTAGAACATTGACCAAAGCGCCTTTATCGTCATGTCAGCACGAAGAGCTATGACATGCTCGTCGAATTAATTGAGTGCCGACAGTGGAGATGAAGGAACACAAGCAGGTCACGGCGGCGGCGGTTGATGTGGCCAAAGATGTTGATCCAGGGTCCAGCTTACATAATAAAGAATTTTGTAATACCCGTACTGGCGTCTACATACTCCTTACCCTAGGCCTCCCATCCGCAGCGCAGCGCCATGAAGCGAGAATTGTAATTGAACATTGCAAGTTCTCAAATGGAATCTCGCCCGCTTTTCGAGATACTGGAACATCTAAATAGGGCACCTCACATCGCGTATGTTCGATCCATTGAGGAAATCAAGACCAATCCTCGCAATGTAAGTATGTATGTTCGAGAACCGTCTTCCTGAGGTTTACAGTGAGTCATTTCCAATCGCATTAGGTCATTGCAAGGGCGAAACAAGGAGACCTTTTCGCGTGCACGGCGGTTCGCGATGCCATCCGAAATATGATTTTCCCTGCCGATGCTCTTCCAGAGGCAATGGAAATGTTTGCATCGGCCATAGAGGAAAGCTTTCCTCCGGAGAAAGTGGACGTGAACAAATTCCAGCTCGCTGAGATATCGTTCTTCGCTATGTCTTCGGCATTCGTTCTGGTATTTCGCCAGGAGAAAACTCCACCCATTGCCGCTGTTTTGAAGGCCTGGCCTTCGATTCTAGACTGGGCAAAAGCTCGATTTATTCGAAATATTCGCGCTGGCGAGCGCCTTTCATCAAACATCAAAGAGGACTGGGTACAGCTGGCCATGTTCTTGGATGGTATATGTCAGCTGCGGCAGTGCGAAGAGCTGCAAAAGGTGGCCGCCGATCCTCGTGTACTTGACCTAGCGATGCATCTGTACCTATCCAGAGATCACGATAGTGTGCATTTTAGATGCATTTGCATGTCATATTTTTTTATGTACATTGACAAGTCCATTCTGCGCAGCACAGATGGCTCTGTCGGCGTCAAAAAACCTTGGAGAAGGGCGCTCGACGAGTTGTTAGCTGCTGCCGGAGGCAAGCCGGAGACGATATTAAAACCAATTCTGGATGTAGAGAGCGAAGCCGATAAGCATTCAGTTCTCGATGCACTGCACGTTTGCAATGAGCTCTTGGGCAGATTTATAGGGTTACGGACTCATCCTCTTGCGGTTTGCCTAGAGCGTATTGGGTCAACTGCTGTTTCCAGAAGTCTCCGTATTCTGACGGAACTGCCATTAGACAAACAAAAGTCTGATAAATTTGGGGATGTATTCGGCCTCTGTATTTGCCTTTTCTCCATCCTTTCGAGTCCAGAGGACGGAAAGGCTTGGTTACTGGAGGCCCTGCAGTATCGCATATTCCCCACTATTGCTATTTCCTGCTCGCAACTCGCCAAAGCTCCCGAAGTACGTCTCTCCGTTATGAAATCACTTTTATCCCCAAACCTTCCAGCCCATCTTGCCGATCCCGCGATCCTTTTCATTTGTGAAAATGCACTTTCGACACTTTCCGTCGAGCATCAGGAGCAGATAATGGGTAGCATGTTCGCGCCGGCCTGGAAGTCCTTTGTAAACCGGTTTTTTGATCTTTTCGTCTTCTATTGTTACTTCGAGATTGCTGGATATCATAGAGGTTGTTTCAAGGTGCGCCACGTGTTCCAACCAGAGCACTTGTCAGTTAGTCTAAACTTTTTTGTAGTGCGGAAACATGGCTAGCGACGATAGAAAAATCACGTTGAGACGATGTGTAGCTTGTAGAAATGTGGAATATTGCTCGAAGGAATGCCAGATGTCGGATTGGAAAGATCACAAAAGGGACTGTAAATCGCTTAAGGATAGGAAATGTGCGGTTCTGTTTCCTCATTCAATCGAGTTTGTGTACTTACGAAACTCAAATTAGCTGGTCCACTTCCCCGCTGGGCTATTCCTTTATTCAAGAGGAGACTCGCAGCATTTGACGTGCGACGTCATTTACCTGGTATCCGTGATAGAATGGCGCAGAAGTATCCTTGTTTTCCACTTCAGTGTGCATTGATAAGCTTGCACTATGGCTTCTTTCCCCCGCGACTACTCGTTGCGCTGGCATCGGAGATGCCAATACCTGACGAGAAGCTCATGGAAGAATCAACAAATCCTTTATTCCATAACTTGTGCTTTGATGACGTCCGTCTACACGATGGCAGCTCTTGCGTATGCTGCATCATCAACGAGCGTGATCCAGAAGACCCTCTTCACCACCAAAAGTTCTATTGGTCGCCACCGTATTTCGCATCGAACTACGGTTCAATGTGTCCCTATGTGTACATGAGAAGCAGCTCCGTCATGCCGTATGCAGACGAAAATGGGCGAGAAATGTCGACTGCCTGGAGTGTTGTAGACGAAATCGCATACCGTGGTGGGTTGAGTCCGCAAATGATCTATGAAGGGAAAGTAGGTGAAATTCGACGCAAGGTTCTCGAAGTCATAGTCCGCGAAAAGGCTCGGATGCGGGTCGGTCCATGATGAGCATCTTCACGCATGTATTTTCCTTTTTCCGTGCATTCTTTGGTGTTTCTGTTTCTTTCCTCACAACACTCTCTTGTCACTTGCAATGTCATCGATTTCTACTGTGTTTATTGTTTCCTACCTACATCGTCCTCGTCATCTATTTCCTTTTTTACTATGTCACCAACGAACCACATTCTCCTCTTGTCTCATAACGAAGAAAGCGTCTACATGTACATATTCAAGCAGGATACGACAAATAGTCTGTAATAGATATTAGATCGTCTACAGTAACATCTAGGGAATAGAATACTAGCCAGGGTCAGAACAGTACTTCAACATGAAAGCCGAGGGAATAAACAAGCATAATATCTAGGAGAATGTCAGAGTAGATGACAGCACATTCATTTTCGCGACGCCGCTCTTGAAAGTGTAGATTGACTAGGGTCTAGTGCACGTCGTTTCTTCTTCCGTCGAGTGTCTTGCTCTAGATCATAAATCTCTTGCACACCTTCCCTGTTTTATGAAGGATAGAGAATAGCATACGATAAACAAAGCAACCTGGAGGAGAGTCGTGCACACGTACCGGAAGAACACAATGTTGTAATCAACTAAGCCGCGTTTGCTCTCCCAAACAGTAGTCGGAAGAAGAGCGACGAGCGCGAGACGGGGTGTGACTGCATGGAACACAAGCGTCGTATACGGCGTCAGGCTGGCCGATGATGATGGATGGAAGACTGCTTTCACTCGGGTTGTGCTTTTCCTACTGCCCGTCGCCGTAGTTTCTTCAAAATCGAGAACCTTAGCCGTTGTACTCGAGTGTGACCGCGAATCCGAAGATCCTGGCAAAGAAACACTCGAGTCTTCAGCGCTTGCTGCACCAGTGTGTGTTGGAGTAGCGACACGTGAAGTGCCACTGGAAGAAGGCCGCGTACCTCGATCAGTACGGCTTTTTGCGGCTTTAGGACTAGCTGGTAATGAAGCGTCCGAAGCAGTTGAAGAAGGTGATTGCGAAGCTGGCGACGTCAATACCCGCCGGCGAGGATGGAGAGTCGGGGAGGCAAATGCAGACCTGCAAGCATTTCAGCTGATAGGTCTGTCAAACAAGACATAATACATACTTGTAAAGATCTCCAAATTGATTCAACATGTGCACATAGTCGCAACACAAGCCAAGCGTGACCGAGTCTACCGGTGAGCTGTCGGTAGCGACGAAGAATTTCGCCTTTGTATCAAAGAGAAAGGCTTTATTTGATGACGAAGTTGATATGAACGCGTTAAGTAGTTCCTCAAGGTACGGAAGCGATCCAGGCGCCAAAATTCGCGTAAAGGCGCGAGAAAACGCATCTTGGAGAGTGTGGTCGTAGATTGAAGTAAGGTGGAACATGTATGGGATTTGCATCGGGTCGAATGAGGCCTCAGATGGCGAAGACACAGTCGGTGAAGACGAAGAGGGAACATTAAATGTCAAACGCGGAAGATCAGCAAGTCCTTCTAGGAGTCGAGTTTGGATGTGCCGGTAGCTCTCTTCGCGACAGGTCAAACTGTAGGCTTCGAATATTTATAATGGTGATACAAGCTTACCAGTCCTATATTCTTCCTGTAAAGCTTCAGCTTTATGTACGAATATCTCAAGGTTGACTCGTGGGTTTTCTCGGAAAGCGGTTGTGAAAAACTCGATGAGGCAGGCGATTGGATTGTGGTACGAATCTTGAATGTCGATGACAAAGATTATTGTCGTGAAAATCGACAAGGAAACACCAAGAGACCCGACTGTGACATTTCCCGGACAATCCCAAATTTCAAGAGGGATGAATGAACTACAGACGCGGTCAGATAACGATATAACTATACACCGATCTAGGCAACACGCACTCAACTTTATGTTTTGTTAAACGCGTCGTCATCTCAACAAAGAAAGCCTGCTTCGGTTGCAAGTTTTCAAAGAGGACCTGGTATACACTAGTCTTCCCGCTCCTAGGCGCCACGCTGTCGTGAGTGACCTCGGCGTAGTCATCTATTGCCTTATAGGCGCTCACCGTCTCGTGCCCAGTAATAAAATCTTGGTACGTATGAATTCATCATCATCGTCTGAAGAATTGGCTTGCTGAGCTAGAGTAGGTCGTGCAGTGCCTGTCCCTTGAGCACTTGCTGCGGCCACAGCCTTCGTCGACATGACGGTTGAATGGACAGCGACGGTCGTCCCGCGTTCCGCTCTGTTATTTCCGATTCGGCGAATCCCGATCATTATTCACTACGGGCAATTTAGTATTTTTTAGGTGATGATAAATGATCGGAAATTTAATTTGATATGCATTATATAAGTATGAATATCTCCATTCAGGATATTAAAAATATCCACATGCATCTAAACCTAGTTTATATATTCAATATCATGCCGCATTTCTTTGATGATGATATTTATTATATCATCGTGATCGATATGGATATAGAAATCTAAATTGATATTTTCTTTATCAGCAAAGAATATCATTGAGGTAGATATTTTTTTGATGATATTTTCAATATCAAAGTGTCTGTTATTTGAAATATCATTCTGTATATCAATGTCAATGATAATTTACACGATGAGCGGGCGATGAGCGGGCACAATGAGGGTGCACAGTGGGCATGTTGTGGGTGCACGGGGGGCAGAGAGAGGGTGAACTGCGGGCGGGATGAGGGCACACTGTGGGCACTGTAAGGGCACGCTTGAAAGGATCCGCTCAAAACTTCGCATCACGATCGACACGATCGGCAGATCAACAGGATCGGCACTCCGAACGTGACCAGTAACTGGCCCAGCAGTAACGCGCCCAAGACAACGGTCACCGGTATCACCGGCATCAACGGCAATACGCAAGCGCCTAGCAACCATACGTAAACCCGCGAGGCACTTAACACCGCCGACAGTTACCTTAACACCACCGACCATATACGCCCGACCCGACCCGATCAAAAGAACTCAAGAAGCGCTCTAGAACACCAGAAGTCCAGAAGTCCAGAAGCACAACTACTAAAGCCTAACGCCTAATCGACTAAAGGCTAAATAAATCCTAATGGAGACGACACTGGCATTCCAGCACTGTCAGACGTGTGCCCGGACGTACATGGCTCTCTATGAGATATACTTTGTAGTATGCCATGCTACAACTGAAACTCGCAACTGCCACATTGAAATTCAACGTCGAACACAAGAACAACTCCATGCCAATCCACCAAATCCAATAGTACCCAAGCGACATGAAGAACTCACTGTCACTACTCGAACCCCTCGAGATGCAGACCCAATAACTTGGAAGATACTAGGATGGTACAAACCAGAGCTGCATGACCCATGTCCAGCTTCTACAGTGCAAGCAAATCTCTACCTACCAAGGGACGCGAACCTGGAAACCAGACAGTTACAACTGGCACTCCAACGAAGGATATGGCATTACATTCGCGATGTTCGACTCAATGGCAAAGCATGGCTAGTTACTCGAACTCAGAGGCATCCACCAGCAGAGCACATACAGTTCCAGCTGTGTATTGGACCATACACTACACCAACTCGACATCTCAATACCGATGTCCGAGTTACACTCTCACCCTTCGGGCCAAGGGATGAACAACGGAAGGTCACATATCGAGCCGCTTACATTGCACCAAGAGCCAGAGTCCCCAATGAAGACCTCGACGTCATAATGGAGTACTGACTCATCACTCCGACTCGGAACTACGTCTCAGTCAGCAACGCCACAAAGGCTCTGCAATAGCGAAGACAATCTTACAAATCTTGGAGCAAGGTGGCACTCAGTAGCACAGCATGAGTAAGGCAATGGTGGAGTAAAGTGGAGCTGAGTGGAGTAATGTGGAAGGAGATGAGTAAGATATAGGACGGAAAATGAATTATCTGAAGAGCATAAATAGGGTTAGAAGTAGGCCCTCATTCCCCATCTTTCGATCCTCTTAACACACTGGTGATCATCGTAGCTTAACGATTATTACTGTGTGCTTTGTACTACTACGCCTCTTGGAAATACCAATCTGCTCTTGCTTACCTTGTATCTGAAAGTATCCCTTGTCAGGACTACGACTAGGAAGGATAGTAAGGGGACCGCGTGGTACAGCCAGACGTGGGTAGATAGATCACCTCTGCACAACATACCGCTGCTTAGGCAAAAGGATCGAACCCGGTGTAACTCCGGACCTACACCTCTAACATTGGATCGAAAGATCACTCACTAGTTTTAACACCACCTCTCACGGGCAAGGTTCTTGGCTAGTGTTTTATCGAGGCGAGGACCGTCGACCTCAAGTCCCTATCGACGCCGCTAGTTTCGAGATTAGCAAACCCATTCCCTAGGACAAGTGCACAATCCTGGAGAACACATACGACTCACTCAAATCAACCATCTACTATCATAACCCCTTCACCAACGAAGTGTATCCGATAGCAAAGGCATCTGGTTGCCCTGCAGTTGGAAGCACACAATCAACAACAACCAAAGTAGTGACAGTACCATCTACTATTGCTACATTCGACGAGAAAGGAACGGTTTGGTCTACCGTACCTTATAACACCCCACCCGAAGCAGTACTCGAGAAAGAACGTTCATGAACCAGCCAGAGAACGGAACTGGAGGAAGTAACGGTCATAGAACAAACGAACATCCGAATACTCGAACGAACAACCGAGGCAGAACAGGACTGCAGCAGGAGCTCAATCATATCCAAGGACGACTAGCAAGATTGGAACTAGAACGTGATATTCTTTGGGGAACAAACTATCAATCAAGTGACGAATATCCACCAGTCATACGATACCTACGACAGAGAGTAGTCCAACTTGACGGAGTACAATCCAGTCTGGCTAGGGCTCAGGCAAACAACAATCTGCCGAGCGCAGCATACGCAACTACAGTTGGAAATCGACTTGAAGCACTAGAGATTAATACCAACGGACTAGGAGCACAAGTGGCAACACTGCATCGAAACGACGACGCACTAGATCGAGCAGTCATACTCCTTAATCAACAAGTCACCTCCGAGATAACAGTAGTGCAAGAGGAAATAGGACAAATTCGTTCTACGCTCAGTGCATACGAACAGCGTATCCAAGCAGTCGAGATAGCAACCACTGAACTTACAAGAATAGTTCAGGCAACTCCGAACGTTGCACAAGATATCAACAACCTACGAGAAGCACTCCTTTCACTAGGACGCACAGTCGAAGCGAGTCAGGAAGGTTATCAAGCACTATTGGCAGCAGTCAATTCAACAGAGAACACTGCAAGGAACATACTCGAGCACGCAGACTTTCTCAGGCACGAAGCTCAGCGAATCCGAGAAATATACGCACGGAACGAACGCCCTTCCGACGATTCAGTATCATCAGACGAAGAGTTATCTCGAACTCTAAGGCCATACGCACTACGAACATTTCGTGCACGAGGAATTACTATTCAAGTTCCAACAGGCGGTTCAGTAGCAACCCAAACACCAACAACGCCGGAAAACCCACCCACTTATTCGCCACCAGCAGTACCAATAGCAACATACGATAATGTCGACAACCGACCAGAGGGTACAAACGCTGGAGACTCAACTACAAACTCTTCAGACACAACTCAATAAACACAGCATCAAATTGCCGAAGTACTATGGCAAGCGAAACGAGGATATTGATCTGTGGATTAGTCGATGTGTGTCGAAGCTGGCACAACATGGAGTCAAGGATGAGGAGGAGATTGCGAAGAGCCTATTCGCAGCACTCGAAGGCGACAGTTACGATTGGTTTGCAGAGAAGCAAACATTGACATCATTCGACAACCAAGGGAAGCTCAAACCAGTACCAGCAATCATCAATGCGGCTGGGACAGGCATGTTCAAATCATTCAAGGAAATGATCGATTGGATGAGGATCCGAGCAGGACATCCGATAGTAGGAGAACAGGAAGCACTATTCCACCTACTATGCATCCAACAGAAAGGATCAAGCATCAGGGCCTATAATGACGAATTCCGACGGCTCAAAGCGAGAGCACCAGACTCACTAGATGTTACTATGCTCAAGTACATCTATGTCAAAGGACTAGACAACTGGGTCAAACGACGAGTCGAATCCGTACAGCCTGATGCTTTCGAAAAGTACAAGCTCGACGAATGGATGACATGGACAACCAACCTAGCAGACGTTGATGCAAGACAGAAGTTGATCGGAAGCCAGACATACACTCCGAGATTTAAGACAAACGGGCAATCATCATACCGACCACCAGTCCAACAGACGAGACGAGATCCAGACGCCATGGATGTAGATGCACTCCGAGGCTTGCCGAAGAAGGGAGCGAAATGCTACAACTGTGGAAAGACTGGACACTACTCAAGGAATTGCAAGGCACCAAGGAAGCAAAAGGGTTCTTCCTCAGGACAGCCGAAGAAGCGAACCAATGGTCAGAAACGAAAGCCGATGACAGCACGAGCTGTAAACTTCAAGGAGACATGTCCCGATCCGCATTGTCGAAAACCAGTCCACTATGATCACATAGCATGGGCTAGAGGAGACGAATCAGCAGGATATACATGCAAGCATGACGAAGAATATCGAACCAACTTCCGCAAATCCCTAGCAAGTAAAGAGCAACAGGGAAAAGACTAAGACCTCCATCGAACGAGACTGCGCGATGTGAGTGTAACAAGGGTGACAAGAACAATGGTTTCAACAACCAGCGATTCATACCTCCTGGGTTCAACCCCAGTGAAGCAATGTACAATAAGCGATTGCCAATACATGCATTGCATCCTCGATTACCTATTCGAGTGAAGGTTGGAACGAAGACCCTAGCAGTCCAAGCATTAATCGATTCCGGAGCAACTTGTAGTACGATTCACCCGAACTTGGTACGACACCATAACCTATTCAAGAAGAGGCTTGATCACCCTCGACCCCTGAATAATGCCGATGGAAGCCCAAACCAAGGAGGAGCAATCACACACGAGGTCTATACATTAATCTTCGATGGACCTAAACCGCAGCCACAGACACTGGCAGTAGCGACTACAGGACAAGATCAAGTTATTCTAGGCATTGACTATCTGGCCAAAGTCAATCCAGAAATTGATTGGAAGAATCAGATATGGAATCGGAATAGTAACGCAATACCATTCGAGCTCAGTATCATACAAGCTACCAAGAAGCGAAAGCGCAGAAGGCACAAACGAAAGCGGCAAAGGAAAGGTAAATCTGACAAGACTAGACCTAGGCAAGACACAAAGAAACAAGCTCTGAACAGAGACAACTATCGACACTCTGGAGCACCAGGAATACTATTTGCACCATGGAGGGAAAGTAATAATGGAAACCCTCAAGAGTCGAAGCCGCAAGCGAAACCAGTGACACGACCAGGAACACCACAACTGGAGCAGACAAAGAAGGCTGATGTACCAAAGAGTCCGAGCATGGAAAATATACCAGACTCTATACCAAGGCAACCATCAGAACAGACGAGTATAGTGCAACGACGAACAAGGCACATACCACGAAGGATGATCCCAGCACGGCAATTGTACCAGACATCCGAAGACGAAGTTACAGAAGTAACAGGCAAGCGCAGCCATGACGAACAGGAGGAAATAAATCACTCTCCTAAGCGATGGAAGAAACAGCCTTTAAGACAGAGAAGGCCACTACCACAGAAGAAACCAGACATCGAACAAACTCAACCTGTGCCAAAGGAAGATCCTGGGATGACAGTCTATATTCATCCACGAGAGGAACGAAGGTCAGAGAAAGTGGTAGCAGGAACGAAGCGACATTGGACATCGAGACCAATACCAGTCAAGGAAGCTATCCCCACACCGAAGCGTACAAGATGGGCAGCAGAAGACAGCGATATCGACATGCAGAACGAACAGGAGACAACAGAAGACACTCCTATGCACGATATAGAGCCACTACACATCGAAAGGCTCAGGACGACCAACCAACCAATTACCCTTACCAGAAAGGAGGAGCTCGCTGAAAAGCTAGAGCTAGACCTTAAACGAAATTGGTCACCAAGGCAACAAGGCCAGGTTTCACAACCACTGAACAAAGCTAGTTCAGTATCACAGCAGTACTCGCAGCAGAAAGCAGTGGCAGAAGGATTACTCAGCACAGCAAAGCGAGATTGGCGAAAACTCCTACCGAAGCAAATTGCAGACTATGCCGATGTATTTGATCCAGACAGATCAAGGAGGTTACCCAAACATACGAAATGGGATATGGCAATAAACCTCAAAGAAGGAGTACCACTACCGAAACCAAGGCCGATTATCAAGCTCACTCGAGAAGAACAGGCAGCACTCAATGCCTATGTCCAGGAACTATTGGACAAAGGATGGATCGAGAAGGTCCACCCACATGAACCATGTCCGGTAGCAGCACCAGTCTTCTTTGTAGGAAAGAAAGACGGAGGAGCACGAGCAGTAACCGACTACCGAGATATCAACGATGCCACAGTATCAGATCCATACCCTATACCGATCATGAGCGTACTACCAGAGAAACTGGAGAAAGGAAAAGTCTTCTTCACACTCGATATGCGATCAGGATACAACAACCTGAGAATTCGAGAAGGAGACGAATGGAAGGCAGCATTCAGAGTTGGCAATGCAGTCTACAAACCGAAGGTCATGATGTTTGGAATGAAGAACTCACCTGCAATATTCCAACGATTCATGAATGACAACTTCGAATACTGGCTCAGAACAGAGGAGGCACTAGTCTACCTAGACGACCTCATTGGCCAAGCACAAACCGAAGAGGAGCATTGGACACTCCTCAGGGCAATTCTACAGAAATGCCGAGAGCTCGACATTTACCTCAAAATCGAGAAATGTCATTTCCTCCAAACCCAACTCGACTACCTGGGATTTGTAGTAGGAATGAAAGGCATCCAGATGGATCCTTACAAGCTGAAAGCGATTCGAGAATGGCCAACACCAAAGACGAAACGACAGATCCGAAAGTTCCAAGGCTTTTGCAATTTCTACCGAAGATTCATCAGGAACTATGCCGATTTATACATACCAATTGGCGAACTCATCAAGAAGGATCACAAGTTCGTTTGGACAGAAGCACAGGACAAAGCATTCGAAGCTATCAAGAAAGCATTCGAAACCGAAGTGGCACTAGCAATGCCAAAGCCTGACAAACCATATACATTGGAAACCGATGCATCCGATGTAGCGATTGGAGCAGTCTTACAGCAAGAAGACAGCCAAGGAGAACTGAGACCACTAGGTTTCATGTCGAAGACACTATCCAGTGCTCAACGAAATTATCCAACGCATGACAAGGAGATGCTAGCAATCATGGAAGCACTCGGACATTGGAGACACCTACTGGAAGGAACAAAGGAACCATTAACCATCCGAAGCGATCATGCAAATCTCCGATACTTCATGACAGCTCAGAATCTGACAAGACGTCAAGCGAGATGGGCACTAGAGTTATCACGATATAACTTCAAAATTCTCCATTGGCCAGGCAAGAAGAATCAAGCAGATGCACTATCACGACGACCCGACTATATGCCAGAGGACAAGGATAACTTGGGAGTTACCTTGCTACCACCCGACATGATCGAGCAGCAGACATTGCGACGAACCGAGATCAACGGCCTATACAGACTGGAGACAGAAATGGTCACTATCTCCGATCCGATTATTCGAACCATCAAGAGACACTACAACTCCGAAGAGGCGAAGCAGGAAATTATGGCAATCAAGAAGAGCAATGGCTACAGTTACAGGAATGGCTTGCACTACGTATCCAGTGCATTATATGTCCCGCCATCCGCCAACCTAAAATCGTTGCTAATCCGAAGGCGCCATGACCACAAACTTGCAGGCCACCCAGGAGCAGAAAAGACCATAGAGCTTGTAAAGCGAGCGTACTATTGGCCGAAGATGGAAGAGATGATCTGAGAATATACCGCATCCTGCGACATATGTCAACGTGCAAAACCGATTCGACAGTTTCGAAATCCACCCCTCCAACCGTTGAAGGCACCGCATCAACCATGGGAAACCATAACCTGTGACCTTATCACCGATTTACCAGTCAGCAACGAAGGCTACAGTTCGATACTTGTTATAGTGGACAAGCTCACCAAAATGGGGAAGTTCATCCCTTGCCAGGGAATACCCAATGCTAAGCAGTTGGCACGCTTGTTCCGCCAACACATCTTCAAATACTACGGGGCCCCTAAACAAGTAATCTCCGACCGAGGTAGCAACTTCACGGCGCAATTCCTCAAGGAGTTCTGTAGACTCATCGATGTCGATTGGAAAACTAGTACAGCATACCATCCACAAACTGACGGTCAAACCGAGCGACTCAATCAAGAATTGGAGCAGTACTTACGCTGCTACGTGTCCTACCGTCAAACAGATTGGGCAGAGTACATCGATATGGCAGAATTCGCCTACAACAATCGGAAACACAGCACTACGCATCAGTCACCATTCTATACACTATATGGATGGCACCCTCACCTGGACGTAGTGGAAACCGGGGACTCAAACGTCCCAGAAGCAATAAATCACCTAGAGGAGCTTCGACAAGTACAGCAAGAAGCCTACAATTCGATTAGGCAAGCGAACGAGGCAATGAAGCTTTATGCAGACCTGCATCGAGGCAAACTGCCGGAGTACAAGCCAGGAGATGAAGTGTTACTAGACATGAAGAATCTCAGTCGACTGGAGCCAACAAAGAAGCTTGCAATGAAGTGGGCAGGTCCTTATAAAGTCGAGAAGGCAGTCGGACAAGTGTCATTCAGATTACGCTTACCCGAAACCCTTCCGATACACCCGGTGTTTCATGCGAGTCTTCTCAGGCCTTACAAACGAAAGGAATACCCTGGAAGACCCACTTTGGATGAACCACCCCCTATTGAAGTAGAGGGAGAAGCGGAATACGAAGTGGAGAAGATTCATGACACAAGGCGGCATCGAAACAAGATTCAGTATCTTATTCAATGGAAAGGATACCAAGAGCGTACTTGGGAGCCACTTGACAATCTCAAGAACTCCTATCAAGCGGTAGAAGACTTCCACAAAAAGTACCCTCAGGCGATGAGGCCATCAGACCTTAGTCAATGGATCGCCGAACGAAGACGAATTAGGAGATAACCACATCACGTGCACTCCACCTGATGGAGCCGACTTAGGAGCCACAATGCAAACGATGAGTAAGACCTCCGATGGTCTTACCAATCAATGACATCACAGTGGCACCTCAAGACGAGGACAGAGAGAAACAAAATAGGCAAGAGAAAGGCGATATACCGGCAGATATGGTATAAAAGACGAAGCAATTCGAGCTGAAGACTCATCAACTCGAACTCGAGCAAACTAGTCATCTCTCGAAGACAACCACTACTCAACTATGCCTATCTTCAATGAACTACATGCCTTCTCTACTCCCGAAGATGCACCTGATTGGACATTCGTACTCAGGCCACCTACTGAACGTTATCAATGGCCACAGTTCTGTAACCGCTTCAATCAAGAGAACTACGAAGAAGAGATCGTACCCCTATGCCCAGGGAAGTACTTCGACGACCTCTATGACAAGTGGCACTCAATCTATACCACCGAGAAGCAAGGTCCTAAACTCATGATACCAGACCCACCGAACGGCGAGCTGATCAGGCTTAGCAATGCTCGAACGGCATCAATTCGACGACTCAATGATGATGCATTCCTTACCTATACAGTTGAACTCGAAGTACGAGCTCTTAACGAAGGGCAAATCGACTTCAACCACGAACCAACATACAGGAACATCATGGGCATCTATCATTCAGCGGCACAAATTTGTGCATACCGACGAGACCTGTTGATCGCAATCACTAACCGAATGATGCGATGGAGCCACTACCATTCAGCAGGCAACGAGACGATGCGATACATCAACTACCTAGCTGACAAGACGGGCTTCTATGCAGTTGGAACCACGCAGTACATGACACTGCTCAATACAACGAAGTACTATGAGGGCACTGTATACCAGAGGACAATGCGAAAGCAAGGATCTCCAAACCAGACGAATGGTATCCAGATCAACGAAGTCGAACACCACATAGTCGAAGGCGAGGAAGTCAACTACGACCCCCAGTACCTCATAGAACTCAATGAGAACGAAGAAGAAGCAAGGGAGAGACTGGAAGCGACGAGACACCCAATAGATGAGGATCTAATGATCTCAATCTACCAGTATCCGAACGAGCTTTACCAACCAGACAAGATGCTCACCATGTCAATGCGAGAGGACAGCTACATGGACTCGGATGACACGGAATCAAGTGAGGAAGATGGGTCAACAGAACCACTACCGACACCAGAAGATTCAGCACAGGCTTCACCTGCGATCGAGGAACTCGATGATATGTAAACTTTTCTTCACTCCATGAACCCCTTTCTTATGCAACCCCTTTCCCATGACGCAAATGGCCAATTATGCTTTATGTTACCATCACTCCCTATCCGCTATGGTATCTATTTGCCATATTCCCTGCCAAGTCAAGTAGCAACCCTGTTGTCCCTCGGAGGCTGTCCAACAAGACAAAATCTGTGGAACAACAAGTTGCCCTTGAACCTGACAGCGAAGACTGGCAGCCTATGCATTATGCACCATCCTTTTCATGCTCATTCGGAAGGCTGAGCCGATAAGGCATTATGCAAAGCGTCGGAGCACCAATAATGTTCCAACTCTTAGCACATGCATTATCGAGCCAGCTGCCGAATTAGCACACTATGCTTACATTTTACTCTTCTATGCAGAGGAGGAGGAGCCAAGAAGTGAACAGTCGTTGTGACGCCTTTGGCAGTATACCTGTCAAAGCGACATAACAACTATTCCTAACCTCTCTTTGTCAAATTGGGATGCCCAAGCATATCAGCTTGACAAAGTAAATATTGCGATTATCAAGCCCTCCAACTCAAACTTTATTTTCCTTACATGCATTTTGTCGCTCTGATCTAAAGGATGAAGTCATTGCTCATGAACAAGGCTGGTCAATACAGCCCTGTCGCGAGAAATACATCATGCAGATCACCGACAAATTATTATGAAACTTATGCATCATCGACTGCTATGACTGTTCTTTTCTTATCATTTTCATTCATACCATAATCCTTTTACATGACGCATATTTCATTTAATATTTCTTTCATATCCCTTCCCACCACCCACTACAATGCGATGTCAAACCAAGCCCCCTTCACACGATTCTCTTGCGCCGAAGCGCCTGCATCGAGGACAACCTTCAGCTCATCAGGATTGGCAGCCTCGAGAGGTGGAACCTCGACCTTATTAGCAGCCTGCTTCGCAGTAGCAGCTGCAGGAATCGATTGCATTTCGTAATCTTCGCTCTTCTACCAAGGATGTCAGCAATTTTGCAATGCAAAAGACAGGGCACTCACAGGGTGGCGACGATAGCGCTTTATCCACCACAGATTCAGCACAAAAACCGCCACAAGGATGATCAAAACAGCAGGAACGGCGGCGACAGCTGACATATTTGGGTGACTTTGATGATGGTTTGATAGCAAAACCAACTATCACAAGCCGACTCCCTTATCCGAAGCTTTCTCACGGATTAGGATGAACATTTCTCCGAAAGTCCATCTTAGAAGGGGGGTAGTGAAAGGATCCGCTCAAAACTTCGCATCACGATCGACACGATCGGCAGATCAACAGGATCGGCACTCCGAACGTGACCAGTAACTGGCCCAGCAGTAACGCGCCCAAGACAACGGTCACCGGTATCACCGGCATCAACGGCAATACGCAAGCGCCTAGCAACCATACGTAAACCCGCGAGGCACTTAACACCGCCGACAGTTACCTTAACACCACCGACCATATACGCCCGACCCGACCCGATCAAAAGAACTCAAGAAGCGCTCTAGAACACCAGAAGTCCAGAAGTCCAGAAGCACAACTACTAAAGCCTAACGCCTAATCGACTAAAGGCTAAATAAATCCTAATGGAGACGACACTGGCATTCCAGCACTGTCAGACGTGTGCCCGGACGTACATGGCTCTCTATGAGATATACTTTGTAGTATGCCATGCTACAACTGAAACTCGCAACTGCCACATTGAAATTCAACGTCGAACACAAGAACAACTCCATGCCAATCCACCAAATCCAATAGTACCCAAGCGACATGAAGAACTCACTGTCACTACTCGAACCCCTCGAGATGCAGACCCAATAACTTGGAAGATACTAGGATGGTACAAACCAGAGCTGCATGACCCATGTCCAGCTTCTACAGTGCAAGCAAATCTCTACCTACCAAGGGACGCGAACCTGGAAACCAGACAGTTACAACTGGCACTCCAACGAAGGATATGGCATTACATTCGCGATGTTCGACTCAATGGCAAAGCATGGCTAGTTACTCGAACTCAGAGGCATCCACCAGCAGAGCACATACAGTTCCAGCTGTGTATTGGACCATACACTACACCAACTCGACATCTCAATACCGATGTCCGAGTTACACTCTCACCCTTCGGGCCAAGGGATGAACAACGGAAGGTCACATATCGAGCCGCTTACATTGCACCAAGAGCCAGAGTCCCCAATGAAGACCTCGACGTCATAATGGAGTACTGACTCATCACTCCGACTCGGAACTACGTCTCAGTCAGCAACGCCACAAAGGCTCTGCAATAGCGAAGACAATCTTACAAATCTTGGAGCAAGGTGGCACTCAGTAGCACAGCATGAGTAAGGCAATGGTGGAGTAAAGTGGAGCTGAGTGGAGTAATGTGGAAGGAGATGAGTAAGATATAGGACGGAAAATGAATTATCTGAAGAGCATAAATAGGGTTAGAAGTAGGCCCTCATTCCCCATCTTTCGATCCTCTTAACACACTGGTGATCATCGTAGCTTAACGATTATTACTGTGTGCTTTGTACTACTACGCCTCTTGGAAATACCAATCTGCTCTTGCTTACCTTGTATCTGAAAGTATCCCTTGTCAGGACTACGACTAGGAAGGATAGTAAGGGGACCGCGTGGTACAGCCAGACGTGGGTAGATAGATCACCTCTGCACAACATACCGCTGCTTAGGCAAAAGGATCGAACCCGGTGTAACTCCGGACCTACACCTCTAACAACGCTGGAGGCACATAGCGGGCGCAGAGAGGGCGCAGAGAGGGCATACAGTGTGTGCGGGTGCGTGAAGAGTGTCTGGAGCGCACAAAAGGAGTCGGAGAACATAGAACTCACAGCAGGAAGGCTGTGTTAGAGGTGTAGGTCCGGAGTTACACCGGGTTCGATCCTTTTGCCTAAGCAGCGGTATGTTGTGCAGAGGTGATCTATCTACCCACGTCTGGCTGTACCACGCGGTCCCCTTACTATCCTTCCTAGTCGTAGTCCTGACAAGGGATACTTTCAGATACAAGGTAAGCAAGAGCAGATTGGTATTTCCAAGAGGCGTAGTAGTACAAAGCACACAGTAATAATCGTTAAGCTACGATGATCACCAGTGTGTTAAGAGGATCGAAAGATGGGGAATGAGGGCCTACTTCTAACCCTATTTATGCTCTTCAGATAATTCATTTTCCGTCCTATATCTTACTCATCTCCTTCCACATTACTCCACTCAGCTCCACTTTACTCCACCATTGCCTTACTCATGCTGTGCTACTGAGTGCCACCTTGCTCCAAGATTTGTAAGATTGTCTTCGCTATTGCAGAGCCTTTGTGGCGTTGCTGACTGAGACGTAGTTCCGAGTCGGAGTGATGAGTCAGTACTCCATTATGACGTCGAGGTCTTCATTGGGGACTCTGGCTCTTGGTGCAATGTAAGCGGCTCGATATGTGACCTTCCGTTGTTCATCCCTTGGCCCGAAGGGTGAGAGTGTAACTCGGACATCGGTATTGAGATGTCGAGTTGGTGTAGTGTATGGTCCAATACACAGCTGGAACTGTATGTGCTCTGCTGGTGGATGCCTCTGAGTTCGAGTAACTAGCCATGCTTTGCCATTGAGTCGAACATCGCGAATGTAATGCCATATCCTTCGTTGGAGTGCCAGTTGTAACTGTCTGGTTTCCAGGTTCGCGTCCCTTGGTAGGTAGAGATTTGCTTGCACTGTAGAAGCTGGACATGGGTCATGCAGCTCTGGTTTGTACCATCCTAGTATCTTCCAAGTTATTGGGTCTGCATCTCGAGGGGTTCGAGTAGTGACAGTGAGTTCTTCATGTCGCTTGGGTACTATTGGATTTGGTGGATTGGCATGGAGTTGTTCTTGTGTTCGACGTTGAATTTCAATGTGGCAGTTGCGAGTTTCAGTTGTAGCATGGCATACTACAAAGTATATCTCATAGAGAGCCATGTACGTCCGGGCACACGTCTGACAGTGCTGGAATGCCAGTGTCGTCTCCATTAGGATTTATTTAGCCTTTAGTCGATTAGGCGTTAGGCTTTAGTAGTTGTGCTTCTGGACTTCTGGACTTCTGGTGTTCTAGAGCGCTTCTTGAGTTCTTTTGATCGGGTCGGGTCGGGCGTATATGGTCGGTGGTGTTAAGGTAACTGTCGGCGGTGTTAAGTGCCTCGCGGGTTTACGTATGGTTGCTAGGCGCTTGCGTATTGCCGTTGATGCCGGTGATACCGGTGACCGTTGTCTTGGGCGCGTTACTGCTGGGCCAGTTACTGGTCACGTTCGGAGTGCCGATCCTGTTGATCTGCCGATCGTGTCGATCGTGATGCGAAGTTTTGAGCGGATCCTTTCACTACCCCCCTTCTAAGATGGACTTTCGGAGAAATGTTCATCCTAATCCGTGAGAAAGCTTCGGATAAGGGAGTCGGCTTGTGATAGTTGGTTTTGCTATCAAACCATCATCAAAGTCGCCCAAATATGTCAGCTGTCGCCGCCGTTCCTGCTGTTTTGATCATCCTTGTGGCGGTTTTTGTGCTGAATCTGTGGTGGATAAAGCGCTATCGTCGCCACCCTGTGAGTGCCCTGTCTTTTGCATTGCAAAATTGCTGACATCCTTGGTAGAAGAGCGAAGATTACGAAATGCAATCGATTCCTGCAGCTGCTACTGCGAAGCAGGCTGCTAATAAGGTCGAGGTTCCACCTCTCGAGGCTGCCAATCCCGATGAGCTGAAGGTTGTCCTCGATGCAGGCGCTTCGGCGCAAGAGAATCGTGTGAAGGGGGCTTGGTTTGACATCGCATTGTAGTGGGTGGTGGGAAGGGATATGAAAGAAATATTAAATGAAATATGCGTCATGTAAAAGGATTATGGTATGAATGAAAATGATAAGAAAAGAACAGTCATAGCAGTCGATGATGCATAAGTTTCATAATAATTTGTCGGTGATCTGCATGATGTATTTCTCGCGACAGGGCTGTATTGACCAGCCTTGTTCATGAGCAATGACTTCATCCTTTAGATCAGAGCGACAAAATGCATGTAAGGAAAATAAAGTTTGAGTTGGAGGGCTTGATAATCGCAATATTTACTTTGTCAAGCTGATATGCTTGGGCATCCCAATTTGACAAAGAGAGGTTAGGAATAGTTGTTATGTCGCTTTGACAGGTATACTGCCAAAGGCGTCACAACGACTGTTCACTTCTTGGCTCCTCCTCCTCTGCATAGAAGAGTAAAATGTAAGCATAGTGTGCTAATTCGGCAGCTGGCTCGATAATGCATGTGCTAAGAGTTGGAACATTATTGGTGCTCCGACGCTTTGCATAATGCCTTATCGGCTCAGCCTTCCGAATGAGCATGAAAAGGATGGTGCATAATGCATAGGCTGCCAGTCTTCGCTGTCAGGTTCAAGGGCAACTTGTTGTTCCACAGATTTTGTCTTGTTGGACAGCCTCCGAGGGACAACAGGGTTGCTACTTGACTTGGCAGGGAATATGGCAAATAGATACCATAGCGGATAGGGAGTGATGGTAACATAAAGCATAATTGGCCATTTGCGTCATGGGAAAGGGGTTGCATAAGAAAGGGGTTCATGGAGTGAAGAAAAGTTTACATATCATCGAGTTCCTCGATCGCAGGTGAAGCCTGTGCTGAATCTTCTGGTGTCGGTAGTGGTTCTGTTGACCCATCTTCCTCACTTGATTCCGTGTCATCCGAGTCCATGTAGCTGTCCTCTCGCATTGACATGGTGAGCATCTTGTCTGGTTGGTAAAGCTCGTTCGGATACTGGTAGATTGAGATCATTAGATCCTCATCTATTGGGTGTCTCGTCGCTTCCAGTCTCTCCCTTGCTTCTTCTTCGTTCTCATTGAGTTCTATGAGGTACTGGGGGTCGTAGTTGACTTCCTCGCCTTCGACTATGTGGTGTTCGACTTCGTTGATCTGGATACCATTCGTCTGGTTTGGAGATCCTTGCTTTCGCATTGTCCTCTGGTATACAGTGCCCTCATAGTACTTCGTTGTATTGAGCAGTGTCATGTACTGCGTGGTTCCAACTGCATAGAAGCCCGTCTTGTCAGCTAGGTAGTTGATGTATCGCATCGTCTCGTTGCCTGCTGAATGGTAGTGGCTCCATCGCATCATTCGGTTAGTGATTGCGATCAACAGGTCTCGTCGGTATGCACAAATTTGTGCCGCTGAATGATAGATGCCCATGATGTTCCTGTATGTTGGTTCGTGGTTGAAGTCGATTTGCCCTTCGTTAAGAGCTCGTACTTCGAGTTCAACTGTATAGGTAAGGAATGCATCATCATTGAGTCGTCGAATTGATGCCGTTCGAGCATTGCTAAGCCTGATCAGCTCGCCGTTCGGTGGGTCTGGTATCATGAGTTTAGGACCTTGCTTCTCGGTGGTATAGATTGAGTGCCACTTGTCATAGAGGTCGTCGAAGTACTTCCCTGGGCATAGGGGTACGATCTCTTCTTCGTAGTTCTCTTGATTGAAGCGGTTACAGAACTGTGGCCATTGATAACGTTCAGTAGGTGGCCTGAGTACGAATGTCCAATCAGGTGCATCTTCGGGAGTAGAGAAGGCATGTAGTTCATTGAAGATAGGCATAGTTGAGTAGTGGTTGTCTTCGAGAGATGACTAGTTTGCTCGAGTTCGAGTTGATGAGTCTTCAGCTCGAATTGCTTCGTCTTTTATACCATATCTGCCGGTATATCGCCTTTCTCTTGCCTATTTTGTTTCTCTCTGTCCTCGTCTTGAGGTGCCACTGTGATGTCATTGATTGGTAAGACCATCGGAGGTCTTACTCATCGTTTGCATTGTGGCTCCTAAGTCGGCTCCATCAGGTGGAGTGCACGTGATGTGGTTATCTCCTAATTCGTCTTCGTTCGGCGATCCATTGACTAAGGTCTGATGGCCTCATCGCCTGAGGGTACTTTTTGTGGAAGTCTTCTACCGCTTGATAGGAGTTCTTGAGATTGTCAAGTGGCTCCCAAGTACGCTCTTGGTATCCTTTCCATTGAATAAGATACTGAATCTTGTTTCGATGCCGCCTTGTGTCATGAATCTTCTCCACTTCGTATTCCGCTTCTCCCTCTACTTCAATAGGGGGTGGTTCATCCAAAGTGGGTCTTCCAGGGTATTCCTTTCGTTTGTAAGGCCTGAGAAGACTCGCATGAAACACCGGGTGTATCGGAAGGGTTTCGGGTAAGCGTAATCTGAATGACACTTGTCCGACTGCCTTCTCGACTTTATAAGGACCTGCCCACTTCATTGCAAGCTTCTTTGTTGGCTCCAGTCGACTGAGATTCTTCATGTCTAGTAACACTTCATCTCCTGGCTTGTACTCCGGCAGTTTGCCTCGATGCAGGTCTGCATAAAGCTTCATTGCCTCGTTCGCTTGCCTAATCGAATTGTAGGCTTCTTGCTGTACTTGTCGAAGCTCCTCTAGGTGATTTATTGCTTCTGGGACGTTTGAGTCCCCGGTTTCCACTACGTCCAGGTGAGGGTGCCATCCATATAGTGTATAGAATGGTGACTGATGCGTAGTGCTGTGTTTCCGATTGTTGTAGGCGAATTCTGCCATATCGATGTACTCTGCCCAATCTGTTTGACGGTAGGACACGTAGCAGCGTAAGTACTGCTCCAATTCTTGATTGAGTCGCTCGGTTTGACCGTCAGTTTGTGGATGGTATGCTGTACTAGTTTTCCAATCGACATCGATGAGTCTACAGAACTCCTTGAGGAATTGCGCCGTGAAGTTGCTACCTCGGTCGGAGATTACTTGTTTAGGGGCCCCGTAGTATTTGAAGATGTGTTGGCGGAACAAGCGTGCCAACTGCTTAGCATTGGGTATTCCCTGGCAAGGGATGAACTTCCCCATTTTGGTGAGCTTGTCCACTATAACAAGTATCGAACTGTAGCCTTCGTTGCTGACTGGTAAATCGGTGATAAGGTCACAGGTTATGGTTTCCCATGGTTGATGCGGTGCCTTCAACGGTTGGAGGGGTGGATTTCGAAACTGTCGAATCGGTTTTGCACGTTGACATATGTCGCAGGATGCGGTATATTCTCGGATCATCTCTTCCATCTTCGGCCAATAGTACGCTCGCTTTACAAGCTCTATGGTCTTTTCTGCTCCTGGGTGGCCTGCAAGTTTGTGGTCATGGCGCCTTCGGATTAGCAACGATTTTAGGTTGGCGGATGGCGGGACATATAATGCACTGGATACGTAGTGCAAGCCATTCCTGTAACTGTAGCCATTGCTCTTCTTGATTGCCATAATTTCCTGCTTCGCCTCTTCGGAGTTGTAGTGTCTCTTGATGGTTCGAATAATCGGATCGGAGATAGTGACCATTTCTGTCTCCAGTCTGTATAGGCCGTTGATCTCGGTTCGTCGCAATGTCTGCTGCTCGATCATGTCGGGTGGTAGCAAGGTAACTCCCAAGTTATCCTTGTCCTCTGGCATATAGTCGGGTCGTCGTGATAGTGCATCTGCTTGATTCTTCTTGCCTGGCCAATGGAGAATTTTGAAGTTATATCGTGATAACTCTAGTGCCCATCTCGCTTGACGTCTTGTCAGATTCTGAGCTGTCATGAAGTATCGGAGATTTGCATGATCGCTTCGGATGGTTAATGGTTCCTTTGTTCCTTCCAGTAGGTGTCTCCAATGTCCGAGTGCTTCCATGATTGCTAGCATCTCCTTGTCATGCGTTGGATAATTTCGTTGAGCACTGGATAGTGTCTTCGACATGAAACCTAGTGGTCTCAGTTCTCCTTGGCTGTCTTCTTGCTGTAAGACTGCTCCAATCGCTACATCGGATGCATCGGTTTCCAATGTATATGGTTTGTCAGGCTTTGGCATTGCTAGTGCCACTTCGGTTTCGAATGCTTTCTTGATAGCTTCGAATGCTTTGTCCTGTGCTTCTGTCCAAACGAACTTGTGATCCTTCTTGATGAGTTCGCCAATTGGTATGTATAAATCGGCATAGTTCCTGATGAATCTTCGGTAGAAATTGCAAAAGCCTTGGAACTTTCGGATCTGTCGTTTCGTCTTTGGTGTTGGCCATTCTCGAATCGCTTTCAGCTTGTAAGGATCCATCTGGATGCCTTTCATTCCTACTACAAATCCCAGGTAGTCGAGTTGGGTTTGGAGGAAATGACATTTCTCGATTTTGAGGTAAATGTCGAGCTCTCGGCATTTCTGTAGAATTGCCCTGAGGAGTGTCCAATGCTCCTCTTCGGTTTGTGCTTGGCCAATGAGGTCGTCTAGGTAGACTAGTGCCTCCTCTGTTCTGAGCCAGTATTCGAAGTTGTCATTCATGAATCGTTGGAATATTGCAGGTGAGTTCTTCATTCCAAACATCATGACCTTCGGTTTGTAGACTGCATTGCCAACTCTGAATGCTGCCTTCCATTCGTCTCCTTCTCGAATTCTCAGGTTGTTGTATCCTGATCGCATATCGAGTGTGAAGAAGACTTTTCCTTTCTCCAGTTTCTCTGGTAGTACGCTCATGATCGGTATAGGGTATGGATCTGATACTGTGGCATCGTTGATATCTCGGTAGTCGGTTACTGCTCGTGCTCCTCCGTCTTTCTTTCCTACAAAGAAGACTGGTGCTGCTACCGGACATGGTTCATGTGGGTGGACCTTCTCGATCCATCCTTTGTCCAATAGTTCCTGGACATAGGCATTGAGTGCTGCCTGTTCTTCTCGAGTGAGCTTGATAATCGGCCTTGGTTTCGGTAGTGGTACTCCTTCTTTGAGGTTTATTGCCATATCCCATTTCGTATGTTTGGGTAACCTCCTTGATCTGTCTGGATCAAATACATCGGCATAGTCTGCAATTTGCTTCGGTAGGAGTTTTCGCCAATCTCGCTTTGCTGTGCTGAGTAATCCTTCTGCCACTGCTTTCTGCTGCGAGTACTGCTGTGATACTGAACTAGCTTTGTTCAGTGGTTGTGAAACCTGGCCTTGTTGCCTTGGTGACCAATTTCGTTTAAGGTCTAGCTCTAGCTTTTCAGCGAGCTCCTCCTTTCTGGTAAGGGTAATTGGTTGGTTGGTCGTCCTGAGCCTTTCGATGTGTAGTGGCTCTATATCGTGCATAGGAGTGTCTTCTGTTGTCTCCTGTTCGTTCTGCATGTCGATATCGCTGTCTTCTGCTGCCCATCTTGTACGCTTCGGTGTGGGGATAGCTTCCTTGACTGGTATTGGTCTCGATGTCCAATGTCGCTTCGTTCCTGCTACCACTTTCTCTGACCTTCGTTCCTCTCGTGGATGAATATAGACTGTCATCCCAGGATCTTCCTTTGGCACAGGTTGAGTTTGTTCGATGTCTGGTTTCTTCTGTGGTAGTGGCCTTCTCTGTCTTAAAGGCTGTTTCTTCCATCGCTTAGGAGAGTGATTTATTTCCTCCTGTTCGTCATGGCTGCGCTTGCCTGTTACTTCTGTAACTTCGTTGTTAGGACTCGAACATTCTTATTCTTCTTTTTCTTTTCTTTTTCTTTTCCTTTTCTTTTCTTACGTCCTTAACTCACTCATTTTACCTTTTCCTTGTATGACTCATTCACCTTTACTAATTCCGTTTACTCCGTCGTGGCTTATTCATCTTCAGTCATCTGCCATGACTAAATCCGTCCCTTCCGACTA
Organism: Sanghuangporus sanghuang; assembly: GCA_009806525.1. Taxonomy (NCBI): domain Eukaryota; kingdom Fungi; phylum Basidiomycota; class Agaricomycetes; order Hymenochaetales; family Hymenochaetaceae; genus Sanghuangporus; species Sanghuangporus sanghuang. The sequence goes on from VVIT01000005.1 coordinate 1,043,866, forward strand.
AGACGCTCACTAATCACTCCACCCCCTTCTCATGTGATTCCTTATTAGAGTAGACCTTTCACACACTCGAAGTCTATATAAGTAGATAGTTTGACTCTTTCGATTCCTTGTCTTACTATTCTACTTACCTTCACTTCGACATAGGTATCTACTCTTGTATTATTAGTTTATTGAATTCTACTTACCTTCACTTCGACATAGCGTGCGTTCGCTCGGCAGTTCGCGTCTAGCTTACTGTTTGTTGTTGTGTTGGCCGCCTCGAGATCGACGCCTGTTAGTCTCGCCGCCTAACATAATAGTAAGACCTACCTCTAGCCCGCGTAAACGTTTGTTCGCGCTCGCTATCGCTACTCCACGCAAGGAGTTAACGTCGACGGTTTACCACCGCGCCCATCCCGGATTCATCCGAGCAACCCCTATCTAGCCCCTCGTAGTCTAAATTGACTCCGAGGTGTTTCCGGTAGTCTCCAAAAAACAACACCATCCTGGCCCCTAAGCGCCGTACCCGTAACCAACGCCGTGGTCCTTACGTGAAACCCAAACGTTACATCATCCCTTGGGAAGACGTTGTGCTCCACCCAGACTTTGACCCGAACGACGTCATCACGCGAAAAGACAAGAAAGGAGACTACGTTATTGTAGGGTTAGGATACCATCTTAGGCCAATCATCCCTAGAGTCGAGGTTAAGATTGAAGAGGTCGAGATCAAACTCGAATTCGATTAAGTCATTGTGGCACTCCGCATTAGTATCTGGTGGGGAGGTCATCTGACGTGTTCGTGGGTAACGCGACGAGTACAATCCTCTTCTAGTCTTTCATTCGTCATCTACGTGGGAGTTTTTCGCGTAGTCCTTCATTTCCACGACGAGCCGAACATCCGAGGTCGGGCCCGTTCGAACACACCCATTCCAGTCCCACCCCCAGTTCGTCAAGGTGGACCTAACTGACGAGCAACGTCGTGCTCTTCCCCAAGTCCGTTGGAGCGAAACTAACAAGTGTTATCGAGCTCGTCTTCACGGAACTTCGTACGACCTCATCTGGGACGACGCACGGAAGGTTTGGAAGTCGCAAGACGCAAAAGGAAGCTGGTTCCCGTGGGCACCCAATCCCGACGCAAACATCTCCTTATTCAACGTTCAAGAAGGCTCATCAAACATTCCACCACCAATCATCACAACTCCAGTTGAAGCCCCACCACTCACAACATCCTTGTCTTTCACGGAACCACGAGAACCAATCCCCGAAGTCGAAAGTCGAACCACAACCCCAGAACCATCAATGGCTCCCCCAGTTCCAACAACGCCAACGCCTGCTGCACAGCCTACGATTGATGCCACTATCCTCGCAACGGCAGTCGCATTAGCGTTACGTCAAGTTAATGGCGGAGGGATGAAGAAGGGAGTAGCACCCCCACGCCAATATGAGGGTGGAAAAGATTACCTTGACTTCAGGCGCGAAGTATTACTCTACTTCAAGGCTTACGACTCGAGTTTCCAGGATGACGATGACAAGATCACCTTTGTCCTCTCTTACCTCAAGGAAGGATCAGCGGCGACATGGGCGGAGAATTATGTCAACGAAGCATCGAGTACTGGCCAATTCCTAATTGCGGATACTTGGAAGACGTTTCTCAAGGAACTAGATACCTCCTTCGTTGACCCCAACCGCCACCAGAAGGCTTTCGAGAAGCTAGATGGAATGCGGCAGAAAAGTATATCTGCTAGCGAGTTCCTGAATGACTTCGACATCGAACGAGTAAATGCTGGACTTACGAAGCCAGAACATGATGGCGTCCTCATTGACAAGTTGAAGAAGGCACTTAACGCAGCCGTAATCGATGGCGTGATGCGAACCGATCCTGAGCCACAGACGTATGATGATTGGAAGAGGCGGGCCATCACGGTAGACAATGTTGAACGCCAGATAAGGCACCTTCATGAACAACGTCGAGGAATACAACGTCCAATGGTACCACCTCCTCGTCAACAAAACTTCGCCCGACCCTACCCCCAAGCAGTGACAAGGCCAACGGCACCTTTCCCTCAACAGGATCGTCGTGACGCAACGGGAGTGACGTATGGAGGACTGGGACAGCCTATGGACGTTGCTATGAACCAAGCACGCGCCCGACGTGCATGTTACAAGTGTGGCAAGGTCGGCCACTTCATTAGAGATTGCCCACGCGGTCGTGAGGCAATACGGTCCATCATCGCCGCTCTCGAACCAGAAGACAGATTGGCTTTCCTCGAAGAACTCGGCAATGCGAAGGAATCAGACTTCGAAAGCGTCGACGTGCGAGCAGTGCCAACTGAGCTGGAGGAGATAGTTGATGGTGAGGGTTTTCAGGACGACCAGGCGTAAACGTCGGAACGACTGGTCAAACGGCTAAAGGACTCTTTTCGTCGCGTTCGTTAAAATATAATCGCCCCGATGTACACTACCTAAATGCGAATATGCGAGGCGGTTTTAACCTTCGAAATGTCCTATCCGACGTGACACCCAACGAATCAGAAGAGGACGATGATTTCGACGTCTATGATGAGTTGTTTGCTCGAAGAGTGAGTACGCAAGGAGGCGACTCAGATGTATGGAGGGCGGAAGAGCGGATTCAAACCGCTACAAAAAATGAGGTTGTGACGGGTGAACCTTACCGTGAGAACGTTGTCGCCCAGGCGAACGATACTGAGGCAATATGGGATGTCGTTGGTAGGCGCGCGGCTGATGTATGGCGCGAAGGGATAGAGGATGTAACATGCGGGGAATTCGTTAGGAGGAGAGGCGGTCAAGAACTTGATGCCTTCGTCAGCATTGTACACCCACAGATAGCGAAGGATGACGAGGTAGATACCTTAGAACCGCCGAAGCAGGATGAGTATCTAATTGACGCCCATGCACTCATCGACTCGGGATGCACCGGCTCTTGCATTGACGAAGGTTTTGTTAAAAGGTATAACTTTCCGACACAAAAGTACATCCGTCCACGACCTGTTTTCAATGCTGACGGAACGAGCAACGAGAATGGTCTGATCAAGGAGTATGTCATTGTACGCATGATCTTCGGAAAACATGAAGAAGAACTCCGTCTGGCAGTAACCTCACTGGCATCATCCAACATCTTCCTCGGTCATGACTGGTTGCAAAGACATAACCCCGAGATCGATTGGAAGATTGGAAAGATCGATTTTACGCGTTGTCCTGAGGAGTGCGGATGTGTGTTGTCGGAGGAGGAGATCGATGATGAGTATGTACGAAGGGTGAGGATGGACGAAGCAAAGAAATGGCCATCGTATCTCGAGGAATACTCCGACGTCTTCAGCGAGGAGTCTTTCGAACGGTTACCTGATCATCGGACGTGGGACCACGCCATCGATCTGAAGCCGGATTTTAAGCCAAGTGATTGTAAGGTGTACCCACTGTCGCCCAAGGAACAAGAGGCGATGAAGGCATTCATTGAGGAAAACCTTGCATCGGGACGTATCAGGCAGTCGAAATCTCCAATGGCGTCGCCGTTCTTCTTTATTAAGAAGGAAGACGGGAGTTTGCGAGCGATCCAGGACTATCGAAAGCTCAATGACGGGACAGTCAAGAATAAGTACCCGTTACCGTTAATCAATGAGCTCATAGATAAGGTCAAGGACGCTAAGTACATCACCAAGCTTGACGTCCGTTGGGGATATTACAACATCCGGATCCGTGAAGGCGATGAATGGAAGGCAGCATTCAGGACGAACCTGGGATTGTTTGAACCGACGGTAATGTTCTTTGGCTTATGTAATGCGCCGGCTACCTTCCAAGGATTCATGAACGACATTTTCCGAGACTTGATCCATGAAGGCATTGTCATCATTTACCTCGACGACATACTCATATTCTCAAATACCCTGGAGGAGCACCGCGAACGAACCAGACGAGTCTTCGAGATCCTCCGGAAGAACAAACTCTTCCTGAAACCCCAGAAGTGCGAGTTTGAGGTCACCACAGTCAAGTACCTTGGACACATCATTGGTAATGGCGAAGTCCGTATGGATCCGAAAAAGGTAGTCGCTGTTCAGGAATGGCCAGTTCCGAAGAACGTTCATGAGGTACAGCAATTCTTGGGTCTAGGCAATTGGCTACGTCGTTTCGTCGAAGGATACAGTTCAGCCGTCAAACCATTGACGTCATTGACAGGGAAGGCAGAGTGGAGGTGGGGAGAGGAGCAGCAGAAGGCGTTCGAGGAGTTGAAGAAGCGGTTGACGAACCCCCCTGTCCTGGTAATCCCAAATAATGAGGACCCTTTCCGTGTCGAGGCTGACGCGTCAGATTTTGCAACCGGAGGCGTACTTCTTCAGAAGCAAGAGGGTAGATGGAAGGTTGTCGCTTATAGATCATCAACGTTCTTAGATGCTGAGCGGAACTACGAGATCTATGACAAAGAGATGCTCGCTATTGTTCAAGCGTTGAAGGAATGGCGTCAATACCTCCAAGGGGCTAATCAACCATTCGAGGTCTGGACTGATCACGCGAACCTGACGTACTTCAAGGCTCCTCAGAAGCTGAACCGACGACAAGCTCGTTGGCGACTTGACTTGGCAGAGTTTGACTTCACGCTCGTACACAAGCCGGGAAAGACGCTCGGAAAAGCGGATTTATTGTCACGACGTGCAGACTATGACAAGGGCGAACACGATAACGAAAATGTTACGTTCATCAAGAATGAATGGTTGGTACGAGCAGCGGTTAACACATCCAGGGACTCACTTGTCGAGACAATCAAGAAAGCGCAGGAGGACATGGAGGATGGGGAAAGACCGTCAGGACTGGTGCTCAAGGATGGCATGTGGTCGAAGGAAGTAACAGTCAAGGTGTCGACGACAAGCTCGAAGAAGTTCTGGAACGTCTTCGTACCAACATCGGTAAGAGAGGTTGTCATGAAGGAATGTCACGACTCAACGCTGGCGGGACACCCGGGAGCGAATAAGACGGTGTCAATGGTAAGCCGAAGCTTCTGGTGGCCAAACATGTATGTCGATGTTCGGAACTACGTGCGAGGTTGTGATCGTTGTCAACGAACGAAGGCTCTGCGAGTGACGAGGGCAAAGGTTTTGCACCCGAACGAGGTACCGGAGGCGCCATGGCAGATTGTCACGGTCGACCTGATTGGAGAACTCCCTGAGTCCAATGGTTTCAATGCGATATGTGTTGTGGTTGATCGCTTCAGCAAACAGATTCATGCGATTCCAACGACGACGAAACTAACAGCAGAGGGCATGGCACGCATCTACCGCGACCAAGTTTTTCGACTACACGGACTGCCAAAGAAGATCATCCACGACCGAGGCGTTCAGTTCGACGCAAAAATGACGAAGGAACTGTACAAGCTCCTCCATATCGAAGGTAACCCCTCGACGGCGTACCATCCCCAGACCGACGGCCAAACAGAGCGAGTTAACCAAGAACTCGAACAATACCTAAGGCTATACGTCAACCACCGTCAATCGGACTGGGCAGACTGGTTAGCGCTTGCAGAGTTTGCATATAACAACCGCGAACACTCGGCAACGAAACTGTCCCCATTCTTTGTCAACTCGGGAGTGCATCCAGTAGGCTTCACGGGCGTTCGGACTTCATCTTCGAACATGTCAGCCGAAGAATTCGCGAAACACGTCAAGGGTATTCATGAACTCGCGCAAGCAAACCTCGTCAAGGCCAACGAAGACATGAAACGTTTCTATGATCGTCATGCAGGAAGGTCTATGGAATACGAGGCGGGCAGTAAAGTTTTTCTTGATGGGCGTAATATCAAGACGACAAGACCGACGAAGAAGATGGATGACAAGTGGTTCGGCCCTTTCGAGATTGTCGAAAAGGTCGGGGCAAGCGCATATCGACTCAAATTACCGCGCACTTGGAGGCAAGTCCACCCCGTCTTCAACGAGGTCCTGCTTAAACCGGCTGTCGAACCATCCTTCGAGTCTCAGCAAAAACCTCCACCACCTCCACCGGTCCTTGTAGACGACGAAGAGGAATACGAGGTCGAAGAAATACTCGACTCGCGTCTACATAGAGGAAAGCTTCAATTCCTCATCAAGTGGGTCGGATACGACGAAGCAACTTGGCAACCCGAATCGGACGTTGGCGATAATGCGAAGGAAGCAGTCGATGAGTTCTATCGGAAGCATCCAGGCGCTCCAAGAAGATTGTCAATACCCCGGCAGAGTCTTCGTGCGATACGTAAATTCACGACATCAGAAGGATATAGCGGTTGGTCGGGACGCCCAACCTTGAAGGGGGGGTGATGTTAGGACTCGAACATTCTTATTCTTCTTTTTCTTTTCTTTTTCTTTTCCTTTTCTTTTCTTACGTCCTTAACTCACTCATTTTACCTTTTCCTTGTATGACTCATTCACCTTTACTAATTCCGTTTACTCCGTCGTGGCTTATTCATCTTCAGTCATCTGCCATGACTAAATCCGTCCCTTCCGACTAAGACGCTCACTAATCACTCCACCCCCTTCTCATGTGATTCCTTATTAGAGTAGACCTTTCACACACTCGAAGTCTATATAAGTAGATAGTTTGACTCTTTCGATTCCTTGTCTTACTATTCTACTTACCTTCACTTCGACATAGGTATCTACTCTTGTATTATTAGTTTATTGAATTCTACTTACCTTCACTTCGACATAGCGTGCGTTCGCTCGGCAGTTCGCGTCTAGCTTACTGTTTGTTGTTGTGTTGGCCGCCTCGAGATCGACGCCTGTTAGTCTCGCCGCCTAACATTCGTCTTCGGATGTCTGGTACAATTGCCGTGCTGGGATCATCCTTCGTGGTATGTGCCTTGTTCGTCGTTGCACTATACTCGTCTGTTCTGATGGTTGCCTTGGTATAGAGTCTGGTATATTTTCCATGCTCGGACTCTTTGGTACATCAGCCTTCTTTGTCTGCTCCAGTTGTGGTGTTCCTGGTCGTGTCACTGGTTTCGCTTGCGGCTTCGACTCTTGAGGGTTTCCATTATTACTTTCCCTCCATGGTGCAAATAGTATTCCTGGTGCTCCAGAGTGTCGATAGTTGTCTCTGTTCAGAGCTTGTTTCTTTGTGTCTTGCCTAGGTCTAGTCTTGTCAGATTTACCTTTCCTTTGCCGCTTTCGTTTGTGCCTTCTGCGCTTTCGCTTCTTGGTAGCTTGTATGATACTGAGCTCGAATGGTATTGCGTTACCATTCCGATTCCATATCTGATTCTTCCAATCAATTTCTGGATTGACTTTGGCCAGATAGTCAATGCCTAGAATAACTTGATCTTGTCCTGTAGTCGCTACTGCCAGTGTCTGTGGCTGCGGTTTAGGTCCATCGAAGATTAATGTATAGACCTCGTGTGTGATTGCTCCTCCTTGGTTTGGGCTTCCATCGGCATTATTCAGGGGTCGAGGGTGATCAAGCCTCTTCTTGAATAGGTTATGGTGTCGTACCAAGTTCGGGTGAATCGTACTACAAGTTGCTCCGGAATCGATTAATGCTTGGACTGCTAGGGTCTTCGTTCCAACCTTCACTCGAATAGGTAATCGAGGATGCAATGCATGTATTGGCAATCGCTTATTGTACATTGCTTCACTGGGGTTGAACCCAGGAGGTATGAATCGCTGGTTGTTGAAACCATTGTTCTTGTCACCCTTGTTACACTCACATCGCGCAGTCTCGTTCGATGGAGGTCTTAGTCTTTTCCCTGTTGCTCTTTACTTGCTAGGGATTTGCGGAAGTTGGTTCGATATTCTTCGTCATGCTTGCATGTATATCCTGCTGATTCGTCTCCTCTAGCCCATGCTATGTGATCATAGTGGACTGGTTTTCGACAATGCGGATCGGGACATGTCTCCTTGAAGTTTACAGCTCGTGCTGTCATCGGCTTTCGTTTCTGACCATTGGTTCGCTTCTTCGGCTGTCCTGAGGAAGAACCCTTTTGCTTCCTTGGTGCCTTGCAATTCCTTGAGTAGTGTCCAGTCTTTCCACAGTTGTAGCATTTCGCTCCCTTCTTCGGCAAGCCTCGGAGTGCATCTACATCCATGGCGTCTGGATCTCGTCTCGTCTGTTGGACTGGTGGTCGGTATGATGATTGCCCGTTTGTCTTAAATCTCGGAGTGTATGTCTGGCTTCCGATCAACTTCTGTCTTGCATCAACGTCTGCTAGGTTGGTTGTCCATGTCATCCATTCGTCGAGCTTGTACTTTTCGAAAGCATCAGGCTGTACGGATTCGACTCGTCGTTTGACCCAGTTGTCTAGTCCTTTGACATAGATGTACTTGAGCATAGTAACATCTAGTGAGTCTGGTGCTCTCGCTTTGAGCCGTCGGAATTCGTCATTATAGGCCCTGATGCTTGATCCTTTCTGTTGGATGCATAGTAGGTGGAATAGTGCTTCCTGTTCTCCTACTATCGGATGTCCTGCTCGGATCCTCATCCAATCGATCATTTCCTTGAATGATTTGAACATGCCTGTCCCAGCCGCATTGATGATTGCTGGTACTGGTTTGAGCTTCCCTTGGTTGTCGAATGATGTCAATGTTTGCTTCTCTGCAAACCAATCGTAACTGTCGCCTTCGAGTGCTGCGAATAGGCTCTTCGCAATCTCCTCCTCATCCTTGACTCCATGTTGTGCCAGCTTCGACACACATCGACTAATCCACAGATCAATATCCTCGTTTCGCTTGCCATAGTACTTCGGCAATTTGATGCTGTGTTTATTGAGTTGTGTCTGAAGAGTTTGTAGTTGAGTCTCCAGCGTTTGTACCCTCTGGTCGGTTGTCGACATTATCGTATGTTGCTATTGGTACTGCTGGTGGCGAATAAGTGGGTGGGTTTTCCGGCGTTGTTGGTGTTTGGGTTGCTACTGAACCGCCTGTTGGAACTTGAATAGTAATTCCTCGTGCACGAAATGTTCGTAGTGCGTATGGCCTTAGAGTTCGAGATAACTCTTCGTCTGATGATACTGAATCGTCGGAAGGGCGTTCGTTCCGTGCGTATATTTCTCGGATTCGCTGAGCTTCGTGCCTGAGAAAGTCTGCGTGCTCGAGTATGTTCCTTGCAGTGTTCTCTGTTGAATTGACTGCTGCCAATAGTGCTTGATAACCTTCCTGACTCGCTTCGACTGTGCGTCCTAGTGAAAGGAGTGCTTCTCGTAGGTTGTTGATATCTTGTGCAACGTTCGGAGTTGCCTGAACTATTCTTGTAAGTTCAGTGGTTGCTATCTCGACTGCTTGGATACGCTGTTCGTATGCACTGAGCGTAGAACGAATTTGTCCTATTTCCTCTTGCACTACTGTTATCTCGGAGGTGACTTGTTGATTAAGGAGTATGACTGCTCGATCTAGTGCGTCGTCGTTTCGATGCAGTGTTGCCACTTGTGCTCCTAGTCCGTTGGTATTAATCTCTAGTGCTTCAAGTCGATTTCCAACTGTAGTTGCGTATGCTGCGCTCGGCAGATTGTTGTTTGCCTGAGCCCTAGCCAGACTGGATTGTACTCCGTCAAGTTGGACTACTCTCTGTCGTAGGTATCGTATGACTGGTGGATATTCGTCACTTGATTGATAGTTTGTTCCCCAAAGAATATCACGTTCTAGTTCCAATCTTGCTAGTCGTCCTTGGATATGATTGAGCTCCTGCTGCAGTCCTGTTCTGCCTCGGTTGTTCGTTCGAGTATTCGGATGTTCGTTTGTTCTATGACCGTTACTTCCTCCAGTTCCGTTCTCTGGCTGGTTCATGAACGTTCTTTCTCGAGTACTGCTTCGGGTGGGGTGTTATAAGGTACGGTAGACCAAACCGTTCCTTTCTCGTCGAATGTAGCAATAGTAGATGGTACTGTCACTACTTTGGTTGTTGTTGATTGTGTGCTTCCAACTGCAGGGCAACCAGATGCCTTTGCTATCGGATACACTTCGTTGGTGAAGGGGTTATGATAGTAGATGGTTGATTTGAGTGAGTCGTATGTGTTCTCCAGGATTGTGCACTTGTCCTAGGGAATGGGTTTGCTAATCTCGAAACTAGCGGCGTCGATAGGGACTTGAGGTCGACGGTCCTCGCCTCGATAAAACACTAGCCAAGAACCTTGCCCGTGAGAGGTGGTGTTAAAACTAGTGAGTGATCTTTCGATCCAATGTTAGAGGTGTAGGTCCGGAGTTACACCGGGTTCGATCCTTTTGCCTAAGCAGCGGTATGTTGTGCAGAGGTGATCTATCTACCCACGTCTGGCTGTACCACGCGGTCCCCTTACTATCCTTCCTAGTCGTAGTCCTGACAAGGGATACTTTCAGATACAAGGTAAGCAAGAGCAGATTGGTATTTCCAAGAGGCGTAGTAGTACAAAGCACACAGTAATAATCGTTAAGCTACGATGATCACCAGTGTGTTAAGAGGATCGAAAGATGGGGAATGAGGGCCTACTTCTAACCCTATTTATGCTCTTCAGATAATTCATTTTCCGTCCTATATCTTACTCATCTCCTTCCACATTACTCCACTCAGCTCCACTTTACTCCACCATTGCCTTACTCATGCTGTGCTACTGAGTGCCACCTTGCTCCAAGATTTGTAAGATTGTCTTCGCTATTGCAGAGCCTTTGTGGCGTTGCTGACTGAGACGTAGTTCCGAGTCGGAGTGATGAGTCAGTACTCCATTATGACGTCGAGGTCTTCATTGGGGACTCTGGCTCTTGGTGCAATGTAAGCGGCTCGATATGTGACCTTCCGTTGTTCATCCCTTGGCCCGAAGGGTGAGAGTGTAACTCGGACATCGGTATTGAGATGTCGAGTTGGTGTAGTGTATGGTCCAATACACAGCTGGAACTGTATGTGCTCTGCTGGTGGATGCCTCTGAGTTCGAGTAACTAGCCATGCTTTGCCATTGAGTCGAACATCGCGAATGTAATGCCATATCCTTCGTTGGAGTGCCAGTTGTAACTGTCTGGTTTCCAGGTTCGCGTCCCTTGGTAGGTAGAGATTTGCTTGCACTGTAGAAGCTGGACATGGGTCATGCAGCTCTGGTTTGTACCATCCTAGTATCTTCCAAGTTATTGGGTCTGCATCTCGAGGGGTTCGAGTAGTGACAGTGAGTTCTTCATGTCGCTTGGGTACTATTGGATTTGGTGGATTGGCATGGAGTTGTTCTTGTGTTCGACGTTGAATTTCAATGTGGCAGTTGCGAGTTTCAGTTGTAGCATGGCATACTACAAAGTATATCTCATAGAGAGCCATGTACGTCCGGGCACACGTCTGACAGTGCTGGAATGCCAGTGTCGTCTCCATTAGGATTTATTTAGCCTTTAGTCGATTAGGCGTTAGGCTTTAGTAGTTGTGCTTCTGGACTTCTGGACTTCTGGTGTTCTAGAGCGCTTCTTGAGTTCTTTTGATCGGGTCGGGTCGGGCGTATATGGTCGGTGGTGTTAAGGTAACTGTCGGCGGTGTTAAGTGCCTCGCGGGTTTACGTATGGTTGCTAGGCGCTTGCGTATTGCTGTTGATGCCGGTGATACCGGTGACCGTTGTCTTGGGCGCGTTACTGCTGGGCCAGTTACTGGTCACGTTCGGAGTGCCGATCCTGTTGATCTGCCGATCGTGTCGATCGTGATGCGAAGTTTTGAGCGGATCCTTTCAGGCTGTCATTTAAAACCAGAATAAATTCATAACTAGATGTCAGATCTTCACTTTGAGAACCTGTTTGCTCTCGTTCATAAACCTTCAGAACAGTGCTGTGGACTATTGCTGGGACAATCTTGTGAGCCTCGTCGTTGGTTGTATCCAAAGTATGATCTGATGGGCGGTACACGCAAACCTCATCGTGATTTTACATGCAAAACTTCATTGGCAACGAAGCCTGGGATCGATGTGTTGGTGATGAGTCGGACCGTGTTGTTGGTGCAACGTGCGCCCCCACGAACTAGGGCTCCGCGCGTATTGTATACGATATGCGCATATAATTTTAGGCTTATACGCATACGCTCGTATTTTATACGAGCGTATACTTGGTTCTGAAGTGTGATACGCATACACACATATAATATACGGCGTATATGCATATACGCGGCTAAGCCTACTCATATAATATATTGGCCGTTAGGCTTGACGTTCGAGCCTCAAAAACGCTTACCGGACACTCCTTGACCCAAAACAGCCCACAGTGTGCCCCCATCCCGCCCGCAGTTCACCCTCTCTCTGCTCCCCATGCACCCACAACATGCCCACTGTGCACCCTCATTGTGCCCGCTCATCGTGTAAATTATCATTGACATTGATATACAGAATGATATTTCAAATAACAGACACTTTGATATTGAAAATATCATCAAAAAAATATCTACCTCAATGATATTCTTTGCTGATAAAGAAAATATCAATTTAGATTTCTATATCCATATCGATCACAATGATATAATAAATATCATCATCAAAGAAATGCGGCATGATATTGAATATATAAACTAGGTTTAGATGCATGTGGATATTTTTAATATCCTGAATGGAGATATTCATACTTATATAATGCATATCAAATTAAATTTCCGATCATTTATCATCACCTAAAAAATACTAAATTGCCCGTAGTGATTGCTCAAAGCGTGCAGGTCAGTCCTGCCGCTATTTGCATATAAATGAAAGAAACCCAATCAGTGACATTTCGGAGACAGTCTCATTACGCTCCTATATGATGTGTACACTTTCACTTTCCGTTCTATATCTGCACTATCTGTATGCGTTCCTTTACTATACCTAGAGTTAGTGCTAAATCTGAAATTAAGAATACCATTGCGAGTGTTACTCGACTCAGTTCTCCGCATTGACAATAGTATTAAGCATGTACCAGAAGTCGTTAATTTGCCCGTCAATATATGCTGTTTTAGTACAATCATAAACATAAACAAGTATGCCCGTAAAGGTAACGTAGATGATGTAAGATACAAAGTCGAATTCCACCGTTCACGACAATCGAAACCGAGCCCATTCACCAAGTCATGAAGAAGTGACGATAAGGAAAGAAAAGGAAAACTAAGAAAGACCTGAACGACACGCAGTCGTCAAAACCAGTCTTCAAAGGACGTAGACGAAGTCCTCGTTCTGGAAATCAGTAAGATCGTCAAATGCTTGGTCGTTCGTCTCGCCAGCTTTCTCGTTTATCTCGCGCGCACGGGCAGCCTCTTCAATCGAAAGAATACTCGTGTCCACAACAGCAGCTGTCTTGCCCTTCCGCAGACGCTTAGCGGCCTGCCGCCGGTTAAGGTAATGCAAATACAACCCAGTGAAGCCGGCCAACACAGCAAGGACGACCCAGCAAACGAGATCAGTCACAAGGCCTGGGGTATAACGTGGTTTCATATTTGTTTTGTATACCTGTGGACCAACGATCTGTAGACCAATGAGAATTGTTCATAAGCCCAAGTTGAGATATAAACTAAAAGGGGAGGTGTACATACGTTCCCGACGCACTGTGCCACGAAGAATATTGCCGTCGTCGTTACCTTCTTGGTGTGTCCGCAGGCATTAAGCGGAGCCCAGGCGTAAAGCATTGGCTGGATACCACCCATGACACTGAGCACGTAATAACAAGCCAACAACTTGCCACGATACTCTGGGCCACGACCAAGCTTGAGCATGGCCGTCGAGCCGGCGATTGGGAATAAGCACAGGAGGCTTCAACGAATAATCGGTTTCGGGTCTCAGATGAAAATAAGCATGGCTTACATGATGACCGGGAACCGAAGTTTGATCTTGTTGCAGAGCCAGGCGCCAACGAATATAGCGACGACGGTGAGTACACCGAAGGGCATGTTGAACAATATAGATTCAAAAGAGTCGAATCCAAACCCCTGGATGATAAGAGCCCCAAAGGCGCCAATACCACCAGAGGGACAAGCAGCAAGAAAGAGCATCGAGAACCATAGGTAAGTCTTCAAATCACGGAATGTCTCCCAGAATTGATCCCACTTCCAAACTTTGGACTCGGTTCCCATGTTATTGTCACGTAGACGTTCAAGAGCAAGGATGCGGTCATTTCCTTTCAGGAACTTGGCGGTGGCCGGAGAGTCAGGGAGAAAGAACCAGACAAGCGGTGTTAAAGCAACCGTAAGGCATCCACAGAAGAGGAAGATGCCCTAGAGAGAATGCGTTAATTAGCTGCGTAGCCAAATAGCAATAAGTACTGACTTGATATGGTCTGAGGTTCTCATTTTTTATGTGGCCGATACCGTAGGAAACAAGCGAGCCGAACACAGCACATACACCGTTTGAAGCGTTCCATGCGGCGGTACGATACGTCTGTTCTCGCCTGCGCCACCACATTTGGGTGATAGCAATGAACGACGGGGCAATCGTTGCCTCAAAGATCCCGAGGAACAAACGCGCCGTCAATAGACCCGCGAAGTTTCTCGCTGCAGAAGACGCTGCAACGGTCGCACCCCAGCATAGCACGTTGAAAAAAATCTAGGAACGAAGACTTGTGAACTATAAAGAAAACGCGTCTAGCAGTAACGCTCACCCATTTTCCTACAGGAAGTCGGACAATGGCATAAGAGGAGAGCGGCTGAAAGACGAGCTGAGCAACGTATACTATAGAAGAGAGCCAAGAGTATTCGCTGCCAACGAGATTTGCTTCCTCGACGATACCAAAAACGGAGGTATAAGAAAGGGAAGATTTATCGAGTTGCTGCAGGAAGTAGACGAGCAACATGACAGGCAGAACATGCAAGTCGACCATTCGCAAGATGCGACGATCTTCCTCGGGAGTGACAACTACGCGCTCGGTCACTTCAACAAGAACTTCTGCTGCCTTGTCACCACCCTCGACTCTGGGTTTATGGACTTCGGTCGGAAGAGGTGCAAGAGAGGGCTGGATGCCTTCCTCGTGAGCGAAAGACTCCTTCTCATCCTGAATGGAAGGTACAGACTTTCCCAGCTCTGTCATTGTGAAAGCAGGATACGAGACGAACGACGAGATGAACAAGGAGAACGAGGAAGAGGAGAGAGTCTCCCTGTTGTTCTATCGACTGTAGACATGTCTAGCTAGTATAAATACCAGACCAGAGATCAGTAATACAGAAGTGTGACCGAGAACCGGGCCGAGCGGGTGAATTTCATTTTGCCAAGGTCTGAATCCTTTACATGACATGAATTTAGCCTTTGTTCCTGACTTCCTTTCTCCATGCGGGGGTGGCTGAAAAAAAAGAATCATCGTGACTGGCTCAAATCGCATAATCACATGACCCATTCCTCAACGGTACCACCGGCCCGCCATTGTCCGGCAGCATACATACATCTGCACTCGTATCTTATAAACAACCAAAAAGACCAATCGCCAATGTTGCACGTAAGAAGACACAAGCCATGGCATCTACAAACGATGCCTCAAGTGGTGGGCGCGTCGCAATTGTGGGTACAGGTTCCCGTGGACTCATGTTCGTGAATGGCGTTGCACAACGCCCAGGCATGGCTATCGTCGCGTTTTGTGAGCCCAACGTCGTAAGGGCACAATATTACAACGATCATCTCGAAAGCCTCAAGCAGCCTCGCGTACCTGTTTACCCTCCGGAGCAATTCAAAGAAATGCTATTGAGGGAGCGGGTCGATATCGCTGTTATTACTTGCATCGACGCGCTTCATGACAGATACATCATTCCAGCACTGAAAGAAGGAGGTATTTATATCAATGTCTTTCTCTTGTTTGTCAAATCGAATTGACGCGTCATGTCTTCAGTCCGCGTCATCTCGGAGAAACCGATGACGACAGACATTGAAAAGTGCCGGGCAATCAACCAGGCAGTCAAGCGCTACAACGGCGACCTTACGGTCACCTTCAACTATCGCTACAATCCCGTCCACGAGGCAGTCAAGCGCCTCATCGCTGGCGGCGAGATTGGCACTGTCCTCTCTGTTCATTTCGAATGGCTTCTCGATACTGTTCACGGCGCTGACTATTTCCGGCGTTGGCACCGCTCCAAGTCAAACAGCGGCGGGTTGATGGTGCACAAATCTGGTCACCATTTCGACCTCGTCAATTGGTGGATAGACGCGAATCCCGTCGAAGTCGCTGGTATGGGACGCACAGCGTTCTATGGCGCGGAAAATGGGAAGCGTTACGGCTGGGCGAAGGATTATGAACGCGCTCGCGGAAGCGATGCCGCTAAAGGCGATCCTTTTGCAATCCACCTTGAGGATGAACCGGTGCTCAAGAGTCTCTATGCAGACGCAGAGAAGGTTGACGGTTATCATCGTGACCAGAACGTGAGTTTTTACAATGATCATTGTCGCCGTGCGTAAGCTTAGCTATTCGCCTAGGTCTTCGCGCCAGATATCGGCATCGAAGACGACATGGCTTTGCTCGTTCGCTACGACAGTGGCGTAACAATGACATACCACCTCACCGCCTACTCACCTTGGGAAGGCTACCGTGTCATGTTCAACGGTTCTCACGGGCGTCTCGAGCTCGAGGTCGTAGAATCGAAGTTCAGAGAGCCAGCCGGGCCGCAAATCACAGGCGGCATGGTTCACGGTACCGAAGCCATTGCGAACGCCGGTGGTGTTCGTATCAGCGTACACCCGCTCTGGCAGAGGCCACACGAAGTTCCCGTCGAGTATGAGCACGCAGGACACGGTGGCGGAGATTCGCGCATGCTCAGCGTTCTCTTTGGCCCTCGCCCTGGCGAAGAAGTCGACAAGGGTGACGCTTCGAAGCAGAAGGCGGGAGTTCGCGATGGCACGAACGCCCTCGCAGTAGGATTGGCCGCGAATGAGAGCTTCAAAACGGGCCGGTTTGTCAAGATCGCAGATCTCAATCTGGAGGGATAAGATGAGATAACACATTATAAAGTTATAGGAACATGCTTTTGCGAATCATTTGTAGTATCTTCTTGTTCGGGTTTCCAATAACAATGGACGATTAATGAGGCCATTCTCTATTCTGCCTTCTCGACTTTCCCGGGCCGGGATTTAGTTGGCTCGTAACTTACGGACAAGAAGCGTGCAGTATACACTCCTCACACGACTTCCCCGCATAATTGCCTCCTCGGCAATGCCGAGATCCAGGACCTTTGGCTTCCCCGATTCACTGGAGAAATTGAATAATCTCTTCCCTTTTAAAATTGGCGCTAGAGTGTTAATGATGTTGTGACCAAAGAACGACCGGAGACTGCGCGGGCCGCCAGTTGAGCCTGGATAATAGGCCCTGTATTGGCGGTAAACCTCTTAGACTCCTTCGCTCCTTTTGTATGAAATATTTTGATACTGATATAATAATCGGTTAGAGATATTTGGGAAACTGGGAGGATAGAACGGGCCGGCGATTCCACCCTGGACAATGTCGAGCCAGGAACGGAGCGAGTTCCTGGACTTTGTCTTTGTGAAAGGGAGCACAGAATTGCAGTCGGACTCTTCTGTGATGCTTGTGATCCATGAAGACAGTCCCGATGGCGTGTCATTAGAGTTATCCGGACTCTGCGGTGCAAATGACTCCTTCATTTCGGGAAGACAGCGTAGTTCATCCAGTAATCGGCGAAGAAGCCCGAGACAATGTGCGGGTGATGACTTCGAGTATTCAGGAGCGCAGCGTGTGTGATATGTACCAAGTATCACTAGTAACGTAAGACGGTCATTTAATATCTCCCTTTCAAGTTCCGGTGTACCTGCATGCGCGCGTACCACAACAGAGGATGCTCCTTCGGGAGCAGGACTTGGTGAACTCATGACATTGGACAACAAAGAGTAAGCGATGTCAAGGGAGAAAAAGAAAATTTGGAATAACTCCTTTGTGATGTTTTGGTCGAGCCGACAGGCTTTATAGCGCTCGCAGATAAGGTTCAAATGACCAAACGTAAAGCTTCGAGACTCAGAAGTGGGCCCCCAGTATCTTGCAACCCAAACCTCTCAAAGACCGCAAGGAAGCTTCAATAAGCCTGGCACGAGCGTTTCCTTCATTTCTACATCCGGTTTACCTGAATATGCACGCACCACGTTACGAATAGTTTATCGTTGGTGGGTAGAAGTAGTAAACCCATGGTTGCAAATAGCATGTCTGTACCGTATTTGAATAGAATAAGCGGAAAGAAGTAAAACAAACGATACTCGGAATGCCAATGTATAAGATCCCCGCTGACTCACGGCTACCATATATTGTGAATAAAGAGCGTCCGCGTCGCGTTATTGAACAAATTGCATGCTTCATCCGTTGGGCTTTGAGATACGGACGAGTGCCATAGTGCCCATGGACCTAACCTCCAGAAGTTTGAGCGATAAAATTAATCAGAAGAACGAAGCACCTCAACGGCTGAGGTTACAAGAATACGAAAATCGAGCGCTTTGCTCATCATGGCAAGTAGTGACACTTCGACGCTGGACTCGTAAAGGCGATTGGCAAACTTGAGAAATAAGACGCTGAGTGGCGATACGCGTAGATCTCCGTAGATCCCTCTCTTTCCAGAAATGGGATGTGTGTATGAAGGCACGTTCGCTGTGGCACTGTCGACTCCCTCCTTTTCTTTCTGTAGCAGTAACCTCAGATTTCTCTCAAATTACTTCACTTTTCACTCCTGCCCTTCTCAACTCTCATATCGTCCTTCTTTCTTTCTGCGTGACTCTACTCTGATGAAATTTGGCAGGAAAATAAACGTTCGTCTTTCTCTTCTTCTCGAACGGAAGACTGATGAACATTGTATACTGTACACAGGCAGATCTTTATAACGAATGGAGAGAATACTACCTTGACTACAATAAGCTCAAACGGGAACTTAAGGTCAGCATCGGCCCATCAGTCTCATCCGCCCCGCCCCTTCCCTTTTCTCTCTCAGCCCCTCCGAGGGGCGATGCATTATGTATTTTAAGCTCAGCGCGCCTATCTCCTTTCGGGCGTCGGACCTTTGCTGTAACTGACTTTATTTCCAGTCCCGTACGACTTCTCATGTTTGGAACGATGAGGACGAGAGCGAGTTCATTAGAATGCTCGAGGTCGAATTAGACAAGATTCATGACTTCCAGAAGCATAAGACCACAGAACTCGCTAGGAGGATCTCCTCAGCTGAGGAAAGGGTACACAGACTCGTCAAGGAGGAAGAAGCTTATCATGCATCGTTCAACGCCCCAAACGGAACTCAGATACAACCACACACGGGAACAAGGAACGGCTATGGCACGATGAACGACATTGAGGGCCAGCGCCGCCGTGTAGATGCTGACGAAGTTGGTTCTGATGACGGCTCTGACGAGGACTCTGGGGATGATGATGATCGAGAGAGCGGGAAGAGCTCTGATACTTTTGAAGAACAATTCCGATGGCTGGAAGAGGAGGTCGCAACTCTCGTCGCAGATGTTCACGATCTCACTTTGTATTCCAAACTGAACCTGACGGGTTTCATGAAGATCCTAAAGGTATGGACATCGACTTGAGATCTCGTACTGGAACTTACCTACCCCTTTCCTACATAGAAACATGACGTACGTGTAACCTTTATTATAGTCTTACGTATTTCTCATTCTTTGCCTCGAAGAAACAAACGGGCCGACCTGTGAAAGAGACCTTCATCCATTCGTACCTCGATAAACGTCCATTTTACAAGTACAACTGGGATGGCCTTATCGTCAAGCTCTCCAAGCTATATGATTTAGTGCGTACTCGTGGACACCCGACTCAAGGCGACCCCACAGCCGGCAGTAATCAGAGCGCCTTCGTGAGGCAAACCACGAAATACTGGGTAGTAACATGTTCTTCACTATTCATGCTTATATTTACGATCCGTGATAGGTTCATCCAGACAATCTTGTTCATCTGAAGTTGGCTATTCTCCGACATTTACCAGTGCTTGGTAGGATCCGTTTTAATTTCTGCGTCGAGCTTTGTCTGATTATTAAACTCCATTGAAGTCTTTAATCCTAAGAAAGACTTTGAACAGAAAGATGCCGGTTAGTCAATCCTGTCACTTGGCGGCCCGATGATAACAATCTCTTACTGTCCGTTCCAGCAATCACATCTATCTATCTCGACAACGAAGACTTGGAGTTATATCTCGGCCGTCTTGAGAAGACTGAAGGCGCAGAAGCCATCCGTTTACGTTGGTATGGGGATATGGAACAGAGACAGGTAGATTGTTATTTTTACCCGTAAGATTGTTGTTTTCCACTTATGTTGCATTGAAAACAGATTTTTGTGGAACGTAAGACACATCGTGAAGACTGGACGGGCGAGAAATCCGTGAAGGCGCGCTTTCCGATCAAGGAAGAGAACGTCAATGCGTTCTTGCGAGGAGAATACACCATGGACGAGGAATTCCGAGAGCTTGCGAAGAAAGGCAAAAAATCTCAGCAAGAAATCGAATCGATGATCCAACTGGCGACAGAGGTTCAGTATTCAATCATTACTAGGAAGCTTAAACCAGGTAAATATTCGTCCTTCGCTAATTGTAAGCTTGCAATAACTCATCTCGATTGCATTAGTCATGCGTACATTCTACAACCGTACCGCATTTCAGCTACCTGGTGACGCCCGCGTCCGTATTTCCCTTGATACGGAGTTGTCAATGATTCGCGAAGATAACTGGGACGGCCGTGCTCGCTCTGGTAATAACTGGCGAAGAATGGATATTGGCATTGACCACCCGTTTTCTCAACTTCCGCCGGAGGATAAAGAACTGTTCAAGTGAGCTGCAGCGATTCTTTTAAATCAGAGCTTAATTTGATTTTTCCATTTGTATGCAGATATGGTGTCCTGGAAGTTAAGTTGCAGACGCAGTACGGACAGGAACCGCCAGAATGGGTGACGGAATTGGTTCAATCACATCTTGTGGAAGCTGTGCCAAAGTTCAGGTAGGTCTACCGTGGCTGCATGGGGGTGATAGGTGTTAACGTTTCGCTAGCAAATTCATTCACGGTTGTGCTACACTTCTTCCCCACCGTGTCGATCTTGTGCCATTCTGGCTTCCTCAGAGTAAGGCTTTATCATGTTCAGCAATGCTACAACACTTTGACTGGTATCAATAGTGGACATCGACATTCTCAAACCGGACACGGGTAAAATGCACATCGAGCGTCCCAGTCACAGTGCTACAGCATCAGTAGCGGAAACACCTGGGGTGGCAACGCCTGATTACGAGGCCCCTCGGCCATACACCGAACCTGTTTCCGAGGGAGAGGACGATGAGTATGCTCTGCAACCTGCTCGGGATGAAGACAAGGCAACTGGTCTGAGTGGGGAGGCAGTTGCTGCAGCTATTGCCGAACGGAACCGCATCCTTGAGAAAGAACGCGCAGAAACTCCGCAAAGACCTACTAGGCAGAGGGAGGAGAACGACGAAGGTGACGATTACGTTGCGGATGATGAACGTGCGCCGCTTATGAGCGGTCGGAGACGTACATCTCAGCCTACGTCCGCAATCGCTGCTTCGACCCCTCATAAGTCTCAAAGGGGATTGTCGATCGATCCACTTGCTCCGTCGCAAGCCTTCGACCAGACGTTCAGAAGTCGGCTGGCTAAAGCCGCCTCTTCGGAGCAAGATGAGAGCGCTATTGATGATCCTGACAGTGAAGCGGTCATGGCGCCGGCTGGGAGGAGGTTACGAGGAGACGATCGTGAACTCATACGTTTCTGGAGATCGGCTCCTGGCCAGCGAATAGCTGTTCCGGTTCGTATAGAACCTAAGGTGTACTTCGCTTCTGAGCGCACGTTCTTGGTATGTCTTGTTTTCTTCACAATCGCTTCTGACCCTTTCACTAAACCAAACACTTCCATTGACATATTTCACTTTCGTTTATTTTTTAACAGACGTGGCTGCAATTCAGCGTTCTAATCGGCACCATCTCGACCGGCCTTCTCAACTTCATCCCACCAGACGACACACGCGGGCTCATCGCAGCAGGGCTCTTCACCTTCGCCGCCCTCCTCGCCATCGCTTATTCCTGCGGGATCTTTGTGTACCGTTCGTTTAAGCTCCGGAAGCGGCATGCTGACGGTCTGTATTACGATAAGTGGGGACCGACGATTTTGTGCGTCGTGCTTGCTGCAGCACTATTGACGAACGTCGGGCTGCGTATTGGGGATATGTAATGTTAGTTCATTGGATAGGCTATGGATTGGATTGAGTGGCTGTGCGAAACGGAACGAAATTCCGTTGCTTTTTATTTCGCTTTTGATTGGTCGTGAAAATAGACCAGACATTTTTCATCTTAATTTTGTAAGTAACTAGCCGCTGCTTCTTGTTCACTATTTCATTGCCAGTGCTTGTAGTCACCACTCCAAAGCAATTTTAAAATCATGCATAATATCACCGTTCCACAAGAAAAAGCCAGTGAAATTATCCAGATGCCCTTTGAAATCCATACCAATATAGTACCTACTTAAATACACTGTTCTTTCCAAAGAAATTTAATGTGAAAAGGATGTTGATTGCAGAGAAGGCGGGTCACAACACAATGAGAGACGCTTGGCAAATGTAAGCAGGACGATTGCAAGAGAATAACATGAAGGATGGAGAAACCTGTGGTGGACGTCTAGCTAGTAAAAGCGGGTGGATCATGGTATTACGGGATGAATTGCGAAGGAATCCTTGTGAGCGAGTAGGCGTGCAGGAAGTAGCTATGAGTGATGGCGGAATAAAAAGAAGAAAAAAGTGGTAGCAAGCGGGTTTAACCCTGGTATGCAAAGGCAACAGCTCCGTAGAGCCCATCTTCCTGCCCGAGCATACCATCCCCATCGAGCACCTCCATTTTGCGGGAGTGCCAGCCTGTTCCGCTGCTGACGTTCCCGCGCGCGTCGGCGAGCCGCTCCAGGGCGACGCGCAGAGGATGGTTGTGGGCCAATCCACGGCGGAACCTAGCACCGTTAGTTGCTACTCCATCCAAGTCTGGTTCTGAAGTCGAGGGTTTAGAGCCTGGCGGTGCAGGCTCGGCTGTCCATCCACTCGCCACGTCCACATACCATGCCCGACCGCCTTTACTGCGGATGATGCGCCAGGTACCGGCGCCAGCACCGAGTCCATTCAACAATGGCATAGAGAGCTCGAGCACGCGCAGACGCGTTATTGCGTCCTGCGTCATGAATACGTCCTCCTCCGAAGAGAGCCCTGGATAGAAGTGGACCAAAGGCATGCAGAGCGGCTGGATGATCGTCCCGTGCAGCGCCATCGACGCATTGAACGCGCGACCGGAAGGAGGGATGATGAGCTCTGGCGAGGTGCAAATGAGTGTCAGTACTTCGACGTTGCTTGCGCGCGCGCGGATAAAGTCGGCGATGAAACGCAGAGGGAGGTCAATGATGTAAGCGAGACCTAGAGAACGGAGATGAGTCTGAGGAGGGAAAGCGGACATATGCGCTGGAGTTAGCTTGGCGCTTGAGAGATCGAGGTACTCAAGTGCACCGGACGTGAAACACGGGGCTTGAGTGATGAGTTGAGTTAGCTGGTCATGCGTGAGTGGGGAAGGGTAGGTGACGTCGCCGTAAAGATTGAGGTGTCGCAAGTTCCGTGTGACTGGGCTGTTCACCAGGAAATTGGTGATTGATTCACCGGTAAGGCGCATGCAGCGCGCGAGAGCTAGCACCTCGAGGCGGACAGTTGTTGATGACCCGAGCGCTTCGAGGAGGTCGGATGCGACGCGAGTGTTTGACAGGTCAAGGTGCGTGAGTGAGGGGAAGGCAAGGACGAACGGGTGTAGGATGTCAGGCTGAATCGTTTTGACACCGAATAAACCAAGTCTCTGTAAACCGGGGAATTGCGTAGGCTCCTTTGCACCGCGATGCGCGTAGGAGCTTCGACCGAGCTCATCGTCGCTTGAGTTGGCTGCATCGACGTTGATGTAAGTCAAGACGAAATCTCGAATAGCGTTGAAGAATATCGCTGATACACAGCCGGTGAGGTCTACTGCCACAAGATCTTTGCATTCCTTGCGCCTTTCGGAGTCTAGCTCCTCTTGGTCGTCTGCACCGTCAGCGAGTAGGCTTCTCGCCCGGGAAGAACGACCTCGACCACGGCAAGGCGAGCCACGAAGGAAAAGCTCCTTCAACACGGAGAGGTTCAATGCACCATCCATGTATTCTGTCCCACCAAAAGCGGTCAAGTTCGGGCATTCCTAAGGCAAGTTATGAGAATCGGGTCAGAAAAATCATTAATAGTATATGACATACTTTTAGAACATTTTCCAGACGCTCCCAAGTCACGAAACGATGTTTGATCGCTTCACCGGTGAGTCGGCGCATCCCGATGGTCCGGAAGTGGCTGAAATCGATGCGACGCACGTGGCGTCCAGGATCTATATTCTGAGGGATTGGGACTTGTGACACCATAAGCAAGTGAAATGGCGAGTGGCAAAAGAGCCAGAATTTACTTACCGTAAAGACTAGACCCGTCCTGCTGAACGACAGTCTGCAAGGCGCTGTTGATGGATTGCATGATCTTCCAGCGAGCCGGGCTTTTGGACTTGGCTCTAAGACGTCGGGGAGATGGTTCCCGAGAGGCCGGAGGGGAAAGGAGCTCGGGGGGAATCGAGCTGTCTGGACGGGAGAGGGACACAACAATGGTTTCATGGAGCAATTTTTTCGAAGTTTCGTCATCGGGTAGCCCGAGCGACCCAGATGCGAGAGCTGCATTAGCCGCCTGCTGGATAGTACTTTCAATCTGCACCTCGTTGATGTCTCCCTCCCCGCCAGTAACTTCGCCGACGAAGGCAAGCCAGCCTTGCGGAAGCCGCACCTCAATTCTGCGCCAGAGCCATGGCTTAGCGGCCTCCAACCAGTCGTGGTTGACAAGACAAAGGGCGGCTAATGTCCGGCGAGTCATATCCTCCGACCACTGGGAAGGTGGATAGGAAGAGGGCAGATCAGTCGGAATAAGACTATCATCGAGGACTACTGGGTCGAGAGATGGCTGAGCGGGCAGATTTCCGGCATAGTAAATTGCAGAGCATATTGCATCGTATAATTCTGGAGGGAATTGAGCGACGAGGGAAGCTGAGGCCATCGGAGGTACTTGCCAAGGTGAGGGCTTGCATTGAGGAGGTAGCTTATATACAGTACTTTCCAAGTCACGAGCGGGAGTGCATACAGAACAGAATTGAACGTCGATCCTCACAAATCTTACCTTACTCAGAATAGAAATTACTGGTTCATCGCCCTTCTGTTTCAAACATACATACAACTGCATTGCATCTCCCACAAGAATCCGTCTCATCTGCACAACTGTCTTCAATTCTTGCGCAATATGGTACGGTTCCTCGCTTGTCTCGGGAAGCCACTATTATGAACTGTAGTACTGTACCGCTTCGATTCACCACCTTTCCGCTTACGTTTCTTCTCTCCCTAAATTCTCCCCTACAAGTCTTGGGGGCGAGTAGCTAGGCCATCCTATTCTATACATTTTCCTACCTATCCTGCGTTCCGATGACAGAATCATCCGTGAAGTGGTGTCATTAGCCTCTGGGGTTGTTAGCGAGCGAT
Source organism: Sanghuangporus sanghuang (assembly GCA_009806525.1). Lineage (NCBI taxonomy): Eukaryota > Fungi > Basidiomycota > Agaricomycetes > Hymenochaetales > Hymenochaetaceae > Sanghuangporus > Sanghuangporus sanghuang. Next base: position 1,069,287 of record VVIT01000005.1, read on the forward strand.
CATGTGCTATGCTTCTCGTACCTCCTCGTCGCGGAATAGACTGTTATAGACTGCTATGCTCTTTTCCAGATCCAGACCTTCTCTGTTCATTCTGTGTCCAATGGGTGCCATTGCTCCGGTGGACTTCGTGTGACGACATATCAAACCTGATCCCATCGTGACCTCCGTCGTGGGTCAATTCAGTTACTGTAGCTTTTGTTGGCGGTTTCTCCCGCTGTCTAATGCCGTGTCTGGTGGTTGCGCGAGGTCTGTTGAATTGCAATCCTGACAATCGATGGCGACTATGTCAACAGCTCACTTTTCACCCGTTTCAATTCCGACCGAGTGGGTCAGCGAAGTCTCTGTGTTGACTCATCCATGACCTATCCTAGCGTCCTAAGTACACGAACGCCATCCATTTTCATTTCAAACAAATGCTTAAATTTTCTTGGCTCTCGCGACTCTCATCGGGCTTGAACGGCCGCAGGCGGGGTTGATGAGAGTCCGAAATCCCGAGGTTCATGGTCCGGTAGTCCTTATGGACTATGCGTTTAGGCGACACGCATGACAAGACACAGCTGAGCAGGCGATAGCCTCCACAGTGATGCATTCTATGCGCCCGCATGTTACATGTCTCTTCACTGACTTTCCATGCCTTCAAATGAGGCCAATTCCTGCCTATTTCTCTATGAATCTTATACGCCACATTTATAGATCCGTAGTTCCGGCAGACATCTCTCTCCAATGGCACCATGTATGCCAATGAAACCCGTACCAGTCGGCGCAAGTAGTCGGGACTCGGGCCCTTGAGGTCTTCTCTCGGGTACGGGTAATTACAAGTAGCTACAGAAGCATAGGATCTCGCAACATGGCCTCATTTCCTCGTCAGTAGATCTTCGTCGTGTGCACCCTATACATTCAAATACAAATAACTACACGACTTCTTTACAGACTGGCAAGTATAGCCGCTTTAATTTTGGAGTAAGATGGGAAGTCGTTAAGGTGCTTTTTCATCAGCGACTTTCTCTCGTGTCTTCCAGAGTTCCAGTGCGGCCAGAAAGACTCTAAAAAGGTATCGTCCCAATATACTTACAATTCCACGAACAACCATAAGTATATTGTCAAGAATTGGCTACCTGCGGGGGTTCTTCTCTTGTTTTTCATACTCCTGTGGACAGGAGGTGGAATCCGCAGCCGGCTGGCATCAAAGTTGACCTCAGAAGAATTCCTTCGTCCGTCCATCTGAACATTCTGCAGCCTCCTAATTTACACGACGGCTCATAATTCCGCCGTGTTCCTCGCGATTGCTTCGTCAAAATATAACATCGGGGCTCGTTTACTTTTGCTCCTCCATTCAGGAGGGAGAGAGTGGATCCAGTCCAGTCAGTCAGGTACGAGGTAATGTCCTTAATGGGAATGGTAAAAGGAACAGTTTGATGGTTATGTAACGTAATGTATTACGTGAGATTACGTGACGTCAAAATATGCGCATGATTTTCGACTGATTCACTCGGAGACCCGCCCTGCCTTGTCTTGTGATTGTTGGTTGGTTGTTTGGTTTTTCGTTGCTGCCATGTCCACGACGACGACGACGACGACGACAACCATTTCAACAACGAGAAGAGGTAGTCATTCGTCTGGATCAGTGCCACTAATGGCGGTCCCGAGGGTCGCCGCAGTGACGGTGAATGGCTCATCGAATTCTGATCCAGGTCCAAGCACGTCTTCTACGATTTCGACTTTGAGGTCTTTGTATCCTCGAGCGGCACATGCTTTGCTGCAACGAGATTTCGCTCTTACGCACGCGCTGCTTGAATCCGCTTTTGAGCTTCTGGCATCTCCACCACCGGGTTTCCCTTCAACTCCAGACGCGCTGGACACACATCGGCGCAAATGGGAGATCCTCCGAATCACGCTTGAGACATCTGCATATGCCTCACCACCGTCCTCTTCTTCCTCATCGACTAAACGCATTGGGGTCGGGACTGATGATGTACTCCCGCCAGCGTTACGTGCGAACCTCATGCTTTCGGCTCCAGGTCTCATAACGGCGCTCCACACTCGCTCTGTCCGACTTTTTACGCCGCGGCAACAAAGTCCAAAAGCCGCTTTTCTTCCTGCTCAGATTTTGGTTCCACTCATTTTGTCGAGCGTTAAACTTGAGCGTCCGGATGTTGGGAGGAGTATGATTGAAGATTGGCTTGCTCAAAGAGGTTCAGTTGATAGCGGACAGAGCGATGCTGAGGGATATGAACGAATCCTCGAGCTATATTGCTTGCATGTTCTGCCACGGTTACATGAGTGGGAGTATGCCCAGGAGTTCTTGGAGTATGAAAGCCAGTTGCCTGAGAATATTCGGCAAGTGCGTAATCCGTAACAGATCGCGTTTCAATCGCCAGTGCTGACTTCTTGTTTAAATTCAGCATTTTAAAACAACGTTACGTGCCTCACAAGCACAAGAAATCGAGGCGGCTCGTACGATACCAAGTCCTCCACCTATTCTACCAGACTCTTCTGAATCGAATTCGTCCTCGAGCTCAAGAACACCATCTCCATCTCCTTCAGTCGGCTCCAACTCATCCTCAGACACGGATGACACACACTCAACGCGTACCGTCGTTCCACATACCGCGCGAGCGAAACACGGAATGAACGGTCTATCACCGCTAACTCCGACACATTCCACTACCTCCACTTCTTCCCTCGTTGCACATTCTAAACGCGCGAACGGACATGCTGGCACAGCGACGGTGTCTGGAAAGCGTGCTGCGTCTCCGTCTCCGACTGTTCATGCCGGAACATCTCGCTCACGACAGCATAGCTCGAGGATAACGAGCGCTGATTCTGACCATGCACCCGGGACTTTAAGCATCCCAAACCGCAATCAATCTTCAACTCTTACACTCCTGGCATCTACGTTCCGTGCTTATCTCGCACAATTAGGTCCTTCGCGACTCATATTCGCGCTACTTTGCATCCTTGTACCACTCTTCTCGTTTCTCGCTCGTCTGCGAAAGCGACGAAGACAACGTGCGAGTGGTTCATCGACGAGTGTAGATGCCGTGCGACGACGGTTGACTGGACAAGCAGATAGAGGGATTGTAGGTACGATTTGGGCTGAAGTGGTCCGAGCTGTGAGTGATGCCGTGCGCATGGCCGGAAGTGGACTGGTCTAGCTCGCCGAAGAGATGTGTAGTCTTGCACTACCGTAATTTGATTAACTTTACTCTTGTTAAATTTTCGGGTGCACGTCTTTTCTTTATACTACCCAATTGCCAGGGAGATCTTACTCGTGTCATTACCTGTTACCATATGTTTGTATCGTCATCTAGACAGAAGTCTTCTTGGACTACATGATGACCATTTTACTGCCTATTCTTCACGAAACGAATCTGATAGAAAGTACGCGATGCGTTAAATGATGAACATCAGCGTCGAGCAACAAATTGTACAACGCTGAGGACTATTAATCCGATTTGTTCGCCCATGGGTCCGCACTCAATACTCTCCGAAGGCACTAATCGCACGCACGATGCATCTGCGTGAGAACACAAGCTCAGCTACTTATTACTGACCCATCGTGTCCAGGGAGAGCGTGATTTATCGCATGCATTTGTCAATGAGTTCGATACAGTTGCGGGTCAATATCAGGTGTTAACCGCCAAGACGGTCGTTACTTCGCACAGGCGAGGATGCTATGTTGCGTTGCAGTACTTTTGTCCATGCAGAATCGGTGCGCTCTGCGATCATGATTGCCACAAAGGTGATACAGACCTGCGACGATTGAGTGGCTCATGAGATAAGAGTTAAGATACGACTTACGACCAGCTTCCGTCCATTCCAGACAGCCGTCAACATTCTGGCTTCAAGCACATTTCGGTTGCCAATACCGGTGCTATCAGCCTTTCCGAACCCTGCCATACACTGTTCGGATGACCATCTGCAGCCGGCACCCGTCGGTAACCCTCGTGGCGATAGCAGACGTCGGTCCGATCAGGGTGGCGGGTGTTGCGTTTCCTCCGGTGGCCCATAGGCCTGGTCGCCGAGCGAACACTGTTGGCATCCCGGAACGCTCGGGGACCTTTCCGCCTCCACTCGTTTAGGATCGATGGCATTGATAGTCTGACTTGTGAGCCCGTCGGCTACGCAGTCTCTTTGGACCGAGCGGTGCAGACATGCCGATCTACCCAACGAGGAGGGCGAGCCGTGCACTGTCCCGATGCACCGACCGCGACGTGCGACTTACATTTGTGTGCGAGGCACATCTCATGCGCAGTCGGAGGGTGATGGTACGGCGGCATAACCGGCCACACGCTTTCCAGTGTTTTTCACATGGTATAGCGTCTGTCGATGACTACATCAAGTGCCATTCGCTGGACTATTTTTCGGATGGGCGACTAATAGTGAGCATCAGGGGCGGATGGAGTGGCAATATTAATACTTGAACGAGGGTGGAAGGAGGTACTCGATGAAGGAAGAATATGACAGACAAACCGTGAGATCAGTGTCGCCGCTGCCACCAGTAGGCGGCGGCCGATAAAGGAGCACATGGAGGAATGCACGACGGGTATCGCGAGCACATCATGGCGAGGCCCCGAGAGCCTTAGAGAGAGGGTTGACGATGAAGGGAGGAAGCCACCAAAGAAAATAAGAGATGATGGCGGAAGGCGGAAGAGATGCATGAGGGAGAAGAGCGAGAGGGGACGACCTTTTATGACCTGGGAAGTGGCAGATGGTGGCAATGCGGCAAATAAGAGTACGTGCTAGCAGTTTAGACCGGGACTGCAAACCCGCAATAGGGCAATTGACTCGAACAAATCAGGCCTCAGACAGAGAACGTTTCAGACAGACGTGCGCTGAAGCATCTCGGCAAGAAAATTCCCCTCTGAATTGTAAGACAGTTCGCAGATTGAATTTCGGCTGTTGGCGTGGCATGAGTAGTCAAGTCGCGTTGTTGTTAATTGTTGACGCGTTTTGCAGCGGCACGTGGTACTTACCTTCCGATTGTGGTTAGACGGCTTCTCTGTGGATGGCATTCACTTCAGAGGCGCATATTGTAAGTTACAGATGTAACCATTTACAGTACTTCCTATGTTATATCACGCCGCATATTTTCTACCGAATAATTGCGGGATTCCGAGCTCATCGTCCTGTCCGACTCGCAGAATCGGAGCTAGCCTGGGTGACCTAATTCATCAATGACAGTCCTCCCAACGATTTTGGAAAGCATATGTTTTCTTGTCCGGTACTGATTAAACGTGCAAGGTGCATCGTCTGAAAGGAAAAAGTCAAAGAGATCACCCGGAATAAACTGAAACTGTCATCCCTTATCCTTAGGATCTCCAGAGCATCGACGAAAATTTCATGTCGTCATGAAAGAGCAAGTGTGCGCTATATTACTTTTCTGGTATAATCTATCATCAACTTCTGCCCAGTCTTGATGTTTCATACTAACTGCTGGTGCGGACTTGGCACGAATGATGCATATAACTTCTGGGTCCTTTCCTTTTGGATCGCGGATGATCCATATCACTAATGATAGAGGAGGCGAACCGGGTTCTGATAGATAATACTGAACAATGATCTCGTGGTCACGTCGAAATTGATTCGACGTTTGCTTTAATCCATAGAGAACAGAGTATGTATTACTGACGGGAAAGTATACATAGAAGATGGCTCAAAACTAAGTCTAGGATAATGCGATATACTAGCAAAGGCTTCTCCAGATCAAACATAAGACTTGGACAAAATAAAAATGACAGTCGGACCCGCCTTAAGCATTCACTATGGCGGCAGGAGATTCGACACTTACTGCAGACGTTTCAACATTTTTCTCCGAAATAGATACCATACCCGACTGGCTATTATTTGGGGTATCCCATCCAGTTTTCATATCCCATTCGCTGATTCCAACCTTCGCCCCGAGCTCTTCTCAGCACTTCATCTGTTTTGTTCTACGCTCGTCACACATATGCACAAGCGCAGGCCAATATTTCTCATGCACATATTCAAAGTCGCAGTCCCCGCCCCACCACTGTTTCATAATCTGATCGCGCGTGAATAAGCCGTCCTCTATTATTCGTGGGTTGAATTTAACTTTGTGTCGAGTGACGGGGTCTACGAAGGGCATGATGAGCTTGAAGAACGCGTTGACTAGCATTGGTACGTTGATAATGAGAGCGAGGCCGAGTCGTTCCGGGTAGTGTGCTTGGATGTAATGAAGCATCGTGCGCGCGGTGCTGAATGAAGGGTTCTTTCCTTTATCAGCGAAGTTAATGAGAAGATCTAGAGTCCTTGTTTTTTTAAGACAAAAGTTTGATGTCAAATCGTATTTTTAAATGTTATTGGGGATGGGGAACGTACTCAACGCCTGGACCCATAAGATCAATACATCGTTCCATCATCCAGACGGCGTACTGGAGTTGTCGAGGAGATTCTTCGGTGTTCTGTCGACTCGGAATCATATAGAATGCGGGTCGGCCCTGTACGTCGAAACCGAAGAGAACTTCCTTCCCTGTTACAGCCTTGTGAATAAACGAAAAATATCTCAATTCGAAGCTAGAAAGAATCTTATAAGAATGAAGACTACCTCCGCTTCAACATTCTCTGGGCTCAAGGTTTCGTTATAAAATCCGTAGTCACGTCTCCACTTGAGAGTATCTTCAATCCTATGTTTTGCTGTAGCAACATTCCATTTTGAAGCACGCAAATATCTGAATTAAAAACAAAAACAAAATGCAAGGAGGATGACTGTCAACATTCCTGGAACGAGGAATTGTCCTACCTTAGGATACAATCTTTTGACTAAGTCAGAGTGTCAACACGAACTATCGACAGTAAAAAAAGGTCGCGTACTCACCAACCACATCTTTTCTTCGTCCATCAGCTCTCCTTTTTCTTCACCGGGCAATTTATAGTCCTCCTTGTCAAAGTGTGCCAATACCTCAGCATATTTAGCCTCCTGCTCCTCAGTGAGCTTGATTTCTTTCGGCTTTTCGTTCGCAGGTATTGTAGGCACCTCAAGAGCAGTGAAAACCGACATCCCTAATGAGATGCCGAAGGTGTGACGAGATGAACAGATAATGATGGCCTTGGCTAAGGACGGTATTTTATAATTTGTAGTCAATCGAAAGTGGTAGCTGTGTGGCGTGAGTAAATCACCTGCCATTCTGGTACAATCTTGTATCATCGTCGAAACGGTGCCCGTCTCGTGCGACGCATTCCGACTCTGTCTCTAACCTTCATCGCTATTGCGCCTGTCGACTTCCATCCTTTTGCATTGACTGCAACGCTTCGATTGAATCTTACTGTGCCTTTCAACGAAGTCTGAATAGACAACACAGATGCCGAGTTCTGGCCCTCTGTAAGCAATGACTGCTCTTTCTTTATCAGCGTTAGGTTGACCGACTCTCTTCGATAGAACAAGGAAGATTCGAATCACTGGTGAGCTTGCATGCTATTTTGTAACTTTCTGTTGTTCTGAGGAGGCTGGATAGTTGTTGCGGCCGATGGTCTGTCGAAGAGGGATGTCTTTAGGCTACCCGATCCTTTCGCTGTAATCACTGTTGATGCGGAGCAAACGCATACAACTAGTGTCATCAAGAAGACCTTGAATCCTTACTGGAATGAGAATTTCGATGTGTATGTTCTGGTCTTTGAACTGCGTGGCTGGATTTAACTAACTCTTAATGCTCGAACAGTATTGTGAAGGACTCGTCGGTTATAGCTGTCCAGATTTTTGACCAACGCAAGTTCAAGCGGCGGGATCAAGGTTTCTTGGGCGTGGTAAATATTCGAGTTAGCGATGTACTTGACCTGGAGTTGGGTGGACATGGTGCGATCTTTCATCTTATTCTTCCTTTCGGATCTGAGATTGACTCGTCACAGAAATGCTCACGTTGGACTTGAAGAAGTCCAATGACAATTTGGTTGTGCATGGGAAACTCATCATATATCTCTCAACAAATACTTCTCAGCCCATCAGCAACCCTGGACCTTCAGCACAGTCAAATTTGGAGACTGCATTCGCGAATATGGGCCTTGAAGACTCAGCATCCTCACTGTCGCCTGCTGCCGCTTCGACAACTGGATCTGCCTCCGCTCTTTCTCGGACACCAAGTCACCAAGCCGGTCAAGCGACACCACATACTGAACAACCTGTCATGCAGATGCCGACGCCCCAAATTAATCGGTCGCCAACGACGGCTACTTCCGCCCCTGCTGCGGAAGCCGAGACGATGCCTGCTTCTCGTCCCGTAAGCGGTGCAGCTACAGTTGCGGGCAGCACAGGATCGGTCATGGCCACTGCATCTCCGACTGCTCCTAACGTCTCCCAGACCCCTATGCCAGCCGGTGCTGCGACCAATGCATCTGCGGCTGCAGCACGAAGCTTCAACCCGCATGAGGACCACCTCGGACCGCTCCCTCCTGGATGGGAACGTCGCATTGATCCTTTGGGACGAACCTACTATGTAGATCACAAGTAAGTCTGACTTATTTTCATCATACTTGCTAAATTTAACATGCTATGTTTAGTACTCGAAGCACCACATGGCATCGTCCATCTACGAACCAGGCTGCTAATAACTCCGCGCAACAAGGAGAGACCAATGCGGCTCGTGATCAACATAATCGTCGTGTTCTTGCGGATGATATGGTTGAATCTGGTGTGGCTCGTTCGACTTCCACCAGTTCGGCGACTCCAATTGCTCAGAGTTCTCAAACGACTGCCGGTTTGGGTCCTCTACCCGCTGGTTGGGAAGAACGTTTCACGCCTGAAGGTCGTCCGTATTATGTAGACCATACGTGAGTATCGCAGAGTCTGTCAGGTCCTTCGAAAGCTCAATACTCCATCATAGAACGCGGACTACGACATGGGTAGATCCGCGTCGTCAGACCATTGTCCGTGTAATGGGCCCGAACGGTACGACCACGACTGCTCAGCCGCAGTCCATCTCGCAATTGGGCCCTCTTCCGTCTGGATGGGAAATGAGACTGACATCGACGGCAAGGATTTACTTCGGTAGGTTATCATATTGTTTAAAATTTGATTTTGGCTCATGCGCTTTACAGTTGACCATAAGTATGTAGTTCAAAATGTTTGTTTTTCGCTGGTTTGACTGATAGCCCTTCAGCACGAAAACGACGACTTGGGATGATCGTAAGTTCATGCATTGACGTACATCACAGATGCTAAGACTGTCTATTCCAGCTCGTCTCCCATCATCACTGGATCAGAACGTTCCGCAGTATAAGCGCGACTTCCGTCGTAAACTTATCTACTTCCGCAGCCAGCCAGCGATGCGTGCACAGCCTGGCAATTGCCAGATCAAGATTAGAAGAAACCATATTTTTGAAGATTCGTATGCCGAGATCATGAGACAAACGCCCAGTGATCTCAAGAAGAGGCTTATGATTAAGTTTGATGGTGAAGATGGACTGGATTACGGAGGAGTTTCACGGTGAGTTTTAGAGTGCATTCGTCTGTTATCAGTACTAACAGTTTACTACAGAGAGTTCTTCTTCCTGCTGTCACACGAAATGTTCAATGTGAGCCCTCCTTTACTGTGTATGTCAACGCTGATTGTCCTCACCTCCATCATCAGCCATTCTATTGCTTGTTCGAGTATTCGGCACACGACAACTACACATTACAGATCAATCCGGCATCAGGTGTAAATCCCGAGCATTTGAACTATTTCAAGTTCATTGGACGTACCCTCGGCCTAGCGATTTTCCACAGACGTTTCCTCGATGCGTACTTCATCGTCAGTTTCTATAAGATGATATTGAAGAAAAAGGTGACTCTCGCGGACCTGGAAAGCGTAGACGCGGAGCTGTTCAGAGGTTTGACCTGGATGCTGTAAGTAACCAATCATTTTCAAACCGAAGGACTGTGTCATTCTGATGCGTTCTACAGAGAGAACAGCATTGAGGGTGTTATCGATGAAACTTTCACGACTGCCGAAGAACGATTCGGCGAAATGGTCACGATTGAACTTAAACCTGGAGGAGCAGATGTTCCGGTCACCGACGAGAATAAGAAGGAATACGTTGATCTTGTCGTCGAGTATCGTATCTACAAGCGCGTGCAGGAGCAATTTGAGGCCTTCATGTCGGGTTTCAACGAGCTCATTCCTCAAGAGCTCATTAACGTGTTTGATGAGCGCGAACTTGAGCTGCTCATTGGCGGTATGTCCGAGATTGATGTGTAAGTGGATAATTCCATTCTACTTTTCCTGTACACTCTAAGATCTTTGCAGGGACGACTGGGCCAAGTACACGGACTATCGTGGATATGAGATGAGCGACGAGGTTATTCAGTGGTTCTGGAAATGCATTCGCAGCTGGCCTCCGGAACGCAAGTCACGTTTGCTGCAGTTTACTACGGGAACTTCACGAATACCGGTCAATGGATTCAAGGATCTCCAAGGATCTGACGGACCCCGCCGATTCACGATTGAGAAGTCTGGTGATCCATCCCAGCTGCCTAAGAGTCATGTAAGTATCCCGACATGGTCGGATAAATATGCACTCATCCTATTGATAGACCTGTTTCAATCGTCTCGATCTTCCACCGTACAAGGACTACCAAACTTTGGAACAGAAGCTTACTCTTGCAGTGGAGTACGTTCTGGGTCTCGTTTTCTGCCTTCTCATAGCTGAACGCTTTTGTTTCAAGGGAAACTGTTGGGTTCGGACAGGAGTAATTCTTGGTCTTTACTTGCTATCTAGTGTTGTGGATGCTCCCACTACATTTTTGTGCTGTGTTTCGTTTTCTGTTTGATGTGATCTTACTCAGACTGAACTGGTGCTAAGTACTCAATAAGTCGGTTTAATGATGTACACTATTCGATTTCTGGCTTCGCGTAAATGAGAGGACGGTGTTTTTTTCTGTTGTTGTGTAGATAAGATACAGAAGCTGATACGAGCTACGAACCAGGGCAAAGAACGGTCCGATAAGATCTTGATTTTGGTTTTTATGGCGTGGCCCCTTTCCTCTTTCTTAGAATGAAGCGCCGACTGCTTTGTCAGCAGAACGGGACGCGTCAATAAATAGTCTCGCTTCCGGCGACCCTCCCGTAAACTGACTCCTCCTTTCATCATCAAATAGCTAAATGTTCTGAAAATATGCTACGCTCATTCTTTCAATCTACAGTTCGTCCAGTAACTTCAGTACCTGCTTCCTACAGGCTATCGGTGCTTCTTCAATCTGGAAATCGAAGAAATGTATCGTGCTGGACGTCTCAGACAAGCGTTCCATTAACTGCTGCGCGCAGGAGTTCGCTGATTCGACCTCCTCAGTATGAGCGATTGGCAAAGTTTCACACGTCGCCGCCGCGTAGGCATCCATTCTTTACAGGGCTCCTTGCTAGCATCCTCAAAGTATGTGCCTTCGTACTTAATAAACCACTATCTTTGACTGACTCTCGTTAAGGCTTCAGCGTCGCTTGAAGTTGCTCGTACAGTGACGAAGATTTCGTTGACTTTTCTTCCCATCGTTGCTGTCAAGAACTTCATGACCCGCAGATTTCTGAAAAAAATAATCAAGCACCGTCCAGAGCTCGCCTACAAGCGAGGCGAGATGGAACGACACTTGCGAAACTCTATCATCTCGTATAGATTCCTAGTTGCGGTACCCATCGTCCTATTCGGTCTCACCTTCCTGGCAAGCCTTGAGCGCACTCCCCTGTCCGGGCGCTGGCGAGTCATATTACTTTCTCCAGAAGAGGAGGAATCAATTCTAAAGCAGTTGCAAGGCGACGGATGGTACCGCGCTGTGCTTGAGGTGATATCCCAAGATGGTCCTCCGAACATCATACCGCCTACTGATTGGCGTTATCAAGTTGTCGAATCCGTTCTGCGTCGCCTCGAGGACACGATCCCTATTCTTGCTGCAGAGAAGAGTGCGGATCTTCCATGGCCAGATCGTGACCCAGACGACATTCCATTCCCCCCTCCTGCAAAGTATCCTTTGAAGCCACGACCTCGTGCCAAGGAATATCTTCATTGGTTTTGCGACACTATGTGTTGTGAAGAGGACCAGTCGTCTGCTGCTTCAACAACGAGCGATACGGTTGACTCCCCTCATCTGATTCCAGGTCCGCCGTACAACCTTGTCCTTGTTGATCGTCCGGATTGTGATAATGCTTTCTCATTCGGGTTTGGGCCCGACGGAGGAGGCGGCATTGTTGTCTATTCTGGTTTTCTTGATAGGATATTCGGAGATGGGTTTGCTTCCACCATCGAGAGCCCTTCGCCCGTACCTCAAGTTCCAGCTCAATCTCGTTCGATAGCTTCGGAATTTATGGGTTCTTTATTAGCCTTTTCCCGTCCGATTTCTTCGCCTGTCCCGCAGCCGCAGCAACCTCTGACATCAGTACCTCGGGAACCCACGGAAGAGCAACTAACCCAAATAGCAATCCTCTTAGCTCACGAATTGTCGCATCTCATCCTTTCTCATCACCTTGAGTCACTGTCCGCTGGCACAGTCTTCCTTCCTGGTACGGTTTCTATATTTTCGGATCTGCTCCGTGCCGTTGTCTTCCCGATAACTATGATATTTGGTCCTTTCGTGAACGACGCTGTTGCGAACTGGGGAAAGATTGGAGCTGGGGAATTTGTAAAACTAACAGTATGTTAAATGCATTCTCACTTCTCTTAACATCCGAATTCATTCTGATATTTACATAGGAGTACTGCACAAGCGTAGCCATGGAGTTTGAAGCAGACGCAGTCTCTACACGTGTATTGGCCCATGCTGGATTCGACGCCCGTGCAACGATCAAATTTTGGATGCACCGCCGTGACTCGGAGCTTTCGGAGTGCTCACCTTCACTCGAGGTGGAACGTGCGAGATATTTTGTTGATAAACACACTTCAGCCTCGCCGGGCGATGACTCGTACAGTGATTTAGCTACGAAGCTCGTAAGGAGGATCATGAGCGCAGCACATCCAGCCCATGAAGCGCGCCTGCTTAGGCTAAAGAGCGAATTACATCGTTGGGAGACGGAACGCTTGAAGGCTCTGAAGAAGAAGGAGAAGAAGGCAAAGAAGGCAAAGAAGGCAAAGAAGGAACAGAAGAAGCAGTCTGCTCAAGGATGACTTCTTCTGGTCATGGAGCACCCGGTTATCTCTAGAGGAACCTTGTCGAGCAAAATATCCAAGGAGGTCGATGTACTCGCGGTATGCCAAGGACGCACTACGAGTATTGCGCAACAACGAGCCGAGAACATGTCTTCGGATTTCACCATACACACAACATGGTTTATTTCGGAACTAGGAGACGAGCTGCTACGGATATTCCTATCGCTCAGCTGAAGGGTGGTAAAACAATTTGGAAAAACGCTTTTGGATAGCTTCGATATGTCTGGTACTTCGGTCATGTACACTAGTCAGTTGTAAGTAAAACTTCCCTCTCAATTTATTTAGATTGTATCGTATCTTCTACGTTGCTCTATCCAGGACTTTTGCGAAGGAACAGAAGGGTACTGTGCAGCACAACGGTAATATAATATGCTCCATTCTCCTTCTACCCATCTCCAGAGGACAATCTCTCCAACCCCTTTCAAGCGAAATATTCAATTCGCAATAAATTCTTGGCATCACGTCCAATTCAAGACGCTTTGGAATGCAAGTGGACAAGTTTAACGAAAAATTGCTGGGTCGTACAAATTGACAATTGATGACTTTCTCTATGCCTGATATTCACTGCTACACCTCAGTATTTTGTATCGCAAATGAGATTTGGAAGGTCAACCGTCAGGAAGCGGAAATTTTGGAGCATATTTTTGGTAGGCATACTTTGTTTCTCTCTTGGGCTGGCGAATCGTAGACACGATCGCCGTTGATAGCCGGGTCTTGTGCCACCTCGTGTCGCGGTGAAACTGGCGGGCGCTGTATTTTATTGCTCGTGCAGAAGTTCTATCTTTTTCGGAACCTGTAGGTTGTATAACAATCGTATTCCCAGATTCTCCGGATACGTGGCCACTACCGACCACCATACTAACCCCACCCCCCTGCGTTTATTTCCACACCACTCTTAGAGATCCACACACCCCACGTAGCTAGTTCTACCGCGCACTTGTAACTAGAATTGCTGACGCGAGTAATAAATTCATTCAAAAATAATAATAAAATAACAATCGTATTTCTGACGCAACCGATGATATATATTATGCATAGATAGAAAGGCATGCTTCCTCCGTTAGGATGAATTTACAATCAGACGGTTTATGTAAATCTATGGTCTATAACAGCGGTTCTAGTTCTTCGTGGCTCTGCCGTTTCAATTTATTTCCACTACTTCCATTCCCATCACTGATAACAAGGTCATCACCGGTTAGATTTCTCTGATCGGAACCAAGCGAAGCCTGCCTTGAGGAGGTGTTTGGATACTTGCGCACGAGGCGAGTGAGCCGCGCCCCGCCTTCTAGTTCCTCGATCTCTTCTACGACCTCATACCCTCCAAGACGTGGGAGAAGGACGATCCAGACGTAGTAATACACACCGCATGCCTATAACAAATCAAAATGAACGATCCAGTCGGACAGACTGTCAGAGTGTACAGACTTACGAGTAATATGAGAATCCCAGCAACGCAGTACCTTGGATTTAAGGCAGATGAAGGCTGGTACAAAGCATAAACAACAATAAATACTTACGTCGCGTACCAGAACGATACGTCAGCATGCCCCTTCTCAGGGGGTATCCTAAAAGGCACGTTTGTGTCATTGCTGTAGGTGAAAAAGGAAAACATCGCACACACCATGGCATAACAATCAGGAATATACAACTTGCAAGGTACAGAATGACCGAAGTATTAGACGCTCTGTACTTGGAAGGCGCCTTTGGTGATCCAGTGGAGATAAACCTTTTCCGTAAAATCCAAACTCCAAATGTTGTAGCAGCTGAGAAGAACTGTAGCAGTAAATTATCAGTAGTCAATCACCAGGTATTGATGATTGATGGGCTGTACTTACAAGATGAGGATAGGAGAACAAATCAAGCAGGAAACTGAATGCATCGCCCGCAGGAATGATGAGAATGACGAAAATTGTCAAGACGTATTTCATAAGTAATGGTCCGAGAGGTGTACCGAAGGGCTTTGTTGAGGCAAAAAACTCGGGCCATGGAAGAAGACCTTGACGTGCAATTTCTCGGATGATACGAGCTTTTCCAATGGCCTTGAAAGATGTGTTGGTAAGCATTTAGTAAGAAATTTAAATGATCCCTACACTAGCGATCTGGAAATATATTCGTCAGTTAAATGAATGACAACGACAAAAAGCAAGGATAGACGTACAACATTCCCGAGAGAACTGAACATTACCATCACGGGCAAAAGCTTCGCTGCCCATGAATCACCAAACACTTTCTGAAAGAACAATGCGCCGATAAGCTGTCCAGATTGTCGGATCTCCTGCTTTGGAATGGCAGCGATATAGGCAATGTTTGTGAGGAGGAAGAGCAACGAGACAAGCGACAATGAAATTCGCCCGGCGTTTCGCACTGTTCTGACTGGATCTCGACCTTTCACCTCGGCAAGAACGTTGAATGCGTTGTTCCAGCCGACAAAAGCGAAGTGCGTCTTGACGAAGGCGGTTGCAATCGAATTTCCGTTGAAAGTGGCTTCTGACCACGGATCGGAGAAGTTTGACCATGGATCTTTGATGCGAGTCAAACCTGAAAGGACGGCTATTCCACCTGAGATAAGGCTTGTGAATGTTGACACGAGAAGCTCTCATATCAACAACGACAAAGCTCACAATAGCTGCTCCAAAATCTTCACAAAAGTCAGGACGTTCATTACCCTTAATGACCACTTCGTCGAAACGGCCGGTACTAAGTGTTCGCCAGTGAGTATAAGCTAAGACATCCGAACCAAATTGGCGTCACCAACTTGACAGCGCAACCGTGACCATAGATAGCGCAAGAATGGTTTGCCTTCCTCCTGTCTCAGGAAGTTCGAAGAAAGCCATAAAGTACTGTGCGAATACAATGGAGTTCGTCGCGCTAAATCTGCAGAGGGACATAAGATGATTCACTTATCAAAAACTTGTTGCATACGATAGGAGAACCGTCGTCACCGCAAAGGACACGGGAACCAAGGATCGAGGACGTGGATACGCCTGCTCTAAATACACGACTTCTGCTCCTGATCTGTTAGGAAACATGCTCGCGAGCTCGGTATATACAGATAAGCCAGCTAAAGAAATAAAATATTAATGACGATTTATGAATGATTAGTCCATTAAGCACACCAAATGTGAAGATTGGGGCTAATATCCAAGCCAGCATAAACATGCCGACGGATCCAAGAGATTTCATTACAATTCCGGGAATGGAAAAGATGCCAGAACCTAACATTTCGCCGAGATTGAGCATGACGCAGGACAGTAAGCCAACTTCATGACCGAGCGGATTGACCTTGAGTAGTCATTTTGGAGGATCGAAGAGGACATCAGAGCCTTTCTGCCTGTTGAACATGAATAGTTACCGTTTCTACTGGGGCTCCCAATAGCGGATCACTTTCACTATCACCGGAAGACTCTCTATCTTCTGACGTTTGGTCATGCATTGCTCATCGCCAATGATCGATCTTTTCTACGTTGCTGCGTTGTATTCCGTGAACGGAGCTTGACACTGCGAATGAGGATCTAAGAAGACCCACGGTAGCTACTATGCAGTAGTAATCTGCTGTAGTTAGTCAAAGAAGCTACTAGTCACGCGGACTGGACCGGCATCGGGTGGCGCGAGGCCGTCGGAGTTGCGGAGTTCGAATTATTGGTATATAGAGCGCCCTGTCAGTGATATGTCGTCCTTTGAGATCCCACCTTCTGTCACAGAAGGGAGGCTCCCCGAGCGTGGACGTATGACCCCTCTGCTCTCCTAGCTGCGCCAGTAGCTGTGAGAGCAGAGCGGTCATGCATCCAGTCGAGTCTCGGTTACCAACTGAAAATCAATTACCCCTCACTCGCCTTGCGATGGTTATCCTGACGCTTGTGCACCCATTACCACTGTCGAGATGGTCTTGCAAAAGGGAAAGCGGGAGTTGTTCGACCGTAGTGTGTTGTTATTTGCCGTGGCATCGTAAAATCTGGTTAGTATCGCTCATCTGTTCGCACCGACATGATACTTAAAGGATGTCAGGTGTTCTCAAAATATTCACCGAAGTCGTTCGCTTCACGGAATTCGACCACCTTAACGTCGATCGATTCCCTTTTATAGCCCGCGGACCTCATTGACCCCGGCCTTCTGGGTGGCATCTCAGAATGCTGCCTGATCAGAATGGGACCTATATCCCGTTTCTTCCACCGATTGTTAAAAGATAGCTAGACTCAAGGTGTTTGTCTTCGCCACACTACCATATCGGACGATTCAGCAAGTTTGTCACACACGAGGGCCAGCCTTCTTGGCATGAGTGCATCCTACCTTTCAGACACGATCGCACGAATCAAGATCTTTGGAAGCCTGTCGCGCGGAGCATCACAGCAGACTGCTGTATCGAGTAAACATAAAGATGGAAAACCAAGTACCCTCATCTGCCTTGCGATGGTTCTCACTGTCGCTTGTGTACCCTTACTATCGAGATGGTTTTGCTCGCAAAGAGGAAAAGGTGGAAACTGTTCGACTATGGCGTGTTGTGTATTGCTGTGGTATCGGAAAGTATGGTTGGTGTCGTTCATCTACTTGCATGGACATATTACTCAAAGAATGACAGGTGTTCTCAAATATCCACCGAAATCACGAAACTCGGCTGCCTTAGCTTTGATCCGTTCTCCTTATGGCCTGCAGACCTCGTCGATTCCTACCAGATGACGCATACATCGTCGCCTGTACGAAATTCAAACACTCTCGCACCGAGTTGTTGAAAGATCTCCGGACTCAAGGTGTACGTCTTCGCCACGCTACCATATCGGACGATTCAGCTAGTTTGTCGCATACGAGGACCGGCCTTTCTTGGTACGATTGCATCCTACGTTTCGGACACGACCGCATGAATCAAGATGTTTGGAAGCTTGTCGCGCGTCACAGCAGACTGCTGTATCGAGTAGACATAAAGATGGAAAATTAAGTACCCCTCATTTCGTCTCGCGCGAAGCGAGTCGCAATCCACTGCATCAGTGGATCTCGCTCCGATGACATTTCTTCGGTCAAGCCGTTGCCCGTCTCGGGGTGGAAGACGATATAGTGTCGTCCGGCGCTATTCTGCGTCGTCCTGAAAATCAATTACCCCTCATCGAGGTTCTGCTCGAACAAGTGTACCGTTTGGACTGAAGAGAGCTGATTGAGTCATTGTACTTGTGGTAAAGAAGAATCTAGTGTACATTGATATGTATCAATCTTGCCACTATGTAGTACTTGTGTAGTCACAGTCAATACAGCAGTCATCTTCACGTCTATTTTAGGTGTGATGAATAGGTCAGACTCGTCCACCAATATACAATGAAGCGTGTCATGAGCTTGATTCGGAGGCGTGATTACAATCGTAAAAGGCGTATGGGAATACCTGATAAAATATGTGATCCAGGAAAAGAGCATTTTTCTAGGTATGTATGGATGTAAGAGTTCAAAGAAAAATGAATCCGACATCATGTACAAAGAAATGCATAGCATATGACAATTGCAAGCACAACAAGGTCCTAAGCAAATCAGCAAGATGGATTGGTTGTTTGGAACGGGAGAAGATAATCATGTTGTTCGGCCGATGATAGCACCAGTGCCCTCATGCATCGCGCTGCCTTGTGCAAACGTTGCGTCCGGGCCCGGACTGCGCTGCGGCGTGGTAATGGGCGTTCGATGTCCGCCAATAGCACTAAGTCTCGCGCGTCCGAAGTGTGACGAACTAGAAGGTGATATCCCTAATGGTTCTCCCGGCTCGCGTCTTTGTCTACGACGTCCATCGGATGTGATTGAATTCGAGTGTCCAAGCTGTGAGCGCGAGGATCCCGAAGTGCCGTTTCCGCTTCCGCTGCCATTTTGTCCGTGTAATCGAGACGAACTCGAGCCTAGGGAGGAAGAGTTGTATGCTCGAGAGGGTGCACGCGAGTCTGAGCCCGAGGCTACAGGCGAGAGCGGACCGAGACGGTCTGGGATTGAATGCAAGGATGCTCTAGCGCTCTGAATATCATCGACTGGATCTTCGATCTCGACCTGAAACAGGAGCATTTCAGCGTGCTGTATAACGAATGCTCAAGTTCATCTTACCTGTCCAAGAGTTCTTCGACTTCTCTGTGACGCGATCGCATCCGCAACAGTAACCGCGCGCAACTGCATCCAGTTCGATGCTGGCAATGGTGGCGCCTCCTCAAGCACGTCACCTTCACTGCCAATCACATCCACATTCACGTCACGATCACTGTGCGTCCCGAATGTCGCAGAAGATGGCATATCTGAACTCGAGTCGCGCCATGAGTGCACATTCGCCAGATGCTCCAGACCTGGTGGAAATACTGGGCCACCGCGAGTCGACGTTGTCGAGAATGGCGAGACAGCCGCTCGAGGAGGCACAGGAGTGTCGAGAATGTCGGTAGGCTCTGTGCGTGCCTCTGCCGATGGCTGTTGTGTCGGCAGGGGGGGAGGAGGCGTCGGGAAGCGTGGACTTCCTGGTGCAGAACCGGAAAGTGGATCCAGCAATAGCAGAGCAGGCCGATTGAAGGCGCTGCTTCTCTCACTCCCGTTGTCATGCGCTTGCGGAGTCTGCGGAGCACTACTACTTGCTGGGACCTCGGGAGTTACCATAGCACGAGGAGGGAGAGGCGGCATTGACGTAGGCCGGGGAGGAGAAAAGCTTCGATTATTGCCATTACCAGAACGAGTTGACATCGTCGATGGACCAGATGGCGCATCGTAGTACATCGTATCGCCTGTGCTTGACGTAGTCAGATGTGATAACGGACGAGGGACGACGAGACTCGCTCGTGTATCAGTCGAACGGATCAACTGACTCGGTGGCCGAGTTGGCGGATGGCTAGGCGTTCCAGACCGTGTAGTCGGCATTGCACTACTAGGTGAATGTTCGCGATTCGCATTCATACGTTGGAACCAGCTGAGTCTGCTAAGCCGGAGCCCTTGCAGACCGTAAGCCAGACTTGACCGCCAGCTTGACGGGGAAGACGTCTCGTTGTCTGATTGAACCAGAACGGCAGGGCCGCCTTGACTCATGTTGAAACGGTGTGCCATTAGAAGAGTAGTTCGCTCGTCACCATCATCGCTTCCAGGCAACTCCGGATGTGATCCTAGAGTGCGCATCGAGCTGTCTTGTCTAGACGAGCTCGTATCGAAGGCCGGAGGTGGTTGAAGTGGGGAACCTGCCTGTGTACGTTCACCGAGCTCTGATGGACCACGACGGAGCCCAACAACCCCGCCACGACCTCCGTTCGACTCTTCCTGCCATTGATCGTCCATCTGCATAAGCTGCTGAGGCGAAATGATTTTTCCCGCATTTCCGTTGGCAGGACTATTAGGGGCTGTGGATGCAGACGAACCGTGCGTCGTAGCGCTATCTCGCTTCGCTGCGTCAACGGCTGCTCCGACTAGAGACTGGTCGGGTCCACGAATAGGGTTGTAGAATAACGAGGAAGATGATGCATGGAAGAATGGGCTAGACATTTTTGGACCAGGAGGCGAAGGTGATCTGGGAGGCGTCTTCAAGGCCGTAGGTACGACGCCTTCCGGCGGCATAGTCGTACCAGTTGTCATTTCGGTTGCTGTGGGGCTGGGATTCTGCACCAGGCGAGCAGTCGGGCCAATCTCGCGCATTTCGTTCGTCGTTTCGCCGCTTCTGCTACCCCTTAAAAAGGAGTCTTCTTCCTCGCCGGTTGGACGTGGGCTGCCTTCGCCAGCGAGGCGGGACTGTCCTTCCGAGTCGACGATGACGAACTCGCTCATGTTCGGGTGCGCATATCCAGCCCTGCGGCGACGTCGGCGGTAATAGCATAGCAGAAGAAGCAGGATGATCACTAATGCAACGACGACAGCCGCGATAATTATACCAATTAGCTGTCCAGTCGTGAGGCCCGTTCCGTCTGCTGCGCCAGCTGAAGCCGACGAAGTGCTCGCGGGTGAAGTAGTTGATGAAGCAGCTGACTCCGATGATGATCCAGAGATCGTGCTAGAAGGGGTGGGAGCCGAGCTTGAAGTGATCGAAGCAGAAGTAGAAGATGATGGCGTGGAGCTGGAGGAAGGTATCGCAGTCGAAGAGGTTGAGGTAAGAGAGGCAGGGGTTGTAGAGCCTAGGAAGGTCCAAACATCGTCAGGTCCAAGAGGGATCTATGTAAATACAAGTCAATAAGTACCTTGAGATCCTACGGAAGTTCCGAAATCCTGGCTACTCACACTAGGACCGATGTAGGTCAACGGAATTCTGACGAGTGAAGTTCCTGTACTCTCCACGCCATCAACTGTAGTCGTAAATGTTGACGCAGAAAGATATGAGGGCAGCTCCTGAGTCGGCAATACTGAAGTGACGACTACAGTTGCAACGCCTGTCTGGGTCACACCCCCGACGACACTGGTAAACGTGGAGGCGGATAGGTAACTTGGCAAAGCCTGAGTTGCCATAGATGAAGAGACGGGTCTCGCTAGCTAGAAAGGAAACAAACTGTTAATAAAGAATGTGGATTTTTTGGCTATTAAGAAGATTCATAAGTTGATTAATGGAGATAAAACGAACGGCCGTACGGACAAGAAGGGTGCGGTATCGCTAGATGGGTGCTTTTATCGTGCCTATGCACTTCTTATACGCCTCGTGAATATCGTTCGAAGTCGTTATAGTTCAATATCGCGTTGAATAGATTGGGGATACAAGAAGGAGGGCGGGAAGAAAGCCTGAACTGCGGCCTTGGCCAAGGCGAGTAAAGGCGCGTCTTCGATCAAGTTCAACTTTCCACGCGTGTTCGCCACGTGATCGTAGACATTCTTGTGGCTGTGCCACTCGCCCTTTTCAAATGAAAGCGGGTAAACATCTTCCAGTTCAACAACAACATCGGCGACGAGGTTGCCCCACAGCAATGAGCGCGCGTACGAAATTTGTCCCTGGTGGCAAGTCAGCAATAGGGCAGTCTGAGGATAATGTCACCACTGAATCTGGCATCCAACCATCGTCTGATAATCATGATTCTTCTGCACTCAAAGATGCATCAAACTCACCACGTCCAGGTCGCAAGGCAATGCGTGGAAACGCGCCAAACAACATTAAGAACAACACTAGTACTGGTGCGGATACGTCAAACACTGCTAGCCTGCAACCACCGATTTCTGCCTTAACTATGGCGGGTACTAACATTCCTCTCAACACCGCTTATCTGATTGGCTCGAAAGCTAACAAGTCTAGCGGCACGCCTAATCCAAAGAAGAAAGAGAGGAATATTTCTATCGACAGGCTTAAGGAAAACGATCCGATTTCTCGCAGTCGCTCTCCAAGGCCCATTCCTATGTCTGCTCGTCAAGTTCAGAATCCGGGTCCTCCAGTGCACTACTTGTTCAATCCTGCGAATGCTCCACTTCTCACTGATGACCAGGGCATTGCCTCATTCCCGAATCAGAGACAAGTTTCGCATCCTTCAGACAGTCCTGGCGCGCATATGCCAGCCGATGCTCAGAGACCGAGCCATAGTCCGGTCAACCTGACGAGAAATTCCTTTGCGGCATCAGGCCATACTCTTATGAACAGCTTCTCACCTTCTTCTACACGCTCATACAATGAGTCTCTGGAGCCTGCAAAACGTGAGGTCTTTCCTATGAGGCCGGCTACCAATGAATCCATGGAAGAGACGCATACATTCAACTCTTTGTCTCCGCCTGAGCCCGTGCAACGTTTCTTCCCCGAAAAGCGCTCATATGACTACCAAGCCCCAATAAGCCTAGATGAACCTGACGCCGAAATCGACGGTCCTGCAATGCGCAAGCAAGACCAACGTGTCCTTCGACGCACTACTAAACGCATCGGACATGATGGCATCGAAGATGAAGCTATGAATATGCGGGAGGGAAAACGTACTAAGCTTGAAATGCATTCACAGGAGGTTCGTGATCTCGTAGCATCATGATTCAAGGAAGCTGACAGAGACTTGGTCATGATGGGACAGCACGTAGACCTGACCTACGACCATTCAGCTCGTCCCGATAGAAGCTCCACACCTGCACCTCGTTACACAACTCCAGTGCATGATCCCTACAATCGCCGTCAGCATACACCTCATCCTCAGCATGAGATGCATGTCTCCCAGAATATCATGCAGTACGGCGAGGAAAATCAAGCGCTCTGCCGTCTCCTCGGAGTTGACTTCGATCAATATTTTGCGGAACATATCGAACAATACGAGGCTGCCAAGAAACGCTGGACCAGTTGCTCAGTTGAGGAATGGAAGGCCGGCGCGGAAGGTCAGTGTGGACGGAAATAAGTATCAATGCGTTGATATCATTTGCTCTCCAGAAATATCCGCGAAGTTCAATAAACTGATTGATTTCGTAAGTCTCAATTTCATATCGCGTAACAACTCTATTGACGACATCATCAAACCAGGTCAAGGAACGCATGACGTATGTTATGCACATACAGTTCCCTGGTGAAATTCTTCTTATTTATATCCACGACAGGGCCAAGCTCTCGCTCTATGCGACCCTGCATGACAAAGTCGCGCAGCACAAAGTCACTCTCGGGGAGCGCAAGTCGATGCTCAAGAACGTGCAGGAGAAACTCGTTAAAGACTCCGGCGCTGTACTCGGCGGGGCCATGAATGGAGCTGGCTAGATCCTAAGACGCGTGTGCTGCTGACTCCTCTCCCGCTTTGTCTGGACTGAATTTCCGTCTCCCAGTACAAATTTGTCTCTGCTGATGCCTTACCGCTGCTTTCTCGATTCCTCATCTCTTGGACCACCTGTCTTCACGAAGCAACTCTCATCGCCTCTGATACTAGATAAACAGGATGGAAACTTCACTGTAGGCTTATCATGAGCACTCTGTCTTCTCTTTCTCTGTACTCTACCCTGATACACGCAGGTAAGGTATTCGAATGTCCCTGCTACTCCTGCAGCTTTGCAATGCGAGTCGAAATAGAATGTAACGTAATATCACAGAATACGACACTTTTACCTGTTGGCCAGAGTTCAAATCGCTAATTAGAACGATCGAACTTTTCTCTCTCACCGAATGAATAGACAAACCAAAGCACGGATAACAAAAGAAAACATCAATTGGACGGAACATTTACTTGGTCAGCAGGAGTAGCGTAAGCTAAGCACTAAATAACATCGACAGCAATTTTGATAGCAATGTGGAAGAGAGCAAACTGCTATACCCAGGAAAATAAGCGGCATGCTATCCAGGGCATCATGCCTGGAAGAGCATGCTGGTTTTCCTGCGCACAGCAGACAGAGCGGGTAAACAAAGAAAGCAATACGATAACTGGTCAGTCGCGAAAGAGAAGGAGAAAGAGTAGGAGGGTGTTGGCACACACAACAGAAAAAAAATCATAAAAGGGTAGGGGGGAGTAGAAGAAAAAGGGACATGCAAGAAGGGCTAAAATGGAGGTAAGCAAGAAATCGAAGTTAGTGAATGAGAAGTACACGTCAGTCATCTACAAATGATTTTCCTCAACCGTGTGGTAATTCAAGCTGAGACGAAAGCATGAAAGGAAAATGAGATAGACAGGGAGGAATAAATGCAATGAAAGAAGCCGATCATGCAGGTTAAGACGATCCGAACCAAAACCGATGAGATTATCTGAAGGACGAGCATACGCGAGAAAGAAAGAAAACAGTAAGAGAGACAAGCGCTGAAAAAGGAGATCGAATAGGAAGCAAGCATGATAGGTCACAAATTGAGAAAATGTTTGGGGGGAGGAGTATGTTAGCGACGATTGCTAGACAGTTCAGCGTGTTTGCTCATTGAATGCGGGGAGTTCCATGAGGCTGGATTTGCATAGCCTCCATTTTGTACTCTTGACTCTGCTGTTGAATCTGGCGTTGGACCGACATCGTTAAGGCACCGACGTCCTTCATACGGTGCAAAACCATATGAAGCACTATTGTTCGATGGGGAAGAACTCGGTCCAGGAACAGATGATGCACTCAAAGGGTGAGCGGGTCGAGGGATATTGTAAGCAGACTGAGGAGGGAATTCCGAGCTGCGCGAGTAGTGGCTGGGGTACTGAGAGGAGCTAGCGGGGAGCTGTGGGATAGTATTAGTGGCAGGAGATAGCATTGACTGGGTCGACAGAGGAGACTGTGGAGAGGCGCTCTCATAGCGATCATTATCCTTGAATGTAGGTTGATGAATGTATGCGTTGTTGCCATGGGCCGCGTAGGAACCGAAGTAACTCTGCTGTTTCTGCTGTTGACCATGTTGAGTGGGCGCTTCCCTGCTAGGAGGCCGTATGGCCGCATGATGCCCGTTCCTGTAGCGTGCATCCATAGAGGACTCGGTCGTGTGTCGATAGTCACGATCCGAGGTACTAGAACCGGATACAGACGAAGAGGCACTCCCGGGCGTGACTACCGGTGAGGGATACGGTGCGGCTCGAGCATTTCCGCGCATGACATATTCGCGCTGAGCGCCGCCGTTGCCAGGATGCGATTGTAAGAAAGGATCCAGCGCACGTGATGTTGAAGCAGAATTTCGAGCCCTGTCGGCCAGAGAAGAGGGATATTCAAAGCGAGCTTGCAGATCTCTGCCTGCTCCAGAAGACGACGTCGAGACAATAGCGGTCCCACCATTCGGAGTATTGATCAAGTTCTTTGCAGCGGGCTTTCTTCCGCCCTTGCCCTTGCCTCCGCCTTTAGGCCTTGGTGTTTGTGGGGGGTCGTCGTTTGGCGACTGGGATGTCGGAGAGTCAAATGGCGTCTCAGTTGAGGCGCACATCTGAGAATCTTCAGATTCGGATCGATTATCTTGCATCTCTTTGTCCGCCCGCGATCCGTGCTTATCGGCAGCACGTCCGTTGCCGGTTTTCCTCTGAGGCTTGTTGCGCTTCCGTATGCGTTTGTTGCCTTCGCCTTTTGAGAAGTCGACCCTCCAGTACGATCCCTTGCCTGGTTCTGTGACAGGCTTCGGTTCGCGCACGAAAGCAGCGAGCAAAGACAATAAGTGGCGGATGGAATTCTGTAATGTGCATTTAAAAGATTAGTCACGATGCAGCCGATCAGAAGTTTGAAGGACGCAGAACTCAAAAGACAACTTACACTAAACGCAATCGCATCTTGCTTTGGCAGATTGGCATAGTAAGGGAATCGGAGTCGGATGGCCCTCAAAATATCTTGCAGTGTAGCTTTTTGGCCTTTGTTGCCCAGAATGGCAAGCTTTACAAGGACATGGTAGTTGTACTGCGGCTTCGCATCGGGTGTCTCGGGGTCAGCGAGGCTCCAGAGATTAAGTGGCGCGCCCATAGGGAGTCCGAGAATCTCATGCGGAGTTCGTGGCCTGTTCTGGATATGCGAGAACGTGCCGATACCGAACTGTGCGTCAGGAGAAATTCCAGCAATCACCTCAGAAACAGGGGGCAACGGTCCTCGCTCGGGCAAGTTGCTTTGGACAGGCACTTGTGAAGGGAGAGGTAGAGGTGCCCCTCGCGCGTTGTCATACTCGTGCACGTGTCTGCGATAATAACCCTTGGGTTCTGAGCCGTTACATGCGCTCCGAACGTGATCAAGGCCGATCCGACGGCCGTTTGCGTCGTAGGCAGGATATATGTCTTGCCTGAAGCGCGGGAGGCCATCGGCAGTGGAGGTTTGAGAGTCGACTACAAAAGGATTTCCAGCGAGTTCTGAGAGCTCCCTTCGCCTTGATGAGCCTCTGGACTGAGAGGACGCACTATGCGAACGCGAACGGCGTGAAGACGGCAGCGTCGGGCTGGTAGAGACATCCGGACGCGGTGACCTGCGAGACTCGTCGCCAAAATCTGCGGGCCGAAGAGTAAGAGAAAAGTTATCGCAATCCCGCGTCGTGGTGGAAGCGTCGGGAGCGCCGCGGGCGTCGAGATGGGGAAGGCGGGGCTGGTCTGAGTCCCTGGCGGCGCTCATGGAGGCCGTGGACCCACAGAAGAAGGCGTCTGGGAAGGGAAGAAGAGATATGGGCCTCGGTAGCAAGCGTGGCCCGGAGGGAAAGAAGCACGATCTGCGAGGGTAAGAGCGGTCCGATCAGTAAACATGTACAGTTTGTGCACGGCGCTTGAATGAATATGGCTGCTTCTCACCTAATCGGCGACGGTGGGAAAGAGTGAATAAGGAACGGCGCAAAATGAAAAGAAGAGGTCTAATGCGATCAAAGAAGTGTGCACGACGACGAGGAGATGGGAAGGGAAGGGCTACTACCGCTAGCAACTCCAAGTCAGACGCATCTGGTCGATTTTATATACCAGGAAAAAAACGCGGTAAGAACACGAGGCAATTCGCAACGCGGGTCAAGCACTCTTCTTCTTATACATCCACCGCCATCCTATTCGCACCGATCCCGAGCTACTCGTCACGACGATAGGGACAGACGATATGCTGTCCGTCCTGTCCTGTCCTGTGTACGCAAACAATTTTTGAACATCTGCCGGATTATGTAAACAACAATTGCCCGATTTGGCGTCACATCACCTCAGTCAACAGAGTCCAACAAGCCACCTCCTTCGCACGTTACCGTCTCTTTGGATCATGCTTAACTAACAATATCTTAGGCCCCAGCTCACTCGAAAAATATAATGCTTTTCCCTACTTTTCTTGTACTATCGGCTCGCGGTCGACCGGATCGCCTTCCGAAACACGACTATAAAAAACAACACATCTTTCCATCCAGAAATTCCTGGTTGTAGTATCGCATCGTAATACACAAGGATACATATTGTACATCCATCAAGCCATCTAGCACACAAATCTGACTTCCTTCGCTTACACAAACCCTTGCAACATAAACCCTTGCACGATCAGATCTTTCTTCCTGTGTTCCAGTATCTTCCTTAGTCTCTTTTCCAGCTCGGCTCTTGAGCCATCTACCGATATTCCAGAATTTCGAGCAGCATGCACAGCAAGATTCTCCTTCAGAGTGGATTTCCGTAGAGTATAACATTCCTCGGGGTCGTGTATAAAGGGATGGATCAGAGCGGTCTCATATTCGTTTTGTAGATCTGTACAACAGCAAGTTACTTGAGGCAAAGGGACTCGCGGGTCGAGAAACGGACTCACTACACATGTACTCCTCACAATCGGAAGGTAGTATAATACTGATCTTCTTGTCCCTATCCTTGACGTGGTAGGCTAGCTTTCGAAGGCCCTTTATGTTGACTCTGGTGCCTTTCAGGGACAGGAAACTGAGGCTTGGAAACTGACAGAGAGTGGGTATCGCATTATCTGTAATTCTCTCGTTCCATGAGAGTTCCAGATGACTGAGGACTCGTCTGAGACTAATAAGATGCATAACCCTGAAAAATAGTATTTTAGAGTGTGAAGGAGGCCTCAGCCAAATGGCATACGCTATGTCGCCTATTTGCGTATCGTCCAGAAAGAGAGACTCTAGACTTTGAAGATGACTCAAGTACGCCAAGTCATCATCGCGCAATGGCACATCTGAAAGCACGACAGAACGGAGGAAAAGAAAACCGGAAGGATCGTTAAGCACTGGAGGTTGCGTCGTCAAGCAATCACGAACGAAAAGTATGGATGAATGGACCTTTCAGGGTTTCGAGTCTCAGAAGATTGAGACCATCCACATCAGCCATAGATTCCGTCAGACTCAACGACCGTATATGCGAATGTTGAAATAAGACGAGAGTTTGGGGGTTGAGGTGGCCTAGGAGAACGCCTGAATATCTTGAAATATGAAACTTGAAGAATGAACCATACCTTTCACCCCAAGTAGATTGACGATATCTTGATGGTTCGCAATGTGAACATCAAGCTGGCCTTGAAGGCGCATTCCAGGCAAAAGACTTTCGAGGTGTTTGAGCAGCAGTGAGATACTTTTAGGTGTCTCTAATCCAAGGCTGGTAAAGTTCTCTACTCAAATGTTGATAGTCAGTAACCGAGAAATTGATCTATCAAAATGTACGCAGCCCTTTGTTGAAACAGTATAAGGTTGAAGATGTGAACGAACTGTCACCTTCGGTCATTTCGGGCGGACCAGACTCCATGACTACCTTTGGTCCATCATTATCTTGTCGACTTTCGGGCCAGAAAAGTTCTCCAGAAGGTGAAGTTTGTTTATTCTCAAGTTGCCCAATAGAACTTGGCAATTGAGCGATTTTGTCGGACAAGCGAAGTCGATCGGCTTTAGCAGAGAGTACGAAAGACATGTCAATATGACTGGATGATCGTTTGATTCGCCTTGGCGGTTGCCTCAGAAGAGATCTGGAAGAAGAAACAGAGGAAGATACATGGAGTTGCTGTTTATGGGCTCCGCCTCCTGATGCCAGACCAGAGTTGTTTTCATTTCGTTCTCCGATAGCAATGTGGACATAAGTGCCTTGGGATCTTGAGAGCTGCTGCTGCTTCATGAGTTGTAGCGGTAGATGTTCCGGAGAGTCTTGAAAGCGATTTTCCATGAAAGCATTGCACAAGCGGTGAAAGAAGGGAAACTTGGAGGCATCTGTAACCGAAGCTTGGAACAACCGGATACTGGACATATACTGAATACAGTAAGCTTCCGATGGGTACATGAGTGCTTAATGCCATCCCAACACACCTGGTGAGCTGAGATTTCTGGACAATAAAGCGGGTTTTCACAGTCGACGAGAGGTGCAGAGAAAGACTCCATAGCAAGAAAGCAGTGGCACAAGACAAGTTGAAAGCAGGGCGTGATGAATTGAAAGCAAGTAAGGTGATTGAGCTGAATGCCAGCTTCGTACAAACTGGAGATTATGGAAATCTGTTGTGGATGATTGTATGCATGGGATGTGATATGTATTGTTACTGTTGTGATGGTTGGGGAAAGAGACGCGACTTTACGCGTCAAGGTCACGCTCATAGCAGCTCATGCCTGAGTGGCAGAAATTCGGAATCGAACAAGAACGGAAGGGCCATCCCTCTGTCTTTAACCCGATCCTCCATCACGGACGGTTTCCAACGCGTTGCCAAAGCGGACAACGCTCTTGTAGCGAGCTTGTGCGGGACCTGAAGCGCTCCTTCAGCTATTGCGGTATGTGTTGTATAGTTAGTTGTACATATGCGCTCACGGTCCGGTAACTTTCAGTCACATCTATTTACAGGCCATACACAGCCCGCACCACCACCCATCATAAAGTCCATTTGTCTATCCTTAACTTTCTGATCTCTACGACGACGTTGGCGAAGAATACGCATTACGGCCGGCATTGGACGCTCAGCATCTCATCATGCCTGCAAAATACTCGCATGCGAAGAAACGATTGAATGCGCGTGATCCCGCTCGCAAGAACGGCTCGCCATCGAATGGCAAGGGTAGCCCGCTGCTCCAGGGGCACGGCCACGCTCACAGGAATCCAAATCCACATCTTGACCGCACGATCTCAGAGACGATGAGCGCGGTAAGCCGATGACACTACCTGGCATGACACACGACTTAGAATCCTCCGACAATTGACAGACAATCACTGCAGTCTCAGAACTTGAACGCTCCATCTCGCGAATTTTGTTGCTGCGCTACGAACACGACATTTGTAGACTGTACTCAACGCGCTTGCACAATGTTGCTACGATCTTCCTTCCGAAGCTTATGTACGACTGCATTGATCTGACATCCCCAGGATGGGTTGCTGCTAATGTAGACTGCGACGAAGTCAAGGACTTCTTCAGAAGCGCTATCGCAATGGATCTGCGACAGGCAGGCGAGCGAGTTGCAACCAAGAGCGTCTTATGGTCGTACACGGCCTTGCGGCATTTTGTACGGATATGTTTCTGCTTGTTCAGGAGCTTAGCACTAATGAGGGATGAAACAGGCCTTATCGAATAATGTTTCGATATGTCAAAAGCGAGGACTTCACTCTCTTCGCCTTCTGCCTCACTTCCAGTCCTTGAAGGCACATCTTGACAATTTGGAAGCTATGCCATTAGCTACGTTCACGAAACCTACGCATCTTCGCTCTCTCGAAAATAACATCTTGCTTCTCGAAGACGATTTGGACCGCACTCAGACCAAGACCGGTCCCGCTTGGGATGATTGGAAGTCTAAAATACGGATAGGCTATGAACGACTAATCGACACGCTTTGGCAGGTTAGCAGAGAGTTTGATGTGCGCGGATATGGTTTGGTCTTGCGTGAGAAACTAACGACGAAATGGTGCGACTGTGGATGCTCAACGGATCACCTTGGCGAAGTATGCGAACGGACTGTCAGGGAGGATGAAGAGGCGTCTAGTACACGTTCAGGAAAGGAGAGGGAATGGGACGGTCGAGGTTAGATGGTTTCAGCAAGCGCTTCTATGACATTTATAAATCCTGTCTACTTTTAGGAAGCGGTGTACGTGCCTGGCAAACTGAAGATGAAGAGGACATTTGGGAGATGGACTTGGATTTTGGTGGTTTCGAAGTGGACGAAAGTGACGGCCTGGATCCCGATATGACCATCGGTGAGCTAATGGAATGGCGCTACTTCAAAGCGGAGAAAGCAAAAGAACTCGTAAGTCTCATCACTGGACTTTCTTTCTCGCTTGCTGAAGGTGTTTTTAGGGTAACAGAGCTTTTCGCAATGGTGACTATGAGAGTGCTGTCAAGCAATATGAATCCGCTTACGATATCGAGCCTGAGCTCCCTCACTATCAACTTAATCTCGCTGCTGCACATCTAAAACTTTCAAAGTCAGTCTGATTGCTGGATATATGCATCAACTTCATGTATCTGATTTTATTGGATACAGCTGGATTGCCGCCGAGCAAGCATGTAACAAGGCGCTCGCCCAACACCGAAGCGGAAAAGGCTACTGGCGCAGAGCCAAAGCCCGCCACATGCAAGGGCGTACGGTCGAAGCGGTAAAAGGTAAGTAAATCCATCTCATTACCCCCTATCCATTCTGACTCAGTTTGTGCCTGCGCCAATATAATAGACCTGCGGGCTGTGCTCAAGATCCAGCCGGGAAACGCTGAAGCGCTTGCAGAACTAATGTCCATCATGCCATCTGCCGCTGCGGATATAACACAGAAAAGCAATAATAGTAAGAAGCAACGGCCGCCATCGCCGGGATCCTTGTCACTGTCCAAGGCTCCTCAGAACGGAAACATAAATGGAATCGCGAATGGGCACGCAAGTGGGAGCAGTAGCGTCAGCAACGGTACTGTTATCAACGATGGAGGAGGTGGAGGAAGCAGCAGTGGCAGTAGCGCCGGCAGCGTTGGTGGAAGCAGTAGCAAGGACACCGCCATCCCTGATTCAATTCCGACGATTCCTCAGCAAAATGGCAATTCGGCTGAGCTACCTTTTCCACTCTATGAGCCAGACATGCGTAGATTGCGACTCTACACGCCGCATCTACAGGTGGAAATGCCTATCATTGGCGCTACCAAGGGAAAGAACAAGGGCGATGGGCCGACACCGACCTTTGAAATCTCCTCAGAGAAATTCGCATACCCGACCTGGGAACGTTGCAAGGTTCAGCGCGTTTCTCGATGAATCGGTCGTTAGACCTATTACACACTCACGAATCATTACACCATGCAAGCATCTTCCGTCACTCTTTCCCTTTCTTATACGATTGTTATCCTAGACGATACTGGAAAACCGTTCATCTTTATATTTTCTGTGCTTGTACGACGTTATTATGCTTGACCCATTATTTATTGTTGTTACCCTCTTCGAGGCTATATGCATACATACCCACGCAATCAGTGAATGAATGGCTTCGGAGCTGTTTGTAATTGCTCTCATGCATACAAGCTGTCGACTCAAGCACGATATATATAGAGATACTCTCACAAACAGGAGTTGAGCAAGAACCGAAGAGACATCACTAGGCTTCACTGCCTCCAAACCCTACACACGATAAAATTAGTCTGTATAATCTTATAGCACTAGAAATTGGAAATTCTCTCACAGCAGTTCATAATCCCTAGCATAGACTTCGGCACCTCCAAATGCAACATTTGCGCCTCTCTAGTTACAGATATACCGACACAAGTATGAATTATTTGCTTCTGAATATGACTGAGAGCACTCACTAAATGCTCTCCAGCTTTTCCTGGGACACGAACACCGTTGATCGTAGCAACAGCATGGTATAGCTTCTCGTTCTTTCCATTGGATTCTTCATATCCGCCTTCGACGGGATGACATCCCGGAGGAAGGTATCCTCCCGATGCTGGGATTAGCTGCATGTCCTGCGTGAAAGCTGTGTATATCAAAATGAGGTTCATCCCGAAACTCGTATCAGTATGATGATAGAGAATAGAGAGCAGTGACTGACGAAGGAGATCGTATCTTCCATGGTGCTCAAATTCGCCTCCTCCGTAGGGTACTCTACATGGTGGAGATAGATTTGGTGCGACCTTGCAAGGATGGACCGCATTCGGGAAGAGCGCGGATCTGAATGAACGGAGCCGGTCAATGCGATATTACTCACATCAAATAAGAGAAAGACGCATATACTCACCCGAAAAATACGGGCGAGATGCCATCTGCATCGAACTGTCACAGTATAGATTAAAGAGTTCATCCATCCGATACGTTGGAAAGGAACAGAACACATACACAAGGCGGCTGTCCGGCCTGTTGAGATCCAGGGAACTGCCCATCCGTCGTCAATGGGACACGGAATCCAGAAGCCGGAGGACGTTGACTCGGACTCGGACTCGCAAATCCCGATTGCGGATGTTGCTGCGATTGGAACGACGGTGAAGGAGCACGGAAAGCATGCGCGTCGCTCACTGACGGGAAGTGCATTCCTTGAGGCTGTAACGGTGCTCCGGGGAACCAAGGTACTCCTGCTGGCTGCGGAGGGGTTGGGAACCCTGGTATGCCAGAACTAGTACTCTCAGACTGAGGGGATGACGCATAACATGCATGTGAGTGTTCCAAATTATTAGATTGAGCGTGGAAGTTACGGGTGTCGACCATGATTGGCAACAGAGAAGAAACTGAGATCGATGTCGGAGACAACGTACGAGAGGCTTACTTACATGCTTGTCATGCTTCTTATCCTTCTTGTCTTTCTTGTCTTTCTTTTTTTTATCCTTGCGATGTCTATACTCATCACTAGAGTCACTGTCGGAGGAACTGGAGTCGGAATCCTTATGGCCCATGGTGGTGATGGCAGTCCTTTTCAGAGCCTTGATCAGAGCGACCCGCGGCATAATAAATAAGTACTTTTGATAACAAGAAGGCTGTACGCGATCAGATTCATTAGCATCGGTTCCTCTGAATCCGACGATGGGTTCGGAGTATTATATGAATAGGAGGCAGTAAAGGGGATTCTAGAACGGACGGACGGGGTGTGCTCTAAAGGTCTGTCATGCCGCGAATTGTGAATATGGTCTGAATATGTGTATGTATGTAGTTGGCCAATACATTATACTATATTGCTCTCTTGCAATTACAGTAAAAGTTCGACGTCATTTGTACTTTAGAGCGTGTCGCTCATTCATTGCTTGAGACGTAAGTAAGACTACATCAAATGATGTCCCGGTACCTACGTTCGTTCTAATCACCTCGTTCAGAAAATAGCGGGTAGCTCGCGGCAATTAGTCGCTAATGTCTCGCTACCTGCCTCCTGGACGAGTAACAGGTACAGGAGTTGATTCCCATTCCTCTGAGTCTGGCGGTGGTAGATCAAGGGCTGGAGCCTTTCCCTTGGCTTGTGTCCTTTCCAGCGCATGTAGTGTGCCGGAGGAAGCCTTTGGTGTCAGCATCGTGTCTTCGTCGATGCGCAGAGCTTCAAAGTTGAGAGGGAGCGTTCTAAAAATAGGAAAACAGATGTCAGAAATCCATGCCGATTTACAGATCAGGACAGGAGGAAAGCACACCGCATCTCGTCTCGTCGGTATCGCACCCACTCTTTGCAAGCTTCTCGGAATTGCGCGAGAATGTTCAAGAGGTCATTATAAAACTAGTGGAAGGATCGTAAGCAGAGTGCAAAGACTACATTGAATACACATCATTTACCTTGATGCCCTCTTCGAGGTTGCGAATGATCTCGCGATATTTGTGATAGGCAAGATCAAGGGACTGTAGAGCATGTTCTCGCTCTTTTATAGAAGGATCGTCTTGACGTGATCGTATGAACTGCTCATGACGAGACTGAAAGGACAGGGATAAGAGCGACTTGGCTAGGTTCTAAAGCACATAGGAAAGCACCTTAATCAAATCGGTCAATTCGATCTGTTTATCTGCACTCTCCTCAACGCCATCCTTGAACTTCTCAAACTTATACATTTCCTGGTCAAGAGTGTTTTCAAACATGGCCGGCTCGATCTCCGTCCAGCGTTCGATGGCAGCAGCCTCTTGCATGATACGTGGCTGAATATCATCGACGTCTGCAAGCCGTCGTGCCCTTTGAACAAGTTGGGCTCGAGATGTCCGCAAATCATCCAGTGCTTCAAGATGTCCGCGGAGTGCTCGCGCATGTGCTTGGGTTTGCGCATTGGCGGGATCCTTCCGTCTGCTCGCAGAAGCCGCGGTTGACGATGGTACCCAACGCTCCAATTCTTTCTGTTGATCATCAAAGTTCTGAATGTGAGAAAAAAGCTTCGTGTAGAAATTGGAACGTACTTCGTCCCAAGTTAATCGAGTAATCGGCTCCTCCCACTGCTCCCACTTGGTGCGAATCGTTTCGTCTGCCTCTGACGCCTGTTCAAGCATGGAACGATACCGTCTTTCCTTATTTGTAAGGCCGACATTGGCTTGGTATGAAGGTAGGCGGTCTAATCGCCTCCCTTGCCTTGCCGCGTTCTTACGGACTCCCTCATCTTCCGACGCTTCCTGATCTAATATGTCCATTGCCTGCGGTGAAAGAGCGCTCAGCCAAGACCATTTAGTAGAGAAGAGGGCACTGCTTTACTTCATCAAGGATCTCTCTACAGCGTTCAGAAAGGTGCTCCGCATCCTCGATTGACGCATCGATGCGCGCTGTTCCATCTTCTAGCCGCACTTCCTCCGCCTTCCTGAGCAGGCTTGGCGGAAGACCGACGGGCTTATCAAGGGCTTCGAGAGAAGCTGGAAGGCTCAACTCCTGAAGCATGCTATTTTTGTCGAACCAATCAGCCCGGAGAACGAGACATTTTACTAGCGACTGAACGCACCGGTCCGCAAAGCCGTCGAGCTCTGCCACTCGACTGAATACCTCTTCTTGTAGCCAGTTGTGCACTCGATCTTTGTATATCTCTGAAAATGCAAGTGAGACACGGAATCACTTTTCCTAGACGGATGATACAAACCGACAGCAACCTTAGCACCCCAGCTCACTAAATCACCGAAAATGACATCTTCCTCGCCGACTGCAGATTTAGGATCTTGTAGGCTTGGTGGTGCGGCACTTTGCACCATTGAAACATCCTGGATCGGGGGAATGGCGGAAATCGGTGGTACGTCTTGATGGTATATAAGATCATTATCCCTTTCGGCACGAGCAATGTTCTTCTCTATTGCATCCAAAAGTGACTTCGTCGAGCAATTCGGTGTTAAGGTACATCTTCTCACACCACTAAGCTGCTCACCTTCACATCGTCCACGACAGGCCTTGCAACATAAGCTCGACGAGCAATGTCATAACCTCTCTTGGCCAGAGTTTTCGCCTCCATCAAACGAGCAAGCTCATGTCCATAATTATTTGACTCGAGATCGTCTACACTCTTACGATATTGAGCAGCAGATTCAAAGTGATGCTGCTTCGCATCTA
Organism: Sanghuangporus sanghuang; assembly: GCA_009806525.1. Lineage (NCBI taxonomy): Eukaryota > Fungi > Basidiomycota > Agaricomycetes > Hymenochaetales > Hymenochaetaceae > Sanghuangporus > Sanghuangporus sanghuang. Next base: position 1,106,041 of record VVIT01000005.1, read on the forward strand.
TATGAGCTAGCCACTCCTACGTCTCATTCAGCTTGTGAACGAGCTTCGGAATAGAGGATGTCCTTACCGATGGAAAAGCTCGGCTTTCTTTCGATTCTCGAATAGTATTGGCGGATAGTCGGTAGAATGAGGCTACCTTTGAACTTTCAGTGAGAAACAAGTAATTGGCTGGGGAGCTTTCTTACCTTCGCCGCCAATCTGGCAACAATTACGTTCTTGTAATGGTCTAAATCGGATCATCAGACCGGTGAGGACGTCAGGCAGAAGATGGTCAGTTTCTTACCCATAACGGCTCTTTGCCAAGCGCATTCCTGGGCCTGGGCCAACATGAGGTACTCAAGACCACGGAGAAAGGGCTCTGATAGCTCGTCAATGCGAGCTTCCCGGTCCAAAGATTGAGTCAAAGCAGGTAGCGCTGACGAGATTAGAAAAGAGAACGTCCCTGCTGCATGCTACAGGCGGACATTAGTGCGTTGCCAATGGATACTTGAGGAAAGACTGAACTTTACCTGGTAGAATGCGCTTGCACGTTTTATTCCTTCCGCATGCGACCTATCTTCAGCAAGTGCTAGCTGCGAGTACAGGGAGGCAAGATTGAATAGTAGTGCGGCCCTCTCATAAGCGATGTTTGAGATTTCTATCCAGGTGTCCGAGGGTTTCAATGCCGCGGAGTAAGTAAATACTAGACCGATCTTTAGGGGTGCATAAAGTCTCATTATATGCCTAAACTTGCATCGCAATTAGAACGCACATCGACGGGTAACTTCGTTAAGACGAATGTCAGCTGTGCGCAATATCTAACTAGCCACATAAGTTATCTGGATACAGAGAATGGACAAGGACGTCTCACTTTATTATAGCCTGAATGCGCGAGACATGGACCAACTCGTTAGTCGCGTCTTTCCTTAACTGCTCCCACCGTTCTGTATCCCACTTGAAAGCCTCTGGATGTGTATCGGGAAGATTGTCCTGAATGTATTCGCGGACGCTTTGGCGAATAGGTACTGGGGAGGTTTTCTTGAAAGGTATGGAAAGCTGGTTCGACATGCTTGAAGATAGATGGAACCAGCCCTCGGATGAATCCAAGGCTTAAAGGTTCGGAACGAAGCAAGAGGCAGAAGGTAGACTCTGATTTCGCAGCCTCTGCCTCTTTATATTGTCAACCTAGTCTTGGCGGCAGAATTGGCTGTTCGAAGTTGAGGGCACGTGCCTACCCACTCTTGTACGTTGCAAAAAGTTCCAACTGGTTTCAGCAGTGACGTTGAAGGCCTCGAGCCGACTTGTGAGCCTCCGGACGCGTAGAAATATCGATATATAATTGAGGCGGAAAGAGGTAGGAGACTGAGCCGCAGTTGACTCGACATCGTGCCAGTGGCAGGAGTCAGGACGCGTCTTGACTTTTACTATTTAGGGACGCGCCTTCACCTGCCTTTCATACGCCTGCTTCTGCACACGACCCAGTCCTCACCGCAGCCTCTGCTCAACTCTTGCTTGTCTGAATAGTTTTCGATCTTTTTGATCGTCCAGGCGGCACTATGAGCGAAATCGACCAGATCGCACAAGCAATCCTCGTCGCCTCAGACCCGGCACAGGCTAATTTACATCAAGAAGCTCTACAGTTTGTACAAAACAGCTTGAAAAATTCCCCTGAGCCATGGAGAATTGGTCTTGCACTCTTTGTAGATAGCAATCCCGATGGTTCTCGAAAACACCAGGCTCAAGTTCGCTTTTATGGCTTGCGCGTACTGGAAGATTTTCTCGACAGTCGTTTCGACCCCCTGCCTCCAGATGCGTTTGAAACGCTTCGGCAATCCCTCATGGCGTACGTACAGTCAGAATATGTACAAGGCACGGCGGAGGCTGGAGCATCATGTGCGTCTGTTGATCGTGTATGCTTTCGAGTATTGATCTTGACTGTATCTTTTCAGTTCTTCGGAATAAATTCTCGCATACATTGACTCTATTCTTCCTGTGCAGCTACCTTGAACAGTGGCCAACTTTTTTCTCCGACTTCTTCTCCCTCATCCAGGCCCCATCCAACTCGGGATCACCTGGGTACAATCCTCACGTATCCTTACTACTTTTCCATTTGGTCCTCGAAATTTCAGGAGAGGTTGCGGATCAAATGCTAAAAGCTGCACGACAACATTCGAGTCAACGTCACTATCGAGACGCAAGAGTTCGTGACGCTGTACGTGAACGGGATGCAGGCAGGATCAACGAAGCGGTTCTGACCATTGTAGCGTACTCCGCACAGCAGCTGGAAAGTGTAAGGAAAGGCGCGACCACAGGCAATGTCGAGCGGTTGACGGAAGTCGTGGATTGGGGCATAAGAACATTTGGTTCTTACGTTGGTGAGTTTCAAAGTGCAACTTCATTTGTCTATGCTGACATATAACATGCCAACCAATTAGGTTGGATCGATATTAATCTCACTGTCACTCCAACAACGATTCAATTATTGTTCTCGCTCCTTTCGGACCCTTCATTGCCGATACGACTGGCTACGTCCGTTGCTCTTCTGCGTATGGTTTCAAAGGGTTTGAAAGAACCAGGTGACAAAATCCAGTTGTTAAAAGTGCTCTCTCTGGGTCAGGTATTAGCAACTTTAGAAGACAAAACACGACAAGAGCAAATAGCTCGAGAGCGGGATGTAGATGAGGGAGAAGAATCTTACCGAGAAGCCTTGGGTCGTCTTCTCAATGCCTTGGGCCTTGAGCTCGTAAAATTGGCGGAAGATGTAAGCGTGCTTATATACTTGCTTATTCTTGCTGTTACTAAGACTGCTCCTAGCCTAATGCTTCAGATGGTATCAAAGCCGAGGCCACGTCAATGCTTTCCGAACTACGTCCAACTTTACTACGATTTCTGGCTGATCCTTATGACGACACGACATCAACTGTTTTCCCTCTACTCTCAAATATTCTCGGACCGGTAAGGTTTCATATTCCTTTGAAATGGAATTCAGAACTGATTGATGTACCCTGGATGTATAGCTGAAGAAAGTAAAACGTTTGTCGCCTCATGAAATCACAGACGACACACGCACTTTCGTGGCTTCAACTCTTGCTGTGATCCTCCAGAAGATGAAATGGGATGAAGAACTAGACCCGGATGACATGGATGAGGATGATAGACTTGCTTTTGAGACTTTACGAAAAGTGGGTGCTTTTGCGTAAACAAATGGAATGGCGCTCAATCCTGATATCTCAGGGAGACCTCCGTACCCATTTGGACGCTATATTTTCAATTGACCAAGATATGGCCATTAATGCGATACGCACCCTTGTCCTCGATACCTTAGCGGCTTATGAAACGGGATCCCAAGTTAAGTGGAGCGAAGCGGAACTCGCAATATATCTCATCTACATATTTGGAGAAGTTAACAAATGTAAGTATCATTATTTGGCCTCAGTCCATCATCACTTATCTGTCACCTTAGCCGGAGGTAAAGGGCGGGCAGCTTTCTGCCAAGCGCCGCCAGTGGCGAAGGAACTGAGGAAGGGGACTGATTATTCGGAATACCAATTGACGACTCACGGCGAGATGCTTATGGCACTCATACGTTCGAACATCTGCGCGTATCCGAATAATGCTGTTGCGATTCAGTTTTTCGAGACCTGTGCGAGATACAGTGACTTCTTCAAAGTTCGAAAAGAATGCATCATTCCCTTGTTGAAAGCAATGGTCGGACCGAGGTAAGCTCGCGCAACTTTTACTGTAGTTAGTCTGTAATCTCTGAACATTTCATTAGAGGAATCCATAGTCCCAGTACATCCACCCGATCTCGTCTATTTTATTTGTTCTACAAGTTCATTAAGGAAGATCGGAGCGATATCTCGGTGGGCCTTGTAGGCACACTTCTTAATGGAGTGAGAGACCTACTGGTTATCGATGTGGAGCTTCCTGAATTGGAGAACCCCGCCGAGGACGACCTGCTGACGGAAACAATCAAGAATTCCGGTATCTTCGACTCCCAGCTCCATCTCTTCGAGGTCGTCGGTTTACTCGTGTCTTTGTGTTTCAAGAATGCTGAAGAGCACGTGGCGCTTCTGTTGAGTTTCGTGCAACCCCTTCTCGACGAGCTAGAGGCGAATCTCCAGGCTATTAAGAGTCCACAAGACGTCATCCAGATTGTCAAGGTGCATCATGTAATGATGGCTCTAGGCAGCATCGCAAAAGGATATCCTGAAGTCCCACAGCCTATTCCAGAAGGCTACATTCTACCTCCAATTTCCATCTTCCGGCAGATGACACAGGCCATTGTGGTCTCTCTGCATGCGATGAGCGGCTTTAAGCCCGTGCGAGACGCGGCACGCTTTGCCTTTGCGCGTATGGTTGCTACGACCGGGTCGCATATCACCGACTTCATACCGGAAATGATGTCAAGTCTACTTGCCCATTTCGAGCCGACGGAGCTTGTCGATTTCATGAACTTCATTAGCTTGCTTATGCATCGGTTGGGCCCAGAGATGTCAGACGTATTAAACCAGCTCGTCATGCCCTTGCATGCTCGAATCATGGAGTTACTTGCAAGCCCCATTACCGGAACGGATGACCGAGTGACGCATGGAGACACGAAGAGGGCTTATCTAGCTTTCCTCAATAGTATCCTTTCGAACAGATTGCATGCCATCCTGATTTCTGAAGGTATGTATGCCGTATTTTGGAATTATATAAAGAAGTCATCGCCTTTCTTTTTTAGCCAATCAGCCTCACTTTGTCCCTCTTCTGGAAGCGGTGATGAGTCTAGCAGAAGACGTTTCAGATCCCGCTGTTCAGCGTCTCGCTTTCTCTTTCCTTGGACGGTGTGTGAACATATGGGGACAAGCCAACGTGGTGAACGGGGACGCAGAGCATACCGGGCAAAGTCTTCCTGGCTTCGAGACTTTCATTTATGATCGTCTCGTTCCTTTGGCAATTTCTGTTCCTTCTCAACCGTCCTTCAACATCAAAGACGGGCAGATGCTTACGGTATGATCCTGTATATTTGTTCCTCATGTTACTCGAAGCTGATTGATAAACTTTAGGTATCTCACGAGATCGCCAATTTCCTTCAGATCGTTGCAAAAGCCCGTGGAGAAGAAGCGTTCCAGTTCTTCGTCACTGCGTTTCTTCCTTCGCAAGGTTGCCCACCCGAAGTATCAGTAGAGTTCGCAACAAAACTACGAGACCTCGATTCAAAAGCCTTCCGGAAATATTTCTCCGACTTCATCCGTGCTTCCAGGACTGCAAGTTAATCGTGGAATTGAATGCATTGACCGTATAATGCTCATGACCTGACGGAATAATCTTTGCTAGAGTTGTAGCTGTCTGTATCTGACCAAGAGTTTACTCATCAATAGTACTGTACTAGGAGTTTGCATACTTTATTACCATTCTTTGTTGTCTATCTGCTTTCTTTCCGTTCGTTTATCATACTTGATCTCGCCGTAGATGATTTAGCCTCGCTTTTTGCATGTTGGATTTTGTGTAGGAGGAATTACGCGAAATTAAAGCAATGCTTACATAATCTTAGATCTATCACTTAGCCTCACGTGACACATGCGGGCAAGATGAAGTTGAAGCACCAGCTGGGAGTTAACTTGTTTTGCTACACTTACATATTTATGGCAAGTGCTGGTGCGTTGATGGGTAGTCATGATAGAAACACGGCTGATAATGAAACGATAGTGCCACGGAAGGTGAAGGCGAAGATTGTGAGCACAGATAGTTCATTTCATTTTATATATGCCTTTGACCATTCCTGTACTTCGAACCAAAGAGACCGCCACGAAAGGTACGAGTTCACTATTGTTGCTTCGACGCGTTTGAATAAGACATCTACCTCAGCATGTCCCAGATACCTCCGTGACGGAGACCTGGACAGCCTTTAGCAAGGCTATCCGAGAAATCCATAACCACAATGCATCCAACCTTTCCTTTGAAGAGAATTACCGCTTCGCTTACAATCTTGTCCTTCATAAACAAGGAAAACTGCTGTATGATGGCGTTAAGGAGCTTATTTCGGAGAATATCGACAGGTTAGCCGAAACAGTGGTGAAGCCAGCATTCCCTTCTCCAGTGTCGGGTGATCCTGCGCAGAAGAGCCAGGAAGTTGAACGCTTCCTCAAAGCCGTTAGGGAGAGCTGGGACGATCATAAAGGAAGCATGTCTAAGCTTCGGGACCTTCTCAAGTACATGGTATGTGATTCTATACGATTTCTCAAGTCAGCAGGAAGGCTGAATGTATGTCATGTGGGCCAGGATCGCGTCTACAGTCCGAATGCTGGAGTACCTGTCATTTGGGACGCGGGCATGAATTTGTTTCTCACCCGTATGATCAAATCTCCAATTAAGGAGCACATTATCAATGCTATTCTCAACCAGATTGAGATCGACCGCGAGGGCTACGCCATTAATCGATCGGCCGTGAAAAGCTGCGTGGATATACTCTTAACGTTGCGCTACGAGAGTGAAACAGGGCCTACGTCTGTCTATAAGACGGACATTGAACCTGCGGTGCTGAGAGACAGCGAAGCTTACTACAAACGGGAAAGCGAAAGACTGATCATTTCTTGTGACAGCCCGGAATATCTGAGACGAGTGAGTGACTCTTTTGTCGTATCATCGCTTCTCCCTCATCAGTTGCATCGCAGGCCGAGGAACGATTCTCCCAAGAAGAAGCACGCGCCGTCCATTATCTTTCCTCCCAAACTGCTGCACCTCTTCGCCAAATTCTTGAAGTCGCTCTTTTGTCACCTCATCTTCCGTCGATCATCACCAAAACAAACTCCGGTCTGGATAATATGCTTGACCTCGATCAAAAGGAGAACCTTGCTCGGTTGTATCGCTTGTTTGTAATGGTTCCTGCTGGTCGCACCACTTTACGACGTGCACTGAAGGACTCTATACTGCGAAGAGGATTGGAAATCAACCATGTTTATGAAGACGAAGTTGCGCAAGGTAATATGGTCATTGTCGATGATCCGAAGGGTAAAGGCAGGGCACGAAGTACCGCGGCGCCGGCGGATATTGCTTCCAGATGGGTGGAAGATGTTCTCAACTTGAAAGACAAGTTCGACCAGTTCTGGAAGCATTGTTTTGATGGTGATCGCGAGTTCGAGACATCTTGTAATGAAGTATGTGACGTACCATTCCTGCAAACACGCGCTCATCCCCGCTAGGCTTTTGAGACTTTCATCAATCGCAACAAGCAAGCAGCCGAATACATTTCCTTGTTTATTGATGAGAATCTGAAGAAGGGTCTAAAAGGAGTACGCCTATATCTCCACTACAGTTTCATACAGCTGATCATTGGAATTCTAGAAAACAGATCAGGAGGTCGATATCGTCCTGGATAAAACAGTCACGGTCTTCCGCTATATCACAGACAAGGATGTCTTCGAGCGTTATTATAAGCTGCACCTTGCCAAGCGTCTTCTCCATAACCGCTCGGTATCAGATGATGCCGAGCGTGGAATGCTTGCGAAACTCAAAATTGAATGCGGTTTCCACTTCACTCAGAAACTGGAGGGAATGTTCAACGACATGAAAGTATCCGCGGATACAATGGAAGCGTATAAGAAGCACGTTTCCAAGAACACGGTGAGCTCCCGTTTAGCAGTCTAAGTTTGTGCAATGTTCTCACTACTATATGTCAGTCTCCCGAGATAGAAATGTCTGTGACTATATTAACGTCGAACGCGTGGCCAAGTGCTATGACATCTCAACCGCCAACGTGCATTTTGCCGAACAACATGCAAAGCTCCGCAAATCACTTTCAGATGTTCTATTTATCTCGACATACAGGCAGAAAGCTTACTTGGCAGCTTTCTCTCGGTAATTTCGACGTGAAGGTTTGCTTCAAAAGTCGAAAACACGACTTGAACGTTTCGACGCTTGCTTTGGTGATCCTTCTCCTGTTCGAGGATCTTGGCGAAGGGGAATTTCTATCATACGAGGTAAAATCTGTCCCAGGAGTGATTCCTTAAAACTGATTTTCATATATTTCAGGAAATTCAAAGCGCTACTAACATCCCCGAGCTAGAGCTGAAACGTCAACTTCAATCTCTTGCATGTGCAAAGTTCAAGGTCCTTAAGAAACACCCGCCCTCTCGGGATATTAATCAAGATGACTCCTTTTCTTTCAATGCCGATTTCTCAGCGCCTATGCAACGTATCAAGATCAACACAATTTCTGCGACGACGAGGATAGAAACTCCCGAGGAACGCAAAGAAACATTGGATCGTGTCGATGAAGAGCGAAAACATCAAACCGACGTGAGTGTCTAAGCGACCAATGTAGCATCCGGTTTCGTGATGACTTACATCCTTCAACGATAGGCATGCATTGTTCGCGTCATGAAGAATAGGAAGCATATGTCCCATAACGACTTAATCAATGAGGTTACTAGGCAGCTTGCCAGCCGCTTCTCACCTCAACCTTTAGGGATCAAGAAACGCATCGAGAGTTTGATTGAGGTCAGTAGCCCTTCCTCGTCTCGAAAAGCCAGGCGCACAAACTAAGTATCTCACAACCGAACAGAGGGAATATCTAGAAAGGTGTGAAGATAAAAAATCATATAATTACCTAGTAAGTTGACCTAGCGGGAGTGTCCTAAGCTTCTTTCCTGACAAAAACAATAGGCATAGTAGACCTGTTCCGTCATCACTGCATTGCAATACCATCTACTCGTCGTTACTTAGGAAATCATTACTCTGGTCTTTTTCGTTCTTACCTTAGGTACAATCCTTCGCAGACGTCGTTTAATGACAAGTCGTTCGTTCATCGACGCGTTAATTAGGATACAGCTAAGGCGATACATCAAACCGAGTATAGCTAACGGAAGTCCATCTATCCCGAGAAGTGGCGAGAAACAAAACAGTCCGTGAGGCAAGAGGAAATAGTCCGAACTATCTACAGCTACTATGGCCGCCTTACGAGCTAGAGGTCGAGTTTGACGCGGCGCTCTCGGTAGAGTTAGCTGCCTGCTTCGTCAAGTCCCGTGCCTTCTTGACAGAGTCGGGGGATTTCGAATCATCCCAATTATTCCCGCCGACAGCGACAGTCTTGTTGCCAACTTCTGAACCCTTGACCCAAGGTTACTCGTGCTGAGCGAACCGTCTGAATTAACGATTTGACCAAGCAGGCCAGCAATGTTAGAATCGAAGCCAGCTGAGCGGCTGGAAAGGTGGCTGATCTCATTGCTAAATGACGAGATGATACTGGAAGCCTGTTGGACAACGATTGTCTGTACTTCAACCTCGCAGACCTGTTCAAGAAGAATCCTACACAGGGGAAAGCCATGTAAGTATCCAAATTGTATGCATAGAGCTTCTCATCGAGGTGAACCCACCTCTTCATGACTTCCGTGAGGATCACAAGCTTTTGCTGGACGATCTCGATCTCCTGGGTCTGGCAAACGACCTGCTCCTGCTGAGTAATTATTGTCTGGACGTTCAGAGAACTATCGAAATTGCTGCTGCCGAAGAAGTCGTCGAAATTGCTCATTTGGGATAAACCCAAATAATTGTTGAAGGATGGGACCGAAACAACCGATGAAGAATCGGTACGGCGCGCTTCACCACGAAGTAAGTCTCAGTTTAGAGTACAAAGATGTCTCGTAGTTACCCAGTTCAGCAGAGGGCCAGAAGGTGATGGGCTTTGCCATAGCCCCAGAAGCGCCAAAGGCGACGACAGCAGCGGAAGCAAGTATGGATTTTGCGAACATTTTGAGATATCGTTAAAGCTGTGAAAATCGCCTCGAAAGCGTTCAACGAAGTGGTCTCTTAAGACATTCGTGAGCAATGTGACGCGACAGGAAAACAAAGAGGAATCGCAACTCACGAGGGGTCAACCCGTAACGAAAGTGAACAAAAAGTAAAGAATAAACGAACGAACGAGAACAAACGGAAAGAGTAGAGAAGAAAGTGAAAGGCAAAGGCGACCAGGCCAAGAGACTTCGAAGAACGAAAGGGGGCGAGAGTGAAGTGACCTGAAACCTTCCCCATCTTCCCGTATTTAAGCTATTAGTAACTTCAACCACCGACCACCGTAAAGACCGAAATATGAAATAAAATAGCTGTATATTGTCGTAGCGCCGGAAACGAACGATTTAGTCCATCACGGGATCTTAAGAAGCACACATTCATTTATTATGGTAACAACTTCTTTGTGGGCGGGGACGGTCACCTTAGCAGCATGGGATTTGCGAACCTGAGAAAAGGCGGTGGGAATAATTGCAGGTGGTTCGGAGAGTCGCCTAGACATACTGATCTGCATTTGCAGTCAAACTCCTCGTACACTGCCTGTTGCTGATCTTCATTATAGACGGTGGAATATCCTGATTAGCATTCTAATTATATTCTGATTTTCAGTCACAGTGTCCCTGGGCTGATCGGTAAGATATTTTTAAGCTGCGTTCGCTGGTTGCAGCTCTGAGGTCTTGCAAGTAAAGTCCGTTCTGCTCTACCAACTGTTGCATTTTCCATCCGAGAAGACCGACATGTGCATAGCTACTAGTCCATCCGCGTCGGCCAGACACGTTCCTTGGATGCGTCTCTACCAGGGGACTGGGACTTCGGTTCGTCGCCAAGGCGCCTTTTCCCTCGTGCCCATTGCTGGCGACGCGTTGTTTTAGGTTATTTTTGAAAGATCAGCGAATCGGCTTGCCCGCCACGCTGAACGAGACTAGAAAGATTTGATACGGACCCGCCTGCTGGGATGCTGTTGGATGATCCTCCTGACGAACCTGCCATAAATAAGTCTGTGTCATCCTTACTGAGCTACGATCAAACAATCCTTCTCACAGTCTCGCATAAATTCATCAGGAATCCCGGATTCACTGCAATAGTCTGATGAATCCATGGAAATTTATCGTCGAAAAACGTACGTAACTCATTGCTAGCTCATGATACTAAGACGGCATCTTTGTTGGGAGATATTACGTCTCTTTGCAACGCCGAGAAACACGAATTCTGGGGATCGATCTCTAGTCTGTACATGCACGACCGTTAAGCGGTCATCACACAGTGATAATTGGATTATGCGTTTCTAGGCACGAGAAGCAAGAGTTTGTGGTTGCACGCAGCGTAATCATTGAGGTTCTTTCATTGTTTAGTCTCTCCAGCCCGACACAGAGGCTTACAACAGTCCTCAAGATTCAAGCATAAATCGCGACAATCCGGAATCTCGCAAGGCTTCGTTGTCATGATTTCTCGTGTCCATATCGTCTTCCACACACACCAATCCGATATTGTTTCATGGTGCGCCAATAGATGAAGTAGTATATCCATCATTCTTTTTTCGGTAGCATCTCGAACGCGAATTGAACAAATCTGTCCATATGAGAGCATCCATCAGATTCTCAGATCGAATGACAAGCTGTGATATGGGTCGCATCCATCGCACAGCTTAGATGCTAACGGAACAAAATGTGGAAGAGAACCAGTCTCAAATTGTCGGCAGGTATCAACTATCAGCCCAGTAACGAGGATTTCTGGAAACACATCAGCTGTAAGTTGACAAGAGCCGTAACAGAGTGATTCTTCTGAAGATGGAGTTCCGTATAGCACATGACATAAATGTTGGTTTCACGTCTATCTTGTAAGCTGCACCAAGCCATGCGCAAGTTCCGGAGACGAACCTTCATCAATCAATGCAGTCTATTCCAATATACAGTCTAGGGAACATAGAGCCGCGCGTCGTTAGCACTGCTATAACTCATCCTTACCACGACCATGGGGATGAAAGACATCTGTTAATTCTAGAAACAGAGTGTTAGCATTAGTACGAATGTTAGCAAATCAAAAGCGAGCACGCACTGTGCCGTAGTTCTGAGGAGATCTCTGTCGGCAGGACAACAATGTATTCCACGAAAAGATCGCCAAATTTGCTTTCTTGCCACACCGGCATGCCCTCGCCCTTGATGGTCTGCACGAACCCTGGTTGGGTAACACCTTGTCGCTTGAGAGTGACGGTATGACCATCGAGATGTGTCAAATTCCTCTCAAATCCAAGCAGTGCCTGTAGTGAAGCACGAGAACTGCATCAGATTGCAACAAACACAGAAACCCGAATTATTTACCTCGTCGACACCGATGACCTGCTTCCAATAGAGACTACTTTCCTTTCGACGCCAGCCTCCCTGTTCCTTCTTGCTCCGCACGCGCAAAATAACATCTCCGGGTTCCCAATCAGGGTTTTCGTCGCCTTCGCCCTCAAAAACGACTTCATGTCCCTCAGGCATGCCGCGCTCGACTTCGAGTGTGTAATGTTGAGTGTGGTCTAATATTTTAGCGCCGCCGCAATGAGGGCACTTGCGCGCGATGATACGACCACGACCACCGCATTCTGTACATGACGTTTGACTCTGTGCGAACATACCAGGCCAGATTTGCTGTCGCACGACCTTGATACCGGACCCGCCGCAAGAGGAGCAAGTATGAATATCACTATCAGACGCCGCGCCGCTTCCTCGACAATGGTCGCAAAGGATTTTCTTTTTAATCACGAACTGATCGAAGAAGGAGGTCAGCGATACGGTCAGAAAAGACATACCGGCTCGGACACTCACATCTATGCTCGCACCAGTATACCTGAGATCCACGTAGTCAATCTCAAGAAATTATATTGAGTCAACAAGTCAACGTACATATCCGCCAATGAAACCTCAAACTCTGTCAAAGATGTTGGTCCCTTCCGCACCTGATCCGCATGATGATCTATGGTGGAAGAAGATAAAAATCGGTTGACAATAAAAAAAACAATAATCGAGACGCACGTCCACCGAAGAAGTTCGCAAACATATCAAAAGGATTGGCATGCTGCTGCCCTCCTTCATGAGCCTTTAATCCTTCCTATGAGATGTAGTATGTAAGTGAAAATGCCTTAGATATTCAAACGTGGAGATCGCACTTCTCCATGCCGGTCGTATATTTGACGTCTCTGAATGCATCATGAATGATGTTATAACTTCAGAAGTGCAGTAGACATACAGTCGAATCCGACAGAACCTCATATGCTATACGAGCAATGCATGTCAGGATATCGTACCAAAGCTAGCAGACGCTGACGAACGCACCATGAGCAATCTCTACGAATTTCTCCTTTGCTCCTTCTTCGGAGTTTTTATCCGGATGGTATTTCTTGCTGAGTTTTTTATATGCCTTTCTGATATCCGCATCTGAAGCTTCCCGGTGTACTAAATGCAAGAAGAATAAGGAACAGTAGTCTCAGAATAGACGCATGAGAACGAGCCAACCTCCGAGAACTTTGTAATAATCTGCAGCAGCACAATAGGTTATACATAATAGTAGTATGCACAGAGAGAGAAAGTACTGAGACATTCCAAAGCGACGAAAGCCAGAATAAACTGAAGACAAAGTCAGAGTACGACAGAGAGCACTCTGAGCAGTACCCGCAATGGTGAGAGAAACGCGAACGTGTCGGTAGCCTACTGAGTAGTCAGTTGTGTGTCGGTCGATCACTCGTCCACGTGACATTGCCTGATACGCGAGCGGCATTCTGTGGCCGTGACCAGGTTCTGCCATCGGCGCCCGCTTCTCTCGTACACGCTCTCTATTCCCGATGCTGTAGCACATACCTCTCTCGTACTCGACGCTCACGAGTAGCCCGAACTCAACGTTGTACTCGTTTACAATGTTTTCCGCCCTTCCACTTGCCTTTTTACTTTTGCTCGACGTTAGTGTTGGCGAATGCGGCGCGGCTGCGCACCTACTTCGCCGTTCCGCAGTCGAAAGGCCCAGTAGTTTCCTTCGGCAGCTTTCGCGCTCGTCAACTCTAGGACGGCGTGACTACTCTGAAGCAAACGCCAGCTCGACAGTCCTTCCCCTCGCTCTAAGTGATGATGGAAGGTGAGCTATCGTATTTTCTTTTGTCAAATGAGTTGTCTAATGACTACTCTTTTTGACCGACCAAATGTTTGGTTTAGTTCTTACTATACTGTCCTTCAAGCTGGAAATATTAGTTTTCGTGTAGCTATAGACACGGGTTCTTCAGATTTCTGGCTATTGTCCTCCGCATGTTCAAATTCAGACGCGTGCAAGTCTACCCCCGTCTATCCACTCCTTTACCATAGCACTTCTTTTGGAGTCATCAACGAAAACCAGACTGCTTTCAATTTATCATTTGCGGATGGGTCCTGTCGGTATTCTCGCCACTTATCATAGTCCGGATACTCATTTGATTTCTTAGCCTCGTCTGGGTTTCTTGCCACGGAAACTGTGCAGATAGGCAACCTCACCAGCGCTAATCAAGTATTTGGTGAGCAAGTCATTTTCAAGCCGTAATTAGTGAAATTGACTTCAATTATAGGACTCGTCAATAGTAGTACTGTTAGCCTGGATAGCGACATTAGCGGCATTCTTGGCATAGCCTTTCCACGTCTTTCTACCTTCTCGTCTTTATACGCCAATTGTAAGCATGGATTTTGTCCTGCTTTTTTTTATTGGTCACATCAGCTCATTCAATACTGTTGTGCAGCCACTCCGTTTATTAGTGGCCTTGCGCAGGAGGGCAAACTCAACTACCCTTTGTTTGGCTTCAGTCTTACTCGCGACGATGGCGGCACGATTGCTCTTGGTATGCGAACTTATCCTTATAGTTTGCTCGATATGTATTGATGCGTATTGAAGGTGCTATTGATGTAAATGTGGTACAAAATTTAAGTGCCATTGAATGGCATAAAGTTATGCCCTTTTCGCCTTTCGGTAACGAGAGTGATTCGTCGAGTTATCTGCAATGGGTTATACGATTACCGGAAATCGGAGTATGTAACACCCTACATATTACTATTTGTCGCTTACGGTCTATTAGGTTAATGGGACGAATATCGAAACCGAGCCAACGTATCCAAATATCACCCAAACTTCTCTCGCGCTGATAGACGTGTACGAAGAGTTTTATTTTATATTCAACGAACTTCATTTTGAATTGTTGTCAGCGGAACGAATGGGATCTTTGGGCCATATCAAGATGTTACCAGGCTATTCGAACTCATGGGTGAAGCTCGATTAGTGGATGCCGAAGGTAAGCACGAATTCCCTTTGTCAGTGTAAGACTATTCTGACATAATGCTAGTTGGGCAATGGGCTGTCCCTTGCGACACACAACAGGTTCTCACTTTCAACTTTGGGTCAGCGCAATGTATTCTTTCATTCCTATCGGATTACTTATTAGCAGCAGTCAAGGGAACCTGACGCTGCAACCCACGGATTATCTTATTGGTCCTGTTTCCGGTAGCCCAGCTTCTTGCCTCGCATGGCCTCGAGCTCTTCAAAATTCCGGTGATGGTATTGATTGGCAGCTGGGTACCCCTTTCTTGCGGACCGTCTACTCGATTTTCAGGTACGACATGCAGATATTATGCCGTGGCAAACACTGAACATTGTTCTTCGTAGTTTCGGTATCAACGACAAAGAAATACCAATGATTGGGTTTTATCCTCTAAGTAATGTTACCACCATTACCGAGAACGCAACGGAAATATCCTCATTCTTCTCTTCTGCTCGTGCTACTGTTGCAACTACTCTTCCCAACTCCTTACTCCCAACCCCCTCCGCGACTACTCCGTCATTCATCTTCAACACGTCGGTGTCTGCAACAATTGGTGCGATTGTGACCAACGCGCTTGGAGACGATAACTACAGCGCGATTTTAACTGGTGATATTGTCAATACGAGCGCTCTACCCGTCATTACGCCGCCGCCGACGTTAGTGACACTCATCCTCACCGACAAGTCGGGCGCTGTCTCAACATCTCTTGAGCATGTTTCAACGAGCTCGATAGCACTTGGCGTCCCGCCAGGACAAAGCTCCGCATTCCATTCTGTCGGAAGTGTCTCCATAACATTATTTATTGGTGGCCTGAGCATCGTTTGTGGTATGCTATCGATTGTATGATTTCCTGAACAAAATTTTATCCACTGGACTACTTTTATTTATCACTACGTATCGCATTTATTGTGCATCCCTCCTTCCACCACTCCTTTCGTAATTAGGTAGCGTTCCTATTCTACTCGCCCATTTGGACTTCATCATGGACTTGTCCTTGTCCCACATCAGACTTTTTTTCGCTCTTCGATGTTTGTTTTTCGTAATGGTTAATAGTTCGATGCACCTTTTTGGTGAGACACCTTTGCTCGAGTAGTGATCATGTCTCCGTGTATTACCTCCGGACAAGCATAATTTCAATGCATGGTTCTATCAAAGCAAGACCTTCTTAGTAATAGTATCGGCCTGAACCCATTCAGGCTTTGAAGCAAAAAAAAGGGCCTAATAGAACCTCTGGATAAAGGAGGGCAATAGTTTGTATTCTCATACGCTTGGGCCGATAAGAACGGCGCCAAGAAGACACGCATACATTGTATCATTTACTCTTCAAAACAATCAAATCAACCGTCTAGGAAGAAAGCAAACATAGAACGGTGTACAATTGGCAGATAAATAGAATCGTCAAATAAAATCATTGTGCATGACACGGATTCGTTAAACGTAATCCAAAACATAGATCAAACCATTATACAAACCAATGCACAGGCGGGCTGTTGCTTCGTCGAATGCCAATGCGCGACATGAGCTCGGCTTGAAAGGAAGCTGAGGCTCAGGTGGGAGTAGGACATTGAGAGATGGTGGTTGGTTCGTAACGGGGTCATAATCGAGACGTAGAATTTGCACATAATCGGACTTCAAGGATTGCTCAAGCCATACACCGCGTCGCCCAGTAGTTCCGAGACACGGATATTCCGGGTATGAACCAACTGGGATGTCGAACGGTATGGATGATTCGAGCTGTAACGATGGGTCGCGGGCGTTGACCGACTTCCCACAAGTGGTAGATCTAGCATTCGCCTCGGGAATACTAAAAAATTGACAAATTGTGAAACGTAGAAGGAGCGCCTTTTTGCTTTGCCTAACATCCAGACGTGACAAAGTTGGGAAGACAATTAGAGATATGGATGTTGGAGGCACGTAAGGTCCATATCCGCCATTGTCCGAGATACAAATGTCGTAAAAGTCCATTATTGGTACAGTAGCATGGGAGAAATACGGAAGGTCCCGTTGCTTTGCCTTGCTGCGCACCGGTTGTTCTAGAACGCTGCCGTACTCAAGAACGGAGAGCGGAGCGAGGGTGACTTGGGCATTTTCCGTAGAAGCAGCGACAATACTGAGATAAGGCGGGAGAACCTTGATGTCCATTTGGTCTATGTTCTGTAGATATTTTCCGGTGCATTAGCCAAAATCAATTGCTATCAGTGTTCTGGGATCCCTACATCAGTGAATCGCGGGCTTATAGTAATCTGTTGCCGAGTCTTCCAATTCGCGACCAGAACCTGCGGGGATTGCCAGCCTTCTGGGAATGCATGGTCCAAAATAGACGAAGCGATATAGTCGCCGTGTAGCGAGACCTTGTGAAAAAGTCCTTCATTAAGTACAAAACTGTAAGCCAAGTCGTATAAACCATTGCAAACTGTCGGAGAGTCGAGTGGCAGGAGTATCGAATACACCTCAAGAACTCTACCGACTCTACGTAAACCACAGGCACTTGAATGAATGTTCTGAAATAACTGCTTACTCAGTATCGTCTTTCGTGACAGTAGCAGCCAGGATAAGCGTCATTCCATCAGCCGCTAGGCACGCATCGAAGTCTTTCATTGATACGGGAATAGCTAAATGGGCGGCCAGATGCGGCTGTTTGACATCTACAAGGTTATAGGCCGACACGACCATGAAAGGTCTCTGGGAGTGCCGGTCCCGATGGACTCCGAGCAGAATGGTTCCGCCATTCAATACTTTTAGCTCATCCAAGACGCTATCAAAACTTCTTGAGTTGGGGTTGGCGACATGTACACTGCGAACTTGTGGTGTCTTGCGAGACCAATTATAGCGAAGTTTCAGAGCACGAAGCGCTGAAGATTGAATGTCAGAAGTGCTGAAGCTCCTCAAGTCCACGAACGGGGACAGATCCAAAGGAAGATCCTCTCTAGGAAGGAGCTGATGCCAAAGATAGTCCGAGTCTGCGAGTCTGTTGAGCCTACGACATGTCTGGGGAATGTGTTACTAGAGTGAGGTAATCAATAACTGCTGATGAATACTTGCTTGTCTGAGAGCGAGTACGTCGGCAATGTCAGAATGTGTTGCGATTAAATGGATGATATCTTCGGGAAGCTTGGTTAAGATCTCCCGCGACATCGCTGTTCGTCCTAGCACAAGCCGACTGAGGTATAACAACAGAATGAGGTGCAATGGAGGGCGAACAACGGAATTCAGAAGTTATCTTATCAGAGATCTACAGTGACGTAATGGAAGTAATTTGTCAGCAATTACTTTATTGGCTATACTGTCAGGCGTTGCCCTTTGCCTTCGAGTCAGACAATCACCTCGCAATCAATGGATTCCAAGCCACTATGCTCTACTCAAATGCAACCACGTACCGACCGTGTTGAAGACGAAGAAACATCGAGTCTCTCGGACTACGATTCCGAGTGGACTCAAGTTTCTGGTGCGGAAGATGATAGTGACTACCCACCGCTCTCAGCTGTTTCTGACCGTCCTCTATCTCGCGCGGACACCTTTGATGGTAGCATCGATGGTGACCTTTGGGAAGGATTCATGGATGGAATCCGCAGGTCTGCCAGCCAATCGAGTGACCAGACGCATCCTTCAGATGCTGACATTGACGCCACGGAGGAGGTACCTCCAGATTCCGAGCCCCTTAGCGAGGATCTTGTTTCTCGGACTCACGAGGATGATACGGATAATGATGCTCTCGACAGCGAGCTGATCGGGACACTTACAGCGTCGCGCGCTCGCTCTGCGTCGGCCTCCTTGCGTGCTTCACTTTCAGAATCTCAATCAAAGCTCAGACTATCCTTTCCTGATCCTCTAAGCTCTAGAGAACTTGGTACGAAATCCGATCATCAAGACACGTCTGCACCGCCGAGTTCAGTCGAAGAACACTGTGAGAATACTACTGCGGATGTTGTTCCATCGTTCGCGGAAGTGAACCTACCCTTGACGCCCTCAGACTCGGATCCTTCCGATGAAATGGAGGTCACAGTTCTACCAACACCAGCTTCAGCTCACTGTGTTCTCCTCTTGTCTCTGTATGGTTCGTCCAACTCTTCGAAATGGCAAATTGCGGAGCGAATCATGAAGCTTATTCTCCGACGTACTGAGAACGCACGATCGATGATCGAGGACGGTTCTTTCCGAGATTACTACTTCGACTCGTCTCTTGATGCTGCTACGAACGCGACGAACGAGCAATTCATCTTCGTACGCGTATTTGATCGGACCTCAAGCTTGACCGATGCGGTTTGTAATTCTTTGAATGAAAATTTCATTTATCTGATACTTTACAGGAGTCGCCGGATATTGACGATCATGTACCATCCGTTGCAATTTTGCTTCTTCCTTCCCGCCTTCCCGCGGTTCTCCCGAAACATAAATTTTATCTTCCTCTCCTCAGTCTTTCCTCATTGGATCTTGGTTTCGAGGCTGAGATCATTTCATCAACATTCTCTGAGCGAGTCATGCTTGACTCGGCTCATTATACTTGGAAGAAACTTGATCTCGCGAGGGAAGATGTCATCATTCTGGACCGAGAACGGCCTCGTGCAATTTTGGACGCATCCACGTTGGAAGTCGCAGACTCGAACTCTCTAATCCAGGCTTTTTCTGTAGTGCTGAATAAAGTGGATACAGCAGTTGAGCGCGGAAGCGATTCATTCTTCACCAATAAATGGTTAGAAATTTAGTTCATATTCTTTTTTTCGGGGCATATTTGCTGAGGTCATCGACAGGTGTACAATCGCCTTGATCGCAACGACTTTGATCGCTATAACCATCGGTGGTATTCAAGCCAGTAGGAGTCCATTATGGATTCCAAGGATTGCACGTAATACGTCTAGCGGAGTGGCAATTCACGCAACTACATCTCTTGAACCCGCTAAGACCGTCGTAACTCTCATGGCACCCGCGAATCACCTTGTTATCACTACTCAGTCTTTACCCCACTCGCTTGCGACAACCATCGCAAAGACGACTGCGTGCACATCTCTAAGCTCCTCATATCGTGTCTCTGACGCTTCGGGGCTGACTGATGTCTCTCACAGCGCCGTGTCTACTATCCCATCGTCGGCAATAACGGGCACTTGTACTTCCAAACCCGCCAGCTGCCGTACTAGGGCCCGGTCTTGGGCGGATAAGCTCAATCTCAGCCTGGGAGAATATATTCCCAGAGAATTGATTGTTCGTCCTGTTGATACACTCGGCTTCGTAGCCAAGAAGGACTTGTCGTACCAGAAACCACATCGCAGTCACCTCAATGCGAAGTCATTCGGAAGTCCTGTCAAGTCTCTCAGTCTACGTGCTGTACAGAATTCTTTGGCGGTTGTTTCCTCTAAATGCAAGGCAATCAAGGAGATGGCGGGGAACGATATGGAGGTACTTCACGAAGCCATTGATGAGCTTCTTCGCTCTCTTGGACGCCAAATAGATGCCGCGAAGGATGAGATGAAAGACGCGAAATTAGTGGCTCAATCAAGCTTCTCGCTTCGCAACGCACGCGCGAAGGAGAACGCCCAGCGGCTTCGTCGCGCGGGAGAGCATCTTGTCCACGTGGCCGGCAGCCATCTGCGAAGCAAAGGGGAGGAGGCATTTAATGTGGCGAGGAAGGTGCGTGATAGAGTGAGGGAGTTCGCAAGATTCTATTAACTGGTGTTAGTCAAGACATTCACGGCGAAGAAAGGGCGGACAAACGAGAAATGAATGCGATAATATGAGCAAGGATGATACCATGAGAAAGGACAAGGATTTGGCGCATGAGAAGCGACGGAGCAGAACTGCGAAACACCGCGACCGCCATACGTGTCGTGTCCAAATGAGTGATTGAATGTGTGGATGACGGAGTGAGAGACGGATCTGGCGGGATCTTCGGAGGAGTATATAGTGGGGCATGTTCCTTTCTAATACATGTATCTTCTGGCGTCGGTGTACTGATTGTGGCTGCTTACCCGTACTTTGAGAATACGTTTCATGGTACACTGTATGCGTGTAGGCAGATGAAGTGCAGATAGCATGTAATTTTAGCATTGAAATATATTGTGGCTGAATTCAAATTTTGGTTCCGAACAAGGATGTATGCGGCGTGACAACACCGTTTGTCATGTCACGGAAATGCTTTCGCACCCGCGGTGCTTTTCTTTTCTTTCTTTTTTTTTAATCTGAACGACCGGGGTCATAAATCAAATTGCGCAGGACTGTATGCATCTATCAAAATGGATGACCTGCGCCATCATCGCGCACCTTCAAGACTTCGCTACTTATGAGCTAAATGGCTTGCGTAAACCTTGTTGAAATCTATTCAGCGCCTTGCACCCGCTGCGTGGCGATTGCACGCACGAGGGACACATCTCGGTGTTGGTGCCTATCTTGGTATCTTGGAGCAGATGAAATAGATTCGGGATGACGGGACCAAGGCCGAGGATGGCTAGGAAAAACCTGTGCTGGCTTGTCTGATTCTGGGGCCGGGGAACACCGGGTAAATTGTCGTCTACTTCTCAGCTTCTCAGCATTCATATCCTTGCCATTCAGCCGATTGACGACAATATTAATATCGCGTCCTTGTGATCGAAGACAAAGTTAGTGTTCATTAATGACCAAACAGTCAGTGAGGGGGTTGTTGTGCGTCTTCAGATTTGAATCTATGCCGGCAACACGCAATTTAAGACTCGAAGTGACGCGGGACGCTGCGTTGCTGCCTCATCGGTCCAGGTTCGCTTTGAATATGGTTGTCCCTATCTGCGCGGCACCAGAGAAGCAGCAGCTGAAGATGGCAATCATTTGGTGCTTTTTATGACGGTGATCATCATTTGACCGACTCCGGGTTGGACGGGGCCTTAGGCCAGTCTCTGTGTCCGCGTTCTGAACCAGCATCCTCATCTGGTCGGAACAGATTGCTTCAAGGCATTTACCCGAGCTTCTGAACGTCTTCGGACTTTCGCCCTTTGGCGCTCCTGAACAGTCAGAAAACGTGACGTGCGCTTCCGCGAGCGAGGGGCCCTATATAACCGCAACGCCGGTTCAAGCCCCGTCAACGTTAAATTTCTCGTCCGCCTCCATTGCCCTCAACAACCGACTATAACGGTTAGTGCTTATGCTATGCTCGCTATGGACTTAATAATGACGACTACCGTACAATACCCAGTAATCGTCTTGTAAAACCTTCGGTATAGCTATTTCTACTCGCCAATCTCTTAATTGTCTGTTAGGGATCGAGCCTGCCCTACGTTGTCGAATCAATCAGGTATGCTCTCTCGGACTTGATTCCCTAGCTGTCGGTCTCATGGAACTCAATTGCTTATCTTGGTTGTTTTCCAAATTTAGAACTGTGGTATGTGCTATGTGCTTCGTTCCAAGCGATGCCGGAAGCTGACGCCCGTCTTTTACAATGTGCACAATGATTAGATCAACAGCATTGTTTGGCTTCTATTACTTCCATCAGAAACTCTACAAGGCAATGGAGACACCATGTCGTAAGCTACCGGCTGTTGTGGTGCCCAGTACAAACCCGTATTCTTCATTCGCCCGCGCGTCTAATCCGTCAGCCTCTGCATCGACTTCCATGTCTTTCCGTTACTACCAACCTCCGAAATCTAAGCGTGTCGAGTCCGAGTCCGACGAAGAGTCGAGCGAAGAGGAACGTCCGCGCGGGCCACGTAGGTCGTTCAACACTAGCTCTCAGCAGACTAAACGGTATGTAACGAGGAGCGTTCTTCTGGAAGATGCTTATTAACCCATATGGGCTTCTAAAGTGGGGCGTGCACGCACTGCAAAGGGCTGAAAGTCAAATGTCATTTCGTTCCCGGGCAAGGCTCTTGCCAACGATGCATTTCAAACAAACTCCAGTGCGTCGTTGTTGGGCGTAAGAAGCGTCGTGCTGTCGCGTAAGTCTGCTATATTATCTCCCCTCAAACGAAGCTGAAACGAACCATCGTCACGACGTATCTCAGGTCCCACGAAGAATTATTACTGAAGTCTCATAAGCAAGATGTTGAAATTGCAAATCTTCTGCGTCAATTCGACGAACTCACGATGGACTTTCGCATCAAGACATGGATCGACAAAGCATCGAGCAAGAACAGCCACTCTCTCAACTCTCCCCGTTCCCAGCATTCAATGCCGAGCTCGAGTTCTTCTAGTATGGGCAGGGAATATAAGAGCTGGGCTTCGAGTTACGGGTACGCAGAGTCAGACTCGCCTTGTAGTCCGAACTTGAAGATGAGCGCAAACTATTTGCCATCTCCGACAAGTCATCCGCAAATTTCACCTGTCGAGAAATTCAGCGTACAGGAATTACTTACCTATTTCCCAGACAGTAAGTTGTTCAAAATTGTATACCTTCGCTCGGTCTCATGTTGTTTAGGCACTGTCACGCCCTACACCAGACCGCCGGAAATTGTTGCGCGTGGAATAATCCATCCTCACGACGTGCCTGATTTATTCGCCATGTAAGTACCCTGATCCGTGTCTATGAACTGAACTTATGATCTATGATTCTAGTTACTTCAAGTTTATAAATGTATGTCTGAGACTCTGGGACACAGAAATTGCTTGATTTCTTACGTGCTTTACCCTGTAGCCGCACTGCTCTGTCCTCGATCCTGTCTTGCACACACCGGAGAGACTATTCTGGCATTCTCATTTCCTCTTTTCACTAAGTGAGCTTCTTTGGTATACGCTCATTCTGTGATTGTTAAATATTCTCGTCTAGTATGCTGCATTTCGACGAAGTATTCGCCGAAGTATGCGCCAATGGTCCCTGTATTTGTCGAGTTCGCACGGGACCTCGCTGGGAAAACTCTCGTGGGAGGACGGAAGACTATTGATGAATGTCAAGCATATCTCATCCAGTCAGCTTACCAGTTACCACGAAAACGCTTTGAGGATCAACGAACATGGCTGACGATGGGCTTGTCTTTTTCACTCGCTTTGGAACTCAAATTAAATGAACCACCCAAGGATGACGAGCTTGAAGAGGACTCTAAAGATTTCTTACGCTGGGAACGCGAGCTGACGCTTCGGAAGCGCATGAATCGCATTCGCACGTGGCTTAGCTGTTATTGCATCGACGCAAGCTACGCGACCCAGTTCGGTAAACCTGCTATGTTGGAAGTCGATGATTATATCGTGCAGACTTGCAGAGAATGGTACCTTTCACCATATAGTCTTCCGAATGATGTGCACATCGTCGCACACGTCGAGATATGCCGAACAATGAGACATTTCAAAGACGAAGTCGAAGCACTCGAGGCCGAGGAGAAAGGACGCCCTCTGAAGCGATCGCGATTGCCTCAAGCGCTAAAGATCGTGGACAAATATCATACAGAGCTACTTCGTAATCACTCTGAGTGGAGCAATCGATTTGACGACCACCCTCGACGAGATGGTATGATTCCACTTCCATCGAAATGAGACGAAGCTCCTGTTTGCCTTCTATAGATTATGTCTTTGTCTATCGATCTGAGTTGAACCGCATGTGAGTGCTTTCTGTTGCATAGTATCGTGTAATCAACTAAATTGTATCTGAAGGATAAACGCCTTTAATCGCCTTGTAGTCTTATCCTATGGGCTGCAGCGCATAGTCTCTGCGAAGAAGCATGAGAATGGAGCTGGTGCATCAAGGGACGACAGCCTTGTTCGACAGGTGAATGGAAGTCTGCCCTCCGACGTCGGCCTATACGCTAACTCTGTTTCATCTATTTTCTAGTGCATTGAGACTGCCAAAGAAGTAATCAAAGGAATGATTTACAAGTTGTACTCGACTGGCATGCTCCGGTACAGTTTGGAGGTAAGTTGCCGAGACCAATTTAAATAGTTAATCTAACGCACTATCTGCAGGCGCATTTCCTCTTTGTAACTTTTGCTGCCGCCCATTTGCTATCGGTGAGCTCATTACACCGGATTATGAAGGCGCGTTGCTAACCCTGTGTTCATATCAGCTTCTGAGGCCGGAAATGTCTATCCTGCTGCGCCCAAATGATGTGGAAGACATTGATCACTTGGTACGCGGTCTCGTGCGGGTGCTTCGATCAAAGGAGGTCTCAGAAGACGAACACGGACACCACGCCCCGTTCCATTACGCACGCTATTTGACCAAGCAGCTCAAGACGTTCTCCGCTTTTTTACCGCGTCATGACTACGATGATGATCTAACGGTTCCCGGGAACAGAGGAAGCTCTCTCGGTAACTTCTCACATCGGTCAGATGCCATGCCAATCTCAGATGCTGCAAGCTGGACAGTACCAACTCCCGAGACGATTTTCCAAGGCACGGAGTCCTCCGTCAATCCCGGAGCAGAACAGCAGGGTTTTTTTCATCCTGACGTGAATGAATTGAACCGGACATTCGCAAATGAACAGGCGACCGAATTGAGCGGCTATCCCGTTGACTTTTCACTTATTAACTTCCTTCATACGGTGAATGAGCCACAGTACACGAAAAGCACGCCGCCACCAGGGAATCCAGAGGACAGAGCCCAGTGGTGGCAGCAAATGTATCCAGTGAATAGTCAGCCTTCTTGGCCAGCAGCAATGTCTAGTCCTGTAGGGCATCCCGAGTACGCGCATCGATTTAGCCCTGACAGCTGACGCAAGCGATTGATCTGCCGCCGGTGAGACTTCAGATTATTCGAGCTATGTTAATGATTGCTTATGGTCCGCATTCAAAGGCAGTTGAATAATTTTACTCCAATGGACTTTGGCTAGGAAGTTCTAATATTAAGACTTTCGGTGTCATCTGGCACACCCGCTCATATACCCAGCTCCAATTATTCCTGAGGAAGGGACTCGTTGTATACGCTATCTTTTAAGGTTGGAGCTCGTTTGATCATGTCGCCTGGATTCTCATGTGCTACGCATAATAGCTTATATTTGACTATCGAACGTCACAAATTGTACAAAATAGAAGAAGCTTCCGGTGAACAAGAACATACCAGTGTGGATATCAACGACCAGTATCTTGCCGACGGAGATGTTTTCGAAGTCAACATACACGGGCATGATCGGCGACGATATCAAATGCTAATCCTGGTTGTATTGTTGTATGATTAATAATCACCTATGTGCGATCCCGCCGCCTCATGTTCTTTGATGACCTGATGTAATAATATCAGGGGCGGCAAGCCAGCCATGGTCTTGTTCAGATGACATTAATTTTATTGGTACCCACGTTGCAGCCGCGCACAACAGGCGGCACAGAAGCATCCTTCCTTTAACGCATGTCTCCTTCAACCCACCATCATGGGAGTCTTTCCTCGTCTCAGGCTCCCCATGGCCCTTTTTCTCCCCATCCTCTTATTCTCATGTCATTCCTTCGCGCGACAACAGTGTAGACTCCAGGCCCCGCAATCCGCTTTTGCCTCGCCGAATGACCCGTTTCCGTCTTCTGGTCCTTCTGGTTCGAACACCACCAATAACGGCACCGGCTCCAATGAAACAACTACAGCTCCCGCTATCACTCAATTCGCATACGGCACGGACAAGATCCGCGGAGTCAATTTGTAAGTGCCTTCATCGATTACAGCGTTTTGTTTATCCGCTAGCTTTCGCTGAATCTAGCTAATCAGAGGTGGCTGGTTCGTATTGGAGGTCAGACGGATGCTCCTATCCTCTTGAAAAATTTGCCGGAGATTAACTTCTATTAAATTTTCTTCAGCCATGGATTACTCCAAGTATTTTTGAAAATACTGGAAATGATGACATAGTCGATGAGTTTACTTTCGGCCAACTGCTCAACTCCACTTACGCTCGGGAAGTCCTCCAGCAACATTGGGAGACTTGGATAACCGAAGACGACTTCAAGGCAATCAAGGCTGCTGGACTCAATCATGTTCGGTTAGTGATAATACAGAGATAGCTGCACTGTAGCAGCTAGGGATATCATCTTGGTAGTCACCACAGACAACTGAGGCCCAAATCTTCTCTGCAGAATACCTCTTGGTTATTGGTCTGTTCCGATGAACGATTCGGATTCTGTCTCTCCGTATATTCCAGGAGCATGGCCATATTTTCTGCAGGCATTGAATTGGGCAAGAGCAAATTCTTTACATATCATTGTAGACTTGCATGGGGCTCCAGGTAGCCAAAACGGCTACGACAATTCTGGACAACGCACAAGCAATCCGACTTGGGCTACCAATGACGAGAACGTGAACCGGACGATCGAGATACTAACTTCCATTGCGGAAAATGCTGGTGGGTTGATAGATATTCTGGAGCTTCTGAATGAAGCTGCCGGCTTCATGAGCAACCAGTGGGCATCAACCATTCGGCAATTCTGGAAAGATGGGTACAGCGCCGTTCGTGAGGCTGCCGGACCGCCTATGAAGATCATGATAGGTGACGCCTTCCTTGGCGTGCAGAATTGGGAAGGGTTTTTGACTTATCCTTCGGCACAGGGAGTCATGATGGATTATGTAAGAATTTTCTTCTCTTCTTGCTGAGCTGAGGATAACAATTGTGCCGATTCCCTGTGCGATAGCATGAATACCAAATCTTCAGTGTCGACGAACTGTCTAGGTCAAATGACGAACATATAAGCGTAATGATCTCCACGTTCCTCATTCGCAGCTATAGACTAATTCTGGAACTGCCGTTATGCCGCATTCGGGATGAAGTTCGCCTGCTCGCTCATCTCAGGTCTAGCGGATTTTGACCAGAATAACTTGTGGACTGTAGTCGGGGAATGGTCTACGGCAAATACCGACTGTGCGAAGTGGTTGAACGGACGCGGAGTTGGTTCTCGATGGGATGGCACATGGTTCCCGCAACAAGGCACGCCTGTTCTCGGTTCATGTGCGGGACTTACAGGCGGCTCTGAAAACTTCTCAAGCAATTACAAAACATTTCTGCGCGAGTACGCTTCTTCATAGTCATGCGACTCATATTTTTTAGAGAGTTTATCTGACAGTATCTGGCAGATACTGGGAAGTGCAAGTCGATATAGGAGAGTCAGTCCAGGGTTGGGTATATTGGGCTTGGAAGGTACGTACATGTCGCAACCTTCTACAATTGTAGCACTGTCCACTCGCTTCCTACTTGGGAGACAGTGCGTGGCGGAGTTAATCGAACAACTAACATACTTTGGATTCGCAGACTGAAAGTGCTGATGAATGGAGTTATCAGAAAGGGCTCGCCGGGGGCTGGATACCGCAAGATCCGACTGAGAGACTCTACCCTGGACTCTGTAATAACACGACAAATCGTGCATGATCTTCTGACCCCCTATCGCGCACGTCATGCACGATATATTACAAACGATACCAATGCATTCACACTAGAACCACGCTTGTCACATACAAAGCAACAAGCGAGCATGCACGTTGATGTATTGCTAAATTTACTTGAAGAATAATTACGCGATTGCACGACTTAGAAGCAAAAACGAAACTTCTCAGCCAAAGGTCAATTCCCTTCTGATGGAGTCGATACCATCGATGGCATGTATCCAAAAACGAGAGCGGGTTTCTTGGTGAGACTTGAGAGGAAGCCTCAAAGGGTTGCCCTGGCGGTGACAATACAATAAGGACTCTTCGAGAACAAGGCCCCTTTATTGACGACCAACCACAACGAGTGCCACAATCAGGTCAGCAAATCTGGTGAGCTGCGGAACAATTGAATTCTGTGGATAAACTAGTGCTGCT
This sequence comes from Sanghuangporus sanghuang, assembly GCA_009806525.1. Lineage (NCBI taxonomy): Eukaryota > Fungi > Basidiomycota > Agaricomycetes > Hymenochaetales > Hymenochaetaceae > Sanghuangporus > Sanghuangporus sanghuang. The sequence goes on from VVIT01000005.1 coordinate 1,134,747, forward strand.
CCTAACCGCACAGCATGCGAAGTTTATTAGCGGAAAGAGAGTTCAGGCTCCGATCCGTTGTCCCGCGCCTGTTGATCAGAGTCTAGGGCACATTAGGAACAGGGCCGAAGGATTAGAGTTTCGGGATGGGGACGGCGGCTAAGACGAAGTCTGTCTAGGGTGAGATTGCTTGACTTTGAATAATCGTACCGCTCCTGACCGATCAGACATGGAACTAGAAGTTATCACAGAGTTAGACGGAAATGAATCTGAGAGTTTCCGAACGACTGAAGGATACTGTCGGATAAAAACCTGGCTTGCTTCTCCAATATGCGGAACTCTCAATAAATGACCGGAACACGGAGAACATAGGCTGCAGTTGTCTTCTATGGACTCGGCGAAGCACGGTGGATGCGTGAAAGGAGTGATAGGGAAATCTCTGAACAGGAGGTCAAGAAATCCGGAAGCAACTGATATGCCGTCAACTTAATTCACATGAAAGAAGGTTCTTTGCATATGTCACAATCCTGAGAGACCTGATCTCGAGAAAGAAAAGAAAAGTACCACGGTCACAGTGCCGGTGTGGTACTTTTGATCGGGTCGTTCGGGTTAGAGGATTGGGAGCTTCTCTTCTTCTGCGTTTCACCAGCACAACACGAGTCCCTTGTTGTGCAAAGGTCTGGTACGTCTTCTACCCAAGACTTATTGGCTTCGGTCGAAATAAGATACGCCGTCTTCTTCCACTTCCCTGATCGCATTTAGCAGATAGGTTAAACAGGGATTATGGTTGACAAAATATATAATTACCATGTGCCTGGGCAAGTATGTGGTAAGCACGAGTTGGTGTAAACCTATGACTCAGAAAACGAGGACAGAGAAAAGATTTCGAGAAGCGCGTGGCTGCGCGATGGTGTATGTAATGAACTCTGTGTCAGTCTTATTCATCTGGCTATATCGTAACCGCCGGAGTCGAACGAGACCCTACCCGGTTTCATCAATCGAACTCAATAATACCAGTCATCAAGGGCAAGGCCGAGCAATTGAGTCTCAACTTTACAATGAGCACTGTTGTGTATCACCATCAACACGAGCATACTGACACAAACCCACGCTCTGCGCTGACTGATGTCCACCTTGTTCTGCCCGGCTGCCCGCGCCAACTCACGTCAGCAAACAGGCACACAACACACCCATTTACCCACAAGTAAAAACCACTGACCTCATCATCATCATCATCATCATCATAGTCTTTATCAAGCCACACATGAAGCTCCCGCACGCACGAGATCAGGTATCGTCTCACATTGTCGTCGGTCGATCACACCCCCTCGTCCGGAATCTGGATGTCCTAGGCGATTATCAATTCGCACCTTTATCTCCGTAGCCACATGTCTAAACAGATTACAAATTTTGACCCCGCTCTCGATCTCCGTACGCGTCTTAATCTAACAACGAATCTCGCACAGATTGGGTCTATTGAAAAGATCGGGACACCATGAAACAGCATCCCGCTTATTACTTTCCGGAGTCTCGCAAGCCCTCGACAATTAGTTGCTAGGGCTCGAGTCCTGCCTCCCGCGAGATCTGAGTGAGGTCTGGAATGAGATATATCGAAGCAAGTGAAAACTGCTTCCGTGAACAAAGAAAAACGGTGATCTGTCATGTCGATCATTGATTCACATCTTTTGTTTACGCTATAACCGATTAGGAAGGTTTGTCGTCCGTCATCTCCGAGTCAGGTCAGGCAAAATTCACATCGATCATATCCTTAGTACTGTGATTATATGCCATACGGATACATGGACGTGGATTTTTTAAATATTAAAGCGAATGGAATATTTAAAAGCATTCGGCACCTCTCGAATATGGTCAGAATTCACAACAAGCAACTTCTGTCATATCCATCTGGGACCTGTGCCTCGAGCTAAGAATGTATACCGGCACTACTTTCAACACCCGTTGACAGCAGCTTGACCATTTGCTCCATCTAGACCCATTGCAACATATAAAAATTTGAGAGTGAGCACAGTCACACGCAACCAACTTGCAGAAGCACTATGCCGACGTTCCAAGAATACACGAGGAGTCATACAAGTTGACCGCATACATCTAAGGGAAAAAATGAGAGTATCAAGGAAAATATTAGAATCAACAGGATCACCAAATACACTATCACCTCCTCCTGCCATGAAAGTCAAACAAGTCGTCATGAGAATCAAATGGTATAAGACAAGCATGCAACGAGCAAGCAAGCGGGAATTCAGACTGGGAGAAGTATACAATCCGGACACACGTCAATTGTGCGGAGGCGTAGAGCATCGCACTCCCGTCCGTCCGTACTTCTCCCTTCGTAAACGCGGGAATATCCTGTGATTCGCATGAAACAGACAGCGGGGACAACGGGGAGAAGTCGAATGAACAGAATGGAAAAGAAGTAGGCAGAAAGAAAAATCCGGGAGAGAACGAGACCGATACCAAGTAATTTAGGGATATCTTGCTTTACAAAAAGAATAGGAGAATATTAACCAGAACGAATGGAAGAAGAGAAAAGTCGTGAGCCTTGATAAAAGGAAGCATAAATATACAGTGGGCATGACGTGAATCGGGTCGTGTTTTCTGCTCATCGCTTCGCGAATACTTTCTTGAGCAGCTGAAGGACCTTCGGCACGTTCAGCTGCACATACTCAAGGTCCAGCAGGTGCTTGTTGTCCTTTTGCTATAATCATAAACAAAGAATGAACACATTCATTAGACAAAAATAAAGAACAAGGTCCCCGCGCACTGAATGGAAACGTACCTTCTCGAGCAAGTCATCTATCTTCAAATCCATTTCTAGTATGGCTTTATCACGGCCCTTGTAGTGTAGGGCGATGATGAAGGTACCCGGACTCGGAGAGGTGATATTGAAGTAAATGTTCGGGCGCCTATGCAATGAATATATCAGAGAAATTCAACTAGAAGGTCATAACAAACCTGTTGTCCGGAACGTTGCTCTCCACGATGATACCCTCTTTCTCCAACTGAGCATGCGTGAATCGATAAGGGCCCAGAACGGCGACCTTTGTCGGCTTCTTTTCCTTGCCGCCGACGGTAACGACGCCTACACCGGTAGATGAGCCCTTTTCCTTCGTTGCAGTCAGGCGCACATTCTGCAGATAGGCCTTGTATTGCTCAAGCTGCGCGCGTAGATAGTTATTGTGATCGCAGATGGTCTTGTATACAGCCTCAAGCGAACGCATCTCCAACATGACCTTCTCACGCATGTTGCCAAGATGGACCAATTCCGCAGCCACTTCTTCCTCCATTAATTTGTACCCATCTGACCGGTCCAGTATGTGTAGTTCTTCTAGCTCGCGAAGCATTTCCTTCACCTTAATTCCACGACGCACAAGCATGGCGTCCTTGGAAGTCGCGGCTTTCTCGGCTATGGCGGCAAGGACATATGGGCGCTTGTCGGCATACTGAGGCATGGAGCGGATAAGCTGGACAAAAATAGACTTCGCTTCCATGTACAGCATATCACTTGACGATACGCTGTCGAGCAGAGCACTCTGAATGTCCTGGATCGGTGTTTCCCAGCGACTGTAGAGTTGAAGCTCAATCGTTCGATTCTCCTTCCGCGGCACCTGAGGCGGAGCAGGTCCAAGTTCATCGGTCAAGATGCGAAGGTGTTGCTTGTCATTTGGCGACTAGAATGGTGTCATCAAGATCAAGCCGTCATCCTTGTTGTTGATTGAATCAGTACACTCACCAAGGTATCGATGTGTTGAAGAATGAGTGAGTGGGTATTATACAGTTCGTTGAGAGTGATGTGAATCATCAAATCTTTCTTCGACAGCGCCATATATTGGTCCATCTACGGAAAATAAGCCTAGTCAGCGACAATTAAACGTCACTAGAAATCACGTACCTCGAGGGTATCGTAGAAGTCGCCAACCTCGCAAAGGTTGTTCAGAAACTGGTTAATGCGCGCTTTGTTATTATCGACGAATGGATTGAGTTGGCTCATGTACGCCTCTTTCGCGTATGATGGTTTGTTTGCTAGGTTCTGCAGCATTTTTGCTATCTACAGGAATAATCAGTACAACTCGGAGCGCATACAATCACCTGAAAGATACATACCAAAGTTAACGTTCGCCTTGGGTGCTTCGCAGGAACACCCTCCACAAGCATATATGCCTGAGGAGTCACAATCGCTGGGTTGATAAATCGCAAGAAAAAGAATCCACCGATCAACGAGCAGATCGCATAATCAGTTGCCTCAGGATATTTTCGCTGTTACGAAGTGTTAGAAATCAAGAAGATGATGTAGATCAAGAGAACCATATTACCCTCGTCAAACTCCTAATCTGTTTGCAGATCCAACGGATACCATAGGGGACGCTTTCCAAGCTGTCGATGATCGTCAACAGGAAACTGTTTGCGATTTCCATAAGCATCGTGAGCCGTGGCGCAATGATGGCCTGAACATCAGGATTCGCTGCTGCCACTTCCGGTGGCACACCCCGAGGAAGGTTATCCGGGAGACTTCCTGTCTCTTCTTCGATTTGGTTGATCATTTGTTCGTATACCTTGAGTGGGTTAATTTCGAGGTTGAGATCCTTGTGTTCAATAAGACTGTTGATACGCTCCGCGAGTACGCTTTTCAGGTAACTCTGACCTGGACCACGCCGAGTGTAGGTCGTCATCATACGGCTTACCGGAGTATTCGCACGCAACAAGGACCCAAATTCGGTGGCAGTCTCAAATTGGGCGCTCAATACAGACTGGAACATCGTCAGAAGCAGATGTTCTTCGCGACTCTCGTATTGGTTTCCGTATAACGTGAACATGACGGTTTGCAGGAGTGTGTCGATTTCGGAAAGCGAAACGAGACGACATAGCGCAGCAATGTGTCGCGGCTCGGACTGGAGCAGGAAGAAGAGGTTGGAATACTGCTGCAGTTTACGGTCATCGGGGTATTGGCCTTCTGTTGGATCAACTTCTTCCAGATGGCGTTCCACCTCGTTTTGCTATGTTACCTGTTTTAGATATGTTTTGAGACGATAAGGTAGACTAAGCTCACCTCGTCCAAGGCCATTCTGTTCTGAATCAATAAAGCAATTCGACTATCAAGATAGCGGACATCGCGTTCAAGGACGAAATTCCTCTTAGATTGGGCGGAAATGCGAGACTTGAGATCACGCAAACGTTTTTGTGCTGCATACGACCAGTAATATCATGAGTGGACCAGAATTTATGCGCGCCACACGAGTTGGCACAGAAATACGGTACTGCTCACCCTTTGCAAGTTCGTCCTGGACCTCCATATCCTGTTCAGCGGCCATGCTAAAGAGATGAGTGACGCTGTAGCGGTTGGTGTTCCTGTTGGTGAGGCGCCTGGTGGACAGGCTGCCCGGTGAAGTGGGTTGCTCATAATACGTCGACATCGTTAAAGACTGCTATTCAACGTGCAGACGACTAGAAGAAATACGGTTGCTGTGCGCAATGAAAGGCGGTTGGAAATCTGTGAGCGAGCTACCGACGATTGAACTTGATGTTGGAGCGTTGGAAGACGTGTGGGACAGTCAGAAGAACAGAAACCAGCACTGCTGGTGATATGCTCGGGAGGATAGGAAAAGAAAGGAAGGTGGCGGTCGGCAGGAATTCGAGAAGGTCGGTGGCAGAAGGAGAAAGAGGAGGAGACGAGCGCGGAAGGAGTCGAAAGAGATGGCGAGTGGACAGAGCAGAGCAGAGCAGAGCAGAGCAGAGCAGAGGATAGGATAGGATAGGACGCTACAGCACAGACCGACGTTGGTAACGAGTTGCTATCCGGACTCGGTCCCTTTTTCGGCAACTTCTACCGTTCGTTACCCTTTTACACTACACTAGTTCCCCCCTTCTCAACGACATTTCGCTAGCAGCAGAATAAATTCGAATAAATACAACGAAATCTTTGAGATTAATGCTCTCTGCAAAAAGTTCAAGATCGTCGCTTCTATGCAGATTATCTCGCCTTCTTGTCGATCCAAGCAAGGCCTGCCGCCACCCACGTTTCAATGCTCCACGTTCGGGTCCCGAAGCGCACCAAAAGGTGATTGAACAACTCAAAATCTGGTGTCTGATCGTGCTCTTTTTCTCTTCTATGCTCTCTATATTCTCGTGCGTTAACCACTGAAATGGACTGGATGTCTCTTTCCTTGCCAAGGCTCTGGTAATTCTGAACGCTGACGATCTTCACTCCATCTACATGTCGTCATCCTCCTTGGCTTTCGTCTCAAACATTAAAGCACTAGGACTGGGACTACCCTCATTCATCTCTCAGGCAAACTACGTTCACTATGCAGTCTGCAATCAATACTCTCATGGGAAAGCACTCTTATGACCAGAATGACGTGCCAGACCTATCTGGCAGAGTATGTTCCCCTCCTTTTCCCTTTTAAGAGCCACGCTCAACTTGGGTTTCAGACAGCCGTAATCACCGGTGGCACCCAAGGAATCGGTTTCGAAGTGGCAAAAGCACTGGCCGTCTCTCGGGCCCACGTTCTGCTTTTGTCTCGCAAATCTGAGAATGGGGCTGCCGCCATCGAATCAATCCAAAAAGAAACCTCCGGCGGAGCCGACATTGAATTCTTCGAAATCGATCTCGGGAGCCTCAAGAACGTTCGTGAAGTCGCAGACAGACTCAGGGAAAAAGAATCCCGCCTTGACATCGTAGGCATCGTGTTCCTGCACTATCAAGCTACATGATTGACGCCACTCAAACAGTTTGTTGGTGATGCGGGTATTGGAGTCAACAAATACGCGTTGACATCTGACGGCATCGAGCATCATTTCGGCGTAAATCTACATAGTTTCCCTGGCAGACGTGTTGCTGATCGACTCTGAACAGGTTAACAATCTTGGCCACATTCTTTTGATTAACAGGCTACTGCCTCTGATCCGCAAGACAGCGATGCTAAAGGAGTCTCCTGCGCCGCGCATTGTCCAGCTATCTTCTTCTCTTCATCAAGCTGCTCCATCTTCTGTCGCTTTTAAATCGCTCGAAGAAATAAATGACGAATCGCTTGGACCCAACGCGCTCTACGCTCGCAGCAAGCTGGCGAACCTGCTTTTCACGCGCTGGCTTGCTTCCCACGTTCTTGAGAAAGGATCGCGCGTCTACGCTCTCGCAACCCACCCGGGCGCTGTACACACTGAGCAGCAGAACCAACTCAAGGATGCATATGGTGAAACTACGGGCAGCATCCTGAAGACTGCAACTGTACCGTTCATGCGTTCCCCGGATCAAGGCAGCCTTAGCACATTGTGGGCCGCAACGAGTCCCGAGGTCGAGGAGAAGAATCTGCAGGGTGTTTATGTCACAGATCCCGGAAGTGTTGGCGGTGAGACCAAACAGGCTCAGGATGACATGCTGGGTGAGAAGTTGTGGACACTCGCACAAAAACTTATCAAAGAGAAGGCTGGTGAAGACGCATTCCTGGACTGGACTACAGCTTAGTCATAAATTATAACTCTTTTCTTGGCCTCTGGGCATTGTACAATACTTTATGCAACTATGTCAAATAAAACGGTCCGATTTGTTGTGTTGAGGGCCATCTGAGCCTCGGAGATTCCCGTCGAGACGCGCTGAGCGCGTTGCGGTCACGTGGAGGCACGGTTGAAGCGCGTGGTTCGCCCGAGCGACTCCTCAACACTTTCTGGACCAAATATCTTTGTCCGGCCTATTGTAGTGCCACAAATGGACACACAACCATCATCGTCAAAGGAACAACAGGAACTCCTCGAGAAGCAGCGCGAGCAATTTCGTGTGCAGATCGCTGCAGATGACGACGACGCACTTGCACCTTATGAGCGATACGTCTCATGGCTTACTGAACAAGTAGAGTCTTCTCCGCACGGGCCATTTGACCTTGAACTTCTCACTATCCTCGAAGAAGCTGTCCGCTCGCGCAAAGATGATCCAGACTATAAGAATGATGTACGCTACGGAAAGCTGTGGCTATCTTACGCGCGGCACGTCGAGAAGCCCGATATCGTTTATGTGTATCTACTGAAGAATAACATTGGTACGAAGAACGCACAGCTGTATGAGGATTATGCGGTCTCCTTGGAGGGTCAGGATAGGTGTGCTTTTCTTGTTCATGTTAAAATGTAAAAAGACACGTTGAAGTGAAGGGTCAAACGTCTTTACTTAGATTTCGAGAAGCAGAACAGGCATATCGTCTTGGAATACAGCGAAGCAAACGAGGAGCGGATAGACTGAAGACACGATATCGCGAGTTCAAAGAGCGTGTCGAGTCAAAGAATACGTTCAAGCCTTCTCATAGGCCACCACATATTCCTCCAGGCGAGGTCGGTTGGTGTCATCCCTTTCAACAACAGAACACGAACTCACTCATTTACCATGGTAGAGTTCATCACTTGGCGCAAAACTCTACCGAAACCCTCTCAGGAATATCTCGAACAAACGCACGAACGGTGCTACTACAGGCGCATCTGGAGATGCTGAGGCTGCCGAAGCTCCAGAATCACCTGGCAAAAAGGACACATCGGCGAAACGAAGTTCTGATCCGTATTCGCATATGATAGCGACGATGAACGCACCCCTGACACCTGGAAAGAAGCCAGAGAGATATCAGATCGATATGTCTCTGTTGTTCAAAGACGGGCAAGAGTTCTGCATTCAGGAGGCTCGCGCTGCATCGCTAGGACTGTTGGGCAAGAAATGGGGACCGCCACCGTTGTCTGAAAATGGTCCACACCAGGTGCTCGGGAGCAAGCAAACTACTATCAACCTTAAGGATGATGGAAATAGACCACCGACTCGAACGAATAATATGCGCATGAATATGAATATGACGGCTCAATTAGCTGATGGACCAACGGTGACAATTAACACAAAGGAGGCGATGAAGGATGTGTTCGGAATGTATAATTCACCAGACAGGACGACGAAGGCGGCACCCGGGACTAAATTTGCACCCGTCAAGAAGCTTGAACCAGTTCTTGAGTCTCAGTCGAGGAACGGACTGAAGAAAATAACCGAACAAGGTGATGAAAGGGACGAGCACGTCCCGCCGAGATCAACACGTATGCCGTTCAAAACACTTACTTATCTACATTCTAAGCTATTGAGTTGACCAATTTCTTTTTAAGCATTCCGACCTTTCGTCGACGTCGATGATGAGCCTAAGAAAGAAAATGCTGTACCTGCTCGGGCGAAGGTGAGTGCATTAGGGATCATCATCTCCATCAATTCTAAACAATTGGATAGTTCAAACCGTTCGTGGATGAGAATGCGGAGAACAAAACGCCACACGTCACTCCGAAACCACGCAAAGCCCTTGCTGCTAAGGAAATCTCATCGACGACGCCTGTCTTTCGGCCAAAGGAACCTCAGGAAGATCAACCTGAGAAGAGACCCCAAGAACGTAATGCCGAGCAGCCGCCTCAACCGAAGAGTGTCTTCAGCAAAGTGTTCACACCTATGGGCCAGGGGGGGAGTAGATCGGCTTTGCAATCGAAGCCCCTACAGGACCGCCCGTCTGTCTTTCAGAACCCATCAAAGCCGCCGACTACTCAACGAAGCAGCGTATTCAGCAACGTATTTAGCCGTCCTCAAGAACCGAGGCCTTTGTCAGAGATTCACTCATCGACAACTCCTCGGACCTCTCAAGATCAGAACCGGAATGCACCTGTGTTCCATCGTAGCACTTCTGCGCCTCAACGTATGCCATTCACACCTGTATCTCGTGGTCGCCAGCCCGTATTTGCTCCTCAACGCGCTCCTCTGAAGCCCATCGAACCGGAACCGCAACCAGAAGCGGAGCCGGAACCCGTACTCGAGTCTGAATCTGAATCTGGGTCTGAGCCTGAACCGGCGGCTCAAGTACCCGTACAAGAGATCGAGGAATACGGAGATGACTTTGAATCTGATTCTACTTCCGAAGAGAACATGCAAGAAGGGGAATACTACGAGGACGAGGATGCGCAGAATCTACCCATGGGCGGCAGGCTAGGACGGTTCGAGGTGCTGACTCCAATAGCCGAACGAACGTTCGAATGTACAATGACCCAACGTACGTTGCTCGAAACTCCGTCTGATGCGAAAGAAGCTCTTTTGGCGAAGGGAACATTTGATCATAATCGGGACGCTGCTTTGGCAGCAGAGAAATTGGCTCAGGAGCTACGGGAGGAAGAGGCAAGGAATAGAGTGGCCGACGTCGAGATGGACGGTGTAGGGATTGAGGATGAAGAAAGCGTTCCCTCGGAAGAGGCAGAGGACGAAGACTTGATCGAACGAACGGGTACTTTGTCACTCGCAGACGCGATAGCTGTGGCCTCGTCGTTTAAGCCACCAAACCCATGCAACCCTTCAGACCCGCATATTCTCAGTACACTTCTTTCGCTCATCCCGCCAGAACCAGATTTCCACGATATCAGAACCGAAGTGTTTGGACGATTTGAGAGTTTGCAGAAGTTTGCAACAAGACATGCTCGTCGTGGTAGTGGCCGATCATCGTCTTCATCGCGGACGTCAGACGAAGCAGATTTGTTCCGGATCCAGCTTCCAAACCAAAACTTCATCATCACGGATAAGTTGGGTGAAGGTGGCTTTGGGGAGGTATTCAAGGCAAAAGCTGTCCAAGCTGGTGGTGAAGCCGATGAAGATGATATGGATTTGGATGATGACGATGAAGAAGATGCCAATCTGTTCGCTCTGAAGGTTGTCAAGCCACGAAATATATGGGAGTTCCACATTTTACGACGATTGCACAGCGTACTACCTACGATTCGAAGACAGTCTGTGGTCTATCCACACGCCTTATACGCCTTTAGAGACGAGAGTTACCTTGTCCTCGATTTGTGCAACCAAGGAACGTTATTGGATGTGGTCAATCATGCCGCTGACTCGGGCGTTTTACATCAAGGTGCTTGCCTGGACGAGCTGCTGGTCATGTTCTTCTCTATTGAGCTACTCAAGTTCGTCGAGAGCATGCATAGTATCGGCTTTATCCATGGAGACCTCAAAATCGACAACTGTCTCCTACGCCTGGAAGAGGTGCCAGGCGGTGTAAATGCCTGGTCGGGAATGTATCAACCAACAGGCGAGGGCGGCTGGAAATACAAGGGAATCAAGATGATTGACTTCGGGCGCACGATCGATACTCGGATGTATCCCGCCGGTCAGCAGTTCATCGCAGATTGGAAGACGGATGTTTACGATTGTTTCGAGATGCGGGAGGATCGGCCATGGACATACGAGACAGACTACTTCGGTCTGGCGGGTATCATTTATTGCATGCTCTTCGGCAAGTATTTCGACCAGAGCACTATAATCCCGATATCCTCAACGGAGCCAGTGCGATATAAGCTAGCGGCACAATTCAAGCGATATTGGCAATCGGATTTATGGTCTAGATTGTTTGACCTTCTGCTGAATCCGACGTTGGTCAGGCCTGACAGGTCTCTACCTCTGGTTAGGGAATTGGTCTTGTTCAGAGAGGAGATGGAGACTTGGCTTTCGAGCAACTGCAGTAGGAGCACGAATACCCTGAAGGGTTTGCTTAAGAAGATAGAACGATCAGTCCTTTCGGGTTCCAGATGAGGTTTCCCCAGACTTTTTGGGTGCAATATAGTGTATACCATGTCATTCGTACTTTATTCTACTGTATCTTGATGCGTGTTGTGCCAAATTATTACTCGCATTCCATTCTTAAATTCTTGTTCTCTACCACCAGGCCAGATAAGGCATCGGTCGGATATGTCCCTGGTTTCGATTCCTAAAAATTTAATGAAAAATGTTGCGAGTAGTAGGTTGAGAGGCAAATCTATGATCGACTGGATCCAGATTTGGAAGTTAACGCACCGTCGATCACAGTCACAACGCGACGCGTTCAGCTTGGTTTTGGCCTTCATCATCTCGCATTGACATTATGGATGCGCCAAAGAATGCAAAGTGAGGCTCTCTCTTACAACATGAATTGACATATAAATAAACAAAATGATCCAAGGAAACGCAAGTTCACCGACAAGTCGCTACCATCGTCGGTGCTGCACTCTGCTGATTTTACGGACTCGAAGTTCTACCAGCAGTTGCTCGACATGGAGAGGAAGCTTGACTGGACTATTTCACGGAAACGGGCGGAGGTACAGGATGCCCTAGGGAAGCCTTCGCAGGTCAGTGTCTCACTAGTTGGTCTATGATCATGTTTCTTCATACTGATTTGTCTCGTGCTTTCGCCAGACAACTCGGACCTTGCGAATATTTCTCAGTCATACCGTCTCCGATCAGGCGTGGCAGACTGCAGGCACTCAGATGGGGGAGGGGCCTAATTTTGAGACTGGACAGGGTATACCGTCATGGGCTTTCAAGATCGAAGGCAGGCTGCTCGAAACGTCAGGACGCACAAGGGACAAAGCCTCGCATAAACGCTTCTCGAACGTCGTCAAGCACCTTGTTGTTGACTTGGAACGGGATCCTATTCTTTACCCGGATGGAAACACTGTTGAGGTACGTACCAGGCGGACCTCTTTGAAATCAGTGGCTAACACTGTTCTTTACCAAAGTGGCGACGCCCACAAGCAGTTCCTGGTGCAGCTCCACCGCCTGTAGACGGCTTCACGGTTCGTCGAACAGGTGATACACCGACAAAAGTGCGAGTCGTATTGTACCTCGATCACTACCCGGATCAATTCAAAGTGCATCCGGAGTTGGGAGCAATCCTCGACATAAAGGAAGAAAGTCGCGTCGGTATCATAACCGCACTTTGGAACTACATAAAAATCAATAACTTGCAAGACAAAGTTGATAGAAGGATGGTTAGACTAGATGGCAGACTCAAGGCGGTGAGTTGCAACAAAAACGAGTACCATCTGAAATTTACATTGATGTGTACAACTATCTGCTCAGCTTTTCCGCGCCGAAACCGTGTCATTCCAGCAACTACCTGAACTAGTGAACCACTATCTACAGCCACCAGATCCCGTAATCCTATACTACCAGATCAAGCCTAGCGAGCCACCTCCGGCGACACCGCAAGCCTGGGACGTCGAAGTCAAGGTTGAGGATACATCCCTCAAGGGTCGGATGAACCAGGTAATTCTCAACACGAGCAGCGATACAGCGCGCGATATTGCCAAACTTGACGAAGAGTCTGCCATTCTTGCGCAACAAATTCAAAACTCACAGCTCAAGCGCACGTTTTTGGAATCTTTCGCTGATGACCCCGTGGATTTCATCAACAAATGGCTTGCATCCCAGTCGCGCGATTTAGAGTCGGTGCTTGCCGCTGGTCCAAGCGAGGGTCTCACCGTTCGCGAAGAAGAGTTGAAGAGGAGCGAATTTTTCAGACTTCCTTGGGTCGAGGAGGCTGTGGCGGTCCAGGAAGGGTTGAGGATGGCGAGCCGGGGTCACGGTGTGATGTAGCTATACTGCGTCCTGCTTATCTGTCTTATTGTATTTATTGTACTTGCCTTCTTGTTCGTATGTATCGGCCGCGGTTGATGACGTCTCTTCTTCTCGATATTGGCATGCACAAAAGCGTGACATTCCTCTGCTGTGAAACGATGCTGAAGAACGACCTCGCTACGTCCCAAAAACAAGAACTATTGACAAAAGAGCTGTGCTTAGGAGGTCCACTGATGAATCATAACCCATTAATCCCAACCACCTCTCCACTCGTGTTGAATGATTCAAGTGCGACCCAACTCTCAGTCGTAGCGTCAGCCTCAAGCATGCCCAACACCGCCCATGGGCACAGGCGGAGGTGGACCGGTTTCGTAAGGGTGGGGTGGTGCATTAGGTGCTGGTGGAGGTATCATCATGGGGTACGGCATCGCGTGTTGCACTGTGTCTATCGTTAATATCAACAATTTTAAGCAGATATCAAGGGGGTCATACATTGTGGACTTTGATGGTAGTATGGATGAGCGTGTGCTGGAATGGGCGTGGGTGGCATTGATGGACGTGGACCACCACTACCTGGGGGTGGTGGATATGCACCTGGAGGCGGTGGAGGCATGTATTGTTGTGGAGCTATAATATTTGTTAGGCAAAAATTTCCAACGACATATATGGCTACATACGGGGCATTTGTGCCATATGCGGCGGGGCATACATCGCTTCAATCGACAGAAAAACTGAGTCATGGAGTGAGACTAAAGAAGAAAGAGAACATACGTTGACCATTAGGGTGGTGCATGTTAGGCGGGTATGGCATGGGTTGCATGTACGGCGAGGGTATGAAAGCTCCTGGCGGAACACCCGCCATGCCAGCCATCATCGGCTGTGGGGGCTGAAGGCTAGGGTCAAGAATTGCAGGAAGAGGCAACTAGAAACCATACTTGTCCAGGGTAATAAGGTGCATAGGCATAGACAGCATATCCACGAGTGGCTGCAGCGGCTTGTGCCTGTGCAGCAGCATCTTCATCGTACGAAGGCGGGGGCGGAGGTGGAGGTCCATGAGGCGCCATATGAGGAGATGCTTGGGGAGGAGGAGCCGTTACTGCAGGAGGCGGTGGCAACACATGCATGTACCGTTTTCCGGTATACGGCCAATTCGGGCCTGCAAAAGTTTCAGGAGGGCGGTAAGGGAGGCGGATAATGAAGTGTTCGTACCAACGCTCTTAGCGTCTTGAACCTTGCCGGACTTGAATGGATTGAAATCCTCCTTGACATTCACAGGCGGGGTCTTCTTGATTACTTGTGTACCGAAGAATAGATTGGGAGTCGGCGGAGCACTCGAAGTCTTAAGACAGTCGCTCAGTGAAAGAGAATCAGAACCCTTTTTGGAGCAGTAAATACTCACCGACTCTTGTCTGGGTTTCGGAGAAACTGCCTGGGCTTGAGCCTTGGGACTTGTAGATCCCGTCTTAAAGAGCATGTCGAATCAGAAGATGACGTTCTACGACAAAAAGTCACGACTCACTGGAGTGAAGGCAGGAGCTTTGGGATTCGGACGGAAAGACGTCGCATTGACATTGAGTCTCTGTTGAGAAGTTGGACTCAACGGTTGTGAAGAAGTAGACGCTGATGATGACTTCGGATCCCCAGACGATTGTTTCTTCCCGCCGCGGAATGGCGGAATGGGTTGAATGACCATGCTTATCCTGGGCATCGTCTTAGAAGTCTCTAGCTTCCCATTACCATTGGATTTTGCAGCAGGTGCACTTGTACTGGCAGTGGCACTGGCTTGCAATGCATTTGAGCTCTTGCTCGAGGAAACGCGTTCGGAAGGTTTCAAAGACGATGCGGCTTGGGCGGAAGCCTTGCGTGCAGCCTCGTTCGACCTCGCCGATGGAGCTGCTGCTGCCGCTTTTTGCTGCGCACTTGCGGCCAATACCGAAGAAGAAACGCCGATGGAACGAGCTTTGGTTGACTGCGCGTCTTGTGTCGACTTCTCCCGAATCTGGCGTTGCTTCTCCTCATCCTTCGCAAGAATGGGCACAAGGTCGTCCGGGATGGGCTTATTTAACTGTCAATAGGAGATGTTTAGGGTTTTCGAACACAGAATATCACATCTACGCACCTTGAAGTTCTGACTAAACTTCACCAGTTCTGCTACCCGCTTTTCCATCTCGTTCTTGACCAAGGCCTGCTTTTTCTGCGTCAATCGCTGCTTCTCATTTGTGACAAAGTCACGGAAAGCAGGAACCGCATCCGCGGGTTGCTATAAACAGGCATTTAAAAGTAAATATCAGACCATTGCATATCTTGATTAAAGGCTATAGAATGTACCTTCGCAGAGGAATTGCCAGGTGTGGTAGTATTCGTTCTCGCAGGTGGTTTGTCTGAACCATCAGGAGCATTGATCGAGACCTTTGGGACCGGAGCTTCTGGTTTGCCTTGATTTTCCTTGTTCTCCTTGTCCGGTCCCTTCACAGGCGGAGAAGTTGCCACGTCATTTCCAGTTGCTTGACGACGAGCACCAGGCGGAACGTAAGCATTGGTTCCGCGGACTACGGCACCGTATCTTGATTGCAATGAGTATTCATGATCTGGAATGACGCAAGAATACAGCATACTTGTCTTCCTCGTTGACACCGCTGTCGTCTACGGCGAGTCCACGTTCCTCAGCAATATGCGGATTGTTGTTTGTTGTAGACTTCAATAGCACTTTAGTTCAAACGTGGTGTAAGGAGATTTGAAAACTCACTCCGGTAATTTCTGCTGCGATTTGCTCTGCACGGCGTTCTCGTTCCTTATAGTCCTTCGCGTTTCTGTCAAGTCGAGTAGTATACTCCTCCTCATCGAAGTTTGTTCGCACGCCGAAGAGGCGCTCATTAACAGCAAATTGATCCCACTGGCCACCAGATGAAGCGCCAGGCCCGAAAGTCACGTCATCAACATGAGAATTATCGATCCCATTTCCAGCTGGGTTCGAAGGAATGTCACTCGGATCTGGCTGCCAGGCCTGCAGTTCGCGTTCACGCTTCGCGGATCCTGTGCGCGATATTTCGGCATCTGTACGAAAGGCTGAAGAAAGATACCAATGAGTTACAGATCGACGACTTTATCGAAGCAGCGTTGGGATCTTGGGAACGAGAAAGGACCAGGGCCGTCGCATGACAAAACTAAGACCATCTCAGATCTCAGACTCGTCCAGAGTCAGTCTAAATTAAATATCGAAACAGCTCCCGCCCGTCCCAATATTGGTCACCACGGCCTCATGCAATGCGTTTTCCCGACAAATGCGAAGCATAAAGGGAAATGCCGAAAAAGGACACTCACAGTCATGAACCTTAGACATAGTCCCAGTGCCCGATGATCCAGGTGAGAACGAGAGAACTGTCGATGCCGGAATCTTTAAAGTCTCTTTTGGAGGTGCGTTGGGAGTGGACAAGTCCTTAGCATTCTTAAGCGTCAAGCCTTGGTGACATTAATAAAGAACGATTCAGGGCAGTGAACCCAACAGACACAGAAATATAGTCAGAGTTCTGCACCGCAATACCAATAGCTCAACTAGTGGTGTACGTACTAGCGTCATCAGTGGCAGATGGGGAGACGAATGTCAAAGTGCCTTCATGTCGAATGTTTCCGCGTTGCGTGACTATGATTGTTTGATTCTTTATAAACAGAGGAAATTTTTGTGAGAATCAGCGTCAGCACAGGTCCTACAATGGACGCTAATGAAGGGACTAGGAAAGAACAAGACTGACAATACTTCCTGCTAAGTTTGCTAACAGTTGTTGCTTGTCTTCCGTGGAACCCCACGCATTCGGAGTCGCCTTGCCATTGGCCTGGCTGCCAAGGGGCGGAAATCCATTCGCCGGACCGCGAGAATTTGCATTGAAAGCTGGTCCCGGAGATGGTGAAGCGCGGTTCGACCACGCTGGGGTGCGCCTGTGTAGGCAATGATCTCGTCAGGACAATCCAACAGACACGAATTAGATATTGAGGCCACAGAACGACTTGCCTTCCAGGCGCTGGGCTTCCCTGGTTTGAATCAGGACCCTTCTTGAGAGGACCACCCTTGCGGACTGTTGCCATCTCGAACTAAGTAGAATAGAGGAAATGTGCTAGATACAATTGAAACCAGGAGATAATGAGGTGGGTACGCGCCAAAGGGAAGGTAGCGCGGATCGTCGAGTGATGTACGTACGAAGCAAGGAATTGATAGACAGAGAATCAGCGATAATGAAAATCCTTCGCTCGTTGTCGTCGGCAAGCGTCGATGGGCGAAGGGAAGCGATATGCGACTATGCAGCAAGGGGCTTGTAAAGCGGAAGTAAGAACAGAAATGGACTGGCCGGGGGCAGGTTCCGCGAAAACAAAGTTCGTTGAAGATGCTGCGCCAGATACTGAAATGTGCGAGAGCGTCAAGCGTAAAAGGCTTTTGCTCGCTGTCGGAGCGGCGGCGACGGCGACGAGGAGGGCGACAGCGTTGGCGACGTTGGAAGTTCGAGAGCTACACCTGATGGCTATGCCATCTTGAGCTTGTTTGTAAACAGGCGTAAACAGATCACCGATTCTTAGTCACAGTCACACCACATATCTGTACAGACGGAGGCATCGCTTTCTAATTTGATACTACTGCATAGCTTGCCTTGCTATGGTAGATGCAAAGAAGCAATGTCTGCTACGAAAGCACGCGCTAAGAAGGGCAATGATAATGGCTATGCATTCAGTGCCAATGCTCTTCAAGTTCACGGCAAGTCCTTCAAGTTGACTCTGATGACATTTCCGCTGTGCAACGAAGCTTTCGTGGAAAGCACAGACTCATGTCTAAATCTTAGCCAACCCTAGGACCAGATAGTGCTTAGCCACCTGAACGGATAAGAGGGTTGACATGTAGACTCAACGTGCTGCGGGAAGACGAGAACACTTATTTAGCTGGAGGTCTCCAGATCAAGCTTGTTTCATAGCCATCAATAATCCTGTAGCCCCGTTGCCGTTACATTTCAGCCTGCATCGCACTCAAGGTGAGATTCCTGGACTTGGGTGGCGTCGCGGCATACTAACGAAAAATAAGCGGCGTAACAACTTAAGAAATCGGCGCCATACGAAACGAGGTGAGCGGCGTCGACGATCAAGATTCAAGAAGCGCGCGCATCGTAGGGAAATGAAACGTTGCGGGCCCCTCCAGACCAGGTTGCGCTCCAGTATGCAGAGTTATAAAGACGGTAGGTAGAATTCTGGCGATTTGCACGATGAATTATGATACTGAAGTACACAGGAGAAGCCCGGCATACGGCCAAGCTCTATAAATAGAACCAGTGCCATTCCATTCGTCTCGGGCTAACGAAACATGCACTGAAGAATCAAGAACACCTGCGATTTATCAGTACTACATAGACGCCGGCTTCCATAACTTTGTCCAATGACTGGCGTCTTGCAAACTTTGCGCTGCATTTGGCGGATTGGCGTTCAAAGTTCTGATAAAGCCGATCAAGCAGAAAGGAAAGTTTGAAGATTTTCAGCATTCGACCTGGACCGGCGTTTGATGAGTCTCAGGAAGGACTATCTGGCTAACAAATGCACTAATGATTCCGGACGAAAACTGTCCACAGCCGCTTCAGCCTTTCCGCAAGGCAGATCAAGGACAAATGGACCGATCAATCGGAAGCACACAGGTGTTGCTGTGTGTACGGCAATCGCGAGTAGAGAACAGGTACGATGCGTTAACGTGACACCAGTACAGACTAACTGACTCGAGTTATAGAGCGACTCATCTGTGAGGACAGTTCTGGAGTATGGCGTGACAAAAAGACTTGTTATCCTTGTCTATCCAAGTCCATGTGCATGCAACTCAAGGTTCTTGCCAACAACTCTCGTCAGTCTCCCGGCTTGGAATCTAGTGAGCCTGCAAAGGACGATTGATTCGGATCTTTGATTCTAATTCATCCGAAATTGTCTTTTTATGAAAACATCGTGCCCCTTGGTTTCGACGAGCAAGATTAGAAAAGGCGCGTATGCTTTCTGGAAATGAGAACACCGTGCAGAGCAAAGATATGAGAAGATTTGGAAGCGGGGGCGTCAAGAAGCTGGACTGACCAGTCACGTAACCGAGAATCAGACGATCCGATTCGGACAGGGAACGTGGAGAGATGCGGCACTGATGAAAGCATGAAGTTTTCTGTAAATCAGGCTTAGGCTTTACTGTTTGCACTGAAACAGCAACTTCAATAAATACAGAACGAGTGCCGCCCACAGAAACAGGTGCCTCCGAGCTTGTCACTCCACAGAATGACAATTAGAAGTAAGCTCAGAAGCACCTAGTATCGTTGAGATGCTGGTTTGCGGCAGAACGTGCCGCAAGGAGGTCATGCACAAATTGTGGAAGGTGTAGCCGTGAACCCATGATCAACTGCATCGCATATCAATTCCCATTTTATCATACACTTTCGTTGTCGACCATTCAATTTAATCTCGATAATCCATGACGGACGACTGTGCCCTGAACGTGATTGGCGTTTTGTAGACTACTCTGGTTCGCGTGCTCCTTGGAAGTGGACCCGTCCATCCTACAATTTATTCAATCTGCCCATGGGACCCATCTCCGTATTCATCTTCCCCACACGGAGCTTTTTCAGGCAACTTGGCAATTCTAACGGATATTCTGGATGTCGGCTGCATGGAGGACCGATGCCCTGGTTTTATCCCAAAACGAAGCGCCAGTCTTCCATCCAATCCTGCCAGAACAAATTTGAATTCAGCTTCTCGTGTGCATCGATCCAATCCTGGCAATTTGCGGAGAAGCTAAAGGGTTTCGAACTGTGTATCAGCCGCGTGGTTCCAGGAAGCATTTTACATCAAATGCTCCCCATACCCATAAATCTGCGAAGGCAACGGAAGTGGTATAAATACTGACCAGCGATACCCTATTGCAACTGGGACGCCCTTTGTTATCCCACTGACTTGCGTTTGGAGCCCACCATGCACGACGTACCACCCAAATTCATCCACCTAGCTGACATAATTCCCCGACCAACTCCCCTTCGCACATGGGAGCGTCAACGGCATAGGCGCGCGCATTTGCTGGTCGAGTGCATGGCCGAATGCGTGAGTCGTTTGTATATTCAAGTCGGAAAGAGAGAGCAACTGATCCCTGTTTGGTGGAATAGGTCGGGGTATTCATTTACACCTTCGCTGGTTGGTGAATGAATGTCCTATCTCTCGGAGTTTTATTTATAGTTCACTGCAGGTACTGGCTCAACGGCTTCAATGGTTATCGGGACAATCGCGAACGAGCCATACCTAGGATGTTAGTACAGTCGTTCGCATCTCCACGATTTAAAAATAACTTGGTCATCAGCTCTCTTGCAAGTCGGTATTGCGTATGCAATGGGCATCGTTCTCGCGCTCAGCATATGTGCATCAACGTCGGGCGGTCATCTAAATCCATGCGTTACTATCGCTTTCACTCTCTTCAAGGGTTTCCCACTGAGGAAGGCCCCGTTGTATGTCATCCTCGCATACCTAAGTTAAACCCTGCTCAATTCATTTTTTACATCAAAGCTACATTGTGTCACAAATTCTCGGGGCTTACATCGCTTGTCTAATTGTATATTTGCAATGGCGAACAAATATTCTGGTGCGCGATATCCATTATTCCGAAATACGGGTCATCTGATCTCTCTCCGTGCAGGCTGCTGAAGAAGGATTGGCCGCAGCTGGAACGCTGGATGCAATTCAGTTCACGCCGAACGGGCCTGCCGGGATAATTGGTCTGTATACCCTCCCAGGAGCAAATTTAGGAGTCGTCTTCGCGAACGAATTCTTCGCAGTAAGCATTGTTTACAAACCTCTTTCAGAAATAGATCATGTCGAACTCATCTGGAAATCTGAAGGATTTCTTCCTTGGTCTGGCAATTTGGGGGTGCATCGACCCATCGAACTTCTTCTGCCCGCCCTCCGTCGCACCGTATTCAATCGGACTTGCATACGCTGTAGTTATTTGGGGCTTTGCACCGAATGCTCTGGCTGCGAACTCGGCACGTGATGTCGGAGGGCGCCTTGCGGCGCTGACGCTCTGGGGAACCGAGGCCAGCGGGGGCCAATACGCTGCAATTGCTGCGCTCACCAATATCCCAGCTATGCTGTTGGCAGCATTATTCTATGAATTCTTCTTCCATGATTCGAGTCGAGGTGAGCATTCCCAAACCTGTTCATATTTCCCTTCGTTGATTTGAAATCATTCCAAAGTACTTCCACCCGCACAAAGAGACTTCCTGTTCGGTCACAAGGCACATGAGGAGCACAGTGAAAACACGCATGGTCCTGGAAAGCCTCTTTCGCCACAGAGCTCAGTGCACAAAGCAGAAGTCGACCATGAAGCTTGAACGTTATGCTATTTGGGAGCCCGAGTAACGATTCATTTCCTATTTTCAGATTCATCAGTTCATGTATGGATTTCCTGGTGCATCTAGTAATGATGTCACTATTGTCTTCACAAACACGATGACTTATGATTTTCGAGGTTCTCTCGCCCGCCGGATAGAATCGTATAAATACATCTCGTGAATCTGGTGAATGAAATCAAAGCTTGCTCTGTTCGCTCGGGGATACCTGTACAACTCTATTTCATTGTCAGATCTCGTCCGTCTAGAGAAGTTAAAAAACGAAAGCACGACAAGACTTACAGCTTCCCTGTATTCCCTCCAGTAAACAGCATGTTCATAGCATCATAGGCCTTATCAAGGCCGTTGACGACAGTGAATCGGCGCTTAAGCTTGCCTTCGGAAATCCAGCCGGCCATTTCTGCGACTGCTTCGCGGAATTGATCTTTATAGTCGAGCCTAGAAGTAGTATAGTGAAGTTAACCGGGAAGTTTGGAGGTCAGTAGAAAACACGTACACTATGAAGCCTTCGATTTTGGCACTCATGGCGATTAGAGTCAGGTAGCTCTTCAAGCCATCGGGAGATGATTTGTCTATAAGAGTGAATAAGAATGTTGAAAGATGAGCACATCCAATCACACAACGTACTGTAATCGGAGATTCCACCTGTCAAATTGCAATGATAAGACATTTTACATGTGAATTGCAGATAAAAGGATACATACCGCACAGAACAATCCTAGCCTTCTTATTCATCCTCGTCAGGGCAAAATCCAAAATTTCACCTCCGACATTATCGAAAAATACGTCGAAGTAGCCTACAACTCTCTTGAAGTCATTGTAGAATTTATCGCTTTTGTAGTTGAGTGCGGCGTCGATTCCGAGCTCTTCAGTGAGCCAGCGGCATTTCTCTTCGGAACCTGCGATACCGACAACCTTTGCACCTTTGAGCTTAGCAATCTGGCAGGCAGTAGAGCCGACTGCGCCAGCAGCTCCAGAGACGACGACCGTCTCACCCGGCTTAACCTTTCCAACGTCAAGAAGACCCTATAAAATGATGAAAAATCCCATGAGCTTTGCATCGATCGCTGAACTGTTTGCTGTAAACTCGCACAAAATACGCAGTCAGGCCTTTGAACGTGATCAGCTCGATGGAGGTTATGTATTGTGCAATTTCTTACCTGACGTCCCAAGAACGCCAAGGAAATCTAACAGCTCAGCCTTCGGAGGAACACTAAGTCAAGTCACAAGTATTAATAAACTTGACGGGACTTTGACGAAAAGAAGAGTACTCTATTTTCTCCAGACGCTTTTCATTGACCAAGGCGAACTCGGTCCAGCCTTTCATTTGGCCTTCAGTACTAAGTTTGAGGCGCGTTTGGAGAAAAGACATACCAAGCAAACCTGACACTACGTCACCGACCTTGAACTTTGAGTTTGGTCCATTTGCAACGACTTTCCCAAGTCCTACTGCTCTCATAGTTTCACCAATTTGGACTAAAGTTGAGGATTCGTGTTAGGATCTCCGAAGTATCGGTCACTCAGAGAAGGAGCTTACCGGGAGGTATGTAACTACGTCGGTCATCTTACGTTGTTTGTAAGAAAGATAGTAATAACTGTGAGTTATTTAAAAGACTAACTGAGCCATCCCCTCATAGCCGGCTCCATGCTCAGGTAGTTCACCTGCACTAGCACTTGATCATCTTTAGGTTCAGGTATAGAGACGACTTCCTTCTTGAACGTAGTCGGAGTGACATGTTCTTTTGGACGCTCAGCGAGAACGTAGCGAGTAAAGCTTTTAGGGAGCCATTAGCGAGAGTGATGAAGATGCAGCAATAGGGGGAGGATGTTTCCAAAAAAAAATGTGTCGCAGCTGAATTTATACCTGACCTATCCGAATCGGCAAATGAGTCCGCAACGGCCAATAGGCGGACGCGGTCACCCGTGATGTTACCGGAAATCCTAATCTCCTGTGAATCGCCCACGGCGCGCGTCAAGTATCAGCTTCTCGAGAAAAAGATATAATGCACAAATGATAGTAGTCATGATGGAAAATGGCGAAGTATCGAAGAAATTTGCTCGTCCTTCCCACACTTAGATTTGATATGGGTGCGGGAAAAGAGGCACAGATAAGAAGATGATTTCTTTTTATATCACGTAATATCGTGAATTTGGACGGTCGTCGATGATCGACGAGCACGTGGGAAATCTCTGAAAGGGAAAACATGTGATTTCGGACCATGGAATGGAATTGTGTTTGCTGCTGGTCCATCAATCTGCTCCAGTTGTTGCCATTCGTCATTCAAACAAACCGACGCCCCACCAATCGGCACTGCTTTTGGTATTCGCCAAATTGTCGATTTTCTTTAATTACTTCCTCTCATTCAACGCGCCATGTCGTCTTCAAATCCAGCCACATCCAGCTCTCGATCCGGTACTAGGAGGACCCACGGCTTCTCTTCGGAACACGTCGTTCACCACGTTTCACAGCATACCCTAAAACAACTCAAGTTCGTGCTCCCTGGGGGAGCAGTCACATATCTCCTAGGCACACTGGCCAGATTGTGGCATCTCGTGGAAGAGGAAACAGGCTGGGCACGGTGAGCAACACTTTCTGCTGCTCTATCAACTCTGCCACTTGTTGCTCACAACTTGTGTTCTCTTCCATTTTCGAAGAGTATATGCAAGAACTTCCTTGCTGTGCGGGATGTTGACAGTCGGTCTCTTTCTCTACCTTTTACTCATGCCATGGTTGAAGGGCTCCCAACCAAACGTACGTGCGGTGCGGGATGCTTGACGTGGATCCCACGCTAGCCTCTCCTGTCTCCTGTCTTCACGATCTTTCTGTTATAGCTTTAAACCTTGTTTCTGATTCGGCTTCTGCAGTATTCTCAATGGCGGAAATCTGGAGAGCTCGCATTCGTAGTGCCTGTGAGAAGTTGCTTATTTTGTATTAAGATTCTTGACTAACGGAAGATTTCATGTTACCCGCAATACGGTCTTCTATGCTACTATAGCTTCTTACTGCTCTCATGGTGCTTGGGTGGCCCCTATTATGTTTTACGCTCAGCCAATGGACCGATTTAGGATATCTGAAGGGTGTAATAGCTTGTGCGTACATTCTCTTCGTTAATTGGTGACGTGGCTGAAATCATAATCTATTGCATCCTCGACCGTAATTCGGATCGATGTCGGATCTCCGCTTGTATTTCTCCCTAAACTGTAGCTTCTGGGCTTTACGCTCTTGTTTTTGGATTGCTTGGCCTTCTCCCAGCGCCGATGCTGAAACGAAACTAGTCGTTTCTATCTGACGAAATTATCGACGTCGTAATCTACCCCATCATGATGTTTTCATTACCAATGTGCTGCTTTCACAAGGATTTCCCCCATCCGTCCACTACTCTCTTCACCTTCCTCCCCGCTCAAGTAAGTATTTCAACCGCGGAATGTATAATTGTTTGTTTCTTTGTATCTATGATGAGCGATGTGATCATTGGAGGCAAAATTACCTTCGATCCTTGCGCTGGAATGTTGTATTCTTTGGCCGTCCTATCGGAGCTGCCGAGGTATATGGTCCCGGCCATCATGATGGCTATGATTTGCAGATCGACAAATATTTCAATGCTCCAACGGTCAGACTAACTTTATGACGTATGATATTGCTCAGAGCCTTCTGATACGAAACGCCGTCTGAGTACTAACGGTAACGTTATGCTATGACCATGTATTTTGTGATACGAGATGACTAAGGGCGCTGCGTATTTTGTGAGCATACAGTCTAGTAGATGCAAATAACACTGAGCAAGTAATCGAGTTGCGGCATTTTCAAGATCAAACATTATTGAGTTCCGTCGCCGCACCCGCAATCCAGTATTAAAAAAAATTGCGCTATATATTACTATATCGGTTGTTTCAGATGTTACGGGGTTATACACTGGTAGGGCTCTTTTGCGTCGTACGAGTCTGATATGTGCTTGATCATAACCATTGCAAGATTCATCTGTTTCATCGCATTCACGTAATGAGTACAACAGGCTGAAAGACGACGTTTATGATCGTACAGCAATTACAATAAAGCACAGAACAATACCAAATCAAGGAATGTTGAGATACAATGGGTTGAAACAAATCAAATCAAAATGACATTGGAACGAATTAGTGTGCTACCAACTCTTCGGAGGCCAGTCTGGAAGCGACGTGATTGCAGCATTTAGTGACTCGCGGACGCGGTTTTTACTTGCGAGATCAGCAGAATGGCGGTAACCCCCGAGTACCTCTTGCATTTGCACTGTGGAGGCTGCTACCGTATCTAAATAAACTCATATGAGCTGAACAACAGTTTTCTATTATCATCGGAGCTCACCAATGTTATGTTCAGCGTCTCTTCTGGAGCTGTATGTGATATGAGATAAAGAAATAAATATATGAGCGGGCCCCACTGTGGAAAACTTGAGTAAACTCACGCCTTGCAGTCTCGGTCCCTCGACAGGACCTAAGTAGAATCCTCCCTGCTGTAGTCGCATCGAAATTTGATTTTTGCGAGATTCCCAAGCAGATCGCAACGCCTCGAAGGAATTGAGAGCCTGCCTCCACGCCACACTATCCCACATCTCGAGTTCCCGTTTGTGCGCTCGAATGAATTCTCGCGGATGTGTCTCTCCATTTGGCCCAGGACCAGGGTTATACGAAGTAGTCTGAAATGAGAAAGACATCAAGTCAGACGAAGTTTGTCAGCGAAAGAATTGATAATTACTCGCCTGTGGTCTCAGCGGATCAAACTCCGAGAGATTGGGCTGACTCTGCGCCCCGTAGCTTTGTTGTCCGTTGTAGCTTGGATAGCTCGAACCACTATATTGTGGCGCTTGATAGCCCGAGTACTGCTGTTGCTGCTGAGGATATTGCTGAGGCATTCCATTACTGTACGTATTTTGGTACGGCATCCCACTCATCCTGCGGGCTCATCGGTCCTGATCCGTATCCCGTCGAGCTCCCATAGCCACCATACGGACTCGATGGTCCTTGGGGCTGCCAAGCGCCGTAAGACTGCTGCTGCTGCACCTGCGGCTGTAGATACTGTTGGAGTTGAGGCTGCATTCCGTACCCGGAGGGCTGCGGCTGCGGATATCCCATGCTAGAGTTGCTTGAAGGGTAGCCGTAGCCTGAAGGACTCGGCGAAGTGAATCCGCTGCTCGACTGTTCGATAGTTCCAATATCTGGAAATCGACCTGCTGAGTTCGTTGGATCATCGATGAAGGGATTATTCGAGTGCTGGGACGCTGCAGAGTTGTACATGGTGAACTGCGGAGTTCAGTGAATAGGTGACTCAAGATTGGGTGAAGAAGCAGGAAACAATTTCTATCATTCAGCTAGATGAAATATGCTCAAGTGTTTCCGAAACAAAAGACAGAAGACAGATCGAAGAGAGCAAGTATACAGTACGGTGTCGCGAATCGGTGGTAAGGCTGAGCAGGTTGTGGAGGTAGGTGTGCCGGTACTGTCACGTGTTGATAGAAATTCTGACGCCGGCGCTGCTGCCGAGATCAAGTTCGACTGAACTCAGCACCACGAACAATCATCTTATCAGCAATAGTTGAAGTTGCTGTGACGGTGTTTCTGGATGTACTGCTTTGTTTTCTCCTATGCGAGTTTGCCGATCTGGGGTGCTTTGTCTCTTGACCTCGAAAGGTTTATTTCGGAATCCGGGTGGCCACCACCCGATGGAAACAGGAGAAGCTTGACTTGAGATAATCCATGCATACACTAAGCAACCTCCGGCTCATTCAGCATATACGATTTTCAGTCTGGAACCTTTGACCAGAATGTCGATTTTTGATCCTTCGAATCCATTCGGATTCAGAGTAAAAATTCATCTGAAGAAATATTGATCTTTGCGGACGAAATCGGGTCTCTGTAACACCAACTCGGGATCTACGCATCCGAAGCTAAAGTGGGCCGATACCAACGTAGAAATATCAACCGGCTCGGATTCGATTTTCTTGGGAGACTCAGTCATCTCCTGACTTTCCATCTCTCCTCAAGTACAAAAGGCGGGGACGGTACCATTTTGCTCGCCACTCGGTTCGTCTCGATCCAACTTTCACGAGCGACAATGTCGAACGTAACGGCGCCAATTCACCACGCAACGGAGTTCCTCTATTCTGATGTCGACTTTACGTCGCTCAATTGGTTAGAGCTCAAATGGGCGCAGTGGTACCTCCTATTTGACGACCCGGCGATTGCGACAGGTCTCATGTCGTTCCTTCTTCACGAGATCGTTTACTTTGGACGCTGCATACCATGGATTATCATCGATGCAATCCCATACTTCCGGAGATGGAAGCTGCAACCCAATAAAGTCCCTACTGCACTAGATGAATGGGAGTGCACAAAACTTGTTTTGTTCTCGCATTTCACTATCGAACTGCCTCAGGTTCGTATGTCCAAATGATATCATTATGTATTGAGAACCTCACATGTTGTCATAGATCTGGTTTTTCCACCCCATCGCAGAGTACTTTGGTCTCGCTACTTGGCAGATTCCCTTCCCGCACTGGCGCACAATGTTCGGACAGATCGCGCTTTTCTTCATCTTCGAGGACTTCTTCCACTATTGCGCACACCAGTTAATGCACTACGGACCGCTGTACAAGCACATCCACAAGATCCACCACAAGTATAGTGCACCCTTCGGTCTCGCAGCAGAATACTCGCATCCGATCGAAGTTCTCGTCCTTGGTATGGGCACTATTGGCGGCCCGTTGCTTTACTGCTACTTTACGCGCTCGTTGCATATTTTCACCGTCTACATTTGGGTGACACTTCGCCTCTTCCAGGCAGTCGACTCGCACAGCGGTTATGGTACGTTATTCTGTTGTCGTATGTAGCCCAATTTCTGACATACGTACTCTAGACTTCCCATGGTCTTTGCAGCACATCCTTCCGTTCTGGGCTGGTGCCGAGCACCATGACTACCACCACATGGCCTTCATGGATAATTTCGCTTCCTCCTTCCGTTACCTTGACTTCATATTTGGCACTGACGAGCGCTACCGGGCACACAAGGCAAGATTGCGGAAAGCTAAGGAGGCTGCGAAGCAAAGAGGGGCTACGCACGAGGAGCAAGCTGCCATTGAACGCACTTTGAACGAAGAATCTGAGAAAGTTGGGTTGGCTGCTGAAGCTGAGGCTGAGGCAAAACGTCTTTGGTGAATGCTTCCGCAAAATGCTATACACAATGTTCGGTCGAGATAGTATTTGTACTTTGTAATCTTTGGTATTATTCGTGGGTAATACCAATAAAACGTTATCCAGCCATTCTTCAAGGTGCTGTAGGATACGATTCGGGGTGAATTATTGTATCTTCGAGGGCAACGAAAGCTATTACTATTTCATAAAAGTGAATCTGAGACTGGGTTTTTTTCCTGGGTGCGCAATCCCGTGTTTGAAGATCTTCTCGAACTCACTAATGTCCGTCGGTCCCAATCTCATCGCTGAAATTTGAAATATCGAGTCGTAGCTGTTGATGGCTGTTGAGTCATTCTCCTTGTGTCAAGAAGCCGACGTCGATCGTTTCTTGTGTGAATCACGTGCCTGCTCGCACCACTTTTCTTCCTCTATCATCTGTTTCAAGTTGCTTCCGCCCACGACCTGAGCGTAGCAGCGCCTGTTTTCAACGACGACAATGGCGGCGAACACGACAGAAATACCGTTCTTTTCAGAGGACAACAGCTTACACCGCTATGTACACTCTTCACCGGCGTTTTACCATACGCCTCGGCGTACAATCTTGGATTCCATGTCTGACGAGATGCTTTCGCTCATTTCGCCTGTCGTCGCCTATTGGGTCTATTCGCTCTTTTTTCATATACTCGACTGCGCTGACGCGCCATGGATTAACAAGTTCCGTATCCACGATTCGGCGGAAGTGAAGTCCCGCAACCTTGTCTCGCGCTGGAGCTGTTTCTTCTGGGTCATCCTTCAGCAGGTCGTCCAGACTCTGTTTGGCTACTTCTGGATGGACGGTTCGGCGGATACTAGTAGTTTCCTTACAGACGTTGCGTCAATCCGGAATGGAATTGTGGCAGCTGCGAATCTTTTCCTCGGTGAAGCGCTCGCTCTGAAGCTCCTTCGTTCGTATGGCCCCGCGGCTGTCTGGTTCGCGTACTGGTATGCTATTCCGATGGCTCAACTCCTCTTTGCGATGTAAGTCTTCCTGTGATACTACATTTTATCTTTTAACTCATTGATTTATCTTTCTAAGGATGTGCATCGACACATGGCAATACTTCTTACACCGCGCCTTCCATGTCAACAAGTTCCTTTATCGACAGTTTCACTCCTGGCACCATCGCCTCTACGTTCCTTACGCATACGGCGCACTTTACAATCACCCTCTCGAAGGCTTAGTGCTTGACACAGTTGGCGCGGGTCTCGCTCATCTCATTTCATTGATGTCTGTGAGACAGGGCATCGTTCTATTCGTCTTCTCAACTGTCAAGACAATTGACGATCACTGTGGGTATCGCCTGTCATTGGACCCGCTGCAGATGATCTTCAGCAACAACGCAGATTATCACGATATCCATCACCAGGTACGTCTTTTCCCTCTTGTTGCCTCATCAGGAATGAAGTCTAACCTGATTATAGATCGTTGGCATTAAGAGCAACTTTGCTCAGCCTTTCTTCATTCATTGGGACACTCTTCTTGGTACACGCATGACTCGCAAGACAATGGAGGAGAGGCAGCTTCGTTCAAAGGAGAAGAAGATTAAAAGTTCCTGAAGGGCTTGCGCCTATTCTTTTCAATACGCTACACAGAAAAGTATTGATCGTATATCTTTATGCCATCCCCTCGCGTTCTACACCCAGCTCTACATCACACCTCTGTTCTTGTTTTGTTTGTCTGCCTAGTGTCTCTGGATGGTGTATAATGTATTTATGCATAATACAGTAAATAATTTGTGTAATCTGCAATATCTCCTTTGTGCTATGTAGTACCGCTAGTCTAAGAATGCTAAGTCAATTGGAGGGAAAGTAATCGCAGTAAAAACGAAGGCAAGGCACCCGGTGCCACTATAAGCGGAAGCGCAGGTACGCCATGAGAAGAGCAGAGCAACCAGTAACTAGGATCGCCATTATATTAGCAAAGGCAGTTTCGAGCAACATGAAAGTAGACATACCAAAACCGACAAGATACTGGAGAGTGACGGCCTGCAGAATGTCAATCAATCAAGAGTAACAAAGAAAGAAATTTGAGAAATGCTGACCTTTGAAGCCTGGATCGCTGTGCGTAGCTCAGCAATCTCCCGCTCAATCCGGGTGTCCACTTCCTTAATCTTAAGCTCCTGCCCCGAAGAGGCCTCACGCATTCGGCCTGCATCGAGTCAGTTAGCCATAGCCCTCTCGTTCGGGTATCTCAACAAATGAATGGGAATAGGGGTGGGGGGAGCGCCAACCTTTCTCGAGGTTGAGATCGAGACGTACACCAGCTTGGGTACGCGTAATGTCCTCGCGCAGACGCTGCTTGATCCGCTCAAGGTCCGTCGCAAGACGGTCATTCTCCGCTTTCATCAACGATAGGTCATTCTTTTCCATGAGCTGCAGCTCTGATTTGAGCTGTGCGAAGTCGACTTTCTGGGTATATTGGTGCTATCGTTCACGAAGTACCATGGGTAGCCAGGAGTCCAAGTCCATTTGAGTCATAAGCGTTGGGTAAAACACTGCGAGACGAGGAATTCAAATACACACCTTCTCCTGCTCGGCTTTCGTAACCATATTACTCGTGATGTTACGAATGCTCTCGTCAATGACTTCCGCCATCGCTGTCATTATCCCCTCCGCCTGGGCACGGTTGAGTCCTTCACGCTCCAATCGCTGCACGAAGTGATGTGTGTCGAAGTGAAAGTCCTGTGTTGGTCGGGACGCATGAAGGCTACGAGTTTGCAGGATTAATCGTTGTCCGCTTAGCGTCGAGTCAGGTCGAGACGATGAAGCGACTGGTGTTACGAGGACTCGCGCCTCCCGTGAGGCCTGAGTGGCGAATTGAGCGACGTTGGATTGCATTATACCTGAAGACGAGGCAGTAGGTATAAGAGCACAAGGAATAGAACGAATGTATGCGCTCCGCTTCAACTTTCAGGTTCAAGAATCAAGGATAGCCTCAGGCGCCTTCGATGTTCATAGTTACTTAACTGCACCATAAAATTGTAATCGTGAGAAAACAAACAAATTCGTTAAGTACGCGTACGTAGACCGGACTTTGTACAGGCATGACATGGCCACAACTACTAAAATAAACTAAAACATGTGTCTGCGGAGTGACATTGCTAGAATAATGAAGCAAGTATGCATTGAAAGATATATAAAAGAGGGTAGAGGGAAAATTACAAGGCAGAGGAATCTGCAATTAAACACCAACGCGTTCAACTCGAAAACAAGTATGGCTTCGGTTGCAATTCCTTATCCTTCGACAGGTGCGTCAGGACGCCCTGTTCAATAGTCGTCTCCCATAACTCAACCTTTGCACGAGCTATCTCAGCGGCTAGCTGTTCACGTCGTACACGCGCGCGCTGCAGCACCTCATCCCGATTCGGTCTCTTCGTCGAAGGTTCGGACCCACCCCACTTAGTATGGACAATTTCGGCATCCGCCAAAGGTATTTTGGAAAGTGATTGCGCAGGTTGCTGTGATGTCTCGCTGTGAACAACGGATGGAGACGAAGGCGGTGGCAGTGGCGGAGCATCGACACTCGGATTCGGCTCGGGTTCTTCATCGGCAGGTCGTTCTGGCATACCATGCGGTTGAGCATCAACGATTGTAGCTGTCGAGTCAGGTATAGTCTCGACGGTAGGAGTGCCTTCTGAAGGCGGAATAGTTGAGCATGAATCTAGATTCTTGATAATCTCCTCCCACAAACCTTGATCGAAAGCTAACACGTCCTGCTCCCAAGGTACGCTTGATTCTCCCATCCCGGCAAACAACTCACCTCCAGTCCGTACCTGTTCTGTTGAGGTTTGTGCTGGTGAATTTGAATCGCTAGGCCACGATGAGAAGTCCAAAACATTTGGATCAATAGAAATGTCGTCGAAGTTGAAATCGGGAGATTGTATTGCATCGGTTTCCTTCGAGTGATGCGAAGTTGAAGTGAAATCGCTCGGCGTCGGAAGCCGCGTGGATGAACTAAGTGTCGGAGAACTGGAAACGGTAGGCGAGAAAGGATATGATGACATCATTGCCAAATCGTTACCAGTGAGATGTACGTTGGGATTACTGAGAGTATCGTTGACAGCACCCAAGAGCGAATCGAAATCGGATGTAAAGCTCCATGCAGGATCCGCATTACCGGGTGAAGAAGCGAGGAAATCTGAAAACGCTGATTCCTGTTCCATCGGCAATGTGACTGGTATTGAAGTAGCTAGGCTTTGCAATTCAGTCATAAGCGCATTGTTATCCATCACAGGCTCTTGTCGCCGAGCGGCTTCAGCTGCTGGAGATTCTGTCATCGCGTTCGGGTTTGACTCGTGCATCTGAGGCTTAGTAGTTGCCTTTTGGACTGCTTCACGAACCAGAGAGACGAGTCGCATCATAAGCTTCTTCCCTCGTTTCTTCTTCCACGATTCTAGATAATTCGGCGGACCTTCATTCGCAGGAAACGGATAAGGCACGTCCCAATCCTTCGCACCTGCCGGGACCTGATTAAGCTTCCGTCGCTTCAGAGGAGGAGCGGTTATATTTGAAGAACGATTCTGTTCGTGAGCACGATATTGATAGGGAGTGTTATCGTTGCAACATCCGATATTTGTACTCAGCCCCAAGTAAGGTACGAGCGAACGTAGAATGGGGAATATGCTTCCTTGAGAAACCAAGGTATCCGCAATGACCTGACTCGTCGCATTCGCGGGCGACTGAATTTGCTGGGTCTGCAATGGTCGTACATCATGGGATGTCGTATCTTCCTCTACAACTATCGGATTCTCCTTGCTCATTCCACGATTATCGACGTAACGACCAGCACTTCCTGCAAGCCCCGTTAATCCAAGCAGCTGCGAGTGATATCTTAGAAAATTAGGCGGAAGATCGACGCTTGTCAACAACGAGGAAATTTGACTACCGGCCCGAGCATGAGGTACATCAGATTTCGCCTTCTTCGTCTTCTTGGAGATTTTCTCCCGAACGGAACCGGCTGTTGGTGCTGACATCGCCCTCGGACCATTCCATTCCTCTAACCGGTCCTGGAGTTGCTGCGACTGAGCCAAGAGTGTGGCCTGGCGTAACTGCGGCCTAGGAATACGCGCTGGTAGACTGTCTGAGAATTCAGAACGAGTATGGGAACCAGGAAGTGCAATGGTCCCCACATTTTTTGGCAAATCTGGCAGTATCGCACAGGCAGCGCCTGGCAGCGCCAATTCTGGTGACCCACCTCTAGTAAAATCAAGTGCGGGCGAGGGCGGCGGCGACCCAAAGAGCGAGTCTGCCTCGCCGTCACTGTCTTGAGCGTTCATGAAAGCATCGATGGTGGAAGCAAGGAGTCAAGTCATCTGTGATGCGCGTGTCCACAACAACCAGAAAACTCGAGTACAGACGGGGAAAGTATTTCTCACGCATAGCGACCGAGGCTGATTGTCACAGCTACTCACACTCACTCACTCGAGTCACTACGTACTTGTACGTACGTTGACCACATACCCAATCAAAATAAAGAGATGCTTACAGGTCATTTGAAGCCTAATGCAGAGCCTACTTTTCCAAACACAGAGCGTGCCGGTACAGACTCCGTGTCCTTTACTGGTGATAATCGAGTCGGAATATTTAATCCCGCAAATCCCTCGCCCTACTTACATGTTAACTCCAACGGATCCCAGAAGATACGTTTAGGTAGCATACCTTCGGCAAAACGTCCCAAGGAAAAGTCTCCGCTTGTGATGGCGGGAACAGTCTCTTCTTTTTCTTTTTCGGTTGCGCGTCCCCTTCGTCTGTGCTATCGACGATCTTTATTCGTGGACCCTGGGTAGAGCTTGGTTTGCGGCTCTTCGGCTGTTGAGAACCAGTCCTATCGTTTCCGTCTTTCGCCTCCTTCCCTTTGGCCGCCTTTGGTCCGTTGTCTACTTCGCTTGCATCGACATTGTCTCGTTTCTTCGCTCTGTCCTTCCTGATTGTTCTGGACTCGTCTTCTGAATCGCTTGGAGACTCGACAGCCTTCCCTTTCCCTTTGTCCTTGCTTGGCTTAGGAGAGCGATTTCGGATGCTCTCTTCAGGCTCTTCGTCATGATCCAACTCTACTGGAGATTTGTTCCTACGCTTTCGGACGGCTTTGGAAGCCTGCTCTTTCGCCCGAGCGTGAGATTTGCCAGAACGCTGAGTTTGTGTGTTTCCATCATCCTGCTCAGTCTCAGTCTCATCCTCGTGTACAGACTGCTCCTTGTTATTTGTGACCGTTCCGGCTCGCGACTTTCCACGTTGAGAGGACTCTCCTTCCTGGTTGTCTCGTTTCTCTCCATCCTTTCCTCGATGAGCAGGTCGAGGCCGCACTCGCGCTTTCGGTGCAGGTGTCAGCGTCACTTCAACCTCTTTCTCTGATGGGTCAAGGCTTTCGGCAGTAGGAAGTTCATTTTGTAGTGTCGGTTTCTTCCCCTTGGCAGCCAGAGTCAGCGAAATCGAAATGTAATGATGGATGACATCTACCTTTTGGACCGTGCCCTTTGGCAATTTGTCGGACTGCAGTTTCTCTATGAGCCTCTGGGCCGCGTGAAGCTCCTTTGCTGCTTCATCATATTCGTCTTGAGCTTTCTTTGCTATGGATTGCGCTTCCTCTGTAACCTCCTGCGTCAATGGGTACAAGTACATGTAAGAATCGCAGCCAAACAAATCCAAAAAGGGTTAGAGAACTAACAGCCATTCGATCGTTCTCCTTCTTAAGTTTTTCGACCTTATTCCGCTCCTTTTCTACAGCTTTCGTAAGGCTCTTCTCGCCTTTCTCCATGTCCTTGACCCTGCTCTGGAGCTCCTTCACCTGAACTTCCAGCTCAATCTTCTGTTTTCTCATATCTTCCACTTCTGCACCGCCTTTTGTTTCCAAACTTTGCCACTTGTCCATCTGGCGCTTGAGATCCGCGTTCGTTCGTTTCAGCTCTGCATTCGTGCTTTCCAACTCAGCAAGGTTTGTTTTCGCTCCTTCTAGCTGAAGCGTCGTCCGTTCCAGCTTCGTAGATGCAGACTCGGAGGCAGCCCTTAGACTAGCATTATCTTTTCGCAGCACAGACAACTCGGACTAATAGACAATGCTGTTGAATATTCACACTCTTGTATCGAATACAGGGATAAGAACGAACCTGTATCGACGCAAGCTCAGCTTCTTTGGCTTTTAACCGCGAGCAGAGGTCCATACGAGCCCTCTCTGCCTTCTGCAGATCTTTCCCCAGTGACTCAATCTTCGCCATATACTCTTTCGCATCTTCCTCGTGCTCCTCCGTAAGCTGCTCAAGCGCATCCTCCAGTGCCCCGACCTTTCCTTCGAGTTCGGACTCCTTCGCTTGAAAGAGAGTGAGTCTATAGTCACGATGCAGTATGTTTATTCGCTCCCTCCGGTCGTCTTCCTTCTCTAGCAAGCTATTCAGACGCTCCTTGTCCAGTTCGATGCGTGTTCGGATATGCACAATTCGGTGGCTGGCCAGCAAAGAATCGCATCCTTCCCGCCATTCTTCCCGCTCTTGCTGTATTTCAGCTTTCATACGCGTCACAGCTTCAATACCACGCTCCTTTTCGTCCGCAAGCGTCTGTTGAAATCGCTTGATGGTGTGCTCGCAAGTCCGGTTCTTCTGGACGAGCTCATCGATATGAGCTTGCAGCGAAGCCGCCATAGCCTCTTGGGGAGCCGTTGAAGGAGCGGCCGTGACCTTTATGGGGCTTCGGCCTACAAGCGCCATGATGGTTTCTGGTCAACGACAGAATTTAGGAAAAACGCGACGCGACGCGAGGATACGAACACGTGATTTGCACGAGGAACCCAACCACCACAAATCACGATGAAAAAACGTTTTCTCAACAAGATTCACAAGAATCAAACTTACGACATGATTGTCATGAAGAATCGCAATTCTTTGCACAGAATAGTACCAGTCATTCAGGCTTAGATTTAATTTCTTCGTTAAGTGGTTACTGGACGTGTGCATCAAATCCGCAATTTCTCTACGTACACTAAAATCCTTGACCATGAATGGCGCCCACCCGACTCATAAGAAGTACCGAAGGACTTCGATCGCCATTGAATCCATGAGCTAAACGAAGAAACATGTCGCCACATCATGAAACTCTGTATCAACGTGAATTGAGCGTGATCAGAGCGATTAAGGAGGCTTCTCGATCCCGGCCACCATGCAGAACACTGACTGTTCCCGACGACGTAGAGTCTCATTGCCTGCGAAACGCAAGCATAAGTCTTACGGTGATGGTGGACGAACGAGAAAAAAAAGCCTACCATGAAAAATAGTCAAGGAAGTGGCGGAGTTTTAACATTTTACGCATATGGAAGGTCAGCTACTCCATGTTCTCACGCTACTAACAACACGTTGAATTTTAATATTGATTTCCTTAAACACACACGTAGGTACTACTTGGAGTCATCCAATTTCACAGGCAAAACTCAACAAGCGGAGCTCTCTTCGTCCGGTCACAGGTGGAGGCTTAACGTAGTTCCGATCGATACGAGCAGATTTTGGTGACGTGGTAGTGAATCAGTGATGGATACTCTAAATGAGCGCGTTGGCGTCTTTATCGACGGGCTGTGGCCTTGGCGTACCCCTTCACTGAAGAAAATGACATTACAGCCAGATAATCAAGAGCAGAATCCTCTGATGGTTAGTTCTCTTCTTTTCTTATGGGCGTGCTCCGAACTATTCATTATTCTCTGATCTGTCCATTCAGATTCAATTTTACACATGGGAAAGTCGTGGAAGTGAACGGACCAGTTGGTGGAAGCACTTCGAGCAAGAAGTTCCTCGTCTTAAGGACCTTGGAGTAACGCACGTCTGGCTTCCTCCAATGGCGAAGAGTGCTACTCGCAAGGTGAGAATCGCTTCAAATGAGAGCAGTCCGAGACTCAAAATACTGGCGTCTTCCAGTACTGTGGGTATGACGTGTATGACCTCGTGGGTGATTGCCAGTCGATTGGTTGACGATAATATTGTTCACTTCGTGAACAGTGGGACCTCGGCGAGTTCGATCAAAAGAACTCTGTTGCAACTCGCTGGGGAACAAAAGGCGAACTGACCAGGGCTTGCGCTGTCGCAAAGTCTAGAGGAATTGGAATAATCGTTGATGCTGTTCTGAATGTTAGTTCAAAGCTCTCATCCAGTGAGGATTTACCGACCGCGTCATTTCCAGCATAAAAATGGTGCAGATAGAAAAGAGTCATTTCAAGCCATTCCCGTAGATGAAAAGAACCGGCTGATTCGCAAAGGCCTTGCTAGGGAAATAGAGGTATCAGGTTATAATCCTTTCGCTTTCGGAATCTGAACTTCGAGTGTATTAGGCATGGACGATCTATGATTTTCCTGGACGTCAAAACAAGGTATGCCAAAGGTGAGGCTTGGCTGAAGGAATCATTAATTGCATCCTCAGTACAGTGAAATGAAATGGGACCGTCGTCACTTTTCTGGTTCGTAGCCCCTTCTTGTTAGCATCAGTTTACCAATCAAATTTCCAGGCGTGGACTGGGACGCTAGGACAAGGACGAAAGAGATATACTATATACCTGGTCCTGGACGGAATGGATGGTCCAAGTTTGTCGCAGATGAACTCGAAAACTATGATTATCTACTTGGGTGTGATGTGAGCACGCCTTCAAAGAGTTTATCGAGCTGGCCTGACAAGGCTGATAGATCGATCATCGTCAACCCGAAGTCAGGCAAGACTTGTTCAAATGGGGAACTTGGATCATTGAGGTAAAGTATTCTCTTCAAGGACTGCCTGATGATCGGCCACTCATGAGTGTCAAGCAAACAGGAGCAGTTGGATTCAGGATGGATGCCATGAAGCACTATGATAGAAGGTTTCTTCGAGAATTTGTTCGTCGCAGTGTCACTTATTTTGTCTTGAACTGACGCGCGATATTCAGCTTGACCGCACGAAGAAAACTACTGAGAAACCAAACCTCTTTGCTGTTTCTGAGTATTGGCATGGAGAGTGAGTAGATTTTTCGAAGGCGGAACAATCTGAATTTAACAAGTCGTTTCCATAACCCAGCATAGAAGTTTTAGAAAACTACGTGGATCATTTGCGAGGATCAGTAAGTGAAATATCTGTGTAGATCAGTGCGCGCAAAGTTGTTCTTACGTTGTCTAGACTTCCTTTTTCGATGTTCCGCTCCACTACAATTTCCACAATGCCAGCAAACAGGGCCCAAGCTTCGATTTACGTCACATGTTTAAAAATGCTTTGGTGGGTAGACGGCCATGGGAGGCTGTGACGTTCGTGGATAATCACGAGTGAGTACATATTTGCTTATTGCACATGTACTCAATGGCTCATGAAATGCTTCAGTACGGTAAACAATTCGATCTATTTATCACAGTTCCCGTGCTTAATTACGCAAGGAAATCGGGCAATCACTGGAGAGCTGGGTAATGCTTTTTGCACGGACCGGTGACAATGAACTCATGCAAAGCAATGTGAACAGGTCTATCCCGGGTTCAAGCTCCAAGCATACGCACTCATCTTACTGCGGATGGACGGATTTCCGTGAGTAAACCGCTGATCGTAGTTTGTATGTCTTCTGACCAACAACTATGAGTCAGTTGCATCTTCTATGGCGATCTTTATCCCGATAATGAGTGCTACGACCCACGCATCGGTCCAAAGTTGGAACTTCTCATACAAGCACGGAAGAACTTCGCATACGGCGCCACAACGGATTATTTCCAGTATATGGACTGCATCGGATTTGTGAGGTCTGGAGATGCGCGACATCCTGGATGTGCAGTCGTCATCCGCTCAAGTATTGGTACTGGAGAAGCGATGAGGTGAGTCTTAGACATTTCTCTGTACAACGGGTTATTGACCAGTTCCGCATCTCCTGGGTAGTGAGACAGCAATCTCAGGAGTAGGTATAGCCAATGATCATAGCGATAAACTGAAGGGAGCCGAGAATATTCAAGGACTACGGATGAAAGCTCCCAGTTCACTCCACAAGGTGAGGTTCTCAAAACATACACGATGCGGGATTGCGTCAATTTAGTCTATTGAAAGAAACCCTCCGAAGCACCAGTGAAATATCGGGATTTATTAAGCGAAGAATCGAACGCCGTTTCGGTGTCTGATGATGGATATGCCTTGTTCCCGTGTCCCATAGGCACCGTAGCTGTTTGGGTTCCTGAAAATTGAATCAGAGCTTTGCTTTCAGATGCATAGATTTCCTTTTTCTAGCATAACTACTAATACATCGCATGTTTGCCAATGTCTTTTTTTTTACAAAGACCTTCACAAATCCAAAACGAGCACGAATGTCCAGATAGAAAACAGCGCACAAAAGGAATGACAAGAGCAACAAACGAAGGAATCAACATTAGTAACTGGGGCGCAGTTTATAGACCAAATATCCCATAGACAAGAACCGAGAAAGGAATAGGTTAGCGTGAGGAATCATCGGAATGGTCTTGATGAAGACGGGAAGATATCTGACTCCGAGCTCTGCGTTGCGATCGATTGGAACGATTTGTTGGGCGAATCTTCGAGTTCATAAATGTCCCGAGGAAGTTCGGCCTTCTCGTAGTGGACAACCGTTTCCTGGTGATATGTCGGCATGCGATTCATGGTCATCGTTGCAGCTTCGCCACCAGCCGTTGCAATATCTTTTGGAGCAGACTCGCCATCAAAGAGTGC
This sequence comes from Sanghuangporus sanghuang, assembly GCA_009806525.1. Classification (NCBI taxonomy): domain Eukaryota; kingdom Fungi; phylum Basidiomycota; class Agaricomycetes; order Hymenochaetales; family Hymenochaetaceae; genus Sanghuangporus; species Sanghuangporus sanghuang. Next base: position 1,175,361 of record VVIT01000005.1, read on the forward strand.
TGCAGTCTCCTCAAGGGTTCGACCTGAATATCAAACACTTCAGTACGATGTTATGGGTTCGGATTAAACACGTACCTTTTGTTTCAATGATGAATTTCAATACAAAGAGCAGCTCGAAGACAAGCCACCCGCAATACACAAGATACTTATGCAGTCAACCTGAGTCTACGTCGTTCTTTCCGGGAACATGTCAGGACGTACGTATTTCCAGCTCATGGCATCCAAGGCCCAAGGATTGACAAATTGATTGAAAGCGAGAGTTAGGCAAACAGTGATGTTCTAAGATCGGTTTTCATTAGAAGGTCTCCGTCATTTTAGAGTGCTAACTCACTAAGACGGCGAATCCCTTTGCACGGAAGTTGAAAGGAAGTATCTCCAGAGTATAAGCTACGAGCATAGGGGTGTATGCGATATCATAGAAAAAGAAGAAGACAAATATCATGGCAATCGTAGCTTCATTAATCCGGTAACGTCAGAACAAGCCCGTGCAGAAAAAAGGCAAACCCGTACCCTTGGCCGCTGCAGTATTATCCTGAGCTTGAAAAAGGGCTGTAGTGAGCGTCCACATGGAGAACGCTGAATGGGTTACAGGTGCTTAGCATTGCATCAAATGTACATTGTATGGAGATACATACTGATCAACATTCCAATATTCGAGATGATGAACAGCGTTCGACGACCAAGCTTATCGACAAGCAACGCGGCGGTCAGGCCACATACCAAATTGAAGACTTGTAGGCCTCCATTGATCTCAGCCTTCACGCCCGCGTTCTTGATGCCGACGCCCTCGAGTACAAGGTCTATATAATATGACACTAGGCCGTTGCCGCTAGACACCAAGCAATCAATCAGCGCCCTATCGAAAGACTGAACTCATCGCAAAAAAATTACCTCCATTGAGAGAAGAGAGCGATAGCAATAATAATACGCATACGCTTCCTATTTCCAGGCGTTGAGAGGAGGCCAAGCCAGTTCGTGGTTTGTGCGAATTCTTTCTCAAGCTTTAACGCATGTCGGATCTGTGCCATCTCGAAAACGACTAGAGGGTCCCGTTCGTCTCCGCCTGAAGCATGAAAGCGAGCAAGAGTTCGGGCTGCTTGACCCTCTCGTCCGCGTGACACTAGCCAACGAGGACTCTCGGGACAGAACCATATGAGCAGCACCTGAGATAATGAGCCGACCACTTGGATGAAGGAGGGTATTCTAGGAAGCGAGTAAGTCCCTCAGTGACTGTACTTGAAACCCACGTGCTCCAAATTTACCTCCAAGCCAGAGTTGAACCATCTTTGCGTTTGAAGGCTGCGAAAGTGGCCCATGCCGCTACGTAGACCGATCAGTATGATGAACAATGAAACGCCGAATGCAAACATTCAAAAATCAGGAAATGGTTAGAATATACAGTTACATCAGACTTCACAGTCCGAAATTACGCCAGGGAAATTGAACACGCGGGGATAGAAAAAAGGATAGAGAAGTTCGCCTCGGACCTACTCACCGATGATACTTCCTATGTACCACGAGGAATTGTAGACAGAAGTGAATTTACCGCGCTAAAGGGCAAGAGGACCACATAGTCAACACTTTCCCAAAAGCGCGTTCAGCGATGCTTGACCTACTTGGGTAGGATAAGACAATTCGGTGATAAGTAACGGTGCTGAATTCAAGGCAAAAGCTAGACCAAAGCCAACTGCAGAGAAAGTTGTGATTTAATACGGACAAGCAAACCCGTCCCATGTGAGAGGTAATCTTACTCGTGAAACGTGAACCGATGAACATTGCGACATTCTGTGCTGTGCATTGCAAGATACCGCCTCCAACCATGATGCATGAGCCGATAAACAACGCGGCTCGTCGACCGAGAATGTCGGAAGCGAAAGGAGAGAATGGGAGGCCCTGCATGCACCGCAAGGGTAGACAAGAATGAAGTTTTTGCGGAAAGAAAAATGATCTTGAGCGATTACAACTCTCCACGGGCGAAATGGGTGGCTTACAATCAAAGCACCCACATTTTGAGCGGAATTAATGAGACCTATACCGGGGATATTTGTGAGGCAAACAGCTTGATTTGGAGGTGCAGAACAACACACCTAGAGTCTTTCCCTCCGGATGGTGAAAATACTCTTGCCAGTCTGGAACGATTTGAAGACCTATCCCCGCCATGCTTAGACAAAGCGCGTCTATTTCAAAAGAACACTCAACGCACCGTTGACGAGAGAAGAATCATATCCGTTGATAGAAGACGTCATAAGAGGAACTATCAGATAAATGTTCAGAAGCAGTATTCCTGCAACGACGCATTACAGTAAAACCTGTCAGACACAATTCAAAATAATGGCCACAACGAGACTTCACACCTCTATTCCGCCACCAGGCCCCCCGATGTATAAAGTCAACTATTGACCATTCCGAGAGAGTATCACGAGATGGCGTTTGCCCAGTCTGCATTCTATCAATGACAGATCAATCCAGCAGCAGGACGAAGGAAGACTAGCAGGAGGCAGTTCAAGTGCGGGGAGGAAAGCAAGGGACACAGACGGAGGACAGAAACATAGACAAGCTAGAAGGCCAGCACACACTTATAGCTTCCAGCCTACCAAGTAAATCATCCACGGGATTGCAACACGGGATTGCAGAATCGAAGATCAGGTATACGCTTCCGAAATAACTTGATCGCATCCCAACTCAGATCGGGATGTGGTAGGATTCGAATTCCGACTCATCGGTGCTTGGCGGGAGCTTACGTGCCCGAAAGAGCTACGGCAGCCTTTTGCCGTATGTAGAAAAAGCCAACTGACATAGAATTGCAGAGGAGAATTGGGAAAGGTAAGGCAAAATGCGGGGTAATAGGGTGCTCATCAGCCCTTCTGGAGAAATCAGACCAGATCAGGTCCCGAGCAACTGAGTTGTCATAACGTACATACTTAGCCCGGTGTATTCATTGGTATTAAGAAAGAAGAGTTTGAATGACCTAGAGACAGAGACTGGTTACCCACGGTATGCAAGTATGCTCACGCGCGCAGAGCGCGGGGAAACCCCGGAGGCTTTGTTGGGGTCTTGGAGAAGCAGTGAACAGAAGAGTAACTCAAGACAGAGGGGTGAGAAGAAGTCCGCAGTAGCCATAAAGCCAAAACACGAGCTCGACATTAGCATGTTACGTCCGCGCCGCTATACTTCGGATGTTTGTCGCATGTTCAGTTTCTTTCTTTCGGGAGCAAAGCACACTTGCTCGTACGAGTCGATTTAGATCGCTTCCGCGCATTAGTGCGGATACCGGCAGGCTTGGTGATGAATATTATGAAAAATCCTCGGGAGAATAAAAGGCGAACTCGGCATTTTCCAGTATGTTTTTCTATTCAAAAAGAACGAATTCGCTGACTCGGGGCGATTCTGTAAACTGTGACCAAGAGTAATCTCGAGATTTGAAAAGAATGAAGATATTGTCGAAAGGATGGTGGACAATCTTGGACGATCGAGTCGATGGAACGCTGAAAAGTCGAGAAGACTGATGAGAATGGATTGCCATCAAAGTCAGGTCGCTGACATAATGGATGAAGTCGCATAACCAAACCAAGACCAAGGGGAAAAGATCGTCGAACATAGATGCCATGATGAAAACGGGTTGTATACAATCAGAATGTTAATCGGTCATACCTGGAATCATCCAGTCGCAAGTTCCGAACACACGTCCGATAGAATCAGGTCCAATTAGTACTCGGTTGACCACTGGTGGAAGAAGATGTTAGTCATGCACGTTTGATGAAACATTCAGAACAACATCGATGTAACTGTACAAAGTAGCGTAAATATTGTAAATCTACATCTGTCTGAATCTGTCCGTCTTGCGTAGTGTGATTCGAACGAATTATGTAGTAAACCTTCAAAATCCGTCAATCATGCCGGCAATCCCCAACTAAGAGACTTATTTATCCTTCAAGACAGGAGATGGGCATACAAGTACGTTCCTGAATTGATACAATGATATAGCTTGATGCTCAATCGCGTTCTCAAATACAATCGGAAGAAAGAAGCTTCCGTTCTTATCCATTCAACAAACATCCATTAACGAAAGTATAGAACAACAAACAGATTAGCCTTGACTAGTAGCCACGCGGCCGTACAAACACGTCGTAAGACCTCGTAAAACTATCGTCGCATCAATTCAAGTGAGGTGTGAATATAAAGGGAAAGTAAGGGAGATAGAAGAAAAAAGAGTCAAATAGTAGTAACATTGTATCGAGTCCAAGTGAGTTTAAAAAAGAGAAACGGGCGCAAGACAGCCGCTCTTCTCTAGCTAGGGTAGTTGGCTGCACTGTTCGGGTTGTGGTATAAGGACAGGAAAACCAAGCTAAAGAGAACCAATTCGGCATCCCTGTACACATTTTGGACATCCCGATGCGATGAAATTGAACTCATTCTTGCCCATTCAAGCAAGGATTGCGGCGATGAAAGCACCGATAGCACCAGCAGACCCGATTTGCGCGAAAGGAACGGCAGCATTACTAGACTCAGCGGAAGTAGCCGACGCGCTTGAGGTTCCTGACCCTGAACTGGTGGTGCCACTGAAGAAAATTCATTAATGAAGTCATTCAGAACTTGACGTGTATCAGACTTACCTAGCCCTGGTTGAAGTGCTTGATGCACCGGTGGTGGTGCCTGAGGCACCCGTGGTTGTTGCACTCCCAGCGCTGGTGGACGCGCCTCCGGGGGTAGAGGAACCTTCCGAGACGGAGAGCGACGCGCTAAGGCAGCTGGAATCGCCTAAGAAACGACATCAGCTTAAGTTGGATCGCCCTTCTTTTGTCAAGGTATACATACTGCTCGAGCCAACATCGAACGGAGCGGAGTTAGCGACGGTTCCGGTCTGGTCACGAATCGTGAGGCCAATAGAAGTGCCTTATGTAAGCAAGTTTAGTCAGTTCCTGGACGTCATCGCAAGCAAGTCGCCTCCAAACGCACCAGATTGGATATTGACGACCCAAGTCAACGAAGTTCCAGTTTGTTGACCGAAGTCAACAAGAGCAGCCGCGCTGGGTTGACCACCTGGTTGGACGCTGAAATAATAGCATAAATTTAGATAAACTCGCGATACGCTTGACGAGAAAAAGAGTGCTAACCTCTAGAAAAGCATAAAAGGCAGAAGAAAAAGGTGAGAATCTGCCCTGCTGTTTTGACGTGTCCGGCACTGCTACGTACGACGAAATAAGGGCCTAGAAAAACGAAATTAAAACTAAAATTAATCTAGATACTGGTCACTAGACCTCACCTGTTCCACCGCTCCAGGTGATGAGCTGAGGCAAGCACTGGATGACATTAGTACTGTGTGTGTAAAAGTGCAAGAAGAGCGAAGAAAAAAACGGAGGAACAATTGTCAGAAACCAGTGTCTGTATCAAGGCACTTGCCGATGACTTACGGGGTGTTGATTTGCAAAGTCTGAGCCGCGGCGCCGATGGCGGCGACGATGGCAAAGAGAGACGCAAGACGGAACTGCATGGCTATGGATTGGTGATTGAAGGGAGTGATGGTAGGGCGAGGAGTAAGACAGCGACGAGGAGAAGGATGTGGTTGCCTGGGGAAAAGAGTGGAACGAGGGTCGCGTGGGTTTTTGTATGGCGGCTGCCGAGGGACTGCCGCATTTGGATATCGCTATCTCATTCAACAACTTGGCGTCCCCTACCAAGGCACCTGCGAATCTTTCTTTCATTTTTACTTCGGATTATATTTGCAGAAAAATGAATGATGAAATGCAGCGTATCTGTCTGTCGTCCGCAGGTCAGCACGAAAACATGAAAAAAAAAACCCCTCGAAAAAGGCGAAGAAAATCGGTATAAAAATTACACCATATGATGTCAGGGTAAGTTGGTACCATCACCAAATCAGCATGGTGAATTTCTGCCGAACGAACCGAACTTTCTTCATTGTTCTCTCGTAATTGACACAGACGTCAGCAATCCATAATGGTCGCTCGCCCATGCTCCCAACGCAGTCTTCACACCCACGCCGACACGCGTGGGCTCTTTCACGACGAGGCCTCGATGCGGCGTGTAAAGAATTTTGTCCAATCTGCCCGGAGAGTAACCACACACGGGCTGATATCCCCATGTGTGCCCATTTGAATCGTTTGTGTCGCCCGTGTATGCATCAGAAAGCCCCAAGGAGGAAGGGATGGATTTATCACATTCCATGATGTCGTTCATGTCCCCACACACCAATCCGGCTTTGATGCCAGCCTCTTTCAACGCCTCTGTGACCAGTGCAAGCTGCTGCGGTCGTGCCGATGCACCTTGTTGCAATGATTCCAAATGAACATTAGCAATCCGAATGCGGAACAGCGCGGCACATGGCGCTTTAGAACCATCATCCTCGTTTCCGACAATCTCCGTAGCATCCGTTCCGGGCCTCGGACTCCCAGCCAGTTGAACGTCCACGATCAACGCGTTGCGCGACATATGCGAGTTGGCGAATACCAGACTAGAGGCAGATACGACAGGCACGCCGAGGGAAATGAGCGTGATGTTGCCATAATGCGCTTTGTTCGGCCAGTTCCATTTTGATATCGGTGTGACTTGAAAATGTGCCCGAACCCACTCATGGCTGAGTAGCACGGGTATGACTTCTGCTTCTATCTCCTGCAGCAGAATAATGCAAGGCTCCGGCGCGTTTCCGTCCGTGCAGTTGAATACGTCACGTTGTATATGATCGAGTGCGCATTTTAGCCGGTCAGCGGTATATGGAGCCATGAAATCGACGTTCCATGTGAGCAGGCGTAGTGACGTAGGTGCTGACGAGCCTTTTGTTGGCTGCTCCTGCGCGTAGGGAGCGCGTGTCCATCTGCTTTTGTCTGGATTGTAGACGTATACGGATAGCATACTGCGAGAGTTTGGTTCGTCGTGTACGGAACGTAGAGAACTCATTTGACTAGGAATGAGAGAACGTAGAGCTTTTACAGACAACGGCATGCAACTTTTCAAGTAGTTGTGGTGTGACATAAAGACGCGTCTCCACTTTGCACACGTTCATCGCAGAGGTGTAGTGTATCAGAGCAATCAATTGAATGAAAGAAAGAACGGAACTCTTTATATCTACCGTTAAACACCCTTTTAATCCGCTGCTGAAGACAAGTGCTGCGTCACTTCGGTGTTTGCGGCCAGTTTCCGTGAACTTGAGGTGCATGTACATGTACTGTATGTTAGATTGATCGCCACCGCAGCGGTTCTGTTCGGCCGGCGGTAGAGATATTTCATTTTATGCACGAGGTTTTTCTTTTTCTTTTCAGACAGCTACTTTTCATCACCAGAAACTCCCTGCGCATCTGATTTTGTTCTCCCGATTTCCTCTTGCTTTTGTCTTCTCATCGTTGAAAAAGAGCAGAAATGGCCAAGTCAGATTGGATACGTGATCGGCGGCACGATCGTCGATCACCTCGGCCAAAGCGCTGCTTTTCTGGACGAGCACCGCTCTAATACTGCGCAGAGTTCCAGGGCTCTCAATGCCCGACTCCGACTCTATACACAACACAATCTCTCATGTCTTACCCATACGACCAGACCGGCCGGCCGCAGCCTCATATTACAATCCCTGCAGCGTCGTCCTCATCGACGGGTAATAGTTCTTATTACTCTAATTCAGATCCGCGACCTCCACCCGTGCCACCAAAGCCTGCGAATCTCAGTCCAATCGATTCAAATTCGAACTGGAATTCTGGTGGATTTGGGTATCCTCACTCTCGGCTGCAGCCACCCCAGGCGAGCTGGGAGCAGTACGCTGAGGCTGCTAATCTGCAGTACAATCCGGAGAAGGACCATTATGAAGGTCATGGATATGAACGATATGAGAATAATGAATATGGTGATTATGGATATGAACACGAACATAGATATGGATATTTGAATGGAAATGGGAATGGTGGGGAACAAACACCTAATGCTGCACAAATCCATAGGAACGGTAATGGATACAACAAAACAGACGAGGACTACTTCTCGAACCCGTTCTCGCCGTCCGCATCGCCGACGGCGTCTTACTACCATATGCACGAGGGCGTCGATGCGCACGGAAGATCGAGACAGGGCTCCTACGCCACCGACCCTCAGCGCCCGGCGAGCTACACAGAAGGATGCAGTCCGGTAACGACGAGCACGTACGATCCAGATGGTGGAGGCTTTGCTTTCCCGGAGCCTGAGGTCAACCGAAGCTTGTCTCAGCGCGCGCATGCGCCTAGCATCCGTCGGCAAGCTATAAGCGACATTGGCCCTGCACCGAGTCTTCATCGAAATGTTTCGTATGCCTCGTCATATGCGCCATCTTTGCAATCCGTGGTAAGTGTCAGCATTCTCTATATATTCCATATTAGGATCTAAGACTGGTCGATCTAATAGGATTCTACGGATGCGTTGACGGAAGAGCTGTCAAATCTAACGTGCGTTGTTCGCCTCGTTCTCATTACTGCCACATTTACTCAATATATGCGCTCTCACATCACAGGCTGGAGTCTGAAGAGGGACTGCGGAGGTTCCAAGCTGGAGAACTGGCCGCCACTGATGAAGAATGGCATAAACTCGTGCCCGAGACTGCACGAGAAGCACTCGGTGAGAAGGAGGTCCAAAGGCAATCAATATTGTTCGAGATATTCAAATCCGAACGAGACTACGTTCGGGATCTGGAGACTGTCTTTGAAGTATGCACGTTCGCTCTTCTTTTCTTTGAAACATCTGATAAAATTTGATCAGGTAATTGTCGATCCTCTGAGGACGAGCAACGTCTTCGGCGAGGGAAAAGCGGACGAGTTCATTTACAATACCTTCTGGAATCTTCATGATGTACTGTCTTTCCATCAGCGAATGTTGGGATCGCTCTTCGTCAGGCAACAAGAGCAGCATCCGCTGATTCATAGTGTCTCCGACATCATCCTTGAGAGTAAGTGTGACTAAACTTCGAAATGATAGTATGGTCTTAACTTGGTGTTCGATGACTCGTAGCTGTTCTCCAATTCCAACCTCCCTATGAGGAGTACATCAAACATTATCCTCTTTCAGAAGCGCGACATCGTAAAGAGCATAAACATAACCCGGCATACCGCTCATTCCTTCAGAACGTTTCTCAGAATCCTCGTATCCGCAAACGCGATTTGGTGACCTTCCTCTCGAGACCCGTCACTCGCTTGCCACGCTTGTCGCTCCTTCTGGAAACACTCCTGAAGAAGACAGATGAAGACCATCCGGATCAGGATTCGATGCCGCTTATAATCGGCATTTTAGGCGACTTTGTGAAGAGTACCCAGCCGGGCATAGAGGCGGCGGAGAGTCGGGTGAAGTTTTGGAATGTGATGGAGAACTTGGTGTTTAGGAAAGGGGAGATCATGGTACGCGCTTTCAGCTTTTGATTAGTGACAAAGCTGATTTGAGGCGCTTTTGTGATCTTTTTCAGGATCTTGATGAGCAAGATGAGAGTCGGACCTTGGTTCATTCTCAGACTCTAGCGAGAAGGCTCCGGTCTGAGATTGATTGGCATGGTTGGAATGATTTCTTCGTCGTGCTGCTGGATCACTATCGTAAGTTCTGCAATGCTATTACTATTAGCTTAGGATAACCTGGTCTTACAGTCCTGATCACTCGCGAGTGGAAAAGACCGAGTGGTGTAAAGTATGAAGTTGCTTCACGTGTATGTTCCCTCCAATTCATGAGGTCATTCCATACCGATGATTGGTCATCTTTGATAGCCTATTCCTCTTGAATTCCTTCGTCTCGGCCAATTTGACCAACCACCGGAAACACGAAAAGAAAGGTCCGAGGAGGGTAGTCTCCTGGATAACTTACGATCCCAGCAACGACCGCAATACCCATTTACGATATACCACGCGGCTGCGAAGAGCTCGCGCCGTTATACACTTTATACCAATACTGAGGCTGGTCGCCGCAAATGGCGGGACGTTCTGACTGAAGCAATTGCGCTCCATGAAGCACGTCAGGATGCTAATAAGGTACGCGTGTTCAGTAACTGTCCCCTACCGTTCTGCAAGTGGTTCTCACATAAAGGCGATCTGTAGTGGTTTGCGCCGAGTACGATTGATGATGGTGTGTTCCGAGTACGGAGCGTTCGGGTGCCGCTGTCGTCGACGGAACTGTTTACTGGTGCTATTACCGCAGCTGCCACTTTCGGTTCGTACTATGATGCTCCTGTTTTTCAGCTCTACTAATCTGAAACGCTTTCAGCAAGCGGAGGAAGTAATTTCTTGATTGTGGGATGTGAAGGCGGCGTATACGTATCTATGCGAGGAGAAAAGAGTATGCCTCTCGCTACATTATTTTGACAAGGTCCCAGTTTGACGATACCTTCTTGATCTAGGCTTCCGTCGGGTTCTTGCCTTCCAAAATGCCACTTATATAACAGCGTTGCAGGAACACAAGAAGATTTTGCTCTTAACTGACAACACCCTCCTCGCGTACTCAATGGACATAATGGCACGTGTGAGCCAGGGTTCCGCACCGCCGAAATCCCTCGATGCCTCGATGGAGAAAGTCTCTGGAACAGACAATGTGACCTTAGCAAAGGCGGGTATCGTTAAAGATCGCACCGTCGGTGAGCATTTATCACTGCTAGTTCACTCCTATCGCGCTGAATTCATTTACTATAGTTGTATATGCCGCAAAGAGCTTCAGGCAGACGACTGTGCATGTGCTTGAAGCGTTACAACGCCCAGTCATTTCTCGCTTCCATCCTAATAAATCATCGTCATTCAAGCCTTTTGGAAGTGTAAGCTCTGTTCTAAGTATATAATATTATCTTGTATCTCACATGTCGTCCTACACAGCCATTCTATGTACCTCGTACGGCATATGACATAACCATTTTGTCAAAAAAAATTGCTATTGCTGGGGAGAAGGGAGTGATGATTGTCGATCCTATGAAGTGAGACTTCATCTATACTACCAACAACCTTGTCACTTATATTCATTTTTCTAGCTTATCCGGTAATGCGGTACTTGTTGTTCCAGACTGCACCGCTTCCTCTCAGGACTCCCGAGTTGCGGACTTGAAAGCGCGATGCGATGAGTCGAAGCCTCTAGGCTTGGCCAGAGTCAACAAGGGCGAGAACATGGTCATTTACGAAGGTTCGCAGCACTGTCACTTCCGTGTCGCAAAATTAACCTTTTTCTTGGCTTATATAGAGTTTGGGTGCTACATAGACCGTCACGGCCTACCGCTTAGCGAGGCCCGTGTCGTGCGCTGGGAGTGCAAAGCAAGCCGATTCGTGGACCGACAGGAACACGTACTTCTCTTCAGTTCTGACTTTATCGAAATTCGACATAAGGCGACTGGGCGACTCGTTCAAGTCATTGAGGGCATGGATATCCGCCTTCATAATGCCGGATACGCACACACAGGGCCGATACGATCCGACACAGAATCGGCCGCAGATGGGGAACAAGAGCCGTTGGAGAACGTGCCGATTCTTATGTCTCGCAGGGGCAAGTGGAACGACGTTCATGGGCAGAGCTTTGAGCTATTGGAACTATTGAAGACCTCGCCGATCATTTCGTCCCCTGTTGGCCCTACGCCAGTCTCGCCTGTAATGAGCATGGAGCAGGTTTGGAGATTATAGATTCTGTGGATAAGATCCTATTTGCTTGAGGAGCCATCCGAGGAAGGATCTTACGTGGATATACGAGTAGGTTATGTATTATTAAGTCACGCTATGCTTGTATTAAGAAGTACTATTATGTTGTATTATTTATCCTGTTTCATTAGTGTTTCATTAGTCTTCATGTTATTTTAAGGAATCGAACGAGTGCATCGTCTAGAAACAGCATCTATTGCTATAGACCCAGGCAGAGGTCAGTACCTATCCGGAACAAAGCAAGACACGAAAGCAGAGTAACGGTATTACAGTACTTCACTCCGTCTCGAAAACAAGACATATCCCATCATCTCCAGCGCTAACAACCAATGATCCGTTCAATCCTAACGCAGCCCCGAGAACGGGTCCGGAGTGTCCTTTGTGCTCTTTTATCAGCTTGCCTGTTCGTGCATCCCACGTTCGAAGAGTCTTATCCGCTGATCCGGAAGTGATGAGGTGAGTTTTCGGAGAAGGATGGGCTAGGAGAGTGGTTATTGCGTCCTATGACAACAGAATCAAATTATTAGAGATGCGAATACGATAGGAAGGAAATAATTTACCTCGTGTTCTAAAGTAGCTCGAAGTCGCATTGTGGATAAATCCCAAATGCACGCTTTCCCATCCGTCCCACCCGTGACAACGACACCAGTACCAGCGCCAGCGCCAGCAAGGTCAATGAACACCACCGCTTCAACGCTTTCATCTTCCTTGTGACCCTCCAGTGCGCCGACGACATCGCCTTTGCTTAGACTGACAACTCTGATTCCACCCGAGACTCCGCCAACGATTGCTAGAGTCGACGAAGAGTTCACGGCGAGAGAAGTGATACCATCGAGAGCAAAACGCGCGTCTGATGAGGAAAGTTTGAACACTGGCGTCGGAGACCGTGGGTCCCAGAAGATGAGTGTGCCTTCCTCATCAGCTGTTAGTATTCGTTTTCCTTAAGGGCGGTGTGTCAGCATATAGTCGGGTAGATAGACTGAAGGTCTAGGGCGGGGGGAGAATATTACCGTCGGGAGTAAATTCTCCGCACTGTACAGGACTGGAGTGGCCTGCGAAGACTTGCATGGTATTTCCAGACGGTACTGAATAGTGATACAATCAAAGATTAGATACAAGAATAAACAAGAATAAATCCAATACTCACATTGCCATAACCACACTGTACCATCATTCGAACCAGCGAGTAGTACAGGTCCTCTGGGATGCCATCGTAGCCACTATCCCAAAATTGGGCCTTGCTTCTAAAATAAAGAGAAAATATAGCGTACCACAACTTCATCAGGACCTTGCAACTCAGTCAAGAACTCCCAAAGCGCCCAATTCTCCTTCCCGACTCGTCTCCATATTCGAACCTTTCCATCCATACCACCGGTAGCAACAAGCTCGCCGTCAGAGCTGAAACCAGTACTTGTCACACTGTCCGTATGCCCAGTGAGCTTTACGATGGTTTCCCCGCTCTGGACGTTCCAGAGGTAACCAAAATCATCCTCTCCGCCTGAGGCAGCTATAGGCTGAGTTGGGTGCATAGACACTGCAAACACAGATTTTCCGTGTGCTGAGAAATGCCTGACGGAGTTGTCTTCATAAACTACGCTGTCCTCTCCCTCCACTTGTCCTTCGTCCTCATCTTCGTCCATCGGCGCGTCTCCATCGTCGGCAAGTTCTGCTAGAACGTCATCCTCATTCAGATATTCTTCGTCGACCTCTTCTTCATTTTCCAAGCCTTCGCCGCGCGCTGCGTCAACCATTTCTCAGAGAGTGGGGGAGAGAAGACAGCTTGAGTAGTTAATTTATTAGAAATCTGTGAGCTGCTGAATATGCGTGATCGTCTTTGATTATGACGAGTAAATACTCATGACCCCGGATCATTTTTTTCGAGACCCCGGATACAATTTGTAAGCAAGGCTTTGTAATTTCCGCTTCTTAAACAAAAATGATATGTCTTCCGCTGGCGTTTGGAAATCCAGCGTCTCGAATCTCTCGAAAGCCGATTCAATACCCATCTTTGACGCCTGATGCCCATACAGATCGATCGACTCATCTTGCCAGACATCTGCTGATGATGGCTGGCACTGGCATGCTGGGACTCGGAGTTTCAGCCAGTCCACTGCAATGCGCTACGACGATGCCAATCCAGGTCTGTCAATGTATCCTCTCACCGCCCCTGATGGTATCCTATCGTTGCCTGCAGTTTAGTCATTCCCTTTTGTTGTTCCACCTGGGAGGATTTTTCTTCCTCGCACAACGATCAGATGGAGTGTCTCGAGCACCGTGTGGCTTAACGTACGTTTGTCAGTATACGCGTCAATCAATATGCATCGAGAACAGTCATTGCACCTTTTAAGCCTTGATAACTCATATATATATATAATTATGGTTTTGTGCATGGTATAAGTTTATTCCTTCAGAATGTGGATATAATTAACGATTTCTATGGCTCTGATCTGGTTTGAGAATCGGATCGATACCACCTCCTATTTTCAGACCATCCCTAAGACGCTACACAGTTGCCACCCCGCTTCTCTATTCATCCATCTGACATTTTTCGACGACTAATACTGACTTCTGGCACCATGTCCAACACTCTGATCAAGTAAAACTGCTGTACAAGACGATTAGTCTAATCTGTCAAACATCATTATATGATACGTTCTCGAGCTCACTCATCGACCGAAGAAGACTTTACTCATATTATCACTAGGCATCTATTTCGCTTTGATACCCTTCTCTAGCTATTTCCTCCTTGACAATCACCGCAATCAATGCCTGATTCAGATTCATCATCCATTAGCAGAAAGAAAACCGTGACGAAAGCAAACAATATCATGTTCGGCATAACTATCTTCATGTTCTTACTGACCACCGTCTTCTGTGCTGTTTCAGTCTTCTATGTGGCCCAGGCTATTTCCCACGTTTAACGCATTGATCCTTATCAATGTACGTGGGCAGTTAGTTACCATCAAGTGTGTGGATTCACTCACTCCAAGACACAGTACGCCTTGACAGACAGTGTGGTAGTCTGGCGTGCATGGGTGCTTTGCAAAGATGGTAGTAAAGCCATCCTGACGATTCCCATGTTTTTCCTGATATGCACGTCTAGTCAGTCGAGTCTCCCATTCAGCTCTTGGCGAGTGAAATAACTAACGCTTTCTCGTGCAGTGTCTGTGTTCGCAACTATCGACGTCAGAGTGACAATGGCTGTCTCCGGGAGGAATCTAAACCAAATCGATATTAGCCAGATGACAAACATGGTTCTGTCCCTACTCGCGAATGTATTCGCAACTTCAATCATTGCATACAGGGCTTGGTGCGTATGCTAAATTTTGAATTGGAGATCGATTGCTTAGCATCTAGGACCTAGGCAACACCGTCAATCGATTAGAGAAACTTTGTCAGAGGAACGCGATACAAGCACGAAGGTTGAGAAGATCCTAAGCCTCTTAGTTGAGTCGGGACTGATGTATTGCGTGTCTGGTGTAAGACTTGCTTGTTACCTTATATTCTGTTGATGGTCGTCCATTTATGAGCTCCATTGCCATAGATTATGGTTCTCATCGCTTCGGTGATACGTCTTCCCTTCGGAACTCTGGGAGACTTCTATACGCCCGTTCATGTTCAAGTCGCTGTGAGTTTCGATATCGCAAAGATCGAGAACTTGAGTTAACCACCCAGTACTTCAGGGCATATACCCAACAGTCGTCTTGGTTCTCGTGAGCCAACAACGATCACTTAAGGAGGGAGCCTTTTCCACGGCTGGGAACTTGACTGGAGTAGTGTCTGCGCAACTCAGGTCTATGGACTTGACATCCAATCCCGGACTGGTAACTTCAACTATCTTCCATGATAATAGCCCCGACCTAAATACTGGAAACGGTGCCGCCTTAGAGTCTACCTCTGGCATCTACAATGACCGCATGAAAGGAAAAGAAACAGATCGCGAATAGATTCGATCCAATGGAGTGGCTAATGGACTAAAGGAGACTGGTACGATGTTTGTACAGCCAGAATACTCTTTTTAACACTTAACACTAAATGAACTAAAATATGGTTTTACACGTTCGATATTCCTGGTGTGATGATAGACAATTCCGATTCATCAGATGCGCTGATGAATACATTTCAAGATGTGGCATGGACCAGACGGACGACGAGCCTTTTCACAACCCGGTATTGACCATAGATCCATCACCGGGAACATAATGCACTAGTACGTACAGATCATTGACTGTTACAATCGAGGTTGCTTAGGGCACAGCAGACTGTTCATTGATGATAGCTTTGTAGTCACTTAAGGGAACCTCATTTTCTTCAAAGGATTCACAATTTCCGACTTCCGATTGTGCGACAGACCAATCAGATCTGAAAGTCAAAAGTGGCCTTTCTCTTCGCTTCCCTGATAATATGGCTGGTATGCTGTCACCATTTGAGCTCAAGCGCATCAGGTGTCGCCATGATTGACCGTGCGGCGTTCTCGATTGTAGTCTCGGGTTTGCGGCAGCTGCAGGGATATATAATATTATACATTGCTCGTTGTTTGGCTTCTCTCATCCCCTCAAACCTCCTTCTTTCCGACCCCTACCGTCTTTCTGCTTAGGGCTGATTTACTGACCCGCATGGTTTCGCAACATCACTACCTATTGATACTTGTCTTCAAAACAGTCGGTCTGATATGTCAAACTTTATTTTATGGTGCGATCGCTACGTCTCACCGCAGATGACATTCAATGTCGCTGATGCATTGATGATACTTTTCTCAGGCGTCTACGCTGCTCTGATTCCCTTCTCGACACACTTCCTGCTGTGAGTAATGCCCTTTCTATCTCGACAAATACTAACATAACGACCGACATTCTTATTGACAGGAAAAGAAAGACTATGTCAAAAGCAAACAAGCTGATGTTCAGCATCACAATCTTCATGTTCTTACTATCGACCACGTACTGGGTGACATCCGTTGGAAGTGAAATTTCGACTCTCGTCGACACTTTCTCATCTTCGCCTGACCGCCCGACGGTCTGGTCGAACCTTTTCGAATTGTTCAATTCACTCCTATTGATCAATGTATGCAGAGCCTTCCATCGATGAACGCCATGCTGACACTTTACAGTACGTTTTGACGGATGGGGTCGTTGTCTGGAGAGCATGGGTGTTGTGCAAGGATGGGAGTAAAAAAATTCTGATGGTTCCATTGTTTTTGCTATCATGCACTTCTCGTAAGTGAATATGCCAGAGAATGAATGACTCGTATTAAAACACTGATTGCTGATAACTGCCAGTATCTGTTTTGGCGACCGTTTCCATCAGAGCCGCAATGCTGGTCATTGGGGGAAAAAAGTTGAAACCTATTATAGACGTTATGCAGATGGTGAACTTGGTATTGTCATTGCTCACAAATATATGCGCAACATCCATTATCGGATGGAGAGCCTGGTGAGTACGCGCGTTGAAATAAGAGAATGTGGTCGTTAACAGCCGTGATAATCGCCCAGGCAGCACCGTCAGGAGGTCCGAGAGGTAGTGTCCAAAGAAAGAGGTACAAATTCAAAGGTTGGGAGGATCCTAGTCCTGCTTGTCGAATCAGGACTCATTTATTGCATATCTGTACAGGATAGTAAAATACCATCATGGGTATGTCCATGTAAATTTTGAAGAAGGAATATATACTCTATGAATTACTGCAAGGGAAACAGACAGAAAGTGTGACAGCTGGGATGGTGAAATTTTACGTGATGAGATCAGCATCTGTATCAGTAGACTAGTGCCGTGACGAAAATGTCTAATGTCACGCGGTGTTCAAAGGAGTGATTTTCGTGACTTTCTCCCTACCTTTTTCTTAGACCGATATTAATTGATTCTGCACATTTTCCAGCTTGAAAAAATTCCAGCGTGTAGCCTTCATAGTGGGCCATCCGGATATATATTTAGATGATTTGATATCCCTGTGTGGTGAGCTGGACAAGTGCATTTGTATTGGGTGTTCAAAGGAATAGTGAGTGCCTGTACAAGTAACAAAGTTATCCAATATTTTGAGGTTTTTGATGGGTCATCAAAATTGTTTCAATTTTTGCGGGAAAAAAATAAAGAAAATTCAAACAAAAAATAAGGGCTGATTTTGTCTTCCCTTCTCGATGATACGGTACTCGAGAGGCTCTCAGAATGCCACCCAGCATAAGATTCAGGACAAAGAAAAATGGGGTATGCACTCGTATGCACTCATGCAACTTTCTTGATAAGGCAGTGATCTGCGTGATTGTATTACATAACATATCCGTTCTGGCTGCATCTGATGGTATCACTGATAAATAAAATGATTTTTAAATATTTTAAATATTTGTTTCAATTTTCTCGAGCAAATTTTTCCAACCTTGAGATAAAATTCTTTAAAATATGCAAATTATATTCCTACAGCCTGTAGCTACTCCCTAATCCAAGTGATGTGGTGGAGGAAATAGAGTTGCAAATTGACGTGACTTCAGTTGTCGGCTTTAGCCGCTCTGCACTGTAGATCACTGTATTTCTATATATGTTCTTGTCCTCGAGATGTACTAAACAAATGCGTGGCCTGGACATAACATTACTGTAGTATGTTATACAAGATATGCAGACGACACGGTCTCACCCGCTTAGTACTTGCAGTAAGCGTATGCAAAGATGACGCGTGTAGTAATAGATTTAAGGATGAAAATGAATCCATAAAACGACGCGAAGGAAATTGAGCCGGGTTACCACAGCAGGCAAGAGTTGGATTGCAAATGTGAGATAGCTAGCTAAATAAACCAGAAAAGAAATTTGAATTTGTAGTTTCAAAAGGGATTTCACAGCCACTGAATTTTGATGTTGTCATATGTGATAGAGAGACTGGAATTTAATTACAGTAAGTAGCTCGAAGTCTCATCGTCGATAAATCCCAAATGCACACGTCCAACCCGTGACAACGACACCACTACCAGCACCGGCACCAGCATCAGCAAGATCAATAAACACCACGGCTTCAACACTCTCATCTTCCTTGTGACCCTCCAGTGCGCCGACAACATCACTCTGATCCCACCCGAGACTCCACCAACGATTGCTGGGGCCAACGAAGAGTTCACGGGGAGGGAGATGATACCGTCAAGAGTGAAATGCATGTCCGAAGAAGAAGAGAGTCCAAACACTGGTGTCGGAGTTCCTGGGTCCCAGAAGACGAGAGAAAAGATAGCGTACTATAACTTCATCAGGACCTTGCAACTCAGTCAAGAACTCCCAAAGCGCCCAACTATCCTTCCCAGCTAGTCTCCATATTCGAACCTTTCCGTCCATTTTGCCGGTAGCAACAAACTAGCCGTCAGAGCTGAAACCAGTACTTGTCACACTGTCCGTATGCCCAGCGAGCTTTACGATGGTTTCCCCGCTCTGGACGTTCCAGAGGTAACCAAAGTCATCCTCTCCGCCTGAGGCAGCTATAGGCTGAATTGGGTGCATAGACATTGCAAACACAGATTTTCCGTGTGCTGAGAAATGCCTGACGGAGTTGTCTTCATAAACTACGCTGTCCTCTCCCTCCACTTGTCCTTCGTCCTCATCTTCGTCCATCGGCGCGTCTCCATCGTCGGCAAGTTCTGCTAGAACGTCATCCTCATTCAGATGTTCTTCGTCGACCTCTTCTTCATTTTCCAAGTCTTCGGTGCGTGCTGCATCAACCATTTCTCAGAGAGAGGGAGGAGGGAAGACAACTTGGATGATGATGATAATAGCATGAGATTAAAAATCTGTGAGTTGCTGAATTTATGCGTGATAAAAATACTCATGACCCCGTCATGTATCGAGACCCCAGATACAGTTTGAAAGCAAGACTTTGCAAATCATATGCTTTACTTCAAGTTTTCTCATGATTGAGTCCGCTGGCATTTAGAAACCAACATCTTGATGGTCGATTCTATTCAACCGGATCTGTAATTTGAACGAACGAAACTCAACACTACCCATCTTTGGCGCCTGATACGGTCGGACGGACGAGGTCACTAAACGGCGTCCATGAGATCTGTACCTCCCACACAGATCGACTTATCTTGTTGCAAACATGGAGACCTCTATTCTGTCTGTTGATGGTGGTGGTCAGCATTCCGGAGACTTCAGAAGCTCAGTCTCTTCAATCCTCACCATTCCATCGCAACGCACTACGATGATGCCAGTCGAGATCTGTCAATTGAAAAGCAATGCATCCTTCTCACCGCCTCCTTGATTGTTGCTTGCGGTATTGTCATCTATTTTCAGACGGATCTTAGATCAACGGTGTTTCGACCCACCCGTCTGTCGAAGCCCAGCTCCCTGAGAGTTGACTTTCTACTATAATAAAATGTCTAGTGCTCCTGCATTGCTGCCCTGCTTCTCTCATTCCTCTATCTGGCATTTCTCAACGACTGACTTTCTCCACCATGTCCTCTGTGCAATATTCTGATCATTTGGTAGTGCTGTATACGACAATCAGTTTAATCTGCCAGACATTGTTCTATGGTACGTCTTCGAGCTCACTCATCGACCGAAGAAGACGTTACTCATATTATCACTAGGCATCTATGCTGCTTTGATACCCTTCTCTACTCATCTCCTCCTGTGAGTTGTCTGGAAATCACTACAGGTAATACCTGATTCAGATTCATTTATCAGCAAAAAGAAGACCATGACGAAAGCAAACAAAATCATGTTCGGCATGACCATCTTCATGTTCTTACTGTCCACAGCCTTCTGGACTGTTTCGGTAGCAAATCTCATTGCGACTCTCAACATTTTCTATGCATCCTCTTCAGAGCAATCTTCTGAGTGGTTTATGCTATTTCCCCTGTTTAATGCATTACTCCTTGTCAACGTACGTGATCAGTCACTTTCAACGGCATACATTCCCTCACTCCGAGATATAGTACATCTTGACAGACAGTGTAGTTGTCTGGCGTGCATGGGTGCTTTGCAAAGATGGTAGTAAAGCCATCCTGACGATTCCCATGTTTTTCCTGGTGTGCACGTCCAGTCAGTCGAGTCTCTCGTTCAGCTCTTGGCGAGTGAAATAACTAACACTTTCTCATGCAGTGTCTATATTCGCAACTATTGGCATCAGAGTTACAATGTCTATCTCTGGGAGGAATCTAAACCATATCATCGATATTAGCCAGATGACAAATCTGGTTCTGTCCCTACTCACGAATATATTCGCAACTTCAATCATCGCATACAGAGCTTGGTTCGTATCATTACTACATCTTGTATTCGAGATCGGATACTTAACATCGAGGACCCAGGCAATACCGTCAATCGATCAGAGAAACAATGTCAAGGGAACGAGATACAAGCACGAAGGTCGAGAAGATCCTGACTCTTTTAGTTGAGTCGGGATTGATCTATGGCGTGTCCGGAGTAAGTCTTCCTCGTTTACCTTGTATTCTATTTATGGACATCCATTTCTGAACTCCAATGTCTCAGTTTATGGTCCTTATTGCTTCGGTGATACGTCTTCCAAAGGGAACCCTCGGAGATGTTTATAATCCCGTCCATGTTCAGGTTGCTGTGAGTATCGAGGTAGTACAAATGGAAAGCTCGACTTGACCGCTCAGTATTTTAGGGCATATACCCAACAGTCGTCCTAGCTCTCGTGAGCCAGCAACGATCACTAAAAGAGGGAGCTTTTTCATACGGCTGGGAACTTAACTGGAGTAGAGTCTGCGCAACTCGGACCGATGGACTTTGCATCCAACCCTGGATTAGTGACTTCAACTATCTTTCATGACGATGGACCGAACATCGATACTGAAGATGGTGCCACCCCGGAGTTTACCTCGGGCATCTTCAATGACTACACTAAAGGTAAAGACGCCGACTTCGAATAGATTTGATTCAGTGGAGTTCCGATGGATCAGTTGGGAAAGGCAAGTATTGTTCAGAAACGATGCGGGATCTTGTTTCGCCGTAAATAAACTCAAATGGGTTCTTGCAGGTTTAAAATTTCCGAGTATCATGATGGACAATTTCGATTGATCAGATCCGTTGATGAACTCATGAAACTCGCCACCTATCAATTTGAAGGTGCAAGACGGACCAGACGCACGAACAGCCTTTCCGTAAATCGATATTGATCATGGATCCATCATTGGGAACAATACACTTATACAGATCATTAACTGTTCCAGTTGGGATTGCTTAGAGCTCATTTTTTGACGTTAGTGCTGTAATCATTCAAGGAACTTCATGTTTTTCGTTCTTTGTCATTTCGTCACGATTCAAACAAAGTTATAGACTTCCAACGGACCAATCAGATTTGTGAAACTCAACAGTTTTCTTTCTCCGCTTCCTTGATATGATCAATATCCTGTTACTACGCCTTGGGCGCAAGCCTGCCAGGTAACGTCATGTACATAGAAATGCGCGCTGTTCGCCACCGAAGGCATTCTCCGAGTTGCCAGCATCTGGATATTTTTACCTCGTAGATTAAGGCAGCTGCAGGGGGTATACTGTACATTGCCCGTTGTTCAGTTTCTCTCATCCCTTCAAGACTCCTCTTCGATCCTTATCACCTTTCTAGTTTACTGAGCCACATGACTTCACAGAAGCAGCACCTCTTGATACTTCTCTTCAAAACAATCAGTCTAATATGCCAGACGTTATTTTACGGTGCGGTCGCTATATCTGACAGCAGACGACATTCAACGTCGCTGATTGTCTTCATAATGCTTTCCTCTGATCTCAGGCATTTACGCTGCTCTGATTCCCTTCTCAACACATTTCCTGTTGTGAGTAACGCAGTTTTGTCTCAACGAGTACTAACATAACGACCGACATTCCCATTGACAGGAAAAAAAAGACTATGTCAAAAGGAAACAAACTGATGTTCAGCATCACAATCTTCATGTTCTTACTATCGACCACGTACTGGGTGTCATCCGTTGGAAATGAAATTTCGACTCTCGTCGTCATCTTCTCATCTTCGCCTGACCGCTTGACGGTCTGGTCGAGCCTTTTCACCTTGTTCAACTCGCTCCTATTGATCAATGTATGCAAAACAATTCATTGATGAACGCCATGCTGACATTTTACAGTACGTTTTGACGGATGGGGTCGTTGTCTGGAGAGCATGGGTGTTGTGCAAGGACGGGAGTAAAAAGATTCTGATAGTTCCATTGTTTTTGCTATTATGCACTTCTCGTAAGTAAATGTGCTAGAGCATGAATGATTCGTACTAAAACACTGATTGTTGATGACTTCCAGTGTCTGTATTGACGACCATTGCCATCAGAGTCACAATGCTGGTCATTGGGGAAAAGTTAGATTCTGTTATAGATGTCATGCAGATGGTGAACTTGGTATTGTCATTGCTCACAAATATATGCGCAACATCCATTATCGGATGGAGAGCCTGGTGAGTACGCGCATTGAGATAATAGAATGAGGCCATTAATCGTCGTGATAATCGCTCAGGCAGCACCGTCAGGAGGTCCGAGAGGTGGTGTCCAAAGAAAGAGGTACAAATTCAAAGGTTGGGAGGATCCTAGTCCTGCTTGTCGAATCAGGACTCATCTATTGCATATCTGGGGTGAGAAAAAAAGACTATGGATTCTTGCTCCTCTAATGGTCAATGCCACTAGCTGTTGGTTTTACTCGCCTCGTTAGTGCGTCTCCCCCATGGAACTCTTGGAGACATCTATACGCCTGTTCATGTTCAAATCGCAGTAAGTTAATTCACCGGACAGCAATACATGGGTTCTTATGGCTTTTACTTTCAAGGGAATTTATCCGACAGTTGTACTTACCCTTGTGAGCCAGAAGCGATCGCTGAAAGAAGGGGCCTTTTCTACTGTGGTCAACACGTCCGCCGTTGTGACGAATCGACTAGAATCCATGAACTTCGGTACAAATCCTGCTGTCGAGACATCCATGATCTCTCACGATGAAAGGTCATATCACGAAGACGAAGACAGAAGTTCTGTAGAGTCACGCTCGGAGGCGGATGAAGATTACTCGGACCGAAGAAAAGAGAAGCGTTGAGATTAGCATTGTACAACAGGGCATACCTTGCATGGTGAGCTTGTGTAAGTCCAGTGCAGTATGATACGTAGACTAGGTCACTGTATTTCTATGGTTTTGTCCTGGAAAAAATTTACTTAGAAAAATGCATGGCCTTGACATAACATTAGCATGTTATACAAGGCATTCGGTACAATGCCATGCAGATGACATGATTTCAGCCTCTCAGTACCTGCAATAAGCCTGTGCAAAGATGACTGATTGAGATGAAGATGGACGAAACCGACGGGTTACACGGTCGCGCGAAATGTTCCCACACTCAGACGCGTCTCCACGTTAGCAATCAATCATAAGGGCCGACGTGTCACTTTCGTCCAGTACTTTGCTCTCTTTTCCACGTCCATCATGTTCGCTCGCATTTCCGCTTGGGCAACGCTATTCGTTGCGGCGGTAGCCGCCTCAAATGTTCTGGAGCTGAATCCCGACAACTTTGACGAGCATGTTGGGAAAGGGAAACCTGCTCTTGTAGAATTGTGAGTTCGACGGCTTGTAACTTTATGAATGTATATTAAAGCAGCACTGCGTAGCTTTGCCCCATGGTGGTACGTAGCATGAATGGCTTCAAAGTTGCACTGATATCTGAGTCTCTGAGAACAGCGGTCACTGCAAGGTACGATTTAATGTGAAGCTGGAAACTGGTCTGTAGTGAACAAGGAACGTAGAATCTTGCACCAACGTACGAGCAACTCGCGGATGCATACGCTTATGCCAAGAACAAAGTCGTCATCGCTAAAGTTGATGCGGACGGTGTTGGCAAGCCCCTTGGTCAGAAATACGGCGTCACTGGCTTCCCGAGTATGTCCCTATGTAGATTGGATGGGCCTCCTCCTTTGTTCTGACAAATTTACTCAGCTCTCAAGTGGTTCGGTCCTGATGGCGGAGAACCTGAGAAATATGAAGGAGCCCGTGATCTTGAAGCTCTCGCCACCTTGTATGTTTTCAGTTGACATATAAAACTCGGCTTCTGAACGTCCTTCTAGTGTCACTTCGAAATCTGGCGTCAAGTCGAAACTAAAGCAGCCACCACCTGGTGCTACCCTTATTTTGGATGTTCACAGCTTTGACGAAGTGGTCATGGTGAGCGTGATTCCCAAATGTCGAATGTTTGACATATTGGCTAATCATAATCGTTCAGGATCCTACGAAAGATGTTCTGGTTGCCTTCACAGTACGTCCTTAACGATTCTTAGCGATTCTTGGCTTGACATTCATCCATCTGACAGGCACCCTGGTGCGGTCACTGCAAAAGAATGAAGCCGACTTACGAGGATGTCGCAAAGACATTCCTTCCCGAGAGCAATGTACGCCACTTTCCTCTTTACTCGGACTTCTCTTACGATTTTGTCATGCAGTGTGTTCTGGCCAATGTAGATGCAGATGCAAAAGTTAACGCACCTTTAGCTATGAAGTATGAGATCAGCTCTTTCCCAACTCTCAAGTTCTTCTCGAAGGACAACAAGGAACCAGAGGACTACGACGGTGAACGGACAGAGGAGGCTTTCGTAAACTTCCTCAATGAGAAATGCGGTACTAAGCGTGCAGTTGGCGGTGGTCTCAATGATGAGGTAGGTTCACTAGAACTTTTTGTAAAGTGATCTGAACGGCTAAGCTATTACATTAGGCCGGTCGTATCCCTGAATTCGACACGCTTGCCGCTAAGTTCTTGACTGCTGTTTCGGACGAGAAGAACGCCATCCTTAAAGAGGCTGCGGCCCTTGCCAGGGCAGCTGGTGAAACTGCCCAACAGTACTTAAAGGTCATGAACAAGGTCGCGAATAGCTCAGAAGACTATCTCGGGAAGGAGACAGCTCGGTTCGTATACGTTTTAATGAGATATAGTCTGTACAAAGTCTGAACACCTCTCAGATTGGCCTCGATCCTTAAAAAGCGGACTCTCAATGAGAAGAAACTCGACGAGATCAAGATCAAAGCTAACATCCTCTCATCATTCGTAACACAAAAGGCTGAAGAGATCAAGGATGCAGCGGGGGAGAAACTAGAGGAGATCAGGGAAAATGCCGAAAAGATTACAAAGGAGTTTACCAGAGAGGAACTATAGACTTTTCTGGCTTCTCCCTGACTTGTGATTGCATCTTGTCGGAAGAAAATAAAACATCTTTCATACGCATGTGGATCGTTTTCTGTTCATTTAAATTATATGCTATATTCAAGATCACTCTTCATAGGAAGTGTTCTGTGTGAATCCAGTATGTAAAGCAATTATTGAAATATGGCAAGACGGAACAAGCACGGTAGATCGACATGGTACAAATGGGCAGGGAACCCGAAACGGGAACACGAAACTCAAGGCAGCCTATAACTGGAGGGGGAGAAGTCTAGAAGTCGGCGGCACCTTGAAGACTGCGTTTGTACAGCTTCAGACACATTGAAAGCGCCGATCTAAATGAACTAATAGTAAGGTGGGAAGAGCAAGAAGCTAAAAGAATCTGTATGGAAACGATAGCACTAATGTTGCCGCGAAAGGATGCAAGGCTAGTGGTACCAGAAAGGAGTGGATAAGAGGCCGAGTACAAGCCAAAGATTATGAAAACCCGTGGTGCAGACAGTTATGATCGAGGTTGGCTCGACTGCTCGTAGTAAACTATCATAATCGCGAAAAGTTTGTACGAAGCAGGTAGTACGGCGATGGCCTCGATATCTGGTTTTCGCGCCGTTGAGATCACGGTCAATTCTGGTTTGTTTTAGTCGGATCCGTTCTGTGCGACGTAGTAAAACTTCTGGGTCACAATTTGCACATTGAGATGCGGATAGTGAACGAATCGAGCATACCTACATTACCTCCTCGCAGACATTTGTTTCGGGATCTGAAATTACCAGCTAAACTGAACCTCCAGTCTGCGTGGCTCTACTCTGCGTTTCCCCTGCGCAGCGACAGCACCGGCATTCTTCGCAGGCGATGGTGCTGGTGCTGGCTTTGGTTTAGAGGGGCCAGGCAAGGAGACTCCCTTAGGAGGATTCTGTGGAGGGCTTGGTTTCAAACGAGGCGATTGTGCTTTCTGGGGCTGACGAGGTGTCTGCGCTTTCTGGGGCTGACGAGGTGTCTGCGCTTTCTGGTTTTGACGAGGTGCCTGTGCTTTCTGGGGTTGACGAGGTGCTTGCACTTTCTGAGGTTGACGAGGTGCCTCCACTTTCCGGGGCTGGTGAGGTGTCTGTGCTTTCTGGGGCCTATGATTTGCCTCTGCATTCTTGGGCCGGCGCGGTGCCTGCTGATGAGGAACGGGATACGTGATTTGAGGACGTCGAGCTTGCGAACCGAAGCCAGCAAATAGCTCTGGCTCAATGAATATTTCCTCGACCTCGCGTCTCGTATAGCCGTCAGTGATATATTCAACAGTTCTTCTTACTCGTGGCATTTCGATTTAGATAATCTTGAAGAATCGACAGGGTATTGCGGGGGTAGGAGAAGTGAAGAGCGACCCGGGGGCTACTTATACGGTCGATAGCCCGAGATCAGAAGATTTATTATCCCACACCGAAACAGATAGATCATGTCCAGTCAGTCGACTGAGGCCATTGCAAGGTTCATCATGATCAACCTAAAGGCAGTGAGCTAGAACGCAACTTGCAGGCCCTTAGCGCGAGGCACTGTATTGATTAGATTAAGGATCTCTTACGAGAAGCTCTCCGAAGGCGCTTATGGGACAAAAGTAGTACATCGGCCATGCTGCACGTAAACCGCAAAGATTGAGCAGCGGCAGCCAGTGTAACCGGTAACCCTTATCCTTATTTCGAGGGCACTGTGACGATCAAAGTAAATACCGGACGCGAGAATCAGATACAACCGGCACGTGAGCGCGGTATCGGAACACGTTACACCGCACCAAGGCCGCGTCCAGTTCTTCCCTCTTCCATATGTAGTAGAAAGTTTCCTGTATGGAATTTCTCTACTCTAGGGATCTCTTCAGAATCGATGCTCCGAATGGAGCGACGGTTGCTGAGGGTAGCTGGCACTAATCACATCGCGTTAGGTTCTGTATGTGTTCTGAGACGCCCAATCTCAAGGTTCAAAATAGGTGATCCTCTTGAGACTTGATGGTACAACATTACGGAAACCTAAATGAACCTGGGAGAAGTGCTGCAGCAATTGCTGTCTTGCGACGAGGGCTGCCCCACTCACAGGAAATCCACGAGACTTCAATTAATAATAATTGGAAACCAATGCTCTGGAGAACGAGATACTTTATCGTCCACCCCGATCGTAGTCGATTTTCGACGACCCGATGAAACGGTTCAGCCATTGAAAGATTGACGCTCTGCGCTTGCGTGCGATACGGGCTTCGTAGTTCCGTGATTGTCACGGCGCGTCTAACCTTGGGCACTCTGTGCAGTGCTCCATCTGTTCCCTTCATCCGGAATATGGGATTTTGACTCTCTTCCTTTCACGTGGATAAGGGACAGAGAAGAGAAGAGAAGGCACGAAGGGCACTGTAGGCGCTCCGTCAAGTTCGGACATCTTTATGTCAACCTCAAGGATCTTTGCGGGGTGCTCCCAGAACGTCAGGCTTATTTGCGATTTGCGGTGTCCCATTCGTCGCATTGATGCAAAGGTCGTTATCAAGTTTGATTGAGGTACGGAATCTCGCCTTTTACCGCTTCTATAAAATGATGGAACTTGTCCAGAGCCAGCATACACATTGCGTTGTGCACCGGTAGCGATGATAGTGACAAGATGTCTACGTTAAGTCCGCAGTCGTTCTAGGTTACGACTTTGAATGCTATTGAGTGCGTCGTACTGACTGTCGTCCTGCTTTTGGCATACACCGGGTCAGAGGTCTGTGCGTGGCGGTTAAGGTCGACCGGAAGACGACGGAGTATTGGGACGTTGCAACCAGACTGAGATTGAAGTCGAGTGCCACACTCTGAAAGACACCGCCTCTCTGGATATCACGGTGAATAGTTCCATGACGATACAGGTTCCCGGAAACCGGCTCTCTCCATATAGACAGCAGTTATTTGGCTCTCCGTCCAGTGCACTAGTGACGGAGCCTGTAAGCTGCAAGTTATTGATAAGCTTTGTTGTCAAGATAACGGCTTGCGTATCAGGATATCTAGAATTATCTCCAATATCTGACTCGACAGTGACAAATTTGGCTAAAAGGCGATCAGACGGCTGGATCCTAAGAGTGTCATTGACGTAGCTAACATTTCAAGTTCTTCTTCCATGGAAAACTAGATGGAAGCCAAACGAGTTCTGCGAGCAAGACGAACGGTTGTAACAAAGATCGTAAGAAACATAGAGAAAGGCGCCCATTCGTCCTCGCCTTGGGATTTCTCCAGGCACATTGAAAGCCTCCTAACATAATGAAATGATTAATAAGGCGAGAAGACCAAGAAGTCTAGGAATCTGTATTTCAGTAATAAGATCAATGAATTCTTCGCGACTGACAATAAAGAGAAGCAGGTCAAGGTAAGACTTCGACGTCGTGCCAAGATGGGATGGAAAACACGCAGTGGCAACGACGGTACCGGAATGCATATATCATGAATGTACAATGAAAGTCCAATACTGTTCGAGTCCTGCGAATATTTCGGTAGGAGTACCACAGAATATATTGTTGTCCAAATCGTACTCTCGGATAATCCTTCGATAGAGGCTACTTTCCACCTCTTGAAGTTCGTAGCCTTTGTTCTGCCTGGGTCCACTGTCCTCGAGCACGCCGAGCGTCATACGGGCTCACCCAGTCGTATCGCTTACCCTTCCTAACTTCAAGCTCAACTTGTAGGATACGGTGACAAGCCTGGAACGAGGTCAGTGCGATCTCTGCTGCACGAGCCGACTCTGGTACGTGGTCTCGTAGGAAAGTCAGGATTTCGTCGAAGGTCGTTTCGCTATACTCTAGATATAGGAGCATGAGTAAATAAGTTTTCCATTGTCGCGAAGATGGAAACTTACTGTCTTGAATGAGCTCGCAAAGCCGAGCGGCAGCGCCAGAGAGCATGGACGCCCCGCCAATTGTGATTGATTCAAGGAGACCAATAGGGTGGATCAAAGCAAACATCGCACCCCCGACAGATATCAACGCCGAGAGAGCCTGGAAAACTCTCGCTAACCATCGCCATGTCTTCCTTTTTAGAGCACGTTTGTCGGCACTCTCTTTCGTCTTTTCGATGTCCTTCACGAGTGTGCGGAGCCTCTCTTGTATTTGCTTGACGTAACTGGATAGTGCTCGGGAATGCGCAGATATCGCAGTTGCAAGTGAGGATATCTCAGATGTAAAGATGGGACCACCTGTCCTGGACTGAGAGACTTGTTCGAGATTGCTTTCAAGTGCTCGTAGTAGATTCCTGTAATTGCGAATAAGGTTGTGAGAAGCATGTAGTGCGGCGGACGCTCCGATGTCTAGTTTCCGCACTGTCGAGATAATAACTTGCTCTAGTTTGTCAGTCCTTTTCGAATCCGTCCTGGGCGACATAGAAAGGTTTCCCCGTCACAAAGTGCACTTTGATTTGCATGTCGAATAGATCGCGAATACTTACAACTTTAACTGAGCGCGCCAGCCAGTAAATATCTCTTTGCAAATCTCCATTTCTGTGACTGCGATCACGAGGACGTCGCATTGTGCTAGGTCAGGCCGGAAATCGTCCAAGCGGAGACTCTGTGTTCGGCGTGTATCGGCACGTATCGGCTTCGCGAGTGAAGGGCGCTTCTCCCGTGCACCGGTGGTAGTACTCTGGACGGCAGATGGTGCTGATGCTGGTCTTGGTAAGGCAGGGCTTGGGACGACGCGTCTTATCGTCGTAGTCCTCTGTTCGCCCACATTGGTGGACCTTCGCAATTTCGCATCAGGTCTAGACTCCTTTGCAGGACGGCTCGGTGGAGATTTTGTCTCCAGACGAGGTGTCTGCGTTTTGTAGGCAGTCGACGGAGTTCGCGTTTGCACGACAGTACTCCGTTGAACGGCTGTGCGCGGGCTCGCCTGCACTTTCTGAAAGTAAGTCTGTTGCCTTGCGTAGGCACCAGGATACGAAGCCTGAGTATGTCGAGCTTGCTTTCCGTAATCAACGGGTGGCCATGGTTCATAGAATATTCTGGTGACGTTGCGTTCTGCAAGGTTCACGAGGTCATTGACAGTTTCGACGATCTCGCCTAGCATTTCGGTCCAGATATCCCTTGAAGGATCGAAGAGTCTTCCAGGAAGTGCAGAACTAACCAGTGACTAGTTATACGGATGAACAGCGGAAGGCAACTTGAATGATTGTCTCATGCCGAGACGGATAGGGGTTGGGGTTGGGAGCTAGTCCGGTCATGGTCGACCGTATCTCTTCGAGTCCAGACAAGATTCATTTCCCATAGGCTAAATACATTCGTCGGATTCGCATTGACAATATAGAACGCAGAGCAGGGCGCAAAGTACGGATACGTCTAGGGTGACTAGAAGGTCGCACTCCCACGAGAAGCAGCCCCCAAAGCTGCTTTGAGGATAAACCTATTACGTCGGCCCGACCTGCATACCGTATACATTCTTGTTGAGCATTGCCAGCCGGTGTCCGCTGTTCTTGCTCCGAGACCATTGCGACGACACGTGAAACAAGAGTCACGCATGATGGGCACGGCACCACAAAGGTCGACTAGATGTAGCTATAGTATCCAGTTAAAAAGCGAGTTTTTCGTGACTTTTATTCCAGGCCACGAACCCGTCGGAAATGAAAGATGCGAAGAAAGATTGAGTTAAACTCGGCGTGCGTGTGTGTAGCGGGAAGCAGATATAACTCGGCACACTCCGGTTCCCACGAGACGCGTCGCGACGCGTTGATCCAACTAAACTCTTTCTTCCATTATTCACACTTTTTGTTTAACAAGAGCGATATGGCCATATCTACCTCTTCAAGTTCGCAGACGGATCTCCCTGAAACCCAAGACTCTGAAGTTATCGAAGAGTCGCAAGACAAAGATGTCATTGTCGACGCGTGCACCGCACACTCTGGCGCCATTCCTTCGCTGCCTACCCCGTTTCGTCCTTTGACTGAAACGTATTCCTATCATTCTCCGAAACCAACTGCCGCTGGCCCTTACATGCTTGGTGTAGATGAAGCGGGAAGAGGGCCTGCTTTAGGGCCTATGGTATACGGTGTTGCGTATTGTCCCGTTGCTTACAAGACCCAGTTGGAAGAGCTTGGTTTTGCTGGTGCGTTAGCCTCGGGTAGTGCTTTCATTGCGAAGAAAGCTGATGATTTCAAGATTCAAAGACTCTTACACATGATAACCGTACGGGATTACTCGAGATCCTTGGTTCAGATCCAGAAAACCTGGCTTGGTCTGTCAGAGTAATAAGGTGAGCGATTCATAACCACCTTTATGCCGATCTATCACTGATTTGACTTAGTCCGCAAGCAATATCAAGTGGAATGCTTCGGAGACCTCCAACTAATCTAAACAAACAGGCTGAAAATGCGACAATCACCCTCATACAAGAAGTCCTTGATCAAGGAATAACATTGTCAGAGGTGAGCTTGCATCATACATATAGATACGCATCTATTCATATTGAAGTAATCTAGGTATATGTCGATGCGTTGGGAAACACATCGTCCTATGAGAAACATCTGTCCCATCTCTTCCCTGGGATATCCTTCACAGTAACCGCAAAAGCAGATTCGAAGTTTAAGATCGTCGGTGCAGCTAGTATTGCAGCGAAAGTGACTCGAGACGCCTGGATAACCGGATGGGCATTCGAGGAGCACGAGTCCAGTCCTCAATACCTTTGGCCTGATGAACGAGGGAGCGGATATCCGTCAGGTAAGTCTGGAATGAAGCCAGATGTATATTGAGTGTTCTTATGAAGCCACATAGACCCGAAGACTCAAGCATGGCTACGAGATGCCATCGAACCGACATTCGGTTATCCATCCTTGGTCAGAT
The DNA here is from genome assembly GCA_009806525.1 of Sanghuangporus sanghuang. Classification (NCBI taxonomy): domain Eukaryota; kingdom Fungi; phylum Basidiomycota; class Agaricomycetes; order Hymenochaetales; family Hymenochaetaceae; genus Sanghuangporus; species Sanghuangporus sanghuang. Next base: position 1,207,911 of record VVIT01000005.1, read on the forward strand.
TCTCGTGGGCGACGATAAAGGTAGCTCTTGACAAGAATGCCCATGCTGTTAAATGGTATGTAGTGTCAGCTGAACAGGGTCATATCATACTGATCAGTAATTTCTCTTTAGGCCGGATGAAGGGCAAGCCTCCCTGGTGAAAGCTTTCGAAAGCCCAAAGGGCAGAGACAAAGGGCGATGCGTATTAGCAAGGGAGCTTTCTATGAAAAGCGTCGGAGATCTATAACTTATTATAAGCTCTCTTGTATTTTCACCTCACCTTTTCATCTACAAGATAGCCACTTGGGAAACAGCGAGATGTATTAGTTATATTACGAACAGAGCAACTACAAACAAGAGTCCTATATTGTCTAAAATACACGTAGAAGAGCGACACGACACAGCTTACAGTTCAACCAGTAAATCCCGGGAAACCATCAGCCATCCCTCTTGTGATCCTGCGTCCATACACGTCAGGTGTTCCAGCCGCACCAACGCCAACAGCACCATTCATCATCCCACCAGAGCGTGTCGGGGTGCCCATATCGCCAAAGTACTGTCCCGGAGTTCCCGCAGCACTGCCAGGTGTACCACCGTAACCAGGCATTCCAGGTGGGCCGCGCGTTGGCGTGGCGTGCATTCCAGGTGTGCTATTCCCCATGTACGCGCCGAACTGCTGTTGGTTAGCAAAGGCGGCTTGACGGGCTTGCTGAGCTGCTAGTTGCTGTTGTTGTTGAGGAGTCTGAGGCGCCTGGTGTCGCTGCTGCTGTTGTTGTTGTTGTTGTTGTTGCTGTTGTTGTTGTTGCTGCTGCTGCGAGCCGCTAGGACCGGAGTTGGAAGTGGATGATTGAGAGGAGTTGTTATTGTTTGCTGTCAGCGAGCGGGTTGCCTCCAGTAAAGGAGTAGGGTTGTAGTAAATCTCTGACTCCTTCTCTACGAGGAATCTGTGAAAAGGAATATCGTTAGAGGCTTCACTTGGGTAAAGAAGCGAGAGAACGTACTGCTGTGTGCTCACATCCCAGAACGGACCTCTCTGCGCCCTCGCACTGAGCAAAAGCGAATTCCACTCGGAAGCATTTTCCTACACACCGTTTCCATAAGAAAATTAAATTCCAATCTATAGACTCAAAAGATCCATACCAGTGAAGCACCAGTCACACTTGGGAGCTCAGCAACAGGCGGAGGTAGCTGTACCAATTTCTTCTCACGAGTCGCAACCAAGCGCACCGTTGAGGTCAACGATGGACCGAGTCTCTGTGCATTGTGACGAGGTACTCGGACTTTGATGGGTTTAGAGGTCTTACAGGGTGCCATACGTGACTTGAAGAGGAAAGAAGGATCGTCCACCTTCAATACATCATCTAATAGATTTCTTACGTAATGCAACGGCCGTTCTGCGCTGCTATTTGCAACAACAAGTCTAAGTATTATTGAATGTGACAGTATTACAACAAAAAAATGATAGAGAGACGGGACTCGGTTACCATCGCCTCTTTGCTGGCGGAGTTCCAAGCCCATCTTCAGTTGCCTTCCGCTTTGTACTGAATCCAAAGGCAACTTTCGTCCGCTCTCCTGAAACAGGTGTAGCCGTTTCCGATACAGGCTCCGATACTTGAGAGAAACTAGACTTCATCATAGACGGCGCGGGTGAATTCGAATTTCCGCCAGGTCCTGGGCTAGACGACAGGGGCCGCGAGGGAGGGATAGAGGTAAATCCGGTCATGTCGACGGCAGCTGCCGCCTGCTCCTTCGCTGCGTTTTTCTTTTTCTTCGTCTTCTCCGTCTTGCCCTTAGACAGAGTTGGAGGTTCGAGAAACTCGGTAGCTTGAGGGACCGTGCCTCTGTTCCCTACAGACAGCACGAAATGCGCTTGCCCAGTCTTTTCCTGTCTCATCTGGAATGCACGGTTCATAGATAATGGCGTGTCCCCACTCAACATAGCCTCTTTCTTCTTCTCTTCCGCAATCTTCTTCAATCGTTTTTCGGTCTTCATCCTTCCGGATCCCTTTCCGTGGAAGCGATGCGACAATGCCTTCCATGCTTCTTTGGGAGTCAGTTCTCGACCGAACTCGTCATGGTATACGATGTTGACGTCTGGCTTGTAATCCCTGAACAATTCCATAGCCCCGCGTGCCTCCTGCTGTTCTCGTAATCGGTTCTCGTATTCACGCTGCGCCTGGTCCTTCTTCTCTCCCTTCGCCTTCACGCGTTCCAGCTCACGCAAAGCAATGCGAGCACGGTATTCTGCAAGCCACAGATCTCGTTGCTTTTGTATTCGCTCCCTCTCCTTAACGTCATCGGAGGCAGCCGCCAGCAATCCCTGTGATCGCAAAACCTTGAGAGTTGACGCAAGCCCGGCACCATAAGTCTGCTCAGCCGCCGTCCCAACTTCCGCGTCTTCATTCCCTTCCTTCTTGACCTCCGATTCTGCAGCTTGTATAACACCCTCGAGCGCATGGAGCATAGCTTCTTCGTCTTCCTCCTCCTTCATTGTCACCTCACCAGCCTCAACTTCACTGAGTTCCTCTGCATCCGCCATGTGAATGTCAACTTGGGTGTCTTCGACTTTCACAGATGCTTCTTTAGGTTTCGAACTCGCCTCCACCTTCACCTTGACAGGGTCATACTGAACAGAGCGAACGAATTCTGAGGTGTCGTCGAATATAAGACCAGATTCCTCTTCGGTTTCTTCAACTTTAATAACACCATCTTCCGGAGCTGCGCTTGCTCGAGCTCGCTCTTCCGCAACTGAAATACGAATAACAGCTGGTCAAAAGGGAGAAAACAGGAAACGAAGGTGGCACGTACGTTTCTTTGCGATTTCTTCTTGCGTCAGGACCTTAGGCTTTTGCATGGTTTTAGCTCGCCGTTGTCTCGCCAGAGAGGCCTGAAGTTCATCGTCGTCAACAAAATTGTCATCCAGGTTTCGTGCTCTGCGAGAAGGTTTCTCGTCAACATCCATACCAGTCTCGCCGTTCACAGGGGGAATATCAGAGTCTTCGGCGACCCGGCGAGAGGGACGCTTCTTCTTGGTTTTAGGCTTCTTGAAGCCAATGTCGCCTTCTTGAAGATAGTCTGCGACCTCCATGTTCTCTAAAAATAGAAGAGTTCAGTCATACCCGACAAATATGTCGCAATGAATCACGTCTACTTACTAGCATAGTCAATCGAGAGCAAGGACTTGTTAACAGCAGCTGCGGCCTTCTCCTGTTCTTCCTTGAGCTGCGCAGATTTCCGAGGAACGTTACTACCTAGGCGAAAGCCCTGCTTCAAAGATCAATACAGATCTTTAAGATATGGAATGCTACGAACCGTCTCTTTCGAGCCCTCCAGATCTTCATCATATTTGGCGAGAATGGACCGTCGAACACCAGCTTGCCCCTCATTAAACTCCTCATCATCATAGCCTTTATAATCTCTCTTTTTGATTTTGAGTTCATTATTCTTCTTTGTACGTTCACTCTCGGCCAATTCCACATCCATCAACTCATCCTCTGTGAGGTAACGATCAGAAATGATTCAAGGGAAATTTTCAAACAAAACCAACCTTCATTTTCAAGGATTCGACTATCTTTGAGAGTCAAAATGCGGTCCTCGCCTTCACGGAGCTCCTCTAGGTCATGAGCGACTTTTAGACCCTCAAGGTCCTCTAACGAGTCACAGGTCAGTAAGCAACGTTCTGCCAAATCTTGTAAAGACCACATACTTTCAGTGTACTCGTCGCCCTGGAATTGCTTATCCATATTCTCGAGTTCCACCATCCTCTTTCTCGCGAGCTCCTTTTCTCGCTTCTTCGCCTTCTTGATCCATTTCAAAGTATTGTCTGTATCCACGTCTGCGTCGCCCAATGTAGCACCTTTTAGCGATGCATTGAGTTCACGCTTGTTCTTTACCCTGAACGACAGAGGTCAATGAGCATTCTGCTCAACTGCAAGAATAGTAGAAGTATCGGCTATGCCATACTTATGAAAAGTATACTCACTTTGCAATTTTGTCCTGTAGCCTCCTATGAGAACATACGACTCATGTGAGTACATGGCCCAGAGTGCACAAACTAAGAGTGCCTTACTTCTTCTCTCTTTCCTTCTCTTCTTCCTCTCTCTTCTTTGCAAAATTCTCTTCCGCCTCTTTCTCCTTGGAGTCTGCAGGGGCCTTATCATCGGTCAAAGGCTTGAGACCAAGAGAAATACGGATCTTGTTGGTCTCTTCCAAACTGATGCTTTCTTCCATCATCTTGGTTGTCCGCGATTGTCTAAAGGAGGGCGACACTTATCAAATGCAAGACGTATGGCGACAGATCAGGGAGCAAGACAAAGAATTTAGGTGAGCTCCGTGATGGTGGTCAGTAGAAGAAGACCGATGCAGTCAATGGTCAAGACTGTCCCGTATTTGTCAGCAGGGTCAGGTTACCGTACTGAGTACTCCGCCCCCGTGTCAATGAATTTTGAACTTGAATCTCTTGCATTACATTCAGGTTTGAGCAGTATATCCCTTGCATGTATCAACAGATGTACTGACTTTTATAGATGAATTTTGCAGGTCGTTGTCTGTGGCGCAATCTCCGGCTGAGCCTGTACAAACCAAAATGCGCTTCCAGACTCCTTCAGATCGGACACCCATCCACACTGAGGTTTCGTAATTATGCAGCTAAGGCATCCGATGATTCGAAAGTTCAACAAGAATTGGCAAAACAAAAGCCAAAAGCTGCTACGCAGCTGAGGCGGACTGCGGCTGCCTCGCTACCGATCCGTTCAAATCCCAACCCGTCAAGGAGCGAAATTCGACCGGTCTCTGTTTTAACCACGGCTGAGCGATACTTGCTTCCTCAGCTACGATCGCGTCTTCCAGCCTCTGTGATCAGACTACAGAGTGCATGGTGGATCCCCAGATGGGCCGGATTTGCTGGAAAGGAGGGCGAGATTTTTGTCTTCGAGAACGGAAGCATCGTCTGCTGGGGCTTGGAGGAGAGGGACGCACAGAAGTTTGCCAGGGATTTCATAAGTGGCTCGCCTGCTGAATCGGGACATTTGAGCGAACCGGAGACTGAAGATGTTGAATTCGTGATGGATCCGAATGAGTGAGTGACTTTGTTCCACTATTTTTTCACTTCATTGGATCTGATAACCACCTTTCAGGAAAACACGTATCCAGGGTGATCTTATCATCCTCGGCGAAAGCCCACCTCCTCAAGAACCCACGTCGCTACCGTCTTCAATACCAGAGATGGTTCTACCAAAAGATACTCTTCTCGCTCGATACGCATTTTCTCAAGGTCTCGCTCGTTCATCTGCGCTGTCGGCACTCGAAGCAAAATTGGACTCTTTCTTGTTTTCCGTGTCTGCTCTACCAGTTACACTTTCAAAGACCGGAAAGGTTGGGCTAAGGCGACGAGAGGTAATCATGAAGCTCGGGGAGCTTATGATCTTCAGACAAGGAATCAACCTTAATCATGAGAATTTCCTCGATACACCGGATTTCTATTGGGCTGAACCTCAGTTAGAGGGTGCGTATTCTCCGGGTCGAAAAATGCTGCAGATATTTACCCTTCACCTATCCTAGCATTATTCAATTCTATCTCCGATGCTTTAGATATTAGATCACGTACTCGTTCTCTCAACAACAAGATAACTTACGCAGCTGAGGTGAGCTGAAAATTGACATTATGTGATGGCATCCGCTTATGTTACTACAGGTCCAGTCGGTACTCCGAGAGCTCCTTACTGAAGTGCGTACTTCTATTCTAGTGGACCGAAACTAGTTCTTATGATTGCTTCCAGTCCTCTGCCCATCGTATGGAACTAATCATCATTCTTCTCATCTCAGTCGAAGTCGTGATAGTGCTTATACGTGAAGGCCCAGATCTATGGAATATGTTGATAGGGAAACCGCGGTCCGAGAGTCGAAGGCATCATTGAAGAATCATTTGTTGCGACATGCCCTTACAATTAATGAAAAATCAACTCCCCACTGCATCACTTAATTCTAATCATATGGTTAGCAAGCACCAAAAACAAGTACATCTAGTCTAGACGAATATGTAGTTTTTTTGCTTAATAGATATCACAATACATGCGTCACAGACCCTCTCCTTCTTCCGATTTTGATGCGTGTATTATACCAGTAAATTTTGCTGGAAGAGAAATAAATTAAGACATTTCCACATCTTCGTCGGACTCTTCAATATCCTCCCATTCGCCCTCCGGTCCGTCGACATCTTCATCCGCAGCTCTTAGTCTAATGCCCAGAGCGTCTAATTGGCCAATGACCTCTATAGTATGCTGCAGAAGTCCTTCGTCTGCATATTCAAGGGACACGTACAGCTAAAGAGAATAAATGAAATAAGCACATTGATAAGTAAGAGAGGTCGGAGATAACATTACCGTTTTGCAATTCTCTAGACATTCTCTGGCATCCTTTGCAAGATCTTCCCAAGAAAGTTCTTCTGCCTTTGTCCCGGTTTCTTTTGCTTGCTCTGCCATAAGGAAGAGGCACCATCCTTGAAGATACCATGCCATCACCTCCTGGTCATCTAAAGCCATGATACTTTGCAGCACCACTAGTGCGTGCGAGAATTCCGATAGCTCGATAAAGCGCTTTGCGAGTTCTATTCGAATAGATAAAGGCAACGATTTGGAATCATCTATGTATAGTATGATCGGTCAATCCATGGAAGACAAAGTTATGCTGACGTACCCTCATCATCTTTGGACGATGACCAAGCCTTCATCGCTGCCTCCTTAGCTTCTTCTGGTCTCTGTTGAGACAGACGAAATGATGATAGGCATATAAGAGCTTCAACGTTGTCGGAGTCCGTCTCGAACGCGGACTTTAACAGAGCTTCACAAGTTTCCTCCGCTCTGGGGTCATCACTATAGACGCATTAGAATACATCTTATCAGCCAAACTCGATGAAGGGTCGTACCAAAGGTCATATTCCGGAGACATCCAGATCTCAACCATCGCTACCAAAACCCGAACAATGTTTCGTCGAATATCCAACTCTGTCTCCCCTGAATTCTCCACGATTGCACGCTCCTTCCCTTTCAACTGGCCATGCAGTAGCGTTACAGCCGTTCCATAGTGTTCCAAAGCGGCATGCGGATCATCTTCGCTGAGTTGTGCTAGATACAGGTGCGCTGAGGGAGGAGGAGGGTTGGGTGCGCCCGGTACAGGTGGTAGTAACGACCGGAATGTCTAGGAGTTCGTAAATCAATGACGAAGAATAGATCGCGAACCATATGAAGACATGAATGAACCTCTTTAGCTTCCTCAAGCTGACCTTTCTCAAGCTGCGTAACACCCAGCAGCTCTTTGGCTTCCGCGTTACCGGGAGCGCGTTGCAGGATTCGGAAAGCAAATTTTTGGGCAAGATCATAATCGCATTGCGTCAACAAGGATCGAGCCTTCGTAAAGAGCGCTTCTATTGACGGGCCATTCTTTTCTGATGTACCAGATACTGAAATTTTCTTTGACTTTACTCTTGATCGACCCATGAGATTGAAATGAGATCTGGGCTGAAGAGGCTACGCTACAGGACACCGATTATTTCAACAATTCTAAATTGCCAAACGAAGCAAACGCCGATCATTCTGTAAGTATGTAATACACAGTACGTACAGTACAATAATATTGTTTCAATGTTAGAAGCCAAAGATCGACACCAGTGATCGGCGATACTTTGGTTCCGGCTTTGTGCGACTTGATTATTGTCCCCACTACCTGGTGGCTGATGGCTGAAGGAACGACAGAATCATTCGACGAAGACGCTCTCTTCCTAGAGCGCTTAGATGTCTTTCTTGAGAAGAACCTAGATGATTTACGGGAGTTTGCTCGAAGGGAGTGTCGAGACTTCGAACAGGTATGTGTGCTTGTATTTATGCACCGACTCACTTTACCTTTTGTTTACTTTACAGATAAGGCTGAAGGCCGCAGAATGGCATAGCAGATATCTTTTTGACTCGATTAGTTCAGAAATTCGAGCTAGAGTCAATACTAGTAATGCTTTAACGATCGGTAAGCATTCACGGCACTACAAGTCTTTATACCCAGCTCACCAGCGCCTTTTACAACGAGCTAAGTCAACGATGTTCTCCTCGAGACATCAAGAGCATTAGAGTCCTTAGAGTCTGCAGCCGGACGACATTCTCTATTGCTTGTCGTTGATCCTGCAAGTCCAGATGACCTTGATGACGGGTTTCTTGGTGGCACAACCACAGGTCGTGAATTCTGGCGTGGCCTTAGACATGGCGGTTCAGCTGGTGCTCGTAATTTTAAGGAACACTGCAGAAAGATATTGGGCATCCCGCTTGGTGGCTCCATCTCGAAGAGCTCCGGGCAGACTCCGGCTGGAATTATGAAAAACAATCTTTATACGGAAATGCGATCAAGACTGAGGCAAGTCCACACGGTATCTATCAGTATACATCTAGCATGTTGCTAAGAAGGAAGTGATTCAGGGCAATAAGCGGTGTTCGGAACGCTGAAATGAAATGGACGAAGCCTGACAAATTATCTGTCTATGGAGTAGCCCTAGAGGGATGGCCGAGGAACATCGTATATAAGAATCCCTCCAAGATGACTTTCAACGAGACGTCGACGCTTATGAAAATGTTGGAAGAGAACACATTATACTTCCGTTCTCTACACGACAGTGCTAGCATCGATTTGCCTCGATCGAATGAGAACGAGTCTTCTACTATTGCTGACGTATCATGGGCACTGAATGAGGATAACGATGGATATGATACAAGGGCAGGTAAATGAACGAAACTCATACGCTTTGGACAATAAGGGTTAGTCAGAATCACTTATATCGATGAATAAACCAAACTTTTCCTCCCAGGACCTTTGCTGTAAAAGGAGAGTCTACGGTCTAAATCCCGAATACGATTTATATGAGCCGCTTTACTTAACCTGCCCACTTAGCAAGTTGCAAGGAGTAAGAAATGGCCTGATAAGTGTTTCGTGGGTGGCATCATTCAAACCGGTGGCTTAGTGGCAATCCAGTCGTGAAGAATTTTAAGTGGGAGGGTAGCTAGGATAATAGGAATGAGGTGACAAGCGAGCATCGTTTGCGCACACTGGCAGCAGTCGAAATTGCATCTCATCAGAGAATTATAGCCGAATTACCGAAAGATAACGTCTATCTGAATTGTTACTCGGTATCCATGTCTCGCCCATGTCAAGTCTTGACTACACGTCCTCTGACCGAACTCTTGTTTGTATACACAACTATCCGCTCCAATTCGGTAACTAATATCATAAAATGAATAGTATTCGACCGGTTGTTACTCTCTATTCCTCAAAAGGCTACCTCAAACAGGGGGCTTCACCTTCCTGATATGGCTCACAAAAGCTCGAATATACCCGGATGTTATTGCAATCGAAACGCTCGTTGTCAACAAGCTCTATTGTGACAAATGATAATAACAAACACACGGATGTTATTTTCTTAGACTTTGTCGGTGGCTCGACCTTCTTCGCGTACATATAAGTAGCTCCAACGAGTCCGAACTCGCGGAATAAGTAATGGAGAACGTACACACAGAGCTACAGTCTCTACTGGACCACACGTCAGAAGTGTAAGTATTGTTTGCTTTCCTGTGAGGTCGGATATGCCTGACATAATCAGGGAAGTCAGAAGGCTTTATGGGCCGCTTTAAGCCAAGCACGTCCTTCATCCGCGCACGCGATTCCTGTCCGAGAGATGCTTTCCAGAGCCTTGAGAATAAGGGCTGCGCATGACAGAACCATTGGATTACTTCTGAGGTGCCACCATGCGCAGTCTAACAGAGGGCTGCAAAACCTTCCCTTCGATGTCTTATCTTATATCTTCAAGGCGGTCTGTTCACCCCCTGCAAGAGGCTCGCATGCCATTACTATATCACACGTTTGCCGACGCTTCCGACAAATCGCGCTGAACACTGCAGTGTTATGGTCGCGTTTGTATTCTCAGGATCCGATCCCTAAAACGGCCGCGTTTCTCAGTCGTACGAAAGAAGCAGATCTTGCCGTGGTAATCGAAGAGGATCCCGATTCGCCCAATTATCCTGCACATCTACATCTCGAGGCATTCATGGCTCTAGTCATACCGCACTGCTCTCGATGGGCAGAGTTTCGATATTTGCCGGCGTATTTTTCCGAGGACGAGATGGACTGTTTTTCCATCTTGGGCGACCTGAAAAATCTAACGGCCGGTTTGAGACTCCCTCGTCTCCGTGATCTTTATATTTATGCTGGACCAGATGAATATCGCACGTTCAAATTGGACCAAGAACCCACGATCTGTAGTGACTGGTGGACTCCGGCGCTAAAGCATCTGACATGCTGGAATGGCCAACCAGACTGTTGGCTCTTCAAGAGCATTACAACTTTGACGTTGCAGTGTGAGGGATTTTCGTATTCTGATGTGAAGCCTTGTTTTCCATCTCTGCTCGAAGCATTGGCATCGCTCCCACGCCTGGAGATTTTGGAGGTCATATTTTTACGCTTAACTTGCGAGGAGAAGGCTTTCCCTGTCACGGAACTGTATCATCTCAAGACATTACATATAACTGCAACCGAATTGGGAGACAACGAAACTCTTCGCAAGTTCACCTCCGCACTTCGACTACCTTCTCTATTGAAGCTATCGTTGATGGTATCCGTGTTGAGCGGATTTTCGGAGTTTCCAGCGGCCTTAGAATGTGTTTTTTTAAAGCCGATGCAGTGCCCATCTCTTCGGGATGTTCATTTCGAGCGCGATGGAATATTGCACAACAGTGGTCCCAGACTTTCTATAAGTCTCGACCCTTTTTTCCAGGCCTTCCCAAATGCACGGAACATTTTTATCCATCTTATTGATCTAAGGGCCTCCTATACCGTGGCACGGACGCCTGATTATCTCGAGACCTTTTCCATTATATGTCATGAGATCGAAGTATCTGACTTGGAACGCCTCATAAAGGGAATCAAATCGGCTCCTGGATACACAGGCTTTCACAGTCTGGTTATTTCTGGTATCGACGCTCGCCCCCCGATTTCGTTGGACAAATACGAAGGCTTCATCCAGATGATCGATGGGAAGCTTGTTTTCGATCGCAAAGCCGCGATGTAAGTCTCTTCCCTTTCATTATTTATGACCGAATGAATCTAACCAATTATTCGGAAGGCGACCACTCTGGGCAGAAGATTTCGCGAGAAGGTACATAGAGGATATGGATTGATCTGGCGAGATGGGGGCGTTAAAGTAGATGTTATAATATTTGAAGCTACAGGTGGGTACCAAATGTCCTCCCCCCTCTCGTTTATGGAAGGTGATTTCATGCCTTCTGAGGAAACAAACGACAGCGAAACGAGGCGATTCCTTACCTTTGCCGATGTTGGCGAGTGCTATCCGAGGCTTACAATACTATATAGAGCATGCAAATCCTCCTTCCTAATGCAGGGGGCCCGAAGACCACTTGTAGTTGTGACAGTGTTCCCACGAATATATCATGTAACCTGAGTAAATAAATGCAACATGGATACGCATACGACTGGCCTTGCTTGAACCACGACACCCGTAATCACTCACTTCCGCTATTTCGTTGACAATGTCTTGGCTTTGGGGGTGAGCCGCGAACTTTCTTTTCAGTTGTTTGCTCATCGTGAGGCAGAGCTGCGCATGTGGACCCTAATGCGCCGACCTTCCACCCTGTGTCGTCTCGGTACCCAGAGGACGAAATTGCCGGAGAACTGGAGCCTAGAGACCTCGAATGGATGTGCTTAGGAGGTTTCGTAACAGAAACTCAGACATTTTACAATTTCTTGGACGATGGCACGTTTCTAATGTGCCAGGTGATCCATTCTTCAATAGGGTGAGTGTTCGCGTCTAGCCATACCAGCCACTATAACTGTGCTGAATATATCTAAAGCGTTTGGTATCCAACAGTGCAGTTCACCTTCAAGCTGTACAATCCCACGACTAAAGAGCATGTGTGGAGATCGGATAATGTGTCCAATTTCGTGAGCGCGCCGCCGGGCCATGACAAGAGATCCTGCAAGTCGGACCAGTTCACGATTACTTATAAATCCAAACCCGGATCGGACACTCCAGAGTCGTTCACCATCTTCTCCCACGCTGCAGAGGATGTCCAAATCTCGCTTGAAATTGTGCGACCCTCTTCGGCTCCTGGGTGGAAGATCGGAAAAGGCCCGAAGTCGGGATTCTCGTATTATGGTCCAGACGTCGAGAAACCAGACGGATTTGTATTCCATAGCTTCTGGCCTCGCACGCATTGCAACGGGCATATCATCTACAAAGGGAAAGCTATAGAAGCGAGTGGACCAGGGATGTATGTTCATGCAGTTATGGGCATGCGTCCCAATCTCGTAGCTTCCCGTTGGAACTTTGCCGATTTCCAGAGTACTGAGCACGGAGGGGTTTCTTCGATTCAGATGGAGCTCACTACTCTCGATTCATATGGTTTGAAAGGTGCTGGTTCTGGGGGTGTTAAGGTCAATATTGGGTCGTTGGTTGTTGGTGGGAAACTTGTATTAGTCACAGCAGAGACGACTTTGCCTGGTCAAGAGCAGTCCACGGACGCGAAGTTCAAATCTCGTGCTTTCCACCATGACACGGAAATTGATCCGGACACGACACATCCGAAACCGAGGGAGCTTGAATTTGTTTGGGAGGGACCTTCGATATTGAAGGACGCCCCTGGTCAAGTCTCCGCATTCCTCAAGTTCGATGTGGGTACTGTTGCTGATCCGAAAGGCCTTATCGAGAAAGTGGATGTTCTCGCTGAAATTCCTGCCGTCGTGAAAGCTGTGATTAGCTATGTTGCTGGCACGAAACCTTACATCTATCAGGTAACGAATGTCCCCTTCATACCAGTTGAGGTCAGTGCTAACAGCAAAAAAAAGTGGCACAACCCGACCACTCTGAAACTGACGGCTCCCGATTCCATTCTTCCAGGCGCATCCGCAGGTGTCGAGATACAAGGTTCTATGTTCTGCGAGGCATCGTTTGTCTCTTAATCGATTGTTCCACGCTACACGATACTATAACGTTTGCGACGTTCACTCCGTTCACGACTCAAATGCTTTGTTTTTTACCCTTACACGAAATACATAGATACACTTATACAGAAAGTTCCAGGGCCTCTCGTTGTACAATGATTCACAGTTACAATTGTTTTTACACGACACCATCACTTCTGATTGCGCATTGGCCGAGGTTCTGCTTCGTGAGTCCTTCTTCCTTTGGAAGGATGTCCTGCAAATCCAAACGTCATGTTCTCTTCTACTATTCGAGTCAAAGTTGTATCACTTACGAAGTCGAAAATACCAAGCGGCAACGCCAATGTGACACATGCGTTGGGAGAGTCGACAACTGCGCCGACGTGGCTTTCTATCGGCGCAGCGGACAGCAATAGATCTGAAGGACTTTAAGTGACATGCCTAGGGGAGGATGAATTGGCATTACTCACAAGCTTGCTCGCGAGCTACGCGCTCATGGATAAGCACCATTCGAGGACCAAGATTTAGGACTCACTATATCCAATCTATCAAGGCGTATTAGAATCTTCGATACAGACTTGAAGTGTCTTGGAATTGGGAAAGTACCTTCATAAGATAAGTAATTGCGTTCAGGGCAGCTTGTTTGTATGCGACCGTTCTGTAAGATCATTGCACGTTATATAAAATGGAACGGGCTGGATTACTATGAGTTTACTAACGCGTCCATGTTGTACTGTTTGCCGTCGCCATCTAATAGGTTCGTAAGCTATCGCCGCTGAATTCAGGAAACGACCAGCTTACGATAATCGACAGAAATGCCTTCGAACACGAGCTGAACAAGGAATCAGGGTTAGCAAGCCTGACCAATGGCGTCCAACTTACTTTCGCAGAATAAAGCGGATCGACGGGCGAAGGCTAGAGCAACGCACAAAGTTAGCACGGAAGTCTACGGATGGAGCATATAAGTGGTACCAGGAAGATTGGCTGTTTCAGGGCGAATTTCTCCACACCTCCTTTGATGATGCTCGTTTTGAAAGTGATGATGCCGGCCTGGTAAATTCATCAAGGTGCCGATTACAACAGATAGAATCGGTGCGTACCATTTCGATAGCCCCGCAGAATGACATCTATTTCCATAAGCTGTAAGAAAACTATGTTAAAATACGTGTATATTTACCTCTCCCTATAAATGAGATCAATAAACCGGCTTTTCTGAGGTTGAAGTCAACGGATTTACTCACGTCACCCTGTGAGAAGTGAAGATCCCCAACAGACAAGTTTGCGCCTTTGATGAATACGGGGAAATAGCATCGTGATCCTCTATAGTATAGATCTGTTAATGACTATTCCTGTTCGAAGGTATTCTAGCGTCCTCACCTTGACAGGTTCTTGATCTACAAAGCCTCGTTTGATAAAATAGATGAAAGCAAATACGTGCCGAGACTCACATCGCAGTTTCCACCATGCTCGCGACCTGGGATAGTCCTAGCGCCCTCCTTCGCGATCTTCTCCATGACTTCCTTGGGGATGTCTTGTCCGACATATGCACCGACGGGTTCGGGAGGGAAGGCAACGGGCGGTACGGAGTTAGCGTGCTCGGCGATGAGTTTGCCCTCGCGTTCGTTCCATTTTGCGAGCAGCTCGGGAGAGGGAGCCGTTCCGCTGTCATATCGCCGCACGGAACGAAGTAAGAGACGGATGGGATGAAAGAGAAACTGAGCGTACATCAAGCCTGGATGAGAAACACCCGCGAAGCGTACGCCCGGAACGTGTCTGGACGTCGCATATATTCCTATTACAGTAATCATATATGATTCTCATGGCTGAAGCGTTATTGATTCGAAGTGTACCTTGGAAATCCCAAATAGCTTTGGCTGCCTTACTATCAAACTCGCGTGCTGGCGAATCACGATGAGAAGGAGGACGGGGAACCGACTTCAACACAATACATACCAAACAAGCCACCTCCGTTGTTCAGCTCGAAGATGCCCTAGTCCAGGTGGCTCGTATAAGGATTGATACGAACTAAGCGTTGAAATAGAGTTTCTTACGGTATAACCCCAAGGCATCTTCTCGAAGGGCTGTACTGTAGAATTCAATAATGAGTCGGAGCCATAAAGATGGAAGACCTTAGATACCATCGAGTATATCAACGACCAGACAGTCGCCTGGCTCTGCGCCGTCTACGGCGACAGGTCCGCTCAAATTATGAATTTTTGTGAGATCGACATTTTTTATATCATCGCTGTCTGTTCGAAGTTGCGTTATAACGCGAAAGCTCAATACTTAAAGTCAACAACAAGAAACATACTGTCGTTATTCCCGATCTGTGCACCGGTCCAATCTTCCACCAGGGGCTCAGAATCGCTCGCTCTTCAAATTGCTATCGACATACCGATGCACTCAACTTTGAAAACCTAATAGGAATTATCCGTTGAACTAAGTCCATGAAGTCAACCAAGGAAATCGTGAAGAGTTGCTCACGTCTCCAGGCTTGACAGTCGCAACGGGAGGGATATCCGGGCTAACGACAGCAGTAGAATCAGTAAACATACGCAAACACAATTGAGTATCCGAGAATAGAAGCGAGAAGATGGAGTATATAGACTGACTGCCAGCGATTGTGAAGACCCTTAGGAATGGATAAACGTTAGAAAGCAAAATTAAGGTCTAGGAAGGTGGTACAGACCTTCTGCTGGTCGGCGGGTCTTTGATAGTAGTAGCGAGATGAGTTGAGTCAGTAAAGGAGCGCTGAGGATATCGATAAAGCGGACAAACATGAAGGGATCAATCTAACAATACAGAGAGACGTGAATTCAGTCAGAATTGGATAGAATATCAATGCGGACACATTGTACATACTTGAATCAAAGTCGGATGGGGGACAGAGTTAGCCTTGGTAGCCATCCTTCCTATCGCGAGAAGCGCGTTCAGAGTTCCTACTAGTACTAGTCGTCGGAGTAAAAAGAAGACAGAGAGACGAGAAGAGACAAAGAGACAACAAGCTGTCTCGGCTGTTTATCAATACTCTCCATCCATCCAGCATAAGTAAGTAACAAGCCAAATAGATAAGGATAAGGGATTTCGTTTCCGCCAATAAAGCCCGCGCGTACGTGCGTGCTGTTTATGTTTATGTTTATCCCACCGCGCTCGGCTGGAGGGGGAGCGCCTGATAGATAAACTAACTGCATATGATTGGGAAACTGAGCTGGGTGAGAAGAAAATAAATGTTTATGAATGACGGAAGCCAAGTTCTCGCCAGCCCGTCTTATCCCATCCATCATCACGAGGTACAGTACATACCAAAATCGTAGTACAGAGAGGGGGAGAGGAAAGACCAGAAATAGATACTGTATCAATTGAATGATGGATATTGGTGTGTCGTCACAGGCAGAGTCGTATTGAGTTCGTTACACACAATTGGAATAATAGATAAATAGAAATAGAGAATGAGAAATGAGGAAAAAATTGCGGGGAGACAGAATACAGAATACAAAAAGGGGGGATTGTGAGTTTTGCTTGTTTGGTTCATAGAAATAATGACTGCGAGTGATAAAAACACAGCACAGCAACAACAATAAAAGAGAGGAGAAGAAACAACGCAAGGAGCCCAAGGTCAAGCAAAATAGATGAGGAAAAAGCTACAGATCCTACAGAGGTAGTTTTTACTGTCCAAACCCTTGCTGATACTTCCTAATCAGATCTTTCAATCGTGCTTGTCCAAAGGCAAGTTCACCCGCAACTGCAGGTGACTTGGGTGTTGTCGTTAACGGTGATGATGAGGATGATGACGATGCATGGGCCCTTGGGGGAGAAGATTCCGCTTGAGGTGATATTTCCGAAAAGGGAGACAAAGACGTATGTACAGGTGGGTATGTGCGCTGTTTCGTCGGGTATGAAGCTGCCTGGATGGGGCGGGCTAGCGATGCGGTGGATGATAATACAGGCGTTGCGAGCGAGGAGGAGACTACGGCAGGTACGGACGTCGCTTTGACCATTCGGGCGCGCCGGGCGCTCAGGTCGGCGACGTTCGTCCCGTTCGTGTCTTCATGCCGTTTCTTGGCGTGAGGGGGCGTACGAAGTGGTCGGTGTTTATCCCTCTCTTTGTCTTTCTCTGGCGTAGTCTTTGTTTGTACGCCTTTGAAAGTTGGAGTGAATGTTCCTGCGGCCTTCTCTGGTTGGCGAACTGGTGGTGTCTGTTGTTGCTGAGATGCAAGTGAAGCCCACAGCGCTGCAACGCTCGTGACCTTCCCTCCTCGACCTCCACGCGCGGAGCGAACATCATACTTAGCGTCCGACAACTGTCCTTTACCAGGCGGCTCCATCAGCCTCCGAAGAACGGGCTTTAGTGGGGAAGGATTTGTCACCGTAGGCGTCTCAGGTGATGAGGTAACCGCTCCGTTCGGCGGAGATACTCGAATTTCAGATTGCTTAGCTGGCGGAGGCGCGAAAGTCGAAGACGTGTCCTTCGCAGCATGAAGAACGAATCCAGACGATCGAGTAGGTATCGTATCCTGCTTCGGACCCCCGTTCGTCTCTGATTTCTCAAGAACAACCACAGCTGGCGAGCGCAGTAGAGGATGCGGATCCAGGTCTTTCGGAGAGGGTAGATCCTGTAGGGAGACTTCTGGACTGCTAAATGGAGGTGTCTGCGTTTCAGGAGGCGAGGCGGCACAATCGATTCGTCCAAGCCAGGCTGCCACGCGTCCAGTCGCAGCCTCTCGTAAGTTTCGAACATGGTTCCGCTTACCCTTCTTGTGTCCATTCACCATGCGTCGCTCTAGCGAAGCACCCACGTCCGCATCATCTTGTCCAGCAAGAGGCGACACGTTAAGCACGGCGTCTAACTTCGGCGGAGGCGGAGCATCTTGCAAGGAGTTATCCGCGCCGAGAGCAAGACTCGAGATAGCTGAATCATTTGGAGGGTCACAGCGCAGATCGTTGGCAGAGGGTATCTTGATCGGCTCGGGTAGAACGCTGCGCACGTCTGGCGGTCGGTCCGCTTCGGGTTTGCGAGTTCCAACCTGTTCGAGGAGTTTACGCTCGAGAGCAGCAAGTCCGCTCTCCCGGCCCCATATTTCTGGGCGCGGGCGTGTGGGGAGAGGCAATAACGTCGGTTCCGGTGGAAGACGAGGTGTATCAGGCGCCTCTGGTACATTTGGAGCAAGCGGAAGAGTCTTGTTCCTGTCCTCGCTCCTTCCCGTATTTGGGCTCGTGTTCTTCTCTGCCTCCTGTTCCACGGCCATGCGCTCCAAGTCAATGACATGGTCGCTTTTCACTGTACCGCGATCATGGGAGAACGACTGCTTCGGCGTGAGCACCGGGCGCGGGGAGAGGACTTCATGGCTCTGCGTCGGGCTCGTCCGCGGGAAGTCTACAAGGAGAGGAGACGGCGCTACCCGTAGCTGCGCCGGAGTTGCGCTGTTGTTGTCTACCATGGGAGGGGGAGGGAGAACCGCAGCCTGAGGGAACCGGTGCGAGGGAGGCGAAGCAGAGCGGTTGCGCGAGGACATGCGCAGGTGGGCTGAAATGCGTGATGCACGTTCGCCCTTCCCGGGCTCTCCTTCTTCCGGACGCGCGTTCATATCTACGCCCACGTCAGCAATACCATGACCATTTTGCGTTGGTGGTCCTGCACCTGCAGGAACGTTGACGTTTTGAGTGGGCAGAGTGGGCAACGGACGCGAAACGAATGGATCGGCACTTGAAGGACGGGCAGGATACGCGTATTGCATTGGAGGTGGAGGAGGGTAGTAATACCACTGATCGAGCATCACCGGCTGCTGAGGCGGGATAACCTGAGCGGGCGGTGGTGACCACACAGGTAGGTTGGCAGGTAAAACTGGCGGAGACATCGGTGGACTGATGTACGCTCCCGGATAGGCATCATAAGTCGGACTAAAAGGCGGAGATTGATATGGAGACACCGCCTGAGCAGGAGGTGAATATAATCTCTGTATGGGAGGTTCCGGAGGAGGAAGAGGAGGAAATACACGCATCGCAGCAGGGTGGAAAATCGTGATAGGCAATTCAAGAAGTATATCTTTGTTACCTAGTCCCATGCCAATTTTGATTTCAAGCATACACTGGACGTCGAATAAGCTTTCAACTGGTTCCCGACCTTCGTCTTCTTCTCCTGTTTCTAGTCGGCCTGAACGAACTCCTTGAGCGTTTCGGGGCACGGAGAATACAAGGCTCGCAACGCCTTCCGTACCTGGCTGGACGATGTATTCTGGACTTCGGAAAGGAACATTAGCTAGCACATCGGAAAGCTGAAGAGTTTGCTGTAAATGTGAAGTGGACGGGAGATGGAGGTATCGTGCCAATGTCAAGGATAAAGCATTTGTCTATAAGAATTAATATCATCAGGAGTGTACATACTAAAGAAATAGGAGAAACCCACTCGTTTAGTCGAATGATTTTTAACGAACAACTCGACACATGCATCTCGTCCAGCGACAACATATGGGTTGAGCACGCGCCCCTGAGCCCAAATCTTGCCATTCTCTCCAACGACAATCCGCTCCGTATCCTCCAGGTCGTCAGCAGGAGCCTCCACAACAACGACCTCTTTCCTCTCCATCACCCTCTGCCGTTCGCTCCTCCACGACACGCCCACAGAGGCGCGTACCTCGTACTTCAGCCTCGCGAGCCCCTTCCCAAAGTCAATGCTCGCAGGCGAAGACGTGGGGAGCGGGAACTTGAAGAAGAACGTCGTCGTCCCCTTTCTTGCGAGGTAGTAATCTACCGGAAGGACGTTGTCGTCCCCCGGAAGAGGATGCGGGTGTACAGCGTTGGAAGGCGGTAAGCCTGTCCCTTGGAAATACCGCGTCAGATGGAGGAACGTATTCGTCGCAGAGTGATCTCGCGATGTCAGCTCTACAAGACGATTCATCCATTAGTGCATAATGTATAATATATATATATATATATGATGCTCTTCTGAACGCACCTTGAATAGCGAACAGCTCGACCTTGATATCCCCGATGCCCAGGCCCCTTTCCGCCTTGCACTCCAATTCCATCTTCCCCGAGACATGTTCGCTGGCGACGAAGAGGGAATCTGCGAAGAAGAGAGATACTTTTGCTTTACTGTGTGCATGAGTTGCGTTTATGGGTTCTGAACGGGCCATGAGAACATGAGAGGAATTGACTTGAAGTAAATATTCCAAATTACTTGGTAGCAAGTGATGATTTGATCTACGAGCGTGTGATTGATCCCTTGCGTCATGAATAATTGAATTCACGGTCACATGTACTCAGATCAATCAATTTTAATCTTGAAAATAAAACGAGAACATACATAAATATTATTATAATAATTAATTCCCTCAAAGTCTACCCGGTTTGAATGGACGGATGACCTTGAGGAAGCTGACGCGTAGCTGGAATCTCACGCTCTACCGCTGAGCTAAGGGTCCTCACCCTACTCTTAGGATCGACGTTTCCTTTTTTAGTACTGTATTTTACTTGCCTCGATCCTTTACCAGCGACCGTCATTGCCAACGACATGCTACCCCGAAGTCGCCTTATCCGCCCTCGCACTGGCATGGCATTGCCCCGCCGCGCGTCGCTCGTCGTATCCCGACGCTCCGCTTCGTCTTCCTCGCCCGCGTCCTCGTCCACGTCGGGCTCAACACCGCAGCCAGAATCCACCACCACCACCTCCTCCTCCTCCCCGCCCCCCCAAAACGCAAACAAAACATACTTCAAAATAACCCTCTCGCGCTCCGCCATCGGCCTCGGCGCGTCCAAAAAGTCCACACTCGCCTCGCTCGGGATCCACCGGCGCATGCAGACCGTCTTCCACCCGCACAAGCCGGAGTTCGCGGGGAAGATACTCGCTGTGAAGGAGCTCGTGCGGGTGGAGAATGTGCCAGAGGAGGAGGTGAGGAGTAAGGAGGAGTTGAGGAGGATGAGGAGGTCGCAGAGCGGGTTTGAGGTTGTTGGAAGCGTGGGGGAGGGGTTGGTCTAGGGATGGGTTGGGATGGGTGGTTATGGTACTGTACGTGTTTTTTTTTTTTGGAGCTACTGTTGTGCGGAGTGGACTGACGGTAACATTTCTGCAGAAAGGATGGGAATGTTCGCGTACAGCTCGCGTCGGTGGCACTTAGACTCTGCGACCGAATCCAACGTACCCGGCGCACGGAGACAATCCCACACTTGCCGATTATTTCTGTCCTTCTCGTTCATGTCACTCCGGAGGTAACGATCCACTGACAATCCATTTCCATCCTGCCGAACGCAAACTCTAACATCTTCAAACCATTTCAATGAGCGAGAGTGAACGATGCTTTTCTTCTAACATACAGCTATTGTATACAAATTACATTCAGACTTCTCAACATACAGTAAATGCAAAAAAACCCATATTCCTACCGCTCCCCGACTTTCTTGACGCCAACCACGACTTTCTCGTTCCTCCTCCAAAACTCGACGATGATCTCAGCAAGACGAGCCGGGTTATCCTACGAAGAAGCGCTCAGGATATCAGTACAAAGGCGGAAAAGTCAAGACTATTGAAGAAAATAATCTAAAAATATGAAAGAACGAACTGTTTGATATTCACCTCGTGAATCATATGGCCTGTATCTGGTACGACCTGAAGTTGGAACTTGCCCTGCATCTGGCCGATCATAAGCTCCTTATCAAGTCTTTCCGTCCCGGCCAGGACGAGTAGACGCGCAGATCGCACGCTGAGGAAAGATGATGAGAGTCCTCGGAACCAACCTACGAACGACAAGTATATCAGTCCTTGCATTCGAGATGACAGTTACGCTTCAGTGTGAGTACTCACTCTCCCAATAAGGTGCCGTCGAGCGGAGTGGTGTCCTCCAGATGTATTTTAGACCTGTGTTGGAAGTGGAGGGGACGACGAGGGCGGGTACGCTTATCCGTGCGGAGAGCGGGTTTCGGATCGTATGGTTCGTGATACTATCCGAACGAACAATCATTCCTCGTTTCCTCAAATGTCAGCAAATAAATAAGAATACGCACTGCCATTCGATAGCCTCTTCCAACGTCTCAAAACCCTCCGGCCGACTGTCGAGCAGAGTGTTCATATGCGGGAGTGCATCGATCGTGAATCCCTCTACGACGTCGAGGACCGCGACGCCCGTGAGGCGGTACTTCGCATCCAGAAGGCGCGATGAGGCGCGGACTAGGACGGACCCGCCTAGGCTGTGTCCTACGAGCTTTGCAAGGGTACATTAGTCTGGAGGGTTATTGACGAGAGAAGAGGGGAAGGATACGCACGACGAACGTCGGTGCGTTTGCGGGATCAGGGAACACGGTTGAGAGGAGGTTGTATGCGTCTGAAACGAGCGTGTCGATGCCCAAATCCGAGTCGTCTTTCGCATTGTCCAAGGGTTTCGTCTTTCCTACGATCACGAACTCAAAATAAATACAATATGTGCAAGAAAGTAAGTAAGTGAATATATGCGCACCATGCCTCCTCGCATCCATCGCAAGTACGCCACACTCCCCTCTCGTGCGCTCCCTCACCTCCTTCGCGAAGAGCGCAAAGCTAAGGGACGAATGGCCCGCGCCGTGGTGGCATACGAGGACTGTTCCTTCCCTTTGTGACGCACCTGGGGCGAGTGCGGGAGGGGTGTAGTAGACGCGGAATGTGAGGCCCGATGCGGGGACGGCGACTTCTGCCGCTTGAGCGAAGTAGCCCTCTGCGGAGAGGGGTGCATACTGTGGGTTTGGCAAGCTCCTCGGTTTGGGGGGTGATTTGCTACAGTGGTTAACGAGAGTGTGAGTTGAATTGGTGAGCATTGGATGAAGGAGGATGAACTCACGAGGGTGGCGGACCCATTGAGGGTAAAGGGCCCAGTGAGTCGTTTTCCTCTTCCTCTTCATTACCTTCGTCGTCGTCGTCGTCGACGTCTTGAGCATAAGGAGATATTGTAGGCATGTGAGGCAAGCTATTCAGCATTGCTGAGCGGCGCAGATCCGACATGATCACGGTGATCAAAAGACAAGACGCGTCGAGGGTCGCGATTATATGATTCCTACCGCTTGCACTAGCACTGGACTACTTTGAGATACTCGACAATATTATAATTATTGCTTATTATTCTCGAGCATATTCTCGACAATATTAAATAATAATAATATTATTATTGTGTCTGATTGTCCATCCATTAATATTGCGAGTCCGTGTCTCAGAGTGCGACGGAGAGGGGCGCTCCACCGACTCGACATGACCTCATCCGCCCTCTCACAAGCCTATATAACATCACTATGTCTACTACTCGTACAGCGCTACTATTCTATGGCTTCAATAATCCCTAAACAAAAACCATCCCCGCACGTCGCCCCAAACGTGTCCTCTCCACTCAGACGCGCATCGTCGCAGTCGTCTATCCCGACGTCGCCTACACCGGGCGGTAGCAAGTTGGCCTCCCCGCTTCACTCCCGCTCCTCCACTTCGGAGTTCGGTGATATTCCAGGCACTTTTCCGCGCGACCCGCGCGTTGCACTCGATCATCTCAGCGACAAATCCGAAATGACCGGCACGGAGTCCTCTGTTGCAAACAACGGAACTATATTCGATGCTGCCCGTGAAGACTGGCGCCATGCAGTCGATGTAGCGTCTCAGTTCCTGCCTGGCACCGTCGTTGGTGCATTCGGTTATGCCTTCCGTACGTGCTTTCATTATGCTGCCGGGCTTTTCTATATATAAATGGCGTCGCATATTTATAGCTTTCGGGTCCACGAATCCCGAAGAGACAGAAAAAGGGCTCCAGGAAGGTGGAGTTGGGCAAGCTCCTAGCGAATCATCGAAGTTCAGCTTCGATCCGAAGAACCTTGCCGTTGGGGGCATCGTATCTGATTTCAGTAAGTAATCGAAACTTCAACACTCAATTTTTCGTTGCGTCGATGCTTATTGAAATTATTCTTTCAGACCCATCATCCAGCAGGTCTCGCGCTACACCTTCCTCCACTTCAGGCGTCGGTGCAAACTCCGACACTCCAAAGAAACCATTCACTTCTCCAAGCGTAGCAGAAGCTTTGGACAGTACAGCGCCAAAGTCTGAGTCCGAGTCTAATCCGAAAGATGAGGCTCTCGGACCTAGTGCTGTACCCGCATCAAAAGAGAAGAAAGACAACGATGTTCAAGAAGTTTCTACCAAACAGCCTCAATCTCAGTCT
The DNA here is from genome assembly GCA_009806525.1 of Sanghuangporus sanghuang. NCBI lineage: Eukaryota > Fungi > Basidiomycota > Agaricomycetes > Hymenochaetales > Hymenochaetaceae > Sanghuangporus > Sanghuangporus sanghuang. The sequence goes on from VVIT01000005.1 coordinate 1,232,034, forward strand.
TCGGACTTGAGGAAGAGAGCTATCGAAACCTCTGCGCTCGGTGCGGGTATAGGCACTCTCGGTGGTAGGGCGTACGAGTCTTCTCGTTCACAGGCCCAGCCGTCGAGTAAGGTTAATCCTAAAGATGAGGACCTGACATCTACCGGCTCTTCTGGGGTTAGCACCTCGGAGCAGAGTGCGAAAGAACAACCGGCCTTTGCAACGTACGCACCTGCACCTGTAATCACGGACACCTCTTCCGAGGACTCTGCAAAGCCAAGCGCCAGTGCTAGTGATTCGACCCGTCCGTCCGACCAAGCGTCTTCAGCTTCAACTTCAGCTTGGGACACTCGAGGAAGAAGTGAAGCTCAGAAGCTTTGAATCCTCATAGGGCTAGCGGGACTGACAAAACGGTGAGGGCAAGAAGAAGGCGATCCAAGCAGCTGCGCTCGGAGCTGGGATCGGAACAGTCGGAGGCGCGACGTACGCGCACTCGCAGTCACCGAAGGATACTGATGACCAAGTTTCGTCCACCGGCACTGCTCAGCCTCAAGTTTCGGGCGGCAAGCTGAAAGATGCTTCTTCTGCTAAGTCTCGTGAAAGCGACCCTTCTGCTGCAGGTGCTTCAGGCGGTAAGCCTACAGAGGATCAGCCAGCTTTCGTTTCGTACGCGCCTGCGCCGGTCATCACGGAGGACTACACTCCCGATGTTCCCGAAGATGATGACGGAGTCCCACCTACGTCCTCAGTTCGTGACGGAAAGCCCACCCCTACTACAGACGTTCAGAAGTCTATTGAGAATGGCGACTCCGACTCGCCCAGCGACTCGAGGGCAAAAAAAGGTGTTGAAGGTGCCGCTCTGGGAGCAGGCGCAGGAGCACTGGGCGGTGCTGCGTATCAGCATTCGCGGAAGAATGATAAGCAAAAGGGTATGTAGAGCTTTCCTTTGGCTGCACTTTCAGTCATTAACTGAATATTATAATGACTGAATATTAATTCTTCAGGGGACGACGCTGTTGCACCTGCGGGTTACGCAGACAAGAAATATGAGACGAAATCGTCAACAAAGTGGCTCCTGTCGAGAAAGAAACGCGGTCTCACAAGACTCGAGATACTGTAATGGCCGCAGACCAGGATGGTCCGACAAATGACGCGAAAGCGAAGAAACGTGCTGAAGGCGCTGCCCTGGGAGCGGGTGCAGGTGTTCTGGGTGGGGCAGCGTACGCTCACTCACGTAGGTCCGATCAGGACGCACCTGTCGATTCCACTGAAACAACTTCCTCGCCATCGTCGCCTTCCAAGGAGACGCCTTCATCATCTGGTGCGCCTACGGACTCCCTAGCCCAACCAGATTCCAAGCCTGCTGCACCGAGCACGGACACGTCAGGATCCAAAGATATGCAGAAGGGTTCCAGCCAATCCGACGCTGCAGGCGATTCAACAGCCAAAGAAAGAGCTGAAGGAGCCGCCGTCGGTGCCGGAGCTGGTCAGGCTTCTTCCCAAACGTCTGGGACTGAGTCGCTCCAAAAGCAGACTACATCCGGGAAGCAAGCACGAACAGAAGAGGCGGAAAAAGAGGACGCTTCTCAAGATTCCAAAACCAAGAACGGGTTCTGGTCAGCTGCACTTATAGCTGGCGCGGGCGTTTTGGGCGGCGCTGCGCTGCGTTATTCGCATAAGAATGGGGAGGATGATTCTAGACGGGCGGCGGAGGGTTCATCGGCTTCGCAGCCTCGGTCTCAGCATCAGCATCAGGTACCAGTCCTGATTCTCAGTCCAAGTCGAACACCGATCAGTCCCCTGGCACGGCTGGGTCTAAAGATGTGCAGTCAACAGACAAGAAAGGGATGGCTGCTGCTGCAGCTACGGGCGCCGGAGCAGGCGCCGTTGGCAGTGAGCTCGTCGCTGACAAGAAACGCGAGAAAGACCAACACGCAGAGAATAGGAACAAAGAGGCGGAGAAGCGCGAGAAGGACGTGAAGAGGCACGAGAAAGACAGCGTCGCTGCCTGTTGCCGCTCCGTCCTCGGACAAGAGAAGCGCGACGAAGAAGGAAGATAAGCGTGACGCGAGGGAGGCGGAGAAGCAACACCAGGCGGCGAAGCGGGAGAAGGAAGTGAAGAATCATGAGAAGGATGTTGTAGCCGCTGGGGCGGTTGCTGGTGACAGCAAGCGTGCGAAGCGCGCGGAGGGGCCGAAGGAACCGACGCAGTCACAGCAGGATGAGAAGGCGGCCAAGAATACGAAGACGAAGGATCAGAGTAAGGGACTAGCAACCGGCGCCGCGGGGGGTACCGCACTCGGAGCCGGAGCAGGACTCGCCGCAAACTCGCTCGGTGATGCCCAGAAACACCAGCCGTCCGACGAACTTCCCTCCCAGCAGCACTACAGCTCAACAAATCGGTTCCGACTCATTCAAGTCCCCCGCACAACAGCAGGCTCATCCGTCCATCAAAGCCGCTTCCAACCCTCCACGCCGCCCAGGGCCGTTCGCACACGGTGCAGCAGGGCCGTACGACGCCCCCAAGGAGGGTGCAGACAGCGACTTCCCGCTCCCCTCTGCCAACGCCAGCTCGACGGACGTCGTCAAGGCTGTGGATATTGACGGTTCGGGCAAGCCTCCTCCTGCTGCCGCAGTAGACAACAAGTCCGATTCGAAGGCCCCTTCGAGATCTGAGAGGAAGACTGCGAACACTGCTGCTGGAGTTGTCACAGCCGGAAGTGCTTCCCGGCAATCTGGAGAGAAGTCGCGCTATCACGGCTCGGAAGGTCTACAGGAGAAGCAGGAAGGCGGCCAGCTGAGGTCCAGTACGATTGAACGGATGAGGAATGGCAGGAACGGAAATGAGGGTGGTGAGAGTGGTAACGGGAACGGGAATGGAAATGGGAAGAAGGAGGGATTCGTCAAACATATCGTCGAGAAGGTGAAGGATAAGCTGCACCATCATGACAAGTAATTTTTCTCAGAGTGAAGAGGCGTTCTTTCCGAAAAGTAGCTTAGTTGGTGCTTAGTGTTTGGTGATATAAACTTTTCTGTATTTGTATTTCGTTTTATCTTATCCAGTAATATTTATGATAATAATTTATTCAATATTTGTCCTTGAACATGAGTTGCGTGCAAACAAAAATTTCATGAGATGATACACTAGATTCAAACCTCGCTAAATCTAAAACGCCCTACGACTGGTCATTAGCATCCGCCTTAACCCTCCTCACAAGGTTCCTTCCCCTCCTCCTCGGTTTAGGCTGAGGCTTCTTCCTCTCCGCCTGTACACCGTGCGACTCACCTTCAAGCGCACCACCCTCTCCCACATCCGCATCCATCGCACTCGCATCCGCACCCCCATCCCCACCAGAAATAAGACTAAACAACCTCCGCTCTTCAGCCCTCTGGCTCGGATCCTCATACGTCACGCGCATACTCTCGTCAGCCGCTGCCGCGTCGCTCGAGTTGTGGTTCAGGTTGAGCAGCTCCGTGGGTGACTCGACGAAGTGGGCGGAACTCAGCGTGAAGTCGAATGGGTAGGCGGACCCGCCACCCGCGCCGGCACCTGTGACTGAAAGCATCGACGACGTCCGCCCGAGGACCTCCAAGCTCGTCGTGCGTGAGAACGAGCGTGCGGAACCACCGCCGGACCCCTTCCCGTCCGAAGGACCCTGCCGCGATTTCGTACGTGGAGGCGGCTTCGAGCGTTTCGACGCCCGTGTAGTCAGGCTCGACTGCTGCTGCTGCTGCTGCTGTTGCTGCGGTACTGCAGACGCCTTATCCTGACTTTCAACCTCCGCATTGTTGCTGTTGCTATTGCTATTGCTATTACTATTGTCGTCTGAAGAGGGTCGTTTGCCCAAGAGCGAGGCGATGGCGTCTTTGAGAACGCTCGCGCTCTCGCCGCTGAGCGTGCTCGTACTTGCAGTCGCTGGAGCTGGTGACGGAGAGATAGTCCGCGCTGCTGCCGAACCTTCCTGTTGCTCGACCCGAGTATTTTTGGAGGGCATTCGCATCGGGGAAGGAGTCGCGCTTGAGGGTATACGCTCTATTATTACCATGCTCTTTGATTTACTCGGCGAGGTGAAGGGAGAGGCAGATAGTCGCTTCGATAGCATGCTTTCTCCCAAAGTAGCATGCTTGCGGACTGGGGAGGGAGTCGTCCGAGCTGTGTCGGGAGGAGACGAAGTCGGAGGATTTTGAGGAGCAGGTTCCGAAAGAAGCGCATTAGCCGTCCAGTCGTCCGAAGAAACTTGTCGGGCAACATCGAGAGATGACGAGTTCGAGGATTGCGATTTGTCTGAGCTTTTGGCAAAGCTCTTGCTCTTCGAGGAACCCTGAACAAACTCGCTATTCGTAATGTCCGCCATCATCCCTCCCTCACGAGCGGAAGAAGGACCATCAGGTACAACTAGATAGTTGTCGGCGTCATGTATTTTGCCGGACTTCACGGTGTCAAATAGCCATTGCAGGCTCAGAACAGGGATTCTCCATTCTAACGCTTTGATGAACTTCGGACCGGATCCACAAGGACAAATGAGATGCGTATTTCGCCGTGAGAGTTGGTCAGTAACGGTTGCACCTAGTAATTGTTGGACGTTAATACGGGAAGCATTATAATTGATATCGACACGAACCGATTGCTTTAAGAAGACGGACAGAAGGCGTCTTCTCTGATGGTATAAGACCAGATATGTGAACCACAAGTTTATCGGCGCCTTCGAAAGAGAATCAGCTAAATTCTACACCCCGACAATGCAACACACCTGGAAGTGGTGTAGGAATCCGCAGAGGAACGAATGCAGGATGTTCGTCCCAAGCACATACTCTTTCCTCAAACATGCACCGTTCGATCCAACACTCTGTCCGAAATTTCTGGCGCTCTGTTTGCCTCGGCTCATTGCGATAGAATGTGCTTCCGCTATGTATTCTGTCAGACAGTGTTAACGTGTACGACGCCGCGGAAAACCTACCTCACGAGGCGAACAACTATGAAGTCAACCTCAGTATCGACATCAACAATCACAGTACCGCCCCGAAGCTCAAGTGCTTCCGTCAGTTTCGGTCCACTTGCCTCTCCTAAAGCTCGAAATCTGAGCCCAGCAAATAGATTCCGCTCGCCTTCTGGGATGTGGTTGCGGTCTTGCTGAGCAAGCGAACCTGAAATGATTGTAGAAACCTGTCGGTTTTCGGCCGCCGCAGGAGTCGACAGCACGCGTTGAAATGCAGATTTTACAGAGTCAGGTTCTGTGGTCTTCGCCGCGAATGACTTGGTTCGTTTGAAAGCCGCGTTCAGAGAGCTCTTCGTCCTCGACGAGGTCGCAGGTTCATCATGATTGTGTGATGGTGGCAAAAGCGGTATCTGAGAGCTCTCCCTCGAGAGAGAAGTTGATTTACTTGGACTCCGTAACAACTTTCCGTCTTTCATTTCAAACCCCCTCTTCTTTAGCGCGCTTTCCCAGAGAAGAGCAGCCGCTTCGGGCATGCGTTTAACGTTGGCAGTCTCTTCTACATCAGCATTGACGTCTAATTGAGAAGAGGGGGTCGGAGCCCGTTGTTTACTTTGTTCGGCTGTTGAAGTTATCGGTAAGACAAGAGGAGAAGCTACCCGAAAGAACATGGTCAAGGTCGTGAACAGACAAGGAAGTGAGAAGTGAGAACCTACGTTTCTGTCTTATTCTACGCGGAGGCCGAGGTCCAGTCGCAAGGTAAATCCTTTCATCAAGGACACCTATCGAAAAGTGAGCTTAGGAAGATTCTTTGATGATGACACGCACCTTTGAATTCTAAACAATCCCAAAACCAGTCTTCCCAAACAAGATGCAGCTTTTTGGCCCGAGTGTCATTGTATTTCATAGCATATTGCATTTTCAGCGTGAGACCCATCTGGTCTGTTTTTTCTCCTCTATCCGGACCGCATAGAAGATGTGTCACTTCCATGCCTTTGCTGAACGTCTCAATGAATGTTCCTCCATTCCTTTCGAGCTGCTTCTGGATTTGCTTTCTCCTTTCGACATCGTTGATTGCTGTCATGCATAACTTCACGGATTTAAAGGTCGGAAATCGATGCATAACTGCAATCTTCCATGAGTAGGTTATGAGCAAATAAGAAACAGGAAACTTAATTCTAAACGCATACCTTTTCTACATCGATACTCTCTCCGTTGATCCATTTTTCGTATATGTCAGATATCCAAGATGTTTGTAATATTGGAATCCCGTGCTCCACGCAATACTGGGCGAAATTTAGTCCTGTGAGACAGCATGAGGCGGTTATAGACGTACGTTATATTTTGGAGTGCCAGGGCTTTCGCAGATGAGATGTGTGACTCGGTCCGTTAGGTCTGACGATGTATGGGCTCCCAGCTGTACTGCTTGCTGATACAAATTGACCTGCAAAACCGGCCAAGTCGTTAGCCACGTTACAGATATTGTACGAGGTCACTACCTTGTCGCTAAGGCCGGATCCACAGATGACCACTCCGACGAGTGGTTTCTTACAGCTTCGTAGAATCTCCGTCGAGTCAACATCATCTTGAATTGACGAATGTAGTCGGCTTAACCGTGTGGATGGCTCGCCCGGCTTGCGTGACTTGGTTGGCGCGGCTGGGCGAAGTTTCACGCCTGGCACCTTTCAAGATATGAGCTGCATTCAGTGAGCAATGATATGACTGCATACCTTAGTTGACCCATGTCCTCTTCGCATGGTCTATGACTGTATCGTATTGAACGGAAAGCGCTCTTGAAGTTGAACCATCTCGCTCAGACGCGCTTGACACCTTAGTTCAGGGCCGGTCATTACGCTCCTCATTTCACGTGCATCTCTCGTGGCTATCACGTCTATCCTCGGTCAGTTGAATCCACTCAGCTGAAGTCAGAAATCAATAAATTGTACTTTGTATTCCTACTGAGTAGTTGAGGGAGAGGTAGACGAATTTGCATCGTCTACGTCCCCCTCATGGCCTCTAGTGAAACGTAAAGACATTCCCGCGAACTTATTCTTCATCGCATGGTATTTCCTACGCTGCGCAGGAGAGACGCTAGGGCCGATCTTATCAAGAGCAGCTCGGAAGTCATCTAGTGTCACGTCAACATCTCCGGCCTCTTCATTATTCATCGCCTCGTCCTTAGCTAAGCTAAACACCGCGCGCCGCAATGCATTGACACCCGCTTCGCGAACAAGCGCACTCAGATCTGCACCACTGAAACCTTCGCATCGTGCCTTCACGAGCGCCTCCAGACTATATCTCGCTTCATCTCCCCCTGCGAGAGGCAGACTCCGAGCAAGCGTACGAGCGATTTCCACGCGTTCATCAGCTGACGGTAGATCGACATAAAGTAGTTTGTCTAGCCGTCCTGGCCTACACATCGCTGGATCTAGCATGTCTGGTCGATTTGTGGCGCCAATAACGTGAACTCCACGCCGTTCTTCGAGTCCATCAAGCTCCGTCAAAAGGTGTTCACCATAGCGTGCGGACGATTCCGACTAAGGAAACGCAAGTGTCAGGGACCGAGATAAGGCGGATGAGACATAGTGACTCACGAGACTATCGTCTCGTCGCGGAACGAGTGCATCCAATTCATCAAAGAATATCACGCAGGGTGACGATGCTCGCGCTCGGGCAAAGACTTGCCGGACAGCTCTCTCGCTTTCGCCGACATACTGGAAAGCAGATGATTAGTAGGATTCAACGATAACAAACATGAAAAGAGCAACCTTATTGAGCAGTTCCGGTCCCTTCACGCTAATGAAATTTGCACCAGATTCATTGGCTACAGCTTTCGCCAACAAAGTCTTCCCGCAACCTGGCGGACCCCATAGTAATACCCCGCATGGTGCAGATATCCCGACTCGCTTAAACAGTTCTGGCCGACGAATGGGTTGCACGATAGCCATATGTAGCTCATCACGTATTGTATGCAAAGCGCCGATATCTGCCCAGGACACGTCCGGTACGGTGGTAAATCCTTCTCGCTTTGACGAAGGCTGGACCTGCTTCAAAGCCCGCATGAAATCATCGTGAGAGATGAACAAGGGTGCTAGCTGTGCTTCTGTCAAAGGGTTAGGATGTGCGATGAGGAAGTGTCCAATAGAGTTCGACTGAAGAGACTGCGGGAGATTTGATAAAGTTGACAATTTCAGCGCTTCTGCGGGCTGTTCGGTAATTTGAGGATTTGGACCTGCTGCATCCGCTTCGTCGATGGTCATACCATCTTCGTTTTCCTTGATAACCTCCGGCTCGGGCAGGACAATCGATCCATCTGAAAGCTGCTGGAATATCCGCTTCACAGCAATAACCCCAGCCGCGCCAGTGAGTGCAGCCAAATCGGCCCCAACGTACCCGGGAGTCGCTTTAGCCAACGCCTTGAAACTGAAATCCCCTTCTATTCTCAGTTTTGAGCAGAATACTCGAAGGATTCTTGATGTTGCATCAGTAAGATAATCTTTTTTTAGATATTAATGTTACCTACTGTTCGCGCGCTTCTTCGTCAGGTACACCCATGCCGATTTCATGATCAAATCTTCCGGCACGACGAAGCGCTGCATCTAATGAATCTGGACGGTTCGTTGCTCCAATCACAATGACAGGTTTATTGTCTGTCTTGTCCCAAGACATATCTGCATGCACAGTCAGTCCAACGTTATGAAGCAACGAAGATGTAGCATACCGTCCATGCAGGTCAAGAATTGCGCAACGATACGCCGCTCCATTTCTCGCTGAGCACTCTCACGTTTCGGAGTTATCGCATCGATCTCGTCTATGAACAATAAGCAAGGAGCATTTTTCTGAAAATGGAAGTAAATGCCATGGAAGCTTTCGTCTTGCACATAATTTGCTATACCTTTGCCTCTTCAAAGGTGTCCCTCAATGTCTTTTCAGACTCTCCAGACATCCCAGATACGATTGAAGGAGCAGAAACACTGATAAATGGAACACCAAGTTCCTGATAAGTTCTAGCTGGAGAGGTGAATTTCCACTTGAGAAGAACCAAGGCTCACCCCAGCAATAGCATTAGCCAATAATGTTTTACCACATCCAGGAGGACCATGTAGTAGTACTCCTCGGGGAGGCTGCACGCCTGTATGAAGATACACTTCAGGATGACAGAGAGGCATTGCAACGAGTTCCAGCATCTTCTCTACACATGATTCCACTCCGCCCAAATCAGACAGTCGAGTGGTGGGAGGAGTATAATCTTTTGATATTGACGAAGACTTGTACCTCTTACTGAAGTCATCTGCGCCGGCGTTTCGTGAGGACCGCAGCTTTCGTTTTGCACCTGAATTGGGAGGTCGAACCTCAGTCTGACCGTCCGTCACGGTGGATTCAACAACGGCTTGGATGCTCGGTGAATTTGCCGGATTGCTAGGTCCAGCAGTATTACCAGCATTTATAACGGATGAATCGTCAGCTTTGGGCGTCCCAGGCGGGCTCGCAGGCGTAGAAGTAACTGGCGAATTCAGATTTACCCTAGTGCTTCGACGCTGTGTTGACCAGAGACCTTGCATGGATCTGTTGAGAGCATTTCTTCCCTGAGTCTTTCAGATTATGTACAAATCGCCGAAATTGAAGAAAAGCTTACTGATATCTCCATGTCCGTTCAAGGTGTGCACGCTTGAAGTAAACATGGTGCCAACAAAAAATGTTTAGAGGGGACGCGTCGATCCTTCAGATCCAAACCAGGTAATACTCACGGTCATGCCGAATCATCTCAGCCACTCCGTCATTCTCAAGCGCGACCCACAACGTCGAAAAATGGGCTGGCTACCTTGGTCGAGCAGTAAAAGCTCAGAGCCCAAGCCACCGGCTCGCCAGGATCGTAAAAAATGCTGGGAAAGCCGAGATGCGTACTTTGCCTGTCTCGACGCGGCTGGGGTGATTAAACCTGGTGACGGAGCGCCTGGGATGTGTGCGAAGGAACTCAAGGTGTATGAAGGAAGTTGTGCTAAAAGTTGGGTACGTCGCAGATGTATGGCTGATCATTCTGTGCGGCAGCTTACTTAGTAGTTAAAGGTTGAGTACTTTAATCAGAGGAGAGTGCTTAACGAGCAACAAAAGGAGCAGCTTGCTACGGTAAATGCCCAGGCGGAGGAGGCGCGAAGGAAAGGGCGGTGACGAAAGATCTGAATCGGATTGAGTGAGCCTATCTACTACTACTGCCGAGTTCACTATGTTCATTATACATCGACCCCCCAGGCTGTACTCCGTGATTTCAAACAAACTTTACCGAAACACCTCATTGCATTTACATGTTTCTACTGCACAACTTTGCTACCAGCTTCAAGTATCTATTCTACTAATCGCAAACTATGATTTCCCCTAACCTCTCTAGGCGTGCAGTGAGAAAAATAGTGTCTGGTGTGGTACGGCCTCCAAAAGTCTAAATCTACAACTCTCAAGTCCATCGCGGAACGCATAAAAGCAAAGGTGTCAGAGAAAATGGACATTCAATTAGCCGCTCGGTAGCTCCTGTTGCGCATAGATGCAGGATACGGAGGAAGTGATCTCCTGTCTTGGTCTCCTGACGCCTCGCCTGTCCTTGTAATACTATCTACCTGTCGAGCGATAAGCAAAAGGAGTCTTTCTACAGTTGACAAGGAAATAGATGAGATGGCGGGTCGAGCGCCTGTGCTGTCTGGAAGAACAATTCTAAGTGGCTCTGAAATCAATCAATCAGTATGTTCAATTGAGATTCTGTCGACTGTTGTCTTACGATCTTGATTCAATTCCAGCGATGAAGAATCCTTTGATCCAGATCTACTTATAGCATTGCTCGTTTCCTAGATACCAACCGGACCAGTCAGCTATATCGAGTCCTTATCCTTTCATAATCCTTACTTCAGTACCAACTTCGAACGGGATTATTGCGTTTGGCCCCGACGTAGTGAGTTTTCTCCTTTTCATCGAGATTACAATGATTGCTGCAAGAATAATGACACCAATGATTGATCCAACAATCGCGCCGACGAGGGCTGTCCTGTGACCACGAGCACTACTACTCCTTGATATGCGCATTTCATTAGTGAGAAGATCATCGAACTGGTATTATAACAGTGACGCACGATGTCCACGCCGATGAAGTCCCATTGGTTGAGTTGAACGCAAAAACTTGAACCCGGGATATACAAAAAGTGGTCTTGCCATTTCCCAAATTTGTGAGGTGCAATGTGGTTGTATTACTTTCACTGAGCCCGTCCTTGTAAAACAGGACTGTCTCATTGATGGGAGTGCTCGAACTCGCATTTACGACATGAACATCGTTTCCTTGCATCTGTGAGTAAATGGGAAATTATCCAGGGCGATGAGCCCCCATTTATCAAAATATGATGAATGGACAAGATGCGCTCACAACCGAGAACAAGCCGCTGCTCGCATTCACTGGACCGTAAATAGCAATTGCCCTACCTCGGACGGAGAAAGACATGCTACAGTAAGCAAAAAAAGTATTGCAACATGCATTTCTTCATCGGATTTTCCAAATATTAATTCAACAACTCCTTCTTTCATCTTACGACTGTATATATGAGTGGTGCATATATTATTATATTTGTGTACAAAATTTGGTTCGAATCTGATGGGTATTTGTGGAGATACATGCTATTTATGGAAAATCACCATTTTTGTGCAACCCAACTTTCACCTTCGAAACCTGATTGTACTGCCCATGCTCAACAATATATTGAAGAAGCTAATACTTAGTATACTTGCCCTTTGCATGCTTTAAATCATGCACTCGACTGGGCAGAGAATTGTATAGATTATTTACAAAATCAATTCCGATCTTTTCCCATTCCTCCTGTAATACCTCCCAAAGTTCTTCTTTATTTGAAGGATGTGGAAAGCGGCGGTCGACTCGTCGTTTAAGCTCATTCCAGACATGCTCTGTGATGTTCATATCTGGACTCCAGGGTGGAAATGGCAGAGTTTTGATCTTGTTCTTTCTGAACCATGCATGTACAAATTTCGAAGTATGTTTTGGATCTGTTAGGCGGCGAGACTAACAGGCGTCGATCTCGAGGCGGCCAACACAACAACAAACAGTAAGCTAGATGCGAACTGCCGAGCGAACGCACGCTATGTCGAAGTGAAGGTAAGTAGAATTCAATAAACTAATAATACAAGAGTAGATACCTATTTCGAAGTGAAGGTAAGTAGAATAGTAAGACAAGGAATCGAAAGAGTCAAACTATCTACTTATATAGACTTTGAGCGTGTGAAAGGTCTACTCTAATAAGGAATCACATGAGAAGGGGGTGGAGTGATTAGTGAGCATCTTAGTCGGAAGGAACGGATTTAGTCATGGCAGATGACTGAAGATTGTTAGGACTCGAACATTTTTATTCTTCTTTTTCTTTTTCTTTTCCTTTTCCTTTTCCTTTCTTACGTCCTTATTTCACTCACGTTACATTTCCCTCGTATGACTCATTCACCTTTACTAATTCCGTTCACTCCGTCGTGGCTTATTCATCTTCAGTCATCTGCCATGACTAAATCCGTTCCTTCCGACTAAGACGCTCACTAATTACTCCACCCCCTTCTCATGTGACTCCTTATTAGAGTAGACCTTTCACACGCTCGAAGTCTATATAAGTAGATAGTTTGACTCTTTCGATTCCTTGTCTTACTATTCTACTTACCTTCACTTCGACATAGGTACCTACTCTTGTATTATTAGTCTATTGAAAATCTACTTACCTTCACTTCGACATAGCGTGCGTTCGCTCGGCAGTTCGCGACTAGCTTACTGTTTGTTGTTGTGTTGGCCGCCTCGAGATCGACGCCTGTTAGTCTCGCCGCCTAACATAATAGTAAGACCTACCTCTAGCCCGCGTAAACGTTTGTTCGCGCTCGCTATCGCTACTCCACGCAAGGAGTTAACGCCGACGGTTTACCACCGCGCCCATCCCGGATTCATCCGAGCAACCCCTATCTAGCCCGTCGTAGTCTAAATTGACTCCGACGTGTTTCCGGTAGTTTCCGAAACCAGCACCACCCTGGCCCCTAAGCGCCGTACCTGTAACCAACGCCGTGGTCCTTACGTGAAACCCAAGCGTTACATCATCCCTTGGGAAGACGTTGTGTCCCACCCAGACTTTGACCCGAACGACGTCATCACGCGAAAGGACAAGAAGGGAGACTACGTTATCATAGGACTAGGATACCATCTTAAGCCAATCATCCCTAGAGTCGAGGTTAAGATTGAAGAGGTCGAGATTAAACTCGAATTCGATTAACTCATCGTGGCACTCCGCATTAGTATCTGGTGGGGAGGTCATCTGACGTGTTCGTGGGTAACGCGACGAGTACAATCTTCCTCCAGTCTTTCATTCGTCATCTACGTGGGAGTTTTTCGCGTAGTCCTTCATTTCCACGACGAGCCGAACATCCGAGGTCGGGCCCGTTCGAACACACCCATTCCAGTCCCACCCCCAGTTCGTCAAGGTGGACCTAACTGACGAGCAACGTCGCGCTCTTCCCCAAGTCCGTTGGAGCGAGACTAATAAGTGTTATCGAACTCGCCTTCACGGAACTTCTTACGACCTCATCTGGGACGACGCACGGAAGGTTTGGAAGTCGCAAGACGCAAAAGGAAGCTGGTTTCCGTGGGCACCCAATCCCGACGCAAACACCTCCTTATTCAACGTTGAAGAAGGCTCATCGAACATTCCACCACCAATCATCACAACTCCAGTTGAAGCCCCACTTCTCACGACATCCTTGTCTTTCACGGAACCACGAGAACCAATCCCCGAAGTTGAAAGTCGAGCCACAACCCCAGAACCGTCAATGGCTCCCCCAGTTCCGACAACTTCAGCGCCTGCTGCACAGCCTACGATTGATGCCACTATCCTCGCAACAGCAGTCGCATTAGCGTTACGACAAGTTAATGGCGGAGGGATGAAGAAGGGAGTAGCACCCCCACGCCAATATGAGGGTGGAAAAGATTACCTTGACTTCAGGCGCGAAGTATTACTCTACTTCAAGGCTTACGAATCAAGCTTCCAGGATGACGACGACAAGATCACCTTTGTCCTCTCTTACCTCAAGGAAGGATCAGCGGCGACATGGGCGGAGAATTATGTTAACGAAGCATCGAGTACTGGCCAATTCCTAATTACGGACACTTGGAAGACGTTCCTCAAGGAATTGGATACCTCCTTCGTCGACCCCAACCGCCACCAGAAGGCCTTCGAGAAGCTAGATGGAATGCGGCAGAAGAGTATATCTGCTAGCGAGTTCTTGAATGACTTCGACATCGAGCGAGTAAATGCTGGACTTACGAAGCCAGAACATGATGGAGTCCTCATTGACAAGCTGAAGAAGGCACTTAACGCAGCCGTAATCGATGGTGTGATGCGAACCGATCCTGAGCCGCAGACGTATGATGATTGGAAGAGACGGGCCATCACGGTAGACAACGTTGAACGCCAGATAAGGCACCTTCATGAACAACGTCGAGGAATACAACGTCCAATGGTACCACCTCCTCGCCAACAAAACTTCGCCCGACCCTACCCCCAAGCAGTGACAAGACCAACGGCACCTTTCCCTCAACAGGATCGTCGTGACGCAACGGGAGTGACGTATGGAGGACTGGGACAGCCCATGGACGTCGCTATGAACCAAGCACGCGCCCGACGTGCATGTTACAAGTGTGGCAAGGTCGGCCACTTCATTAGAGATTGCCCACGCGGTCGTGAGGCAATACGGTCCATCATCGCCGCTCTCGAACCAGAGGACAGATTGGCTTTCCTCGAAGAACTCGGCAATGCAAAGGAATCAGACTTCGAGAGCGTCGACGTGCGAGCAGTGCCAACTGAGCTGGAAGAGATAGTTGATGGCGAGGATTTTCAGGACGACCAGGCGTAAACGTCGGAACGACTGGTCAAACGGCTAAAGGACTCTTTTCGTCGCGTTCGTTAAAATATAATCGCCCCGATGTACACTACCTAGATGCGAATATGCGAGGCGATTTCAACCTTCGAAATGTCCTATCCGACGTGACACCCAACGAATCAGAAGAGGACGATGATTTCGACGTCTATGATGAGTTGTTTGCTCGAAGAGTGAGTACGCAAGGAGGCGACTCAGATGTATGGAGAGCGGAAGAGCGGATTCAAACCGCTACAAAAAATGAGGTTGTGACGGGTGAACCTTACCGTGAGAACGTTGTCGCCCAGGCGAACGATACTGAGGCAATATGGAATGTTGTTGGCAAGCGCGCGGCTGATGTATGGCGCGAAGGGATAGAGGATGTAACGTGTGGGGAATTCGTTAGGAGGAGAGGCGGTCAAGAACTTGATGCCTTCGTCAGCATTGTACACCCACAGGTAGCGAATGATGAGGAGGTAGATGCCTTAGAACCGCCGAAGAAGGATGAGTACCTAATTGACGCCCATGCCCTCATCGACTCGGGATGCACCGGCTCTTGCATTGACGAAGGTTTTGTTAAAAGGTATAACTTCCCGACACAAAAGTACATTCGTCCACGACCTGTTTTCAATGCTGACGGAACGAGCAACGAGAGTGGTCTGATCAAGGAGTATGTCATTGTACGCATGATCTTTGGAAGACATGAAGAAGAACTCCGCCTGGCAGTAACCTCACTGGCATCGTCCAACATCTTCCTCGGTCATGACTGGTTGCAAAGACATAACCCCGAGATCGATTGGAAGATTGGGAAGATCGATTTTACGCGGTGTCCTGAGGAGTGCGGATGTGTGTCATCGGAGGAAGAGATTGATGATGAGTATGTACGAAGGGTGAGGGTGGACGAAGCGAAGAAATGGCCATCGTATCTCGAGGAATACTCCGACGTCTTCAGCGAGGAGTCCTTCGAACGGTTACCTGATCATCGAACGTGGGACCACGCCATCGATCTGAAGCCGGATTTTAAGCCAAGTGATTGTAAGGTATACCCACTGTCGCCCAAGGAACAAGAGGCGATGAAGACATTCATTGAGGAAAACCTTGCATCGGGACGTATCAGGCAGTCGAAATCTCCAATGGCGTCGCCGTTCTTCTTTATCAAGAAGGAAGACGGGAGTTTGCGAGCGATCCAGGACTACCGAAAGCTCAATGACGGAACAGTCAAGAATAAGTACCCGTTACCGCTAATCAATGAGCTCATAGATAAGGTCAAGGACGCTAAGTACATCACCAAGCTCGACGTCCGTTGGGGATACTACAACATCCGGATCCGTGAAGGCGATGAATGGAAGGCAGCATTCAGGACGAACCTGGGATTGTTCGAACCGACGGTAATGTTCTTTGGCTTATGCAATGCGCCGGCCACCTTCCAAGGATTCATGAACGACATTTTCCGAGACTTGATCCATGAAGGCATTGTCATCATTTACCTCGACGACATACTCATATTCTCAAACACCCTGGAAGAGCACCGCGAACGAACCAGACGAGTCTTCGAGATCCTCCGGAAGAACAAACTCTTCTTAAAACCCCAGAAGTGCGAGTTTGAGGTCAGCACAGTCAAGTACCTTGGACACATCATTGGTAATGGCGAAGTACGTATGGATCCAAAAAAGGTAGTCGCTGTTCAGGAATGGCCAGTTCCGAAGAACGTTCATGAGGTACAGCAATTCTTGGGCCTAGGCAATTGGCTACGTCGTTTCGTCGAAGGATACAGTTCGGTCGTTAAGCCATTGACGTCATTGACAGGGAAGGCAGAGTGGAGGTGGGGAGAGGAGCAGCAGAAGGCGTTTGAGGAATTGAAGAAGCGGTTGACGAACCCCCCTGTCCTGGTAATCCCAAATAATGAGGACCCTTTCCGTGTCGAGGCTGATGCGTCAGATTTTGCAACCGGAGGCGTCCTTCTTCAGAAGCAAGAAGCTAGATGGAAGGTTGTTGCTTACAGATCATCAACGTTCTTAGATGCTGAGCGGAACTACGAGATCTATGATAAAGAGATGCTCGCTATTGTTCAGGCGTTGAAGGAATGGCGTCAATACCTCCAAGGGGCTAATCAACCATTCGAGGTCTGGACTGATCACGCGAACCTGACGTACTTCAAGGCTCCTCAGAAGCTGAACCGACGACAAGCTCGTTGGCGACTTGACTTGGCAGAGTTTGACTTCACGCTCGTACACAAGCCGGGAAAGACGCTCGGAAAAGCGGATCTATTGTCACGACGTGCAGACTACGACAAGGGCGAACACGATAACGAAAACGTCACCTTTATCAAGAGCGACTGGTTAGTCCGAGCGACGATTGAGACGTCAAGGGATGCGCTAATGGAGAGGATCAGAGAGGCTCAGAAGGAGATGAGCGAAGAAGACAAGCCGTCAGGACTGGTGATGAGGGATGGCGTGTGGTCGAAGGAAGTAACGGTCAAGGTATCGACGACAAGCTCGAAGAAGTTCTGGAACGTCTTCGTACCAACATCGGTAAGAGAGGTCATCATGAAGGAATGTCATGACTCAACGCTGGCGGGACACCCGGGAGCGAATAAGACGGTGTCAATGGTAAGCCGAAGCTTCTGGTGGCCAAACTTGTATGTCGATGTTCGGAACTACGTGCGAGGTTGTGATCGTTGTCAACGAACGAAGGCTCTGCGAATGACGAGGGCAAAGGTTTTGCACCCGAATGAGGTACCGGAGGCGCCATGGCAGATTGTCACGGTTGACCTGATTGGAGAACTCCCTGAGTCCAATGGTTTCAATGCGATATGCGTTGTGGTTGATCGCTTCAGCAAACAGATTCATGCGATTCCAACGACGACGAAACTAACAGCAGAAGGCATGGCACGCATTTACCGCGACCAAGTTTTTCGACTACATGGACTACCAAAGAAGATCATCCACGACCGAGGCGTTCAGTTCGATGCAAAAATGATGAAGGAACTGTACAAGCTCCTCCATATCGAAGGTAACCCCTCGACGGCATACCATCCCCAGACCGATGGCCAAACTGAGCGAGTTAACCAAGAACTCGAACAATATTTAAGGCTATACGTCAACCACCGTCAATCGGACTGGGCAGACTGGTTAGCGCTTGCAGAGTTTGCATATAACAACCGCGAACACTCAGCAACGAAGCTGTCCCCATTCTTTGTCAACTCGGGAGTACACCCAGTAGGCTTCACGGGCATTCGGACTTCATCTTCAAACATGTCAGCCGAAGAATTCGCGAAACACGTCAAGGGTATTCATGAACTCGCACAAGCAAACCTCATCAAGGCCAACGAAGACATGAAACGCTTCTATGATCGTCACGCGGGAAAGTCGATGGAATACGAGGTGGGCAGTAAGGTTTTTCTTGATGGACGTAATATCAAGACGACAAGACCGACGAAGAAGATGGATGACAAGTGGTTCGGCCCTTTCGAGATTGTCGAAAAGGTCGGGGCAAGCGCATACCGACTCAAATTACCGCGCACTTGGAGGCAAGTCCACCCCGTCTTCAACGAGGTCCTGCTTAAACCGGC
Organism: Sanghuangporus sanghuang; assembly: GCA_009806525.1. Classification (NCBI taxonomy): domain Eukaryota; kingdom Fungi; phylum Basidiomycota; class Agaricomycetes; order Hymenochaetales; family Hymenochaetaceae; genus Sanghuangporus; species Sanghuangporus sanghuang. The sequence continues at coordinate 1,250,445 of VVIT01000005.1, forward strand.
TGTCGAACCATCCTTCGAGTCTCAGCAAAAACCTCCACCGCCTCCACCGGTTCTTGTAGACGACGAAGAGGAATACGAGGTCGAAGAAATACTCGACTCGCGTCTACATAGAGGAAAGCTTCAATTCCTCATCAAGTGGGTCGGATACGACGAAGCAACCTGGCAACCCGAATCAGACGTTGGCGATAATGCGAAGGAAGCAGTCGATGAGTTCTATCGGAAGCATCCAGGCGCTCCTAGAAGACTGTCAATACCCCGGCAGAATCTTCGTGCGATACGTAAGTTCACGACATCGGAAGGATATAGCGGTTGGTCGGGACGCCCAACCTTGAAGGGGGGGTGATGTTAGGACTCGAACATTTTTATTCTTCTTTTTCTTTTTCTTTTCCTTTTCCTTTTCCTTTCTTACGTCCTTATTTCACTCACGTTACATTTCCCTCGTATGACTCATTCACCTTTACTAATTCCGTTCACTCCGTCGTGGCTTATTCATCTTCAGTCATCTGCCATGACTAAATCCGTTCCTTCCGACTAAGACGCTCACTAATTACTCCACCCCCTTCTCATGTGACTCCTTATTAGAGTAGACCTTTCACACGCTCGAAGTCTATATAAGTAGATAGTTTGACTCTTTCGATTCCTTGTCTTACTATTCTACTTACCTTCACTTCGACATAGGTACCTACTCTTGTATTATTAGTCTATTGAAAATCTACTTACCTTCACTTCGACATAGCGTGCGTTCGCTCGGCAGTTCGCGACTAGCTTACTGTTTGTTGTTGTGTTGGCCGCCTCGAGATCGACGCCTGTTAGTCTCGCCGCCTAACAAAGATGAATAAGCCACAACGGAGTAAACGGAATTAGTAAAGGTGAATGAGTCATACAAGGAAAAGGTAAAATGAGTGAAATAAGGATGTAAGAAAGGAAAAGAAAAAGAAAAAGAAAAAGAAAAAGAAAAATGTTCGAGTCCTAACAGGATCGTTGTCTTGTTGAAAAAGAACATCACGTTTCGACAAGCCCTTATCATGGATAGTACTGAAAGGATCCGCTCAAAAACTTCGCATCACGATCGACGTGATTGGCAGATCAACAGGATCGGCACTCCGAATGTGACCAGTAACCGGCCCAGCAGTAACGCAACCAAACTACCGATCACGCGCCCAAGACAACGGTCACCGGTATCACCGGCATCAACGGCAATACGCGAGCGCCTAGCAACCATACGTAAACCCGCGAGGCACTTAACACCGCCGACCGTTACCTTAACACCACTGACCATATACGCCCGACCCGACCCGATCAAAAGAACTCAAGAAGCGCTCTAGAACACCAGAAGTCCAGAAGTCCAGAAGCACAACTACTAAAGCCTAACACCTAATCGACTAAAGGCTAAATAAATCCTAATGGAGACGACACTGGCATTCCAGCACTGTCAGACATGTGCCCGGACGTACATGGCTCTCTATGAGATATACTTTGTAGTATGCCATGCTACAACTGAGACTCGCAACTGCCACATCGAAATTCAACATCGAACGCAAGAACAACTCCATGCCAATCCACCAAATCCAATAGTACCCAAGCGACATGAAGAACTCACTGTCACTACTCGAACCCCTCGAGATGCAGACCCGATAACTTGGAAGATACTAGGATGGTACAAACCAGAGCTGCATGACCCATGTCCAGCTTCTACAGTGTAAGCAAACCTCTACCTACCGAGGGACACGAACCTGGAAACCAGACAGTTACAACTGGCACTCCAACGAAGGATATGGCATTACATTCGCGATGTTCGACTCAATGGCAAAGCATGGCTAGTTACTCGAACTCAGAGGCATCCACCAGCAGAGCACATACAGTTCCAGCTGTGTATTGGACCATACACCACACCAACTCGACATCTCAATACTGATGTCCGAGTTACACTCTCACCCTTCGGGCCAAGGGATGAACAACGGAAGGTCACATATCGAGCCGCTTACATTGCACCAAGAGCCAGAGTCCCCAACGAAGACCTCGACGTCATAATGGAGTACTGACTCATCACTCCGACTCGGAACTACGTCTCAGTCAGCAACGCCACAAAGGCTCTGCAATAGTGGAGACAATCTTACAAATCTTGGAGCAAGGTGGCACTCGGTGGCACAGCATGAGTAAGGCAATGGTGGAGCGAAGTGGAGCTGAGTGGAGTAATGTGGAAGGAGATGAGTAAGATATAGGACGGAAAATGAATTATCTGAAGAGCATAAATAGGGTTAGAAGTAGGCCCTCATTCCCCATCTTTCGATCCTCTTAACACACTGGTGATCATCGTAGCTTAACGATTATTACTGTGTGCTTTGTACTACTATGCCTCTTGGAAATACCAATCTGCTCTTGCTTACCTTGTATCTGAAAGTATCCCTTATCAGGACTACGACTAGGAAGGATAGTAAGGGGACCGCGTGGTACAGCCAGACGTGGGTAGATAGATCACCTCTGCACAGCATACCGCTGCTTAGGCAAAAGGATCGAACCCGGTGTAACTCCGGACCTACACCTCTAACAAGTACCTAGGAGGCCCTCCTCCAAGATTCTAGCATATTTGAAGTGATCCATGGTTCCCTCAATACGCAGCAATCGACCAAGTCCAAATTTTGTGACACAACCCCATACCATAACCGACTGACCCCCATGTTTGACTGTTTTCTGAACAAACTTGCTCTGGAGCTGTTCCCCAGGCAATCTCCAGCACCAATGTAGCCCATCTGACCCATACAGCACCACCTTGGTCTCATCTGAGAATATAACACGGCACCATTTTCGAACTGACCAAAAAACATGTATGCATGCCCATGCCCATCTCCTTCGTCTTGCAGAGCGATTCAGCAGTGGTCGTTTGTGCATAACATAAGCCCTGAGGCCAAGGGTCTTCAAACCATTTCGAATAGTCTGAGCAGTGACGTGTGGAAAGTAATATTGCTGAAGTTCTTTTGCATTCTGGGCCTTCCCCCTTGCAAGAATAAGCGCAGCGTATTGTAAGTCAGACTTGCTAAGTTTCTTCGGCCTGCCCGATTTTGGGGTACTGTAGTACCATGCTTTCGTTCCCCTGTACTTGCGATCGATGCGAGATACTGTGGATGGAGCTAGACCAAGTTCTTCACCAAGAGCACGGCATGTCTGTCCATGTTGCCTTCCAAGTACAATGACACGGCGTGTGGTAGGAGAAACGTGTGTGAAGTTTGCTGACATGTAGTAGAGAAGCCCCGGTTTCGAACGCAAGTTAAATGATGTAAATTGATTGAGATTTGGGTGAGATATGGTGTGTTCTTGAGCGACAAAGGAGGATGTGCACGTCCGATAAATGGCACGCAAGTCACGTGTTCACATCAAATTTCACGCAACCTACTCACTACACCAATTCAAATTCATTCCCCTTACTTGTCCGACATTGGGACATCTATATGTAAGTAAATCATACTGATCAAATATATTTTTGCATTTTTAATTACAGAAGTTTATAATTTATGACAGTGTTGCAATACTTTTTTTGCTTACTGTATCTCCTGGGGAGTTCGTTGCTCGCACTGTTACGTTTGGATTCGAACTGAGAGGGAACCGATTATTCTGGTTCTTCCTATGCCATGTTCCGTGAGCCTTCATCACATTGTCATCACTGTGCATTGAGATTTGTGGATAACGACTCCTGAGTCTGATGATAAGTATCCCCGATAGTTTCTTTATTTGTTTACTCACCTGCCTAACACATTCGAAGTCAATGTAGCATAATCAAATTGAAAAAATTGGTTTTCAGTGGCGCTTCGGACCTTTAAATACACTTGGTATTTGCGTAGCTCAGAGCAGTTGGACTGGAATAGTGTATTCCCGCCGCTGGATGGCAGAGGGACATTTTGGCCATCGAGATATGCCTTATATGATGCGTTGCTTGAGCCAAATAAAGTGACTCCGGTACCTTTTAAAACGTAACATTAAGTGTAATTCAGATATCACAGCTCTAGAGAGGGACGGACCGTAGAACGAGAATGAAAGGCTTGCATTTACCATTCTTGTGACATGGTAAGTCGAACCAGTTTTGGCGTTGTGCACGATTATCCAACCCTTGGAAGCATCTGATTCGTCACCTGTGAAGCATGAATAAGGTGGAGACAACGGAAGATGTCAAAAACAGACTCACTAGGGGGAGAATACTGGAACATAGGACTAGTATTATCCAAAGTGAAGTTGTACTGGATAAAAGTGGCCATCTTGTACCAGCCAGTGATGCAGCAAGACCACTTCAACAAATTCTTATTATACGCTTGACTCAGATTACCGAGAGAAAGGTTCCATCTGTTATTGGCTCGCAGGTTACCAAGCATCTCGATGATTTGTTGCCAGTTGCTGAGTTTCAGAAATGCGCGACGATCATTTCTTGAAAGATCCAGATCCGACTCGTCGGACAGGTGCGATTTCCGCAGTACATACAAAAGTGTTCAGTTCGCCGGCCTTATTCGAAACTCTGCAGATTGATCTATAAGCCTTAGAGGGGGAACTGAACTGAACGGCAAGTCCGAATTCGAGTCGAGATGCGAAGCAGGAATTCCTTTTTTGACAATATCGGCATGGAGCTCCCTCTGTGCATTGGTCATAAATGATCATCACATTTCCCGCTGTTCCTGGTTTGTGATCGAATCGAGGATTGCGTTCAAGGGACAACATGAGGAACGGGTATTCGATTCGACTGAATTTGCTGAAAATCGTAAGCAAGTTTGGGAAATTCAATGCACGTGACCCGCGGATGAACGTCACCATATTCGACCGAACACACAAGAAGAGACGATGCTCTGAACTATAGGGAACACTCAAAAGTTCATTATCCATGGACTGGGATGTCTGCTATTCCGAATACTCCTGCATCTAACAATACTGCAGTCAGCCATCCCCTCTCTCCTGCTTTTCCATCAACAAATCGTCGGGGTCGTCCCAAGCAAGTTTCCTCGTCCGATGAAGAAGTCCGACCAAGTACAAACTATTTTACCCTCAAAGCCCAAGCGGAACAAGGTCATTCACTTCTTAGAGAGTGGACGAGGCACGATGGGAGAAGCAGAGGGCTTTCCGAGGCGGGTGGAAATGATTGGTCTTCGACCGAGGCACGCGACTCTTCAGAGCGGTCATTATCTTCTTTGTGGGATGGTCGACTGACTCTAAAGGCAAAGTCAAGCACTGCCAACTCTAGAGAAGGTATCTCATCTACTCCAGATTCAACTCATGCTCGAGCGCCAAGAGCTTTGGCTGGAAAGGAGAAAGGCGAATTTGGGCCATTTACAGCCTCGCAAGTCTTGAGTACGAAATGGCACGAGATGTCCGACACTCAAATCGAAGATACAATCTCACGATATAATACTCCAGCTCCTTCCTCCGATGTACAGGCACAAGCGTATCACTCTACTTTGCGTGCACTTTCTGCTGCCCTAGAAGATCTGTCCGTGGAACGAACAGAATTGGATAGGTTGCGTATCTTCATGGAAGAACGCGATAAGTCTCTGAGGAGGAAAGCAGACCATGCCGTCAATATGCTTCCAATTTCAGAACGGGAGATAGGGCAACGCATCCTTACCTCCATCTTTTCGGAAACTGAAGAGTCGCATGTTGTTGTGAAGCATAGTAGCAGGATGGTGAGTTATGGTCAGGAATAGAAAATAGATGGAGATTGACTATCACTCGCAGTCACTCGCTCAGTCTTTAACTGAAGCATTGACTGAGAGTGTCGACATGGCACCGTCGACTGTTGCCGAGGAGAAGGCATCGGTCAATGCGGAAGTCACAGCATCAATCATCGATGGTGGCATTGATGCTAACTTTTCAAATTTAAGGGGCCAATCCGAGGTTTCAGAAGACTCGTCGCCTGCAAAAGATGATATTCTATCTGATTCCTTAGTTTCTAAGAGCACTGCAAGCAGCCGATCTACCGGTCACCCTGATGACAAAGCTGTATCCACGGACCGTCCTGCTTTCGGGAAGTGGATGGGAACTTGGTGGGCCAAAGATAAAGCAAAGAGAGAGCGCCCACCAATGTCGATTCTGTCTGCGAATAGTAGTACGGACCTCTTGACACCACCTCCCTCGATATCTAGGCGTTCGGAGTCAGTCAAGTCAGACAAAACGCGGCGCAAGCACAGCAAAAGCGTTTTCGGGACCCTCGGCATATCTATCATGAATCCGTCTTTATCACCATCATCCAGGAGACCTGCTCCAGAAGGGCACCTTGTCTCCGCTGAGTCCAGTGCTCAAGAAGTTGAACATATTGATCCACCTCACACCGCTCTCTCTTCCCCAACACATGATATTGCACCCGTAACACCACTTCCTCCGCAACTTACCAGATCACCTGATCCCTTGGACATCGATAGCGCGACTTCATCGTTTGTGTCTTCCTCTCCCGAAGTTCTTCCTCAGCAAGGTGCAAGCCTACAAGCGATTGTCAATGCAACGCGCGTTATGAGCAAGGATCCCTCCAGCATCCTCATTGACCGTGGTCATGGAACGAGCGAGCTTATCGCGCAACTCGCCATGAGGCTCGTCTCGGGTGCTCGTGAGGAAGGTCTGGTCTTTAGGGAGAAATCTCGTGAAAAGAAACAATCAAGAGACCCTCCTGCTGTTTCGGACACTTCGCAGGTCAGGGGAGTCATCGATCCTGTTGCGCATGTGGACGTCCGTGCCACGCTTAACAGGGCTCTTTCTGGTCAGCCGGTTGTAAGTAGTGGCAGACGACCACAACCTTCAACAGCTTTGTTTGGGGGTCCATTGTTTGGACCGTTCATCGCGGAGCAGCAGCGGAAAATATCAAATGCTGTGGGCGTCGTTCAAAAGAGTGCAGGCATAGTTTCGTCGAGTAATACTACCGGTGCTGGCCAAAGCAGTGGTGACGCTCAATCATCTTCGCAGCAGCGTAGTCAAAAACCTCGTTCTGTTCCCCTAGATTCGATTATTCCGGATACAGCTAAACCTCCAACACAGTACCTTGCAAAACGTTATGTATCTCTCACGTCAAAGGATTTTCGCTCAACGATGCATATCTCGACTGCTGCTTCACGATATTCCAGACAAGGTGAAGGCACAAAAAGGGAACCACTTACTGATCGATATGGGTTCATTTACGATGTCACGCAATACGATGCCCTTTTACTTCAGAGAGCAGAGGAATGTCAAAATGCTGCACCTGCTTGTTTGACTGGCATTAAAATTGCCGATAGACGGGAAGAAGAGGAATGGTCCGACGACGCCCTTGAAAAGACGACTCTGGAGATCATAAAAGGTGACTGTCACTGCGATCATACATTCGATGAAGGTCCTAGTGAGCGGTCTCGATCTTTGGAAAGAGAGTCGATACATTCTCAGGTTTCAAAAGGAACGGACTCACCATCCCTTCGTCGTCGTCCATCTACAATCTCCTCTCGTGGGAGACCAGCAACCGTCACAGTTCCCTCTGCTCCGAAGTCACCGACCTCCATCTTGTCTGTTGATGGTGACACATCCGCTCACGTTTGTGAGAAGTACATACGCCACATGCTGGACATCCTGAGAGAAATCCATGATCGGCAACAAGTAGCTCGAAAGAAGTCTTGGGACGTCTTCATCAAGCAACGCAATAAAGCAAAGAGCAAAGCCCAACAATCCACAGCATCTAATGTTAACAGTCTAACAGGCGCCGCTGCTATGCTAGGCTTAGCAACTCCAGACAATGCGGAGGAGCTGGACCATAATGATGGTCTGATCGGATTCAGTGGGATGGGCTATTCGTTGACCCGTGATGAACGAAAGGAGCTTGAACGCCTAATTCGGGGCGGTGTTCCTCTTAATTATCGAGCTAAGATATGGCTTGAGTGTAGCGGCGCCTCGGAAATGATGGAACCGGGTCTCTTCAGAGAGTTGTTACAAGATCACGAGGATGAGAGTAGCGTAGCCGCCGAGATCGAGAAGGACGTTGGCCGAACTATGCCATTGAACGTATTCTTTGGCGGTGACGGCCCTGGCATTGACAAATTACGCAGAGTTCTACTTGCGTATAGCAGGCAAATCTTTGTTTCATCAGGCATCTCAGCTCTTACTGAGCATTATCCTATTTTAGACGCAACCCTTCAGTAGGATACTGTCAGGGCATGAATCTCATAACATCTACGCTCCTCTTGGTTTACGGAAACGAAGAGGAGGCCTTCTGGATACTTGCCGCGACCATTGAGCGTATCTTGCCCAACGACTTCTTCTCGCCCTCCTTGCTAGTGTCCCGCGCGTGTCCTCTTGTGCTAATGGACTACGTCGAAGACCTCATGCCGCCCCTTCATCGGCATCTCACAGAACTAGGCGTTGATCTTCCAGCGATATGCTTTTCTTGGTTTTTATCTTTATTCACGGATTGCTTGCCAATCGAGGTGAGTAACGAACGAGCTCAAGGGGCTGAGGTGGGCTGCTAAGCATGCGTCTCGTACAGACACTGTTCAGGGTTTGGGACCTATTTTTCGTCGATGGACTCGATGTACTCTTCCGGATTGCTCTAGGCGTACTGCAGATAAGCGAATCAGAATTGCTAGCATGCCAATCTATTTCCGCCGTGTACATAGCTCTGGAGAGCCTACCGACGCGAATGTGGCAGCCGGATAAGCTTCTGCAGGTAAGGTAGTTCTACGTTTTGTCCTGAAACAAACTCATCATAGTTACTTAGGCAGAAGCTGAACTGCGCAGCAATGTTGTCCATTCGGATATTTTGAAACGGCGAAATGCCCATGTCAAAAAGCTTTCGGAGGTGCTTTGATAAAATTAGGACCTCAACTTTTATACACAACTACATTCATTGCATAACTGGAATACCCGCGCACGAGTTGTCTATCGTAGTATATAGTAGATTGACTGATAGTTGTATCATATCATATGTATTACACACGACGTCCATTAATTTTAATGTTGTTGTTTACCGCATTTTTATTTTATTTTAGAACAACTTCAGCATCGACATAATGTCGGGCCAATCACGTGACGATCATTTCTAAAATGCTTGCTCTGCATACGAAATTTACTATTCTTCTTCCCTCTGCAAGTGCCTTCTTCCTCCCGCATCCTTCTTCGTATGCCTCACGAACGATAGGATATAAAATCCTCAAAAGATGTTCTTCACGTCCGTGGGATGGACAAGGACAGCTCGCCGATATCTAGCGACAGCCGCCAGCAATGATCGAAGTCGTATCCCTCAGACGGTTATTGAGAAAGTTGTTCAGAAATATGCTGTTGGACTGCCTCTTGAAAAGATTATTCGAGCAGGGGACTATGTAATGATTAGGCCAGAGCATGTAATGACTCACGACAATACTGGACCTGTGATTTCAAAGTGAGTAGTAGTGCAGATGCTCGTTCATGTGCAATTCTTAGTTCATGAGTCACTAGGTTCAAGTCCATTGGTGCAACACGAGTTTATAACCCTCGACAGCCCGTGTTCACATTGGACCATGATGTACAGAACAAGTCTGCGAAGAACTTGCAGAAGTACGCGTCGATCGAAGCATTTGCACGGAGCCATGGAGTAGATTTCTATCCCGCCGGCCGCGGTATCGGACATCAGATTCTCGTCGAGGAAGGATATGCCTTCCCCCAGACACTTACTGTAGCTAGTGATAGTCACAGCAACATGTACGGTGGGGTCGGTTGCGTCGGGACTCCGATTGTCCGTACAGACGCTGCCGCCATTTGGGCAACTGGAAAGACATGGTGGCAGGTTCCTCGAATGGTGAAGGTCGAGCTGAGAGGGAAGCTCGCTCCCGGTGTAACAGGAAAGGACGTCATAGTTGCGCTTTGCGGATCATTTAACAAGGACGAAGTGTTAAACGCAGCCATCGAGTTCACGGGCGAAGGCGTTTCGTGTCTATCTGTCGATGACCGATTAACAATATCAAATATGACGACTGAATGGGGCGCACTTGTTGGAATATTTCCCGTTGACGATACCTTGCTCAAGTGGTATGACGACATGCTAAAGAAACTTGAGCTTCGCACCTTCGCGGCCGGTCTGACATCGTCTATTCCCGCACCTCCAGAACATCCTCGGCTAAATAGAAGGAGACTGGATTCATTAAGAGCATCGCTCCTTCGCTCTGATCCCGATGCATTGTATTCATCTCATTTGATCTTTGACCTCTCGACTCTCGTTCCACACGTCTCAGGACCGAATAGCGTCAAGGTGTCCACTCCATTACCGGATCTCGAAGCGCAAGGAATAGCCATTCAGAAGGCATATCTAGTCAGCTGTACAAATTCTCGTGCTTCCGATATCGCGGCAGCTGCTTCTGTGATGAAGGGTCATAAGGTTGCACCAGGTGTCCAGTTCTACATCGCTGCAGCGAGTTCCGTTGTGCAACAAGAATCGGAGAAACGTGGTGATTGGGATGCCCTTGTCTCTGCAGGCGCTAAAGTTCTTCCGGCTGGTTGTGGTCCATGTATAGGACTTGGAACTGGACTGTTAGAGGAAGGGGAAGTCGGTATCAGTGCGACGAACAGGAACTATAAAGGACGAATGGGTCACCCGAAGGCCTTGGCCTACCTTGCTAGTCCAGCTGTCGTAGCTGCGAGTGCTGCAAAAGGTTACATCTGTGGACCCGACTCACTCGACCCGGCGAGTCTCCCGCCTAGCAAAACACCGATATTCTCGATCGAGGAAATGCCCGAAACTATTAGCCAAGCCTCGACTTCAGTCGCGGATAGCGAGCCTCTTTTGCCCGGATTTCCAAGCAAGTTTGGAGGCCCACTCGTCTTTGCTCCACAAGACAACTTGAACACCGATGGAATCTACCCCGGGAAGTACACATACGAGGATGATATTACACTCGAGCGACAGGCACAAGTCGTTATGGAGAACTACGATCCATCATTCGCCAAGTCCATCGCTGACCTTCTCAAAAATAACTCTCCCTCAACCTCTGGAATGAATGAAACGAAGAAGGCTGGCGTAGTCCTGGTGAGCGGATACAACTTCGGTACAGGGTCATCGCGAGAGCAAGCGGCGACAGCACTCAAAGCCGCAGGCGTCCCGCTCGTCATCTCCGGTTCCTTCGGCGACATCTTCAAGCGTAACGCAATCAACAACGGCCTCGTATGCATGGAATGCCCCGCTCTTGTCGCAGATCTCACAAATGAATTCGCCAGGGACGGAAAACGAGGAGCTGGAGGCAATCATGGAGAACTTACGGTCATACCCAGGTTTGATATCGAAGTTGACATGGCTAGTGGGGGAGTTACTGTCACTAAGGCAGACGGCTCGACGAAGACGTATAACCTTCGTCCCATCGGTCCGAGTGTTCAAGAGCTTTGGCTTTGTGGAGGTTTGGAAGGATATGTGCTCAAATCTATAAAGGAAGGTCCTCAATCTCAATCTTAACGCTAGGATGAAAAGTACCTGTATCATGTAGTAATAATAATATCGACTTCTTTGGAAAGATGAAGTTGAAAGAACATGAGGGGGCGCGATTGTCATTGTTGCGAATACAAATCGTACTTATGGTACATTGATAAGAATTACAAAAACGAATTTGCAAAAGTTATTGTATCCAAGAACACGAACATAACAAAACATAAAGCATTTGCTTGTTGCTGAAAAATGAAATTTGCGCATTAAGGGCATGCAAGCTAAGCGTCCTTAGAAAAGCGGACTCCAATTCGATCGTTCAAACTCTCTTTCTTTCTCTGCATCTGACTTCCCAGCGAACCTCTCCGTTAAGACCGTTAATTTAGACCGATAGTCATCCATCCCGATGTACGCTCCGCACATTCGACGCTTGCCGTCGAAAGCCGAGCGACCGTGTAGGACGCGGTGGTTGTCGACGACTAATGTAAAGGTGGGACGGATTAATTTAATCCGACTGAGACTGAGATACATACAAAGTGTAAGAATCTGCACTCACTGACTGCCGTCCCGGGACTAAGCTGGACCCAATACTCGGAATCCGCACTCTTTAGCGTCTTGTTCCATAATCGCAGAGCTTCATACCTATTCGAAAAGCAATTCGGGACTCCTAAGTTTATATTATAACGAAGTTGAAAAGAAAACCATACCACTTCTCCAACTCTTCCGAACTCACACCCTTCATCGCACTCCGATCATCATTGTTATACCGTACCTGGTAAAGCTTCCCACTCGGATCCAGATTCAATATTGGGTACCCTTCAAGAGGGTTAGGCCTGAAAAGATCGCCTGGTTCGCCAGCGGCGTGGGTCGGAACGCGCACGGAAGTAAGTGTGTGATATGCCTCGGGGTGCAGCTCTTTGAGGATCGAGGCGACGTAGAAGCCATCGACGAGGAGCGTCTCGCCGCCGTGTCCGTCGGTATGGGAAAGTAGATGAAAGAGTTGGAGGCCACATGGGTCAGTCTGAAGAATAGTTAAGGTTTACGATGTGAATGAGGAGTAGATGTGAGTCCTCACGAAGTAGGTCGTGTCCGTATGTGCGCCTAATGCCAGAGTCGTGTATGCGGTGTCGCCTTTTGCAAGGTCGGAAGTAAAATCCCAGAAGGTGCCGTCTAAACAAGGATATCAGAATAGGCAGACATCTAAATGCACAGAGAACCGTACATTGAGTTGGTCGAATGTTGGCTATCCTTACAGCAAGCTTCTCCGTAGCCTCAGGTGTCGCTTCAACGCCCTGGATGAAGCAGAATCCAAATGTTTCCTATCCCATTTTAAATGCCCAGCTCAGCTCTTTTCCTCTCTTACCAACGATATCACAACGTCAACGCACAATCTTCCTGAGTAATTTCCACAGACCTCGGTCTTCGTCCATGACATCGTCGTTTGCAACGGATGGCGGATCTTGCACGATCTTTGCTCCCCAAAGCACCTTCCTAATAAGCGTAAGTTCGGAGCCAACTGAATTGGACAGCATCCATGATCACTTACTCAAACGACTGGATAGGCGGCTCCTCGGTAGGGAGTAGCGCGACGGGCTCAGGAGAGTGCCATTTCAGCCAGTTCCACGGATAAATGGATACATGTGGTTTTAACGAAGCGGGCCCTGTGTGCTATCAGCTCCGAGTGAACACATAAATCCAAAACCCAATCTTACAAGTTACTTTCAAGCCTTCTTCGGTAGACTCAACATTCGTAGGTTGCACCTCTGGAGAAATCTGCACAAACGCGGCGTTCGTCAGTTCCGATACAATTAGATGAATCAATTCGAAGAGGGAACATACGTCAAACGTATCCACAAGTCGTTGCTTCGTGATTTGGTGAAAGCATTCCGGACATCGACAATGATCTCTCAGCCAAAAATTGAGGCTGCATTCAATCACATCCGAGGCCAAGACGTTAATTAGCCTTTCTTGACTAGATGTTCTCTGGAAAGACTGAAGAACGCACTATCTTGACCAAGTTAACGGATCCCACCCGACGTGCACCTTCTTCTCATCCATCTTCACAAGTGGCAGCTGCTTGTCCGGAGAACTCGCCGATTCCGAGGTGGCATTCGTCTTAGGCTTTGGTGCATCAGGTTGTGCGCCGGTAGTGGATGAGGCTGAATCTGGAATGGGGTTTTGTGACGTCGCCGTCGACAAATATCGCAAATTCCGTATACATTTTGACCTTGAATGCAATGGACCTGCTAGTATGTACGACCGCACTAACGCGGGAGCAGCCCTGCTCTAGAAAAACCAGGATGTTCAGTAAAGACGAGAAAGAGCGATCGTGAGCAATCGGAAGACTCTATGCACCTTCAACGCCGAGGTTCTGGTATTTACTCGAACAGTATTCCTACATAGCGAATATCTCACCCCCTGTCGAGCAGCCAGCATCATCCCAGCGACGACGCTGCAAGATGCTAGTAGGTGCGACGAGGAACACCGAGACACGGAACAAAACTCGAAGTTCAGGTATATCGGGCAGCGTCGATCTCATTACTCCGAAGATGGTGCGAACTACCCCGCGCCAATCATTTTCCTCCGTGCAGATCAAGTAGGATTTATTCTGGATACAATGTACAAATGCAAGACAGATATAAAGCAAGTAGCCAATCTATAAGCCAAGGGAATGAGAAAAATATTTTATTATTGGTGAGACAGTCCTAAAACAACAGGAACGTCTCTTTTCGAGTGAAGAATGAAAGTCAAGAAGCGTTTACTGCTTCGCATCGGGACGAAGAGAGCGGACAGTTTTGCCTTTTGAAAACACATCAGAACGATTTTCCAAACGAGGTTTCTGAGAGAACATACCAGCAACCCAAATTTCCTGCTCGTTAATCTCCTTCAGCTCCTTCGCAAGGTCCTCACGATAAGTCGGGCGACTATTGAACTCCAGCGCATTCTTCGTCTCCGTGCCATTCTTCACGCTCTGGTACAGCTTCTCGAACACAGGCTTGTTCGCAGCCTCGAAGATGGGTGCCCAATCGAGCGCACCACGACGTGCAGTCGTCGAACACGCGTTATACATGTAATCCATGCCCTTCTCGCCGATGAGCGGGTAGAGGGACTGGGTAGCTTCTTCAACAGTTTCGTTGAATGCTTCCGAGGGAGAGTGGCCGTTCTCACGGAGAACTTTGTATTGAGCAAGGAACATGCCCTCTGCGAGATAAGGCGTCAGATAAAAACAATCCTACATAAGACTGAAGACTTATACATACGAATACCACCCATCAAGACGCCTCGCTCTCCAAAGAGGTCAGAGTATACCTCCTTCTCAAACGTCGTCTCATACATGTAACCAGAACCAATAGCAACGCCGAGGCCAGTAGCCTTCTCGAGCGCCTTGCCAGTCACGTCCTGGAAGACAGCAATAGACGAGTTGATACCCCGTCCTTCCTTAAACAACGTACGGACGGTCCTCCCAGAACCTTTCGGCGCAACAAGGATGACATCCACATCCTTTGGCGGGATGACATGCGTCAGGTCCTTATACACAACCGAGAACCCATGCGAGAAGTACAGCGTCTTCCCCTTCGTGATCAGCGGCGCAATCGTCGGCCACGTAGAGCTCTGCGCAGCATCAGACAGGAGGTTCATAATAATCGTGCCGCGCTTGATAGCTTCCTCGATAGGGAAAAGCGTCTCCCCGGGCACCCATCCGTCTTCCTGCGCCTGCTTCCAACTCTCGCCGTTCTCGCGCACGCCGATTACGACGTTCAGACCATTATCGCGCGCGTTGAGACCCTGGCCATGTCCCTGGGAGCCGTACCCGATGAGAGCTAGGGTGTCGTTCTTGAAGTAGTCTTGGAGCTTGGGGAGAGGCCAGTCTGAGCGCTCGTATACTTTTTCCTCGACGCCGGCGAAGCTGAGGGTCTTGACGCCTCTAGATTGCTAACATAGTCCCTCTTGAGTAAACAGTACTCAGAGGATGAGTTTGTTCAGAAGACAGATACCTGAGTAAACGTAGCAGCTTTTTGCACCGGCCTCACACCACGAGCAACGAAAGAAAGTGATCGTGCAGCGTTGCGAGAAACCGTTGCAGCGCTACGTGGTGCGCTACGTGCAGCGGCACGGACAATGTTCGAGGTAGAGCGAGCAGCGATGGAGGCCATGAAGGATATTGAGCAGGGACAAGAAAATGAGCTGGTCGTTTACTTTGAGTCGAGTCAACCAGAGAAAAATATTTCAATCTAGCATCGGCCGAAGAACGGAGGCTACAATTACATAAGTACATATTTCCCTACACAAACACCTCGGTAAAGATACAGATCTAGATCAATTAGTATCACAAGTCGACTTGTATAACAATCAGAATTCATAAATGTCCTTGCACATGAACTAACCCAATGAAGCTTGTGTAATTAGGAATTATGGACGACGGATGCGAGGTAGGAAAATGGCGATATCTTCGAGATACTGGATCAAATTGGAGTGGTCCGGAGCGAATCCCAAGCGGTATACCGTGAATACTATCCATGAAGAGAGAGATTCAAAACGCGACGCGAATAGAACAAACGGCGGATGCCTACCTTGCTGGCACAGACACACCTCTCGTCACCTAATTGTTGATAACTAAATTCCTGACGGACGAGAAGACTCCGAACGAGAAGACGGGTCGCCAGCAAGAAAAGCACAGCAGTTTCGTCATTGAAGAACTAGCATCCGAAAAGCCTGGCTATCTTCGACGCCAGTCCTTCTGATCATCTCTCCTTCGCCCGTCTCTCCGTTCATCGTCCCACCTTCTCGCCCTCAAATCATCATACTCCCGATGCCGATGCGCAGCAGCAACGTCCCTCGCATTGAACTGGTCTGCATACCTAAACGCATCCTCGTCCCCACGTACAGTCGAAGGCGTGGCGCTCCCAGCCACTTCCCGCCTTTTACGTTCTCTCAGAGCCTGGGCTCTCATGCGTTCGGAGGATTCACGCGACTCGCGAGTGACGCGTGGGTCCTTTTCCTGAGAGGGATTTGAAGAGCGGTTAGGGTAGGATGGTGGAGCTCCCCACGTTCGTCCATTTGATAAATTGTTATCTCTTGAAGAAGATTGAGATGGGTATCGAGTCTGTAGTTCCCGTTGTATTTCCGTTAGAGGGTCAGATCGCGCCTTCCTACTTAAATCCTTCGACCTGATAGCAATAAGTGCAATGATGCATTAGCAGGACAGTGAATTACACAGTCCTAGAACGAGCTCACCGTTTGCTGTCATCAACAGGTCCATCGTCATCTTTCTTCCTTTCCGAATACCAAGGCTTCAGGTCCTTCTTATTCGGAGCAAGGGGAACTCCCTTCTCCAACTCAGCTGCCTCCTTCGTCTTGACTTTCCCTAGCTTTTGTAGCTCCCTTGATGTAGCAAGAGCAGAGGTGGCCATGCTCAGTTCACAACGATGAACACAAGTGCAGTTCATAGACTAACAGGTAAACATACCTGTTCTAGATCTTCAAACAAGTTGATATGCTTCCCGCTTCCAAGGCCGCTTATCGACGACGATACCGGCGCCAGTGCTTCTCGTCGTGCATCAGGATTTGCAGCCTGTGCCAACAATTCCTGTTCTCGTTTCTCGTCTTCCCTGCGTCTCGACTTTGAGGAACTCGTAGCGCCCGCCCGCTCTCGTAACAGTGCTAGTCGCGATTCCGAGTCCTGGCAGAGTACCATTAATTAGCATACACAAGCGTTTGGAATAACGTATGCATGAATAGGTGAAGACGAACCGCAAGAGTGATCCTACCCTCCTCCTTCGCCTTCTTTATCTCATCCTCCTCTTCATCCCGACGGACTTTTTCTATGTTATCTCGTCTATACGGATGGTACGATTTGTGATGCGCAATGTTCAGCTTCCCCATGTCTGTAACGCTGTAACGCTGAAAAGCACCCGCAAGGGTGGGTGTACCTGCACAACTCGGATTTGAATGCAAGGCACGTGCATCGAAGCACGGTGATTGCCGCGGATCGCGGATCTAAATTGATCGGCTGCTCATCCAATCCTGGCACGTGAGCGATACAATAGAGTGAATCACTACGGGCAATTTAGTATTTTACATCGGATGATAAATGGATTGATATGTAATTTGATATTTTCAGTATCATTCAATATCATACTGCATATCCTCATAAGGGATATTTAAAATATCATCAAAGTATTTAGAATATCATCAAAGCAGATATTCTGATTGACCAATCGGGATAATTTTTAGGGATATCTGCTTCGATGATATTCTAAATATCCCTAATGAGGATATGCAGTATGATATTGAATGATATTGAAGATATCAAATTACATATCAATTCATTTATCATCCGATGTAAAATACTAAATTGCCCGTAGTGAATCATCCTATTGCCTATTGATCGACACTAAGTCTTGACTTTCGCGCCTAAACGTCTTGGACTCTCGTCTTGGGATGCGGAGGATAGCCAAGCTAAGAGCAATTATGAAGTTTAATTTATTTATAGACCGGTGGTGGTAGGAAGCGGCCACAATGCTGCCGCATCTTAGGAAGATTATTCATTTATATTTCCGAGATTTACAGCTGACAGCCTGATTTTGCACGAACGATAGCTCTTGCATCACACTCACGTACGAATATGACGTTGATTCCCGGAATGACCACAGCAATGAATTGTGGTGGAGAACGAGGAGAATGACATGGAAGACATGCAGAATAAAGTACCGCGCTTCTCGAAAAATATCAAACTTCGCAGGATGCTCACTGGCTAACCATCCTCGAGCGCTCCAAGCAGCTAAGTTGTCCATCCTCACCCCGCGCTGACTCCTCCTGTCCAAAGAAAGTCCTGTCTCTAAACAAACCTAGACCGCTCATGCGACGAATTTGGGAAAGGCATTCATCTTCTATTACATATGCAACGCACGAGCGCTCAGGGAAGCTGGGAAAGCCTGTGTAGCTTCTTCTGGTCACAGTTCTTAGTCGAGGCCGAGTCCCACCTCGGCAGCAGAGAAGGTTTGCGAAGCAGACAAATTCTGTCGGAGAAGTTAGGTCCGACGAAGCGGGAGTAAGAATAGGGAAGAACTCAATTACGGCAAGATGCGCCGCAGTAAGAATCGCGGTTTGTGCACTGGTTCAGAGATTGATATCCTTACGCTAAGGATGAGGCTTTTCCTAAGTGCACGTTCTTCAGAGTCTACAATCATTCGGCGAGCCGTGAACAAAGATGAGGACTGAGTTTGATGGCACGAAGGGCTCTGTGATAAGGATTAACCTGGGCGGCGAGTGACCGGTGAAAATTGATCCAGGCATTGTTGGTTAATTGTGCCTGATTGAATGAACGATGGCGAAACAGGACTTTCTTTCCTTCACCTTCACAAAGCGGCAGAAACCGCCAGATAGTATCCGGATTTCGGTGCCTTAGATGGAGCACCTGTCGGACCTTCAAAACCGCACCCGTCAGGAGTTGGCTCCATCCCGGCCACTTTAAGCTGACCAGTCTCCGCGGCAGAGATGATGATTGCGCAGTCGTTGGCGATGAGTAGTGATACCCGAAACGCAAACATTCAACCCTAAACGCTTCGCGCGGGAGATGAGGGCTTTTGATTGATTTTTTTTTTGACTTTCGAAAGCTGAGCGTGCGGGATGGAAGGAACGTGCCAAGATGACGGAGAGCTCACTTCATCACGTGACAGGACACGTCTTCGCAAGTAACCAATTAGGACACCGTATTTTTGCACGTTCAAGGACGTTGACTTAAAAATACGCATAAGAGGTCTTGGCCTAGAGTCCGGAATCGGGCGGATATGGAAGTTGCATATGCTCTCCAAATCGCTCTCAGATTTATCCCCTGGCTTCTCGTTGATGGCCGCAGGAATTACAGTATTGTATTACTATTACTATTAGTGCCGTATCATCGTATATTTCATATCATATATAATTTATATATATAATGTCCTTTAGTCCGCATGCCAGTCCCCCAAGACTAGTTCTGCCGCTCTTTCTTCCATCACTCCAAGTCGTCTTTCCTGCGTCCCTTATTTGTTTGCGATGGACAACGGCTACACTCCAGAAAAGACGTCATCTCGCGGCTCGGTCGGCATCCATGCTGCTAGTGATGCCTACCACCTCGACCAACGCCGGCGTGCAGCCCTGGCCGAGGTCGATAACGCCAAATTCTCGTCAGTAACCCCCTTCAACATTTCCTTTTGTCAAATTTTTTTTGACATTTCTTGCTCAGACGGTTCCACGTCAAAGTGGTCTTGGTGGCAGGTGTTGGCTTCTTCACAGATGCGTAAGTACTTGTATTTCCAGGTACAGCCCTGATCGAACAATTTTTTCACTCATTTTCTGGACAGATACGATATCTTTGCTGTAAGGTGCACTTGTGACTCGTCTTCAACGGCGCCTAAATTAGATAATAGATCAATATAGCATCGACGATGCTCGGATACATTTATGGTGCAAACCAGGCCCTTAACCAGAACCAGGACCTGGGAATCAAGGTCGCTACTCCTGTAGGAACTCTCGTCGGACAGCTTCTCTTTGGCTGGCTTGCGGATCTTCTCGGTCGTAAAAGGATGTGTACGTATCTCATTCGATACTTCTTGCTGTACCTACCGTTTTCGGTGCTTATCGACCCGAATGTCTGTTTTCAGACGGTATTGAATTGATGATCATCATTATTGGTACCTTTGCACAAGCATTGACTGGAGAAGCACATGCTGTAGGCATAATCGGTGTGCTTATTGTCTGGCGTTTCATTGTATGTGTCGATGACTCGTTATTTTATCGGCGGATCTAATTCTCGACTTGAACAGATGGGTATTGGTATTGGAGGAGACTACCCGCTTTCCGCTATCATTGCCTCTGAGTTCTCCGCAACAAGGATCCGTGGTCGTTTAATGACTGCTGTCTTTGCCGCGCAGGGCTGGGGTAATTTGAGTAAGCTAATTTTAGACTATCGCATTCGCTGGTTTAATGAACGATTAATTTTCACAGGCGCTTGCCTTGTCGCACTCATCGTTGTTTCTGCGTACAAATCGTCCCTCTTAAACGACGATCCTACCGACTTGAAATCCGTCGATTTTATGTGGCGCTTGCTCATCGGCTTGGGATGCGTTCCCGGTTGTGTGGCACTCTACTTCCGTCTTACTATCCCCGAGACTCCTCGTTTCACGATGGATGTAGAACGCAATGTCCACCAGGCAGCTGCAGATATCGATGCAGTCATTGCTCATGGCAAGTTCGGCTCAGATGCTGAAGTCATCGAACATGTTGTTGCACCGAAGGCCTCGAGACGTGATTTCGCTCAGTACTTCAGCAAGTGGTCAAATATGAAGGTCTTGATTGGTACAGCTTGGAGTTGGTTTGCTCTCGATGTAAGATTTTTCGCGGATAATTGGTTGTTATATGCTGAACCACTTAATGGTTGTAGATTGCATTCTACGGTCTTGGTCTCAACTCTTCCATCATCCTGGATGCCATTGGGTTTGGTAACCCTTCACCAGATGTGACAGGCACACGGAAAGTGTACGAAAACCTACACAACATCTGCGTCGGCAACCTCATTCTCTCAGTCGCTGGTCTCATTCCGGGATACTACGCCGCCTTTCTAGTCATCGACAAGTGGGGCCGGAAGCCTATCCAACTCATGGGCTTCACCCTCCTTACGATTCTCTTCGTCATCATGGGTTTCGCATACGACAAATTGACCGCATCGAGTGGCCCGAGGAAGGCATTCGTATTTCTGTACTGCCTTACGAACTTCTTCCAGAACTTCGGTCCGAACACGACGACGTTCGTCGTTCCTGGGGAGGCTTTCCCGACGCGCTACAGGAGTACGGCGCACGGTATCTCTGCCGCGTCCGGTAAGCTCGGTGCTATCGTCGCACAGGTCGGTTTCGCGCGGTTACGCAACATCGGTGGTACGAACCAGTTCGTCAAGCATATGTGAGTTTTCACTTTCCCTTCCTCTCTTCCGATATGTCAAATCAGAATACATGGAACTGACTTGTGATGTTTTTTAGTCTTGAGATCTTCGCCTTCTTCATGCTTACTGGAATTTTCTCGACACTGCTCATCCCGGAGACGATGAACCGTTCACTCGAGGAAATCTCGAACGAGAGCCAGCAGGGCTTCATTGCTGGCACGGCCGGACAAAAGTCTGGAGATGCTACTCGAGTAGTAGAGGACAAGTAGACCCTGTCCATCCACTTCAAACCCCTCTCTCGCTTCTCCTTCTATTTGTCTTGTCCATCGTATGCACCGCACCGCCTCAGCCTGGATCGGCTCGGGTTTTAACGTGTTGTTTTGACCTTGTGGTCTTCTTGTTACTTACTGTTACTCCCATGATCTTGGATGTATTCACGCTTTCGGCTGTAAGCTAGATTTCTGATGTCGCGACGACATCTCCAAAAAGAAAAGGCATACCTTAAATGATGATAAATTTCTAAAAATCATGTCTCTCTTCGTAATATTTACTAGTGATCCGGACGTCACAGTCAAGATTAAACTCCCTTTCTTAAATAATAAAATGCATTACTGCCACCAGTCACAAGGACAAGAACAAACCAAAGCCGGGAGAAGATGCAATGGAAAAAGACTATATTATTAAACCACTCTCACTATGTGAGTCCCGATTACTTAGTAGTAGTTACTGTATAGTGCACAGGGAGGACTAAAAAGGCACATGGTTCATCGGAGTCGAGGTGAAGAAGGGTCCGGCACCGGCCACACCGGCGATCTGGCGTCGCGATCGCTCCTGTCTCACGCTCCCAACTCGAACCCTCCGACCGCGTGGATTAATTTAAAAAATTGTGCTTGGGAGTGGGGGGATAAAATTTGTATGAAACGTGGGAGACTCAAGCGACGAAAATGAAAGAAGAGGAATTTAAACCTATCCGAAGTTCTCTTGAACTTTGTCTCAGATCTGTGGGTCCACAAGTAGATCCATTTACAAAGGACGATCAGCGCCGATCACGATCATCTTTGGGTACCCAAATTGGTTCTGTATATCCTACATCCGAGAAAATCTTCAATAAAAACGTACAGATATTTCCGATTCCCTGCTTTGAATTGTAAATGACAAAATTCTCAGAGTCGGCCAGGCGTCTGGATAGCTGCAAAGATCGGTATCTTGTACAAGCTGAACAAAGGGAAAATTAAATATAAATTACAAGAAAAGTCGTACTAACAAACCGTATCCTCGATCATCAGTCGAAGCTCAGTACCTGCGGACTCCGCGACTCCGATCCAGATCCAGGCAGAGTAGAAGAAGAGAAAGTATGCATCGGAATTTCTTCGAAACTGCGTTCCACGAGCGTCGTGCTCGCTGCTTGACTTGCATGAATGCGCACGGAGCGTAGGCCCTCGGAAGTCAAGGACTTATATGCACCGCGAAGACGTAGGAGAAGTCGTGCACAGAGTATGCTGTGGATCACGCCCTGCGTCCTGAGCAAGGACGTGTGAACGAATTAAGTATCGATGCTCTTGAAGTCCCGAATTATTTAGTGTGAGAAAGCAAAAGAGACGTACAGGATGAGAAACGTCCGAAGGTTCCTCTAAATCCATTTTTAAGAAGAATTGTACGGTCAGTGAGGCCAAGAGACTTAGATAACATGGGAGAACACTCACGGTGGCGAGCAACAGAACCAACAAGTTCGCGAGCGAAGTTCCTACGGTTGAATAGAATAAGAAGGCGAAGTCTCTCTTACGGCGCTTATTTACTCACCGAGGACACAAAGATAGTACAAGATACCTATATCCGCGATACAGGGAAGAGGTTCAGGCATGAGCTCCGGAAGAAACCTTATACCTACCGTCTTTGACCACCATGCGTAGGATTCTCGATAATGAGTATCCGTCTGCATTTTTATTGGACATTAGTTGAGTATAATCGCGATTTGCTGAAACTCACGGGAGAGGAACGCTCTAGTAAGGATAAGGACGAGCATGACTGATGAGCAGAGCAGAGTCAGTCTGGGTGTTTTTTGTCTTCCTCCCTGGTACCCACAAGTTTCGTGGAATAGGAGAACCAGATAGCATATCCAGAAATCCGTACTCTGGAACACCAACACACATCCGGGACCGAACAACGTTGGCAATGATGCTATTCCTCAATGAGCTGAGACATAGCAACAAAGATAGACTTGACGCACTGGCTATAGCTGAAGTCGTGGCGTGTATAGTTGCATATGTTGCCCCAACAACTCCAGGCTATGCGAAAAGACCCATTAATAGTTTTGTTCTCACTGAGTCCAATATTACTCACCACATAGACCGTTAGTAAAAGTGCCAACATCCGCTTATCACAGAACCATATTGCATACACCCGCATGAATAGCACGACTGACCTCGGATGTGTCAGACTCGAAATGAATATTTGAAGCTCCATTTACCTTCTCCGATAACAAAGGTCATTTGCGCCATTACTACATAAGTGAAAGCGCATTTGAGATTACTATGCATTTACTCTGAGAAGGTTTCACGTACTGACTGTCGAATAAAGATGTCGCTTACACGACTGCCAAAGATGAGGAACCATCGAAAAGCTAGGAACACGAACGTACCTCGCCATCAGTGACTATCAGCAACACTGCAGAGCAATCAGATCAGAGAGAATGCTGACACAAGATTGCAGTGGCGATGCTTACGGTCAACTAACAAGAAGGAGGACGTGAAGGCGATGGCTCGATTGAGAAAGTATACAACCTTTATTAATGACCATCGTGATGGCCATACAAGTCGCCTCTGGTTAGGAAGACAATCAATTTGCTTCAAACAATGAATCCTAATGAAAAACTTACCTCGTCCTCTAAGGTGCAAAGGTAGTCATATATCTTCGCGTTGAGTTAGACACCTTCGCTAGAGTAATGCTCCTTTTGCACATACAAAGACTGTTAGAGTCGCAACTGTTCCAAAAGATAAGCCATTGATGTTCTTGACGGGAGACCTTCTAACTTGCCTGAGGTGTACTATCAAAACAAATCACTAATGCTTTATCAGCCGAAGATGCCCACTTTCTCACCTTGTAGATGTTGACCTGCTCCCCAGTCGTCTTCAAATCAAGGAGGCCCGCAAGCGGGAGAGAGCTCATCGACGAGGGTCAAGGGGTGGGGGAGGGAAGAGTAGCGCGAAGATGTTCGGAGAGCCATGGTTTTAAGGCGGAAGCCAATATAAAAACAGATTCTTGTCCATCTCCTGAACCGAGACCACCGCTCGTTGTAGTCAGCGAAGAGAAGATCAGTGTCGTTGATCTCCATTCAGTCGGATGAACCGAATTCACGAAAGGTTCCGTAAGGCAGGCGTCTATGGCATCATTCACCGGTCCTTTCATTTACAGGAGCAGCTTCCGTCCAAAATGACCTCCTTCGAGCAGTGCAGCAAAAGTGCTAGTTTCAGAACATACACTGGGATTTGCTCCCACCTTGGGGCCCGAAGTAAAGTGCATGAGATGAGTCCCTACCGTTCGACAAAGCCACAGTTCGATGTACATACGAAATGCATACCACTGAGTTAATCGAAAACAAGGAAGAACTATCCCGAGATTATGCTTATACTGTAGCTAATATTGTACAAACACGAAGCCACCTCATTTAAAAACTTTGACTGAGAAAGCTAGCGTGAAGCTCCATCCATGGAGAATCGATACCTGAAACACGACACATTCCATCAGCGTGGTATTTGTCAGTATCGGAAGAAAGGAAAAGTCCTAGAGGATATGAAGGAAGGAATTGCAAGATTAACCTGGGATGTAAATCTTCAGAGATTTACTTGCACCGAAGATGTGGAGCTGCTGCGCAAACAAAGTATTAATAAATATTGGGTCAGCCGTTCAATGTCCGCCACCTTATCCACGAATGAGAATTCTAGAGTATTGTGTCCTCGAAAAACCGCAATACACATTTAGTGCTGGTCGACGTACTGAGTCTCGCCGACCACCGCTTCTCTCTGGCATCGGAACAGGCGGAAATCCCAACCGGTCAGAGGTTGTCCGTCCACCATCAGCCAGTTCTCTACGGGGTTGCATTCAATCCGAAGGCACTTTGGATGACTTTGTGGTCTCTCTTTCTCACGTGGTCATGAACAATGATTACCAATTTCAGAGGGCGAGTCTGACACATCGAGATAAAGGAGCAAAGCGGATGCATTGGATTGACGAAGCTGACAACAATCGCTAGGTGGAAGTAGGAAGCATCAGGATGTTCAGAATAGAAATGGATTTGAGTAATGGCTCGCTGAAGAAGGGTCACAATACAAGGTCAAATGCAAGTAAGTTAATGAGAGGTGAATAGTCGTTGTGAGGACGAAGGAGCTTTTCGTCGCACAGCAAGTGTAGATGAAGCTTCCTCAATTGAGATAGACCTTCGTTTTGATCATCACGATGAATGGAATGAGAATGAAATGATAAGACAGGAAATGTCGAAACAAAAGTACCGGGTGCACACATCATGCCAAGGCGAATTGAAAAAGCCACCCGGTTCTTCGCGGCTCGGTTGGGACTCCGACGCGTGAGTGGCACGTGCATGCCGAAAGGACGCGTTTCACTGACTGAGATAGCTGCTTAAGTACTTACTGTCTCGCACACGACTTGACCTTCTTCTATTATCTACATCGTAGCTGTTCAACGCGCCAGCTGTTCGTAGCTTGTTGCATGCTTGAGGAAATACATCAAGTCTGTTTTAGCCTGTTACTCTGCATGTTTGGTTCTGAAGCTATCGTACTCCATAGGTTAACGTTACCCGCCGTCTCATCCAGCTACAAACATAATAATTGGCATGGCCATGCTCGGAAGACTTGTACATTATACTTTCGATGCCGTACTACTTTCAACGGTACTGGCGGGTGTGCGTCGATCTAGTGGTTTCAGGTGCGTCAGTACTACCTGGGAATCCTAATCGCCAACTTATGTGTACTCTTTTGTATCAGTCCCGACTCGAGTTCTATCGGAGATCCTACAATACGCTCGCTTGCAGATCGTTTTCTAGGGTTCGGAGAAACGGTTTTCGACGTCGTTCAGAGCTCGGCTGTGAACAGCAATTACTTCAAACGTAGTGGCCGGGACCGATCATCCTGAAGCTTTTCATCGGACCTGCAGCTCTGCTGAATACTTCTCGCGATCCGTTGGCTTCAAAGAGCAGTAAAGGGGAGCTTCAGGAGTTGAGCTTTCCTGGTGAGGGGACAGATAAATGGTTTCACAAGTATTGATTTGCGCATCTGCACTCGTTCGCACTTGGTACTGCTTGTACATTAAATTCACTGTTATTTAAACCTATCTTCGTCTCACTGGAATATCCTGTGCATGAGTGAGCGAGACTAGGTGAGATTGCCAATAATCAGAGTCGGTCAGTCCGAAAGTCGACCATATCATCTCGAGATCACGTGCCTGGCAGTACCTGTGAGCACAGCTGGCTGTGCCGCTGCTCTACCAACGACCAGATTCTCATCTCTATACACAACAATGGGTGCACTGATATCCTTGCCGTTTGCTGGCGGGATAACAGCCATAGCATCGTCATGTCTTGCAGGACTGGCATTCTGCTTCACATCGACGGCAGGTAAGCACCACGAACCTCAGTGTCCTACTGCTGCACAAAACCCATTGGCCATTTATGCTAGCGTCGATGTTTTGCAAGTCATGCAACTGCAACTCCTCCATCGCGACTCGTATTGGATTCGCTGTATGTCTTTCCAGCACTTCGGGGCCTTACAAAACCTAATCATATAAACATTTCTCAGCTCATCTTCCTCATGAACTCCATGCTTGCTTGGTCGATGA
Source organism: Sanghuangporus sanghuang (assembly GCA_009806525.1). Lineage (NCBI taxonomy): Eukaryota > Fungi > Basidiomycota > Agaricomycetes > Hymenochaetales > Hymenochaetaceae > Sanghuangporus > Sanghuangporus sanghuang. Next base: position 1,277,576 of record VVIT01000005.1, read on the forward strand.
AATCACGATTTGCTATTAATCTTATTGAAAAATGGAGCTACGACTATATCAAGATGGAATGCAAGGACGGGAAGTGCTATGGCGTACTAGCGGTATGTGCCACACCCAATGATCCTTTTATATACTTATTAGACTCTTTCTCTAGGTGCAACGTATTTGCTTCGCATTGTCGCTATTCCATTTCTTACTTGGTATATTACTTATTGGAGTGAAGCATACACGGGACAAGAGAGCTGTTCTTCAGAATGGGTGCGTCATAATGTCCTGAAATTCACATCCTTGACATGTTAACTCGAAGGAAATAGATGGTGGGGTCCGAAGGTATTAACCTGGCTGGCATTGGTCATCGTCTCCTTCTTTATTCCTAACGGATTTTTCATGGTCTGGGGGAATTACATCGCCATGATCGGTGCCACGTTGTTCATCCTCCTTGGTCTTGTTCTTCTTGTAGACTTCGCACACTCCTGGTCTGAGACCTGTCTCGAGAATTGGGAAAATTCTCCGAACTCCAATCTGTGGCAATGGATTCTCGTCGGCTCTACTGGCGGAATGTACGCCTCTACTATCGCATTGACGGGTGTTCTGTATGCTTTCTTCGCGGGTTCGGGATGCACCCTGAACCAATTCTTCATCTCCTTCAACCTCGTACTATGCATCATCATCACGATCCTGTGCATCCATCCAGCCATTCAGGAGGCGAACCCGCGTTCAGGCCTTGCGCAAAGCAGCATGGTAGCGATATACTGTACATATCTCATCACGTCCGCCGTGGGAAATCACACGCATGCGGCTTGTAATCCTCTTCACGGCGGAACTGCGAAGGGCACGCAGACAACAACGGTCGTCTTAGGTGCTGTCTTCACCTTCATTGCTATCGCTTATTCAACAAGCCGAGCAGCAACGCAAAGCCGCGCACTTGTCGGGAAGAACAAGAAGAGCGGTGGAGCGGTTGCTTTACCGGTTGATGAGGACGGGCTGGGCGATCATAGTCTTGTTACCACTCAGCCGAGTAAGAAAGATAGTCCGAGATACCAGGCTTTGCTTGCTGCTGTCGAAGCGGGGTACGGCCGTTAGTCTTGAGTTTTGCTATTCTCTGATCCGTTTCCCCAGAGCTATTCCTGCATCCGCTTTGAACGAAGACGAGGAAGCTGAAGACGACGAAGACGACGAAGTATCCGGTGACGAACGTGATGATGAGAAGTCAGGAACGCGTTACAACGTAAGTCACGGCGTGTTTTTCTTGAGCGCAAGCTGATCATAGCATGCTAGTATTCGTGGTTCCACATTATCTTCGCGATAGGTGCCATGTACGTTGCAATGCTATTGACCGATTGGTACGTTAGTGTTGTCCCTACTTGATTCAGAGTATTTTACGTATGCTTTGCTCAGGAAAATCGTTACAACATCACCAACTGACGGATCAGCCGATCCCGATGATGATGTATACATTGGCCGTTCCGAGGTCGCTATGTGGATGCGCATAGTGTCAAGCTGGGTGTGTATGCTCCTGTACATCTGGAGTCTGATTGCTCCCGTTGTCTTGCCCGACCGGTTCGTCCTGTAGTTCTCAAAGTTGAAATAAGTGCCTGACGACGATTTTTTTATGCAAACAGATTCGGCGACATTTAGTAGTGAAGTGTGTAAGTTAGATCGGATGGTATATTGCATGTAATGCTTTTCTTGTAGTCCTACACTGCTAATTAGAACATAACTCAGTCAGATGTCGATCGATGTTGATAAATTATTCGCCAGGTGCGTCAGGGGATTGTGGGCGTATAAACTCCGTAAGAACCCCGCTCTCATCCACTTGAAAACCCCACCATGTTGGTCCAGTCTGTACATAGCAAGATTAGATACGACTAGACGGGAAATGCGATAGAAATACGAACATAGTATCTCGAGCGTAAAACTTCAGCAATGTATATGCTGTCAAGATCTTCCCCACAGCTATGCGGCTGCTCGGAAACAGTTGACGAGATAGATCCATCATCATCTACTCCAGACTTGAAGACGCTCGTAAACAAGTTCTTCGCGGGTGTTAGCCAGAGAGTCGTATCCGTAAGGAAAGTCATCGTTAATCCGAGGGCCGGCTTCAGATTGATTGCCTCGAAGCATGATGCGGTGTTACCAGGCAGTGCAGTTGACGCGTTGTTCGCGACCTATCAACCCAGTCATTCCTAGAATCAACTCAGTTAGAAAAAAGTGCTCTATTCATACCAAAGCGATAGCCTCGAGTTCCACAGTGAGGTCTTGCAAGGACCTCATGAACACGGACATCACAGCCTGACCTGAACAGAGACAATTATGAGATGTAAGACCATGAAGACATTCCGGCTTCACCTTCGGACGATCCAGAGCTGATATGCGGAGTAAATAGCGGCGTTATAGGATCTATGACGATTAGTCGGACCGAGCTTGATTGTCGTTCGCGAATTACCTTCAAGTTTGCGGTCGGTTATTATCGTTATTATTTTCGGGTCTAAGAAAATACAGTCAAATGCAATCAGCTTACCCCAACCTGAGACCGAATAGAAGCGAGAACAGCATGTGCTTCTGCTGGAGTGAATGCAAGAGACACGTTCAATCGACTGAGGGAACTATCGGCTATCTGTTTGGATGGTATGCATGTCAGAATCGACCTTGCTTGCGTGAGAGATATACACTTCCGGAAGAAGCTTCCGTGCTCTGAGACCACGAACCACAGTTTAGAATATGCGAAGCTCTCTCTGCGGAGAAATCTCCGACAGTGTCAATCCAGTGTACGATGTTGTCGTCCGAGGCCTCAAGGCAAGCGAGAGCCGCGTTCAAGATAACCGTCTGTGCAGTACAGACTGCTTAATGGTATGTATACGAAACAAAGGAGCCTCTGAAATACTGTTTTTCAGGACCCTTTGTCTCCGCCCACTTCGATCACGCCAGTTTGCGTCGCGTTCAGTAGCCCGATCAGTTTGGGACAACTGGATGCCAACTTTGGCCAATAGTCAGACCTATTCTCCGATATAGAAGAGCCTTCCAGTGTTCCTGTTCCCGTGATTCCGGGAGCTGAGAGTGACTTGATGGCAATCCCTCTAATCTCTTCTAGTTGAGAAAATGTCATAGAATCACGAGGCAAGCGCTGCCATAACTCGGGGAGCAAGGACGAAGAGCATAGGAGATCTTCATCCGTCTTGATACCGCAGCTATCTAGGGCATCAACTAGTGATTTCGGATACTCCGAAAGTAGAGCTCTTAAGCGCATGATGGATGGATGTCAACTGACAGAGATCAATTCGAGGCCAGCCACAACATCACGTGAACTGCCGCGTTCGCGTTGTTTGGTACTATTTGGAGTGCAGCACTATGCCAGATATTGAGGGATCGATAGTTTTAATGAATAGAATTGCATCGCACCAGGGCAGGAACTCTTTTCGTTGCAAAGCTGTGAGATAATTATAATGATTCATTTTTGCATCTTAATCTCGACGTCAAGGATATTTACAACAACTAAGCATTATAGCCACAGGAAACTAGTATTTAATAAGAAGTACCATAACGCATTCCAGACGCATTTCAAAGAACAATTGCTGGGCCTTTCCAAGAGTACCACTCTCTTATGGGCATTCGCTTGGATCCCAATCTGTTATGAGATCTGGTATCGTTAAGTCAGCCTTTCCATCAGTATGTGAGAGTAGGCAGCTTACGTTCATCTAGACCATCAAGTCCCTTAATTTCTTCCGGAGATAACTCGAAATCATAAATCTTCGTGTTAGAAATAATCCGTTCTTTTGAAGCAGACTTCGGAATAGGTATGAAGCCCTGCATATATGCCGTTAGGCCAGACTAAGTACGAGATTTCACGATTGTTAGGTGATTACGAACTTTCTGCAGAGAATAGCGGAGAAGGACCTGGGGAACTCCTTTCCCGTGCTTATGTGCGAGTTGGATCAACACTGGATGCTTGAACCTGTATGCGCGAACTAGCGGTCCCCAAGCCTGAAGATGAACGGTGACACACGATGACGAAAACTCAAAAAATGTTCAAGGCATATAAAAGGCGTACCTCTAACGCAATGTTGTGTTGCCGACAGAATTCCACTAAAGCCGTCCGCGTCATGAATGGATGCAAGTCAATCTATGTATGGCGTGTGCATTATTAGCACGAACTATCAGCATTGTCATAGGTTAGGCACCTGATTAACAGCAGGTATCTCAACGCCAGCATCTATCATCTCCTGAAGATGCTTGATGCCGAAGTTGCTGACGCCAACGCTGCGAAGTTTCCCTTCTGCCTTTGCTTCGAGAATGGCCTTCCAACTGTCCAAGCGAGCTTGGCGTCCTCCAAGGGGCCCGTGAATTAAATACAAATCTATATATCCCAGTCCACATGCGTCCAATGATCTCTTAATAGCTTTCTTCGAGGCTTCATACCCGTTGTTTGATTGCAGCTTGGTCGTATAAAAAATATCGGATCGAGGGATATCATACTTCTTGCAGAAATCGAGAATTGCTTGGCTGACTTCTTTCTCGTTATAGTACCATGCGGCAGAGTCCTATGTTTTTATTTAGGTGGATAGTCGATCTAGGATAGAATCGAGAGCTTACAATATGGCGATAGCCTGCCTTTTACGTTATGTGAGCATGTACCGGTGAGATAAAGGGATGCCACTTCAGGACCAACCATACCTCCAATGCCCATGTCACAGGCTTGTACGCTTCTTGACCATCAAGTTCGTATGTGCCTACTCGGCTAAGATTAGCCTGATTCAAGAATCGAAGGCAGTTGTTAACAACCAAACCCGAGAAGTGGAATAGTGTTCCCATCACGAAACTGGCGTTCGTATCTCGATCAGCGTGGCACTTCACACGTCCCTGCGATAGACTTACGGTAAGCCTGGACTGCAACGAGAGGGATTCAGACATGACACTCAGACCAAATGTTGTCGTTGAGTTGATGCTAAGTGGGTTTAGAGAAGAATGCCCCGGCTACGTCATGGTTGGATGGCATATACCATATTTGGCCCAGCGTCGGGCCGCGATCGATTCTCTTTTGGGATGATCAACAATTTATTACAACTGTAGCTATGCTCATGTCACCGTGGTGCTCGCATAGCGCATGTAGGAATACAGGCAAGAACTAGTACAGAAACTATCGGCGTGCACAAGAAAGTAAACTGCACAACGGAAAGGTACTAAACTACAAGCGCAAGATTGTCCATTAAGATCGTGCCTACATGCCGCTGAGATATAAAGAACAAATAATGTCGATAAGAAAATCTGCAAGCCCCCCTCCCTACGGATACTATCAATGTCGCCCTAGCTGGACTAGTTTGCTTTTGACTCGGCGGAGAACAGAGAAAGGACGCGCAACTTTACTCTTGCCTCCGACGGAAGTCTTCGGCGCGAAGGGAATAGGTGTTTCTGGAACATCGTCAGGAGCTCCGCCCAGCATGGCAAGGTCATGATCGCGAGTTGAAGGTAGGCCTTTACGTCGCGAAGGGGCCCTCGAGTCTATGAGTGGTAAAGACAATGGTTGTTCTTCTTCTGATGCGTCAATAGATGTTGAAGACGACTCCGCGAAGGATGGTGAGCCTTGCCTGGATGGATGCGAAGGAAGGCGCAACGTGAAAATGGGTTGCCGCTTTCGCACCAGTTTCCGACCCACGACTTTTGGAGATGACCGGCTCTTGATGGACGAAATCGGTGAGGGTTGCTCCAGGACAGGAGACAAAGGGGCCGGCTTCCGTTGAACAGGTGAATCTAAAATTCTGCCCTCCATAAAACTCAAAGCAAGGGGAGGATGCGAGAACTGCTCGAACTCGTTTATTAGAGTCTGCACGTAGGACGGTAAAGGCGTGCTAGGCAAGTCCTCAAGTAATTCGGCTGTTGATCGCGGAGCTTCTATTGGTAGGAGAGTGGCATTTCCAAATTCCCCGTCGACTGAAGGGCGCCGGGAGTAAGTTGCAAACATACTTCTCCATTCCCTTGATGGAATTTGGAGAGGACGAAGGGAAGATCGTGGCCTAGAACGAGAATGAGATGGATCGATAACTCGTGACGAAAAAGAGTTGTTGAATTCGTCGACAGCTAATGGGAATTGGCTGGAAGATAAGCACGACTGTCCTGGTTCTAGAGCCGAGGACGATGACACTACTCCTGCTCGACTACCTTCCTTACCACGTAGTTCGCGTAGGGAGTAATCTTCTGCTAAGGACTTTGAACGCCAGTGAGGCGCAGTATGACCAGGCTTGTGGGAACGTGGTATTCTCGGCCTAGTGACATAATCCATCGAGTAGGAACGCATCGAAGTTCGCAACGGCTTTCTCGTTGCGGAATCTTGGAAAAAGAGGGATAGGTTCGCGTCGTTCCGGGAACGTCCCGAGTAAGAAATAGATGCGGGGCCCGTCGAGTCTATGGTCGAAGAACCCCCGGTGAACCTGAGGCGCTCAAGCTCCCTTGTTACTGCTGCCACCTCTTCACGAGTCGTAGTTAAACGGTGTTCAACCATCAATCTCTGGCGAAGCAAAGATTCTCGAGACTCTTCGTTGCTGTCGGTCTGTCCGCCAAGCCTATCACGAAGCTCGCGAGCTCGTCTGTCACAATCGTGCAGTCTGGTTTCAAGTTCTTGTCTGATCCGTTCCAACGCTGATATTTGCAGCTGCTTTTCGCTAGGTTCTTTTGCGCAACAGGAGAGGCTGGCAAAGAGCATTTCTTGGTCTCGCGAGTAGCGCGTCTCCCGGACATGTTGAAGCTTTTCAGCCGAAGACAGTCTGCCCAGAAATAAGAGCCCGGACAAGGCGAGTCAATTCCGCGAACCAGACGTACTCTATACTTCTGCGGCTAGAAGCTTTCATTGGCTTCATTTCATTCTGTGAGATATTTTGGTTGCTGAGCCTTATCTAAGTACAGAACAGCCGAATCAGCAACAATAACGAATATAATGAACTATGGAGCGCACTGCAGGGCTCTCTAAGACCATGTCTCTCCTTGACGGGGCTGATTGTCCACGTTGAGTACTCCAGTATGACCGACACGAAGTGGAAGGTGAGTGAGGTAAGTAGTTCTTCTTGTTCAACAGGTATCTTGGTTTCAAGCTACCCTAGCTCGCCAAACTTCAGCAGGAGGAGGTATAAAGGGGCTAAAAGGACACAGGACGCGAGTGGAAGAGGGGTGGTAACAGAAGGGCGCACTGTCTACATTCGGCATGGTTCAACATGGAATGTGAGATTATGTAATGGAGACACGGAATGTCCATATTTATCACCGGCCACCTGAACACCGATTGCATGAGAACATTCATCCTATCCCACAGCAGCTTCGATCAAGCCGGTAATGAGGCTCATGAGTGTGAATTTGTTTGAATCTCATAATGTTTACTAATTCGGATATGTTCCTGTGTTCTTCTGTAGGACACCTCCCAAGAAGGAACGCAGAACTTGCAGTGATAAGTAGTTACATAAATACACCTGCTACATCTACACAAATAGGGATTCATCTCAAGTCTGCAGGTTTTTTCATCCGGTAAAGACAGCGGGTCCAGGGACCTAGACAACGGAGATTTTAACAAGGGAGGAAATTGATTTTGACAGTTGATGAACATACCGTGTATGCAGTGGGTACCGCTTGAATTTCAGAATGTTAAACCTTATGCGGCTGGCAACCAGAAAACAGGAACACTTACGGTCATAGATGTCAACTGTAAGACCAGGATCATCAGGGCTGACATAACCAGGGATCGAGACTTTGCTTGGGTTGGCAGAACCACCGCCGGTAACCTGTAACAGAACAAATATGTATTAGCGGCGAGGTCTCGTCACAGACATGCTCTTACATTAATTTGAGCACAGGAGATATACCACTGAGGAGCATCTGGGACATGCAGACCTATCTGTTCAATGCGAACTAAGTATTCGCCGGCCGGGACATCGCTCGGGATGGTTGTAGTCAGCTGGCTGGCGCCATAATCCGTGAACGCGAACGGATTAAATGTTGCTCCCCATTCAGAGATCTGACAGCACCAAATAAGGCTCGGCGGATATTTGAGATGAACTTGCTTCTACCTTGAACCAGTTGGCACCAGAACCGTCCCATTCAGCAGCACTTCCTGGAGCCTTACCGAGGTATATAGCAGCGGGTCCCTAATTAACATGGCCTCTCAGTGATCTGAAGCTCAGCTTAAAGATAGTGTACCATACCTGATGATAGACTGTGTTGTCCAATTGAAATCCGATGGTTGATCCAGCGGGTACGTCGACGGTTTCTGAGGCAGATGACGGATTTACATTGCAAGTGATGTCGCTCGAAGTGACGTCTGTCACAGGGGAATTGTTCTGAGGCTGGCGAACTGCGGCTGTGGACGTGGTACTGTCGGTGATGAGAGTCGTCCAGATATCTGAATTGAAGCAGTCTCAGTAAAATCTTTACGAATAGAGTCGACCCAACCAGAGACTCACAGTGGGCTGAAGCACTGTGGGCCGCGCCAATGGCTAATAATAGAGCAGAAGTCAACTTCATGTCGATGTATGCAAGGCAACGGTTGTCGAGGTAGCTCGCAGCATTCGGTCCCCCTCTTTTATGAAGCGCTTTGGCGAATGGTCGGAAAAAGCTGCGCTGGCATTCGGAGAAATGATTGGTTACATCCAGTTCTGTCTGTTCTACTCGGAGAAAACATGATAGTGTTCAAACATTCTGCGTAAAAGAGTCCGCTCAGAATATGACGTGTCTAATTATAGATATTTACCGTATCGTATCTCATTAGTTGTGGCATTCTGCATTTGCATCCTTGAGCATCTGTTCGCTCTTCCGAGGAAGGGAAAATGCAGATTAACGTTACTATATCCAACGAGAATCAAGTCTAGACGGCGTCTGCGATTGTACTAGCCGATTCGCTCGAACCTTTCGGAAAATCAATCCAAGCGGATTAGTCAAGTGGATCAAGAACACGCATGACGACTTCTTGGTCACATACGACGTCAATTTTCATGAAAGAGATACGCCGTACGGACCATGTTGTACTTCCACGAAGAGGTAAAACGGCTCCTTGGATCGCATTGGTAGTACAAGACTCAAGACTCCAAGCTTGAGGACCAGCAACAATCTTGATAATTCTGATTTCTCGTGCTCCATAAAACCAGGAACCAAACTGCGCCCATAGCATCGTTCTCTTCCACTTCGTAAGCTCCATCTTGAAGCCGCCGTCTCGAAAGATCACATTTTATAGACGGAATCGGAACTGATTGTATGGTCCATAATGCGATGAAGATGGAAAGCTTGAACAAGTAAAGTATCAAAAGTATGAAAACGAGCGCTTAACAATCCTGGGGGACGATCACTTGGCGTTGATGAAAGTATGAAAGAGAGATTTTCATTTCAAACAGTGCCGACAATCGACATGACAGAAGCTCTTTCCTAATTCGGTCGATCCACTGATCGGCACATAAACCTCTCATGCATAGAGAAAAATATTGATTCTTCAGGGGAGTGTGCTGATATCTTACAAATTGAGAAATAAATACATACGAAACCCATTCCGTAGCAAGTACAAAGATTGATAAGTATGTACATAGCACGATAAGTCATCAACTCGGACAAGAGACTTGACTTCTTTCTGTTCTGAATTAATAAGCACCTTTGCCTCCGTTCAATTCTGTGCCTGTACATTCGCCGTGGAAGGCTAAATGACGCTTCATCCGCGGAAAGATGCCGGGCCAGGTACCTAACAAAAAAATGAGCTTTGCAGGACAAATACTTGGCTTATCAATTCTTACCGTATAGCATGTCGGCATCGCTTCCAATCACAGAATTCAGATCATGCACACTTACGGTTATAAATGTCGACTGTCAGGCCAGGATCTTCGGGACTAACGTAACCCAGAATTGGCACTTTTGAGGGATTCGCAGAGCCACCACCGGTTATCTGGATGATATCAAAGTCAATCCGTTTTTACGATGAGGGGAAAGAACTTCATTAGCATTGATTTGTGCGCATGGGATATACCATTGCGGAGATCCAGCGACATGCAATACAATTCGCTCAATTCGGACAAGATATTCACCGGCGGTACGCTACTTTATATCGTTGTAGTCAACTGGCTGAGGCCTTCAGTCATAAACTTGAAAGGATTGAATGTGGCACCCCACTCCGCAATCTAATGGTAAGAAATGAAACTTGAGGTTCTGGAACTCAGGCTGATCGTGGACTTCTCCGCAACTTGAACCAATTTGCACCAGAGCCATCCCAACTGGCAGCCGAATTCGAGGTCTTACCGAGATAGATAGCCGCGACACCCTACATCGATGACGTAGATAGTTAGTCGCAAGAGCCCCAGTCAATAAACTCTGCTAAACCTGGTGATAGATACTATTGTTTAGAACAAATCCGACAGTGGATCCGGCTGTGACAGTCACAGTATCTGTTGCAGGAGATGGAGTCCTATTACAAGTAATATCGTTTGAAGTGACATCCTCAACGGGAGAATTGTTTATCGGCTGGCGTACTGCGGCGGTGGACGACGCTCCGCCAGCAATCAGCGTCGTCCAGACGTCTATACGGAAATTCCATCGTAGTCAGTGCCTGAAAACGCCGGGCAGGCTGAAGAAGCTCTCACAGTGGGCAGAAGCACATTGCGTAGCGCAGGCCACTAATAATAAGCCAGTGACAATCTTCATCGAAGTTCGTTCGTCACGAAGTGTCTCGCGCCACACACCTTCTTTTTAGCCAATCACCATGGAAAAATGGGTGAATGATCGGTAAAAGTAACGGTATCTTTCGGCGAAATGTTAGATTATGAGAGGTTGACGCCAAGTCGGTCTCCTTCACTCGGAGAAAACATATGAATGGCTGAGAAGCTTGGGCGTGACGAGCAGGAAATGAGGCATTTACTGTGCCAGATGGACATTCATGTGATTGAGAGGTAACGGCGTCATTCCATCTTCCCGAACTTTGTCCTGCAGCAACCGCTGAGAATCCGGGCAGGACCACAAGGTTGTACCAAATATCAGTCGTCATGAGGTAATCGAGGAAAGAGAGGGAGAGCAGACCCAAAACACACTGAAGAAATCGTGGCAAACGAAAGTGATTTCGAGTCCATACCGTGCTCAATCTCACTACCAGTTATTTCGATCCTTCCTTTTTGGAATGAAAAGTTCAGGCAGATCCGTGGTGATTAAATGATGAAACAGTTGTCAAAGCTGGTGCTTCTCAGTAGTCTTAAGCTAAGATGCAGCTGTCCACTTGGCTGAAGCAACCGGAGTATCCGATGCTTAAGGAGCATTCATTGGCACATTGCTCGCTTTTCCGCGACATCTTCCATGCCTACACACGACCTGGGCAAGCATATCAGGAACAAACTCCGAACTATTGATTGAGATCAGCGTTAGCTAGAATAGGAAGATTGGAAAGCCTGAAGATCTCACAGCATCCTATTTACGTCCCTTCCGACGCGATAGCTACGCCATGTTATTTAGATATTGAATATTCGGAGATACAGTATTCATCGTCGTCAAAAAATTGATGACATTCCCATGAGGCTATAGCGACATGGTATCCAAACATGTTGCGACAAGCTCGAAGACCGGCTGATTGGAAAAACGCATGAAATCATATGATCAACCTCGAGAATAAAGATCCAGATGAAAGTCGCCTTCAAAAGCCGGCTGAACGAATCAGCGGCTTTAGTGTGGACATACTTACATCTCTCGCCAGAAGCCGACTGTCGGATTATTGGATTACAACACAAGGAATATCCCAGATGAGATACGAATGATAGTTCTGGGTACGCAGGGTTGCAGAATCCGAGGATCGATATAGTCTCCTAACTGCGAACAGATCTATGATTCATGCACAATGACGGGAAGCCTGTGCCACGACGGAGAAGCTTATTCCGAGAGAACCCATTAAGGGCGAAACATTCCCGCATTCTCATCTTGTTAACTTGAATGTTGAAGGCAGAAACTCGACGGAATGCGCCACGAAGAGGAATCATCCCATATCGGAAAATGAAGCGCGCGTATACACATGCTAGTGTCGCAACAGTCGTCAGAAGTACGATCTGAGAGTAAAAATACGCCTCACTCCTGCTCCGGTCAACATTTCATTGTGCCCGAGGATGTGCATCCAGCATCCCGACGAAGCCTATGTGATGAGACAGACAAAGTTCCCGCTGACACTGAATCCTTGTCGTACAGTTGCGAAACTTTCAGAACAAGGCTCCGTAGATGACCAATGGTCACGCTGAAGCAAGTGCAAAGATGTTGTTGCTTTAGCCAATGACTTGCATACCAAAGTGAGTTCAGCATTAGAGAAACAGTGAAGATAACACCCCATAAATTCACACATTTGGAACAGAAAGATGCGGGTAGTTTAGTATCTAGAGCTTGCTTGATAACTGCATGATCGTAATGGGATGGGCGTCTGTGAGGAGTTGCGGTGAGTTAAGCTCGGAGGAAAGCGAGAAAAGGGATTACGTACGCTGCCGAAAGTGTGGGAACCGACAATCTGCCGAAAACTGAATGTCGTACTCACCCTACCACGAAGGCTCGGAAATTCATTATTCATATAATCCACCCACTGTTCTCAAAGGAAACGGAGATGCCGTTGAGAAACTTTATGGGCTCTGAATGCTCTTCTGGGAGTACTGACCCCCTGGAAATAGCCTATTCTTCGACCCAAGTCATTCGCTGTTTGATTTTTCTTGCTCTGTACACTTCTTGATTGAAGTCCAGCTTGTCCTCGGTCATATCTGTTTGCAATATGCGGCATATGGATAGCTTTTACAAAGATAAACTGTATCACGGCCTCTCTTTCGTGCCACTCATATATGCCTTTAGTCCAACTGTTAAAAGGTCATTAGCTCGCAGCTCACCCTACGCCGCACATCCTATCCTCCCTCTCTATCTTGCTCCGATATCCAAATGGCTTTAACTACACGTCTACCTTCTGCTAGAGTTGAACCTTTCTATGGTTTTGTAGAGACCACCGGAGATGCTCTTCGGCTGATCCAAGCTGCTCGCCAAGGCATAATTCCTCGTATTACACGTCGTCTCAATGACCTCGAGCGACGTGCTATGATCAGGAGTGGAGCAATTTTCATATTCAGTGACGAAGAGAGTGGAATCAAACGCTGGACCGAAGGTCTTTCCTGGTCTGCGTCTCGAATCGTTGGGAATTTTCTTGTAAGTTTTAGTGTGCGCCGTGTATGAAAATGCTGTTTCCTGATGGAAATTTTCCAAGGTATATCGTGAAGTGAGCGACAGATCGAATGCTAGGTCTGTGACAGAAGGACGACGAGCAGCAAAGCGGCGAGGTAACACCAATGAATTATCGGCCGCAGAATTAGCAGAGCAAAAGCTAGCAAAGGCACTTGTCGGCTGCCTAAGCGATGGCAGCGGGCGCTTTAAGCCTAACGGCCTCATCAAAAAGGTGGGTCATTGAGCTGAATTTCTGTACAGATCTGTCGATTAAGCACAAATCGTCTTCTAGACCATTACCATTAACGTTGATGGCTCGGATCATCACCTCATCGCGTATTACAACCAGGACGATGTCAGGCTAGGGAGATTACTTCCATTGACCTCACGGCTCGATATAATGGCGCTGGAGATATCACCAGAGCTCTTGGAATCAACGAAATTTCGTATTCCGCCTATAATGCATGAGGGTCTGGATGGAAGACCAAGATATATGTGGGTCTTCCCATACATCTATTTCGAAAACTGCGCTAATACACCGGGAAGCTGTGATGCAGAAGATGGTGATATTCCTAGGCACATAGGCGTTCCATTGCCTTCGCTGCCGCAAGTGTCGGCCACTCTGCAAGCTACTTTGAACAATGAACCGCGAAGCCAGAATAGCTCAATGTATACAGATTTGCTGTCGACGAATGAGGCGCCGCAACCAATTTTTAGCCATTCTTATCGGACCCATATTTCACCGTCTCCGCTTTCGTCCATGTCGTCAAATTTACCCGACGATACTTTTGGATGCTCTAGTGCCGGAGATTCGCATGGTATCTCATATCTTCCCCATCCAGTCAACCAGCAATATCCATCCGACGCTGTTAATCAAGCACGTCAGGAGTCCAGCAATCCTGCATCAACTGGTACTTTCAGAGGAACCATTGCACTCGTCGATCATCAGTCCGATTCCCCTCCTAACCCATTACCGATTCATAGAGAAGATTTGAGAATCTGCGCGAGGACCGCGGAAATTGACCACGATCCATCTTCAGTATACAGCCATCGATCTGCCTTAGCTTCACGTACTGCTCTTGCCGACTTCATGAAGCCGATATGGGCACTGCCTCATCATGCTCCCTCTTTCACGACAACGGCGACTCAGTCTCGGTGCACGCAGCGATCTACGTCCCTCTCATCCCTTTACGAACATGGAGGCTTCAATGTGCCGCCTTCAGTATCGCATGCGCATTACAGTCCGAAGGCAGTAACCATTGAGCCGGATCTTCCGCAGGCGGATACATTAGCTTTGCTCCACGCCCTAGCTCGCTTTCCTACTGCGGCATAAGTTTACTACAGATCGTCAAACGATACACTGTTCAGGGACACATCGCATGCGATTGTTAGCCGCTTAAAAGTCCATGTCTTGGACACTGGAGCGTTTTGTACACATTATGATGCCTAAATTTCTAACAATGTAACATTATTTCTAGATGAATCGCGTCGTATACAATTGAGATGGAGTTTTGACAAATTTAACTTGTACCGCTAGCAGTTCTGCGTTCTATGAAACCGCGAATGTTCGCATGCCCTTCGAGGCTCCCAAAGAAACACCTTTTTGCTGGACTCTCCCATAGTACAACACCCAGTTGCTTAGCATACTTCAGAATTAGCTCATAGTCTGCCTGGGAAGCGAAGGAGGTATATAGATAGCCTACAAACCCGTGACTTTGTGATAAATCACCAAGATACATGGAAGTATCAAACTCACCTTCTTGTGACTTCAAGCGGTTCCTTTCCAGTTCCCACAGGCGGATCTGGTCTTGTACAGTTACTGGAATGAGTGGATCCTAAAAGGAAGAATGCACTTGATTAGCGCCGGACACCTTTGAAAGCAGAAATCGACCTGCATTTTTGCGCATTTGCGGGTGGGCATGCGTCGCTAGGTACTTAATAATCTGTGCCACGAAGTCCCATAAGAACGCTTCATGGCAAAGCATGTTGAGAAGCACACCTGATCGGCTGTGATCCCATTGGAGAGAGCTTTTCTGACACTATCTCGCGTAAGTGAGCCAACGACGAGGTTAGGAAATCGATATTTCAATGTAACGAAAAGATTCAAGACAGCTGTCTGAAGTGGATTGTCTATTGGAGCCGGAATCACAATTCTCAGTAAGCCCATATTAGAATCGGCTAGTTGCGCACCGGTGTATGCATAGATCCGATAATTTGTTTCTAGAATTATAAAGCCTTGAGCCTGAGCACTGGCGCCCGTGGCGTCAGAAGTGGGAAGCGGCGGCAAAGAAGATGTGAGCGTGGTCGCGAGCCTTGTTGGATAAAATCTTCGCGAAGATGCCTGTGGAATGGGCCAAATATCAGGCCGGAGCTCCGTCGATACCTGCTGAATCGTACCTTTTTCTGCCAGATAAGGCCGTAGTCTCTGAGATCCTCCAACATGGCTTTCTGCGTTTCACCTAGATTCTCCGTGGAATATCCCTGCCAACGTGCATAAGGCATCATTCGGAATCATGAATCAAGGCACAAACTCGGCCTAGCTCCATCGTCGATAACATGAAAAGAAAGCCCAGTACTTCGATCAAATCCATTTGGCGCTCCTTGGAGACTGTAAGATCTTCTCTGCGACACGAGCTGACGTGCATCCATACCTCTGCCATATGTAAATACTGTAAGAGAAGCTCCCATAGTTGGGCATGAGGCGAATGCAGAAGGAACTGGAAGCCGAGCGATGTAATTTTCATGAAGGCTCTGCCGTAACAGATCTTTAATTACTGATGTGAATGGCGATAGGTAAAGGCATAGGTACTGACCCTTGACCGGACATCAGTCCACTGCGCTGTAAAAGGAACAAAACACCCTGCGATGGCTTTGATGGCATCTGCCCCGTGCCAGAAGAAACCATGTAATGCAGGATTGTCTGTATAGTGAAAACATGAGGTAAGGTCATCGCGTCGTCGGACACAGCGATCGACGCACCTCCCATCGTTCAACGGCGTATGCATCGAGAATTTCAAGGGTGACATTTGAACGCTTTTCTTCACCGTCCGAGGCGGGAACTCCGAAGCTACGGTGAGTACCTCTGCATACGCTGATGTTAGACAGATGGATAAATCCGTCACCACAGAGGGAATTACGTACCCACCCGTTATAGCTTGCCGAAAACTAGACTTGAAGGTAGGATTGAAGCTTAATTTTTGAGACGGATTTCCAATTATATGAAGCCGATGAAGTGTCGCAAGTGCGCTTTCGTATAGTCTGCTGAAGTCCACAATCATTTCCGAATGCAACTAGAAATTGCTAGTTTACTTTTTCCCTCTGGGGTTTATCCACGAAGACATAGTTGAAGCTGGAATAGATGATTCCAGCCAGAGCAAGTTCATCACCAGTTGACGCTCCATAGGAGCCAAAAGCCTTGAAGTTCCTCTTTCAGCCACAATAAGTATTACCGAGAAATCTCTGAAACCGAACCGGAAAACTGCAAGACATGACGAAGGCCGATTATAGAGACGTGTCAAAGAGCCTTGAGACTGCTGTTGAAGAAAACCAATCAATTGATGAGGAGCTTCCGCTTCTACAGTCTCGTCGGCCATTAGAATATCGTTTTCTCCAATGTGTGACCGTCATAAACTGACTGAGCTCGGTTGTAGCCGGTGAAATAAGCACATGAATCACGTGGCTTACGAACGGTAAGGTTGTACGCGTCCTCATACGCGCACCACCATTATCGACACATGAACTATGGCACTCTCAATTCATAATGCAGCAAGACGGAGTGAATTATCTAGTCTCCGAAATCGATGGGATAATGCTAACTTATACTTTTTAGATCAGCTTTCGTTACTTAGAACTTTGGTCGAGGAGAATGAGGCTCTTGTCAATGCGAAAGACGACGTAGGTTGATCTGTCCTCGCGTGAAGCTCAAACAAGGCTGTAACTTGTACTTATACTTAGGATGGTCGGACACCATTGCATTGTGCTGCAGCGTCTAGCGAGGATACTCTTGAGATTGTGACATATCTTCTCGAACATGGAGCCGATGTGAATAGCCAGGATCCGAGTGGATGGACACCTCTTCATTGCGCAGGTTGAGCATTATGCTCATGATCTCTTTTACTTACTGATCAAATCTACGTAGTCAGCGCTGGCCATGAAGCAATTGTCAAGGAGTTGATCGGTGCTGGCGCAAACATCAATGCGAGGACTGGACAGGGAATGACGCCGTTGTACGCTATATTCATTTCAAAGGAAACTTCTTCAAAAGCTGAGATTTCCGTAGGCACTATGCGGCATCAAAGAGCCATATTGATGTGCGTGAATTTCTCCTCGTTATCAGCGTTCTGTCTTGACGGAGCCTCATGGTTAAGATCGGGAAATTACTCATCGAGAAGGGTGCGGATGTGAGTTGCCTGGATTTCTCCTTGTGATCTAGAGTTGACTCGTTGCATAGTACAATGCCAGGAACAACGCAAATCAGCTGCCCTTGTAAGTAGACAGGTCCGACAAGGTCAATCGCAATCTAATGAACTGGACAGACATAGAGCAGCGACAACGGGTTCCACAGGCTTCGTCCATCTCCTTTTACACCCTCCTGAAGGCCGCCCTAAGCCGAGGTTAAATACCGGGGATCGAGTTGGTACGTCGTGAATATTCGGAAACAACAAAGTACCTGACATGACTTGCCGTTTGCATAGGCAACACACCCTTGCATCTCGCCATGGAGTCTGGGCATGCAGAAGTTGCAGTGATGCTAATCGAAGCGGGTGCAGATAGAGATAGGGTAAGATATTCAGGTGTCAACAATGATCATGCTTGCTGACCTTGGATGCAGACGAATGTGGACGGACAAATACCTGAGCAACTTGAGGGCATAGGGGAACAAGAACAGCGACGAGTGAGGGATTACGTACAAGGTAGATGTGGTCCGCCTCCGTCATGAAATTTGAAAGAGGTTTGTTCTTGATCCGACATGTGGATCGAATTTTTGTTATCGATCACGACCGGCTTACGCATGGTGTCGAGTCGGTCAGCAGTCTTACATTTACACAGAGACGATATGTATCATAAAGAAAAAGCCTTTGTGAATTTGAATCAAATATATCCAAATATTCCTGAGAAAGAAAGGGAAACTCATTACAATGAGAAGTCGCGTTCTACGTGCTTCCGCTCCGTCGTACAGTTCCCGAAGAAAGACTAGGAGATTGAGGTACGCTGGCACCGACGGAGATATCTCCATTGATGATATCTTGAATCGAAGTTTCGAGTGCATCAACGCGGCTCGCCATCTGGTTCACTGCACGGAAGCGGAACATTTATTTAGTTTGGCGCGCTCCGCTGCTCCCAAGCCAAAGCGACGCACTACGTTCAAGAATCTGCGATGACATGTCGTCGAATTTAGATTCGAGTCTCTCTAAAACATTCTCAACCTGTAAGTAAACCCATCGTGGCGTCGGTCTTCAGTTCTCCCAGCAAAATGCCATGAAATGTGAAGAAGGTACGAACAAAGGCGGTGAGCTCGTGCGGACTTGTGATATCTCCGGGGTTGACTGCTGCGCCCGATGCCGACGCGGCCGTCGAAGGAGGTACCTCATTTGTCGGCGTTGGCGACCCATTTGCGACTTTCGATGGTGTCTTAAGGGGTTTAGCGGAAGACATGGTGGAAGATCAACATAACCATGCAGGTCACATTCAATGATCATCCTTCGCTCCTGGCACGTGCACTTCAAACTTACAGGTGGTTCCAAAAAGTGTTCGGCACCCCATATATGGAAAGTGATCGCCGCTATCTGCTCAGTTCTACAAACTGAGACCTTGTATTTTTTACTGTATTTGACACCCGGAGAACTGTAAACATGTAACTTACTTTCCTCGGCACTTTCTAGCAATTTGTAATGTTTATATGACGGACGGATTACTCTGAGGTGGGATGAACATGGCAGACACGTCGATCGCCGCACCTCACTGAACCCTCCCAAGCCCCCTCCCTTTCACAACAGACTCTCTCTCGAAAAAAAAACACCGGTTCTATTGAGGATTTACTGTCATCACATATGCTCGTAATTTTCATCGACATTACCATATGGAAAACTTTTGGAACTCGATTTTGAAAGGTGAGTTTAAGAGCTTGCGTCGATTACCTTCTATATATGGGGTGCCGAACACTTTTTGGAACCACCTGTACAATCTTAATTCTTGTTCACTATTTACTATTCACTATCTACCTACCCGATATATACTTTGATAATTGTATTCTCGGTAAATGATGCGCAATAAATGAACCAAACATTCCGAAGATAACGGAGTTGGACTGAAACTATACCGAAAGGCATCGCCAGCGCCTACCACGTCCGCCATGGGATGATCAATTTGGTCCATCACGTTCCAATCATTCACGTATTCCACGTGTGACAAGCACGGTGCGAAATTCCTCGTCAGAGTCGTGGTACGATCACTTGAAAGCCAGGAAATGTTGACATCTTGTAATGTCCTTCCCGCGAATGTCATTCAGGTCGATAGATTAAGGATTAAAGTACTGACTATGGCCTGGACGATGAATGGCCCGAAAACGTGCGTTGATCAATCCCAGTCAGTCTTGCGTAGCTGCTTTCTCCTTGATTGATATTCTTTTTCTTGTCGGCGTCTAGCTTTGTCGGCTTTCTTGAGTGTTTCTACTTTCTTTTTTTGTTCTTCCGACGCTTCGTTCTTGACGTTCACCAACGACGCCGAAATAATCAGCGAATGGAGCTGAAGCACATTAAGAATCGTGTCAATGAAGGGAGAAGGAAGAGCCGGTAACTCACCTTATGCAGACAGTCATCGACGTTCTGGGCTTGGGACCGATATAGGGTAGACGTTACAAGCAAGCTATCCGAGGATGAGACATACGCTGGCTAAGTAATTCGTCGTGAATCTCATTGTCAAATTCCAATCAATCTCATGCCTACATTCTTGCGCAAGCTCTGCTTTGCCCAGGCGGGTACGAAGGAAGTGTGTAAAGGACACCTTACGGTGCATTTTGTATTAACCTTGTTGACATTCTGCAAGGCACCTATCAGACCAGAAGCGCATGCACTTAGACTTAAATACGTACCTGACCTCCAGGCCCAGAACTTCGCGAAAAGGTTAACTCAACGACCTCGCGAGGTATGCTGACTTTTCGAAAAGCCTCTGCCCATTGCCTCGCCGCTTTCATATCGCTCGGCGTCTCGAGCGAGGCGATTGCAGGAGGGGCGGGTGCAAAGCTTTTGGACGCAAAACGACGAGAGAATCCCGGTAAGCTGACCGCAGGAACCAGATTCGAGCTAGATTCCCGAATCACCAAACGACAAGAGCGGCGTAAACGGCTGAACAGCATTATTCATGCTGAGCTTCTACAACCAGTTTTGGTCAGCGAAGCTAACTCTTAGCTATGAGAATATGGCTTCAATATATATACCTTCGAGCACGAAAAAAAATCTTCAGGAAATACGAAGATACGATTACTTCCTCGTAACAATAAGCATGCAATAAGCTAGCCTGCGTAGTATATCTGTCACGAGAGATGATACAACTAGAAAATATATATAGCGTACTGTGCAAATTAGCGGAGCAGTCTTCGAAGCTGCGCTAGTGGTCACCGTCGTGGCCTTCTTCAGACTCCGCGTGGCGATTGAACTTCTGGTCTGCGTCGATCTTAATGATCGCCATGACTACCACATTTGGATATGATACAGTTTTGCTGACTCAGACTTCCTCAGGCTTTACTTGACTTTGAAGGCCTCAACTCGCCTCGACTCTTTCCTTTGCTCATTCAAATTTCCACGCGTTTCTTTTGAGGTCATTCTTACATGGCTTCACGGTGTAGGTTTATCCAACAGCACCACAACAATACTCTATAATGCTGCGCAAACTTCGAATCGAATATCGCTCAATCGCCCGGGCGCAGAATTTGTTTCCTGATTCGGCCGAGTCGGAAAAAAGAAAAAAAGAAAAGAAAAGAAAAAAAAACCAGGAAAGGGGCAACGGACTATTCATCTTAAATAGCAAGGCAATGAAGCGCGCAGATGCATTTGCCTCGATGCGCCTGAAAGCTGCATTCTCAGGCGACTTGATTCGCGATTATCATTGACAGAGTGTCTGTCTGGCGCGAAGCAGATATCTCCGCGATAGATTTGATGATCTCGGAGAGTATCTCCTATCAGCAATGCTTTAAGTATATTTACCTTCCCTCGATCACAGATATCAAGAACAATAGAAATCTCAGCCCGCCCGACTACAGACAATATAAGCTTTTATTAGATCTATTTGATCGAGCAAGCAAGATCCAAGATCCATTTCATCTTACGGTCCGATATACAACAATTCATGTTTTGAACAACACAGCTACAGAATAAATAATACAATGGTTCATCTGGGTTCGACAACGATTTGGCAATTACATATACATTGAATTCTTTTCTCCATGATCATCATTCATGCTTTGAACTTGGATTTCGCCTGCACTGATGCAATGTCTATGCTTAGAATGTCCTAATAGCAATAATGCCAGGCAAGAGCAAAGCCGTGAGTGTTGCTGATGGAATATATAGATAGTAGCGCAGTACTAACCAGACCGCCCTTAATTTCTTCTGCAGATGGCATCAGCCCCAATCGCATGAGTTCAGACGCTTTGGTCATGATCGGATCGGTTTGCATGCTGCGGAAGGGGATGTTAGATCATGATGATGTCCCTCCGGTTCGCGACACATACCTGGCAACCGCAACAACTTTACCAGCTTTGAAATAGTAGGCGACGAACTGAAGGAAGAGGATGTCCACATTTTCAACGGTGACATACGACGGTACAAGCCAATCACGAACCTTCAGTTCACTAGGATTTCCCTTGATGAAAATATCATCATACGAGTGACCAAGACCGCAGTAGCGGAGCTGTTGTCCCTCTAGTCGACTACATCTCAGAAAAGATTCATAACATTGAACTCTAGTACTTACGAGCACTCCAGAAGATAGGAATCTTCGCGAAGGGTTCTGGCTTTCCAGCTATCGCCCGTCCGACGGCTCGGCCATGGTTACTTGCGACCTGTTTAATGATGCTGCTTTTAATAGTGGCCTACGAGAAATTGTGGGAAATCACGAACATTCCAATGCTCAATCCTCCGAGGCTCTGAAGATTCTGTCTGTGGGAAGACAGCGATATCGCCTATGTTCATGATAACACTTCATGACAGGCTAACAAACTTGGATAGCGATGGCATTTACCTATCGCAAATACATTCCCGTTCTGTCCTTGAATTCTCAAGAACTCGTCAACGCGCACGCCGCCGTCCCTTTCCAAGGTAAAGCCACTGTCCTTGAGAAATCCTGTCGCAGGAGCAACACCGACACCCATAATGACGAAGTCTGCTGGAAGCGTCGGTCCACCGTCTCCAAGAACGACCGCACCGACAACTGATTGATCGGATTCGGACGGCACTAGTTTTGCCACCTTTGACTTCATGTGGAATTTCACTCCCTGGGACTCATGGAACTATCCCAATTATTAGAGCTGACTTCGAAAGAGATAACGAGAAGTTGTACATACCTGTTTGAGACCTTTACCGATTTCTGCGCCTAGGATAGCCTCAAACGGATATTCTTCCATGCCAATAACATCGATAGAAGCAAGTTCTCGTTTTGCAATTGCCACGACGATCTCCATGCTAATGAAGGAGCTACCAATGACAACGACGCGCTTGCCTTTCTGTGCCGCTATGTTCCGTAAAAACTTAGAAACATGCCAGATAACGGATAGCAAGGGTACTGTACCCACCGGCGTCGATGGCTTTTGCATCCTCCGCATGGCGGAGGGTGAATATGTTTCCAAGATTGGCTCCCTCTATCGGAAGTCGGCGAGGTGTGCCTCCAGGGGCAAGAACAAGAGAATCGTATGCCAAAGTCTCTTTGGTGTCCAGCGTGACAGTCTTGGACTCCGTGTCAACGTAAGTTACAGTCTACCGGAGTACTTGTCGTTCAATCTTCCGACTTGTGAAAAGAGAAAAGGAAAGAACGTACGGTGCCGATGCGCAGATTCGTATTGTATTTGATTTTTAGGTCGGCCGCGCTCCTCCACTCAAGTTTGGAGGGGTCATGAATGAGAGCTTTGCTCATTTTCGTCCTAAATTCAAAGATTAACGAAAGCACGAATGAAAATTCGGGATAATTTTAGACATTACCTATCGATTGGTGCATACCGTTCTGCACTTATGATTGTTATGTTCCCCTTGTAGCCATTCTGACAAGAATAAGTTAATTAAAAGGTCTCGTCTTACACGTATCTAGCACTGACTTCTCTCAGACTCTCGACTGTGTGAATCGCGCCTGCACCGCCTCCAACAATAACAACACCGTTGCCAGGAGCTGCGGTAGCCTCTGTTGTAATGGCTAGAGGACGTGACTTATTGTCTTTCAAAGTACGCTTCGGGTCGGCAGTAACTTGGATCTTGCCATCCTTGACGACCGCCTTGAACGAATGCAACCCATCCAGAGCAGGTGCGTCCTCTGAGATGGTAATTATCAACAATGATTCACGCTATCTCTGACGTCGATGAGAAGAACTAACCGATGTCCCCGGTACAGACATTGAAACAAGCTATATATATATATGCATTCGGTCAATTCACAGCATTGATCCTAGACAACGGGATTCACCTCCATGCCAAGGGCTACAGAGATATGAATATAAGTACCTTGATAGGCAGTTTGTTATCGTTAACTTACCAGACAACACGACCATCAGCAGTAAGCACACCCTTTGACAAGGGAGCTCCATAGCTGCGATGTGCCACGGCTATTCAACACGAAATGCTTGAACAGACTTTTTGATGCAGCTTACTGGGTGCAAAACGCGCTGGTTGCATGGATCTTATCGCCAATCCTTGACAACAATATCTTGCCTTCGTCTCCAAACGCGACTTCTTTGCTTTACACGGCAGAGATGTCAGCACATGGTTTGACAGCCACGACTCCTTAGTTAGAACGCACAGCTCGCCATCTTTAAGCTCGCTCTCACTGAGGACTGCAATACTTGTGGTCGACATGCTCCTTTGGTTGCCAAACAAGTGATGATGATAGTTGATAGTGAAAGTGCTAGGCCTTATCCGTGCTGCTGCGGAACAAGTCTTGGTGAAACGCCCGCAGAGCATATACAGTATGTTCTCACCACTACGATGGTCGGGCTTCCGGGCTTATAAGCGAAATTCCCATCTCTATGACGCGGTGTCGATCATCTCGCGTCAGCCAATCACAACGCGTCCTTTACCTACATGCTAAGCACGTCATTGTCTGACTACATCTCGCCGAATCAGATTATTTTTATATTGCATTTTCGCAGCATATAGATAATTGTAATGTACAATCTATGAGTACTCACAAAAGAATGCTTTGTATCTACAAGATGCGTTGTGGTTTGGTGCAGCCAGTGCAACACCCAAGAAAGTCAAAATAAACTAATAAGGAGAGTGGCAGTCCATTTCGTTAAAGATCGTCAGAATAAATACCCAAAATCGAGATTAAAAAACACATCTAGATATACCCTGGTGGACTCTCTTTCCGACTTGACCTCGTGTCACTGCGGCCCAGCTGCCTGGAATCATTACGAGAATTCGCTGTCACGCCAATGCCTTTGAGCGAACGAACCTGCCGAAGTAAAGGAGCGGGAATCGCATGTGAACTTCGATCTCCCTGCAAAACTCCCCTGAGTTCCGTTCTGCTGTCCTCATCTTGCCGCAATGTTCTCGGCGAAGCAAGTGCATTGAAACCGATGTACATGTTTGCTCCTGTAGACTCGGGAGTCCCGGCTCTCAAGACCATCGGAACATCGCTCAATCGTCTAGGCCTGTGAGGCGTTTCGAGCTCTTCGTTCTCATACCGGTCATCATCCCACGTTTCTGAACGCACAGGAGATCTGAGCGCAGTTTCACCTGTCAGCCGATCCTGTATTGCCGCATGTGCGACAAGAGATGCCCACGCAATGGATGACAAGGCGCCCTCCGCGCTCTCCAACGACTCTGAACGGCTACGGATCTCTGCATGCATGGTGTCTTCCGACTCACCCGTATGCAAGCTCATATTTCCAACCGACTCAGGGAGGCTTGCAACACTTGCCATAGCAGCTTCGTTTTGAGATGGGAACGACTGAGTTGCATTAACGGAAGGGGGAGGCGGTGTTCTAGCTACCGCGCTGATCGCAGGTCGTAAGCGTTCGCGGGACTCGACACGTTGAATTTCAAAATCCTCATGATCAAATGCCATGGACGTGCGTGTCGAGTTCTGATAGCTTCGCGATGTCATTGGCGTCTTGGGCGTCTGTGGCCTACGGTCTTGGCTCTCACGTTTCGATTCTGACAGTGAGTCAAGTTGCGTGTAGACCGAGTCTGGACTGCGATCTGACGGAAGGGGAGGAACAGGAGGGACGGGCGGGATCATTTCGGCAAGCTTCATGTTGACATTGAGCAGCGATTCCCGTATTGTCTCTCCTCGCGGCGGGCGAGGAGGAGGAGGCAGACCAGCAGACGCAGGAGTCGTGGGACGAGTTACCGTGATCACAGGAGCTGGGCTAGATGTCTCCGAGCGACTATGAGGGTTCACAACTTCAAAGTCTACCCTTTTGGTTATCTCGCTGCAGGGTAGAATTGGCTTCCCGAGTATCGCATGGATGTTTTCAGAGCTCGTTGACGTACTTCCGTTTCGCGAATGAACAATACGGGAAGAAGTCGCTCGCAGAAGCGTCGCCGTACTGTCGACACTCGAAGTAGACCGTTGATGTCGCAGCCACATTTCCTTCATCTCGGGTGTCGGAGTGTGTTCCGATCTCTGATCCTCTGATTGTCGAGAAGGTAACGGTCGAATACCACTCCTCGGCGATGTTGGTAGTCCGTAGACGGAGAGGGAGCTTGACATCGGTGTCCCTACCCTCGGAGTCGGCGGCGGGAACGCACGACCATGCTGTAAGGACCTTGGCGTTGACATCGTAGTTGATGTCTGATCAAATGTCATAGGCTTTGGTGCCTCTATGGGAGACTTGAAACGCTCCTCCGGAACGAAAAAACTCTCGGAAGCAAGACTAGGTGTTGCTTGATGGACGGCCAACCGAAGTACTCTTATCGTATTGCATAGAATTAATACGTTTGCGAGTCCTTTATGATTTTGATGATTAGAATCGCTTCAGGTCAAGCTAAGGCTACTCACCATTGAGGGAGGCAGTGACGCCAGCAAGACCCAATAGAGCGTTAGAATTAGTCATACCAGATATCCGCATGAGACCGGCAATTGTGATAGGAAGAAAGAGAACGAAATAGGCTATCAAAAGTCAAATCAATGACAATGTCTCATACTTATTTGTTAGTTCCGTACGTACCAAGAGGAAACCAGAGCAGACTCCTGATTATCGCACCCAGGAAGTGTCTGTATTCTTCGCGTCCATTCAGACGACCGGCCCATCCGTGCACATTCTCGGGAGATAAGTTGAGCTTGATGCCGCCACCAATAACGAGTGTTCCACGTAGACAAAGATAAATAAGCGCGAATAATGAACAAGCAACGAATGCTGAAAGTATGAGCTGATGGATAAATTTCAATTCGGAAATTCAGGTGGTGCGAATAATCCAACACTTACAGGAAGATAGTAAACAACAAACTGCTCGATAGTGTACCCGCTCGAGATTGCACACCACAATCCAACATTGCTGAAGAACGGACCGTGTTTGGAAGAGCTGATGTTTGTGAGAGCTGTTCCTGTGGTAAGAATTAGCGATTCATCCTTTCAGCCAGGAAATATTTTTTTGGTGCACATACCTAGAGCTACGGCAGTCCCCCAGCCTAAAACAATTGCGAGAGCAACCATCCAGGTGGAAGAACGTTTGTGTAGCACCAGCGAAAGGAAGGTATGGATAGCAATGGAAGAGGTGAAATATGCACTGGCGAAGTCTCCGATTTGAAGTAGAGTGCCTGTAGCAATGGATTAACGACGACTAGATATCAGCGCGGTACTTATCTACCTTGAGCGGTGCAAAGTGATCCTGCAGATTAATATTATTAACGGACAGCACACTTGATAAGAGATGAAACACATTACCTGAGGTGATTCCGCCTTTGCTTGCCCATAAGAACTCAAAAAATCCGCTTATTCCACTCATAAGATTGGACAGTAAGAGGCACGTAACAAGTGCCCCAAGCTGTGTCCGGAAGAACAGAGCTTCCTTCGAGTCTTTACGCCCCTTCCATCCTTGCACCACAGGTCGGATAGCGGCAATCCCAGCCCTCGTTGAAAGGGCAACAATGCTTGAAACCGAAATGCAAGCTGCGACTCCAATAACCTGGCCCATGGTAAGTAGTGTGCAGCGATCGCAGATGGAGGAGAATGACTGACGATTGCTGCGCTCTTTTCTCCCGAACCGAAGGTCACGGAAATAATGTCGTCGTTTCTGACGACCATATCTCTAAGAGTCGAGCAACAGAAGACAAATAGATTAAATAAAGAATGTAGGTGTCTGTGCCGGACAGGGGGCGAAATCTGCTGGCTGACTAGAGTACTTCAGCAGAATTCAAGCTCTTTTAAAAGGGCGCCCGGCGCTTGTCCTTAGGATCGTCGGCTCGTCAAGAGGAGAGATAAAGCGAGAGAAAGGCACAAGGTCGACCACAGGTCAAATACAGGAAACGAAAAGGACAAAGCCAGAGGACGAGACCTTAAAGGAAAGAGAGAAACGGCCTCGACCAGAAAGCAGGATCCAGAGGCTCCTCCCTGAAAGTATATACGATATCAAGCAGCGCCCTTCTGTCCAAACTTACATCTTTCCCGACTGATACGCCGGGCGTAGCTACGGCAATCCGGTTCAGAAAGTAGCCGCCGACACTTGGGCATGAGAATTGTGGACGTGCGAAGTACCGCATGAGGAGCCATCAAAGATGCCGCTTGTCCAACAACCAAAGCTATTGGTCCCTCCATGTGCAGTTTGACTATCGGTGGGAGCTCATCAAGTCTGGTTTGATAGGGTAACTCGCGAAGTACTCTTGGAGCAGTGCCCAGATGAGATAGACGCACATCTTGAGACGACCCCGTATTCACATCCGGACAGGAAGTTCCTCGACGATCACAAAATAGAGCAACATGCTTCGCACACTGCAGTACTATGAGTCAATGTTGGACGTCGGTAAAGAAACTCGGTACGGGAGAATCGTGAACTTATCTTTGTGAGAACACTTTTCCTAATTTGTAAATCATTAAAAATCAGATCAGTTGTGAGGAATGAAGATGTATTTATTGTATTGAGCCTTGACTACGATGATGCTACCATGATCCCTACATAATGATATAATCCAAAAGCTCTATCGCTACAATTTATCCCGAGGACTTCCAAAATTTAATAAAAATAATCTAGGGTAAATCATCATGTCCTTGATCTCTTGAAGTATTCTGCAATCCCTTCTACTTCTTTTTCCTTCCTCTTTCTCGATTGTCGAGGAGGCGATGTCGATCTGTTTGGTTTCCGAGAACTTGATGCTGCAATAGGTGTCTGTCGTTCTTGATGGGCGAGGTCCTCCGCGAAATGGAAATCAGCATGCTCCATGCGAAGTTTCTCAAGAGCCTCTTGCAGCAACTCTCCAACGTCATCATCAGGAAAAGTTCCATTACTGGCACCAGATTTTGCGATTTGATTTCGCAAGGTGACAGGCAAAGAGATAGACTTGTGACACCGACTACACCTGAAAGAATATCGGTTGTCTATGACGTCTGTTTCAAGGCATTAGTCGCGCCTTTCTGGGTCTAGGATACACTATGCTTACCATTATTGGAATCGAGGGCAGCAAATTCTTTCTCCCCTTTCATGCCAGGGGTAACACTACGGCTCCGCTCGTGCATCACTTCTACTTCATCCAAGATAGAACTCGGTCCGGCAGCGCCTTCCGACACTGCCCGCTTAGAATCCATCGGTGCCCTTGCGTGAAAGAAACTTTGGATGCTCTGCTGACCCTCCTCGGTCCATCCTATTCCTGTCAAACTTAAGTTTAGATGCGTTACCTTCATCCCTTTCTTTCCGTCCCACAGCATGTCATTGCGCACTATCTCTTTCCATAGCTTCTCGGCTTCGCTGGTCATTATGTCCACCGTCACGTTCGACCGTGGTGGAAGAAACGGTTGCTGCTTCGAACGCAAAATGCTCCATCCTTGTCTAACATGAAGAGAGAGTGTGCGTGGCCATAAGCCGGGTGTCTTCTCGCGAGCTTCATTGAGTCGGATGGCGAGTTCTGCCGCAAGCATACGGATCCAGTGCGGACCCTCGGAAGGCTTCGTCAGGGGCTTAGGCAGGTTCTTCGAGGCGTTCATTGATTTATTAATCACCGCCTTCTCCTTTACTTTGGAAGCCACATTTCAGCTTACAACCATCATTGCCAAGATCGCGTCTAAGATTGAGCATACTGTACCTTCGCAGCGGTCTATTCCACTAGAATGATCGAACTTCAGTGAGGCCAGAAGGGCGAGAAACTCGTGGACTACTTACCGGAGGATCTCATACACCCAGACTGAGCACTCTCCAAATTTAGCTTGCATCTCGTCTGTTCAAAGTTAGACATGCAATGACCTCCATTTAGAAATCCCTACCTATAGAAATATGTCTATGAAGTAAAGACATGTGAGCTGCAGATAATACGCGTTCCCAATGGACATACTCACAATAGATCTCCCACAGTCGAGACGTCGTATTCATTTGCGAGAGCTTTGCCTAATTTTCCTCCAAGGAATCGTATCTGAGAAGAGTGAGTAGAACGCTGTCAGCTTCGATACTGTAACTTGAAGAGGACACATACTTTCTGAAAAGGCATAGGTTTGAGGAAGCCCGGAATTGCGGAGTTTCGTAAGATGTTCTGCGTATTGAACTTGCGATAAGAAGCAGCTAATTTGGCCAAGAACTTGTTCCTTGCTATTCCCTAAATGCTGAGTGAGATGGCAGAGTGTGGGGAGATTAAGTGTCCCATACTGCAGACGTTAGGTAACCAAGCTTTTCGTGTACCTCTTTGCGCATGGAAGCCATAAGTTCTGCCGCTATTGCAAGACCAACATCGTGCCAAGTTACTGGTCCATCCTTTTCGATCTCCTCGACAAGTCGAGTAGTCACTTCTTTCTCCGAATCAAGCTTTGTGGGGTCTACTGGAATTAGGTTGCCCAACCCAGCGTAGGAGATCCGCGGAGGCAGAGGGAGAGGAGAGTCTATTCCATCCGGTGCATCAATGGGTGGCTCTGCGAGATAAGGGTATCTTTCTAGCATGACATCCCGCACAGGAATTGAGAAATCGATGAACGCTTCGTCGATCGAGGCCTTTTCTGTTCCCGTAAATTTCTTCAGTCTTTGCGGTCCATAGGTATGAGTTATTATTCGATCGTACCGACTTCGCCAGATGGAAGTAGTTCTTGTAGCATGCTATGGATTTTAAAGCTTTCGCGTCTATACAAATCTAACGAAATCTAGAAGAAATATCCGAATTTAGCACCTAGAAAAAATCGGACATCCAAAACCTTATCCGTGCCTTGTGTGTCTTGATATCGGGTTTCTCCCAATATTTTGGCTCTGCCTCTCCCTGAGCGTAGGTCGCTACATGAACCACAACGAGATTTGGGCACCTTTTCAGAGCATCGTCCGGCTTGTCCATACGAGATATACCATACTTGCGAGCGGGATAGTTCACAGCGATCAGCATTCCCCATTGAAGAACAACTAGAGGTGTTTCTGGATCGAGCCCCAATCGTACTTGCTCACAGTTGGCATAGAACGCGTTGCAGTCCACGAGAGCCACGATTCGCAGCGGATGCTTGGGACCAATGACTGAAGAATGGAGATGTCTATAAGTTATTATCGGGTCAAGATCGTCGTAGTCACTGTTGAACTGTTTCAGTTTTCCCTTCTTCACCGGCGAGCTCGGTGTCGCAGTCATTGGTGCTGCACGACGAAGGAAACAGACGTGTCAATTGGACAACAACATCATTAAAATCAGCACTAGTGTGTGTGTGAGACAGAACGCGATGTTACGCTGGTCTCGTGATCTGTTACGAGTGACGTGTTTCGGGAAAAACGTAATGTGACGACATTAACACTAACGCATCTGCCAGCCCGAAGTCTGTCTGCAAGCTTGAAACCGACCGCAATGGCCTCAAAGTGGGCAGCATTCATGACCCGATGGAATAGGTACTAGCCCATATGAAAGTGATGTGACCTTATCTGACATTGATGCAGATCAACTCAAGTTTTACGGGATAACACATCTGCAAGTACGTTTCGATTATACTGTACAACATTTTTCCACAGTAATTTCACGAAGGGCTATAGTTCTTCGCATGGATGGTGTTAGTCCGCCGAATAGGTCTCCCATGTCACTTTGTTCTTTCAATACGAAAGAAGACCTTCAAAGATACTCAATTGGCGCCGACTCCGACGTCGGAGGGACATCTACAGCACGTCTCGACTTCGTCCCAAACCCGCACGATTCAAACGGGAATGGAACGGCACGTTTTTGGGGAGACATGCGCCTAGGTGTACGAAACGACCTCCGCGGAAAGATCAGAGGCGGTTACGCCGGCTTTCGCAGTAAAGTAGCAGCTCCGGGTTCTATTGGCCAGGTTCCGAACTTACGCACTTTGTACATATAGTCTCGACCGACTCTGTTCGGCGAGTTGGCTGATGACATCTCAAATCACGAATATCTCGCATTGCGCGTGCGAGCCGGCGGACATCCACGTACACGCAATGCGTACTTTGTCAATCTACAGACAGACTCGCCGATCTCCGGAGAACTGTGGCAGCATCGATTGTATTTCCGCAGGAATGACGGTTCATGGGAAGACATCTTTGTACGTCGTGTGGCTCCGTTTTAATCATCACCTCCTTTCTGTCTCGCATCCTTGTTCATCACATCAGATTGCTGACGAGTGCTTCTTATTGAATCAGATCCCTTTCTCTGCTTTCGCCCTCACTAGCTACGGTGAATTGGCCACAGGTCGTGCTTCTGAGGTAACTATCGAAGAGGATAGAATACGATGGTTGGGTATCTCCTTGTTGGGCGGAAACGCCGGCATCGAAGGCCCCTTCGAGCTTGGACTGGACTCCATCAAAGCCGTCAATCAAGAAGATGTCCACACTCCGCCAATAGGTAAGTGAGGATACGTTCAACCATCTCAGTAGAGTCACGTTGACAATCAATCCTAACTACGCAGTTGATCAACGCCCTCGAGGCGTTGATTCGGAAATGGAGGATGCCGACGAGAACCTATGGCAACGTGATCGAACACCATGACTTCAGTCAAGCACTACACCTCAATGTGAAATCCGAGCTAGCGAGGGAAGAAAATCATGATTCCGGATTTCACTTCTATATACATTCCGCATCTGTTGTACATTTATCCGAAAAGCAGTCAGAGAAAAGGGCAAGAAGTTCGGCATACTTTGTCTTTTTTATATCCAGCATGAAAGACGACATGGAGAAAGGCATGAAGGAAGACATGAGGGAAGAAAAATCATGGAGCTCGTAAGGTAGAAGGCGGCCGAAGAAGGTTAGGTACAAGCCGATGGAAACCGGGAGGATGAAAATTAGGCAAGCAACTCCCGAAGAATGTATCGCCACTCCGATTATAAGAGTCTCTGTTCAGTCAAAGTTTCGGGGAAAAAAAAAACAAGCTGAAGTCTAAACCTCAAACCACGACGCAGCCACCACAGCAACCAGTGTTTTCGTCAGGAGAACTCTGAGGATTATAGACACCAGGCTGCGATGGAGCCGAAGGGCGGCCAGTTTGTTGATCCTACCAAAAAATATACTCAGATTGAAGTTATCTTTTGGTTGTTTTTTTAGAAGTTCGCTTACCTTGTTATACCTCCTAATCTCGCGAACAAGGTTAGAGAAAGCTTCGTCGACGTTGATTCGCATCTTGGCAGACGTCTCTATGAACTTGCAGCCAAAATGTTTCGCAAGGTCACGTCCCTCTGGAAATTGAAAACCGATGACGCATTGACATCATTCCACATCAAACATCAGTAAAATCAAGACCACCAACCGTTCATTCCGACTTGGCGTTCATACTCCAGATCACACTTGTTAGCGACGACAATCACTGGGAAATAATCCTTGTCTTTGACTCGGAGAATCTGTTGATGGAAGGTACTGATCTCCTCGAACGAACTGCGGGATGTAATGGAGTAGACAAGAAGGAAGCCTTCACCCGTGCGCATGTACTGCTCACGCATGGCACTGTTCGTAGACCTTGTAAATAGAGGATCCGAATGAAAATATGTTTGGTTCACATACCCATACTCCTCCTGACCTGCTGTGTCCAGGACGTCGAGTAATGCAACTTCATCGTCAATCACACATTGTTTACGATACGAATCTGGAGATAAGACAGGCGTAAACCACATGAAATCGTGGGTGCCAGCGTTTTGGCGCACCCTCAATGGTCGGATCGTACTCATCCACGAAATGACTCTGGATGAATTGAATGGTAAGCGCAGACTTGCCGACGCCTGACAGTGTATCAGCTCTAAGAACTGGAACGAAAGAAGGCCGTTACTCACCACCTCCACCAACGACCACGAGCTTGTACTCCCTAAGAAATTGGGCCTAAGATAACCGTCAGAATTACCTCCGCGACTGATTGAAGAGTGGAATGCCGACCCTGGCTTGCATTGTTAGTTTCTCGCTGAATATACTCAAAGAAATTCGTCAAAGAGAAGGCGGTTCTTATCGTCGACTGCGACAATGGTAACGATGGGAGGAGAAAAGATGGAGAAGACACCAACAACGAGCGAAAGGAGGAGGCGAGCGAGCGTTTTCATCTCTTTCCCAGACAGAATCAGATCATTACATAATATCAGAACTTAAGCGCTTAGCCCAACCAACCAACAACGTCAACAATTGACTGATGACTCTGTACACTGGCAGCCCTCCAAGTGGTACTGTACAATCAGCACAAAATCGTCTACTCAACAAGGCACTTTCAAACTATATGTTTCTCTCTGCACGTCGGACCGTTCGCGGTGCTTCTTTATCTAACTCTGCGTTGCTTGGCTTTATTAATTAGGCCCACCGCTTAATGGAGTAAGTACTATAAGAGTTCCCTACCAAACTCGTCCGCTCCGACTGGGCGTCAGAAATTTCTATCTATTAGTATTATGGACTTCGTTTCCGTATTGGTGTGTACTAAATATCGGAGGAGATTCTATTCTTGATGATTCACTGCCCCGTTCCGAATGATGACAGGTCAGCCTGATTTCTTGTCGTCTAGGACAAAAAACCTTGAAGGAAGTCCTATGCGCGTGCACACCCTTCACATTCAAAAGGCCGCAAAAAAGGGTCAAAAGGACGATGTCTTTGTACAGAATTTCGCATCAATGTGCGCGTCGCGAGGACAGACTATGACATCAAGTAAGACTCCCCGGATTAATATCCTTTTCTTTTGAAGAATTACGATATGTACAGTCGCAGACTCCGCGGAACAATCGAAAAACACGGAACTCGTATAAAGTTTTACCTTCTTGCCGTGGAGGTCATCCGATTCAGTGTAACATTTATCGTTATCGTCAAAAGTAGAGAATGAGAATATCTCCCGAAGGTCAATACTTTCTCTTACTCGACCAGAAATCTGGGCGTTGATATCCGAGAACTCATGAATACCTCGCATAAAGTGCCTTCTGGGACTGGTCCAGGTAAGGTTTTGCTTTTTCATGGCGACTAATTTCATCTAGTTCCTCCATTACCATTACAGAACGTGCTCTGATCATGTCTTGAACCCTCAGATGATAAGGAGTCTTGCAAACCTCGAGGACACCAGCACTTACATAAAGCCGAACTCTCGATCTTCACGCCTCTGGTACGTTGGCCTTGGATTCTGAAACATCTACAGCTTGCGGGATACCCCGTGTGCTTTGACTACTGCCTGTTCATTGGATCTCTGTTTCTCTCTTTGGCGACGAGCACAGTTCTATGCTATCTCTTCGCTGCCTCACTAGTCTGGAAGGGTATTACGCGGCTTGACCTTACGAGACAAGAAACACGTTGAAGGTACGGAGTCAATGCATCTTCTGGTCAATGCATCTTCTTTGACTTCAGATTGAACGTGTGTCTTCGCCTTGTGTTCCTTCGGCGAACTCAATTCCCTTGGTTCTAGCTCTTGTCTATTCGAGCATCGTCAAACCTTGCTCATTTCGGTCAGTCATCGCGAACCCGAATACTGCTATCTGCGCAACATTCTGGTCCGCATCTCTACTTCGCGAACGATATGTCTCAGTTCTCGGTTTCTGGTCACTTCCGAGCAACTTTGACATCCAACACATTTGTCCGTCCTTTCAACAACTGGCGGGCCAGCACGGCCATCACAGTGTTGCGATCACCAAAAGAGTGTAAAGAAGCCTGTTATCTACGGTTCGTCTTCCCGATTATCCGCACAGGCCTCCGATTCCTGAACTAAGTGCGATGATCATAACATTGTATCATATCGTCAAGTTGTGTCTCTATGGATCCTTCTTGACTGAAATTTTTCTTCTCCTCTCGAAGTGCCTGAGCTTCAATGCGTCTACGTTCCTTGCATGTTTGAAATACCGAAACTGGCATGGTGTCCTTGGTTGAGGAATGACCGCGTTCGGCTTACTAAACTACAACCATCCGTATTTTGAATTCAATAATGCTGTCTTTGAAGACCTCGCTATGCAGTGATGCACGCGCCTGAAGATCTACTGAGCACGTCACGAGGGTGGGTTGGAAACATAATGTGCAACTATATATGCCTGTCACTTGTAAGTGGCAAAGAAGCCGGAAAGCATGAGTAATGCGAAATATCTACAATGGATACGATATTTCAAGTGACCTAACGTTACCCCACGCTTGTGCTGTTGCAATAATTCCTTCGCTTATAATTCTGTGAATGTGCCTGTTTCCTCAGTTCATTTAAATTTTATTCCTCTCGGTAAATCGTAACGTGCGTGTCCTGTGCGACATCTCGTTTGATCAGCTATCCTCGTATTCCTGCTATCTTGTAATGGAATCCAATGTTGCTTCAAGAAAGGCGCTCCTGGGCACCCATTCGTTCAGTCTTACCTATTCGTGTTCCACTAAATGTATTTAATGGGTAAGAATGGAGAACGCCCATGTCCATGCGGCAGGATTCGTCTTTCGAGCCAGCGCTTTGTTGTGGCTCCGGCGGCAAGCACTGCGCGCCCCCGAGCGTTGTTTTCAACTCGTCACGCCGACGCGATGCCCCACAATATTAAGTAAAGACCATGTGCTTAAAATCCAGCTTCGCAACATTGAGCGCATATTAGATCGGATCAGAGCGCGAGTTTCGCGGAATTTTCCAAGCGATCAGAGTCTGACGTACATACGCGCCTCATTATGTGAGTGCGCATTTCTGAGACACATACTGTGGCGTAGCAAGTAATCCACACCGTATATCAAATCAACTTACCTCGATAAGGAAGGTGTTCGTTTCAGATGTGTTGAAAACAGAAAGCACATCCTGTGATTTTTCCAGCTTCCCGCATTACGAGGACCATTGTAGGGGCATATACTCAAGCACGTCATTGTGGATAAACAGTGCGATATCTCACAGAATAAAATCGGTGAACGTAATGTATCACAAAAATCCAGACTTCGAAGCAGCACATTGCTGACTCTTCAATCTGTGTAACCAATAAACGAGCATAAGCTGAAGCCTTTTAGACAGGTTTAGCCGAGCAACCAGGATGTAAGTCCCCAGAAGGAAGTCAAAGATAAGATGGCGGAATCTAGGCGCATGAAGACTAAAGACCCTTCGGTAAGCGGATGTGAATCGCAGGCGGCCAAAACGCACCGAGTCCGGAAAGAGCAAACTACTCTCCATAGACTCGATCGCGCGTTCTCCGACATCGGCGGCAGAAGCACTTGCGAAAGTAAATTTGCTTTGACACAGAGTCGGTAGGCAAACAGTACCGCAGTTTGATGTGACCTGAATGTTTTGATCATATTGTTCTATACAAAATCCTAGTCAGAGTCTCTAGGATCACGTATCTTGCAATATGATATACAAGTTGACGCTTGAACCCTGCTATTATCAATAAACTCCAGTGGCGCAAGGAAGGGTGTCCAGTATGATAACGAGGTGGAACAACGGATTTAAGAGCACGGTGACGCTCTTCTCCGTTTTGCCGAATCAATTAGCCCAGCCTCCTGCAGTGATCAAGTTGCGGAATAAGGCACACCGGCAAAGTTTGAGGACGAATATTCCTTCACTCTTCGTCCGTCCATTACGAATGACTTCCATAGAAAAGAAGCAGCGTAAATTTGGCCAGCTTGAACTGTAAAGCAAATTGCACACGGCCAGGCTATTATGAAGGCTCGGTCCGCGTCACTTCAAGATCTAAACACATAGGACGCGCGCCCAAGTAACTCCCAAGGCGAGATGACCTGCACAGGTCGCGAAAATACCTGTGGACCAATGGATCCTAATGCCCGGGTTGCGATGACGCGCCACATTTGTTGTTGTCGCTTGGTAAAACAGGAGGAACGCTGGGTGGCGCTGGGTGGATGCGTTCTTATTCTGCTTCCGTGAGAGCGGACAATAACTCAGAGATCTTCTCGAATAGTTTCTATTCGATCCTGCAGGTTCCCGCAGGTACGCCCAAGACAGAGACCGCATCCGCCGACTTTGGTAGAAACAATATAATGCGACGATAAGTTGGCGATATGCTGAGCATGAAAGTTATTCCGACACACTCTTTCTTTGTCCCATGGACGGCGATGTTGAGCAGCGTGGCTTTCAGGAATCCCGCGCTACCAATCACCATGACGTACCGACTACGGAGTCCAGAACCTGAAAATGTTGGCCAATCCGTTCATCGAGATGCTAGGTAATAGCACGCAATATTAGTCATACTCTGTGAAGGACGTCCTACAAAGGCCATGTCATGCGCAATCTTTGGGCTGCAGCTGTATCATCTCCGATTGAAAATGAATGGGCGCGGCACGGACATGAGATGTCAACAGGCGATAGTGGCGGCACATACGAGATAGTAGTGAGCTCGTTCCATGCATCGTTATCTGACCGACCGGAGATTTCATTCCTTCTGGTGTCGATGTGGCTGCGCCGACATTCAAACGTCGCTGCACCGTCGTGGTACAAAGAAAGATGTGATGAGATCGGTGTACGTTTAAAGTTATAATGTAATCTCGCCCGATGCCGATTTCAATACGACGACGACTGTGTAGTACTCGCCCACACCGAGCATCCCGAACCGGTTCCATTCCGAAGAAGTCCGTGTCATAATAGCCTGATAATTCAGCCTCAGAAAGCCCAAGTTGCAAGCGATAGACAGGACGGAGACATGCCCATGGTGGAGAAAGAACAATCAGCTGGAGTCACTTACATAATGGCGGTTGTGAGTGTATAGGACCAACATAGCCGTTCCTTTGTAAAAGGGAAGTAAGGTTTGCATACTTCACTTGAGATCATGGCGATTTCCCGATTTCCGATGCTCCGAATTTGACGGAGGAAAGGCGGGCGGATGCTCGATAGATGAGGAAAATAAAATGACCGATGATTCGAGGATGAAACACCCATTAGGCAAGACTCATTTGTCCATCAGCCGCCAGATAATGCCACAAAGTGAAGAAGCGGGGGACATGATACTGCGAGATATCGTGTCTACTAAACTGTGCAGCAAATAAAGTAGAGTTGAGAGACATATTATGCGGAAGTGGTCAACGGCACTCGGCAAGTCCCAGAGAGTAAGAATATTAATAGCGACCCTGAAGATCTTTTAGGCGCGCATGTACGTAAAACTAATCATTACTTTGCTCTGTCCAAATAACCATATACAACAACAATTCGCGTATCGAAACTCGAAAGCAATTCCACTCCACGGCATCTAATGGTTCTAGGTATACAAAGTCCTTCAAAGAAGAAAAAAAAAGGGAAAGCGTAGAAGATCATAAGTTACCGCTTATAGTACACCGAATGTTTCGGCAGTCTTCACAATCTGAATCAGCCTGCCACGCGCAATACGTGAGTTTAATCACCGCCCTGCTCCCGACGCAGGCCCGCTGTCTGATGCTCCAGTCGCTGAATACGGCATGCTTCCCCTTCGGCTCTTGTCCATCGTGCATACATGTTTCTCTAACGAGCGCTCGTATGAGAAGAAACTATTGCACCGCGCGCAGACCCACTCGCATCGTTTTCCGTGTTTGTAGACTTCGTGTCGCAGTTGATCATGTCGGCGCGAAAACTTTTCCGTGCAAGGCGGGAAGGAACACTGGAACCGAATACCCTTCCCGGCATGAGTTTTCATATGACCACCTAGAGTACTCGTACTCTTGAATTGGCGCTTGCATCCAGGCTGGGGACATGGTAACAATCGTGATTCGACCTTATTTGGTGTTGTACATTTCGGATCAGGTTCCGGAGCAAGCTGCGATAGTACGGGGGACTTCTGAAGCGATCGTTCCGAAGTGCTCTGGATGCAGTTGATGTCAGCTGAGCCTCCAACGTCATTCCTGCCGCCGTCATCACTTGTCGGTGTTGTGGCCGGTAAGAAGAAATCACAAGGCGTAATGGGCGAGCTTGAGCCACATGAAGATGAAGATGAAGAGGACATCTGCGGCGAAGACGGTTCCGATAATTGATTGAGCGCATGGGGCGCGATGCCACCCGATACTCCCACGTCAAGCATCGGGTAATCAGCGTGAGGATCGAAAATACCCATGAAAGAGTCAAGAGCTAACGGCATGAAACGTTAGTTGAGGATGAAAAGAAAACACGTACAGTACACTTACCGGTCATCAGCTCCACGTCCGAAGAGGACATGAAGTTCATGTTCTCTAGGCACACCGGATCTGCTTCACGGGCCGCATGGAGCACGTTCTAGAAAATGAATTTGATTGATCATTCCGCTCAGTACGGTTGCAGAAACAAACTTACGTTCATGATCGGCGTAGAAGAGTATGCGAGTGGGTTTCCGCCCATTGATGGCGGCGGGTTCGATGCGGCGGTTCGGGACGATATGACTTCTTTAGATGATACATCCAAGGTCGGTCCTGACAAACTGTCCCCAAGGGACAAATAGGATGCGTCGGGGATTTCGTGGCCAATAGGTCGCGTACCATAATGTTGTGTTCGATGATTGGGGAGGAATGATAAACGGACGAAATGCCCACGATGGTCCATGCCACGCTCTACGCTAAGATCGACCTGTGATACGCTCAACGGACTTGATGGAGTCGTAAAAGCCGTGCTGTTTGAAGCGGTTGGCCGTCCATCCGAAGTGAAGATGCCGGCGGGAGACTTGAGCTGTTCTCGGGCAGTGTTTCCGAAAGATGTTTGTTC
Organism: Sanghuangporus sanghuang; assembly: GCA_009806525.1. NCBI lineage: Eukaryota > Fungi > Basidiomycota > Agaricomycetes > Hymenochaetales > Hymenochaetaceae > Sanghuangporus > Sanghuangporus sanghuang. The sequence goes on from VVIT01000005.1 coordinate 1,318,086, forward strand.
GTCGAGAGCACATTCGATATGTGGAGCAGCATGAGGACTATCGTAACGGACAGTGATGACGGTGTGTGCCAAATGGCCTGCAGGGATGACAATGCTCATTGTTGGAAGGTACGAGCAACTAAGATGAGGAAGTGGGGAAGATACGAAGGAGCTGGGCTGGCTCTCCGACCTTCTTATGAACCCGACGGCTAGTGGAAAATAAAGAAGGTATGCCGAAACGATCTAAGAGGCCGTCTGGGAACCCAAGGCAACCTGAGTCGGCTACAGCGGGAGTAAGATCGCAAATTGGATGGAATGGACCCTTCCAATAAAGAATCGAGAACCTGCACCACCGGAAGCTTCGAACCAAACCCGCGTCGGTCCGTACATAGATAGAAGTCAGCCGAAACAAAGAAAATTATTCGTCGCTAAATCAGGATATCTAGTCGTTTCCGCGAGACAAAAAGCTTGTAGTTCCCGAAACAGATATATCCAGTCACTTATGAAACAGACACATCTAGTCAATATGGTCTCCCAATAGGCGCCATGTCCCCAGATCCAGCAATGACTAAAAGAGTAGCTCGCATGTTGCGTAGCATCAATGGTAATAGTAATAATTAATTCATGCATTCATCGCATCCAGGACGCACTGCCAGCTTTCTGATCGGGTATGGCAGACCCTGCACATTTGACCCAATTCAAAATATGCAGGAAGAGCGCGACAACTGAAGATGCAATACGTCAGTAGAATTAAGGCTCGAGGCAAAGGCAAGTTCGCACCGGATAGGCGGACTAATCGAGCATCAACTAGAGCTGCCGAACAACCTCGAAGCTAACTTGTGGTTCAATGTAGTTTCCCGAATGGGCTATGGACTAGTAGAATACGCCGAAAGTGCGAAGGCGCGCGAGCGCCCCTTAGGGCGTTTGGCACAAGATCAATCCTAGCCGATATCGCGCACAGACAGGCTGCATTTGACGCGAGGATACCATAAATACATTCCCATAACAAACTATACATCTCCGAATCTGCAGGAAAATACCAATAATAAGGCGTTTGGGCTGATGTACGACTCGAGCATAAAATAGCTTACCGCACCACTCTCACTAACAATATCAGAGACTCCTAACAGATATAGCGGACTGAGGCAGGGTTCAAGGCGGCGTTCTGGATGTAAGCTTGAGTTTGTCCTCTGAAGCTATCGAACCAATCAAGCTTCCATGAGCTTGGCGCATGGAAGTATGATGGATATCGTAGATGTTCCTGCATATGACGATGGTGCTTGAGTGGGCATAGATCTGAATACTGGACTGGAGGAGCTATTGCACCGTGCTGACAGATGAGCAAGAAAGGCAGGAAACTGGTTACCAAAACGAACGGCGGAGTCATGGAGGGCTCCTCGGAGTCGAAGCGAAGACAGGTGCATCCATGCCGCGCGATGTCCCTGGCCCGCTCGCAATGGATACCGAGCTGAACTGTCCAACGATGCTCGCTGTTTTGCTTTGACTCGGAAGCATTTGCAGTTTAACCGATCGTGACACGACTGCCGTTTGAGGGAATTCTGTCCCGCGCATCACCGGTCGGCGGCGATCGCTGCTGTGACGCGCACCAGAATCACGCGTCCCACTGCGGAGTCGCAGGCAGGTTGGTCTTCTCCATTTGCCACGACAACAACGACTGGTGTTGAGACTGAGACAATGTCGTCGCTGTTCCCATCGCTCGAGCCTTCGAAGGCTGGCATTCCACCCACATTTCAATGGCCAGTCAAGTTCTGCTTTTACAGCATACTCGCAACATACGTCCTCTCAATCGTGACTGGAAATGTCTCCCAGGTTGATCGAGTGTGGACGTTCTTGCCTGTGATTTATTCTGTCTATTACGCTCTTCTGCCTTTCTGGCCGAAGTCGCCTCCGCTTCCTCTATTTCCGTACTCACCAGAAGGATTGGATCGGAGTCTCGTAAATCAACTGAACCCTCGAGCCCTTCTGATGGCGGGCCTGCAGGTGAGATCATCAGCTCGATCAACAGACACTGTCAGGATGGGAAAATCTTGAAAACAGATCATTTGGATGTTCCGTCTCAGCTATAACACCTGGCGCCGTGGCCTTTTCAGTCTGTGAGCGACGTCATTTATGGTGTATGCGGCGCTGCTGACCCGCCATTCCAGACGCGAGGAAGATTATCGCTGGGAAGTCCTTCGTGCCAAAGTTCCCAAATGGCTCTTTCAAGTCGTCAACCTTGTTTTCATTGCAATAATTCAGAACATACTCCTGTTTCTCCTTGCGCTTCCAACGCACAATGCTGTCATCGTCGAGCCTGTCCATCGCGGATTAAAGCTATCCGATTACGTTCTCGCCTTTCTCAGTATCACTACTCTCATCATCGAATTCGTCGCAGATAATCAACAATACAGCTACCAAACGCACAAACGTACAGGTATTTACAATGAACGGGATTGGCCGTGGGCACGCATCCGATGGACACAGGCCGACGTGCAGCGTGGTTTTATCACACGTGGCCTGTGGGCATGGAGCCGTCATCCGAATTTTGCATGCGAACAAACGTTCTGGATTCTCCAGGCATTCTTCCCTATCCTGGCGATGCCGCGCCTCGAGCAACTTTCGCGGGGGCAGATCACGCCGCTTGTGTCTTTAATCCCACCCCTTGCATTGTGCACGCTCTTCTTCAGTTCTACGATTTTTACGGAGTCGATTTCGGAAAGCAAGTATCCCAAAGCATATCGTGCATACAAAAGGCGAGTTGCCATGTTCGTGCCGTTCCTGACTCCTGTGTGTGGATGGATACTGCAATTGCAGGGCAAGAAGGAGTACTGTGATCGCCTTGTTTACGGGGACGGCATCACGAAGGAAAATCAGAAGACTGAATGAAAGAAGGTTCCTGATTCCCAGAGCGCTTGCCATTGCGAAAGCGCATCTCTTAGTTACAAAGTTTGATGCGCCCGATTGTTCGTGGACAAATACTTATCATACGCGGCTCTTAAAGGACAATGAAATACGGATTTTGTCAATTTGAAGAACATTAAGATAACAAATTGCAAGAAACGAGAGTCAAAAAGAAGTTCATGCTCCAATTGCCGTAAGAGACGTGGCAGTAATTGGTGACTCAAGTGCCTTCTGAGTAACATCGATTACCGCTGTAGACTGATCCTCAGACGACTTATTTTCAGCATACGAGGGTCCCACCGAGGCGCCATTGTCCCTGGAAGAAGAAGCCGATGCAGACGTCGTTGCCTCCTGAGGATCCGGACTTGGAGACGTCTTAGGTTTCTTTTTCTTTTTCAACATCCCTAAATTGAAAGAAACAGTCAGATTTACAATTATGATAAGCATAAACCGAGCTTTAGCGAACGAAATGACGTACCTGCAGCAACAGCATTCTTGACATTATCCACGATATCCCTGCTTTGTTCAATGAACTCGGTATCATCGAACCGACGCTTCGCACCGACAGGAGCGTCATCACCGCTAGCATCGACTCTGCCTTTGCCCTTCCCACTGATGCCCAAGCGTTTCTCAAGTTTCTCCAGCTTCGCACGCTGAGCCTCCTGCTGAGCCTTCTTGCGCTCTGGCTCTGACTCAAGGTAAGCTGCCAACCTGATGAAGGAAACTATTTAGCATATATCTCGGTGGCGCAGAAGGTGCGCGTATGATGCGACTTACGACTTCGCTTCTTTGAGCGTGCTGAGGCGGCGTCCATTCAGGTCCCTGCATGAGTCATTGTTGCTCGTCTTCTGACTGCTCATCCGCCCTCCCGCCGCACGGAGCTGCGATCCGAACCCGCCCTTTCCACCGAGGAGGCGCGGCGCAAGTCGCAGGTTTATCAGTCTGTCTGACAGCCCATCTCCAGCATGGAAAATTTCGTCTTCGCTTCCCCGACAATGGATATCAGTAAGATCCCAGAGATCGCTGAGAGTAGTAGAGTCGGGGGGCAGGGAACCCGATGGAAGACTGAATGCGAGTTGTGCCTCCGAAAAGCGCGGTATGAAGTCTGGCAGATAGGATGGTAAGTCGGCGAGACGAGTTTCCGACGGTACTTTCAAGGTCAAAGAAGGAAATGGAGGGAAGGTGGAAATCAACAAGGTCGTCGCCATCGTGGGAGCCAGTCAAGTTGCTGGAGCAGCTCAAGCTCGTTCGTTGAGAGTTGGCGACGCTGTGACACAATGCGTGACTCAAACAGTCTGCTTAGTAAATCGTTCTCACGGCTATTGACTTCTGGTCGGGACCGTCTCAACCAGTGAACCAGTTCAAAAGCCACATCCAGGCTTCCATTGGCAACTAAATTGTTCTATGAGATCCGAATCTCCTCTGCGTGCTTATTTACGTGAATCAATACCACAAGTATCAGGTCCTATCGAACTCGCGATCAAGTTCAAAGTATCTTTTTGTCGATTGAACAGGGAAATCGGCGCTCAATGTCCTTTCTTACACTCATTGCAATGATGGAGAAGATGCGCAGCAGATCAGTGCATCCACATCCTTTGCGTTTCATCTGTGTCTTTTCGAGAGCTGTTCTGCCATTCTGGACACAGGTTTTGCTACCCCGATTGGTTGGCTCACGATGCCTCTTGACAGCTACAATGCATAAGCTCGGGCTGGTGTACTTTATCCAAGTCTGACTTCCAAGAAGCGATAGCTTAGGCTTTTGAATTCTCCGATTGATTTTTATTTCAAAATATGTCTCTGATCGCGCGAATATTCAAATCGCCATCTGAGCTGACTGGGCCATTGACTCCGTCGGACACCGACGTATAAAATTTCTTTGGTTTCGCTGTCCACTCTTTGCCGTCGAAATTTTATATTGCTCTTGCTATCTGGGTTTTCTGGAAGTCTGTTGAGGTGGCGTACTGCCTGGAAATAGCACGATAACGACCTGACGGCCCTATCTCACTGGTAGTTCAATACTCAAGGGACTCAAGGTATGGCATATTAGATGAAATCGGTGAAACTATCGGTTATCTTTTTATCCAATGACTGTTGAAGTCTCCTTACAGGATACTTTAATCGGTGCCACATTTCTCCAAGGGAATGAGAGTCTTCCCGCAAACTGGGAAACTGGGAAACCTATTTTGACGAGGCAAGTAACAAACATTTAGCACTGGTATTGATGATAACCTGTATCCATTCATTGCCAAGGCACCTCTACTGCCTATCGCCGACATTCAGTCGCAAGAATTAGAGAAGATTTGAGCGCAAGGTACTCAGGTCTATTTTCCTCGTGTCCTCGTTCATCTTCCGCTGTCAATGGAGATCAGAAGAAGCAATCCAGAGCTTGACAATGCTGTACTTTAGGTTCCGCAAATGGTGCTTCTTGAACACAACGCATTTGTAAGTCCTTTGAATATGGATGACTATATCCCTGACTCATATCGTATACATCATATTGTAGAACGGCTTTCTTCCCGGAGGTTCCGCACGGGGTGTGAGAAGAGCCTACTACATTATCAAGTTTTGGGCGCGACAAACGTCTCTGGACTACTCAAAGCCGAAGTCTCAATCCTTCCCGCAGAAAAGATTGACACTTGGTTATGTCAGCACAAGACGACTGCTGTGCTTAGTTCGGGCTTCTAGATGCCGCTCATATGTCATGACAAGCACTTTCTTAGAAGTCTTAGTTTCAGAGCTGTGTCCTTGGCAAGATGCATGGCTCAGCTCACGGTCTCATAGTATTGCCGTGTCTTTTTTCTTTTCCTGTTGGATAATTGGGATTCGAACATGTTCGAAGATGAATAGATAGCCAGAGTGCGATCCATAGGAGCGATTACGCCGAGTGGAGTAGTCAACCTTATGCAGACCGGAAAAACTCTAGCGCCTTTGACAAAACGCTTTCCAGCCTGTACCCTCTAAGCCATCTACGCAATTGAGGCTCGCAAGCTGTTCTCGCAGAAGAGTCAAAGCTTTCAGGACAAGTCGAATGGTGAAATCCAGAAGTAAAGTGCGATCCTCGGAAGCTCGGAAGACGAGGCTATGAATATGATCATTCTTGCGTCCGCGACGGTATGTTCGTGAAAGTATGTTAGTGAACATGCTAGATTGGGACACTCTTTGATAGTCCGCATTATATTCACGCCGCGAAAATAACCTACGTTACTGGCAAGTACTAAGTGCCATCATTATTCATCCAATAGACAAGGCGATCCAAGATAGATGATTTGGTTTAGTTTAAATATGTTGGAAGTTGATCCAATCCTGAGCTAGAGTATTTACGAAGCCGCCACAAAGACCACAAAACATGGAGCCTTCACTGGTGCACACATGAAAGTATACTAGTGAGGTCCAAGTAAGCTGTCGTTTCTTCGCTCCTTCGTATGGTCCGAAAAGACAGGACCGACGGAACAGTAAACTTGATAAGGAATTGAAAAATGCTAGCTTATTACGCGTACATCATTATAATACAAATTAACAACATAAAGGAATTCGAGAAGCCTATATGCTATCACGGAACAACATTAACCGAAAAAAGGAAAAAGTCCTTTGCGATCGAATAAAGTCGGAACGAAGGGAGAACTTGTAAAGAGTGCATAAAAAAATGTAATTCAAGACCATCCGATCTCTCTTTCGTTCATTTGTTTCATCGTTCAGTCATTACTGGCCGAACGCCACTTTGACACTCCACATTCTCACTCAAGCGATTCTTGGAAACGGCTCTCGACAGGTGCAGGACCCGCGCCTTCACTTGAAGGACCGTCTGCGTCAGCACCGGCATCTGCATTTACAGAATGAGGCGTCTGTCCTTCCGGCGCCTTCTCCTGTTGCCGCTTACTCGGACGTCGCGAAACCCCGTCAGCACCTTCACCATTCGGGTTCGGATTCGCATCTGGACCAGTCTTCTTCTCGTTCTGTAGTAAGGCAATATCAATCTAAGATCGTCGTGAAGGATAGTAAAATGACGACTTACAAGATAACCATTCGGGCCGAGTTCAAGAGCAGAACCCTTTTGTGGTTGGGAATACGACGGCGGTACAGTCTCGTCTTCTTGTGCAACTGTATCTTGAGCAGGATGATACAAATCACCTTCTTCGTCCTCCTCTTCCTCCACGCTCGATCCTTCTTCCTCTTCCTCCTCTTCCTCCTCCTCGCTGACGTATCCTGCAGCACGTACAGCAGCTTCAACCGGACCGCTACGCTCCATTGCTTCACTCGCAACGAGATAGCGAGCGCAGAGCATACGGATGTCGTTCCACCATTCCATCATGTCATCATGGCTTTTCGCGCGGAATGTGTAAGCATGAGGCGAGCGACCGAGGCGCAGGCCACTTGGAACAGCACCCGTTCCATCCTTGCGACCTTCAATGTGAAACTTATGCGACTTGTTGGGTCCACGAGGAGCGGAAGGCGGACCAAGCGTACATGCTGGCAAGAACAGTGAGAATACCGGTGCCGGCTTCGACTTCGGGTCGGAAGATGAAAATTCATGCAAATACCCTGCTGGCGTCAGCACGTAATAAGCCTCCCGGTAAGTACGCGTGAAGCGCTTCTTGCGCTCAAGGTAACCCATATGGACTGGAATGACAGACGGATCTTCCTTACTTGGATACTGAATTGTCTCGGGATTACGAAGAGGAGTGTCTGGATCGATGAGATGATCTGAGCGAGCAGAGAATGAGATCCATTCGCGATCAGCCGCAAGGGAGGCCATTTGCGTTCCAATGCCGCGCCATATATCCTGCACAGTAGAATTCATGCGAGATTGCCATTCGTCGTAAGTTTGCCACGCAGACTGGATAGCGCGAACAATGCCCTCCTCGAAGGTAGCTGAGTTCTGCTGCATGATAATGATAGACTTTTGAAGAGCATTTTCCTCGTGAACTTGCTTTTGAAGTTGTCGCGCAACGTTGATGTTTGCAACGAATCTGTACTGGTATCAGGATCGGGCGTTTGTGAACAATATTAACTCATCATACGGGTCATCCTTAGCTCCTACTTGCATAGGAGTATTCTTGAACACTGCGATGTTCTTCGACAACTCGGCAACGAAACGGGTAGACAGCTCTCGCTCTTTTGCCACATTCGCTGCTAGTTTTCCTGTATCATTTTGAATGTTCTTTAAGCATGTCAGAGATTGCCACAGTCCTATATGATATGAAGTCTACCTTGAGATGAGCCTTGATTTCGGTGCGAAGCTTAGCCAAGTGTTCAATTATAGAACCATCAATTGTCTTGTAGAGGTTCGCATGTTGGTCGGCGATCGCACGCGTTTTGTCTCGGATACCATAGTAAATATCCTAGAAATGTTGACTTAGTCGTGGCACCGAGGTATTAATGGCCGAAATACCTGTATACCACCTTCGCCGAGGAACTGATTGCCTGTTCTGAATGGTACTTGAATGACAGCACCGAGCTTGGTCATTTCGCGGGCGATGTTATTTTCAATGTCCGCGATGCCCTACACAGCATTCCCAGAATGTTGTCAACATTACTTCGTCAACGGCAATCTAAACTGTATGCACACACCTCGAAGTACGCAATAAGCTGCTTGACAATATTTTTCCATCCAACGAAACGCTCAATAAGAATGTCAGATGGACGAAGGTCGCTCGGAGCGATATTCTTCTTAATGAGTGACTGGTTACGGCTCATCGTCGAGCCCTTATGGCTCGCATGCGAAATCGAGGTGGCACGCGAAAGCGTCGCGCCGTCGTTCTGCATTGTATTATTTCTTGCTGCCTACAATATTGCTGCTGGTGATGATGGCGGTATGGAACGGAAGTGGGGCGAGGGGGAAAGACGCGCTCGGGTTAAGTGTTGAAGTGAAGTGGAGGATCTGCACACATGCGAGTCTATAACTGGCAACAATGCTGACGTCACAGACTCACAGCAATCCCTGTCTCGGTCTCTCGCGCAAGCTATGCCATTGTCGGTAAGCAAATTATATTCATTACCATACTACCCCTCAGTCAGCAACGATCGTAGGCTATGCAGCTACCGATTAGCTTTTGACAAGAACATATGCAGATATCTTTTAGAAAATAAACGGGAACATGGCCTTCCTGTCCTTCGGATATTCACTACCAAATTCCTTCCTGTACGCCTTATGTTTCTTTACAGCCCACTGAGCCATCTGTGCGCTACCAGCGAAGAAAAACAACCAAGCTTTCGAAACAAGCCCATATTTGTTAGTATCGCTTTCGAGAGGAAGAAACATCTTACGTACCGGCGTAGCTTCCAGTCACCATGGAAAGCGCGAACCACGCGAGACTCTCAAAGAAATAATTTGGACACGAAACAAGATTGAAGCCATAGCCATGAGGAACGGCACGTTTTCGTGTTCCTTCGGGACGCAATGAGCGGAGGATCAAGTGTGTTTTGAGGTTGGAAAGCTCCGCAAACTAAGTTAAGAGATCAGTGTGACTTTGAACAAACAAACGAGGAAAGATACATACGATGAAGATGGCGCTCCAGAACCAGAGGAAAGAAAGCTGATCGCGCTTCGTTCCCAGGATTGCGGGTGAGAAAGCAGCGTATTTCGGTCGATACAGATCGAATGCCAGAAGAATACCACCTAGAACATGGTAATGGAAAGAACTTGGAAAAAAAAATCCATCGGTCTTGAGTATCACGATGACTCTGGAGCGAACCTACTTTTTGAAAATATTTCGAAACGGCATGGTAGCTTTGGAGAAGCGATGGACGCTATTTCACGTTAGATAAGCGTCTGTTCATGACTAGTGAAAATGCGGGTCGGGCATACAATACTGTCTCATATTCGCGCTTAATGAAATGGAGCAACACAAGGCCCAAGCAGTATCTGACGAGCTCCTTAATATGCTTCAATCAAAAAACGGATGAAGAGTGCGCACTTCTGCAGTAAACTATGCTGAACCTCGCCTCCGTAAAACAACCCAGGGAAGTAATAGAACAGTGGGTGAACAACGATGGGTCCGACCTGAAAACGTGTCAATTCCGCACTGTAGCAGACGGTCTGGAGGACAGCATTGCAACTTACATATTCCACCAGAAACACGGTCCTCCACCCGACCTGGGGACCCAAGTCCTTCACATTTAGCTCACCACCACTCTCGAACCCAATCTTCGCGAGCGTGTCATCGTCCAAAAGCGCCTTCCTGTCGCCCTTCAACGAAAGCTTCTGGCGCTCTGGGTAAAACTGAACGTTCAAGAGGAAAATTCAGTTTCAATTAAACCACACCTCGAGATGAAATTACGAACCTTAGGAAATTGAGCAGCGATGGCTTGCTTGACGTCCGCAACCGTCGCATTCTCAAGTGTCTTATCACCCAGCACCAAAGAGATTGGAAGCTTGGGAGCAAGTGCAGGAGGTCTGCCTGCTGGAGAAATGGTCACAGTCACCATGGTGCTTTTTTTCTTTTCTTGCGGGAGGGAAGATGACAATTAGAAAGAAAACAGGTGCAATCAAAGTCTTGTTTGACGCGTCATGTCGATCACATCTGAAAGAAGCGAAATCCAGCGATCGGCAGGTCAGGCGCGTGCAAGGCAAGGCTTCATCACAGCAAACCATGTCCTTGCTTTCCCATGCGCGTTTGTCCGCCAAGTCAACGCGTCTGCTACCGCAACACGCACGCGCACATAGACGATGTACTTTATTCTCACTTTAATAATTGGCCTGGATGGCTAATCAGCTTCTCAGTGCTTTCGTCAGTTTCGCCAGTAGACCTTGCTTATGATATCCACGCCATCAATCCAGACTCATCCAAGGGACCACTCATCATCGCACATGGACTTTTGTATGACCGTTGAACTCTTCACGATTGAATAGCCTCTGATAGCAACTAGCGGCTCGAAGCGCAACTGGAACTCGCTAGGAAAGCAACTAGCTAAACAGCTTCAGCGGCCGGTCATCCCGATTGTGAATACCGTCTTTTTCAAAGTCAAGCAAAAATTAAGATAGTGTATTACTGTCCCTTCTCTAGGACCTCCGCAACTTTGGTGACTCGCCGCGCAGCGAAGTCATGGACTATAGCACCCAAGCGGCCGACATCTTACATTTCTGTCAGAAGCATTCGTTCAAGAACGTTTCCCTGCTTGGGCATTCTATGTTAGTCATTTTCATTTTCTTAGAGTTTTCAAGTATTGTGGAATCGGCACGCTGATAAACTTGGATCGTCAATTGTAGGGGCGGAAAAGCAGCAATGGCACTTGCTCTAAACCCAGATCTTCCGAAGGATACTCTGTCCCATCTCATCGTAGCAGACATCTCCCCCCTTCGTGGGAGACTCTCCAGCGAATTCCGGAGATATTTGGAAGGCATGATCAAGCTCGAGAAAGAAGGCAATGTGACTACAAAAAAAGAAGCATTCGAAGCTTTGGAAGAGATCGAAGAGGTCAGCTAGTATTTTATTGTCTTGCCGGGATTATTTCAGCAAGGAACTTTTATTAATGAGCTTTATGGACTGTAGGATCCTCTTATCCGACATTTCCTCCTAACCAATCTCGACACAACGCGCCTCGGCAAGCCCGTCCGATTCCGCATCCCTCTGGAAACCATCAAGAAGAGTTTAGATGATTTGGGCGACTTCCCATATGAGCCTGGTGAGGCAAGCTGGGATGGACCAACGTTGTTCATCAAAGGTTCCAAGAGCAAGTAAGCTTTTCTTATTTCCTGCTTGCTGAAGAGCGGGCTGTATGGTGAAGTGCTGTACTTACTAATGATGGTGGCACAGTTACATAAAAAAGAATAATTTGGATAAGATAAAACAGTTCTTCCCGAAGATGGAGATGGAGACGCTAGATGCTGCGCATTGGGGTACGTTCACTTTCTGGCTTATTTTACTCGCACCTCACTTATAGCTGTTTGACTTGTTGAAAGTGCATTATGAAAGGTCAGCCCAAGTATCGCCTTGGATCCTGGAAGCTTGGCTTACTGACAAGTTATCTTAATTCAGACCAAAAGACTTCGTGCACTCGGTAGTGCAGTTCATCAAGAAGCACGAGAGTTAATCTTATCTCGCTATTCGCTAAAGTTGATTAGAATCAGCAAATAGACATGATCCAGACAATCATCCATCAAGGTAGACTAACATGACATGCACAAATTTGAATTAGCACTATTAAGGTACCTAGATAAGACTATAACGACTGCACATTGAAATCCAGAAATAGCGAAAGAAAACGAACAAGGGACACAAAACAAAAGGACACCGGAAAACTAAACATATGCGGGACGTGACAGACAAGCGAGTTGCGGACTGCAGAACAGAACAAATGTACAAAGTACAAAGTACGATTGAGAGAGTGCGTAGTGAGATGCATAATGGGAACGGGGCGAAAAGTGGGGAACATGAGAAAAAAAATAGACTATGGACGACTAAGACCCATGAGCTTAGCCATCCAGACCAAATAACGAATGGGTGAATTACAGTTCTATCGTTTCCACACGAGACCATTCTCGATCGCAGCTTTGATCCTGGGTCGTGCGAGCAAATCCTCGTGCTGGAATCTCGATCCATCAAACCTAAACTCTTTCAACGGGTCCGGAACCACACTCGACTCTGAATGATGTTTCGAGTCTGCCTTTCCAATACTTGAGCGCGTATTGTGCCCATGAGCTTGCCGCGCACTCACACCACCTCCGGCTGGGCTTCTCGAGACGACCATATTCTCCACCATGTCCAGCATGAGCATCTGGCATTCGCTTCTTAGTAGCCAGAGTTCACTGAGGCGAGGACAAACGTTCGTCTGCCAGCCTGGAAGCCATGTCAATCTGCGTATGCAGCGATAATCGAATCCATGCGAGTCGACTAATCGGAGGGATCGCAGGTGAGGCGCCCGATGGAGGTACTCGAACATATCATTGTGCGATGTGGAAATATTGAGCAACGTAAGACTCGTAAGACCGCCTCCGGTGCGGTCGAGTAAAGTGCAAAGATGTAAACCGTGGGATTGTCTTAGTCCATCGATGGTTAGAGTGCGTAGACAAGGAAGTCGGAGTCGGTCAAGAATCGCGCTTGTCTCGATGCGTGAATTGCTGTGGTGTAACGAAATGCGTAGCGTATGCATACGCGGGAACGTCCAGATATCCGGACCGTCAAGAATGAGGATCTCCCGTCTAAATGATATCCCCAGTTCCTCAAGCATCGGGCATCCACTGAAAAGATCAACGATCTGCGAAGATGAAAACGCGTCAAACTGTACTGAAGTAATCGGATGCGCTGTTATCGGGATAATCCTTAATCTCTGCTTCAACACGAGTGTCGAGAGTGCTGGCGCAGCAGATAGCGCAAACGTATGTTCCCAAGTATACGACATATCGCTTCCTGGCTCGACCAGCGGATCGGAAAGCGTAAGCCTCTTCAACATTGGTGCCTCGTTCGCCAGCAAGCTCTGCATGAAACATCCCGGAACTGAGATATCCGCAACAAGCCATCGATAGCTCTGCCTCGCTAGACTCCGTACAAACTCCCTCAACGTGTCCTTCTGCACGTTATGTATCCGACCACTACCCGATTCAGAAGAATATGAAGAAGACGACGAGTAAGTCATGACAACGAGCTTTATGCGCAATGGACAGCTCCCTGAGCGTGCTATCCATCTCTCGAATGCTCGCGTGGCTCGTTCGTACGGACGGAGGAGGAACATGCTGATCGATGCCCACAGTTCTGGAGTGCGCTCGGCCAGTTCTCTCCAGTGTTTGCAAACTCGACCCAGGAGGAGAGGTGCTGACTGGATTGATGGCTCAATAAAGTCGCATTTTGATGGAAGAGTGTGGCAGAAGATGATCCCCAGTATTTCTGGTGGGAGGCGGTCGATCGGACTGAGCTCTGTGGATACGGAGCGCCTGAGAGAGAGATGGCTTGATCTTCTGTTGCATCTTGACTCGATTATCATTATATTTCAACTCCCGGTCAAAAGAGAGGAATGATGAGAGGATGGTCAATTGGTGGTCGTGGGATGAGAGAGAGCGACGGGAGGCAGAGAAACACTACAAGCTTTGGATGCCGATCATCTTATCGTTGATTAGACTTTTCTTGCCTTGTTCGGAATCTCCGTCAATGGTCTCTCTTTAACCACCATCTCATCATTCTCTCAATGCCCATTTGCATAACATGTACTCACAAAATACCCTATCTATATACTGTCTACGAGTCTGCAAACAACCTTCGGCTTGAGCAGTGTGTACGTATACCGTCTCTTCTCTTCCGGTTCCGTTATTCTTCTATTTTTCATCTCCGACTGCCGATTCCGTCCGTTTGTGTTGCTTGATTAGCTTGCGAAATACACTTTACCAACAGAGAATTCTGACGCTTTCGAAATAGCCAAAAAGCCTCAATTTTGCAGATCCATACGTTGAACACGACTCGCTCACATTACTGCTTGACTTGATTTTGCTTAAGCGGGATGTTTTTCGGCATCTTTTGTTCAATAGAGGATACGAACCGAGAAGAGCATCCAAGTACCCAGGACCTTCCGACACTAATGAGGAACAACGAGTTTGCACCATGGAAAGTCGACGAGAAAAGGTATGGATAAGTGTCTTCTGCAATTGATGGCAATGATTAAACAAGAACAGGACCGATGGAAGCTGATCTTCCAGCTGGGGATTGTTCTGGTTTTCGTCGATGCGTGTAAGAAAATCCGGCCAACTTGTAAGAAAGATTTCTGACTGCCACTTCTACTAGTCATTAGGTGGTCTCATCTCAGTAAGTTTATCAGGAATTGAAATCAGTGACAAGCCGTCCAGAACTGATTTGTGCAATGTATTGAGGTCCTTCAAGTGAACCTGGCGATACACTCTCGACCTTATGGACCAAAGAGCACGTAGAGCCCCTACTTCGCATATTTGCGGGCTGTGTCATTGGTGAGCTTTCCAGAAGTGTGCCTTTTGTTGGCATTCTTACTCGTAAAAATTAGAAACGCTCGCGTTTCATATCGGGATTACTCTAACAGCTTCTGCGGTCCTCAAGGCAATCAGCCTTTGGCAGTCTATTGTCAAAATGGATAATCCTGCAAGCCGAAGCACCGTTAGAGAACAACTAAGGTAAGCCTCTTCCATGTTCGTTGCACCACTATCAGTACGTTTAGAAGTACACCCAGGCTATCGCACATCCCCCTGACCCTGTTTTACTCTTCCATGACCAAACTATTCCTGCTGCTTCTCCTCGCCCTGTGGAAACCTTCCATCATACCTTCCAATCGTTCCTTCACTCGCTCGACAAATGGCACGGAAGGCCGCTTCTTCCATGAATTTTTGACACATGATGTCACTCAGAGGGCTCTTGAAATTTGGGATGACGATAAGCTTGACCGAGAATGGGTCGTGCGGAACGTGCTCGGCGGGATGGCTGCTGGATTTGGACTTCGAGGTGCGGTTTTTTGATCTAGAACAAGGACGAAAAACTGATTTTGAAATTTAGTCGTGCTGGACATTCAACCCTTCTTTACGACATTGATTATCTTGACTGGGTAGGTTCCGTTATCCCTCTTTGTTGGAAATTGCCTGACTGCAAGTTTTGCAGATGGGCGGTGAAAACTTTTGTCGCGGGGCTTGTATCAACGTGGGTCAATAAAGGAGACTCGAAAGGAGATGTCTTCCTTGCGTATAGTATACCATAATACGGCATAGCGACATTATATTGCGAATCGTTTTCTGCACAATTTATTTTCATTTACTTGGACAGGGTTGACCTGGTTGACCAGAAATGATAATGATCGGTATGATTAGCGTTTACATGAGGTCGTTGTTTGTGATCGACGCGTCAGGTGCGCTTCGGATTTCTTTCTTACGTCAAATCCTGGTGGTACTCGCTCCCCAGCAGCAGTCAACAGCGCACATCCTTTTGTACACCGCGACCGCCGACTCGAAAGGCACGATTCTGTTCCCACAGCCATCCAGGTCTTACAAAACCAGAGCGTGTCGGATGGAGGATCATTCAATGTTCGATTCGATACTATTGAGGATAGGACGCCCTTTACGGACGGTAACTTGGCAGGATATGACGAGGTTATGTTTGTCAGCACGACCGCGGAAGGACTTCGAAATTTTTGGCGCCTTTTCTCAACTTTTTCATCTTCACTTTAACATCCATTGGACTCACAGTGCTTGACGCCTCTGGCAAGACGGCCTTACGCAACTACCTCGACAAAGATGGGAACTTATCGCCGTGCACAGCGCGTCAGATGCCCTACGAAATGGCTCCTGGTTCGGTGAAGAAGTCGGTCGGTGGATCTCCAGCCTATCTCCTGATTTCTTTTGCAATAACTCACGACTATTCGCATTTTGATTGAATAGGCGCCTTCTTCGATTATCATCCGGTACTTCAGAATGCGACTGTAGACGTTCTAGACCTGTCTCACCCAAACACGAGCATACTCCCCGCTGAATGGCATGTGCAGGGTGAAATGTCCGTGTTTTGTTCTTTTCTTCTTAGAACTTTGATTTGAACTTATCGATGAAGGGTCGTGTTAGGTTCAAGTCCGATCAACGCAGTGTTGTCGCCGTCGTGATTCTCTCGGCCAATGAATTAAGCTATGTCGGCAAGTCTTCTGATTTCTTGTAAGTCATATTTTTGTACCCATTTATACGGCCGCTTCGATCGGACGGACTAACAGATGACGGACAAAGAAATTTCGATCAAAGATTCCTCATCCAACCGGTAAGCACGCAGAATGCCCCTCGTCCCGTTCTTCCAAGTTGCGCTTCATTTATAATTTACTCTCGGAAAGGCTTGAACGGCGCGGCTAACACGGATCAAGTGTAGCCTGGTACCAAGAACGTGGTGCAGGTGTCGAAGAATGCGGATTCACTGGCCGGAGTTTTTACACCAGCCTCGGACACCTGAACGAGACATGGATGGTAAGTACAACATATGTATACATATATTTTCGCAGTCTCCGCTCCGTGCCGCTTCTTTCCAGAGAAGTCCACTTGTGATATTCTTCTATCCGGGTGCTGTGGGTTTCTTATTCTAGTTCTGATTTCTCCATGGAATGGTTTAGGACGAGCTGTTCATTGCACATGCGATGGGCGGAGTAACGTGGGCACTTGAATCGAATACGACCAAGGCGTTCAACTCGAGTGTCCTTGTTGGGAACCCAGGGAATGACACCTCCAATCCATCTGGGTCTTCCACCGCATCTAACAGGTATAGACTCTTTGTACCAATATCACTCAGCCTATCTTTATCGACGCTGATGCTCTCACGTAGCGTAGCTGGCCCCGCTTCAACAAGCAGCGATATCTCCCTTCAAAACTGTATCTATGACAATCCTGTTCGTAGTTGTGATCACAGGCGTGACGCTTACGATGATACGACTTTCTCTGTAGCATGCCGAGACAATGGTCTTCATTGTGGTTTCCCTGAACAAATAACGGATTTCACTGGACACAAATGTACTGTACCGTACTTAGCGTGATACTATATACCTTGCATTCGGACTTGAAATCAGAGAACTGATGGTTCATTGCGATAAACGACATGAAGAAAAATAGAAAAAGAGAGGGCGACATGCAGATACGACGTGCATCTCTCATCTCGCTCCATCAACCATCTCGACAAAACGAGCTCGTACGGACTTGATAAACGCGAACAAATCCCGCGTCTTGTTCAACTGGTCCACGAGCAAGGGCAATGTTGGAATCGGCGGAGTCGTCAGAGGTACTGTATGAAGAGAGGACACGGTATGAGAGAATGAGTTGGTTAGATGAAGACAACGAACCGTGATATAGTCGATCAGACGCGTCAATAACAATACTGAACTCGCGCTGGGGCTCGACAGGGTCTATGCGCAGGAATCGTAGCAGCAGTTTGTCCTCTGTGGAGACAGAGAAACATGGTACGTAAGCATACTGGTTTGGACAAGATACAGGTGGTTCCACATACGCCCTACTCCTTCAAGGTCAAATTGCAAGCGTTCTTCCATGTCTTTTAATTCTGGAGACAATCGTGATGCACATGTATCGAGCACAGACACATCCTTCTGCTTATCTGAGGATCACAGTCATGACTTCAGCCACGGCTCATAATTTTCTACCGACAACACCACACCTTTTCGTAGATTGTTCACTTCGTCCGTGTATTGTTCGATTTCAGCATCTACTGACGCGCACTTCTCTTTAATACTGGCGAACTGTCGTTTTAATTCAGAGCCTGCAGATTCAGCCTCCATCTTCTCAGCCTGCTCCTTCTCCAAGACTATACAAGCGAAGTGATTCCAAGTCAGCCACCAAGCAGCGCAAAGGGGAGTCACAGACGACTCACCTTCCATAAGCTCAATCTCTTTAACCTTGCACGTTTGTATCTCCGCCTCCACCTGCGCCGAGCGCTCCGCGATACGTTTCATCTCCGCCGCATGGCGCGTCTTCCTCTGTGCGATCTCCTCAAGCGCTCGCGCGGTATAAGCGGTAACGGCTTTGAGAAAACGACGCGACGTGCGTTCAAACTCCTCGATTCGTAGGTCGATAACCGGATTTTGTGACTCAAGGATGGAGGCAAGGTCGATGGGGCGTGCATTTCCGACTACTGCGGCCATTGTAACAGCAAATCACAAGACAAGAGTAAATACGAACGTCGTTCAAATTCAAAGGGAGGTTGAAGTGAACGCGACGTGACAAAAATCAC